>CM066970.1:15000-1312500 GCA_033971965.1 Cucurbita ficifolia
TAAAAATTCCTAAAGCCTACACCCTGAACCCTAAACCCCCTAAAAAAATTTAAACCCCCTACAAAATCCATAATCCCTAAACCTTAAACCCCCTAAAAAAAACTTAAACACCCTAAAAAATCCTAAAGCCTACACCCTAAACCCTAAACCTAGAACAAGATCGCTCAAACCTGTCATGGTCTTGAATACTAGGGTCTAGGTCCGCTGGTCATCCTTTTACAACCCTAAATGCACGGTCTCTTAGAGGTGACCGATTCTAGGTCTTGTCTGGCCTACTTTGTCTTAAGCGTCGTAGCTTAGGCTTTTCGTTTCTTCCTATTCTCAACATTAAAGACAATGCAAGCAATCACGTACTAGAGGGAACATAAAGCAGTTCATACAATATTAACAAACATGCTCGACAGGGAAATAACATCCATCTGCACCTGGAGTGCAAATTTCACAAAGTTTCCTTCCTCCTTTCACATGCAAACAATATCACAATCTCAACCTGAAGTAATTTCATAGTCAATTGATTCTGAGTTCCATTAATTTTCTTATTTAATTCTTTTTACATGGCTTATATACTAATCCGCTAGGTTCGGCCATCTAGGATTATCGGTTTGATAGCATGCATACTTATTCCAAGTAGTTCCTACAAGTATTGTTCATTGGAATTCAAATAGTTACTTACATAGTTGACGCGTGCATTCCCAAGCTCGAATTTTTTGCTGAAGAGGGTTCCAAAAATTCTGAAAGAGAAGTTATTAAGAAGTTATTTTTGCTCCAAATTTATTAATATATTGTTGGAGGATTCTTATTCATCTAATACCCCTAGAACTTTCAGCATTAAATAGGATCTTTACACTCTCAACTGGTCATTTAAGGTATTTGCTTAAGGAAAACTAAGTGAGGTTCATTGTTTAATGTATGTGAAAGCTTTTGTCAATAGAAAATACGTTCTAAAAAAACTTATGGGATCACTTTTTCATTATTTTTTAATATATGGTTTGTTTACAACAGCCTCCTGCTTTTGTGCAACCCTAACTTCTAACATGATATTTTAGCAATCTTGGACTCTAAAGAAGCCTGATTGTTTCCCTCGATCATTGACCTAACTTTTAACAACCACCCACTGACGACGGTTGCACAGAACATGCAAGCAGATTGTATCATGCTTCATTGAAAAAAGTAAACTTCATCAACCAAATACAGAAATTCAATCCATTCCATAAATTGGCACGATAAGGAACACAAACTATATCGTTAAACCATCCAGTGAGACAAGATAAACATTCTGTAAACTAGCAGAGATGGCTCTCTTAGTCATGCCATAAAAAATCTCCCTTGGCCTCTCTTAGGCTCCTTCCTCTTCTGTAGTCAACTTCTGCATCAGAGCAGGATAAACCAAGATTATACTTCCGACTATTTTTTGATGGCCCTATCCTTGAAAATACATCTGATCGAACTTGGTTTAAGGTACTTGATCCTGACATGTTACCAGGTTGTCTTTGCAATTTATTATCTGCATCAAACAGGTGACAATTGTAACAAGAGGTATACAATGGAGAATCATAACTATTTACGGTATCAGAATTGTTTAACAGTTTAAATTAATAGCTCGCAGGGGAAGAAAAACTAGAGTTAATATTCATTATACTTCCACATTTCTATTCCCCTCACTCGCAATGAAAAAAAATATATATAGTAAAATTCTAATATTTGACATTTTGAACGCGTTTACCAAACCATATTTACGTCTTTACTTTCTTTCGACTTCTCATTTTATGGAACAAGTGTATGCTCATAGTAACAGGGAACAGCAGCTCACCTTCATAAACACGGCATAATGCCAGCACTTCAGTGCAGGTATCCTTTTGGACAACATCAGGTGGTGATTTAATTCTCCTCCAACTCTGTGAGGTTGTATGTGCGGAATTTAGATTTTCAGCCAACAATGGAGGTTCAAAACTTTCTTCTGCTGACAGACTAGTTGAAGTGAAAGGCTTCATAGTAAAGGAATCCTCCATTACTCCAGATATCTCCACATATTGTGTAGTAGTTATAATTTCATCTGCACTGAAACCAAACGATGCTCGGTATGCTTCTAGTTCCTCCACATCTTGTTTTGGAGACTTATTGTGCCGATTTTGGAATACATTCCCACCAGGCGAGTAAACATCTGAATCCTTTGATACACTTAACCTACCACCAGTATGAGGGAATGGTGGATTGTCCAGATAGAATTGTGCAAATGTAGCAGGGCAGAAGAAATTAGAATCCTGAGATACCAAAGATGTACCAGCTTTCTCATGTCCAAATAGCCGACCGGAACCAGTTCTTGGATACTTTCCATCTTGGGGAGAAACTGAAGGATTCCACTGCGGTGTGAAGTCCCTCTCAGGAAATGATGATAAGCAATCACCGGAGGTCCTTGAAATTGGGGACACGAGGCTACTGGAAGGACTTCCAGGGTAGAGAGAATATGCTGCTTGAAGATCATTTGAAGCAATGTAATTTTCCTTTCCTGCTCCTTTAAGATCCACTGATGAGGATAGGAACTCAGCAAACGGCACATCAGGGGAAGAAGGTGTGGTCAGGTGAGCTAGTTCTGGAGGGGGAGTGAGTGGAGCAGTTGACGGTTCAGTGGTGAAGGCTGAGAAAACAGGAGGCGAAACCAGCTGTGTTTCGTGTGCATATGGACCTGTAGCAAACATTGTCGATGAAGGACCTCCAGGTGAGTTGGCAGACATCGACAAGAAACAGCTAGGTGATTGGGCTGTTGAAGGGAGTGCAGAATTTGTAAAGGATGCTGGAGAAGAAGGTGGGGCTAGTAGGGATGGATCTATCACTGTAGCCTGGATGGCCATTCCGGCTGCTGGAGGTCTATTTGGCTGGGTTGTCACAACATTTCCCTCAGGTAAACGAGATGCAGGTACAATGCGCTTTTCTCCTTTCTGAGAGTGAAAACAAGATAATGCACCCCAGCATCCACCCCATTTCTTTCCCTGCTAAAGAGGAAGGTATTAGAAGGTAACCATAACAACTCATTAAAGAACAGTCAATGAAAACCAAAAGATTTAGGACCATCCCCTTTCACAACTTTTGTACAAGTTCATGCCAGCAGAGATGACTATTTCAAATTTATCCATTAAAAATGTCCAATATCAGTTTTAGCATGAGTTAAAGGCCTTCCAGATCTGAGCATGTTCTTAATGGAAGTAGACTATTTAAGCGCTTCAGTAGAAGCCCCTGAAAGTGGGGGTCAGTAAATCAAATATCAACCGCAATAATTATAAGTATTTAATCAAACATCATTAAAATAAAAAGATAAGAATAAGAAAAATCTAATCAAGTGTTCAACAAAACTTTTTAATGTGCAGAATACCACAGCTTTTAACTTCTTCATCTTCCAAAATAAAAATACTCTAACATACATTCACTATGTTTAAAATTACAACTCGGAACTGTTGAAATTAGAGGTCAGAAAACTTGTAAGAAATTTCTGTGAACTTTGGTGTAGGTCTTAATTAATAAAACAGTGAAAATATGAGAAACAAAGAAAGCACATAGTGATTCGGTTATCAGAAACAGTGTCCAGAACTAATGTATTATGAAAAGTTTGGAAAGTAATTATCGTAATCTTCTGTGTTTCTCAAAATGACAGCATCTCTTATGAAATTCTCTTTCATCTTAAATATGCTTCTTCATCTTTCAATCTGATGCTGCAACTTGTTCTTTGTTCTTTTTGTTTTGTTTTTTTGTTTTCTACCCAATAAGAAACACAATGCATTTCATAGAAGATAGGAAATTGAAAATAGGGTAAGAAAGCCAACCCCCGTGATAAGGAAGCTACATAACCTCAGTTGGCACAAAAGAAAAAAAGTACAGATTTGAAAGAAGCAAAAAAAAAAAAAAATCACCATAATAACCCAACCAAAAGAACATGGTCCAAAAGCCTGTCTATAGATCTAGCTTTACTGTTGAAGAGTCAGTTGTGGCCACATTTTCCTCATCTGCTCATTCTTCGAATGGGTTTGGTATCCGTTTATTTACTTATCATGCTTCTTCATTTCAGATGGTTTCTTTTATTTGGTTCTCAATAAGTCTTTCATTTCTCTAATAGTTTTTTAATTATCCTTGAATTCTTTTTTTTTTTTTTTCGAGATACATGTTTCTTATCTTTTCTGTTTCTTGACTTATTTTTCACTTGAAAATAAGAAAAAGTTTTTTTATTATTGAAAAATGAAAAGCACGTGTACAAGAACTGCTGAACTAATTAGAAAGAAAGAACAAGACAATAACAGATATTATAGAGCAGCCTAAAGTTTTGATTCCCTTCCAAATACTGTCTAATATCTAGCTTTTCTTCAAAGATTCTCTAAACAATTTCCAACCAAACATTCAAAAGAAGGCTTTCATCAACATAAATACTCGGTAATCACAGCATACCACAAGCAAATTCTCTGAAGGCAAAAATGTCAAACCCACTAGGAAGCAAGGGTCGTTCTCGAAATTATCCAGAAGCCTAACAATCCCTTACATAACGCAACAAAACTATATCCCACTTGATAAATTGAGGATCTCACTTTGGTTGGGAAACTTAAAAAGCGAAAGGGGTGGGTTGGGATACTGGACAAGATAGCTTGTTGAGGAACAGATAAACAGCCACCGTTCTGAAAGGAAAGGAACTTTCCACATATCCAGTTCATGCTGGATTTCTCAATTATTGGAGTCCATAAGTCCAACATCAAAGTATTAACCGCAGGAGGCATCCCAAATCCTGTACTTTCCTGGTACTCCATAGTAACACCTGAAATACAGTTTTATCTTTGTTAATGGAGTCTCCAACTCATTAAGTTTAGTGCAGAAGACAAGGACATCATAAGCAAATTGAAATGGTTTGCCAGACTCTTATCCAAGTGCACACTGCAAAGGATCTAGAATCCAACTCTAAGATTCTGCAAAAGAATATCAAAACTAACAGAACAAGAGAGAGCAAATCTCACTGTCTCAAGCCTCTAGAAGCTTTAAAACTACCCCTTCTGCCAACCATCTATAAATGTAAGAAAATAGTTTTAGCAAAGCAACTGCTTCCACTTTATCCATCTCTCCCTAAAGCTACGCCTCCTGAAAACAATAAAAAACGACTGCCAATTGAATCTTATGGAGGCCTTTCTCAAAATCAATCCTCATCACCGAACCTTACCTTTTTCCTTCCTGAAATAGTCCACTAAATCATTTAGCAACAAGGATGGGTGTCAAAATATATTTATCAGCCACAAATGCAAACTGTTTAGTAGACAATACAACGAAGAACGCTATTCAATCAACCTGTTACAACCTATGATAGTACGTGTGTTGTATATATCTACATGGAGAGCCACAAACCCCAAGCCTCAGAAACTATTAAAAAAAATAAATAAAATAAATAAACCTTCAGCTGGCACACAAGTGAAAGAGTAAGTCAAAACTATCATTAAAAGAAGGGATCCAGAATTGAAACTGAAGTTAAGAAATGATAAGCATAGGTGGAATGATCATAAGCCAGATCAGGAAGAGAAGGTGACATCCATCGTGTCAGATCGGTAAAACTAACAAAAAGCAATCTAAAAACTATCAAGTAAATGGGATCCGCATCTGCAAAATAATTCAGTAGAAGAAGGATGGATTGAATAGATTTGTTAGGAAATAAGGGGTTGGCAGAGAACGCAACCCTAGATTTAGGGGAGGACAGGCAGAAAAAAGAGTGACATTGCCTTCAAAGTAAATACAAAGCCTAAACAAGTAAAAAGGTGTTTAGAGCACCCTAGATCTACTGCTATAAGAAACAATGTGCAAAATCCACCATATTCCCGTGCAATAAACTAGATGTTAGCGGAACGATCAGTGAGGGAGGGGACTCATACCCGTTCCTGCTGAGGGAATCTATTCTGCTCGGACCCCATTCGTAACCAGTAGCTCGACTAAGTCTCTACTTATCTTTTCGTGTCCTAAGCTGCCTCTTCCTACGAGACTCGTGGCCCTCCTCCTCCTCCTCCTCCTCCTCCTCCTCCTCCTCCTCCTCCACCTCCTCCTCCTCCTCCACCTCCTCCTCCTGACAAGTATATGTTTATAAGGAATCGTGTTAGTTGGTAAAATGATAGAGATTAAAAAGAAAGGCTACATGCTTCTATCGTTTTAACTTTAACATAAAGTTGATGGAGGAGATCCATTACCGTCAGCTTCATCCATACAAGGACTAATGCGAATCAGGCCCATATCAAACGTAGCCTTTCTCCATTCACAGAGCAAAATCTGACAGCATACAGATTTGCTCTCTCGACGCTGAAAACAGTAACTGATAAAGAAAAAGAAAAAAGAAAAAAGAAAAAGACTATCCAATATATTTGAATTCACAATAGGAAGCGATAGCGTAAGTGACTTCACAATAGGAAGCGATAGCGTAAGTAGTCAACGGCGACAGTGGTTGAGCGAGGGTGGCGGAGTGTGATAGGGTCGGCAAATGCGAAAGACAGAGAGAGAGTGAGAGAGATGACCTGGCTAACAGTCGAAGTTGCCGAAGTGGAGAAACCCTAAAACCAAACGCAAAACATACCATTTGAGTCGGTTCAGTTCAGTTCAACCGAACCGAAGCCTTGAAGGTTCAATCTGATCTCTGTAAACCCAAACCGAACCGGTTCGTTTTACTTGAAATGAGGGCAATGACCATCATTTTAGACGTTCAAACATGAAACATGAAGATATTATTATTATGCATTGGGAGTCGGGACCTTTTACATGCAACATAGTATTTATAAACATTGTTGGATAATACATAATTGGAAAAAATAAATAAAGGACGAAATGTAAATATGTGGGTATCAAAGTTTTCAGTACGTAAATCAAAGTATATTACAGAACTGTTCAAATGTGCGAAGTTTGAAAATGTTATGTTTTTTATTAATTTATAACAAATATTAAATTCTATACATGCACGCTGGGGTAAAAGGGCAAGGAGAATTATACATTATACACCTCAAATATTCTAAAAACACTATGATATTTAAAAAGGATGAAGCTGTAATTCAATATAAAGATCTAAAAGAAACTGTCTACAGTGAATTTATCTTAATGTCTTTTTCTAATAATCTCTAATCGGTAAAAGTCGCCAGCAACAGCCAGAAGAAAGAAAGGGGAAAGGCCCGGTTAGTCACGCTTGCATTTGCGGATGCAGCTCCTGCATGCCAATGTGGCCACATAAGCAGTTCCCAACGAACCAAGAAGAAGTACTGAAACAAACCATCAGTTCTGGGTTAGAAATTTATTAGCAAAGAATTTCAGAACATAATTGCATATTTCGGAACTTACAAGTCAAGGTACTATAAAACAAAATTGCCAGCCGATGTCGGACTATCCATCCCAAACTAACTTCCAGAAGACAATGCCTGTGATACTTTCCCGTTTTACTATTGGATAAATACTCACTGTTTCCTGGACGCAATGAACTCAAAGAGATGTTGACACCTACTACAGCAACCCCATTCGCATCCCGCACTTCCATTTTAAGTCTTACTGGAGTTGCATCCCAATCAATTTCAACGACTCCAAAATTTGGTTGGCCTAGGAGGAACCATACACGAACGGGAGATGACACAGTGAAGAACATCTAAAATCTAAGAAATAAGCGACGACATGTGCATACCGAACGTGCAGGACTTGTATCTGCAGTTGCTTTCCATAACTCTCATTGTAGATGGCGTCACCCACGCAAGAAACCTCACTACAAATTGTAATGGTCGCGGAAGTACCCTTTCAACAGCTTGGGTAAGACCACTTGAGGTTATATCATATAGCGGATACTCAACGCCGCAATCAAAGCGAGAAATTTCTCCAAAATGAACATCGCCGCTTATAAAGAAAACTCCATTTCTCTTAATCCATAGAAACACGGGAAGAAAGAAAAATATAATGCATACTGGAACTTTAGTACATATAATATATAAATTAGGTCTAAAAATACTAAATCATTTAGCCCTTGTAATTCAAAATTTGTAATAATTTAGTCCCAATAAAAAATATATATATTAGTTAAGATATTATGGTGTTTCTTATGTATGAAAATAGATAAATCCATCCAAGACTAAATGTGTTTATAAATTACTTAGACTAAATCATTACTTAATAAATAAAAAATTGACAAGACTAGATTTGTTAGAAATCTAACCTACAGGAACTAAATTCAGTGACTAAATTTTTACCAAATTTAAACTTTGAAACTTAAACTTCTATTAAATTGAAAGCATGGAGATTAAATTGTTACTTCATCAATTACATGGACAAAAAGTTTTTTTTTTTTTTGAAATTATAAATATTGGAGATTTCTCACTGTGTTTTTTCCTTTTGGTGTGCAGTTCGTTAATTTAAAGAGCAGGGGCTACTTGAATAAAAAATACACTAAAGATTTTTACCTTGCTATATGCAATTAACTTGAAGAGGAGCTCTCTCTCCTTCGGGAAACGTCCCCAAGACTCCAAATAGAACAACGGCCTGGTGGTTGCTGAAAGATTTGATATAACCTGAATTGTAGAATAACTATGACACGATATCATAAAAATAAAGCTGACAACTGCTAAGATACGCAAGGAAGAGAAGAGGTCTCATGATAAGATTTATCGGTGAGCAAGTGTAAGAACAGATCCACTGAAAAAGTTGCATATGCTAGTAGACAAAGTAGGCTTGAGCCACCTGAATGGATGACCCAATTATTGTAACCGCTGACTCCGGACCCTTAAGCTCTCTCTCCAGCCACGTCCATTGAGCAGCACCCAAAATAGTTCCATCACTAAACATCGGATCACGGTGATATCTAGTATCTAATAGAATAACCTACAAAACTCCAAGTCATTAACATGGTATCTGAAGGCTAATTACATAATACGATCAAAATACATCATCATTAAAGCCAAATTATGAAGATAAGAATCATCGAAAGAGCTACAATTTGTACCTTAATTTGTTTACCTATAGGGCCGAACATGTATGATGCATACACACCATGCTGCTTGCGCCTAGAAAGGCAAAGTATGGTTAATAATTTAACAGAAAAAAATCTACTAAGAAGTAAATTCACAATCCAAGGATTACAGTGCTCTAAAATTTAAATTATCGCAACGAACACTAAGGTGTAGGCCTTACCCAGAAATAAAGTACAAATCTTTTTTCAATCTAATATACTTGGGTATACCATTCCTTTCGTAATTTTTATGTTAAAAATGACAAAAGGATGGCGAG
Source organism: Cucurbita ficifolia (assembly GCA_033971965.1). Taxonomy (NCBI): domain Eukaryota; kingdom Viridiplantae; phylum Streptophyta; class Magnoliopsida; order Cucurbitales; family Cucurbitaceae; genus Cucurbita; species Cucurbita ficifolia. The sequence continues at coordinate 24,253 of CM066970.1, forward strand.
AATTTTAAGCTAACCACTGCAGTATTAGGATGTTTATTTTTCTAATAAACTATCAATTTGAAGTGTCATAGGTAATGTTGCTTAGCAAACTCACAAATAACTTCCTCAGATGGACAAAAATTACCATAAGGGTCAGAAAATCTCTTTTCTTGCGTTTAAAAAATGAAGTTAAAAGAAAAGTAAACCCTCCGATTGCAGTTCATGGAATGTGAGAGACAAGGTTCCCTTCTAATATGAGTTTAGATGCATCATATTCCTGTATGACATAGATTGCGATTTGCTTTGTTTTGCAGTATCATTGCAACATACCCTTCAAGTCTTTGAACAGTGTCTAAACCTAAACACAAACGACACCATCTTTAACGCATGTCCGTTCCTAACATGCCCAATGATAGGAGAAAAACTGCAATATACGCATATTTGCACATCGTGAATTTCAGCAGCATGCCCATGGCATACTTGAGATACTTCGGGTAGCAAAGGTCGAAAGTCAGTCTATGAAACACTTGTTGAGGATGCAGTAACCGAGGGAATTAATAAGATAGATACAAGTTCTTGGGAGAGAAGGCTTATGTTCAAGTAAGGATATTCACAAGGTAAGAGCTCTTGGAAGCATTTCTTGAGTTCTTGGTTTGTAAGTTCCTAGATTGTACGCAAGAGAATGGAGAATGGAAGTCTCTCTTTAACAGAAATTTAGCTCTTCCACAAGCAATAGGGATTGAAATGATCTACCGAATAGGTATTGCTTCCTGAATCACACCTGGATAAAAACTAAATATTTAAGAAACTTAAACCTGCCCAGCGCCAGAAGTTGGTGAAATGAGAATAGGAGACTCAGCGAGGCAAATGGACTCACAAGTAAAGTTCAACAAAAAACAATCTAAGACTTCTATAGAATCTCCTAAATGATTTTAGATAGAAAAAAAGAAAATGTATAAGGAAAAAAGAACCAAAAGTGTTCTGGTTCATTCTTGCATATCCAATCACCCAACGTTAGTGCAAGTAGTACAGGATACTTCCATACAGAGTAATGGTTTGCATAAAGATAACAAAAATTTGAAATATCAACGCCAACTTTCTAATATCAGTTAATGGAAGTACAAGATTAATATGGAGAGCAGATAATAAGACAAACCGAAGAAAAGCAACCCTTAGGACAGATAAATAATATGTAGAAGTAGAAAAGGAACTCCCACCTTGGACTATCAAGGGGTTCATCTAAAAAATCAAGGAGAAGCTTCTGATTAGTGGCCTTCTCAGTAAATTCCTTTCCGGCATCATTTAATCCATAATCATGGTCATCCCAGGTACCGATTACCTAAAACAGCACAAAGACTAACTAAAAAACAAAGGCACCCTCATTTAACCGTCAAAAATTTAGTCATGTTAAAATCAAATAATGTACGAGACTTCTTAATGAATTTACGGATCAGGCACCTTGGTCCTCTGTCTAAGCCTAGAATAACCTGGAATTGTCTTGCCCCTCTTGTATTTGAGCATCATTTCCTGCTTAGATGAAGGAACGAATCGTGGAACATTTTTCCATGGCCCCACCGTCCTTTCTCGACCAAGTAGTTTGAAAGGACGCCTAATGTCACCATAGATGTTATCACCAAGCCAAATGAAAACTTGCGGATCGAAGTTGACTATGGAGTTCCAGATTGGCTGCAAAAAATAACTCGATGTACAGTGTTACTCCTATAATAACAACATTGTCTTTTCACATCTTTGACGTCGCAATACAAAATTGTTAGAATCAGATTAGATCAGTAGATAGAGTTAATTAAAAAAAACAGCAACGACGACGTCGACGACGACAAACAAACCTGAGGAGTATCCTGGTTAGCGCATGATCCAAAAGCAATCCTGGATACCACAGGCTGAGGCTCCTTCTGTTGATCCAGTTGTGAAGCACTGCTGCTAGAAAACAGAAAACCAGCGACCGCCACTCCCGTTACAATGAAAAGCCTCCACCATCTCCATTTTCTCTCATTGCCCATCTCTGTTTCTTTTTGCCCCGGCAGAGAACGTTGAACTAATATATATTGCATTCGCCTATAAAAATCAAATAGAGAAGCATAGAAAAATCACCGGTTAATCAGGAAGAATGCTCTGCCTTAATTAGAAAATCTCACGATCAAAGAAGGTTATAGGACGTAGCCCAACAAAGATTGGGGCGGAGCTTAAACTTTACTAAAGATTGCAATTTTAATCTCTAAAATAACATTTCACTCCAATTATCATTGAAAAAATATTTTTATGGCTCAATAAATTATAAACTGTAGCTTTTTTTTTTTTTTTTTTTTTGAAATTTATAAATTTTGATAAAGTTAATCATAGTTAGTTGTGTAATTATTAAATTTATTTTTGTGTAAATTTTATTTTATTAAAATTAAGCAAAAAGATTACAACATTTTAAGCTTTTTTTTTTTTCAATGTAATTACTGATTGCGGCCTATAGGACTGTCCTTTCCACGTATCATAGGCGGTTGGGCTTTGCGGATGAGCGGTCGGTGAGTGTAGGTTCTGTGGGCTTTAGGTTGCAAAATAATGCAAGGCGCTGTTCTCTTGGCTGCGCAACCACTCCGCGTGAAGTTGTTGTGGAGCAACAATTCCAGTACTGGTAATCCGTCCGCCACCGCAGGCGCCGGCAATCCAAGCTTGATGGCGGCCGCTGGTCCGAAGTGGGCTCAGAAGACTGTTACGCTGCCTCCTCATAGGCGGGGCTGTCATCTCATCACCCCGAAGGTGATTAATTGGTTATCTTCTCCCACCTTATCTAGAATCTTGTATTGGTCTCCTGGGGGTTTAAATGGTGCCTGTCATCTACATAATTCAGTTTCACTTTTCCGAACAATAGACGAAAAATTATTCATTTATACCTTAGTATGCAATTTTTTCCTCATATTGCTGCTATTGAGTTTGATTTCTATGTCAGATAATGAAGGAAATTGGGAAAGACTTGTCAGAATTCAAATGTGGCCTTGCTCACATCTTCTGTAAATCTTCTAATCTAGTTTTTCTATTTTGGAGATTAATGTGTAGTTGGATTTCTTTGTGGAATCATTTGCTGATGTCTCAGTGCAGCATACGAGTGCCTCTCTTACCATCAATGAAAACTATGATTCGGATGTTCGGAGTGATACCGAAACCTTCCTCAACAATATAGTGCCTGAAGTTAGTTTGCTATCCGCACCTATCATTTGCAACTCTCATTTATCGAAAGCTTTCCCATTTGACCCTTTGTTTCTCTCTCCCACTCTTTCATTTGGGGGTTTGTTTGCAGGGTACATCTGCTCCTTGGAAGCATACACTTGAAGGTCATCAAAATTCCTTCTACTTTATTCTACTAAGAAGAATTTTCCTCTTTTTTAGTTAACTGATTTCATATACTGAAAAAGAAACTGTACTACAAAAAGGGCCCAGGATTTTGTCTCCGTCATAACATTGTAACACAATTTGAACTCTTGTAATGTATAGGATGCTAATGAATCTGCTGACTGACTATTAGGGAGGAGGGACTATGATAGATGTGCGGTAGTTTATGAAAAAAGTCGGAAAAATGTAAAATTAACCAACCAATGTTAAGAATATATAAAGAGGAAGTAGGCTGAAACAGAGTTTATGCGAAGTAATCTCATTTTAATTTGACGGGTTATCTTAGTAAAAGCCTAACTCACTTCTGAGCCTTCAAAGTTCTATACTTCTATGTCGTCTAAAAATGATTGAAGGGGTAACTGACGAACTTATATGTATACTGGTTTGGATAAGAATAGGAAGCATAAAGATTTTTTTCAAAAAAAAAAAAAAAAAGGATTCTTTGACCTGTTTGCTGGAAGTTATTGAATGAATCTTAGACTAATAAAACGACTATCAAAACATATTATATACCACAAAAACTCTTTGTTGCATGCTTTTAGATTTAAATTTTCAAATAGAAATGCAAGTGCCTCAGCATCACATATTAAATTCATGAGAAATATAGGATTGGGGAAGGGAGTGTTTGGAAAGCCTCTCTTTTTTCTAAAAACATTACTCTCTAGTTTATACTCAACTAAGATGGATCTGGGGAATATTGACAAAAAAATTATTTTGTTCTTGTGCTCATTATGCAGGCCCGGATGACATGCCCGCGCACATTAAATCATCAATGTTTGGCTGTGCACTCACGTGGGTTATTCTACATAGTTTCTGGATTAAATGCCTAGTTGACCTGCTGTTCTCATTTGTGGTTATTCTTTTGTAGGGTTCCAATTACAAATGGAAAGTTTAATATGGGTACTTGGCAGGTACAGTTTAGTAGGTCTTTTTTTTAATTAATATTATTATTATTATTATTAATTATAGTTTTTCCGTTAAATAAAAAACTAACAATTTTTGTTAATAGTGAGAATGGAAAAGAGTTCGTTATTCCTTTGTTTGGTACACGATTCGTAATTTTGGTATGAGAATAAATCATTCCTTAGCATTCTTATATACTCATGAACAAGGGTAATCCATACCTTTCCGAAGTTTTGGGTTTTCAACTTTTCTCTCTGCCTATGATTAAACTTCTCGTCTCACTTAAAACTTCTCTTCTTACTTCTTCTGCTCTTCTTTTTTCTTCTTGTTTTATATATTTTCTTTTTGTTCGTGCATATTTGTTTATCTTATTTAGTTAGAACAAATTAATATGTTTAAGTTAATTTTTTAATTGATAGGACTACTTGTGTTTGTTAGGTTGTTGATTCATAACCTTTACAGTAAATGAAAAGTAAGGCTCGTGTTTCAGATTTTTTTTTTTTTTTTTTTTTGGTACTTGTTTTATCATTTTTGGTTCACTTTATGCTGTATCCTTTAAGGAAAAGTTTGGAAATGCATGGGAAAAGTACTTTAATGTTCAATCACCAGGTTAACTTAGTATCTGACGTTGTAATTGTAGATGGCTTTCGTGAGGTTAGCATGTCATTTATAAAGAAGTTCTGTTCCTGATTAGGGTTATAAAGAAATCCACGAGATTTATTGGTTCAAGTCATGATTGGAAATGGATATAAAGCCTCTACATGATTTCCCACCCTGATAAGATGAAACATAGCCTTGCCACTTTTGTACTTTGAATTAAAGTAATGCCAACTACCTGGATCTTCTTAGATCTCCAATCTTCAAACATGAATCTTTTTGGCCCTTTGAAACATGATTCAAATATTCATCCCTCATTCTTGCCTGTTGAAGCTCTATTTCTTTTTCCTCTTTTTAATTGGAGACAAATTTTCATTGATAATAAAAATTTCGTAAGAAAATGAACGAAAAAATATATATCTTTAGGAGCAAATTTTTTGTCGCTCATAAAAATTCAATTCCTTAATAAAAGAATTAGAAAAAAAAGCCCCGCAGGTTCTGCATATATCTTAAATGAGTTGTTCGTTTCTTAGATTTTTTTCATTGGGTGATATGATAATGTCTAATATTTGTCTACTGATTTGACACTTGCTAGATTCTTAAGCTATTTAATATATTTGTAGAAAATTTCCACACAATGAGAAAGTTCACTTGTGAACACATCAGAAAAAAAAAATTAGGTCATGAGATTTGACCGCATTTCCATTACTACCAGAGGAATATTATGAATATTTCCAAAGTATTCATGAGGGGGTGGATTCTCGTTTACCCCCTAGTTTTCCTGCTTTTGTTCACTTTTCCACTTCTTTTAACTTGTAAGCAACTAGCTCTTCTTTTTTTCTTCTTTTTTTTTCTTTTTTAATTAAATAGTAATAAAAATTATTTTAAAATAAAAGGCCAGCAACAACCAGCCATCTGATTGTTTCTAGCAAAAATATGATGGACTCCTCTCTCTCTCTCTCTCTCTTACATAGTTTTGTAATTAGCTGCTTATCCATTCCTTTATTGGCTTATCTTATGTGTTACCAGCAAAAACCAGCCATATGATGGACTCCCTCTCTCCCTCTCTCCCTCTCTCCCTCTCCCACTCTTACATATGTACACGTACTGAGGGCTTATATATTAAACCAAAATATCTGTAGTGTTGTTTAACTTGATTTGACTTTTCTTTATTACACCTAGTTGAATTAGCAATATTAAACAAGTGTTTGCATATTTCCGGCCTTTAATATAATTCTTTTTTATCATATTGAAACAAAGGTAATGCCTAATGGATCAGGATAAGTTATGACATGAAGTTTTAAGGATTTGAAGTCTGTGTGTATGAAATTTTTCTGCATTTAGTAGAACTGAGAGATCAGATGGGGGAGGGTTGATGAATAGGTCTGAGGTTTGGGGGAGGGTTTCTATCCTTGGTTCAGTGTGTCGAATGGATTTATATACGGAATGCCACATGCTAGGACAGATGAAACTTTTAGTTTAAAATCTAATGGCTAATTTTGATTGGACTTTGGATGCTTCAGGGAATATGGCTATGTGAGCACCGAGACCACCCCACTGCACGCAATATTGTGGTCACCCTGAATGGAATTTAGGTGATGGTAAGAGTTGGAGCTTCTGCTTGCCCAACTATTTCCCCTGGTTGTATCAATGTCAATAATAAACTGGTCTCCTTGCCTTGGCAAAACTGAACTGTAGACTCGGAGTCTGGGGACCATGTGAAATCACCCCTCTTTTTTTTTTTTTTTTTTTTTTTTTTTTTTTTATTATTTGAGATGGTTGTTAATGGTTTATCATTTAGTTATGCTTGTATATTAGTCAACTTTATTGGGAGAGATATATGATAAATATGAACCTATTAGCATTCCCCTTTTTTTTTGTCGCCATTTGCTAAATTTTTAACTACTTGATTTTGCTTTCTATTTTTCAATCTAGGCTTGGGAGGTTATTATCATTCTAATACCCCAAAGCTGTATAACCTTATGACTTAACACTTCAATACTCTAATCCCATGAAATCCCTCAAACAAATCATTTCATGCACGCACTAAAATATATTTGAACCAAATGCAATATTTGTTAGTTTCATAGTAGAAATGCTAATGTTTGATGGATGTTAATGTTTGATGAATATGAATCTATTTGCATGACAAACGTATGCTCTACAACTTTTTATCATTTTGCATTTTCACAAAAATATAATATAATGTTTTTGCTAAAAAAATTTGAACTTCAACATTCAATACTAATACTACTTACTCAATAGAAATATAATATAATGTTTTTTTGCTATAAAATTTGAGCTTCAACCCTCAATACTACACACATAATTTTGAACATTAATATTTGTGCTTGTTTTTCTTTTTTTCATCATTTAACTCACAAGATATTATGTCAACAACAAAGAGGAAGAACATCCACAACATGATTTTAAATGGCGCCCGAGATTGACCTTCCACACATGCAATGATTCCTCTTTCGCTTCTTTTGATTTCGTAAGGTTGTCTTCTTTCCTCTTATTTTTTTTTCCTCTATAAGTTAATTTTATTATTATTATTATTTTGCTCTAGAAATTGAAGAGGAGAAATAGGTCAAACCCAATGAAGATGTGAAGCGAGAAATAAATTGTAAAATAGTTGAAACTAGTGATAATTTTGAAAAAACCATAGATAAGCAAACACACAGAGAAAAGTAAAAAACCACTTAACCTAAAATTAATATAGAATTATAAAATATGTTGCATTGACACCTCAATTATTGTCAGGTCATTTTTGTGAAGTCAAAGGTTATATTGAATTACTTTCTAAATTTTAGAAACTAAAAGGTTACTTCGAGACCAAATAGAAATCCCAAATCGGCCACAATCACCCCCCAAGTCTTCTCGCAAGTAATAATATTCACTTCATAAGGTTGATGGATGCGCATTCGTAGTAAGTAACGCCACCTGCCATCGTCCCACGCGGCCAGGAATACTTTTCTTTGTTTTTCCTTTTGTTTTTTTTTTAATATTTCTTCTTTCCTCCAAGGAGTCGCCCCTCATCTGAGTTCATGCCTCTTTTTTAGATAAATAAATTATTCTCCTCCAAACTTCCAACATTTGAACCTGGTGTTCAGACCTTCATTTCTAGACAAAGGCCGCCGGGGACCTTTACACTCCTACATCATAATATCATTTGCCTGATCGGAACTCCCAGATGGTGAAGGAGACGGAATACTATGACGTACTTGGAGTCAGCCCCGCGGCTACAGAAGCCGAAATCAAGAAAGCTTATTACATCAAGGTGGCTTCCCTTTGCATAATTTCCACCCAGCTTCTGTGATATTCGGCTCGATTTTCTCCCCTTTCCTCAGTTCTCTCTCTCTCTCTCTCTCTCTTTTTTTTTTTTTTTTTTTTTTTTTGTCTTGTTACTGAGACTATCATGACATTGGACTTGATCACCCCTTCTGTCTCAACCTATGATTTGCCCACATTTCAGATTTGTTTGAAGAGATTTGACATTCATCCCTCATTTATTATTTGTGAGCAATAATTTGCAGCTGGATCTATTTGGTACTATTGATATACAGACTCCTCCCGTATTAAATCTAATGTCCAGCGCTCTTATTTCTCGTAGTATTTATCGAATCTGCTTTATTTGCCATCCTTATGACCTAAAATTTTCCCATTCCAGATGTTTTCATTTTCCTACACATGAATTTTATGAGGCTAGCCTATTAAATAATTAGTATTTTAGAGCAAGCGTTAATTACGGGTCTTTGCCTCATCGTTAACCCTTAATGTAAAGCAATAGATAATGTGTAGTTGTGATATATTACATCTCCAACTGTGTGCTCATTTGATAACAAATTTTGAAATTCGCTTTCTTTGTTGAGAATAACCTTGCTCATACTGTTTTTATCGATCTTGTCCTTCTGTTTAATGAATTATTTTAATCTTCCGCTGTATTGTATCTGTGCTGTACTTGTTCTTCTATGTGATACACAGAAAGACAGATTCTTTGCCTTTTATCAATAATCATTTCTTTTTTTGGATTTTAGGCGCGGCAGGTTCACCCAGATAAAAACCCAAGTGATCCTCTGGCAGCACAAAAATTTCAGGCATGCTATGTTAAACCTATTTCCCCACCCCCGATTATGTTTTAACTCGTTTTGTGTTTTTATTTACATTATCAAGGTCCCAGAATATTATGCTATAGTTTTTTTCTTTTATGAAACGAGCTCATACTGTAGTTGAGATCCTTCGTCTGATTGATGGAGAGATTGACATTAGTATATCCCAGTTAAATTCAACCACTTGTAAAAACATGGATACTGCTAGTGCTAAGCAAATCTTGTTGCTATCTTGAGGAGATTTGAGCCAGAAGTTTCTTCATTAATGGAAAACCTTGAGTATTTTATCGTTTAAAGGTCAAATGAGACTTCTCTTTACTAAGTAATGATGTTGCAAGTTATCAATAATGTTAGGTGGGACTCGCTACCCCACGAGATTACCTGTGGCCTTAGGGAAAAACACAATATTTTTAAAAGAATGCGGAGGATGGTCTCGTTGAAGGATTTATGGTTTGCAAGAATTAAACATATTTTTCATCCAATTTATAGCTTGCAGATGACACCTTTCTTCTTTTGATATTAGACAACTCCAGCCTTTTCAATCTAATTGATGTGAACTCCTTAGGTAACTGAAGATTGTAACCCTTGTAATTTCAAACCTACAAACCCTAAAACGCTCAAATCAAAGTGACTTCAAACGTAAGGAAATATATATTTTTCTTTTATTATTATTATTATTGTTTTCTTATAAAGCAGTCCTGGTGAAAGATTAAGAGCAGACTTCCTTCAGGACAAATGTTCCAAGGTAAGAAAACAAGTTTCTTTCCTAAGATTCTTCATAAGTAGGTTGACCATTCCCACTTGAATGTTCTTTCGGTTTGAAAATGGGTCGCCCTTGTTTTGGTTCAAGTAACCACTATTTTGGTCATAGTCAGTTTAAACACATAAATCCTGTCCACTTATACTTCAACCATATTGATTGAAATGCAAAAGTTTCATGACTTGACTAGTCACTCGTCCTCATTTTCGAAGATTATCTTACCCGGTGGTCAACGTCCCATTCAGGCATGCAACCTAAAATCTGTAATTGTAAACAGGATTCGAGTCTCATTGCTCTCCAAAGTGCTAGGCCATAATTTTACTAATCATCCAAACTTCTAGAATACATGAAGCAAACTAGGCTATTTATAGTGTAATTTTCCTCTCCTTCGAAGGTAAAAATTCCCTTGATGGTTGAAATTTTTTGCTCTATAGGTTTTGTATGGGAGAGTTAATATTGGATCAAATTCATAGGCATTCTTCCTTTATATTGTGTTTGCAATGGTGTATTCTTTGTAGGTGTCACAAGGAGGATATTTACCATTTATTGTGGGACTGCTAGTTTGCTCAGTCCATTTGGAATCATTGTTTGAGTTCGTTTGAGTTATGCTTCACTTAGAGCAGAGACTGTTGCTCTATGAAGAGGAGACACTTCTAAACTCCCTTTTGGGATACGGGTTGTGAGAAGAGTTTTGTGGCATGCTTGTTTCTGTTGTATTATGGGGTATTTAGCTGGAGAGGAATAGTAGGTTTTTTAGAGGGATTGAGAGATTGTGGAGGAGGTTCGGGAGGTTGTTAGTTTTAATGCATCTTTATGGTGGTGTGGCATTGTTCAGTCTTATTGGCTTTATAGTTAACATTTTCTTTTATTTTCGGTTCAACCAACTGTTTCTTGGTTTAATCTGTAAGTCCTTGGTTCTTTAAGTTAGTTCTTCATTCTTTTAAGTTTTAGTTTCAGCCGATTAGCTATGCAGTTAGATAGTCAATAAAGTTTACTGTCTATTTAAAGGGGCTTTAGTTTGTAACTTGGAGATTATTATGGAATTAATTTCTTTCAAGCAAAAGCTGTCTACATCAATGGGCTTCTGTTACTTTTGATTTTTGTAACTATCAACTTGGTATTAGTCTTTTGGATTAGAGCCCATTTCTGTAGTTAACTTGAGGGCTTCTTTTTTGAGCTTGTTTTGTTTGTATATCCTTGTACATTCTTTCATTGTTCAATGAAGCTCGGGTTCTCACCAAAAAAAAAAATCTATTTTCAAGATTTTGAAGAAATAATTTTAACCTCTTTTTGCCGATAAAGCTATGTTAAAATTAGGGAACAAAATCTTTTGATGGCCGGAGGAAGATTATGTTCTTGGAAGAAGTTGGAGGATTACATTTAAAGATTGGTATGTGTACTATAAAGCATGGTAGGATTGAGATGGAAAGCAATGGAGGTTGGAAACGATTTAAAAACATACCTCTTTGTTTATGCAAAGAAACTTTCAAATTTATTGATGCAAAATGTTGTCTTATTGGTATCTCTTTGAATACCATTAATTTGTTGAATATATGTTTTTTAAAAAGACTCTCCTCTCTAGTCTCTACCCTTCCCCTACCTCTCCCTTTCCTTCCCCTCAACTCCTCCTTTGCTGCTACTGCCGCTGGTGCTGCCATTTGTTAGATTTTTCTTTTTTTTTTTTTTTTTTTGGGAAAGGAACATGGATAGGTGACATGATGCTCAGATTTCCCCTCCTTTTTAGAGTAGCTTCAAAGCCAAATTGTCCAGTTTCTTAATGCTGGGATGACACTCGTCAATCTTGGGAAATATTCACAAGGAAAAAAAATCTGAAGGAAGCCGAAATTGAGGAACCAAGCTTCTATTGTCAAATTCGGAAGATACTTGTATTAAAGCAAAACATGATGAAAGAGTACGGAAGATTGATCCTTCAATTTTCTTTTCAGTTAAGTCATTCACCAAGTAATATTATTTCTCCTATGCTGCAAGAATTGTTTACAGCAGTTTAGAAATCCAAAAGTCCTAGGAAGAATTGATATGCTTATTTTGATTTTGCTCAACAAAAGCCTAAATACAGAAGAAAAACTTCATAAGTTTCTATTTTCAGCCTTACAACCATTGTTATGCTCACTGTGTTTAATGGCAAATAAAGATCAAAATTATTTCTTTTTCATTGTTCAACGTGAAGGAGTGTTGACAGTTTCTATTACGATCCTTCTACATTCCGTGAGTGTTTGAGTCTCATCTTGTTCGAAAGTTACCATCAGTATTCTTTATTTGTAGGGAGTTGTGTTTGTTTTTTTTTTTTTGGGGGGGGGGGGGGGGCTGTTAAATTGTAACCTTTTTTTTTTTTTTTTTTTTTTTGTGAAAGTTATTTTTGGCAATAACCAGTTAAGGTCTATGAATAAAAATGCGCAAGTTTAAGGTTCCTTTTTTTCTTTTATTGGGAATCAGGTTCTGGGAGAAGCTTACCAAGTGTTAAGTGATCCAGCTCAAAGACAAGCTTATGATGCTCATGGGAAGTCTGGAATCTCAACGTATAGATTCTCCTCTTTTTAGTTTTGCTTTTTCTGTTTTCTTTGTACTTCCTTTTGTTTTTAATTACTGGATGAAGTTTTGATGTGCATTATCATCATTTTATTGCAGTGATGCGATTATTGATCCTGCAGCAATTTTTGCAATGCTTTTTGGAAGTGAACTTTTTGAAGAATACATAGGTCAGCTTGCCATGGCATCGATGGCTTCTCTGGACATTTTCAATGAAGGGGAGCAATTTGACCCCAAACGGTTGCAAGAGAAGATGAGGGTATAACTTTCTCCCTGATGTGATGCCACTCTTTAATCCAAAAGTCCATTAAATCCTTGATATTTTGCTAGATTCAACATTAGGGACTATTATAGTTCTCACAGCAGTTGGTAGCTAGGAATGCACTGTAGTTTGTTGCGATTTTGCCTATGCGGTGTGAACTTGTTTCTTTGATGAGTTTGGTGTTAAGTTGGCTGGAAAGCGTGAGTGCAAGTGCAGAGAGATGATCAAAGAATTCCTTCTCCACCCTCTTTTTAGAATGAAATGAAAGTTTTTGTGCTAGCCTAGGTGTGTGCTATTTTGTGGGGCTTTGGGACGAGAGGAACAATAGAATCTTTAGAGAAAATGAGCTTAATCCTTTTGACGCTTGGTCTCTTGCTAGATTCCATGTTCCTCTGTGGGCTTTGGTTAAGAAGCTTTTGTGTAATTATCCTCTTAGCTTTATCTTGCTTGATAAGAGACCTTTCTTTTAGGTAGCCTCCTCTTTTTTGGTGGGCTCTCTCTCTTTTTTTTTTTTTTTTTTTTTTTTTTTTTTTTTTTGTATGTCATTGTATTCTTTTATTTCTACTCAATGAAAGTGTGATTATTCATTAAAAAAAAGAAAGAAGAGGAAACTCATGATAACACTCACATAAATAGCCACTCAACATAGGGTTTTGAACTTGTGGTGAACATGGCTGAATATAAGGATCCTCGCTTCTATGTCCAAACATTGGGGAGACTGGTAGTACTTTTTGGCTATTTAATGTTGTATCTCTTAAGGATAATTATTATTTTGCCTGAAAAAATGGATGCTTCATCAAGATCTTTTAAGTCATACGCATACTAAATTATCAATATTATCCCTATTTTCTCACTCACTCCCTTGGTCAAGTCGTGCAAGTAGAATCTTCCGTTCTCAATAATACCCTCCAATGTATGAGGACTTTCAATAAAATTATTAAGCAGTTGGAGCTTCTGTATATTCGTTTATCAAATGGCAAGTTTACTTAGTTACATTCAGGAGAAAGCATTTCCCAATCTCTTCATGATCTTTTCTTTGTTACTAAAGTGAGTGGTCAAACATGCAAGATTGGTTTCTGATCATTTTTCAATCCTCCTTGAAGCTGGTAGTTTTAGTTGGGGGCCTCCCCCTTTTCGTTTTTATAACTCATGGTTATTAGAAAAAGTTTGTATGGATCTAATAAAGAGCTCTTTATCACGAGACTCTTGCTTCGGATGGGCTGGTTTTGTCCTCTCCTTGAAGTTGCGTAATTTGAAACCAGTCATCAAAAGTTAGTTGGTTCTCCGACTTGGAAAAATCCAATAAGAAAATGGAAAAACTTCTGCTTAATGAGTGAGCTGCTATTGATGCAAAAGAATAACGTGGTTTTTATTTCAGATCAAGATATAAGCTCCAGATCAGCAATTAAGTGTGATATTCAACAATTATTCGTTCCGAAGAAAGAAACTTGATTCAGAAATGTAAAGTGAAATGACTAAGAGAAGGGGATGAAAATACTGCTTTATTCATCGAATTCTGGCAGCAAAGAAGAGAAAGTTATTGATTTCTGATTTGGGTTTTTTCCCCCTTCTTTATACAGTAAAATTCCAGTTCATCGCTCAATCCCCTCTAATTTAAATTGGAGGCCTATTGCTGATGAAGAGAATTCTAGATCAGTATCAACTAGTTCACTGGAGGAAATTTTGGTTGCAATTTAAGGGCTTGGGAAGAATAAAGCTCCAGGGCCGGATGCCTTTTCTATGGAATTCCTTCTCAACTTTTGGGACTTATTAAAGGATGATTTGTTTCATTTGTTTTCTGAGTTTCACACTAATGAAATATCAGTTCGTGTTTCTTAGAAAGCCTCGGAAAATGTTAACTCTGAGGGATTTGTGTCTGATAAGTCGTACCATGTTTTCTTATAAAATGATTGCAAAAGTACTTGCAAACAGGCTAAATAGAGTAACTCATTCCACCACTTCAGATTTTCAAAGTGCTTTTATTGCTAGGAGACAGATTCTTGATCCAATCTTGATTGCGAATGAGATAGTTGAAGAGTATAGAACGAAAAACCCAGCGAGGATGGGTTCTTAAACTTGATGTAGAGAAAGCATTTGGTTGTGTAGGTTTGGATTTCTCCTGCCAAATGGATTCAATGGACGTTTGTATTCAGGGTACCAAATTCTCAGTTCCCATTAATGGTCCTCCTTGTGGTAGTTGAGAAGTTCTCTAGGAGAGATGTAAGTAACAAGTTTTGAGCCCTTTCCATTTTCACTTACCGGGATCAATATCTTGTTCAAACCTCCATTGACCCCAAGCTTTGCAATCTCAGCACAATGTCCTTTCTGGATGGTAATTTTTTCAACCCATCAACTATAAGCATCATATAAAGTTCTCGAAAGAATTTCTGGTTGAGGAGGGGAAACAGGACTTTAACTGAGAAAGAGAGGCGTTGAGGAGGGACAGGATGAAGGTTTGGTCCTAGGTTGCTTCAGAGATGCTAAATCTTTTCTTTTGATTTCCTTTGTTGATATAAATGCTGTGGAGTTTTCGATCAATGTAGAGTTTATGGGATGCCTGATTAGGTGCTTTTTAGTTAGTGAGGACGCTCCCCATTTCTGAATTTGAGTTCTTGAAAATACGATAAGGAGAACTGCACATACATTCTGGGATGGGAGAAGCTTTTAGAAGAAAGGGAAGTGGGAAACAAGTGGGGTACTTGACTCTACAGGTGGGAATAAAGAATAAATATACTCTTTGGACCTAACTGTACGTTTGGATAAAATATTCTCTTGAGAAAGTTTCCATCCCTTTCTAACTAAAAAAGATTTGCATCTTGATTCATGTGTTGACGATCTAGAATATTATTGTGTCATTTTGTACCATGCATCATCAGGTGGGAACTTGTCCTAATGTGTGTGGTTCTGCATTCTTTCGAATCTAAAATATTTATGGAAAATGAGGTTTCATCATAATGCTTAGTGTGATGATGCAATATTTACATTAATCAGCTTTTTACAGAAGCAAAATTGCAAACGTTACAGTTGTGCATATTTTATTCCTGCCCTTGAGTGTTTTCGTCATTGAAAGTTGCTTAGCATGCAATATGAAGTTGCTTCTTTCAGTGCAGATTGTCCAAAAGGAAAGAGAAGAAAAGCTT
This sequence comes from Cucurbita ficifolia, assembly GCA_033971965.1. Classification (NCBI taxonomy): domain Eukaryota; kingdom Viridiplantae; phylum Streptophyta; class Magnoliopsida; order Cucurbitales; family Cucurbitaceae; genus Cucurbita; species Cucurbita ficifolia. Next base: position 39,949 of record CM066970.1, read on the forward strand.
TCAGAAATTTTGAAAGGTCGTCTCAACCAGTATGTTCAAGGAAACAAAGATGATTTTGTTAATCATGCTGAAGCTGAAGTTGCAAGGCTTTCTGTCGCAGGTAGTATGATCCTTTAGAAACTTTTTTGATCAAGTTGACAGGGGAAAAAGAGAATGAAATGTCAATAACTCATATGTTATAATTCCAGAACACCTGGACTACATTCATATGCTCCCAAGCTATTAGCATCAGAGCATGTTGATTAGAGCACATTTAGAATTTCCACATTGTGCACTAAAGAGTTTTCTTGACTAGAGTGGGTCTTAGCAATAAAGCTTTGCTCTTTATAGCTCATAAGACTGAAAGGATTTAGAGTTCTTATCTCCATCCATATTCCGTTTGAACCTACCTTTCCGATTCCATAGCGTGTACTCTTTCATAGGGACATTTGGAGGGTAGCCTTGACTTCCATATATATTTTTTAAACAACAAGTTATGGACCCTTCATTGATTAATGAAAAGAAACAGATATTTTCAAACATCAAATGATTTAAACTCTAAAAGGTTGGAGAGAGAAATAAACCAAAAGTAGAAAGGTTAATAAAAGTACCCCATTCATCCATATATTCCTAAAAGAAAAATGTTCAAATAAGCTAGAAAGAGAACACCATTGAATTGGACTGGAACAGAATGCTCCGTTATCCTTTTTGCATCTCTCTTCAACGATATTTGAAAGCCACTCGAACCAAAACTCTTTCTTGATGAACTGAAAAGAATTAAATCATAATAGAGAAGCACTAAGAAGCAAGACTGGACCATTTGTTTTTTCTTTAACAACGATTAGACCATTTTGAAGTTGAAGTATGGTATTACTTTGAATCATTCTCCAAAAACCATTGTAAATTGAAATCTTCTGCATCCTTTAGGATACCAAAACCAACAAAGCTAATGAATATCAAAACACAATAAATTCAGCCTCCTCCAAAATACTACTAGATCCAATCATCTGAGACCCCAAAAATGCATTCCAACATTAAAAAACAAATCAATTAGGTATTAGTTGAACCTCCACTACTTAGAACATTTATCCAATGGTACCTCAAACAATCAATTGTCTTGCCTTCTGAACGCCAATCTAAAGTTTCCGAACCATAAATGCTAAACGCCCCACAGAACCGAAGTAGAAGAACCAAGGTAAAATCCCCCAGCTCCTTTTGCTAGAAAATCACCGTTACTTTATTTCATGACCCAATTACTCAAACCACCTTCACCTAAAAATTAAGAACCTACGATGCAGCTAACCCAATGCTTCAAATTTTCCATTATCGCTACTCTTCTGAAGAATATTTGCATACCTTTCTCAATTATTATTTAAACCATGGCAATGTCCTGTTCTTTCTTCGGAAGATGAGGAGTTTTTTCCTGAAGAATCTATTGAACATGGTCTGAACACTGTTATTTATGAGAGGCTGGAGGTAATTAATGAGACTGGTGAATAGCTTTTAATACAACCATTCTTCATGTTGAGAATGTTGTTTTACATGGGAATAGCTGTCCTTTGGTTACCGTTCATGAACCACCAGCAATTAATGAGAACGATTCTTTTATTGCCCACCAGCAATTAATATTGAGCCTGGGAGAAGGGTTTCTCCAATTCCTTTGACTGTTAAAGAAAGTTAAGACAGATTTATTGAAAAGCTTGTTTGAATTTTTATACAGGGAAAAAAAAGTCTCTGACTTTCCTTCTCCCCAAAATTTAGTTGATGTCATCATTAATGCGGATATAGTCGAGGAATCTTGCTCAAAACTTGGTTTCTCTGGCAAATCAGTCGATTGCTCAGGTTGGAAGTCCAAATGTCATTTCTCATACTTGGAATCTAATCAGTGTAATATCAAAGAATCTTCGCATATTGCTCCTTCTTGTGGAGTTATTGACTCGGATAATGAGTCTGAGATCAGTTTAACTAGTGTGGAGCTTGATCAACAACCTTTTGGTAACTGTTGAGTGATATTGTTGAAGATTCTTAGGAAGCAACCCTTAGATATGTTGTTTAAGACTCCCAAGGAAGATTCTGTTTGTAGTCAGGAACTTGTTTCATTTCAGAATATTTTTAGTGTCAGCTTTCTCTTCCTTCAAATATGAGAAAATCAATCACCAATCAACCCAAAAACTTAAGTTGATGAGCCATGGTAAATTTAATTATAAAAAATTCTTTAACAAATTTTTGTATATTTATTGTTACATTCACTGAAGGTATTTTTTTTCCTTTCATTTGGGAATCTAATCTCTGAATGAAGATTTTTCTAACTCCGAATTCCCAAAATAAGGAATGGGACATCAGTCGAGATAATAATTCTTTATGGGATTGGAGATGGGGCGTGCTTTCTCAATTCTGACTCCACCATGCCTTGTTGTCATCTCTAGTTATATGCAAAAGATGCTAACAAAAAAAAAAAAGAGCTTCAGGAAGGTGGTTTAGAAATCCTTCATTTAAAGAAGGGAAGATTTTCGGTAGGCACTTATAACAAGCTAAAACAGACCTACCCTCTATATTTGTTTGGTTACGTAAAGGATGGGTAGCAATGCCTTCACTCACTGGTTACAATATTTCAAGGCTCCTTGCAATCTTTGTTGACAAGATCTTTTCTTGCAAAAATTGATATGTAGCTATTGGCCTATTTTAGAGTTTCACTTCGATAGTAATTGGTGTAATGGCGAACCAACTTTCTGCAAGAGATTACTCAAAATCAATATTTGCTGACACTCATCATATAGCGTTGAACCAGAGCTCAATGATCAAACTAACATCATTCAGTTTATTAGCATACATAACAATAGATCAGGTGCACGTATGTACAAAAAGCTTGGTTGCGCAATTAGTATCTTACAGTATGGTTCTTGATCAATTTCATTCATTTTTCCCCATAGTTTCTGAGTATACTATGATTTTTGTAGGCAGGTAACCGAGCTTCATTGAGAAAAATGCAAAAAAAATATAAGGGCATGCAAAAAACAAGCTCAAACTTCTGAGTCTACTATGATTATTTACTGTTGTCGGTGTGCTTCTTTGCAGCCTATGGAGTTGACATGTTAAACACAATTGGCTATATATATGCCAGACAGGCTGCTAAAGAGCTTGGGAAGAAGGCAATTTATTTGGGCGTGCCATTTGTTGCTGAGTGGTTTAGAAACAAAGGGCACTTCATAAAATCCCAGGTCACAGCAGCCACAGGTATTGTTTAGCTCCTTGTTTATTTTCTGTTATGGTGTTTTTTTTCAATATTGTTTGACTCAATGGTATTACTTCAGCTACAACACTTCTTTTCCTTTTGTCATGGCTCTTCCCTTCCTCTCAAGTATATTTAAATTAGCGTGTTTCTGAACGCATATCTTATTATCTTGGCTCATTCCTTGTTTGATTAGAAACAAAGAATATGGCACAATGCAAAAGCTAGAAGATTCTCTGAATCTTGGAAATTATTAATTGATACAACCGTGCAAGTCTTACCTTTGAATTACAAATTTAGAGCCTCGTAGTAAAATAAAATTTTAAAGGTAAATACACGTTTGGTTTTGGACTTTCGAGTTTTGTGTCTACTAGTCTCTAGGTTTCAAAATAAACCATTTTAGTCCTAGAATTTTGAAAAATAATTTTAAGTGGTTTCTAACTGTTTGTTGACTAATAGAAGTATGATATGACGGTTAAGTTGTTGATTGTGCTATGCTATTTTGTCAAAATTGTTACTTTTTTTTTAACAAAAAAAATACTTCTCATTAATATAATAAAAAAATAAAGGTGGTAGGAATAAAAACTCCCCAAGGAAGTAAAAAAGAAAAAGAATGTATTAGTTTAATAATATTTTGCTGTGAGTTGGACATACTCTTCCTTCCTTCCTCCCTTTCTTTTTCCTTTCTCCGTCTTGAAAAGAGACGAGATATAGTCAAGAGATTTTCTACAATTTAGTAATTGTCACTCGATAATAAGTATCATTTATACTCAATTCTGTTATTCTAATCCAAAGACACAAGAAGAGATGACATTGGAGAAGTTAATTATCATATCGAGATTTTCCATCATGTAGCTTTCTGCCTGAAGAACAATGAACTCCAATATAGGTTGATTAAACTGGTTCTTGTGCTGGTGCATTAGGTGCAATTGCATTGATTCAACTGCAGGAGGATATGAAAAAGCAACTTAGTGCAGAAGGAAATTATACTGAAGAAGAGCTTGAAGAGTACGTGCAATCTCATAAGAAATTGATGATTGATTCCCTCTGGAAATTGAACGTGGCTGACATTGAGGCCACACTTTCCCGTGTCTGTCAACAGGTTTTCATTCTTTTTTTTTCCCCTCTGTTGAGCAAGAACTGCTATATTCTAGCGTCTCCTGTTAGTAATGATAATAAACTGTTGTAGGTTCTTCAAGACAACAACGTCAAGAAGGAGGAGCTCCGTGCAAGGGCGAAGGGATTGAAAACTCTGGGTAAAATTTTCCAGGTACTGTTCTATATTAATTCTTCGTAACACATTCTTGCTATGACTTGTTCCCTAAGTTGTTATGATTTCAAAATTTGTATGTTGATGAAGAGGGTTAAGTCAACCCATGGGAATGAGAGTGAACCGGTGGTAAAAGGTTCAGTAGATAAACTGAATGGAAGTGAATCAAGCCAGGACGCTTCCCCAATTTCAACATTGAAATCTTCCGGCTGTGAAGAAACATCTTTTGCTGCATTTGGTCCACAGGTACTCCCCATTTTTCTATTTCTTTGGAATCCTCTAAATTTTATAATGAAACTTATGTAATGTCTCCCTTCTTAAGCATGAATTTGTGGGAAAATGTTTAGAATGAGTATTATTGAAAAGAGAATATTTTTAGTAGCAAACATTGGGTAGGGAAGTGTGTGCATGCCTACCTCCCATAGCTCCTTCCTTAATAGTAATGTTCATAATGTCTAATAGCATTGTTGCAATTAATTAAACATTAGGAATTCTTTAAACACGTAGACTTGTGTGGTCCCTAACCAATTAACTTCTTTCCGTATTAATGGTCGCCTTTTCATTTCTTTCATTCTTAAAATGAAAACAATTGTGCTACAGAGTCCGTATGTGGAGGCTCCCAATTTTCCAGGTGCACACATTAATAACTTCTTCCCCAGGCCAACAGCACCTCCAGGTGCACAAAGACATCCGTCTTCCAGCAGGGATTGAGTGGGCTTGTATGTTTGTTTGTATGTATGGTGTAGGATAATTGTGTTGTATTGTATTTGTAAGGTTATAGATATGCTTGTATGTGTGGATAACCAATCTTGCTAGAAAGCAGCTGCCATCTCTTTACTCGGGGGATGTGTGTCGTGGATATGTATTTAACACATTTGTGGCTGTAGTCGGAACTTCCCATCATTCTGGCTGCCTCTCTTCACTGTTGGCCGCTTGGTGGTGATTCTCGTACCCTTTTCCTTTTATTACATTGGACTGTGTTTTCGTTTCACCAGAGCACCACCTGCCACTTCTATCCATTGTAATTTGTAGGCTCTTTCAAGAAAAAATCTTTATAAATAATCATTCATCAATCAGGTATAGAAAATTTTCCTCTTCAGTTTGACATTTCTCACTCTCCAAATGGAAAAACACCGCTAGCTTTACCTCTTCCATGTCTGTTTTTTTAACCGATTTCTTTAAATAAATCATAAAATAAAGGTTTGTGCACTCCTAAAAATTATATTTATTATTTGATTGTATAGAAAGCAACATTTTAATCTGTACCGGATTTTTTGTTTTAAAAATTAATTAAATTACGTTGAACAAGGTAAAATCTCGTGTTCGTTTCTGCCTATTTATAAATAGAGTAATATATATAAAATGTTGACGGTATTTGGTTAGGATAATATAGATAAAGGTAAAACCTTATAGTCTATTTGGTTGGGGTTTAAATAACTTGTGAAAGATTTTTAAAAAAAAAACTCCATGTGAATAACCCTTCATTGGCATTCTTGGTAAGAATTGTTATTAAATATTGGAAAGACACATTTAAAATTTATTGAAGTTTCTATTTTAATCTTCATATACTAATGCTCATTCTTTTGGCAAATTCAAAACCTCATACTTGATAATCTACGTTTTGGTGTTATGTTAGAGAAACTTGTTAAGAACTTTTAGTTGTAGAGGAACTCTTGGAACCAAATTTCTGGTATATTTAGTTGTAGAGGAACTCTTTTTCCTCTGAACCTTGAATAATCTTTATCAAATTGACTCTAAATAAGAATATATTAATTCCTTTAACTTCGATTATATATTTACCAATGAAGCAATAAAGAAATCATATCTTAGTATTTTGAATCTCATACCAAACTTCCCTTATGATACTTAAAAATAAACTACGAATTTCTAAACCCTAGAAGACGTACAAACTATTGAAGATAAATTTTTTAAAAGAACTTTTAATTTTGTGACCTTAAACTTGTATTATTATATACCCTCAAATAAACTACGAAATTCTAAACCCTAAAAAACGTACAAACTATTGAAGATAAATTTTTTAAAAGAACTTTTAATTTCGTGACCTTAAACTTGTATTATTTTATATCCTCCTTGGATGAAAAATGATTCAATGTATGCATATCCTCATTCTCTAATAAATAGTCAATATAAATGAAACTTTTTTGTATAGTTTCTCTTTCAAACGTTCTTTGGTAAAAAAAATTACCTATTCAGCACACTCGTCAAAACTACATGTCATTTTATGAAAAATTATCTTATTAAATGAATTTTTTTTAATAAAATTTGAATCTCAAAATCTCTTAATAAAACAAATTTTATTTAATTAACTATGTCAGGCTAGTTATTAGATTAGAACTTATGATGGTAGAGCAAGAAGCTTAGGTGATTGGAAGCCTTGTTTTAAGTGGGAGGTCTAAATAAAAGAAATTGATAGAAGATTAAACCCTCAATCCTCAACAAACGCATTTGGATAAACCCTGAACTGCGTAATAAAATCCAACGAAATAGACCTTTGGCATCGAGAGTGCATTTTTTAAATGACCGAGGGAAAGGGAATGTGGAAAGCCCCGTGTCGATGCTTACGTACGCCTCCTTGCCGCCACAGACATCCCCCGTATGGTATGGGGTTGGATTTCATTTTAAAACAAAATTATAAAAGGAAATTTCCACCAATTACGACCTGGGAAGGAGGATCCCAGCGGGGACGGAGAGGAAGAGGGAATTTGGATTTGGAGGTCTGAAGCACTAATAAGAAGGGACTGGGAGTCTCGGCGGAGTGTCTGGGAGTCGGTCTGGGTGGAAAAGGAACGGTACCGCACAGATCCCGGATCTACTATTTCTTGCTGCTGCTTCTCCTCTCGCCTGTGTTTCCCTCGGATTTTAAGATCCGATCTGGGCATCTGCTGTTTCCTGGCTCCTTTGTTCCTCCCTCCCCTCAATCTCTTCCTTTTCGTTTTCTCTCATTCAGATTTTTTTTCGAGTTCATTTGAAAGAGAGACAGACAGACAGACAGACAGACAGACAGACAGAAAGAGGAGGAATGGAGGGTGAAAAGAAATCCTCGTCCGTGTCGGATGTCGGGGCGTGGGCGATGAACATTATCAGCTCAGTCGGGATAATCATGGCCAACAAGCAGCTCATGTCTGCCAATGGTTATGCCTTCACTTTCGGTGAGACTCAATGAATCTATCTTTCTTAATCTCGTTTCTTCTCATGTATTGCGAAAAAATTAAGGATGTGTCTCTTGGTATATTCTCAATAAATGTTTTACAGTTGTAGGCAAATGTTGTACCCCATTGTCACATTGCAACTTGCAAGCTTGGGACAGTTTTCTATGCTATAGTTTACCAACGTTTTATTCTTTCTTGAAATGTTGTGCGGAACCTTGTTCTGTAATGCTTATTAGCTTCCAACTATTTAAATGCAATACTTATTAACTTATTAAATGCCTTTTCAGCAACAACTTTGACTGGGTTCCACTTTGCGGTAACTGCATTGGTTGGTCTGGTCTCAAATGCCACTGGTTATTCTTCATCAAAGCATGTTCCTTTGTGGGAGCTCTTTTGGTTTTCTATTGTTGCAAATATGTCTATCACGGGGATGAACCTTAGTCTAATGTTGAACTCAGTGGGATTCTACCAAGTAAGAACTACTAAAAAGATTGCTTCCTTGGTTACTACATGACCATCTTGACAACCTTTGCCCTTTTATTTATTTTATAACAATGCATCGGGTATCGGGTATGGTAAGGTAAAGAATGCTATCTAACTGAGCTTTCATGCATAGTCGCTTCCTATTCTGGTCCGTTTCTTTCTTATTTCTCAATTGACTGGAGAATATGTTGGTTTCAGATCTCAAAACTCAGTATGATCCCTGTGGTTTGTGTGATGGAGTGGATCCTTCATAACAAGCACTACTCAAGAGAAGTGAAAATTGCTGTTGTTGTAGTAGTAATTGGTGTGGGAGTTTGCACTGTCACTGATGTAAAAGTTAATCTCAAAGGGTTTTTATGTGCATGCATCGCCGTTTTATCAACATCTTTGCAGCAAATTGTGAGTACTTCTTCACCTATCTACTTGTGCTGGTTTTTTGGTCTCCAGTTTGGTCTTTACTCCTTATACTTCATGTATATGTCGATCAATTGGTTCTTGTTTTTTACTCTTTTCCTCACGCCGCAAGGGTGTGACTTTTTTTCTTTTTGTTTATCCCACTGAAAGAAGAAAAACAGAAAAAGTAGAAACGTGAATCTTTAATTGTTTCTATGAAACGTGAACCTTCGATCGTTTCTATGAAACGTGAACCTTCGATCGTTTCTATGAAACGTGAACCTTCGATCGTTTCTATGAAACGTGAACCTTCGATCGTTTCTATGAAACGTGAACCTTCGATCGTTTCTATGACTCTGGTTTTAATCTAATGATCTTGAACGAGCGACCATTGAGCTTCTCTCTAGACAATCTTGTTGCAATGTTTTTAAGAGTGGCGTATCAGAAACAGCAATTGGACCTCATGAGTTTTGTAATGGATGTTGTTTTGGATACAGACATTCTGGGAATAACTAAATATAATTATCTCATGGTCAAGCAAGATGGAGAAACTTTTGAAGTTTAATTTCTAATTTGGAACCACTTCTCTAACCAGAATCATATTTTGGTGCATCCATGTATTTTTCATTTTTTCCTCGAGGAAATTGTGTTACTGCTTTTTTCTTAATGTTTTCCCTTGAATCCTCAAACCTTGTGATATTTTTTACAGTGATTATATTTTATAAGTTTTGAGGTTTTGTTGGATTCTGAAGAGACTGAACTTTGGTGTTCTGTCTGGTCACCTTTCGGTCAGTCTCGGTAGAAGCCAGAAGAAAGTCTTACTTGCTTCCCTTGTACCTTTCTTTGTTAACCTTGACATGGTATGTTGCTTGTTGAAGACTACTTTTATCTACTCTCAAATGGTTACAAAAACAATGTTGAAAGTACGCAGTTATGATAATAGTTTCATCTCTGAAGTATATAATTGCAACAGACTATAGGTTCACTACAAAAGAAGTACTCCATTGGATCTTTTGAATTGCTGAGCAAGACAGCGCCTATTCAAGCCCTCTCTCTCCTGGTTCTCGGTCCGTTTATTGATTACTACCTTAGTGACAAATCTCTACTGAACTATAAAATGTCTTCTGGTGCCATTGTAAGTACTAGGCGTTTTCCAGTACCACTCTACTAAATTCTTTTATCTACGCAATTTTCAACTAATTTCTGGCGATGGTACGTATTTGCAGTTGTTCATCCTCCTTTCATGCGCTCTTGCTGTGTTCTGCAATGTCAGTCAATACCTGTGCATTGGGCGTTTCTCAGCTGTCTCCTTCCAGGTGTTAGGTCACATGAAAACAGTATGTGTTCTCACATTGGGGTGGCTGATCTTTGATTCAGAACTGACTTTGAAAAATATATCAGGCATGATTTTAGCAGTTGTTGGTATGGTCATTTATAGTTGGGCTGTGGAGGTCGAAAAGCAATCTAGTATGAAGGCTTATATCAATGTGAAAAATAGCCTGACGGAAGAGGAAATTAGACTTCTGAAGGGAGAAGTGGAATCCAATCCTGTTAAGGATATTGAACTTGGTGAGACTAAAGGATAAATTTCACCTTGTTCTTTAGGTCATTGCATTGTTTATGTTATGTCTAGAGTCTAGATTTAGACTTATCCATATCCTGATCCTTGAACCGATCAATTTTAGATATTATATGCCCTTGTAGGAACCTTGCCCGTCCAATTATATTTTTCTTGTTTACATTCATATTTATACGTATATATGTATGTGTTTAATTTTTTCTTCATATTATTTATGGTGAGGGGCTAGTTGTAAGACCACGTCATTTGTAAGTGGAGAACTTTTATTTATATGAATGGACCGAGACTATATTTGAACTAGAAAGATCCTATAAATATGCTAGTATAAAAGGATAGAGGTAGAAAGTTTTATGCAACAAAAGTTTATATTTCAGGTTTTTTATACAATATTTATAATATTTATGTTGTGAAAGATTCAAATGGAGAAAGAAAATAAACCGGAAGTCAATGTTAAAATGAAATACAACAGCACTGGCTCTTCCATGAGCTCCATGGTGAGTCTCAACTCAAATAATTCTAATTTATTCTAATTGTTTATTGATTTAAAATTATGTGCTAGTAGTTTGAAATAATGCTTTTGGGTTCAAGAAATTCTATAATGGTTTTATAATTAATGACGGAAGAATATGAACGTCTACATAATCATTAAGAATTAAGTTATTATAATATTTGTTTGAGACGCTCAAAAAGTAGAAAATAAATTTGACATTTACAGAAGTTTGAAGGAAGTTAATAGGGAAAGAGAACTTTGGAAAACTGAGAATCTGTTTCTTTTGTAAGTTCAAGGTCTAATTTAATTACATTGGAACTTTATGATGAAAATTTATCTGAGCTAGTAAGTTCGGAGGTAAAAATTGATTTTTCTCACTTTTTTTTATTTATAAAAACAATTGATTAAGGTGAGAGATTCTATCATTTTCATTTTTCCTTTTTCCTTTTTCATCGGTTGGATTATGAAATCACTTTTTACATTTGAGACGAAGGAAGGATATGAAGCTTTAGGGAGAATATAGTTCTATACATATTATTAAGATCGTTATTTTTAATTTGAGAATATATATTATTCAAATTACAGTTATTCGCAACATAGGTCATTGTGTAATTTATTTTGGAGTTTTTTTAATATTAAATATGAATCTAAGAGAGAGTGTACATTAATTATTTTGAACTAAAATTTAGCTACAATCTTAAAACTTTTATATAATGGCCATTTTTTCACAGAATCAACGCTCAAAAACCCCTAAGGTTTCAACGACAGATTAAATGAAGAAACTTGGAGCCAAATGCTGCCCAGGATGCAGGAGAAAAGAAGCTGAAACTATAATAGACTACAGGAACTTGGAGATTGAATCAGAGCGATTGCGAACAGTATTCCGACATTTGGATCAAACGATTTAAAAAATAAAAACATTTTGTCTGGTCCAGCATGGAAAATTCAGCCCTCATTCCACAAGCTTTGCAGCACCTTCCAATATCTCATACAAGAAGGGTTTACATGGATTGCGCGAAGAACCCATCTCAGAGGAGACTGACATAACTCAACCCTCAATTGATCAGTACCAACTTTCGACTGTTTCGCAAGCAGATGCATTTGAAACAAGAGCTCCGCAGGCCTCGTATCTGTCACAAACATGGAGAAATTCATACAGTTATCAAAGTCCATTATGCATATTTCCCTATAACAGATACTCCTTTAGAAAGTATTTTCCTTGAATAATCAATTACCCAAACCCAGTAATCCATAATCCATACTGGACGACACAATATAGTTTCTTCTATAAAGAAATATTCATATATTTAAATCGCTTATTATGGAAGACTAATTGAATACCTTTGTAGGGACAGAAAACTAGACAGGAAACTAAGTGAATAGACAAAGTAGTGTCAATCTCAACGCGTGACAGAAGATTACCCTCAACCCCTCAATAAAAAAGGCCACAATAATCATCTTAGATAAAAACTTAAAAAAAAAAAAAGATTTAAAAAAAAAGATGGAAAACGACAGTTAGATAGATGAACCTGGTGGCCACGAGAACCATTCAAAACGAAGGCCTGACTCCCAATTTTCTTTCATACCAAGACTCCCTTCTGCTTGAGCCAGTGTTATCGAGACCATTGGTATTGGAACAACGGAAATTACTTGAGCTTTAAGGAGGCTGTTCACAGCCAGCCTCAAGAAATGAGGACTGCAAAGCTGCTTTGCAAGTTCCATGCAGGTTACACCTGAGTTCATTAGGGATTCAATTATATAAACAAGCACAGCACTAAAGAAAACCTGAAGAAATGAGATTAAAAAGACTGAAGGGTTAATGAATCCATAACGATTGGATGACAATTCATGTAGAATGAAAAAAATAATTTTAGAAAGAAAAATCTAAAAGACTGGAAGTGCAGAACATAGCAAACACAATCGCCGCATAGAACATGCATTTCGGAAGAAATAGCTTGCATTTTAGAGTCCTCTTGACAAGAAGATACCATGACAGAGGAGGAGACAGCCATCATCATGTCCCGAGGAACAAGCTTGAGCAAAATACTTCTCAGCAGCCATAAAATCCTGACTCCAAAAAGATATCAAACCATCCACCAGACTAGACACGGGTATTACCGCATGTTGCAGATCCTTGCTCTCTACTGAGCCTTTCTTGAAACCAAGTTCTAAGCTATTGGATTCAACATGAAGCTCATATCGAGATGCAATGAATTTAAGACATACCCATCCAAGATAGTTATCTGTCTTTAAATCCAAACATTTTATGAATTCTTTACGGAGGTTGTTAGAATCATTTTCTGCAGCATAGGCTCGGCACAGTAACAAATGTGCATAAAAAAGATAATTGTCAGGAAGTGAAATAGAGGAAGCAGCTTTGGCATAGTTGATGCATTTAATTTGGTCATCGCCTTGGAAACTGATCTCAGATGCACAAAGTAGCAGCTGAAACTTTTTATATTGATGAGATGTATCTTTATTGAAATATGGCTCATTGGAAAAGGCAACCAAGATTAGCCGCTCAATAGTTGCACGTAGATGGCAGGGAAATCTTTCTTCACGTGCCTTCTGCAGAAGGTTTAGTATAAGAAGATATCGAGGATCATAATTCCATGGCTCTTGACGTAAGCATCTGTAAACAAGGTAAAATAAAATATTTATTTCTCCAAATTTGCATAAACGTTAGGTTCTAATAATACAAAAATATGAGAGCATTAATATCCATGTAATCAAAAGCTAATATTAAAATTATTCTCAAATGATCCATACCCCTTTTATTTGTTTTAGAATATTCCATCACAAGTAAGGATGGAGTTTCAACCAACAGCCCTGTAGAGAAGCAGAGATGCCTTAACCTTTGAGCTAACTCAGGTTGGCAATCCACATGCCTATTAGAGACTTAATAAGAGCTCCATTCTCTTTCTTGTGATCATTACCAAAAATATTCATGTCGGTTAGACTATTTGACTCACATGCCCAGTCACCCAGAAAACAAAAAACAGCAAAGATATTTGCAACAATTATATCAATGTTGACAATAAAAAGCCACCTAATATTGAAAGGAACCACAAGAATCCGACTTTAATCAAATGATAGCATTCCTTGACTTGATCATCATTTTTTAGAAACAAACATTGATGCTTTGACCTATTTATCTTAATTGAAACATGGTGCGTATGAACTATATCATCATCAATTTTTGAAAAAACAAAGGTTCAAGTCTGTTAGAAGTTAAGCAACTTTACTTTTGAAGTTGTCGAATGGTCCCAATCCCATTCTGACACTGGTATGAACATGTTGGGAAAGAAAACCTCGGATGACTAGTGCCGATTGTATAGCAGGCCACAGCTCCAGCACCGTGAATTTCATATGCAGATTTCAGACCTTTGTTCTGTTGGTCAAAACCATACAACATGTTGCAGCACCTAGTAGCTGTGTGATTGTCATCTCTTTCTTCGTTGGATAGCAAAAGATAACCAAGCAGGTTCCTGTTTGAAACATGTCGTTTAGAGACAAATCCAAAGGGGCATTAACTAAACATAAACCTAAAGATAATCACGAAAACAAGCAAAGACGGAGGGGCATTCAATAAATATGAACCTAACAAGAATCCGCTAAAACAAAGCCAACAATGGGCAGACACAAGTCACTAATAACAGAAGATGACATCATGCAAATAAAACACATTACCACACATTTCCGAAGTAGGATTTGAATAGCAAATAATCCAGCCAAAGGAAAAGTCTATTTGCTGGACCTTCCAGCGGCAGTATCTAACAAGCTAAAAACCATGTCTAATGAAATGCGTTTATACCAATAAAAAACTATGGTGAAATAATGTTTGGTGGTAAACAATCAAGTTGAAAGTTTATCTTATAGCATTATAAGTGGATACAAGGTTAGGGTTCATGGAAACACTCTCACCTTAATCCTCTCTCCTCTTTCCCCTTCGTTTTTTTCAACTTCAGCCAATTCTCGATTCTTTTTTTTTTTTTGATAAGAGACAATTTTATTGATGAGTGAAATTTACAAGAGGGATGTATAATCCATGATGTTTACAAAAGACCTTCTCAATTTGCAATGAGGGAGGTATAACTATAGGAAGTAAAAATATTAGACAGTTTACACCAAGATATAGCTTGGTAAACAACATTGTCGAAAAGTTTTGTGTAGGTCTGTGTCGTTTCTGCAAATATTCTCTGATTTCTTTCTTTCCACAGATTCCAAAAGAAAGCCATGATGAGGTTTTTCCATAATAGGGCTTTTGCATTCTTGAAAGGGTGGTACGTTAAAGCCATATCCAAAAAATCCTTTACCTCCCTAGGAAATGTGAGATGCCATCCGAATATATTAAGAATCGTTGTCCAGAAATTTTGAGTGTATGTGCATTGCATAAACAAGTGACTTTGTGATTCGTTTGCTTTCTTGCATAGTGGACACCAATTTGGGGAGAGAGTGATGTAAGGCATTCTTTTTTGAAGATTTTCACTTGTGCTGGTGGCTTTATGCGCTATTTTCCAAAGGAAGAACTTCACCTTTTGGAAAATTCATTTCAGATGTGCTTGGAAAATTCAAAAGGTGAAGTTCCAAAATTCATTTCCCAAAGAGAGTGATGTAAGGCATTCTTTCTTGCACAGTGGACACCATAGAATGTCCTTGGAAAATTCAGTACCGCTGGAGTTCAAAGACTGAACAGACCTACATCTGATCATTATCCCATTCTACTTTCCATGGGTTGCTGTAAATGGGGCCCCTCACCCTTCCGTTTTGAGAATATGTGACTGAACCATTCTGAATTTTTGCCAATGATAGAATACTGGTGGAAGAATACGCCCCTCCGTGGATGGCCAGGGCACGGTTTCATTAACAAACTTAAAAGACTAAAAGGAGTCCTAAAGAAATGGAATAAAGAGGTTTTTTGTTGTATTTCGACAAAAAGGAACCAATTGCTAACCGAAATTGCCCTCCTTGATCAGATGGAGGAAACTGGCTCCATCACACTAGTTCAACACACACAGAAAAAGCTCATGAAAGCAGAACTTATTTCGTTGGCAGTAAATGAAGAGCAATCTTGGAGACAAAAATGCAAAAAACGATGGTTAGAGGAAGGTGACAAACTCCAAATTTTTCCATCGTATCATGGCTACAAAGAAACGAAAGAGTACCATTATGGAAATTCTATTAAGTGAAGACGAAATTGTATCAGAATTTGTGTCCTTGTACACGTCCTTATACACAAAGGACAATGCCCTCTGCGAATTTCCTCGCGATCTTGACTGGAGTCCTATTGATCAACATCAAGCTGCCTCCCTCGAGGTCGCTTTCACTGAAGAAGAGGTGGGGAAGGCGATTCAGAATCTGGGCTCTGACAAAACTCCAGGACCAGATGATTTTACCTCAGAATTCTTTCAGAAATGTTGGAACTTTATGAGAGCTGATATCACGAGAGTATTCCATGATTTTTTTCGAAACGGAGTTATTAATGGAAACCTGAATGAAACATACATATGTTTGATCTCAAAGAAACTGGATGCTCGCACTGTTGCAGACTTTCGTCCCATAAGCCTCACGACCGGTCTATATAAAATTATAGCAAAGTTATTATCAGAACGCCTAAAAAATGTTCTCCCCTTCACAATAACGGGGAAACAAACAGCTTTTGTTGAGGGGCGACAAATTCTTGATGCATCCCTCATGGCCAACGAACTCATTGATGAATGGGAAAGAAAGAAACAAAAAGGTGTAGTCATTAAACTTGACATGGAAAAGGCCTTCGACAAGGTTGATTGGACTTTCCTCGAAAACATTCTTGTGGCAAAAGGCTTTGGCCCAAAATGGCGAAGGTGGATTAAAGGATGCATCTCATCCACAAATTTCTCCATCATCATCAATGGAAGACCGAGAGGGAAAATTTATGCCACACGGGGCCTGAGACAAGGAGACCCACTATCCCCTTTTCTCTTCATCATGGTAATGGACTGTCTCAGTCGCCTACTGACAAAGGCAGAATACGATGGGCAGATCAAAGGTTTTCAGATTGGTAATGAAGGCTTGAGCATAAACCACCTTCAGTTCGCAGATGACACAATCCTCTTTTCTGATTTGGTGAACGTCCCTTCCATAAAAAACATGATTGAGACGGTAAAAACCTTCGAAGGGTTCTCTGGACAAAATATCAATCTCCAAAAAACAGAGATCATGGGCATCAATATTAGCACAGAGATCATTGAAGAATTTGCTAGCATATATGGTTGTAAAAAGGGAGAATGGCCGAATATGTACCTAGGACTACCTCTAAAAGGAAATCACAAATTATTTTCCTTCTGGAAGATTATTATTGAGAAAATAGAAAGAAGGTTGTCAACATGGTCATCACGTTATACTTCAAAAGGCGGAAGACTTACCCTAATACAAGCCACATTATCCAACCTCCCTACCTACTACATGTCTCTATTTGAAATGCCACAAAAAGTGGCCGCGGATATAGAAAGACTTTTTAGAAATTACTTGTGGAAAGATAGCGCACACCTTGTTCGTTGGAATATTATAAACCTCCCAACAGAAAAGGGAGGTCTCGGTCTTCTCTCGATAAGGAAGAACACAGCTCTCCTCGCCAAATGGATATGGAGATATCATCATGAAGAAAAGGCCTTATGAAAAATCTTATAAAGGCTAAATATACTCCTACATCAAACAAAGATCACCTCCCTCCATCTTCTACAAAAGGGTCTTGGTTACATAAAGAAACATCAAAATCTCATCACCCACCGAACTCGCCATAAGGTAGGGAATGGGGGAAGCACATCAATTTGGACCAACCCATGGATTGAAAACACCACGCTAGCTTTTGTACAGGCTTTCTCACAACAAAAAAGCCACGATTAAAGAAACATGGAATGTTGTCAACAAATTTTGGGACTTGAAGCTTGGTAGGAATCTAAAGGATAATGAAGCAACGGAGTAGGCCGAATTAAGCCTTGACCTTGCCCCTGTGGTATTGTCAAACAAAGAAGACTCACTAACTTGGCTCTCCAGCGCTGACGGGGTCTTTTCTACAAAATCCTTGATGATGGACATGGGGGAAAAAGTAGAAGCAATAAATCCACCGCTAGCAAAGACAATATGGAAAGGACGTCAACCTAAAAAGGTGAAGTTCTTCCTTTGGGAAATAGCGCATAAAGCCATCAGCACAAGTGAAAATCTTCAAAAAAGAATGCCTTACATTACTCTCTCTCCAAATTGGTGTCCACTATGCAAGAAAGCAAACGAATCACAAAGTCACTTGTTTATGCAATGCACATACACTCAAAATTTCTGGACAACGATTCTTAATATATTTGGATGACATCTCACATTTCCTAGGGAGGTAAAGGATTTTTTGGATATGGCCTTAACGTACCACCCTTTCAAGAATGCAAAAGCCCTATTATGGAAAAAACCTCATCATGGCTTTTTTTTGGAATCTGTGGAAAGAGTCTAATATTTTTACTTCCTATAGTTATACCTCCCTCATTGCAAATTGGGAAGGTCTTTTGTAAACATCATGGATTATACATCCCTCTTATAAATTTCCCTTCACTCATCAATGAAATTCTCTTATCAAAAAAAAAAAATTTTTTAAAAAAATAATCCAAGTTCCTGCTGGAAATCTTGAGAAAGGGAAGCTAACTTTTTGGGCCATGTTAAAAAACTTCGTGGAGAACTATGTGAGAATAGTCTCTCGTTTTCTAGTGGTCAGGAAAAGTTCAACTGCAGATATGTGATATTAATAGAGTGTCGTACGTGGATGCTGTAAAAGGGATCTCAGAGTCTAAATATACAATTATAGAGATTATAGCTCCAGATATCTCTGGAAGGTAACTATGACTTGTGAATCTACAGATAATTTCGATCATATTGGGTAAGGAAAGAAACTGAAATGGTAGAGTTATACTGGAAATCAATTATGCTGATCTCTAAATTGAACGCTAAAGATGATTGGAGGGAAATCAACCAGACTTTAGAAAATCATTTTGAAGCTACATTTTCTATTAATCCATCCATGGCAGACAAAAATCTTTGGTTCAAATGAAAGATGGAAGAATTTTATGTGGCCTTGAACCAAATGGTAAACCCCTGTCCATAGGTTATTCTCATTTGAAATTTGAGAAATGGTTGGATGAGAAGCATAGCAAACCGGAGTTTATCATTAGTTATGGAGGGTGAACCAATATTATAAACTTACCTTTGAAGTATATATAATTTCATTGATGTATGAAACTACAAAAAAAATGGAGAAATTTTCCAATCTAAAAGAGTTACCACAGACATCCCCAATTGGTCAAAAGAAAAGAAATGCTATAACAGATAAAAAAAAAAAAATTCAATTCACACCAAGATAAAGCAAGGAAAAGAACCCTTAAAAAAAGACAGGATAGGTTCAATTGTGAACATTGATCTTCATTATAAAATAGATCTACCTCATCAAACTACTGTTGGGGTATGCATGAAGA
This sequence comes from Cucurbita ficifolia, assembly GCA_033971965.1. Lineage (NCBI taxonomy): Eukaryota > Viridiplantae > Streptophyta > Magnoliopsida > Cucurbitales > Cucurbitaceae > Cucurbita > Cucurbita ficifolia. The sequence goes on from CM066970.1 coordinate 59,034, forward strand.
GCTTTTCTAAGATGCATCACTCCACTATGGAATCCCAGGCAACTATCCGTTTGATGTTTGATCTGTCCGGCCAAAAAGGATGGTATCTAAGTCACTGTGTTAACACAAATCAGAAAATGTAAGACACATGTTCCAACAGCGAGAATTAAAGCCAACCAGCTTAGAAAGTGCAATCAAAATGTGCATTTTAGTTATCTCTTCATGAGACTGGAGGCAGGAACGGCAGCTTAGAACAATGGAGTCAAGCCGATCACACCCATCAATGGCATGAATAGCAGCCACTACAAAGCTCACTTTTGAACTCCGGAAAAAATGGGTTGGCATCTTCATGATACTGTTGATTGCGGAATCCAATCCAGATATTGAATACAACAATCTGCATATGAAACCAACAGATGCAGCAGTACGTGTTTTTTCCATGGTAGAGATGCAAGAAGCAAGGGTTCTCACGGTGCTAAGGGCCTGGTCATTCTTTCCTAGTTTCCATAATGAGAAAGCATACACCTGCAAACCCTCAATGTCGAGCATGCCTGGAACCACCAAAAACTTCAAATCTCTGACACAGTTTGTTAGAGATTTCTCACTTATAACGATAAACTGAAAAGATTTAGCTTCAATGAAAAGTTTCGTTTTTTTGTTAAAAAAACAGAAGTAAGCCAAAATCAGAACCTTCTTTACTCAAATTTTCATATTCCTGCAAAGCTTCAAAGAAATTTCCTACCTGCACAAAAGAAAAAACAGTTCAGAGAGAAAAATGTTCCATCTATGGACTAATGTCGGACATTTCTCCACCCCAAGAGTAGTAATAGATAGAGAAAAATAGTACGGTTTTAGGTTTCATGGTACACACAGATGTATAGGTCCAAAAAGAAAATTAGTAAACTTCACCATGCAGAGTGATCTGGCTAAGTTGATGGATATATCTCTGACATGAGACCTTGGAACTCTATCTGAAAAATGGCTAGTTGTGAGGTGTGCTAGACGATAAGCAGCAACAGCAGATTGATAATCCAATTGTGCCTCAAAAGCTAGTCCATTTAGATTATAGGATTCAGGGTAACAAGGTGCAAGTTGAACAGCCTGACGTATGGCTCCGAACACCTTGACATAAAAGAAAAATCCATTAAGGCACTCTGAAGCAAAAAAGGTTATTAAGTAGAATTTCATCTATCACTTGTCAATAATCAGACCTGTGGAGATGAAAGATGGCCTGCCTGCAGAGAAAGCTTGGCAAGTCCAATTTGAAATTCCGCCACCTACAAGGATACTGCTTTTAGAACATTTTTGGTAGACAAAACACCAAGAGCCAACAGCTGCACAACAATCGATAAAAAAAATATAAAAAAAGTCTACAAAAGAATGTTAGAAAGAATAGTTTTTCTTCCTTTTTTATTTTTTCGAAGTTATCCAGGCATTTAAAAATTAAATAGTTAATACTAAAACAGAGTACTTGATTTCATTTCTCTTAAAACAGAATCAATTTGAGCAAATCCTTTCAACAGCATCGGTTTCAACGCTACTATATTGATGATATTAGAGACAGTAAAATTACTGGTAGTATTGATGCAGCTCTCAAACAGCTCTCAAATGCTTCATCTGATGTGGACTCCCTGTCAAGTAAAAACCTCATAGGTAAAAGGGTGATATCCTACTCACAAAATGCATCCAGTACAACATCCATATTTTCTTCATGATGATAAACACCTCAAAAAGAACATTTATATATCACCTAATGTTCAAATCAGCCGACATGCCAGCCCAGGGTATTGCCAGAGATGGATCTATACTTCTGGCATAATTAAATGCCTGTCTTGCCAATTGCATCTCTCCCCTATTCCTGTATAGCTGTAAAGAAATGAGCAAGAAACGTAGAAGAGATCCAAGTTTAGGAACAACAAAATATTCATGATCATTAACTCAAGTATGATGTGCATGTTCCAACCAAACGGTTTCTAGTCACATCCAATTCTCTCAATGTATTACAACAAAACATTTGATTCACAAAGATCGAGCCCCCAACTGAAGAAGGTTCTTCAGAACTACCACTTGCCACAAACATACAAATACATAGAAAAAAATTGCCCAGCTGACTTCCCTCGCAGATTAGATATGTGATCAACCATTAGGCACGTCTATGAACTAACTACTTTCATAAAATAAAGGAGACATGCCAAATATTCTCTCAATGCGGTGATAAAGTTCTCAGTAGGACCAGAAAGGTGCATTGGGAGTACCAGGTATAGATCATATCAACGAAAATATTTTATTTTGAAATATTTCTTAAGTTCTTTGTTTTTTTTTTCCTTTCTTTCTATCCTTTTTGGGATAGGAAACAGAACAACTCAATCTAAAAATAAAAAAATAAAAAATAAAAAGCAAGCAGAGAAACATATAATGGGAGATAAGGAGTCTCCCTAGGAAGAGGGGTCGCTAAGAACCAGCCTGGTCGAAGTTAATCCAGAGAAAAGAAAATTTACAAAATTTCCTTGAACGGTATTCCAAAACAAGACTGGCAGGGAAATTGAAAGATTCGGTATAATTCATTGTAGGAACCCAGTTGTTGTTTTCTGAAAGAAACTTCTCGTGTGAGAATTCAATTAACATTTTAGTAGAAACTCATTGTAGGAAAGTAAAGTTTTGTCTTAGTAGTGTTTAAACCCAATGTAAAATGCATGTAGAATATAATGTATATGGTAAGGGATAAAAAATGAAGCCCCAATGGTTAATAACATGCATTTGGAAAAAAAAATCAAGTAACATCTTCGATTTCAACTAGTGAATTTAAAATAATACAGGTTCCTTGGAGTCTCGCTCGTGGCAGGTTAAATATCATGGACAGAGGAGGAACCCTCGAATATCTTTATCTCTCCTAAACCCTAAACCCTAGAATATAATTTATATGGTAAGGGATAAAAAATGAAGCCCCAATGGTTAATAACATGCATTTGAAAAAAAAATCAAGTAACATCTTCGATTTCAACTAGTGAATTTAAAATAATACAGGTTCCTTGGAGTCTCGCTAGTGGCAGGTTAAATATCATGGACAGAGGAGGAACCCTCGAATATCTTTATCTCTTAAGTATGCTTAATGCGCATAAACAGTGATAAATCTCCTAGTCACCTTTTCCTTTATGACAACTTTAATTTTAGGGGTTGGAACTTCATGTGCCAACATTCAGATCTTACGTGGTGTGCTCATAAAATTTGAAGATTTAGAAATGCTCTCAAGCTGATGGTTTAAAGATAAAGCTAGAGTTTTGTGGACATATCCTCGCAGTGCTGCCATTTGAATCCTTTGGAAAGAAATAAACTCAAAAATATTCTCAAATAAATTTGATTCTTCAGTAAATTTTTGCAACTACATACTGTAAACAACCTCTTAAATTGGAGTGCTCTTAACGTTCCTCCTGTAGTACCCCCTCCTTTCTTTCTGATAAACTTAACTTGAGGCCTTTTGTGAGATTCCTCCTTGGCATAGGTACCCTTGTCCCACGGCTTTTAGGTTGCTTTTGTCTGGTCTGTTTTAATATTCTTCTCTGTTTCTCATTATGTAGGTGTGTTTTCGTATAAATATGGCACCAAAATCGAAAGATGGAAAAAAAAACAATTGCACCATTAAACTCATCAAATTATATCAATTTTAACTTTAAACTTTCAATTTCATCAATTAATCTCAATATACAAGTATTGCAACCTTAACCCTAAGTACTGCAATTTTAACACACGAAGAAGTTTTCGCTTCAAATATCACTCAAAAACATATGTATGACATGAAATTGATAAAGCTTTAGAGAAAATATTATTGGAGCTAAAAAATGATGAAATTTATGAATTTTGGAGAAATTAGTCAATGGTTAATCAGTGCATAATCGGACATAAATTAATGAATTTATGAAGGTTTTTACATTGTTGTCTACTAAAATTAGTAGGCAAAGTAGCGAAAATTGAACTGAGAGTAAAAATTAAAGCACTTGCCTATAAGATCAAATTTGATAAAATTGAAAGTTGAGGGTCTAAATTGATAAAATCAAACCTGATAAGTTCAGAGTCAAAATTGATTCTTTTTTTCCAATGGTAAATGTCCCAATCATAATCTTGAGAATAAGGACCAAAATTGTCCGAATTCACGGCCAAGAAATTCAGAAGTAAAAATCCGATGCTTGAAGGAAAGATTAAAAAATTAAAACTAAAATTAAACAATTATTTGAGAAAACAGAAAATAGAATTGAAAATCTCAAATTTGCCGAATATATTAGCATTTGCACTGCACCCACAGGCATCAGGCTTCCAAAAAACTTGAAGCCAGCAGCTCGATGTTCTATTGTGGAACTTAGATGACCTTGACTTGAGATAAGTCAATGGAAGACCAGCTAATTAAGAATGAGAAATTCTAAGAAATTAATCGAAGGATGACGCCAGATATTTCTCAGTATCTTTTCAAGGATGTAAACGCCACTAATCGAAGGAGAAAGATAACAAAGTACGCCTAGATCGTACTAACCATCCAAGGGTGTTTCTCATATCTCTCACTTCTTTCTCACCCAAAGAATCGTTTTAAAATTACAAATCTAAGACAAAAGGTACCGCATTATTGACTTTTGGCTGCAAGGGACACACCTCTAATCAAACTACAAAAACACACAAGGGAATGGGCTCTGACATAGAGGACTTTTTATCAAGCCCGATGTTGGACTCCAGTCCATCCCCTCCCCAACCCACCCTACCAAGCAGATTCCCCCTCTTCGCCAGTCTTCATGGAGGAACCTCTTCACGCTCAACCAAACCAAGGCCCTAAAATTTGGCTCCTCCTCATATCCCTCCTAAAGAGCCGCTATGTGCTACTTCCATAATTCCTCCCCGCTAAACCCCACCATTTATGATAAATGCAGTCCCAGCTCGAAAATAGAATTAGACCACCAAAAAATCTACCCAAGGCAAAAGGGATGTAAGAGGTTTTCAATCATCGATATGAGAAATCAACAACCAATTGTGATAATCAAGCAGCTATAAGCATACCAAAAGTTCATCATAACATCAAAAAAGCATGTTGAGATTGATCGTCAATTTTATCAAAGAAAAGATAGAAAGGAAGGTTGTAGCCCTCATATATGCTCCTCCAAAACTTAACAGCAGACATTCTCAGCAAAGCTCTTCCTTGACCTCGGTTTGAAGATTTGAAGCCCAAGGTGGGTTTAATCAACATATATTGCCCTACATGAGGGGGAGTGTTGAAGCTGAGTGTTGGATCACTCTCTCCTTTAGACCCATCAGCAAAACCAATTATTATTTATCAGATCCAGTAATTTAACTATTTATCACACAGATTGTAATTTCCTTCCGTACCTTACTTTCCTTATCGTCCCCTCTCTCTTAGTTTATAAGCTAGGTTTTGTATCATTTCGAAAGACACATCAAAATAGAAAGAATTTTTGCGTACTAACATGGAAAACATTAGGTACCATCTGCTTCTAGAATTTGAATTTCTTCCCACAGACTTCGATGACCACAAAAATGGACTCTTGAAAACAAGGGAGCTCGCATATTTTCTTCAATCATTGACTCAAAAGCTGAGTGCTAACTCAGAAGACAACAGTAGATCCTTTTTTTTTTTTTTTTTTTTGAAGTATCCGAGCTTTCATTGAGCAAAATATAAGATTATACAAGAGCATACAAGAAAACAAACTCCACAAAAAAGGAGACCTAAAAACTACAAAAAGTGACTCCAATCCAACAAAATCGAACCAAGATCATACTGACAAAAAAAAAACCTAGTTAGTGGCCCACAGGGAGATGTAAAAATCTCACCACCTCCCAAATCTTATCAACCAATCTTTCTATATTTCTAAAAATTCTACTGTTTCTCTCGAGCCAAGCTCCACAAAATAGCCAAAAAAAAGCTAGTAAGCCATAAAAAAAATTCCTCCCAAAAAGGCGAGATTGGAAACACCTCCTAAATAATAGCAAACCCATCTTGAATCCAAGTCAAGCACAAACCAAACGTCTCCAACCAACAGTTCCAAAAAGAATAAACAAGCTGTCATACCCACAACAAATGATACAAATCCCCATACTGTCGTCTAAAAAGTAATGCATTACTGAGGAAACAAAGCAAGCGAACAGTGTCTCTGAACAGTCCAAAGTATCAACTCTCCCATCACATGTAATACATGCAACACAAAAAAATTTACCTTCCTAGAGATTTTAACCTTTCAAGTAGTGGAAAAAGCATAGAAGGTTTGGGGCAGGGAAGGGCAGACAACACCTGAAACAAGGAACTACAAATAGAAACTCATATACGAAGTGGGAGTCCAAAGCCTAGAATTGCTTCTCCCTCGAAAAACCTGGCAATTATGAAGGATAGAAAGCAGATCGATGTCTAACGCCTTTCTATCGGAAAGATTGCACTTGAAACCCAACAGTAACAAGGAGAAGGTAACAGAGATTGGTAAAATAGAAGCCACAAATGAAACTTCTTGCTTAAATGATGCTAGGAAACGTCCGTGCCCTCCCCAACAGAACATTTAATAAACGAGGAACAAGAATGAAAGACAAAGTTGATTGCCTTCCAACGGTTTTTGTTAGGCCTTTTGGTACCACCATCTACGACCCACTCATATGGGTGCAGACCATACCAACTCGCAACCACTTTGTGATACAAAGCATCTAACCCCATGAAGAACCACCACAACCATTTCGCCCTTCACCTACCAACCCCTAGGACTTGCCTCCCAACTACACCGACTTATCTACCACCTCCCACTTAACCAGATGGGGCACTTACTTTTCATCAAGTCCTTCCCTCAAGAAATTTTGTATCTCTGTCAATACACTTACTCACATAGACCAGATTTTTAAAAAGATATAAGAAATAACTAAGAATCTCACTCAACATCATCTAGATAAGTATGAACCTTCCCCATTGGTGCAGAAGGTCTTTTTCAAGGAAGACACTCTTTTGAACAGCCAGGGAAGCCTACCACCTGTTTTGTACTATGGTGAGTTGGAATAAACTTCTCAAAATTTTCGAACTCACTTGGTTTTTCCTAAAAGCATCTCTAATGGCTTTTTTCAACTAATTTCTGAAACCTTCTTCGATGGTCAGGCTAGAATTTTATGGTTCAATGTGGTGGTGACCATTCTTTGGAAGCTTTGAGTTGAAAGGGACACGAGCATTTTTCAAGGGGTGAAAAACCTAATGAAATATTATTTTTGTTCCATTTTGTTTCTTTTTCACTCCCTTACAGAATTGTATCTTTCAGCATTAGTCTTTTTTCATATATTCAATGAAACGTTTAATGTCTTATTAAAAAAAAAGGTGCTCGTGTTATAAGAGTTTCCGTAACTACAATTTTTCTTAGATTTATGCCAATTGGAAATCCATTTTGCAATCCCCTACTCTTTGAAATATCTCAATCTCCTCATTGATGAATACACACGTCTCATTTCTTCTAAAAATAACTACAATTCATTGATAAATGAAAAAGGTACTGGTACTACAAAATTAAACTGGAAAAGGTTTTCATTAGAAAAAATGTAATATAATTTATCTTAAAAAAGTTTTGAGAGGTAAAGGAGTCTAACATCATTTGAGATTGGGAATAAGATTGGAATAGCTACCCCGCCCAGTGGTCTAACATTCCCATAAAACTAGAGTACATTCCAAGTTTGTCCAGAAGCTATGTTGCAATATCCAAAGCTTTTTTGGTGGTGACCGATGTTCCCCAACATATATAAAGAGAGATATGAGTGTTGAATTTGCAATGAAGTGAATATGGCTTTGACCAAATAGAACCAACATTTCATGAATTATGTCATTCGCAGCAAGATTTTTTTCTCTCCATTAAAGGATTTGTGGTCCCAGCTCATTTTTGTTTTGCAATTTGTTTCTCTCCAAAAACTCCACTCCATTTAATGCCTCACAATCGACATCTTCAATTTCATTTAAAAACAATAAAATAAAATAAAGAATCCTAATATAAAAATGACACATTCTAGACGCAGCTTTAGTGAAATACCTTCCCAAGATAAGCCCAGGCTCCAGCCAGAGATCCATCCAACTGTAATGCCCTTATAAAAGCATGTTGCTTCAACGCATCATGGTTAGAGATGCATCCCATTGCCACCCAAAATTCATGATTGTCACCCTCGAGCATCAAGGACCCTAATGTCATCTTTTCAGATATCTGCCTGAGAATCTAAGAAAGTGAACATCCAACAAATATTGTGGCATCAAAATAGTAGAGAGTAAATAGATGTAATACCAGGAATTGAATTCAGATCCAGAATCTCCATTCAAAGTTGAAAGAATATCTAAAGTAATAGCAATATCTGTGTAAATGTTAGCTTCCCACGGAGCCAAGTGTAGAGCTTGCTGATAGGAACATTTGGCAGACAATAAAGCCAAACTGCGGGTTTGCTTCCAGGAAAGGATAGAAGTTCTAAAAGATTCTGAACATAGCCCCCAGTCCTCTTCCATCCATGGATAGCATTTTGCATACGTATGCTAAACAAGACAATATAATTCACATCATATGCTTTGTCATGTTAGTATACAAATATAATGGAGCATTTTACGCAAATATTAGCATTGGAACAATGTTTGAGAAGGTTTCTATTGTTTACACCTTGAAGCTTGGCTTAGAGAGGGTCAAATCTGAGCTTCAAAATTTATAGATCATAAGAATCTTACACCTATAGATGAAGTCACAGCCAATGGCTTAAGCGTGAGAGCACTAAAGCAATAGCTCACAAGAGCTTAAGCCCAAGGTGCAAAAAAACACAATTTTTGTGATGCGCACACTAGAAAAATGTATATAATTCTTTCATGTAAAATAATTCATGAAAAAAAAAAATCAGAAATTCGAGGTTTTTTAAGAAATTTAAAGAAAAAGACGATATACAACTTTATTAGAAGGAACCAAGTACGACTCAATTAATGTTAAACGAATAATAACAATGGTTTGTTTATCTATAAAAACATTAAAAAAAATGTCAACAATACAAAAAGTAAAAAAACAGAATGAGTTCAAGTAATCCAGTCCGTTGCTTCTTTTACCATCAAATGCCAAAAAGAAACATTGAAAATAAAAAATTTAATGACGTTTTAAATTTTTTATTTGACAATTAATAAATTGTATTCCTTTCTTTTTTTACTTTTATAAAACTACTATGTTCAGTAAGACCTAATTATACATTTTTATGATTTTATCATTAATGTTTTATTTTTAGGATTTAATTATTGATGTTTTTTTAATGTGAATTGAGGTTTACAACTCGTACTGCCTCAAAAGTTGGCCCCTCTTCGAGAATAAAAGCTCCCAAGGTTACCTTGAGCCTTCAAAAGCATTGATGGGAAATGGGAACTATAGCCCTTAAAAAGGTACACTTTCAAAAACATAACTTCAGACGGAAACAAAACCAACTGACTCAACACCTTAAGATAGCCATGCATACCTGAATATCTCCAAGCAACTTCCAGATACACGACAAGTTCCCAGCTAAATAAGTACTTCCTCTTGCAACTTTAGATGCTTCCTAAAATCAATAAAATAAATATAGTAACAAAAGAAAACGAGTTAAAGGGGAATATCCCTTAGATACAAGATAACAAACCTCTAATAGAAAGGATGCCCATTTAAACGCCCCCCTATTAATGCATTCCTTTGCCAAACCAAGCAGCCCTGAAGAGAGCCCAAATTGTGCAGTAATACTTTTAGGTGATATCTCTAGAGCTCGCTGAAAGTGTTCAACTCCCTTTTCAAATTTGTTAAGCATCATGACCAAATAAAATGAGTAACTTGGAAACGTACAAGAACTTCAAAAGAATATAAATCTCTGATTAAATAAAGAAACTCAATTCCAAGGAAATCCAAATATACTAAATCAATGCAGAGCCAACTCACCATATAATTCCCAAATCACCCGAAGTCAAATGTTAGGTTTTGAAAGGCAACAAGAAATATCTTATTCATTTAAGAAAATGCTCAAATAACCCAACAATGTATACTAAATCACTCAAAGTACTAAATCCATGCAGAGCCAACTCACCATATAATTTCCAAATCACTTTAAGTCATATGTTAGGCTTTGAAAGGCAACAAAATTATCTTATTCATTTACGTAAAAGCTCAAGAAAACTAACGATGTATAACTTCAGCAATCATACTCCAATTCTAAATATTTTCATAAAAAATAAAATATTACAAAAAATTGAATATTAAGGCAGGTTCTTCAGGGAGAGCTAGTTAACGTATTTTCCAGGCAACAACCATACTCATAGGTGAACAAAAGGTACCATAGAAATGATTGGAAGATTGCAACCTGTAAATACAAGTATAGCAGACAAGTCTTACTTTTTTGAACAAACCAAGCATCAAGAAGATATTTCCACTCTCAACCCAAGCAAGAATTCTCTCTCCTTCAATTTCAATGGCCCGTGCATATGACTGTTAGAAGGACAAATAATGCCAGCTTTAGTGATATCTATCTCACTCCCAAAAGGAAGAGAAAATTAACTTGGTTCATGAAAATTAGAAGTTCTATATGCAAAACATACCTTAATTGCAGCAGTAAACCGGCCAAGTCGCTGATATGCAAGACCCAGGGCCTAAAACAAATAGGCTAAGCAGCATTAACTTGGCTAGATAAGTACAATGAAAGTTAATGTCAAAAAAATTAAGCTTACTTCCCACAAATCAGCACAAGAAGGATATCCTCGAATGGCATGCTGAAGACTTAAGACGGCTTCAGTCCACTTCTTTTGAAAAACCTGCCAATTGGCCAGCAGAACAATAGAGATAGGAGAAAATGGAAGGCAAAGTCAAGTGGTTTGTTCTGTTTTACAAACATAAATCTTTAAATAATATTCATAATAGCAGACTTCAATAATCGTTTATGGACTTCTGACAGTTTAATGTAAGGTGTTCAAAATTATCTAAAAAACATATCATGAGTTTATTTAAGGTCAATCTATGATTGACGATAACGTAAGTCGATCAATCATAAATTAGCCCAGTTGTTAAGGAGACAAGGTGTGAAAACTCAAATTTTTTAGTTACTGGATCCAAACTATTATAGCAAACTGCACCTACCTAAATAATGAATAACCCATAGAAATGTTGGAAGATCAAGCCCTAGTCCATTGTATAACTCAAGGTGCATGTAAGTTGTCTCAAACATCCATGATTATAAAATATAACATAAGATCAATTAATAAGCTTTTTCAAGATCGATCAACATTTAATATGTGGTGAATCAACATAAAACAAGAAGTCAATTAATGATGCATTGTTGAATTTTTTTAATAAGAAATGAATGAATCCATTGAGTTTAAAGGCATGTAAAAAGGGAGATGAGCTATACCCACAAAGGCCAAAGGGTTAAAAACAGACTCCAAGTAAGCCTAAATATGTACAAGATCATATTACAAAAAGATATAGAAAGAGAGCACCAGATGGAGGCAAAGAATTTGATAGTCCCGAGCCTCCTCAAGGCTATTCAATTGCCTAAATATGCACAAGATCATAATCACAACCACTTTACTTGGTAATTAGGCTAATGGGCCTATAATCTGCCCATTAGCCGCTCTAAATCGTTTTGAAATGAGGCAAAAGTAGGTTTCATTCACACATTTACTAATGTTGCCCCTTTCAAAGAAGTCACGTAAGATTTTAAGAAGATTGTCTATAAAGATACCTAACGTTTTTTTTCCCAAAAATTCACCTGCATATCCGTCAGGCCTAGGGCCTTGTTTTTTCCTATCAAGGCAATGTCATTTTTAATCTCTGGTTCCGTGAAAAGATGCTCCAGCTCCTCTTTTTCCTCAGGAGGTAAAGTCTTCCAATTTAATCCAGAAATGCTGTAAGAAGGGCCAGTATTCTTCATGTAGAGTTTCTTGAAACAATTAACAGACACCTTGACAATATCCTCCTCCATCAAATTCTTGCCATCTCTGTCTTGAAATTTCATAATCAAATACTTCTTCCTTCTTGCATTAACCAAAAAATGAAAAAAGAGGAGTTTTCATCTTCTTCATAAAGCCGATTGGTTTTACACTTCTTCCTCCATCTTCTTTCCTCTCTTAATAAAGTTTCAGAAAGCCTCCGCTTAAGATCTCTTATTGAATTCCGTTCTCCTTCTAAGCCCAATAATCTACTCTTTTTGGATCAGGAAAATTTACGACATTGATAATTTCATTCCTCTACGGCTGAGTAATGCCAAAAGTCTCCTAATTCCTCTATTTGATCTTCTTCTTTAGCATCTTCAACTTCTTTATCATAACAAAACCTGGCTATCCCTCACAAACCAGTTCTTTCCACCAAATATCAAAATTTGGTAAAAACTGATGATGTTGCAGCAAAAAAATTTCGAATCTAAAGGTCATCCAGCCTCAATTAAAACTTCTTGTCTCCAATTGTACGCAAAAATGGTTTGACATTATTTTGGAAAGCCTCATAACTCTCGACAACTGAAATTTCATATTCCACTCATTGTTAACAAAAAGACTCAATTAAGAACACATCACCGCACTCCTTCCACTTGACCAAATGAAATTGCCATTAGAAGGGGGGGAAGATCAATGAGACTGAGGTCGGAGATTATCTTATGAACTTTCTCATATGACAAGCCATTCTACCTCCAGAGGATGCCTTAGAAGGTTCTCTCGTTATGTTGAAGTCTCCCTCCATGCACCAACATCTAGTGCAATAGCCACTGAGATTTCCTAGTTCCTCCCAAGAACCCTTTTACTCATACTAGGCCCATATACTCTTGTTATCCAATAAGAAAAGCCACCAGTAAGCGTGAAATTAACGGAAATGGTATAATTACCCACCAGAGAGTCACAGGCTAAACATAATCTACATTCCACAAAATAAAATTCCACCAAACGCTCCAACAGATTGCTAATAGGCACACCCAATAGCTCAAGAAATCAAAATCGATTTGATGAGCTTCTTGTCAACGAAAGAAATTTTAGTTTCATGGAGAAGAATAACATCTGGATCACAATACCTCACAAAACTCTTAACAAGACGCCTGTGATAAGTGGCATCTAGCCTTTCCATGTTCCACAAGAGTACTCTAATAAAATACGTGACGAGCCCTTTGTTACATCTTTACCTTTCTTCTATTCACAATTGACTGTTGTTTTAAGGCTCCAAAGCTCCCAATTTTCTTTGACATTTGTTATATCTGACGTCTTTTCCTCAGTTTGTAGTTTGTCCTCCTTTGGTCGCACAAAGATTTCCATGTCGAGGCTATCAAGAATAGAAACAAGGTCATTCCACCTTAGATCGAGATGAGACCATTATAAATCATCCCCAAAGCTCTTAACAAGACGCCTGTGATAAGTGGCATCTAGCCTTTCCATGTTCCACAAGAGTACTCTAATAAAATACGTGACGAGCCCTTTGTTACATCTTTACCTTTCTTCTAATCACAATTGACTGTTGTTTTAAGGCTCCAAAGCTCCCAATTTTCTTTGACATTTGTTGTATCTGACGTCTTTTCCTCAGTTTGTAGTTTGTCCTCCTTTGGTCGCACAAAGATTTCCATGTCGAGGCTATCAAGAATAGAAACAAGGTCATTCCACCTTAGATCGAGATGAGACCATTATAAATCATCCCCAAAGCTTTTTCTTTCTCCCAAAATGTAATTAGAGCACAACCAGAAGTTAGGTCCATATCCGCATCATATGCTACTAAGTTCTTCCCCTTTACTTTTGACAGCTCCACAAAGAGATGTTTCCTGCATGTGAAAAGGATGTGTCGAAGATGAAAACTTTTCTTTATTGATGAAACTGACTTTCCTAATTGGAAAAGTGGATTGGATTGGGCCTTCCATAGTTCTTATAGGCCTTTTCTTAGTTTTCTAGAGGATTTGGTGCAGCCTATAGAGCTTTCTTGTTCTTTGGGTGAAACCCAATTGGGTTGGGCTTCAGATGGACCACATTTTTCGTTCCTTTGGCCCACGAACTTTGAATTTGTAATCGTACTTTGATATGTTGACATGATCTAACTATCAAGACTGCTAACACGTAGGACAAGGATCTTCCTTGTTTCAAACCAAATGGCTACTTTTCCTTTTTCCTTCACATTAAGCCGCCCAGGGAGTCAAGCCATCGACTACCGACAGACGTCCACTGGATTCGAACAATCTTCACCATGGAATTTTCATAGTATTGAACAGTGAAGCTACCATGAACACCGGCCATTCTCCCAATGAGCTTTCTTATGTCATTGAAAATCAAAATTTGAACTAGGATCAAATTTCCTTCATGGGTAATTAGAGAAACTTCCATCGAAACAAGTTCACGATAATTCCTCGCAATCTCAATTGATTCCATATAGTCCCAGCAGTTACAAGTTTTTAGGAAGCATTGAATAAACCCATCGCATGCATCTCCTATTAAACAGAAGGTCTCCCCACGCCACATGGATAAAGGAAGATTTCATACTGAAATCCATCCTCCATACGAAGGCATTTTCTCGTTTTTCTCAATATCCCATCATTCAAACTTCACGATAAAGGAACCTACCATCGTCCATCTTTTATTTGGGCACAATAATCTAGCTTTTTCTACATTGTGGCATGTGAAAAGTGCCTTGTCTAAGTGGAAGGGTTCAAAGTACAAGATTTGTCTGTGGGTTTCACCAACGTCTACCTCAACATAAACCAGTCATTATGAAAATTTTCACGCATTAGAATAATGGTATAATCCTATTTCAACTCAATAAATCCATCCACTTTGTCATTGTTTGAGGCTAGTTGATTTGTCTACGTCGACTCTTCTAGATTATTCTACAAATCATGGTGTTCCTTCTCCTCAACATTTCAAGTAGATCCTTAGCTAGTTTCCACTTCTGTAAAAGTGTGCTTTATCGTCTGCTTCATTGAATTTGTTGGATTGTCTTGATTAACTTCTAGAGCTTCAAAACAATAATGCTCTTTAATCATCCTCACTGCAAATTTCCAGCCCTCTTTATTCTTTGCATATGAAATCACAATATTTTGCTTCCTTTCATTCCCTTCGAGTTTCATAATTTTAGAAACTATCCCTCTCTTGTTGCTTATCTTTTGGACCCATAAATTCATTTTACCTTATCGTCTGCTTCTATAGAACTTGTGTGTGCTAGGACCTAGGGTAAGGTCTATGAGGGTATCATGAAGCCATAAAAGCTCCAACAAGTCAATGGTGATGTTGAATGATTTCTCCCCTCCTCTTTACTCAACACAAAACCTTTTTGCTCCACCACACATTTAACCACACAAAAGGATGCTACATTGTTTAACATATCGATTACAGGCACAAATTTCCATCAATAACATGAGCAATTAGAGCGGGTGGAAGAGGGGAGAGGGAGGCATGATTGTACGATGCATATTAAAAACATCACTTGATTCATAGATCATAACAAAATTGCACAAACAATGGGTGTGCATTATTGGAAACTAATCGAGGATTTACAATATAAAGAATAATTCACCATTGAAGGCATGAGGTGGATCAATAATTTATGATTGGTTATATTGCTTACAAATCTCTCATTAAAGAATTGAAAATCATTTTGAGAATTTCAAAAGGGTGGTGATGAATGATGATCAACAATACTGAGGTGACAGACTAAATGGAATGAAAATAGAGAGACAACAGTCAAAAGATCAAAACCTGCAAATAGCCCAACCTCCGGAAAGCCCAAAAGGCTCGAGGTGACTTCGAGGAAGCCTCTTTGCATATAGCAACCTCTAAACTCTCCTTTCCTTCACGATGCAACAGATCGCACAATGCTTCCTAATTATAATTAACAGTGAGTACAAAATTAAAACTGGCACACACAAAGCAATAGACCAAGTAAACTAGAAGGAAAGACGCACTCCAGAGTGGAAATCATGAACATCAAGACTGACAGCTCTCTGGTAGCACTTGAGAGCCCTTTCGATATCAACAGAAAATGTGGCATAATAATCCCCTAGATATTTGAAAGCAGCAGCATTCTGAGGGTCTAGTTTCGCTGATTTCAGAAAATGATCCGCAGCAACCGCCTTATCGTGGATTCGTCCATTTTCCCACAGGAAAATCCCCTGCATTTCGCGTATGCATACAGGTTATACACTAAGTTCTTTATGAACGAATGGGGAGATTGAAACCAATATGTGCGAAAATTACGAGTTTGAAATGGGAGGAGGGGTCATCTGGATGAGCGTTAACTGTATTTTGCAATTGTCTTGATGTAATACAAGGGGTCCCCGATTCTCCTACATGATCTTTTTCTACTGCAACCTCTTCCTGGTACAAGAATGAAAAGGGAGAGCATTAAGAGAATAAAACAAGGTATAAACTGGGGAAGACCAAAAGAGAGAAAAAAGTGTGCCATTGCATTCAACCATCTGAAAAGGAGTCTTGACAACTAAATACAGAAATGGACTCCAATCCAAAAGAATAAAAACCAATCTGATAGTTACAAAAAAAAAGAAAAACAAAAGTAACAGAGACCATTGATGTCGACAACTATGCTTGAAAGAAACAAATTCAATAATAATAATCTCTCATTTACAAACTAAAGCCCCTTAAAATAGGCAACAAACTTTACTAACCACCTAACTACAAAACCAGTGAGCTGAAACTAAAACTTAAAAGAATGAAGAGCTAACTTAAATTGTGGAGGACTTGAAAGATTAATGAAGCCAAAAAGAGTGAGGAAAGGGGAGAAAATGAAGGCGAATATCACAGAAGGTGGGTGGAAATTATGTAAAGGGAACCCACCTTGATGTGATAAGCTTTCTCGATTTCGGGTTCTGTAGCGGCGGGGCTGAGTCCAGGCACGTCACAGCATTCCGTCTCCTTCACCATCTGGGACTTCCGATCAGCCGAATGATTTCAGGATGTAGGAGTTCAAATGTTTCGAGGTGAGTCGTTGGAGTGATGAAGAAATATTAGAGAAGAAAAAACAAAGAAGATGAGAAGAGGTTGTGGGGTGGGCTATAGGTGCAGGCCCATTAGAATTGTGGAATCCATATCCCGGGGGGAAGGTCCATAAGTTTTTTAATTATATTTAATTAAGAAGATAATAGAAACATTAATTTATGGGTGCACCGGCGCAGATTAAGAATCCAAGATTCTTGGTCATCAAATGAATATTTAGATAAGCTCTGAAAAGTGAGTTTAGAGTGCAAAAGTCCAAAAGCTAAAAAAGCAAAACACCACTTACCAACAGAGGGAATCACTAAGATGCCCTTCTTTTTCTATTTCAATCAAAATAAAAATAATGGGAAGCACAAGAATCTCTCCCACATTTTGAATTATTAGGACCCCAATTCCATCCCCTTTGCATTTACAAAATACTTGTACATTACACACAAAAATGTTGAACACAAAATTGTTGAACACAAAATTGTTTCCAAATCATTATCATTATCATTATTTGAAAAGAAAAGAAGAAGAAAAAAAAGAAAAAAAAAAGAGAAAAACATTAGCAAGGTCAGTGGATATCTCTATCTTCCGTGAATCCGGAGAAATGATTCGAAGAAAGAAAAAGAAAGGCGATGTGGAAAGGAAAACTGATGTTTAAAAAACGAAAATGGGAATCGAATATTAAGAGACAGAGGAAACACAATATGAATGATACGTATTGGATTGTATTGGATTGTATTGGATTGTGTTGGGTTGTATTGTAATGTATTGTATTGAGTTGGAGTGACACCGATGGATGGGCCGAGGTGGGTGGAAGTTGGAACGTGGAAGCAAACTCCCACAGGCATCTCTCCCCACTTTCCTCGCAATTTTACTCAAAAAGCTTCAAACACAAACCTTGACTTTTGTGTCCGCCCAATCCCCAAGATTTAGAGCCCTAACACTCAAAAATAACTACTGTTTCTTTTTAATAGGTGTCAGCTACTGGTGCATCTTGCTCGAGCCAGTGCTAAAAATTTCATTGTTTTATACCTGCCTCTGCCTCTGCCTCTGCCTCTGCCTCTGCCTGCATCCAGCTTGCAATTTGCTTAGCGTCTATTATTATTCTTTCTACTGCCATGCATATGCATTGTTATGCCATTTCCTCTGTCTTTCCTAAAAACTAAAAGGCACTTAGGTTCCTTATTCCTTTCTTTTCATTTTTTTATATCTTATTTACTCTTTCCCGTATGCAAATTAGTCAAGGGTGCCTTCCTTGGTGGCATGCATATGTGTGTGTGTGTGGGGTAACATCTTCTCTCTTCATATACTCTCCCCCCCTTTATTATAAATACTCTCCAACTCTGCTTCGAGTTTTATAGCACGCCATTCCAAATCAAGAGGCAAAGAGACAGAGAGATAGTGATGAATAAGGGAATGGTGAGCGGCAAACCCAATTTGAGGAAGACTAGAACGTTCTTCCTGCACAAGAACCAAACCTCGATGCAGCAGGCAATCATTCCGAACCAAGCAGCTGAATCCGGAGAAGACCATAATAATAATTATATTGAGAAAGAGAGCCCCCCGGGGGCGGTGAAATTCCCAGTGTCCCCTCAGCTGATGAATGGGGAAGAGATGGTCCATTTTAGTCACCCTCGACACCGCCTGTCCCGGATGTGTAATCTGAACCTGTTTACGTGCGGCGGGTGCAAGGAGTACGGCGCCGGCAACGGATTCAGTTGCCAACAATGTGATTTCCAGCTCCACGACTTCTGCGCCTTCTCCCCTCCGGCCCTCAAGGCCCACCCTTTCCATTCCCACCACCAGCTTCTCTTTTACTCCAAGCCAGGTGTGTGTACTATACTATTCTATACCATACATGCTGGGTTGGGCATTCATTAATTAAGTTTTTTTTATGATGCAGTGAAAGGGGGCATCATGCAGTCCAAGTGCGACATTTGCGCGAAGCCCATAAAAGGATTTGCGTTCCGATGCGGGGTGTGCAGCTTCCAGATGCACCCTTGCTGCGCGATGCTGTCCTTGGAAATGAAGATGCCGTCGGTGCACCCACACCCGCTGTGGATGGTGGGAGCTACAACATCATCAGTAATGGAGCAGCCGAGCAGCTTGGGGGGGTGCGGGGAGTGCAAGAGGAGGAGGTCGGGGAGGGTGTACCGTTGCACGGTGTGTGATTATCAGGTGCATGCAGTGTGCGCAAAGAGCGTGAAAAACGGCCTCCGGGAGAAGGGGTACAAGGAAACCGAGAAGGCCAGCGTGTTTGGGACTGCCGCAAGACTCGCTTCTCAGGTGGTGGTTGAGTTCTTGGGAGGCATCATCGAGGGGCTCGGAGAAGGGGTTGGCGAAGCCTTAGTCCAGAACATCAACGGCAAGGCCGCCCCCACACCACTTCACCATCGTTAATTACCTCTGCCAACATCTGCTGCCTCCAAAATCACACACAAACATATACCTCCTTTCTACTCTTCCTCCCCTATGATTATTATTATTATTATTGATTTTCTGTATCCCCTTCCTGCATATATATTATTTGAAAAATGTCTACATATTATTTGGGCTAATCGTGTATTTGCCATGTGTTTTTTTTAATTAAAAAATGGATGCAGAGCAGCTAGCAGACAAGGGTTGTGTTATTTTAAGTTGTTTCCATGTTCCATACGTATGAGTATTGGAAGTAGTGTGTGTTTTGTAATTAATGTGTAAATTATTTTAATCATTGAATCTCTTGAGCTTCAATATCAAGCTACACTTTCTTCTCCCTTTACCATTGATATGCCTGAAATTAGTAAATTAAGCAGCAGCCTATGCCTAACTTCCATATCCCATCGTCCATCCCTTACCTAATTCTATGATCCAAGGAATAATACTATATATTCTGTTGGCCCAACCTTTTCTTTCCTCTCTTTAATTCCCACGTACATGCCACTTGGGAACAAAATATATGTATGTGAAGTTATTCAATATGGACGCCAAGGGATCAAAACCTAACCTATCCCTTTATTTCCATTTTCCATCTAATTTAACGCTCCAAAGGGAAAAAAATCTAGAAACCTAGAGTGGCTCGATTATAAATAGTCGAGCCCAACCCTCTTCTTGCACAGGCACACAACCCCACACAAGTTATTAAGCCATCAAACTTATCAACCTTATGAGTTAAATTTAAGAGATAATATTTAGATATTTTAAATCTTAACGAATATAATGCTTGAAGCAAATCTAAATTCTCTACACAATTCCACACAATCTGGCTTAACATAAGATCGCCTTATGTCAAACACTCTTAATCTGAATTTTTTGAAATTATGATTAAGATTGAGAAACTAAAAAAGAAAAAGGTACATTATTTGAATGTGAGATTGGGTCATGTAAGTTTTCTATATTGGACCCTCTCATCTACTTGAGAAAAAAATTATTTGATTGGGGCATTGTAGTGTGGTTGCCCTTTATAATATTTCTGTACAAGTTAACAAAATTCAATACAATATATATTCCTTTTACTGTTCCTCACAGCCTTTCTAATAATCTCTCGTGTTGAGGAAGCTTGGGTAATTAATAAGCTAATGAAAATGGATAAGTATGGAAACTATGATAAACTAATTTAGTTGAGAAGAATAATGGCCACAACATACTCCACTATATGAGCAAGAAAAGATTTATTCAAATTTAAATATAAAACAAATAAAACCTTTTATCCATTTCCTTCAACAAATACCAATTACCATGTACAGAAGTATAGTGTTCAAAAAATTGAGGGACCCAAAGAATTGGATGAACCCAATTCAATTGGTACCATTTGAGTTGGGGTTGGGTCATTCCAGCAAAGTTTCTGTCTTCTCAATAGCTCTGCCGCTACAAAATACTACAACGACGGGTTTGATCTCTGGGATTCCGATATCTCGAAGACACAGTTGATAGTAGAAGGAATTTTGAGTTATGTCAAAGTGGGTGACGATGTAACAACCAAAACATATGCCAAAAGAATTTCGAGTTTGGACAGTTGGAAGGGCATCAGGGCTTGGTGTCCAACGGCCGCAGAAGATGCTAAAAGAACGAATGGCAGGAGAAGAAGAAGCAGCAGAAGCAATGTTAAAAGGCATAGGCAGAAGAGTGGGAGTAGGAAGGGAAGAAGGTAAGCTTGTTCAAAGAAAGTGCGCGCACTCTCTTAACAAGACTATTAGAATAATGTGAAGGGTGGAAGTCAATCCATTTCAGCTTTCTGCCAACCTATTCTTTCAATTGCTACACGGCACCACAATTATTTATTAATCTCAACTCCCTCTTTTTATTTTATTTTTTATCATTATTTCTAAATAGAGATGGTCACCAAACTTCTTAACTATTTAATTATCCGTAACTCTCAAACTATAACTAACTTACACTATTTTTACAATAAAGTATACTATAATGTCTTACTCTACTTCAATATTCACTCATTATAATAAAATAAAACTAACTGACCTGGAAACACAAGACTACCAGATGAATAGACTATGAATGAACAAACAGTTGCAAAATGTAAATTGAAAAGGAAATCAATGAATGATGATAACAAAACGTGTTATTGTAGGAATGGAAGGCGATGGGTACAGAACAGTGACCTGCACTGGGCCTTGTCTTTGACCAGAAGTCTTGTAGAAGTATAAATGTGATTGGATCAACTTTACATTGTGTTGTTTGAGACAAACTGCAATATTTATATATCAGATTATATTCATACTTACTAATTACTGCTTACCTTATGGCATGCTACTAAGAAATAACAATTGAATAAAAGAAAAAGAAGGGAAGGAAGACGGGATGGATGGGGGTGAGGGGAAGGCCAAGGCTAAACCAAGCTTCACCGGATAAAATCATACCTTTCTTCTTCAAAATCATTCATCATTGTCGGCCTGCACCTTATGGGGGCGCCTTCTTCTGTTATACGCAGGCTACGCTACATTTCAAAACCTCAAACCTTTGCCTTTGTCCACAGCTGCAAAAGAATACAATACAATACAATCCCCTTCTAACCAATCCATTTGTCTCTACTTCACAGCTTTATTTATAACGTCAGAGCATTCTTCATTTGCTACCTCAACAACTTACCCTTTTCTCGTCTTTATTTTTACCGGCAATAGATTGTCTCATCTTATCAACCCGTGTCCCTTCTTTGGCCCCTTCCTGTTTGCTTCCCCATTTTTTCTATTCATTAACCTCACTCCATCCTTCTCCAAGTCCACTCAAACTATATTGTCCCGTAGTCCAAGTTCTCCCATTTGAAGGGTGCAACTAAACCAATGTCCGGGGAACCTCGCAAAAATAGGCACACGCAAACGCACACTGCAGCAATAGCAAGCATTGAATGAATGTAGGGCCGATGAAGTAACCTGTGTGTCCCACTCCCAGGAACCCTCCTGTTGCACTTTGCTGCAACAATAGCACACCTGGAGCAGGATCTGCCTTGCGCCCTGCCCCTCTCTCCACTTGACACCTCTAGTTGCTCTATCTCATCCCCAATTCTTAACGAAACTTGACAATTCTTTCTGTCACCAAGTTTTCGCTCCACCAGCTCATTACAAGAATGATTGCCCCTCATTAAAGCATAAGCCCGTGGCGACTGTCCGTTTGCATCAAGTTGGGAAGTCCAGCACTCCAACCCAATCTGCAATTTCGAAAGAACACAGAACGTTCAAAACAACTAACAAATCACTTTTCCTGGGCTACCGACTCTAATAACCTTCTGAGACTTGAAAGAAAAAAGAAAAATGAATAATAGTGAAATTATTTAAAAGATACTTCAGTAGGATAGTACTAAGAAAAATGAGCATTTTTTAAAGATACTTCTCTATTTCTTTGGGGGGAACCCAAGCCGCACTCTGGTGCCTTTTTGGGAAGTACACCTAGGAGGTTTTAGAACACAAACAAGTACACCATATATTCCTTGATCTCCATGGAGATCAAATAACAGAGCCCTCAGCATCATTTTGGGACAATGTCAGCGTACAGTAATGCATGCAAAACGAGCATCTAGTCCTCAAAAGGAAATCAGGATACGTATGTTTACAAGGTATTGAAAAAAAAAAAAAAAAAATCGAAGAAGAAACTAGATGTTTACCTCTAGCGGGTCATTTGTCAGTGCATCAACCATATCATCTGCATCTGTCATTGAAGCTGCCAAATGCAGAGGCGTAATGCCACCAGGACCAATAGAATTTGGTGGAAAGAGGTACTTTTTCTCAGCATCACCAAAGCCAGATACGTGATAATGAACGAGTAGGTCAACCATCCGCCTGCACCTCCTTTTAACTGACCGATTCAAGAGCTGAATCTCAGATATCATCTCCAAAGATTTCGTTGATAGTCCATCTGTGATCAAGCACTTCTTTACCAAAATGTCAAGAAGTGTTTTAACCAACGCACAGAAGTCCCTCTCTGCTGAGAACGTGAGTACAAATTTGAACCGCCTTATTAAAAAATCTGGATTATCTAAGCCAGAAGACGATCTTTCCCTTTGGAATAGCCATCCAAGTTCATTCAAGAATAGCAAAATTTCATCCTTCAGCCTTGGCTGTGAAGTAACGTATGAATGACTTTCTGAACTAATTTCAGGTACTCTAAACCCATCAATCTCCGATTCAAGATGCCGCAATTCCTTACAGATGGCAGCATCAGCTATGATAACAGGGAAACTATTTCCTCGAAAACCATTTTCCACCTGTTCGAATTGTTTAGAAAGTTGATCAAACATTGATTTTGTAAAAAAAAAAAATTAACCGCAGGGCAGGTATCATGTGCAATTTCAAGCAGAATATATACCTCAATGAAACAACGACCAAGGGCAGTAGGTGATGCATCCCCAACCTTGAAACTTCTGGAGTGTATCTCGTCGTATATTCCCTGCCTACAGAATCCCATCACTTCTTCGGATATGTAGCCACCCATAGATGTGCAATGAATCCTACAGGGTTGTGAAATGTCACTTCTAGAAATGAGAAGGAAACAAAGAAAGGAAGAAGCGAGAAAAGGAAAGAATCACAAAAACAAGAAAAACGAAGATAAAAAACAACAAATTCATCCCATTATAACACTGGACTTACCTGGTGCCAGGATTTTTCAAATTCCTTCCCCTCAATAAAAAGGAGGTCTTTTGTCCACCCACAACTGCCAAAGGTGACACCGAGATTAATTCTGGATTACTCCATGCTTTTGAGGATTTGTTCAGACGAATCTTCCCTGAAAACCCAATCAGTGGAAGCAAAACTTAACACAAGAAGGACAATGAATTCACAACCTATGGTTTCAAGGACCACGCTGTAAGACTATCCATATCTTCACGAACAAAATCAGAGATAAAAATGTGATGCTGGTTATGAGTAAATAACCAACAGCAACAGAGCTCAAATTCAACAAGACAAAGACCACTACCCTGGTAAGTTCTCACCATCCTTGTGTGACGCCAGTTGCCTCCCAGTGTAAACTAGAAATCTTCCACTTCTCCAAAAATCAATCTCTTCGCTATGAATCAAAGATTTAAGATGCAGAACCAATTTTTCTTCAAGCTGGGAACGAACGAGTTAGAGTGGTTAGAGCTCAAAAACGTTCAGCAGTAAAATTTCAGTTCAGGATAAAAGATCTTTACTCACCTGTTCCCATGCAATGGGTGTCATAGATAGATAAACCGACAGAACCACACAACCAGGCCGGATGTAACTTTCCATTTCAGACGGACAATTAGACAGCCAATTGTATATCTAGAACATTAGAGGCACAACTGTTAAGAAATTTTTCCAAACACATGCGATTGCAGCATTTTTTTTATTAAAGAAAATTAGAAGCCAATAAAGAAATTAGAATCTTACTTGTGTCCGCAATGCCCCTGGAAATTGACTGGGATCCTTGTCAAAGAGTTTAAAACTTATCCTTCCAGTGCGGTCCTGAATAAATTTTTTTCAAATCACAATAAAGAATGATGATATCAAGCACACACAAAAAGATACACGCCCATACATACAAACAAGAATGTATTCAGCAGGATACCTGGGCATCAGAATTTAAACTAGAAGGTGAATGATCAGACCCTGAAGAAGTGTATCCAGCCTGATATGGAACAGGTCGAAATGAATTTGGTCCAGCTCCATCTAACTCTCTGAAGAGTTCAAAGGGAATATTGCTACTAGGAGGCTTTCGAACCTCAACACCACTAACTTCTTTTCTGATTGGTAATTTCCCATTACTGTTCGCTACTTCTCTGCTTTGCATGGGAAACAACTTCTGCAGGAGAGGAGGTGAAGATGACGGAGACCTCTCTTCAATAGGATTACTGCTATCAGAAGAAAAGTACTTCCTAGAAGCCGCCAAGTTCGGTGGGGTATCATGTTCAGGCGAAGAGCTAAACAGCTGGAGTGCCAAACCAACTCGAGTTCCTTGAACTTGTCCATCCGAATCTTCCATGGGAGACTGATAACTGGTACTGCTTCTTTCTCCTGCAACGGAAGGAAGTTCCAGAGGCCTATTGTGGAAATCAGAACCAGATGGGCACGATGATCGTGTTTTTTCACTATCACTGCTGAGACTGCTCTTCTGTGACAGCACTGCAAGAGCATCTGGAGCCGACGCTGCTAAAGTAGCTGAAAGTACAGTAAGCAAGTCCATGGTCGAAGGAGAAGATGAGTTTCCATTTAATATGTTTTGGTGCTGCAACGAACCCTGTGGAGGAGCCTTCCCCCTAAAACTCTCTAAATTGGGCAACTTTGCTGCAAGGTCTGCTGGTAACGGAAGCGAGTTGATCTTATTGAGGATCTGAATGAGATGGTCACTATTTGCTGACAACAAGCTCTTCACAGTCTGGTCTTCGTTTTTTCCTGATGTTTCAAATCAATGTATTAAAACAAAAGTCAGAAGGGGGAAAGAAGAAACAAATAGCTATAGAGACTGAATCAGGCAATTGCTTGACCTTGAGCCTTGGCTAAGGCAGTCAATAGACTGACGATGTCCAAATTCCCACTGCTTTGGGGTCCTCTACTTCCTGGCCGGGTCGGCCTTGAGGATACATCCTCGGGCTGCGTCTTCCTTCTACGCCAATTGTGCCCTGCAAGTCTCCTCCTACAACTCCTCTTCCCATCATCAAATTCCGAAAGAGGATGAAATCTGAGGAGAGGGTTAGGAGCAATAAGAGTTTATTTGAAGACGGAGGCAGATTGATATTGAATTTCTGGCGCATCAAAACGAAGACAGAAAAACAAAAAAGGCATATACCAGCGGGAAGCATAACAACGAACAAGTAAGAAATTGTAGGAAGGAAAGAACAAAATACCTGCTACACTGCTGGCAGAACCGCTGCATCTGTTTAGCAACTAGGGCTTTGGAGGATTTGCTATGGAGCTCGCAAACTTTATGCCTGCGGTGATAGTCTTTGGCATTCGATAGATCTTCCTTACAATTATCAACCTGGCACATAGGGTAGGTGGTAGCAGCGCCGGGAGAAGCAGGGCGGACCTTTTTGGGGGGTTTGGACACGGGCTCCTCAACGTAATTCAAATTCAAAACACCACCAAGATTAAGGCGAAGACTCTCATCCTGGTTCTCCAGAGCCTCCACTGTGTTGTTCAACGTGGAGGGAGTAGCAGCAGCGAAATCGTGGGTGGTCTTAAGGTCGGATGAGAGAGTATCGGAGTGGAGAAGCGGAGGTTTGGAGGGTTTGGGGAGGAATCTAGCGCTATCCCAATCCCAAGCCTTAGGGTTCCAAGTATGAGCATGGAGTTGACCCTGATGTTGGAAGTGATGATGGAAGTTGGGGAGCTGATATGATAAAGCACGCTTCTTGGGCATGGAAGGCACATCAGTGTAGCGACTGGTCAAGGTTTGGCGGATGAAAAGAGGAGGAGCAACTTGGGCGCCGACGTCGTCCATGAAGAGGAAGGAAAGGAGGTGGAAGTGGAAAGAGAAATAAAGGGAGAATTATGAAGTTAGAGAAGGAAGAAGGGGTGGGGGAGAAGAAGCTTAATCCATAGGAAGAAGAAAGTGAGGGGAAAAGAAAGGGGAAGAGAATTGGGAGTGAATCTACGTGATGAGAGGGCGGAAATGGAAAGCAGAAGAGAGGGGGGGAAAGGAATGAAGGGGGGGAAACAGATCGGCCATGGGAGGAAAGAGATTAAGGAAGAGAAGGAGGGTGGATCTGAGATCTGTGAAGGAAGAGGAAGAGGAAGAGGAAGAGGAAGAGGAGGGGGAGGAAGAAGATGAAGACGAAGGGGACGCGTGGATATTAGATGAAAATCAGTGGAGTCGGCAAGTTGGGATGAATGGGAGTAATAACTTACTTACTGGGTGTTTCCTGATACCTTCGCTGCTGTACGAAACCGAGAAAGAAAGAGAAAAGAAAAGAATGGTTTGGTAGAAACCGTAAATTAAGACAACAACAGAGTTAAATGTTTGAACGAAGGATGGCCGCCCTGGAGGAAAACAAGAATCGATCCTCCTTTTTTCTTTTTTTTCTTTTTCTTCTTCTTTGGCTTGGGTTTAGGGTTTGCACTTTGCGGGGAACCAGATTTATATATATTTTTATCCTTCAGTCCGTGCGAGTCTGACACGACGACTTCCGCTATTGTTATTTTATATTTAGAAAAAAAAAGAAAAAAAAAGTAATTAGTAGGGTGTGATGAGATGAAAGGAAGAAGAAGAAAAGTACAGGTTTGTCCGAGAGTGAGAGTGAATAGTTATTGGAAGCAGTTAAAATTGGAGTAAATTAAAATTAAGCAGAAACAAACATGATAATGGGCTCTTGCAATTGGGGTCTACATTTGAAAGAGAGTCCCAGCCCCACCCAGCTGTGCTCTCTGCGTCCTGTTTACAGGTCATTCTAAATCATACATCTAACCCAACACTCACGCCCACTATTTCTTTTTTCTTTTTTTCTTTTTTCCTTATTCTCAAACATTTTCCACATTTCACTAAATTATGATTATTCTCCACCTTTTTTTTCTCATACTAATACTAGTGCATCTATCTTTCCCAACAATTTCTCGCTTATTCTCTCTACAAATTACTAATCCATGCGACTTTTTTACCCAAATAAATTAATGAGACGGTATTTATTTTAAATTTTAAAAAAAAACCCAATCTGTCTGCATTCAGGAGTGCTTACACTGGAATAAAAAAAAATTAAAAAACTAAGGATGAAAGAATTTATTCCATTGTTCCAATTTTATACCAATTCACCATTTATGTCAACGATGCAAACCCGATAGCTCCTAAGAATAGTAGCTTTACGATTAGATGGTATAAAATTGAATTATTTGTGGTGTTGTTTTTGGTAAATTCAAGGACACTGTTAGTTGGGGAAGAGTAGAGAATTTAGTCAAAATTGATGTCCGGATGGGATTGTATGGAGCAATTATAAATTGGGTTTTACTATTCTAGAATAAGCACTTAATAGTGTTCACACACTACAACTACAACTACAACTACAACTACAACCTGGGCTTTCTTTCACACTCCAACACAGCCCACCCATACCACCTCCCCTTGTTATGCCTGTCTCTGTCTTGATGTACTATTTCAAAATAACTGAAAGATTAATGGTTTTGAATATGCTTCTTTCCAACCAAAAATAAAAGGACAAGCTTCACTTCTATTGATTGAAGTGGTTGGATTTGAAGAGGTAATTTATTTCCATAATATTACTCGTAACCGCTACGAAAAATATCAAGTTATAGATAAATAAAAAAATAGATATTAGGGGTTCGGGATAGGATGAAAACATATTATCGGAAGCGTTGACCACGGGTAATGGAAATAGTCAGATCCATTAGGCAACGGGGACTGGTAGGGGCACCCAATAAACGCCGTCGTACACAAGACAGAAGATGGCACAGTAGTAGTGGGACCAGGATGATTCCAGTTCCGGATACCTACAATGTCAGTGCGGGCCCCTTGTACGGAAGCCGGACCGATCCATAAACGTGGACGTCTCACGGCAGGAGCATATGCTCCACCCCACCCTCCCTCATCTGCTTCTATTCTACTCTCCCAATGGAATCTCCTCTCTGTAATTTCTTTTCTTTTCTTTTCTTTTTCTTCTTTCTCCACACCCCCAAAAATGCAATGCAGCCTAAATGATCACACTCTTCCAAGGAAGATAATGAATTACTACTTAATAATGGAAATACTTCATTCTGTTAATAATTCAAGGGAGAGGGAGATGAATCTTGAGAATAGAACCAAAGAATTAGCCTACCATATCTATCTATCTATCTATCTATATAAATTCTATGGGAACGTCCCTAGCCAAGCGTCTATCCTTCCTTCACCAACTAATTGTGTGCCACTCTATAACTATATAAAATTGAATTGCATTCTAAATTTGGAAACCGAACCAAGAAGATCTAGTAGAGAAGCTGTTGTTGTCCGACAAAGAACAGCGCCAATACAACCAGGGTTGTCAGAAGAATCCACATCCATGGTTGCATCCTCCTCTTACCCCGGTTTCGAAGTGGCGGAGGCATTGACTTCGTCTTGCTCTGCTTTGTGTACTGCGATGCTTTTTTAGGCCGCCTCTTCGCTGCTGTCCCCTGTTTACCTCTGTTTTCGGACTCCTCCTTCGGACCTTCTGCTGCTGGGGTCTTGGTGACTACAGCACATTCCATTTCATCCCGACCATTCCCAGCTTCCGTCCCAGCTGCCATCTTCCTTTCCTTCTTTTTTGCTCTCTTCTCCCTTAGCTGTGCACAACAACACATCTTAGCTATCAAATTGTAATTCATACAGAAAAGAAAAAGAGCATATTATTATTAGTCCATTACAATTAAATATATACATGCACTGAATACCTTCTCTCTCTCTTCCGCCTCTTTCCGTGCTTTAATTGCCGCCCTGGCCTGAGCTTTATCAGCATTTCTTTTTTTCCTCTCCAACGCCTCTTTGGCTTTGGCCTTCTCTTCCAACTTACGTCGCTCCTTCAACTTCATTGCTTCCTCTTCCTTTCTCAACTCTTCTGCTTTCGCCGCCAGCTCCTCTTCCTCTCTTGTTCGCTTAATCTCCACTGGTCGCAGTGGCTCTTCTACCTCATTCTCGCTAGACATATTTCTGGGGCCACTCTCTAAGGCCACAACTGTTTCGGGCTTCTTCTTTTTTGTCGTTCGATTCTTCGTTTCGGCTACTTTCGTCACTGGTTTGTCATTGTCTCTCGCACCATCAGCAGCGGGTATCAATTTTTCTGTTTCCTGCATTGTTGAAACCATTAAAAGAGAATTGCCCTTCGCTGGTCTCTCCTTTACAATACGGTTCGGTACATGCGGCTCTTCATTGGGGCCAAGGGAGCGGCCATCCAACGTCTTTAGTCGCCACAGGGTACTCCTCATGTTGCTCTTAATATATTCTTCCCTGAACTCGGCATTTGTGTTCCACAGTTCCATCATGCGCTCTACCTAAAATATTAATCAGTCAGAACATAGAAACAACTCGACACCCAAAATGAAACCCAATCAGAACTAGCAAAACACCGAATCAATAACAAAAAGTAACCTGATTATGTCAACAAAAAGAAAGCAAGAATAAAGTAACCTGATTAACACACAAACGTTGCAGTCTCTCTAGATCTCCACTCGATGCTATTTCATTGGCTTCCTTTGCGTCCTTCCGATAATTCCAGCAGTATTTGTTCTGGTCAAATTTCAACGGTTACACTTTCACTGGGTGACACTAGTTAAAAGGAACCCCACTGGTGGTGAAACGCCAACGGAGATAAACATAAAATGATACATATGTACAATTGTAACAAAGATCTATTTGAGCTAAAAAGTACCCCAGGCCAGGTCCCACCTCGTACTTTTTAACCCGAGACTGAAGCATTCAAAACAAAAATGAAAACCACTATCCAATCTATTCTCGTCACAAAGTTAAAATAGATCGTTGGGAACTACCTTCCTACGAGATGTCAACTTTGTCCCATTCTAACGTGATGAAGGAAAAAGACCCTGACCCTCATACCTTCGACACTTATTTTACACACATCATCTTCTAAAATGCTTACCACAAGTAGATTAAGAACAAAAATCACGAGTACAAACCTTCTCAGACAATTGCTTCCTCGTACTCTGTAAATTAGCATATGCTTCTTGGCGAATCTCATCTGCTGCTTTAAACTGGGATTGCAACTCGTCCAGCATTATGCTTTCATCATTATATTTCTTCTTAGCAACCGTTATTACTGGTTCGGCTTTCAAAACATTGCCCCTCAGTAAATCCATCTCCTTTCTTAATAGCTGTGGGGTACAATTAATAAGTATCATGAGAATATGCGTATTTAAAACAAAATTGAAGATGCATTGTCTAAACCTTATGCTGCATTGCTAGTACTTGAAATAAATATCGTATGCATATGCATCTTTATCTTATGCTGCGCATTGCAAGTAGTTGAAAACATATTTAGAGAAGCAGGGTATTATATATTTTACAGATGGATGCAGATGGCATAGAACAAACGTATCAAACCCTAGATCATACCTTTAGGCGCTCTTCAATCTGGTCTCTCTGGTCCAGTGCCTGTTGAAGCTCTTCCTGCTTACCAATAGTTGATGAAAGCTGTTCCCGCAGCTGCTTCAATTGCTTGATTTCACGAAGTAATTGCTTTTCCTCTTTTAGTGGCAGCGTTTCATGCTCTATCATGTGTTCAGTGTTGCGTATCTGCATACATTGAAGCATGATGTCACAGAACGTTGAAATAAAAAAATAAATGCTGGGGGCACAAGCATGCACATAGGCAGTAGGGGCGAGGACAATTGCTGAAAACATATTTAACTTGAAGATGAATAGGTGCTTACCCTGCCATCGATATCCTCAACGGACATTGCATTCTTCACTTTTGTTATCATTGACTGAACAGAGTCTATCTCCAGTCTTTTTAACTTCAGCAAGTCTCTTGCAGCTCTTCCTTCCGATATTGCTGCTTCAAGATTATCACTCAACACTTTACATGCAGCCTGATCAGATAACCATTTGGGCCATGAAAAGATGTATAAACACACACACACACTCACACACACATATTAAACTTCGAAACAATTTATTAATGATCATTATTACCCTCATTGTCTGTATTTGAACCCGAATCGCATCTCGATCCCTGGTCTTCCGATCAACTTCTGTCTGAGCACACTTAATCTGCTCTCTTATATTTTGATCATCAAATCTAGGCACCTTAACCAAAAAGTTAAACGGCCTTGTTCCTGCCTCAGCCCCTACATTTTTCCCCGTTAAAGCATCAGCAGAACCTTCTGGAGAAACAGGTGAAGGTTCATTCTGGCAATCCTCATGAATGACCTCAGTTTCATCTTTCGTCAGTTTACCGTCAGTTTCAAAGACAACATCAGAGATTGAGTTCAGACTCCCTTCATCTTTTATCACGGAACGCTTGAGAACTTCAGTTTTTGACACACTGCAATCATCGCCAGGTATAGTTCTGCTACCACCTCCTATGGAAGATGTAATCTCGATGTCATCCATTGAATTCTCATTAGCAGTTGGACTTGAGCTACTATTGTTATCATGCAATTCCGAGTCTGTTTCAACAGCAGAACTTAGTGGAATTGCAGGAGATTTAACGACACCATTAGGAACTTCAGGAACCGTGGAACCTCTCTCTTCGCTTTCAATTGAAGTACAATCCTTAGATTTTGATCTCATATCATTACTGTGGAAAGTTGATTGGTCATCTTTTTCGATGTGACCGTTCTCACACTTGATCTCAAAATTAGAGTTACCAAGAAGGTCATCCTCATGATTTTCACTGACTTCCTTATCCGGTAGGACATCATCACCAGCAGAGGCCACATTTTCAGACATTGTACAATGCTCAACGTGAAGATCGGATCTCAGGAATGGATCATTAAGACAGTTCACAGAGGGCGTTTCCCTTATTTCAATTTTAGTATTTCCTATCACAACAATAGATACTGCTGTTTCAATGCTTTCCACTCGCTCAATGTCCTCAGGGATTAATTGACTGCCAGCAACAGAGTTGTCACCACAAGAAATTCTAGATTGGTCGAGTGCAGTGGGCATATCATCTCCATTTCCAGAGACTGTACATTCCAAATCTCCAACCTTGATACATTCGTCCACCTTAGGTTGAGAAACCGTCTCTGAATTCTCTTCCAGTTCGAACACATGATTCACCACTTGTTCATTCACGGTAATCTCATTTAACTCTACTCTTGGATCACTAATAAACATCGTAGGAGATAATATATGAGTTTCATCAGTAGCAATATCATAATCTACAGAGCCAGGTGAGGATTCAGTAAGGTCATGGAAGCTGGTCCTGTTAACTATAGTGTCTTTGTCATCAATAGCCTCCAAGGGGTCATCTTGATCCATACTAGTTGGCAAGCCATCATCCGTCCTAATGGGCATAGAACCATTTATGTCTTCTGGACAGACCAATGGACTAGGAGTTGCTTCCAAATCCTGCTCCATGTCCGCTTTGTTTTCTTCTGAGGGCTCTAAAAGAGAAAGTTCATTATTTAAACTTTCTTGTTCCTCACCAGCAACCTGGAAACGTTCGCCATCCTGACTAATTGTAATTTGAGTGCTCTCAGGGTTCTCTTCATTCAATGCAACCCCTTGTTTACATTCCCCTTTAACGTCTTCCACGGAATCATCAAGATGATCTACCTCGGATTTAGCAGCACCCAAACTTATAATTTGAGATTCTCCTATTCCTCCTACAGAATCGCTTACCACAGCTTTACTTACCATCTCATCAACCTTCTCTTGGACATTAACACAATGGCAGTCAGCAGCCTCCATAGTTGCATCTTGTGATTCTCGAATGCTTTCCTCTCTCTCAAAAGATTCCATCTCAGTTTCTTCACTGCAGTTAGGTATGGTATCAGACAATTCATTGATAACCACTGTTTCATTATCCTCGGGAATTACTTCACCTTCTTCCCCACGCTTTTCCATGGAAGCAGACGATTTGTTGGTGTCGACTATTTCATTTTGCCCCCTAAGCTCAATGTCCTCCACCTCCCGAGAAGATTCCTCCTCGAGTTCTGACCTAGGATTTGCCTCGGTATTAGACAAATCAAAGGCTTTCACTATGCCATTTTCCTCGTGATTCTGAGTGTCGTCTGCCTTTAGAGATGACTCTACCTCAGTTTCTTCCCCAGGGTTTGACTCAGTATCAGAAAGCATGATTGCAACCGTTCCATTTTCCTTGTGAATCTGGATACTGTCTGCTTTCTGAGAAGACTCCGCCTCAATGTCTATCACATGATTTTCTTCGGTATCAGAAGACTTCATGATTCCCACTATTCCATTATCCTCATGAATTTGAATATCTTCCACCATTTGAGAAGACTCCACCTTGATTTCTCCACTACGATTTGAATCGGGGTTAGAAGATCCAGGGGTAGAAATTATTTGATTTTCCTCCTGAATGTGAACGTCTTCAGTTTCATGAGGAGACTCTACCCCATGGATTTCGCCAGAATTTGTCCCCGCATCAAAAGATTCGTTGGTAGTCTGGCCTTCCGGGATTCGAGTTTCTTCCACCGTTGGAGAAAAATCCAGTTGAGGTTCCGCTTCATCCACCTTGGCGTCAGAAGATTGAAGGACATCCGCCACTCTGATCTCATCCAGAATTGCGTCACTCTCTTTCACATGCTCAGAAAAATTGAATTGGGAATCCCCCAGTGCATCAGAAACGAAAATCGATTCAGGTTTTCTACCGTCGTCAGTACTCAATTCCCCATCACGAACCTTAATCTCCGTATCAACATTCTGGGAACACTTTGCTTGCCCATTGAGATCGGAAGCAACGTGATCATCGGAAGTTGCAGCATCGTTGGAGCTAACGAAAACGTAAGAACCGTCGGTATCATCCTTAGGAATTGCAGTATCACAGTCAAGGAGTTCTGCATTGCAGGCTTTAGGCAAATTCTCGTAGGTACTCATATCCAAGGTACATTTCTCGTTAACCTCAGAGAAGTCAGCGAGCACATCCATTTCAGCCATCGTTTTGTATCAAAAGACTCAAAACTCCGAAAGGCAATCACAGAGGGAGATTGCTGATTAAATCAAATTCAGAAACATGAACATAAAAGGAGAAAGAAAAGAAGAGATTAGAAAGTGGGAAAAGGTAAGAGCAAGTCAACGATATTAAAAGGGAAAGATCTCAACAACAGAAAGGAGAGAGAGTTACCGGAAGCGAAAGCGGAGGAGTGAGTTGAATTTGGCAGATCGAGTAGAGAAGATCATCGAGTTGCAGGCATGAATGTGGATAATTGCAGATGCAGATCTTGAGAACTGATTCAGGGACTGCGGAGAGAAGAATTGAGGTCTGAGAAAGAGGCAGAGTCGTAGATGAGAGTGAAACAAACAGCTGGCGAGGGGAAGAAGAAGGGGAAGAAGAAGAAGAGAGAGACGGGTCTCTTTCTCTACTTACTATTCTAATATTTTTTCAAGTCAAATTAACAAATCTACTCCTTAAAAATTACTTTAAAAAGTGCTGATTTTATTTTATTCAAAAATCAAATCAAAAATACTTTTTTTTTTTTTTTGTAATATATATAATTTCCATTGGCGTAATTTTATAAAATCCACGTCCTGCTATTTACACTAACATGGGCCACGTTAGTGTCGGCTATTCCCTGTTGTTTTAATTATTATAATATTCATTTAACTAAAAATAAAAAATAAAAATAAGAGGGCAGTCGAAAAATGATCATTAATTAAATCCATAGGTTATAAATGTATGTTAAAATAATGTTGATTGTCGCTATGCCAAATTCATTAATTATATAAGTAATCTTTTCGATTATTCTTAAATTTAAATAAATTACATATTTTCATTGATGATCTAATATCAATACTTTATCAAATAAAATCTAAATTCAATTGGTAAAAGTAAAAAACAAATTTTAATTGCTTTTATAAAATATTAAATTAATTGTATCTAATAGATTTAGTTGTAACGATATAAGATAAAAGATCGCATTTGTTAACTGTTATTTATTTATCCAACCTGATTTTAGATATTGTGTTTTTTTAAAAAAAAAAATTATTTTAGATATTGTTTTTAAAAATTAAAAAAATTTGAAAAATTAAAAAAAAAAAAAAGATTTTAGATGGTATTTTAAAGCTGCCTAATATTTAAAAAACGAAACGTAGAAAAAGGAGGAGAGAAAGGGGGAAAGATTCGAATACCGTGGAGATTTGGAGATTGGAGTGTCGGTGGGATTATTGTAACTCCAAAATCTGAATATGCCGTCTGATTCTAACTAATCTTCTGGTACACAAATAAATCATTTCTCCAACCGATCACAGTGGGTGGTAGGATAGAAACAAAAGATGAAGAGAAGCACGTTGAAGCGTGGGTTGGCTCGCATGCACATCCAGGTCCCAATCCATATACACAACAAGTTGACCTACTACAAGCCTGTGGAGGGCGTTGTCAACATTCTTTAAAAAGCTTATCACACAACTTTATACCACTCTTTCACTCTTCATCATTTTGTAGGGGACCTGTGGCTGTCACCACTGCAGGTGGGTTGCTATACTGATTCCTTAAAAAGCATGGGTAGCAGTAGACCTATACTTGGCTTGGCCCCATTTCAACCCTACAAATCCTTCTCGGAGCTCCCAAATTGGAAGGCCTACACTCCCCTCACCCTCACCACCACCCTCAAACATGAACTCTGCCCTATGCCTTCGGTTCCCTCATCCCTTTGAACTCATCAAATTACAAACTAAAATTATACAATAAAATCATGTCCTCCAACTCAAAGTGGCCACTGCGTTCCTCTTCCTTGCATAAATGCCTCAGGATAGTTGGGTAACACTGTACTGCTAATCCATTCGGCTAAAAACCTAACTATAGGTTCCTAAGCACTAATCACCATCTCAAAGAAATCCCTACAACTATTCCCACTTTTAGCTCTATATAAAAATTAATCAACCACCTTTTACTTCAATCATTTATCTTTAAATAACAAATATAGTTCCAGACCTTTTTTTTTCTTTTTTGACAAATAGGTTTCTAAACTTTCAGCATTGTCAAATCTCTAAAATTTTAAGTTTCTATCTACTGAGTCAAGTTTTCAAATTTATGTCTAAAACGTCCTATTGTACACAAATTAAAATGAAGTTCAATGCTATATTTAACATTTTTAAGGTTCAAGATACTTTATTAAAGTTGAGTAAAATTTGTTTCAAAAACAAATTTTACCAAAGCATAAGCTTCTCAAAGATGCTTGATATACGATAGGTAGATATAATGACCACACCATTAAGTATTAACTTATCAAGCAACAAGCTCCCGTCTAGAACAGCATGATTGTTTGTCCATCCCTTATGAACACTATATAGATTTGATGAAACTATACTTTATAATCCAGATTCCAATTATAAGCTACTTTATGATAAGATGAGCAGGGAAAGAATGTTATTGTGGAAAGGGTCTGAAACGTGTTCAAGAAGGTTTTGGATTGGTCCCTTACCCGTCAAAGCAGCTTGACTGTAAAATCCTAGCCAGGCAACCATGGCTAACCGCCCATTTTTAATCTCTTTCACTTTCAGTTCCTCAAAGGCTGCAGCATCCTTGGACAGATTCAAGGGATCAAACAACACGCCACCTGGATAATTTATATCCCCCGGCAGATATATTCCCAGAGGCTCCAATGCCTCTATGCCACAATATCTTGCATACTCAGGTCCAACCTACTTACATTTTAACTTACATCATACGGTTGTAAGAACAATGAGACATATAATAGTTTAATATGCCCTCTTAACAATAGACAATCTCAATTCTTCAACATCTTTAGTTAATAACATCCTTTCTAATATTAACTCAACAAATGGTATCATCAAAAGTTTAGTTTTTGTGGACGAAATGAGGAGTCAGATAGGTCTTAGTAGTTATGAATTGGAGTTTAATTTTCAAATTGTTAGTGGCATGAAAAGGTTTCTAATGAGGAACTTGATGATGAAGGTTTTGAAGAAACTCTTTGTTCTATTTTTCAAGAAGACAAAATTAATTCACCTTCAAAGAACACAGTCAGTCAGATGATTCTCCATCTTCCCCTCTCATCAACACGAGATGAAAAAGAAAAACTTTCTTCCTTTGTAAACATATGGGCATTAAATCTATGAGATTATTTCTTTGAGAACGGGGTTTTTGCCTGTACTTCCGTTCTTTCTCCTTGGAATGATCTTGTCTTTGGCTGATGTTTTTTTATTTGCTCTTGGGTGAAGTTACTGCTTCTTTTGGTTTTCTTTGCAGTTGAGTTTTGCTGATAGAGCTTTTGGTTGTTCGGCCATGTGGTGTTCGTGCATTTTCTCCATGGCAGTTGTTGCTTTTCTTCCTTTTCTGGTGTGATATTTTCAAGCTGGTTGGTGCGGTTTCTATTTGAAGCTTCGGTGGTTTGAGGAGCTTCACATTAATGTTTAGCTTTTGTTTGTAAGCTCTCTAAGAGCTTTTTGATCTTCTAGTCTTGCATTTTTTTTATTTATTGTTGGCAATTCTTTAGTTCCTCTTTTTTGTTTGGTTTGTTTTGGTTTCTTTTCAGGTTCTTGTAATCTTTTTTCTTTTTTCTTTGGCCGTTATGCTTTTCCTTTCTCCCCATTCGGAGGGTTATATATTTTAATTTTTTTAATTCCTTTACATACATAAATGAAAAGTTACTCTTATTAAAACAAAAAACAAAAAGTTATTTAATTTTTTTTTTCTAACGTGTAATCTCCGAAAGGAAAATTTTAATTCCAAATTCCTAAACAAGCTTATCAAGGGCCAAGGCTCGTTGTAGAAACTGCAATGGGAACCAAGCCATTTATTGTGTTTGGTGGAATGGGGTGAAATTTGATTGAGGTTAACCAACTCAAGTTAGCACAGGTTTAAACCCAGAACAGGACACGTTATAATGTCATGCTTCCCTCAACCATTTAACTGAAGTGCCAAAAGATATGACAAAAAGAAAATGTGAGAAGGCAGAACATAAGATTGTTTGATATAGGTTACCATCAAAATAGCTTGGCAAATTGCAATGACGATCACTCCTTGGCTTCCAGCTAAATGAAGCCCTGGAATTCCAAGATAGTCGAGTGTATCTCCCTGGTGGAAAGAGAACACAAACAGTAACATGACAGAATAAGCTACAAGTGCTGGAAAGTGGGGATGAATGAATGGGGAGCTACGCACACCCATGGAGTTTATAGAAGAAGGGAATATGAAATATTGTAATTGAAAATGTTTGTCCCTAATTTATTGAAACAAAGTAACGAAAGAGTGATTGAAATAGAAGGCAGCAACCAAACTCAAGCTTATCACGGCACTGAAAGACATGAAGTCATAGCTCCTCATTATTTGATTTCATTAATAAAGGATGACATGGAAAACTTGACTTTAAAATAAAACATGATTGGACAGAAGCAATAAGTTAAACAGCAATTTGAGAGTGAAAAGAAACATAACCAGACAGAAGCGTAAAAATATAGAAACAAACCATGCAGACACACGAGAAAGATCCTATATGATGGATATCCAGAAAAATGGTTAACCAAGAGATGGAAAACAAACCTTAAGTTTTGAATATCCCACTCGCCACCAGATGGGTTCAGTGAAATGAAAAGCTCCAAAAATATCTAAGATCTCTGGAACTAAAGCACCAAGGGACGCTAACATAGCCCAACGAGCATGCAGTATTTCAAAGCTAAAATATGATAGAGTAAATAAATAAAAATTATTGATGGAAAATTCAAAAAGAAATGTATACATTCAATAAGAGTTGCTTATTTAAGGTAATTTAGGACTGTAAAGTTATACTGCGTACAGAATAGCTCAAATATCTCCAAAGTTGGATAGAAAGCGGTGCAGTACGCAAGTTTTGTATCATAGCAAACAAACATGTGGATAATCATTCGGGGACTGTTTTAAGGTGATGTCTATATTATGTTATGCCGGATCATTTCATTACTCTCACAGCTTATATGCATTGATAATCATCATGTCGTCCCTTAGTCTACCGGACACTCACAAGTCAAATAACCATATTCTCTCATGGTGTGCACTAATACATCTACATATGATTCCAGATATTGGAGAAAAAAGAAACTGAGAATCATATTCTCTCATGGTGTGCCCTAATACATCTACATATGATTCCAGATATTGGAGAAAAAAGAAACTGCTGAAGAATCATATTCTCTCATGGTGTGCACTAATACATCTACATACCATTCCAGATATTGGAGAAAAAAGAAACTGCTGAAGAAAATTTTAGGCTAAAAGAAGCTCAATACTTGAAGTACTTCCGAAAAGCCACTGGATCCTCACTCAGACCTGCAATATCAAATCCATAATCACCCGGCAGTTCACCTGTCAGATATTTTGGATAATTGTATGGTAGTGGACCAAGCCAGCGAGGACGCTTTTCTCCATACCACGAGCTGCAATTATTCACCAATAGAATAGTATTTACAACATGATGCAATTTGATTCAATTGTACCATTCGTTTATATGTTTTCTGGCAGTCAAAACATTCATAGTTGGATAAACAATAATTCATAAGATCACATCCAATCCAATTTAAATTAGTACAAGCAAAAGATCGCAGCCATGTAATCTATTTCAAGAATGAAGAAAATTTGCAGAGCATGAAAGATACTAGAGAATAATCTACATGAAATAAAGATTGCAAATTCCCGAAATCCTTTAATGGCATGAAAATTTGAAACCCTTTTAAAAAATGTCCATGTCATTACTTCAAAATTATTAGTTGGACATCATTTCTTGATTCTTTAGGGAACGTTACATATTATTTATGTCAGGAACCAGGATACATAAAAATAATGGAACGTAGGAAATCTAAAAGGAAATTAAAATGAAATAAATATTTAAGAAATACTACTGGCCCAATTCTACAATGAAACTTCAAAAATGAAACAGATATCCAAAATTTGAATTGGAATATTCAACATAACTTAACTAGAAGAACATTTATGTGGCATACATTCCCCCAGGAACTGGCCTGGTAGTCAATAGAAACCAATATAAATAAAAAAAGAATTTAAAGGAAATGAGTTCAAGTCATGATAGCCATAAGATTTAAATATCTTACAAGTTTCCTTGGCAACCAAATACAGTAGAGTTAGGTGGTTGTCACGTGAGAATAGTGGAGATATGTGCAAGTTGGTCTAGACATTCACAACCTTAATAGCAAACATTTTTACTTTTAGTAACTAAATGTTGTTAGTTTGTTTTACTAAGTCCAAGTCAAGTACCTCGTTATGTTACGACTTAGCTAGACATTTGGATATATTAATACTTTGTTGTATGACACTTTCATCATGATAATAAAAGTTGGTATACTATCCGTAAATTCTGAGAAAATTTGTGAGAAAATTTGTGAGAAAACCTTTTAGATGAATCAGATATCTTTAATCTGGCATATCGAAGACCAGTGGTGGCAGCAATGAAACATAGATTTAGCACAAGGATTAGAGGAGAGCAAGAAAGATGAATGGAGAGAATGATGTAAATAGGAGAATATCTGAAGGCTATGGTGGAGGCCTGGGCAGAATGGGGTGGGGATTGAGGAGGCTGTGACGGAGTACTATCTTCAGGCCAGAGCAATTATGGGAACAATATCCAGTTTCTCAATCCAAACACATTGCCAGCAATGAATCACCAAGTTTAATTGTCAGCTAGTTGATAAAGAATGGTGCAACAGGGGTTAAAGTGCCCAAGTTCATATTTCAGGTACTTGTTATTTCGTTGCTACAAATTTATTGCCTAATTCAAACAAATATTGGATACTTGCCTCTGCCGCTACTAGTCATATCGTTCCAACAGAACAAATATCCATGACACTGAAACCAGTTGATAATGCCTCGATTGCGTTGCCCAGAACAGACGCTAGTTTGTGTACTTTATGGCAATGTGAAGCTCAACTGTTTGAGCTTAAAGATATTCCAGGTTCCAAACGATTCCAATAAGTTTTAACCATGAACCCTTTGGTTTCTACGTCTTCTTTAACAATCACTGTCTTGATCACAACCTACTCACTTTGAACATGGCTGATAACACCACAATGCATGAAGTTCTATGGGTTCTAGATACACTTTAATTCAACGTGTATGTAATTGTTCTAAAAATACGAGTAGTCCAACTTGGCATTGGCGTCACCAAATCACGCGTGCATCAATAAATAAGCTTACCCGATTACCTATCTTTTCTAGCCTGCTCAGCAAGAGCCCTGAACTTCGAAGACTTGGCGACGGCAGCATTTTTCTTCTTTTCCAATTGCCTCTGGAGCGACTCTCCGAATGGGCTATTGGCGATGGCTTTCACGGCCGTGAAAGGAATTGCGGAGAATATCAAAACCCCCGCAAGCTAAAGCATGATGAAGAAAATAAAAAAGACTCAGCAATCAGCTAAAAATGGAAACAGCTAGCTTGTTTTCTTACAAACCTCCTGCCATGAAGCTGTGCAAGTGAAACGATGAGGGATGGAGTGGCTGTTTCGAAGATTGAGGGCTATGGTGCGCGAACGGAGTTGTTGAAGAGAACTCCCATAGAATGAGGCGGAGGAAGATGAAATTGCAGAAGGTGAAGTGTGTGGCTGAAATAGCGCCATTGGCATCTATGCTATTGGAGTCATCACTGAGCTTATAACGCACTTTTATGGCGCGTTTAAACATTAGAAGTTCGTTTATTTATTTATTTTGGTTTATTTTGTCAAATTTGATTATCTCCTCCTTTCTTTCTCCCCCATAGTCCACACTCCTTTATCTTTTCTTTTTTCCTTTTTTCTTTTTTTCTTCAAACAACTATTTCATAATTCTGGAT
Source organism: Cucurbita ficifolia (assembly GCA_033971965.1). Lineage (NCBI taxonomy): Eukaryota > Viridiplantae > Streptophyta > Magnoliopsida > Cucurbitales > Cucurbitaceae > Cucurbita > Cucurbita ficifolia. The sequence continues at coordinate 101,762 of CM066970.1, forward strand.
TTTTTTAAATACAACCAAATACTTCCTGAAGCTCAAATATTATTATTTCCTTAGCTTTCATATCATTCCAAATTTACAACTTTATTTTTCATCTTTGAGAAAATGTGATATTAATCGACGTTTAATTTAAAATATAATTAAGAATGATTTCTTAAAACAATCCTAATAGCTCTCTGTAAACCGATACGTTTTTTTTGTGAATTTGATACTTGTGGTGTATGGTTTGGTATATAGTTTACAAGAACTCAAATGTTTGTCTGCCCAAATACCAAAAATGATATAATTGATGGTCGAGGTGCAAGTGGTGTATTATTGAAATTGTTTCTGGACGAAAAACAAAAACATGAAACGTAAGCTAACTCGTTCTTTATCCACTAAGACTTCGCAAACTTCTTACATCAATCCATTTCATTTTACTAACCGTTAAGGATTGTTGGGAGGGAGTCACATTGATTAATTTAAGAAATTATCATGAGTTTACATATAAGGAACACATCTTTACAAGGCATTTTGGGAGGGGGACAATATCATGCCATTTTTAAATACTTAAAATATTTTCGAAATAAGATTCAAAATTCAAAAATATTTTTTTCAAGCTTGGTAAGTGCTAAAACTCAAACGAACCCTTTTGGAGCTCTTGGTTTAGATCCATTTCTCCAATTTAGGGTTTTTGCTTCCCATGTGCTTTTCTCTTGCAATAGAACCATCGGTTCGGTTCATCATTTGGTTTTAATTTGAATTCCACTTCTTCTCCGTCGAAACCCTTTCAATCAGGTCGAGAATTGTTGCTCCAAACTTTTTCATCTGCTCTCCAATGGCTGAACACTTGGCCTCAATATTTGGCACGGAGAAGGACCGTGTCAACTGCCCTTTCTATTTCAAGATCGGCGCCTGCCGTCATGGAGATCGCTGCTCTCGCCTCCACAACCGCCCTACTACTTCCCCGACACTTCTCTTGTCGAACATGTACCAACGCCCCGACATGATCACCCCCGGCGTCGATGCTCAGGGCCAGCCTATAGATCCCCGAAAGATTCAGGAGCACTTTGAGGATTTCTATGAAGACATTTACGAGGAACTTGGTAAGTTCGGTGAGATCGAGTGCCTAAATGTCTGTGATAATCTCGCCGACCACATGATTGGCAATGTCTACGTTCAGTTTAGGGAGGAGGACCAGGCTGCTGCCGCATTACAAGCGTTGCAAGGGCGGTTCTACTCTGGTCGACCCATTATCGCAGATTTTTCTCCGGTGACTGATTTCCGCGAAGCCACGTGCCGCCAATACGAGGAGAATAATTGCAATCGAGGGGGATATTGCAATTTTATGCATGTCAAGATGATTGGGAAGGATTTGAGGAGGAAGCTGTTCGGTAGGCACCGGGGATATAGGCGGAGCCGGAGCAGGAGTAGAAGTTTGAGTCCGCGGAACCGGAAGGAGTTGGATAGGCGCGAGAGGGATTACAGAGATCGTGACTCTCGCGGAAACGGACGGAGCAAGGAGCGTCACGATAGGTATGATAGGGATGGGGGAAGGAGAAGGCATGGTAGCCCCAGACGAAGCAGAAGCCCTGTGAGAGAAGGAAGCGTAGAGCGCCGTGCCCGTATTGAACAGTGGAACCGAGAAAGGGAGGAGAAGCAGTGAAGTGACGACGTGTTTTGGTAATTGTTCTGTGCTCTGTCATTTAATTATATACCTTACACCACAGTACTTTCTGCCTGAATAGGAAGTAGAAATCCGTTCTAGACAAAACGATGGATATGATATCAAGTTCAAGTAGCCTTTTGGTTTGGTTACCTGCTATTCTGTTTCTAGTTGATGTTGTCGGATATGATTTCTCAGCAATTTCTATCTCCGGTCGTCGCTCATAGACTTGAACTTCTGCTTCTTCTTCTGTTTATTCCCATTACTTCCTTTCTACTCGCCTGCTTCAATTTCCGACTCAGGCAGGAACAAGATACTAGATAGGAAGGAAATTGGTTCGCCAATTCGATACTAGTTGAAATTCTGGTTGCTATATCAGTGGGTTGGATTTAGATAGGGATGTTGTACAACTTGTGGGAAAAAAGGTGAGATACTTGTTTCATACAATAGATAGTGGGTGGACACGTGAAACAAACAAGTTTTTTGTGTGTTCTAGTCAAATTGACGATTGTGGAATGAATATGCTGACACAACTTGTAATTCCAGAAAATCCAAAAGCTTGTTTGGCACAATTGCTTGGAATCTAGTGGAGCTGACAATTATGGCCTTGAGTTGGGTTTTCAAAGTAGCAAGTAAGAAATGGAGGAGGGGGTATCCATGATTCTAAGGGAATGGGGTTTTGGACTTGAGATAGTGTGTGGGACTTTGGGGATGCTGTGGTTTGTGGTTGCTGTCCACTCCTTCATATTATATTGATTTTGGTATTGACATGACTTTCTTTCTTCCTCCTCTCCTCTCCTTTTCGGAGGGGTTCGATAGAAATGGTTCGTTATATTATTGTATAGGTATTGTGGAGGGATCAAATGGCATGCCACCAAGTCCCGTTAGGAGGGGGTTATGTGGAATTCAGTCGTCAATTTTGTTTATGTACATCAAATATGCTGAAACAAGTGGCATAGGGACATTATGTTCTAAGTGTTTAGTTGGTGGTTAACTTCATATTTTCTTCCGACGACGGGGTATTGTTCTTTTATCAAATGATCCATGCAATTGTAAGAACAGATTGTTGAAAATTAAAATCTCTGCGCAACATTTAATTTGGGAAAATACACTAATGTCGTAGGACAATCCGTCTGACGGCCCATGGGCTTCACAAAGCCCATCAAGGCCCGATTGTCTGTTAAAAGGAGAGGAAGTAAATAGTTATCGGGGACCACATAAATTTTTTTAAAACGATATCAAGCAAAAACAATGTCCGCGTGTGTTGAAGGAGACGGTGAAGCCCACGTGTAAAGGTAAAGACAGATGGACGACTGGGTGAAGCCAGTAAGTGACATCCTATTGGCTGGATGATGCAGTACGCACAATTAGAATCCTGCGTGGCGCCCAAGTTTAATTCTTTTCATGCACCCGTTCTGATCCACACACGTGACAAGATCAGCCGTCAGAATTCAGTCGTGGGTAAGGAGGAGCACTGTAACAAAGCCACAAGATCCGCACCCTACCAAATCCCTCGTACCACCGCTTTTTTGTTTCCTTGCTTGCTGCTTAAGTTCTTCTAATAAACACGCGCTTTCTTCTCCGCCTCTGTCATTGTGCCTTCGCGGCAGTTTCTGTTTCAATCCCATCACATCCCCTCTCCTCTTCCACTTCTGTAATTTTCCCTCCCTCCCTCCCTCTGTATATACTCTTTCAATTCCTCTTCTCTCTCAGTTTTCCCCGTTTAATGGAGGATCTCGAATTCTCCGAATATGACATAATAGGACAGATTGGTTGGAACGACTTCTTTGATGAATTCCCAGAGGGCGCCGGTGCTCTGGAGATGGAACCCCCTTCTTTGGGGGAGTCAACATCGCCTCTGGGGTTGTCTAACTCATCTCCTGATTCGATTTCTCCCTGGATCAACGAGATCGAGAACGCTCTAATGAACGATGATGAAGAGAAGGAGGTTTCCGTCCCTATTGACGATTGCTGCGGTAGTTTTTTGGTTGACGTACTCGTGGACTCTCATGGGGGAGCCTCTGTAATCGACATCGATTCCAATACTTCCGATTCCAATAACGACTTTAGCAATTGCCAGAAAGAGGATGAAGATAAGGTTTCTCCCGCTCCTGCTGGCGATTACTGCGGTAGTTTTATGCCTGAAGTACTTGTAGATACTCATGGGAGGTCCTCTGGGGTCGATGCTGTAGTTGACGTTCCGTCCAATGCTTCCGATTGCCGTGACGATTCAAACAACTCCCAGAAGGAGAAGGTCGACGCAGCAAACATCGACGATAGTGTAGACGAAGATGCCGGAGATCCTGTTTCCAAAAAGCGGAGAAGGTATTGCTACTGAATCTTTTGAGTAGGCATTCTACTATTTGTAATCAATTAGGAGGTTTCGCCATGTTAGTTTGAAGCCTCGTTGAACATTTATAGTTTCTGCCACGTAGCTCTTCCATTTGTAGTGGTAGTGTAAGTGTTTGGTTTTCTCTTTTGAGATTAAGAATTAATTACAATAAGTCGCCATATACCCCCAAGGACCTTATTTTTCATCTGAGAGTCTTAATTCGAGATATCTGGTATGTTTGAAACATCAAGAACGCGGGTAGGAAGGGGTTTGTATGGGGGGCAGCCGCTTCTGTGGCATGAAACGTTTTGGTGTGCTTTCTCATCGATTACGATGCATATTGCACCCCTTCTCCCAATGGGGGAGGATAATAAATAATTGAATAACCGAGATCGAAGATCATTTTATTTTTTAGTACAAGCTGACATAATGCATGAATATCATTCGAAGGGATAACTGCAATGTATGAATTCGAATTTTCCAGGCAGCTGAGAAATAGGGATGCAGCAGTGAGATCTAGGGAGAGGAAAAAGATGTACGTTAAGGATCTAGAGATGAAGAGCAAATTTCTTGAAGGTGAATGCCGGAGATTGGGGCGGTTGCTCCAGTGTTGCTGTGCTGAGAATCAAGCCTTACGCTTTAGTTTACAGATGGGAGGCGCTTCTGGTGCTTCACTGGCCAAGCAGGAGTCTGCTGTGCTCTTGTTGGGTACGGTTTATCTTTTCCTATGTGTTTTGCCTTATCATTTCATATATGACCAAATTAAATTTTGTCTGCCGCTGGTAGTTTGGATGATTACGTAAGAGAAATAATTGAATTGTTTATAAGGTAAAGTTGCAGATATTTTCCGCATCCATATTATTAGGGACCTTTGCTGCCTTGAGAGTAAGTAGATGGATAGAGTAAATCTAAGGCCTTGTTTGATAACCACTTGGTTTTTGGGTTTTCGATTTTGAAAATTGTGTTTGTTACAACATCTTGATTGTGGTTTTCATCTTTCCCAGGTGACTTAAAACTACTATTTTTTGTTTTCAAAATTTGTCTTGGATTTGAAAACGCTTCTAGAATGTACACAACAAAACATAGAAAGTAATAGTAGGTGGAAGTGGTGTTTATGGGCTTAATTTTCAGAAACTAAAATAAAAATCCTTGGTTGTTGGGGCCCAAGTGATCCTTCCTCTGTTTGCTCTCCTTTTATTTGCTCTCTATGGGTATAGTTTTATTTATTTTATATATATATATATATATATATATATTACGTGATCCTCATAAATGTGGCCTTTTCTGTCTTTTTATCTGACTACACTTCTCATTAACTGTATTCCTCCTCCTGGTGAGGAGAAATTATGTTTAGAGGCTGATACAATGGGGAGGGTGGTTATGTACTGTTGGAGGTAGGAGCGTGAAACTAAAATTTTTACTTTTAACCATACATCTCGGTTTAGAGGGTGACCACTAACCTCCATGAAAATGGGAAGTTGTAAAGGAGCACGCTTGGGGTGTCAATTTTGAATAAACTTGACTAGTGACATATTGTGGACCGAGAACGTTCAATGACTGCTTCGGCACTCAGAACATGAGAGATGAGACTATCTGTTTTAGTCTCTCTTTTGCCAACCTCATACATGCATGTGACTGCCTAGTGTGTAATAGAATAAAATTCATAAATAATAGTAACTTTAAGCTTTGGATTCTTAGTATTAGATTAGAAAATCCTTTTAAGTTCTTGTGCCTTTACACTATTAACTACTTCGTTGAACGTTTGCGTCAAGCAACTTATGTTTTAGAGTGTTCATAATTTTAGTGTGTCATATAAATTTATTTAAAGGTAAAACCCATTTTCTTTCTCTGATATTCCCTATTGGAGTTTCTTGTGTGAAATAAAGAAGATTTTTGAAAGTTCACGTTTCTTTACAGTTTATATTCTTGCCAATGTTTGCCCGATCAATCAATCCAACTGCCAAATCAAGTGGGACAATTTAAAACGAGGAAAGGAAAATAATTGTATCATTTATTTTATTTTTATCATTATCAATAGAATGTAATATGGACTTGAACTTTATACCTCCAAAAAACAGATCAAACTGATCACTGATCCATCCTATCCTGTTTTATCTATTGTACCCATTTTGCCCTCATCAAGTCGTCATCATCCCCTCCCATCCATCCACAACACATTACATGATTGACGCATCTATTACTACATGTTGAAATCCTGTAATCATGGATGGAATTCATCCAACCCATCCCACTCCCTCCCACCTGTCCATCCATCCACAATACACTACCTAGTAGATGTGTGCCTAACAAGAATCTGACTTTTCTTTCTAATTTGAAATCTACGGTATGGAAGTAGCAAGTTTGTGTTGAGCGATGTATGTTTTACAATTTGTGATATACATTTAATTTTTCTCTTAAAATTCTACTTTTGTGTTTGTGTTCCATCCTGATGGACAGTCACTTACTTCTTTTCGGTAGCCTGGCTATCAGTTTTTAGATGATGTTAACTTGATCTGTTAGTTGATTGAGCATCAGTTTTGGTTGATAAGTCAGATGAATGATGTAATAAATATTCGTTGTTGTCCTGCAGAATCCCTGCTGTTGGGTTCCCTGCTTTGGTTAGTGGGCACCGTTTGCCTGTTCACTCTTCCTCAACTCCCACAATCAACTCTGGAACCTGTTCCACGAGTAACAGTGGTGGAGGAGGAAGGTCCAGGAAGCGCGCCTTTCAACGGGGGAGGAAATAACAACTCCAGATGCTCGTACTCATCATTACAAACCAGAAGATGCAAGGCGGCTAGAACAAGGATGAAACCGAGTATGTTGGATGCGATACTCGCCTAGTGTAGCTTTGAAGTTGATATAGATGCTGTAGGCTTTAGAAATGATTGTATGGTCTTGAGCGTTAAAGTGGATGAAGGGTCAGAGTGGGTGAATGAATAAACGAAATTGGTAACTTGACTTGCGTTCTATGGGGATGGAAAGGAAATAGATAGGCGTGGAGTTGTCTAAAAGTCTAACTGCCGTATGTTTTGGTGCGTAGTTTATGTTTATCGAAAACCGTGGTCGCAGGGATTTTTTTTTTCTTTTGCACCCTATCTTATCCAAATTTTAGCCTGTACTTGTTTACCGTTTGTATCACTATTTATTTGAACATTGGGTTATTTTAAATTGATTGGAAAACGAACTTTTCCTCTCTTTTAATTTGCCCAATAGTCTTAGTTAATCAAAACAGGTGGGCAGGGCAGGTGGTAGAGTGGATGCGTATTCATTGATTTGTTTGCGTGGAAAGCTGATCCGTTCGGAGGAACGTTGAAGTTCTAAATTTGAAGATAGACCGGTGGATCAGCTTGAAATCTCTGAAAACTGTGTTAATCAATCTGATTGTTTAGAGTAGGAAGGCCAACATCTAATAATTTTACTTTAAAATTGATTTAATTTAGTTAGGATAGTATTTCGGAAATTTTCTAAAATTCAATTCATATTCTATTTATTAGATGAAAAGTAAACATTAATATTTTCTTGGAAATGACTTGTTTGTTTGTGCGGAATGGTAAAGATGATGGGAAAGTAGTTTGGGTCAGAAATGAGTTTATCCGTTACCCAATTTGTTCTGTGGTATTTGAAAGTGCCGTTTTCAGTGAGATTTTACAAATTTGGATTTTGATTGGTTTGGGGTGACACGACGACCCACACGTTGTCCATAAGCTCCTTCGTAATACCTGCACCAATGGCATTATGGTCATTTCATGTACTCTATAAAATGGGTCCTTCCGAGGTCGACTTAAAACTAAAACCCTCCCTCAGTCTCACTCTCCTTCGTCCGCCTCACCCTCAAGCGCGCCCTCCCTTCAACTCTCCTCATGGACTCTGATTATGGCATTCCCCGTCAACTCTCCGACCTTCAGAAATTCCGCTCTCTCTACCAACCCGATCTCCCTCCTTGTCTTCAGGTTCTCTCTTCTTCTTTTTTTCCAACTTCTCTATTGATGCTTAGATCTGGCCTCATGCTACTCCATTTTTCATGCCCTATCACTGGATCTCCCCTTATTCTTCTTTCTTTGAATTATTATCTACTTATATTTTCCTGTCGCTGCCTTTCGTAGTACTCATGAATTATTTGATTGGATTCGGTAGTTTCTACATAACATTTGTGCAAATTTAGTCCGCGCCATACACCATAGGATTCTTATGATACCTTCATATACTTCAGGTTGTTCATACCAAATATTTTCTGTTAATGTAAATGGTTTGCTTTTGTTGCTCAACATGTTGGTTTAGTTCAATAAGTACAAGTACCAGTCTGCCTCATTCCTTTTACTAGTGAACCTCCTTCTTTGTGCTTAATCCATGTTCTCTGTTCCATACTTGATTTGTGGGGTGTGTGCCCGTCATGGCTTGTCTTTTTTTTTTTTTTTTTTTTTCCCCTCCTCTTTTTGTGCTGAAAACCGAAACTTCCTGCTTTCTTGTGCGGACTTGGCTTAAGAACAGCAAATTGACAAATGGGGTACTGTTTTAATGAAATTGAAAATAAAGCAAAACTAGCTACTTTTCCTTTAAAGTTGGTGGTCTGGTGCAGTGCAGCTGTACATTGTTAAATTTGGACGAGTGGCTTATATGTCCTCATTATATCATTCTACAGGGAACAGCGGTCAGGGTTGAATTCGGAGATGGCACTACAGCTGTGGATCCTGCTGATGCCCCCACCATTAGTCGGGCCTTTCCCCACACGTATGGTCAGCCATTAGCTCACTTTCTCAGGGCAACTGCCAAAGTCCCAGATGCTCAAATTATTACTGAACATCCAGCCATCCGGTGCGTGCATTTGGTGATTAATTTTCATTGCTTATCGTCGCTAGAACTTCATATATTATTCAGTTAACTATCTGGATTCCCCCCCGTTCATTTTACATCTTTCTTTTACATGCATGTGTATAGACATAAATGTGGTGAATGCATGACCATTTACATTTCATTTGTGACTTTGAGGCTACAAAATAGATAAAGTGTATGGAAAGCTTCTCTCATTGGTTTGCTACCAACAGGGTGGGAATAGTTTTTTGTGGAAGGCAATCCCCTGGAGGCCATAACGTCATATGGGGGCTTCATAATGCTCTCAAAGTCCACAACCCAAATAGTATATTGCTTGGATTTCTGGGTAAGTTTTCCTCCCTTCTCGATATCGATATGTTTCTTAGATGTTTCCTTAATCATGCACGTTGATGCTATGCAATAGTCAGTCAGTGCGGTATGATGATGGGTTCTTCCTGAGAACTAAATTGGTGTTTGACGCAGTTTTCTCATACTGCATCTATAATTATGTTTAATATCAAGTGATTTATGCGACTGATGTTTGCTGTGATTTGTGTTATTATCATTTAAACAACTGTGGTAGATTGAGGTACGATGTCATTTCTTTCAACAGGTGGCTCTGAAGGTTTATTTTCCCAGAAAACTCTCGAGATAACCGCTGACATTCTTTCAACGTACAAAAATCAAGGTATGCAGTGGTTTGAATACTCTATTTCAGATATTTAGATATGCAATGCTATATAGAGATTCTTTACATTAGTGGTATTCATGTTGCGTAGGTGGTTATGACCTATTGGGACGGACTAAGGATCAAATTCGAACTAAAGAGCAGGTTAATGCTGCGCTTAAGACATGCCTAGATCTGAAACTAAATGGTCTTGTTATAATTGGAGGTAAATTTCTTTCTTTGGCTCTGCCTAACTGTTTTATTCACGTGTGAATTTTATGAGTATATGGTATTTCTGAAGGAGTGACGTCGAACACTGATGCTGCCCAGCTTGCGGAAACATTTGCTGAAGCTAAATGCCCCACGAAGGTAATCTCCATCAGTTAAACGTCTGCCCAGCATGCATATTACTTATTATTATTTTTTATTATTTATATAATTACAGAAATAGTTAAAATCCTTGAATAGATTTCAATACTTTATATTTTAAATGTAACTTTTAACTTCTCTTGTTGTATTTCATCCACTATGTGATTTTTCCTTCTTGCAATGCATTGATCGAACTTGTACTGAACCATGCAGGTTGTAGGTGTTCCTGTTACTTTGAATGGCGATCTCAAGAACCAGTTTGTTGAAACAAATGTTGGTTTTGACACCATATGCAAGGTACAAATTTATCTGATATTTTCCAGGTGGTATTGTGATTTTTATATATGATTCTTTTGATTTCCTTTTTGAGTCGCTGAATGCAAGAAACACTTTGCAGTAAATTTAAATGGCTGAGAAACATCTCATACTTCTTTCACATCTGTGGGTTTTCACTGTCTCTTTTTTTATGCCTTGGAGACGGTTGGTTTCGCATCATATGATCTTTTGTAAGCGACTAATTTCCCTGTTTTTTCATCACCAGGTCAATTCTCAGCTAATCAGCAATGTATGCACTGATGCCCTATCTGCGGAGAAGGTAAGAAAAGTAGACGTTATTATTCCAGAGTTACATTGATGTTGACTGACATTATTTATCTTGATCTTTGCTTTCCATTTTCCTTCAACATGATAAAAATAATCCTCACGTTCTGTAAATAAATTGCTACTGTTGAAAATTTTACAAAAAATCTGTACATATGCCTTGTTTCCCCAGTATTACTATTTCATTCGACTCATGGGCCGGAAAGCATCCCATGTTGCTTTGGAATGTACTCTTCAATCTCACCCAAATATGGTTAGTTTTTCTTCCATGATATTGTTTTATTTTCATTGAAGTTGCTTCTTCTATGGTCATACATCTTGTCCAAAAATTATTGGCTATGCTCACTTGCAGGTTGTTCTTGGTGAGGAAGTGGCTGCATCAAAACTTACTCTTTTTGATTTGACGACCCAGATATGTGATGCTGTTCAGGCTAGAGCACAACAAGGTCTCGTACAATTTATTGTGCCTCTAATCTCATATTTGGTCATAGTTTTCAGTTATCTGATTTTGTGTATTATGATCAGACAAGTACCATGGGGTAATCTTATTGCCCGAAGGGCTCATTGAAAGTATTCCTGAAATCTATGCCCTTTTGAAGGTTTCTTTTCTCCCTTTCTCTGGTTCATGGAAGCAACACTTCGACTTTTTTGTTTAAAAAACTACGCGATCTTTTGCTTGAGGTAATGAATTTTATTGCACTGCTCAGGAAATTCACAGTTTACTTCGGCAAGGAGTTCTGGTTGACAATATTTCTTCCCAACTCTCTCCTTGGGCATCCGCGCTATTTGAATTTATGCCACCTTTTATCAGGAAGCAGGTTAATGTTTATTTAATCTTCAAAAGTGATGGGATCTCCAATTTTGTCCACTCTAAGTTGTGAGGTCTTTATTAATGTTGTAACTTCATTGTTCCAGTTGCTACTTCAACCCGAATCAGATGATTCTGCTCAATTATCTCAGGTATTGTAGTTCTGGTACTGGTTTTAGATTAAAAAAAAAAAAGTGATCTGTACGTAGATACATGATGTCCTTTGTTCTTAATTGTCTTTAGATTGAGACGGAGAAACTTTTGGCTCATCTTGTGGAGGCTGAAATTAACAAGCGTATGGTAAGACGTGCTACATTTGCTTTTATAATGATGTTTTGTTTTACTTTTGGTGTAATCCTTGTATTTACTTTTGTTAACTTTTTACTCTATGGGCATCCCCATGTGGGTATATTTAACACGACTTGTCTTTTGGCCTGCCATCTGGAGAGGGTTTTTTTTAGGAAGAGAAGAAGTATGCCCCTATGGTTCAGTCGTCGGACTCTGATCTCCAATATTAATTGGCTTTGCTCCTTTGAACTGTTTTCTTGAAAATTATCTGATTGTTGTTGTGTATTGCGTTCTTAACAGAAAGAAGGGACTTACAAGGGGAAGAAATTCAATGCAATTTGCCACTTTTTTGGTTACCAGGCTCGGGGATCTTTACCTTCAAAATTTGATTGTGACTACGCCTACGTATGTGATAATTAACAGTCTAGAAGTCTGATAAGCATTTTCAACTTTAATCTGAACTTGAGCATAATGCTTGAATGTTACATTTAATTCAGGTTCTTGGGCACGTTTGCTACCATATCTTAGCTGCTGGCTTGAACGGATACATGGCTACTTTAACTAACCTGAAAAATCCTGTAAACAAATGGCGCTGTGGTGCTGCCCCGATTGCAGTTGGGTTTTCTTCTTTTCATGCTGTTTGTTCAAGTTTAACCAACTTCGTAGTATTGTGGTTATCATTAGATATTTGTCTCTTGATATCATTTACATCTGGTGACAATGCCAACCATATAATTGCTTCTCTGATGAAACACAGGCTATGATGACTGTTAAACGTTGGGCTCAAAATCCCGGAGCGTCATCCATTGGAAAACCTGCCATTCACCCAGCAACTGTGGATTTGAAAGGGAAAGCATACGAGTAAGAGCCCATATCCCCTCAACTATCCACCCGCAACCAGTGAAAGAAGAATGAATGCTTTCGCTTTGATAATTCTAATGGTTTGACGATCTGAGATAGATTCACTCACGGAATTGTATTTTTGTTGCAGGCTATTAAGACAAAATGCGAGTCAGTTTCTTATGGACGATCTCTACAGAAACCCTGGACCTCTTCAGTTTGACGGTCCTGGTGCTGATGCTAAGCCCATCTCTCTGTGCGTTGAGGACCAGGATTACATGGGCCGCATCAAGAAACTACAGGAATATCTTGATAAGGTGCGGTTCTTCTTAGGATCATTGGTTTTGTCTGAATATTCATTGAATTAAATATTTGGTATTTCTGAGAAACCCTATTTAGTCTAACTAATTGCGATATTTTCTTTTACCTTCTGGCTATTTCTGAGAAAACCTGCTTACCCGTTCACTTCAGGTCCGAACCATTGTAAAACCAGGATGTTCGCAGGAGGTTCTTAAAGCAGCATTAAGCGTCATGGCATCAGTGACCGACGTTCTATCAGTTATGTCTTCCAGTTCGTTTAGTGGAAAGGCATCATTAGAAGGGTAATAAACATATTTTATGTCGTGCTTAGGGTAATAAACTCCCAGTTGGTTTCGGTGACAATGCCGTGTTCGGTGGTTTTCTAGAACCCTGTTTACTTCAGCTAGCGGATGTGACAATTACAGATGAGTTTTCAATTTATGGTGTAGCATTTTTCTTGAATAAGTACTCGAGGTATGTTAGCAGTTTTGGGAATAAGTACTTTCATCCTTTTCACTAGTAAGTTTGGGTTTGAAAAATTGAAGATGAACATTTGCTATCTTCCTAGTTCCTTCTCCCAAGCGGTTTTTAAGTGGACCGTCTTGGATGTGCATATCATTGTGTGTCCATATGGTTCGTTCCCAATCTGTTATGCCGTATTTTGAGTCGGAAGTTTCTTGTTAATTATACTTTGTAAAGGAAGAGGAGTATGTGTGAACTTGTTTTGGAACGCTTTTAAATTAAGGAACTTCCACGTCCTTAATTTTGTTGACCTGGTACTGGCAAAATCTATTTAGCAAATATCTAAAACCAACAGTTCCGTCTGGTTGCGTTACTTTGAGAACAATGCAATTGAATAAATTGTGCAGAATATATCGGTGATAAGCGTTTAACTCTTAAAATGGGATGTTGCGGAGGTGTGCGCTGATATACAATTGTGATTCTGAAGATTAGTAAAAGAAAGAAACATTGCTTAAATTAGGGAAAACGATCAGCAAGTACTTAGATTCTTGCTGTTCTTGTCTTCGATGGTAGGGATACAACCTTTGTGGAATAAGAGATTCAGTTGATCAACAAAAAGCATGCTTTTCATTTGGTCTAATTGCTTAAATTCCTTCTCCATCTGCAAGTCTACCTCCTCCAAACGATCAAGCTTATCTACAGCCTCTTTCATCTGTTGGCAATAAGTTCCAATATTAGCAATTATCACAAACTTCTCATCTTACCACAATACCAAAGACTTACTTGGACGTCTAGTATATGAGATAGTGCTTTCTCCACAGCCACCTCTTCTTTCTCAATCTGTGAGTTTGCATCCACCGAAGACACACTAAATGAGCTCCTAGCAGTGCTGCCTCCACAGGATGCAACGTCGTTTCCTGAATCAGAACAGAAGAGATATGACAATCCCATACTACCTCAATAACAAATATACTGCACATTAGCAGCAGACCACTCTAGAAAACCACCATATTATAGAACAAGTTGAAATTTGAGTTTTATATGAAAATTTCTCAATATCATATATTAAATGTATACAAGTTGATACATAATGAAATAGACGTCAACAATTTCCAGCGTTTGCTTGGGAGGTAATCCCGTAACAATGAATTTCTGAAAATTTTAGCATAACTTGGTCAGATAATTATGTGTCCAGAAGTACCTATCTTATGTTGGTGTTCAAACTGCCAAGTAACGTTGCATAAATAATAGAAATAAATTTGAAGAGATTTTTGTGGGAAGGAAATGGTACAGGAACGCCAATTCATCCAAATCAACTGCAGAGCATCATATCACTGCCAGGAAAAGGAAGACTTAGGTATTGGAAGGCCCAGGGAAAAGAAACTAGGATTTCACCCGCAAAACGAGTTTGAACATTCTCCATTAGGGAGGAAAAACCATAGCATAGTCATATCTAGCAGATACGGGATAGGTGGAAACTGGTTGGTGCAACAGAGACTCAAATTAGGTACATTTATCTCTCTGCATCCGTCATTAAAGAAAAAAAAATTGGCAGGGAAAGGGGGAAGGAGAAATTAAAACTTTTTATCTAGATATCAACTTTTGAAGGACTGAAAAATTGCAAATAAGATTTTCTAAGTATACTCTTAAACCCAAGCATTGACAGGCAATAAACGAATCAAATGGGGTAAAAATTCTCCAAGGTTCTGGCCTCATGGTGAAAAGCTTAATAATTTACACCCTAAAAGTCTCACATCTAGAACTAGGCATCGGAGCATGCAAGATCTCTTCATGATGTTGTAGGTTGGGGTCCAATACCGAGGTTATAGTGGAAGAAGCTACAACTTTTCTTTCGGTGCAATTGAGATAGCACCTAACATGTGCTATTTTATAGCCTTAAATTCATGCTAGTTCTGTTGCTCTCACATGTCTATTTATCCATATTGTAGGGATTGAGCAATTTAGAGCAAATCGGGGCGTTTTGGAAGGATGGGGACCAAAAAGATGCTAATTTGACATAATTCGAGCAGTCGACTCATGGGAAAATGGAGTCCAAGTAAAAAAAAACTCAAGGAGGAAGCATCAAGACGCTAACTGGGTATCAAGACTGTTGCAGACAGCTATCAAGTCAAAATGCCCAACAATGACAATTGTTTTGAATACCTGTGATCGATTCTACAATTGGATGCAACTGTACCTTTGAATTGGAAGTTCGGTAAGATTTAATTTCTCTCTTGCACTTATCTGTTATTTTTTTGTTTTCATCGTTCAAGTTTTACACAACTAACCTCCGTTACCCCTTATTGAAATTTAATTATAATAAATTGATTGTCTGGATCCCTTGGAATATCGATCTGGTCCACTATTTCTACAAATTATAACAGGAAACCAGTTTTTTAATCTTGGCAGGCCTCGAGAACCCAACCAGCCACGTTGGTCATAATTGTTTGTATGAATTGTTTGAACATTTATATGTAGCTGATGTTGAGATGGCAAGGTAAAGAGGAATCTCAACAACTACTGTGGGGGCCAAAGATCAAAGGGAAGACAAAGATGCTCGTAGGTGATCTGGTTAAAGCTTATCAAGGAGCATGGTTAGGAAGAATTCCTAGAACTTTTAAAGGAAAGATAAACTTTAGTTGTTAAAGCTTATTACTTTTGGGAGTGTGGTTAGCAAGAAAAATTTAATGAAAAGAAAGACTTGAGTTGATATTTTGTTTGGCTAAATTTCCATCACTCTAGATGTACTCTGTGAATATTTTTTTTTTTCAATTAATTCCCCATCTTATCAACTCCTGCGAGCATTCTGGTTTGCTTTTTTTGGGGCAGCATTTGTATACTTAGTGTACTTAGTAAAAGAAGAAAAAATAAAACTCTTAGAAATCGTACAAAAATTTCAAAACATATTCATAAATTATAATATAAATTTCTAACATGAATATGGCTCAACGGCTAAAATACCAATTCTTTCAGAAGTTGGAGGTTTGATTCCCTCTCTCCACATGTGTTGAACTCAAATTATAATACAAATTACAAAACAAAGAAATAGTTAACAAACATGCTGAAGAATGAAAAAATTGAACATAAAATATCAGATACATCTTGAGTTAGCCACTTATAGAGTTAACATCAACATGACCCTGAATTTTTCCTTTGTGGCACAATTCGTAAACTCATAATCAGCAAAAATGAAAGCATAGATCCAATAAAAAGAAAAAGAAGATGCGCAAAATTTGGCCCCATGGCACCACACCGAACACTTTGATGATGCAAACTGACAACCAGAGACAGCTTTTTTTCTATCATTGAAATGGGACTATTTCAAATGGCTGAAAACATCATACAAAGTACTACTATTTGCTCCATTAAACCAAAAATTCTTCGAGAAACGTTTTCCAGAAGAGACCATTTGGATAGAAAAACTCACATACAAGAAGGGTACTAGGGCTGAAATCTCATTACTTTCATTACTTCATGAAAATGGAGATCTTAACAAGTTTTTTGTCCCAGTGGGCGAAGAACAAAAAGGTTAGATAGCTTTCTTCAATTTCATTGGAAACTATCCGTTGTTGTCCACTAAAAAACCAGACCATCAACCAAACTCAAGATCTCAAAGTAGAAGACAAGACCATAGACACTTCCATCGACCTACACGACTTTCGCTTGTTAATAAAAAGTCGCCACAAATGTCAGAAAATAGAAAGACAGAGGCAGAAACATACCTTTCAATCCTAAACAAAAAAGGCAAGACGACCAACAACGAGTTTCTCCTCCCTCATTCATATTGTATGGGATGTGATGGTGATTATCACTAAAAAAACAATTTCACGACGATTGCTTTATGATAAACAGGAGAACCCAATCTAGCTCAATGACTTTTGCCAACTAAACCCCTAAAGAGCAGACAAGGCAATTCTCTGTCGCGCGACAAAAGAGAATGTCTCATTAATTTGTAATAAAAGACTGGCAAAAAGTTGAAAACTACACTGTGAAAGTAGAACCTTGGTCTGATCTGATGAGAAGCACTTGAACGACCCAGTGGTTCCCTCGCATGGAGGGTGGATTAAAATAAAAAAATTGCCTTTCAATCACTCGGACATTAAAATGCCTGTGGAGGTTTTGTTGAGATTGCTAAAAAAATATTTCATCGAGAGTGGACCTGATGGAAGCTACCATTTGTATTGAGAAAAACTCATGGGGTTTCATACCAGCAGAAGTCTCAATATCATCATCTTCCAAGATTTCCCTTATGGTCAAGATAGACCCTCGATTCAAGGGAGAATTGTTTATGGTTAAGATAGACTCTTGATTCAAGGGAGAATTGTTTGTTGATATTATGACTGGCTACCATGACACTAAAAAAGCAGGAAAAGGATTTTGTACCTCAGAGGATACCAAGTTTATTACAGATATTTCAAGCGGCATTCTTGGACCACACGGTTGGTCAAACTACAGAGAAACATCACCTAAAAGGGCCTCTCAAGTACAGCAAAACTCAACAAAAAATTTATACATCACAGAGTCTATGGCCATACCATAAGGCACTAAAAAGGTAATGATCCCACCCATCTGCCATGGACCGCCCCTTACTCTCCAAGCCAACTCCTATGAAAAAAAAAAAAGGCCAATCCCCCAACTAAACCATACTCGGGCACCCTCCCCATTGGACATGCCCCATAAACCCATACTCTCCCCACAAAACCAAAGGCCACCAACCCCTCACCCTACTTTTCACCAATCTCCAAAACCCTATCTACTATAGCACTTCTTATCCCCCACCCACGAGTTGTAAACATATCATCATCATAAATAACCAAAAAACCTTCCTCGTCCTAGGAACAAAATTTTCCACGGTTGCCATTGACCAAGAATCGAATGATGAATATGCATCTAGCCCCCCTACCCCTCCCCACCACCCCACCATCCCCCACAGCAGGTAAGGCCAACATCTCTCACTCATTGCTAGAGATCACCTTTTTTTAGGAAAAGCACCAACAATGGCCATGACACCATGGCTAAAAGAACATCACATGTGCATCATATCATCTGGAAAAAAAGAAGCCCACTACGGCCAAGAAACAAAGTAAACTGACTAGAGAGATTGTTGGCCTCCTTTCAAACATCAATTATGAGAAATCGAGCAAGTCACAATTGGGAGGTAAATACCTCTTATGATTATTATCTCTTATGATTATTATCTCTTGGAATGTTAAAGGCTTGAGAGATTGGCAAAAGAGAGCCCTAATCAAGTCCTTCCTCCTCAAATACAATCTCATTATGGTTATTCTTCAAGAAACAAAATTAAACTATGTTGATTGTTGGATAGTTAAATCCCTTCGGAGCGCCAGACATATTGGTTGGTCAACTTTGAATGCCTTAGGTACATCAGGGGATCTTAATCATGTGGAATGACCCAATTTTGATCATTTCAGAAGTCACCAAAGGCTTATACACCTTAACCACACATATTACATGGGCTGATAATTACAGATTTTGGATTACAGGAATCTATGGTCCCTGTAGATATCAAGAATTAGAGGACTTAACAGTCCTTGCCTAGGTACAGAGAATTGGCTTTTGGCGGGGTGACTTCAATATCTCTCAATGGGCACATGAAAATTCCATGGGCACAGGAAAATTCCAGTGGAAAAGTCACCAGAGGCATGAGACACTTCAACAATTTCACAACAATTTCACAAGAGAACCTAAACTCAGAAGCATGAGACACTTCAACCTAAACTTATTGACCTTCCCCTCAGTAATGGACTTTATACATGGTCAAACAACATATCTCCCCCTACCTTGACACTCATCGATAGATTTCTAGCCACAGCAGTACCGCCGGTGTTCAAAGACTGAATAGACCTACATCTGATCATTATCTCATTCTACTTCTATGGGTTGCTGTAAATGGGGCTCCTCGCCCTTCCGATTTGAGAATATGTGGTTGAACCATTCTAAATTTTTGCCAATGATAGAATACTGGTGGAAGAATAAGCCCTTCCATGGACGGTCGGGACACGATTTCATCAACAAACTTAATAGACTAAAAGAAGTCTTAAAGAAATGGAACAAGGAGGTTTTTGGTTGTATTTTCACAAAAAGAAACCAACTACTAACTGAAATTGCTCTCCTTGATCAGATAGAGGAAATTGAATCTATCGCACTAGTTCAAAACACAAAAAAAAACTCATGAAATCAAAACTTATTTCGTTGGCAGCAAAGGAAGAACAATCTTGGAGACAAAAATGTAAAAAAACGAAGGTTAGAGGAGGGTGACATAAACTCCAAATTTTTCCATTGTATCATGGCTACAAAGAAACAAAAGAGTATCATCATGGAAATTCTATCCACAAAAGGTAGAAGTTTAGTAAACGAAGAAGAAATTGTCTCAAAATGTGCATCATTTTACACGTCCTTATACACAAAGAACAATGCTCTTCGCGAATTTCCCCATGATCTCGAGTGGAGTCCTATTAATCAACAGCAAGCTGCCTCCCTCGAGGTTGTTTTCATCGAAGAAGAGGTGCGGAAGGCAATTCGACATCTGGGATCCAACCATACTATAGGACCAGATGGTTTTACCTCATAATATATTAAAAAATGTTGAAACTTTATGAGAGTTGATATCGTGAGAGTATTCAAAGATTTTTTTCAAAATAGAGTTATCAATGGCAACCTAAACGAAACATAGATATGTCTAATCTTAAAGAAACTGGATGCCCACACTGTTGTAGACTTTCGTCCAATAAGTCTCATGACCGGAACTATTAAAATCATAGCTATCATAATGTCTTAAAAAGGTTCTCCCCTTCACAATAACTGCACAACAAACCGCTTTTTTGATCAACTCATAGATGAATGAGAGAGAAAGAAACAAAAAGGTGTAGTCATCAAACTTGACATGGAAAAGGCCTTCGACAGGTTAATTGGACTTTCCTCGAAAACATTCTTGTGGCAAAAGGCTTTGGCTCAAAATGGCGAAGGTGGATAAAAGGACGCATCTCATCCACAAACTTCTCCATCATCATCAATGGAAGACAGATGGAAGACAGAGAGGGGAGATTTATGTAACAGGGGTCTCTGACAAGGAGATCCACTGTCCCTTTTTTTTTCATCATGATAATGGATTGCTTCAATCGCCTACTGGCAAAAGCAAAATACGAAAGGCAGATAAAAAAATTTCAAATTGGTAATGAAGTCTTAAGCATCAACCACTTTTCGTTCACGGACGACACAATCCTCTTTTCTGACTTGGCAGATGCCTCTTCCATAAAAAAACATGATCCAGACGGTAAAAACCTTCGAAGGATTCTTTGGACAAAATATCAATCTCCAAAAAAAAAAAATAGAGACCATGGCATCAATATTAGCACAAAGATTATTGAAAAATTTTGCTAGCATTTATGGTGGTAAAAAGGGAGAACGGTCAAATATGTACCTAGAACTACCTCTAAAAGGAAACCACAAATATTTTTTTCCTTCTGGAAGTTGTTATACTTCAAAAGGTGGAAGACTCACTCTAGTACAAGCCACATTATCCAACCTCCCCACTTACTACATGTCTTTGTTTGAAATGCCACAAAAAGTGGCCGCATATATAGAAAGATTATTCAAAAACTACTTGTGGAAAGATGACCCACACCTTATTCGATGGAATATTATAAACCTCCCAAAAGAAAAGGGAGGTCTCGGTCCTTTCTTGATAAAGAAGAAGAACAAAGCTCCCCTCGCGAAATGGATGGAGATATCATCATGAAGAAAAGGCCTTGTGGAGAAATCTTATAAAGGCCAAATATACTCCTAATTAAACAAAAATCAACCCCACAGAAGGCTTAGAATACATCAAGAAACATCAAAACCTCATCACTAACTGAACTTGCCATACATCACTCTTTCTCCAACAAATTGGTGTCCAGCACAAGTGAAAATCTTCACAAAAAAAAAAAAAAAAAAAAAAAAAAAGTCTTACATCACTCTTCCTCCAAATTGGTGTTCGTCATGCAATGCACGTACGCTCAGAATTTCTGGACAACAATTCTCAATATATTCGGATGGCATCTCACATTTCCTAAGGAGGTAAAGGATCTATTGGACATGGCCTTAACGTACCATCCTTTCAAGAATGCAAAAGCCCTACTATGTAAAAACCTCATCATGGCTTTCTTTTGAAATTTGTGGAAAGAAAGAAATTAGAGAATATTTGCAGAAAAGACATATTTATACAAAATCTTTCGACAATGTTGTTTACCAAACTATATCTTGGTGTAAACTGTCTAATATTCTTACTTCCTATAGTTATACCTCCCTCATTATAAATTGGGAAAGGCTTTTGTAAACACCATAGATATTACATCCCTTTTGTAAATTTCAATCATCAATGGAATTCTCAAAAGGATAAGTATTCCCAGTAGATGATCAGGTCAACTTCAAATTGCAAAGAAAAAGATAAGTATTTAAACTTCAATGATAGTGAAAACAAAAATTCATCAACAGAAACAAAGCTAATACCTTGGTCTCCTATATTCCTAGCGACAGCTGTGGCAATTTCCCCATCTCCTCCAAAGCCCATATCAGAAAGTTTAACCACAGCTGCATGGGCAGCTGCTTCTGCTACCTCAACACCCACCAAAGATGACAAAAAGGCAGCCTGAGAGCATAAATATCAATTACATGATGAGATCTCTATTCATATAGCAAATGAAAACCATAGACAGTTTTGAGTGACCAATAGGTCCAATACCAGTTTCAGGTCCATAGACATTCTTGGAAAATTACTGCAGAGGAAAGGTATACATGTAATGCAGAAGAATGGTATGCTACAAAAGTCAATGGAACCCGTAGTTGGGTTAACTTGAATTATGGGCTTGTCCACGCTAGTTTGTGGTTCGAACTATAACTTGAGTAATTTGATTTTTTTCAAAGAAATTAGTTCGAGTGAAGACAACTAACCCAAGTTCATCCATTAAAAGAGCATCTCTTGTGATAAAATGCATAAGCCTTCTTTAATTTTTGATTTATTAATAGCCCAATCCAACCCACAAAATGTTAAAAAAAAAAACCCCATAAAAGAAAGGGAATTACAATAGAAGGCATCAAATTGATACACAGTTGTTTTACCTTTGCCACCACTCATATGAAAATCAGACCTCTAATACACGCTTCTTTTTGCACGTGAATAGGACTCCCATAATACAAGGTGTTGGTGAAGTAACAAACATGTAAGCAGCTAGTGCAAGCTAAAAGAAATGACTACCACCAACACTAACCTGAGCCATTATGGGATTACTTGCATCTGCCAGAGGAGATAGACGGATTCTTTTACTAGTAAGAGGTGTACTTTCTAATGTAAGATCGGCACTGGCATGATCCTTCACTACAGTTCTGCCACCAACATTTCCGGAATCTGGATAACCAAGAAACTGCTCCCCCAAAGGAAGCTTCACAAAATGGGCAACACATTCCCTTTCAGTTCTGCCACCAACATGTTGTGCGACCTTTTTCCAATCATCACCATGATGCGTCAAAGCTTCAAGAAGATGCAAAGTCTCCTTATCAGTCCAATCTGTTCGTGTCTCATCATTGATCTCAACACGTCGAAAATCTGAAGAACTAACACCAACTCGATAGTTTCCACGAACATAGCACCTCGCACAAAGCGTCAAATCAAACTGTAGAAAACAATGACCAGCATATTAGTTCTAATATATTAAACTATATCAATTCATTTAATGTCCATTTAAAAAGGACAAGTCTATCCAAGTTCCAAATTCGTCAAATCACCAAAAACAGTTAGACAACCTATCCAGTAAAACCACAATATGTCAACAAACATTCAAGCGAAATTTAAACAGGAAGATTAAGAAAATGAACAGATAAAAACCCGAGTCAGAAGGCGTTTGACAAATTAAAGACCAAAATATCTTTAGCTGCATCGCTATCTACAATAAATTAATCCGGCCGCCTCGAGACCTAATAAACTACCCCAAGTTCTCTCCCAACGATTGAAAGTTACAACTATTTGAAAAATCATAGAATTAATACATACCAAAGAGTCGAAGACTTGCCTCGAAAATACTTGGAAATTAGTATACACTGAGGATGGAACGGAACACAAACTCATTCGCGGAAACAAGAAAACAGATAGACGAGACTATAGTACGTTCACCATGCAAGTGAATACGAACCTTATCGCATGCAAAGCAAGCAATGCTACAAATAGACTTGCAACCGCTGCATACTCTCTTAGAAGCGTCTTTAGGAGCTGAGGAATCTGCGGAACTACCTCCAGGTTCACCGGTGTGCGAAGCGGACGAAATAGACTTCGAGTCCCGGTCCTCCCACTTGAGCGGTTTGTTCAGGGCGGACGGCGAGTAATTGACGAGACCCCAAGCCTCGAGAAAATCGAAAACCCTACGAATAGATCCTACATCGGCAACGAGCGTCTTTCGGACATCAGTAAATGTGATCTTCTTGGAAGGGCATTCTCTGAAATTCTTGACAATAGCATTTCGAAGGTACTTGTAAACCCTAGGGTTTTTAGAGGGCGACCGTGAATCGAAGAACTCCGGAAGGAACCGAACCTCGCACTCGTGAATGCCGTTCCAGGAGAACCATCCTGGGCGAGAAAATAAGGGAGCAAAATTAACAAAACTAAGAGTTAACATCTAAAAACAAGAAGCTGAAGGGGTTGAAGAGAATGCAGGAAGGAATTTATACTTACTGGAGTAGCTGGGAAGATGAACTGGATCGGGAGAGACGGATTGAGGGAGGTCCTCGGGGCGAGGGGTGGAAGCGGGAACGGCGGTGGGGGTCTTGCAGGAGTCGGAGGGAGGAGTGTCGATCTTAACGGGAGGGGTTACAGGAGCGGGGGAGGGCGAAGGCGTAGGTTGTTTCGCAGAAGCATCCGTGGGGGGATCTTGGACCGGTAAATTAGCCGCCATGGATATATACAACGAACAAAGCGTCCGACGATGAGGAAGTAATAGAGAAAGGAAGCTCCGGCGAGCCTATCGGAATAACAAAACGAAGGTACTCAACGTCGCTCAGCTCAGGCGAGGCGGGAAGCAAAAAATGGAAGCAGTAGACGCGGGAGCCCAAATATATGGAACTGGGCTGGGCTTTGCTTCCTTCAAGTCGTACCATTGGAAGAATACCATATAAGTAAAACCCTCTTTCATTTTTCTAAAAATTCATAAAAGATAATTGTAAATCTAGCTTTATTTAAATAAAAAAATTAAAATAAAAACTGACAAAATAATCATAAACGGCCAAATAAAAACACACATATGACCGCACGATGATAGTCCTGTGATACCAAATAAATAAGAGATAAGTGAAGTGTGATACCAAATAAATAAGAGATAAGTATGATGACAGCAAGATGGTTAAAGAGCGATCAACACATGAACCTCCCTCTTTAATGCCTCAATTCAATTCCATCAAAGTTGGTCGTCTAAAAAGTCAATGAAATAGTTGTTTCAAAATTTCAAAGAAACATTTGAACCAACAAAAACATTATTGAAACTTCACCTACATTTTATAGCAGCAGCATACTAAGAATATTATTGAATACATGGTATTTTATTGGTTTAGAAACTAAGCCGTGGCTTGTAGTTTCGAGTGTTTTCAGCTGTGTACAAAAGAGAGACAGATGATAATAGACAATGCAGCAGCGCCCCCAAGAGCAACGAGGGCAGAAGAGAGTGATTGGTGACTTCACTCCAACATCCCGGCGTCCTTGAAACTCTTCACAGCATCGGCAAGCGTCTCCTCCAGCGCCCGACACTTCCAACCCAACCCTTGCAGCTTCTCCGAGCTCAGAGTTAGTGCCTTCTCATTCCCTTCACTCAACCTGCCAGTGTCATTCCGTTTTTGTTAAGGAGCCACATTTTTGTTTTTAACTCGCATACCATAAAACTTACTGACGTCTTTGGATAGCTATAATCAGGGTACTTCTTCTTCAATGCATCCACCAGCTCCCTTGTCCCCATTGTATGCGATGTACAAATGTACCTTCCTTCTGCCTCCCCCTTCTCATATAAAATAACTAACGCCTCTGCTACGTCTCGTACGTCTACCAACATATGTGGCTTGTTTTCCATCGTCTCGCACCCTTCTGCAAAAACCCATTCCACATATTGTGAGACTACAAACTGGGCTGTTGCGCAATATCAAGTTTGTATTTTCATACAATATCGCAGCTAATGCCCACTATTGATAACGTCACCAGATACCCTTCAATTTTACATTCTGGCCTTCCATACACCTTGCCCCACAGTTTGAAATATTTTCGTTTCTCAAATATGACTTCCTGAACTAAAGAGGTGATATCAAATGCACATCAAGCTCGCACACGCACGCGTCACAAACTAGTACCTTTAAGAATTCTGAGAAGAACCATGCTGCTGGCGTTGACTGTTGGCTGCAAAATCGGTCCGAGAACGAGGGAAGGACAAATAGTCACAACGTCAACCCCACGTCTTCTCCCAAACTCCGAGGCTTCGCTTTCAGCTTCTGTTTTTGCCAGAAAATACCAGTTCTGATACAATTTATAAGAATAACGATGAATTTAGATAGCCATATAAAATCTTAGTATAACCTACACACCCAATATCTTAAACAATAAATGTATTTCTGTGTTTAAGCACCTTGGTAGCTTTGCAGTACTCCTTGTCAGACCAACAACTTTCATCCATTACTCGACCTCGAGGCCAGGTGTGATTGAAAAACACTGCAGCAATAGAGGATACTACAACAACTCGCTTAACTTTTGCATCCACACATGCTTCAAGCACATTACGTGTGCCCTTTACACTAGGTTCAACCAATTCTATCTGAGAGTAATATTATCGAAAATATGAGACAAACAGCAAGCACACTATAAACAACATAACTGAAGTGACCCTTCAAAATCAGTTTTCCTTTAGCTATCTGTATCTCTTAACTAACATTCTTTTATATATTTCTTCTAAGAACCTTTCATTTATGAATCGCTGCGGATCGGGTGCTCCTAGACGTATATATTTTTAAGAGAAAAAGGAAAACAAAAGAAAAGTCGTGATGAAGCATTTATACCCCAGGGTTTGATGCTGCTGTGTGAGGAACTGGACTAGCAACATGGAAAACTCCATCACATCCTGCGATCGCAGAACGCAGAGATTCATAGTCCAGTAAATCAGCCTTAAACAGTTTCAAATTCTCGGTCCCTTTCTCAAATTTTCTCAAGTGATCATACTTGGCGTCACCTGCACATTATTTTAAGAATTCTCATTCAAGCAACAAAGAGTGCGAGTTTAAGATGAACGCAATGCATCAAGAACTGACTCTGGCTCTCACATTCACCTATTTAAAATTTAGGAATCTTTAGTCATTTAGGTATTCAAAGTGAATGCCGTTCTTCCTTATCCTCGCATCATGTAATAAATGCAAGCCTAGTTACTACTTACAAGTTAATACCAAGTGATGAAAACGAATAAAAACGCCCCTTTTTCCCCAAGCTTCCATCCCCACATCTCTTGTCAATGATAAACAGACACACAGGAAAGCCCTTCATCCAAACCAAACACCATAATGAATTTCACAACCTCATCACTCCAATATTGACTTTATGACTCATATTTTAACATACAGACTGGACTTTGGATTTTCATCACTTTTGATCAAGCTACAGTTACTTAATTGAATGGTCATGATAAAGACACATGGTATCATTTAAGATTCATCGTTTTTTCTTCAAATTTAGTTTGTAGTTGGTCTATAATTCAATAACACGTCTTTTTTTGTTTCTTTTTTTTTTATAATTAATTCAATTTTATGATGGTTTGAAGTTTCTTTTTTTGTTTGTATAATATAATAAAATATGCACTACTGAACATGGACGGCCGGCCCCTTAATTTCTTCCTCTAACATTTTTATGAGAGCTGACGAGGGGTGGGAGCGGGAACGACGGAGGGGGTCTTGCCAGAGTCGGAGGCAGGAGTGTCGATCTTAACGGGAGGGGTTACAGGAGCGGGGGAGGGCGAAGGCGTAGGTTGTTTCGCAGAAGCATCCGTGGGGGGATCTTGGACCGCTAAATTAACCGACATGGATATACAACGAACAAAGTGTCCGACGATGAGGAAGTAATAGAGAAAGGAAGCTCCGGCGAGCCTATCGGAATAACAAAACAAAGTTACTAACCGTCGCTCAGCTCAGGCGAGTCGGGAAGCCGAAAATGGAAGCAGTAGACGCGGGAGCCCAAATATATGGAACTGGGCTGGGCTGTGCTTCCTTCAAGTCGTACCACTGGAAGAATACCATAGAAGAAATACCCTCTTTCATTTTTTCTACAAACTCAAAAAAGGTAATTGTAAATCTAACTTTATTTAAATAGAACTTTATTTAAATAGAACTTTATTTATGGTTAACAACCTATATTAACCACATGAACCTCCAACACTACTTTTTTTTTTTTTTTTTTTTTTTTTTTTTATGGTTCCATCAAACTTCGTCATGTGCATTTTCTAACCCGCAACACTACTTCATTTTTTTTTTTTAGTGTTTAAAAAGTTTTGAAGCCGTTTCAAATTTTGAAAGAACCATTTGAACCAATAAAAACATTATTGAAACTTCACCTAAATTTTATAGCAGCAGTATACTAAGAATATTACTGAATACATGGTTGGTATTTGATTGGTTTAGAAACTAAGTCGTGGCTTGCAGTTTCGAGTGAAGAACAGAGTGAGAGATGATAATAAACAATGCAGTAATGAGAGCAGAAGAGAGTGATTGGTGACTTCACTCCAACATCCCGGCATCTTTGAAACTCTTCACAGCATCGGCAAGCGTCTCCTCCAGCGCCCGACACTTCCAGCCCAACCCTTGCAGCTTCTCCGAGCTCAGACTTACCGCCTTCTCATTCCCTTCACTCAACCTGCCAGTTTCATACCCTTTTTGTTAAGGAGCCACATTTCGTTTTTAACTCGCATACCATAAAACTTACTTACGTCTTTGGATAGCTATAATCTAACAAGAATTCTGAGAAGAACCATGCTGCTGGCGTTGACTGTTGGCTGCAAAATCGGCCCGATAACGATGGTAGGACAAATAGTCACAACGTCAAGCCCACGTCTTCTCCCAAACTCCAAGGCTTCACTTTCAGCTTCTGTTTTGGCCAGAAAATACCAGTTCTGATACAGTTTATAAGAATAACGATGAATTTAGATAGCCATATAAAATCTTAGTATAACCTACACACCCAATATCTTAAACAATAAATGTATTTCTGTGTTTAAGCACCTTGGTAGCTTTGCAGTACTCCTTGTCAGACCAACAACTTTCATCTATTACCCGACCTTGAGGCCAGCTGGGATTGAAAAACACTGCAGCAACAGAGGATACTACAACAACTCGCTTAACTTTTGCATCCACACATGCTTCAAGCACATTAAGTGTGCCCTTCACAGCAGGTTCAATCACTTCTGTCTGAGAGCAATATTAACGAAAATATGAGACAAAGAGAAAGCACACTATAAACAACATAACTGAAGTGACCCCTCATAATCAATTTTCCTTAAGCTATCTGCATCTCTTAACTAACATTTTTTTATAAGAAAAAAATTTGAACTATGATGTTCAAATTCCCAGTTTCTTGATGGTGGCTCTTGCTAGAGAATCTCTTTAACAACTTTTCCTTTGTGATTCTAGTAAAGTGAAGAGATTGTTTGCCCCTCCCACTCGTCCTGTTGTTCGCTTTTCATCAGTGAGATGTTTCCTATCCAAATATATTTCTTTTAAGAACTTTTCATATATGAATCGCTGCGGATCGACTTCTCCTAGACGTATATATTTTTCAGAGAAAAAGGAAAACAAAAGAAAAGTCGTGATGAAGCATTTATACCTCAGGGTTTAATGATGTTGTGTGAGGAACTGGACTAGCAACATGGAAAACTCCATCACATCCTGCGATTGCAGAACGCAGAGATTCATAGTCCAGTAAATCAGCCTTAAACAGTTTCAAATTCTCGGTCCCTTTCTCAAATTTTCTCAAGTGATCATACTTGGCGTCACCTGCACATTATTTTAAGAATTCTCATTCAAGCAACAAAAGAAAATTATACTTATAACAGCCTGAGAAAAAGTTTCAGTTTAAGATGAATGCAATTCATCAAGAACTGACTCTGGCTCTCACATTGACCTATTTAAAATTTAGGAATCTTTAGTCATTTAAGTATTCAAAGTGAATGCCATTCTTCGTTTTCCTCGCATCATGTAATTAAATGCAAGCCTAGTTACTACTTACAAGTTTATATCAACCGATGAAAACCAATAAAAACGCCCCCTTTTTCCCCTAGCTTCCATCCCCACATCTCTTGTCAACGATAAACACAGGAAACCTCTGTTGAGGATGGTTCAGAGGGGGTCCCATATTGGCTAATTTAAGGGATGATCATCGGTTTATAAGTAAGGAATACATCTCCATTGGTACGAGGCTTTTTGGGAAAACTCAAAGTAAAGTCATAAGAGCTTATGTTTAAAGTGGACAATATCATCCCATCGTGGAGAATCGTGATTCCTAACAACCCCTCCATCCAAACCAAACACCATAATGAATTTTCAATTTTCAAGCTCATCAGTCCAATATTGACAACAGCAAAGGGCTCAGCTCACTCTAAGTGGGAATAATCAATTTCCATGGTCTAAGTCCAACTATGGCCTCCCATATAAATGTACTTGTAAATCAATGAAAAAAACATTCCTTAATGCTACCTAAACCTGCAGAAGAACTCTAAGAGCACCCTTATACCTCAAAAATTAAGTCGAGATCAATTTTGTTGAGTTCTTCCCAGAGTTTTCTCTTCTACATTTAACCATTAATAGATAGACCAAAATGATACAGCTGAAAATAAAACGTAGAAACGTTGTATATAGCAAAAGATGCGAAATTCTAAATGTGCATGTTTTTGTTCACAGAAATGGGCACACACGCATTCGTCTAAGCAGATGTGAATAGGGAATTCTATATTTGGAGATTTAAAAAATTTGGAGACAGATAGAGCATAAGGATTAAGTTCAAAACGTGAATCGAGATAGCAATACAAGCGAATGGAAAGAAGAAAAGGAGTGATTACTGGGTTCCCTGACAGTTCCGTGGACAATATAATCCCTGGATAGCAGAAGCTTCACGACCCACGAACCAATAAACCCTCCAGCCCCTGTAACACAAACTGTACCCTTCCTCGCCACCGTCGCCATTGCCGACTCACCCAATACGCCTTCACTAATTACGACTACCTCTTAAACACGTCTCTCTCTCCTTATCCGTAATAATATTAATAATATATATCTATCAAAACCATCCTCAAAATAATTGAGCTAAAAAAGGAAATGAAATTGGTTAAAAATATTTTGTGACCAGATATTTTAACATAGAGACTTTGATGACTTTTGGTCAAACTTTCAACCCTTTGACCCAATTTGATCAACCTACTTACTTAATTGAATGGTCATGATAAGGACACGTGGTATCATCTGAAATTCATCATTTTTTCTTCAAATTTAGTTTGTAATTGGTCTATAATTCAATAACACGTCTTTTTTTTTTATTAATTCAATTTTGTGATGGTTTGAAATTTCAATTTATTACATAATCTCACCATATAAAGTTTAATTTTGAAAAAAATGAAAAAGAAATTCCAATTAACAATAAAGGAAGAGTAGTAGTCAGTAGAGGTACGCGTGGACATTATGCAAACACGCGTATCTTCACGTGGGCGCTCGGCAAAAGCTGAAGGAAGAAGCGTGGCAGTTTTGGGGCGGCCGACAGGGCTTGCAATCGACTCACTTAATCTCATTTATTGTGATTCCGTTCATTTTTAATTATTCTTTTTTGTCAAATTTGTGTCATTTCGCCTTTCATTTCAGGCTATTAAATTTATTAATATTTGTATAAGTTAATCAGCTAAATAATGATGGGGTTTTTTCTTTTTTGTTGGGTACAGTTGGACCCGACCCGAGGAGGAAGACGAATCTAATGTAATGCATGAATACGACAATGGATTAATAATTAAACTGCCCCCTAATCTAATTAAGTGGGTGCACTATACATATGAAAACAATCATAAGATAAATTTGAAATGGTCCCTTCCTCGCCGCTTTTGATTATTTTAAACTATCCTACCTTTAATTTCTCAGACAAAATAGAAAAGAAAATGATCCTTTCTATTAATTAGCGTCATCACTTACACATTCTCAACGCTCTTTTCTTTCTTGCTTGTATAATACAATTAAGAATGCATTACTGAACATGGACGGCCGGCCCCTTAATTTCTTCCTCTACCATTTTTATCATTAATTCCGTCAATAATTATATAAATTTATGGAAGGTGGTGTAGGATGATGCATGCATAGAATGGAATCGACCAATTATAAAAACATATTTGTGGTAATTAAAAAGGAGGTATTTATAGTGATATTTAGTTAATAAGTACTTAGTAATTGTTGAATAAAATTTAGGAGGGAGAGAGGAAATGAAAAAGGAGGGAAGAGGTGGGATGGGATATGCGTAGGCATAAGTTGGCGTAAGGTGGGTGGATGGGCATGTCTCCTCCTCCTCGGGGGTGTGTCATGCATGAACCAGCTACCCAATTCCAGGCCTCCTAATGTAATCAAAATCCAATTGAGGAATGTGAAGAAGAGTAAGAGTAATAGTAACAGTAACAGTGAATGAATTTGGGGTGAGGGCGTGACATTGAGAGAGAGATGCAATTGCATGCATGGGATGAAATATGGCGATTTGGGGTATTATCATTATGGAAGGCGCCATTGTGGCTGTATTTAATGTTCTTATACCCAAATTCCAATTCCCATATATACATGGTTGGCTAATTTGGTCGGTACATGGGTAATTGGGTTTCATTTCCATTCATTGAACGCTATGGATTGAGATTGATTACATAAGGTTAATTGACCAAGTTCCGATGTACCGACACTTTCCACGTGCTCTCAACTCTCTCTGTCACCCACCTCATATTACTAATACTCACTCACTCACTCTCTCTCGCTTTTAATTTCCCCCTCACGCGATCAACGCACCCCCCTATCAAATGCACCCTAATCCAACCCCAACTCTATCTACAGGTCACCTCTTTTTAGAGCTATTTCAGATTTCACCGTCTTAAGATCAAACAGCTCTATAAACTTCCAAATTGCTTATAAATTTATTATCTCTATTAACGAAATCTTTTAAAGAATAAAAAATAAAATTACCAATATGGACCAAAAAAAAATTGAAAAAAATAGGGTGGATGGAGTTCGGAAGGCAATGGTAATAATAATTTGGTAAAATGTAAAAATGAATTAATCTTTTTGAATAGTGTGGGGTTAAGGGCATAGTAATTGGGAGCTGCTTTTGCATATCTGTATGGAAAATAGCAAACCCCAAGGCTGAAGCTGGGCGAATACCGCCTTTCCCTCTGTGTGGCGCATCATAATTCACAAACCACTTTCTTCTTCGATTCTTCTTCTTTCCATGAACTACACTGATCAAGACTGGATTTAGGTATGCTTCTCCCCTATTTTAGTTTACCATTATTTTAGGGTTTTGAAATTGAAATCGAAGTAATAGTTGTAGTGATGAATTAAAGGAAAAGGAATGTGTAATTAAAGGCAGGCATGTTTTTGGGGGGGGAGTTTAGAGGTGACAAAAGTATTCTGTTGTTGAACAGTACAGAAGACCGTGCAAAGAGATGGAAAAGATGGGAAGGCGTTTTAATTGAAATAAAGGAGTGGTCGTTTTCCGAGATTTGGTAACTGATATTGTACAGGAAATCGATTTGACAAAATTATTGTGTTGTTGTTGTATAAATTAGAAGTAAATTAAAGAGGAAGGAAGATGAGAATGGCGGGGTGCAGCGAAGAAGGAGGCGCGGGTTCGCGGTACGTTCAACATCATCATCATCATCAACTTCTGAATCCGGAACTGCATCTCGACACGCCCTCCTCCTCCTCTATTCCATTTCCTCATCCTCATCTATTTAACCATTCCAATCATTCTGATGATGATGATAATAATAATACTAATAATAGTACTAATCCGCCTCAAAACCAACACGCCTCCCTTCGCCGCCCTCGTGGCCGTCCTCCTGGTTCCAAAAACAAGCCCAAACCTCCCATTATCCTCACTCGCGACACTCCCAACGTCCTCGGCTCTCATGTCCTCGAGGTCTCCGCCTCCGCTGATATCGTCGATTGTCTCTCCAATTACGCCCGCCGCAGAGGGAGAGGAGTCAGCATCCTCTGCGGCACTGGTACTGTCGCCAACGTCACGCTCCGTCAGCCATCTGCCTCTCCTACGCCCAGCGTCATTACTCTTCATGGCAGGTTCGAGATCCTCTCCCTCACAGGCACTGTGCTTCCCCCGCCAGCTCCGCCGCAGGCAGGTGGACTGTCTATATTCCTAGCCGGGGCACAAGGGCAGGTGGTTGGAGGGACGGTGGTGGGGCCATTGGTGGCTTCGGGGCCGGTGATTTTGATGGCGGCGTCATTCTCCAACGCGGTGTTTGAAAGGTTGCCTCTGGAAGAAGAGGAGGAAGGGGGAGTGCAAGTTCAACCCACGGCGTCGCAGTCGTCGGGAGTGACCGGAGGCGGACAGATGGGGGAGGGCGGTGGGAATGCAAACGAGGGTGGAGTTGGGTTCCTGGGCAACAGTACAATAGCGGGATATCCTCCATTTGCAGGGGATTTGTTTGGTTGGGGAAGTGGAAGTGGGAATGCCACAAAGCCTCGTCAGTTCTAATGTTAATTAATGGTGATTAGGTTTTTTAGTTTAATATAATAATATGTGGTGTTGTGTTGAATGTTGTAATAATTAAGAAGAAGAAGAAGAAGAGGAAGATGTTGTTGATGGTTGGTTTGTGTGGTTTAAGGTGTGCGATGGGCGTTGGAATAACAGCTTCTCATTCATTCACAGATGAGCATCGATGGAATGAATTAGTTGATCTCCTTTTCCAGGTGCTTGGCTTTCTCTTCTTACTTTCACACTTTTCTTCAATATTCCCAGTAGTAAGGGTTTTGGAGTATCCATTTCATTTACACACAATTTGGTTGCTTTTTTGTTTTTGTTTTCAGGGTTTGTGTCATGCCTGTCATAGACAATAGAGAACCTAGGGCTTCTTTATCTCGCTCGCTCTCTCTCTAATATATAATACATAATACATATATATATATATATAGATATATGCTTTTCTCTTCCACTGTTTCCAAGACACAGATACCTCCTGTTTGCAGAAAACCCCAATTAAGGACTGGGTTTCTTTTCTTATTCAATCAAAAGCTATTGGGTCTTAGAATAAAGAGAAGCTGCAGGTTGCTCTGGCAATTAGGTCAACTTTGTGCATATTCATACTTGGAATCATGTTTCTTAGTTCTATTTCGGAATTGGAATAACCTCACTTTCAGATGTGAATTTCGTGTTTCCTTTTCTTTTTTTTAATTCGTTTTTAGATATAAATTGTTAGGATAAAACATTTAAATTACCTATAATTTTATGTTATCTTATAAATTTATTCTCCAAAATTCATAATTGTTTTAGTAGGCATCGAATTGTATTTTAAGTTTACAAATATAGACACTAAATTAAAAGGTTGAGATCTTATATATTATAAAAGTTACCTACCCGAATCTTTTGTTTCCCCCTATAATTTTGTAGCCATCTTCTATTTTACACCAACTTTAAAGGGACGTGAATCTTCAAACATAGGTGTTTGTGTCTGTTGAGTCTAATCTGTTCCATTGATGCATGTGAGATGCAACTTTTTGAGATACAACTTCACTCATTGAGTGCATGTGAGTTGCTATCTTACAATTCTAATACAATTCTAACGTTTAGGGTATCGATTGACATTTGAATTAATAAATATAATTTGATGTTCCTATTTTAGTTTCGAGTCAAAATGAGTTGAAATCACTAAATGAAGATTTAAATGTTTGAATGCTAACTATCAAATTTGAAAACTTACTAATAAAAATGTTACCAAATCCTTGGAGCATGAACTTTTAAAGCTCAACTAACATAAAGAACGTGTCGTGGACCAAGAGATTATACGTTTGAATCACTCACCCTACTCATGAATTCAAAATCATACACATTACTGTTAACATATGCTCATGATGGGAGCTACAACCGCTGTCTTGTTAACCGTAAATTATACGATAACATTCTATTATGATTAGTGGTTTGAATCTTCAAAATATCGTTCATATATTTTTAAAAAATAAAATAACTGTTTTGATGTGCATTTACACAATGATTTATGGCTACGTTTTCAGAAATTTATTAAACAAGTGTTATGTTCAAATGGAGAATTTTTAAAGGTAGAAAAACCAAAATAAAGAGAGAAAAAAAAAAAGAAAAAAGAAAAGAAAAAGACTAAAATCCAACCCAAAGGATCGAGGCCGAATAGTATTTACACCGTGATTAGTGTATGTTTATACATTTTTTGGGCCGAAGACTTAAGTTGAGAATGGGCCTAAAGACATCAAAAGTCCAGTACCCACGTGAGGTTCGAGAGTGGATTTCTAGTGATTCGAGGAGGAGGGCTGGGGAATCGCTTCCCGGGATCGGACGGAACGGCGGGGTTGGAGCCACAGCTTCTCACCTGCCAACGCAACGTTTGGAAGTCCGGATAATTACCTCCTGTCCGACTGCACTACGCAACTCCAACACACAGAATTAGGGTTTTTCACTGCTCTTTCCTTCCCGCCCTCGTTAACCTGGTTAGCTTTTCTAATTTCGCAGTTTCTCCGATCCGTACTGTTCCTGTATCTAGCTGTTTAAGCCCCTGTCACAATCTTTTCCCT
Organism: Cucurbita ficifolia; assembly: GCA_033971965.1. Taxonomy (NCBI): domain Eukaryota; kingdom Viridiplantae; phylum Streptophyta; class Magnoliopsida; order Cucurbitales; family Cucurbitaceae; genus Cucurbita; species Cucurbita ficifolia. Next base: position 137,721 of record CM066970.1, read on the forward strand.
CCCTAAATTCGCTGTTGGATTTGAATCAGGTTCATCATAGATTGAATAGCGCATCAATACGTCGCATTAGGCACATTCGATCAGTGAAGGGAGGCCATATCGTAGTCTCGAAGCCTTAGCGCCGCCCTGGTTAATCACTAGTTGGGGCTATTCTGACAGTTGCCTTTCATTTTCCTTTTGTTTTCTTTCGTTTGTTTTGTAAGCTTTGTAGCAGTAAGCAATGGAGGAGGGGAAAAGTAAATCTAGGAGAGACGATCTGGAGAACCCAAAGAAGAGTCATCGGGACCGCGATAGGGAAAGGGATAAAGAGAGAAACGGTGATAGAGGCAGAGACAAGGAGAAGAGAGATCGTGAGAGTCGACGTTCTGAGAGGGAAAAGAGTGTCGATTCTGAAGAGCAGCAGTATGAGAGGGAGAAGGAAAAACTTAGAAGGGACAAGGATAAAACACGGAGTCGGGATGATGAAAGAGATAGAGCTAGGGTTAGGAGGAAGGATAGAGATAAGGAAAGGGACAAGGACAAAGAAGATAGGGGGAGGGAGAGAACGAGGGACAAGGAGAAGGAGAAGGAGAGGGACAAGGAGAAGGAGAGAGACAAGGAGAAGGAGAAGGACAAGGAGAAGGAGAGGGACAAGGAGAAGGAGAGAGACAAGGAGAAGGAGAGGGACAAGGAGAAGGATAGAGAAAAGGAGAAGGAGAGGGACAAGGAGAAGGATAGAGAAAAGGAGAAGGAGAGGGACAAGGAGAAGGAGAGGGACAAGGAGAAGGATAGAGAAAAGGAGAAGAGGGAAAGGGCAAGGGAAAAAGAGAGAGAGAAGAGAGAACGCATCAAAGAAGATCGTGAGAGGGACAGAGACAGAGAGAGGGAGATGAGAGAACGTGAGAGAGAGAGGGAAAAGGAAAGAGAGAAGGATAGAAGGAAGCGACGGGAAGTTAGCGATTATAGTGATGATGACTCTACTGACCATGGTAGGAAGCGACGTAGGAGAGACGATGACGACCATAGAGCTCACGAAAGCAATAGCAGGATAAATAAGCAGAGAGATCACAGTGAAGAGAGTCCACGAGAAAAGAGTGAAGAAGATGCAACTGATAAGAATGAAACGAAACCAACTCGTGAAGAGGAGCTGGAAAATGAACAAAGGAGGTTGGATGAAGAAATGGAAAAACGAAGGCGAAGAGTTCAGGAGTGGCAAAAGTCACGAAGATTGAAGGAAGAAGCTGATGGAGATAAGCAGGGTGAATCGAATGCTGATGAACCAAAATCTGGCAAGACATGGACCCTTGAAGGTGAGTCTGATGATGAGTATGAGAATGCGAGACCCACCGAGGCAGATATGGATGTGGATGAAAATTCTAAGCCACTTGTAGAAGGTGAGCAGGTTGCAGATGACGTCAACAATGGCAACGAAGCAGCTGGACCTCCACCACAAGATAGCAGTAATGGTGATGCAGGCGATGAGGAAATTGATCCTCTGGATGCTTTCATGAACTCCATGGTATTGCCTGAAGTGGAGAAGCTAAACAAAATCGAGGCCCCCACAATTAATGATAATAAATTTGCAGAGTTGAAGAACAGAGACAAATCAAGTGATCAAAGTGGTGGTAAACCCCAAAGAAGAACTTCAAATAAATCAATGGGTAGAATAATTCCTGGTGAAGATTCTGACACAGACTATGGAGATCTTGAGAATGATGCGGATACTGTAGAAGATGAAGATGATGATGAGTTCATGAAGAGGGTCAAGAAGACAAAGGCTGAGAAGCTCTCTATTGTGGACCATTCAAAGATGGATTATCAACCTTTCCGAAAAAACTTCTATATTGAAGTGAAGGAGATATTGAGGATGACTTCTGAAGAAGTTGCTGCTTATCGGAAGCAACTGGAATTGAAGATACACGGAAAGGATGTTCCGAAGCCTGTTAAAACCTGGCATCAAACTGGACTTACGAGTAAAATTTTAGAAATGATTAAAAAACTTAACTATGAGAAGCCAATGCCGATACAAGCTCAGGCATTGCCAATAGTCATGAGTGGTCGAGATTGCATAGGTATTGCCAAAACTGGATCTGGAAAAACACTTGCATTTGTTCTTCCAATGCTGAGGCATATCAAGGATCAACCACCTGTTGTACCCGGTGATGGTCCTATCGGGCTTATAATGGCTCCTACCAGAGAGTTGGTCCAGCAGATCCACAGTGATATAAAGAAATTTTCAAAGGTTCTGGGTCTAAGGTGTGTGCCTGTATATGGAGGTTCTGGCGTTGCCCAACAAATTAGTGAGCTTAAGCGTGGCACTGAAATAGTAGTTTGTACTCCTGGAAGGATGATTGATATACTCTGCACTAGTGCAGGGAAAATAACAAATCTGCGTAGAGTTACATATTTGGTTATGGATGAAGCTGATCGGATGTTTGACATGGGTTTTGAACCTCAGATTACTCGAATTGTTCAGAATATTCGACCGGACCGTCAAACTGTACTATTTTCTGCCACTTTTCCTCGTCAGGTTGAAATTTTGGCTCGCAAAGTGTTGAACAAGCCCGTTGAAATACAGGTTGGTGGGAGGAGTGTTGTGAATAAGGACATCACACAGCTGGTTGAAGTGAGGCCCGAAAATGAGAGGTTCTTGAGACTGTTAGAGCTATTGGGAGAATGGTATGAGAAGGGCAAGATTCTAATTTTTGTCCATTCACAGGAAAAATGTGATGCTCTTTTTAGGGATCTCCTTAAGCATGGTTACCCTTGCCTCTCACTCCATGGAGCCAAGGATCAGACTGATCGTGAGTCTACCATATCGGATTTCAAAAGCAATGTGTGCAACTTGTTAATTGCAACTAGTATTGCTGCCAGGGGTTTAGATGTCAAGGAGCTGGAGCTAGTGATCAATTTTGATGTTCCAAACCACTATGAAGATTATGTTCATCGCGTTGGTCGCACAGGTCGAGCTGGTCGTAAAGGGTGCGCTATCACATTTATTGCCGAGGAAGATTCAAGATATGCACCAGATCTTGTGAAAGCATTGGAACTCTCCGAGCAAGTTGTTCCTAATGATCTGAGAGCACTTGCTGATAGTTTCATGGCAAAGGTTAATCAGGGACTGGAGCAGGCCCATGGAACTGGCTATGGTGGCAGTGGATTCAAATTTAACGAGGAAGAAGATGAAGTGAGGAGGGCAGCAAAGAAAGCGCAAGCTAAAGAATATGGTTTTGAGGAGGACAAATCAGATTCAGAAGACGAAGATGATGGTGTTCGGAAGGCAGGTGGCGATATCTCACAGCAGGCAGCTTTGGCCCAAATAGCTGCTATAGCAGCTGCCACTAAAGTCAGTGCAGCTTCTATCACAACTCCCAGCTCTGCTGCTCAGCTACTTCCAAATGGCGGATTACCTGTTTCTCTGCCCGGTGTTCTTGGGCTTGCAATTCCAGGAACAACAGCAGTTATTCCTGGTGCAACATTGCCTGCAGTTGCTAATGATGGTGCCGCTGCAAGGGCAGCATTAGCAGCTGCAATGAACTTGCAGCACAACCTGGCCAAGATTCAAGCTAGTGCAATACCTGAACACTATGAAGCAGAATTGGAAATTAACGATTTTCCACAGAATGCTCGATGGAAGGTAACCCATAAGGAGACTTTGGGCCCAATTTCAGAGTGGACTGGAGCTGCTATTACTACTAGGGGGCAGTTCTTCCCACCTGGCAAGATTGCTGGACCTGGAGAGCGCAAGCTATACTTGTTCATTGAAGGTCCAACTGAACAATCTGTTAAGAGAGCTAAAGCTGAGTTAAAACGCGTTCTTGAGGATATTACAAACCAAACATTGTCACTTCCCGGTGGATCACAACCAGGCAGATACTCAGTTGTTTAAGTGTGAGAACTTGATCTTTACTTTGAAGGCATGGTTTACTTGAATCCCTCTACTGCTGGAAATATGCACGTTTCATGTGCTTTTCCTCCCTTTCTTTTTTGCTGTTTTCAAATTGAGAAACAAAAAATCTATTAGCTTAGCCAGGAGCGTTGTATTCTCTCGATTTCTAATTCTTCTTAGCCTTCTAATATCTTGTATAATTTTGGCCTAGATGTAAGATAACATTAATATACATATTTAAATGTTCTCCTCTTTTGATTGTTGTTCTGTTTTTCTTTTCCTATGGTGCGAGGGATGTTATATACCATACCTAGATCGCATGTTCAATATTGTCTCTACACTCTTACCTTGCAATAGTGGCTATCCAGATGCAATTATGGTGCGCCACCCTTTGCGTCAGTGTTCCAGACATCCTTGCTCAATTTGATCAATGCTCCAGCGGGGCGATGTTGTTACCATATTTCATCTATTAGAGTCTATTATCCTTCTTTTGGGTTTATTTGAATTTTCTTTTTCCTTTTTCCAGGTTTAATTCAGAATGCTGCCGCCAATTGGTTTTCTTCGTTGATCTTCGTGATCTGATTTTCAGCTGGGATGTTGAAAGTCCTCAAGTTGGTGCCCTCAAGTTATAGAAGGTCACGGTTATCATATCTGGTTTAAGAAATAATTCATATATTGAATTGTTGATCGCCCATACAAGTATTGTATTTCATAATTTAAATATTTCTAGTTTTCAGAATGTTGCCTTTTATCTGATCCTTAGATTCTTAGACGTTTCTACAAAGTTGCTGTGCTTCTCAAGAATCTCTAACCTCATTGTGGTAGACAAACTTGCGTATTTTTGGGATCCTATCATTTGTTGAAATTGTTCTTTCCTTTCCGTTCTCTTTGTTTCCCATTTCTATGCTAGGAATAGTATTGTGAGTGGATTGTTTTTTGTTTTGTTTGTTTTGTTCTGTTCTGTTCTTTTTAGAAAACTCGAGTAGAAAGAATAATGGGTGAGCTCTGGGAACCATATTTCTTCCTCTACTTTATACTGAACTACCTAGAGAATGGCGAAATAAGAATGATTGATCGTTTCGTACTTGATTGAAATGACAGCGCAAATTTGGTCAACCACAGGCATTTGTCATTGCAGGTTTGTGAAATCTTGGGAAAGCCTATGCCAAACCCTGCTCGGACGGAAGCAATTAAGGAGGTGGTGGGAGGTCTATGGTGGGTTTATCATTCCTGCCCCGATGGCCTCCCTCCCAGAGAAGAGTAGTCAGAAAGTCCTTCCTTATCCTTCTGAATATTTTGGCTGTTTCCACTATGAGATAATGGTTTTCCTTGTAGGCTTCTTATGCAGCGAAGCGAAGGAAGATGAATGATTTGAATGATTTGGGTTTCACATTGTTCGCGTCTGGAACGATGTTATTCTTCAATTGGGTAAGCGTATGGATCCGTTGTTGTTCCAACTTGCTAAGTTAGCTGGATGGTCTTGCATAAAGTCCTACGATCTCAGTCACCGTTGATTTGTTTTTGTTCTTTTAGTTGGTTTGCAAAGTTCATTGAAAATAATGAAACGACAAAAGAATAATTAATGCCCAAGTTTTCATTTTCGGTCATAGTTCCTAAGAGGTCACATATATTAAAAATCCATAATCCATGCTTGTGTGACATATGATATTCTTTAGTTAGGTCTCATTTAAAATCATGGTTCAATATAGAAATGCACATACTACAATATAATTTAAAATCATGGTTCAATATAGAAATGCACATACTACAATATAATACTTATTAGTTAGGACTTGAATTTTCTAAGGTGGATATAAAATTATATGGATTTTTACCAAATGAATAGACATTAATGATTGATAGAAAATTAAAAAACAAAATGATTTGGTAATTGGCTTAGGCTTTTTAAATTTTTTTGACATCAAGTCAGGCAATAATTAATATTATAAATGTGACACTTACGGTTGGTATGAAAAATAGTGACATGACGTGTGAATTATATATGCGATTATGAGTATGTGAGTTGAATATTCATTAAAAAAAAACATGAATTAATTTTAATAGTTACTATTCAAAAAAAGAAATGAAAGAAGTTTCGTAGTTGATGATTGGACGTTTAGATTGGAAGAGTAAATGAGAGAAGTTTGTTAGGGTGGAAAAGGGGTGCAGTATTTTGATAATACCACATTTAAAACTAAAACTAATTAATGTGTTACATATAATAAATGATTTGAGTAACATTTAATTTCCCCTATCTATCTAATCTCTTCCTCCCCTATTTTCTCCCATACTACTTCATTTATTGGTTATTCGTTGTCGGTGGAGCCAAACAACAAGTAGTCAACTTCTAAGTTTTCTAATGCTTTAAAATCAAAATGAATAATAAATTTTATTAATATTTTAGTACGATAAAAAAACAAAAACATGTAAGAAAATTAATATTAATGACAAAACAAAGTCCAAATTTGCTTTCCCCTGTCCCGCAGCCTTTTCGATTAATATAAGAATAAATTTGTTTAAAAAGGAAAAAGAAAAGGGTAAACGAATCCACAGAAACTGTCGACACGTGGCAGAAGAAACGTGGAGATTTGACATAGTTTAGGTGTTTTTTCTTTTTTAAGGAGCGAGAAAGTTGTCCACGCTTTTTGAGCGTGAAGGCAGATACATGGGAGGTTTGAGGGCCATGATTTTGATCATCGTTGTAGTGGACGACACCAGCTTCCGATCTGTTTGTTAAACCAACATCACCATAGTTATTTTGACGAAGTTATTTTGACAAATCCCTCAACGATTCCCTCTTTCCTTCTCCTCAATCCTTCACCCTCACTCCAAACCATGAACTTCCTCAGCCTCTTCATTGCCGCTTCCATTCCCGTTCTCAAAGTGCTTCTGATTACAGCGCTTGGCTCTTACCTGGCTCTCCCACACATCAACATCTTGGGCCCAGACGCCAGAAAGTATTTGAATGAAGTTAGCACTCTTATTCCCTTTTCCTTTCATGCCCCTATCTTTGTCTTCCCCGATTCATGATTTCTTTTCCTCAGGTCACTTTTTATGTCTTCAATCCCGCCCTCGTCTCCTCCAACCTTGCTGAAACTATTACATATCGCAGCATGGTCAAGATGTGTGTGTTTCTGGAAATGATTACACATTTTAATTTGATCCATCTGTGGTTCCTCAAAATTGAATACTCTGTTGTGTTTGCACAGGTGGTTCATGCCTTTTAACATCCTCATAACTTTCGTAGTGGGATCACTATTTGGTTGGATTGTGATTCAATTGACCAACCCACCTCCTCATCTCCGGGGTCTCATCTTGGGATGCTGCTCCGCTGGTAAAACTCCCCTCCCCACTTCCCTTGTTTGCCATCATATTCTCTGTTTCAACCTAAACCCACGGGGTTACGCTTTTCTTGATGATTGAACAGGAAATTTGGGCAACATTTTTCTGATTATATTACCCGCGGTTTGTAAAGAAAAGGGAAGCCCGTTTGGGGCCTCCAACGTCTGCACCACTTATGGATTGGCTTATGCTTCACTTTCAATGGCGGTGTGTTCCCTTCAAATCATTCTATTTTCATTTTTTCATATGTTGTGAGCTTTTGCGTAATTGTTTGTTTATTAACTTAACTGTAAGCTCCTTTGGTGATGCATTTCAGATAGGAGCCATTTTTTTATGGTCATTTGTATACAATATTGTTCGAGTGTCTTCAAGGAGGCCCGTCGCTGATCCCAGGTTTAATGACTTGCCCATCAGTGCTAGATGCTCCGAAGCCTCGTTGATAGAGGAGCCATTGATTCACAATCAATCACTTGATGATGATGATGATTCTTCACAGAAATTATTAGTTTTGGAGGACGATGAAGTCATCTTCTCTTCGGAACCCAAACATGAGGTGTTCTTTGGAATGTTTCTTCTTGCCCATCATTGCTTTGATTCTCATTTTAACATTCATTGAATGCAATGGCAGGTTTCAGCTGCAGTCAGAATAAGGACATTCATTGAATCGCTTAATTTGAAAGCATTGTTTGCCCCTTCAACAATTGGGGCGGTATGTGCTGACATGAACTGAGTATTCATATCTGATATAAACATTCCAACATACTCATCATGCTCTTGTCTCTATACAGATTGCTGGCTTTGTGATTGGCCTCATCCCTCAACTTCGAAACTTGTTGATCGGTGCCGATGCTCCTCTGCGTGTGATCGATGACTCGGCTGCCTTGTTGGGGTATCACAAATTTTGTCTTGAACTTTTCTCTCTAGTTGGACAAAACTTATGGACTACTACTACTACATTGTAAGCAGATCTTTTAGTTTGAGGATTTTAAATGCTCCTTGTGACTGCAGAAATGGAGCCATTCCAACTGTGACACTAATCGTAGGAGGGAACCTTCTAAGAGGTACAACAACTGAAGTATATTAATATAAACCGGCTAAAGTCTCAAAACTGGAAGAGGGAATTATGCATTGCCTTTGTGAATGTCCAGGTTTGCGAGGATCGGATTCGGAGTTGAAGAAATCCATCGTTGTCGGTATTGTTTTCGTTCGTTATGTTGCACTGCCTCTGACCGGAATTTTGATTGTGAGAGGAGCTGCAAACTTTGGTTGGGTGGGAACCGATCCCTTGTATCTGTTTGTTCTTCTACTTCAATTTGCAGTTCCCCCTGCAATGAACATTGGTAAAAAAACAGTACTCTGCCTGTTGGCTGTGAATTCTGAATGTGAATTGTGTATGTTCTGATATGGTATTTTGCATTCAGGAACAATCACTCAATTGTTCGGAGCAGGAGAGGCAGAATGCTCCGTTATTATGCTGTGGACATACGCCTTAGCTTCAGTTTCACTCACACTTTGGTCCACCTTCTTCATGTGGCTCGTGGGTTGATTGATTCTCCATCAACAACGGCAACAAAACTTCATCAAACTTTTGTCCTCAGGATCTTACGCCATGTCCCCACCAGAAATGTAGAAGCTACTTAGAGATAGGCATGCGCGTATAGTAAGTAGGCTCTTTACACAACAAACCTTTTTGTGGTTACATTTATTCATTCATTTATAAGTAATAAAGTCGGTGTTTTCCATGTGCTCTTTACATTATAAAGCTTTTAGACAGAGTATAATTATTGTAGGGCCTAAAGTCTATACTAAATTATAAATCTTTCGAGGACATCACACAGAAAAAAAAAGCAGAGCCGCACACCACTCATCAGCATCTCAGCTATTTTGTTTAATGAATTTAACAAGTTTTAGTGGCAGTGGTTGTTGATTCTTTCAAAAAGATGAACATTTGTTAATTTTGTGGTTTGGTTGTTGATTCTTTCTACAAAATAAACATTTGTTAATGGGCACAGTAATAATAGATTTGACACCAAAAGAGAAGTGTTTAAAAATGATGAAATGATATGTGCCACCATATTCCACCAAACCAAACATCATCCATTAGTAAACAAATGTTGAAATGATATGTGCCACCATATTCCACCAAACCAAACATCATCCATTAGTAAACAGCTCAAAAACATAGAGACATTAGTAATTTTGTCATACAAATTTCTGCTTCAAATTTCTGCTTGAGAAAAGCAACCATTCTTCTCCTGTTAAAAAAAGTTACCCAAATCTTCATTCAACACAGCCATCAGTCAGAGATATGTCTTGTTCAAGTCATCAAAATAGGGGTGTTCCATTGCTTTCTTTGCTGAAATACGCTTGCCGGGTTCATACTTCAACATTTGCTGCGGAAACCAATCTCACTAATTACAGACCAGTACCAACGTTTTCGATCTACTTTATGAGAATATATATTATATTTTATTAGCAAATGACTTACTGAAAGCAGATCTAGCCCATTATCATCCAAGTTGGGGACGGCGGTTGAAAGCTTTTGTGGGTTCCATTGGGGGTACTCGTGCCAGTTCATTAGTTTGCTCACACCAGGCCACGTCTCTTCATTTGGTGTCCCTAATAGCCTGCATACAAAATTCCAACAACATCTTTGTTAAAAATAAAATAAAAAGACTTGTTAAAGTTAGTCAAGTCAACAAGAAACCAGTGACATCGGCACCTGAAGATATGAAGGAGCTGTTGCAACTCGGAATCTCCAGGAAAGAGCGCCTGCTTGGTGGCAAGTTCGGCTGAAGTTATCAAAAGAAGCAAGTTATACCATACTGGAATTCAGAAACACCAAAAGTATAAAGCTATACTGATCATGGGATGGAAAGATACCGAAAATGCAGCCAACAGACCACATGTCTACAGCTGTGGAATAATGAGTAGCCCCCAACAGAACTTCGGGAGCTCTATACCAGAGGGTTAGTATCTGGAGGACACAACAGAGCATTGGATCGTTTCAAAACTCTACCATGCCATGTGTAAAGAACAGCTAGAGAAACAAGACTCAGAAAAAAGCATGACTTACCTCGTGAGTATACTTCTTAATTGGCACAGTAAATGCTCGAGCCAGCCCAAGGTCTGCAATTTTCAGCATCATAGTCTTTCGGTCCATCAAGAGATTGTGTGGTTTCAGGTCCCTGGTATAATATCACAAGCAGAGATTTAGATCGCGTTTACTCTTCCACTATCACTACCAGTGTCCCATATAGAATCATGAATTACCTGTGCAGGATTCCATGGCCATGGCAGAAGGCAACACCCTTGCACAGTTGGTACATCAAACTCTTCAAAGCAAAACAGAAATTATGAACTCTATAGCCGATTGAGAAACAACAAGCCAAGCCAGCAGTTTCTGAAGGAAAAAAGAAAACTACAAGAGCATTTCTAATTACCTTGACAGTGTTAACCGGAATGCTTTCTCCCGTATGACGGGTACTCTTGATGAATTTTTTCAGATCAGTATCCATGTATTCAAACACCAAGTAAAGAACGGTTTTCCCTTCCTTGTTCTGCCCTTGTTTCACATCCATCAACCTGTGTAAACCATTTAAAACAACAATTGGCATTTGACATGGCGTGAAGAAAGAAACAACAAGATCAAGAGCCAGATTTGCAGGACCCGGCAGAGACAAAAGTTACAGAACCCTAAAATGTTTCAACCCCTTTCTTTCGTATAAGGACCCAAAATCGGCGACCCAAGAAATAGAAAATCCAGAAAAAAAACCTAGAAATTAGAAGTGCACGAAAACATAATTGGAGGAAGAAGAAGCGATCAAGAGATAAATGAGAAGGGGGTACCTAACAATATGAGGATCCCGAGAAAGCATTCGAAGAATTGAAACCTCTCTGAGAGTGGTGGGAGGAACACCTTCATCATCCTCATGGAGGCGCGTCTTCTTGAGTGCTACAATCTTGCCGGTCGCCTTCTCCCTTGCCCGATAAACTTTGCCGTAAGTTCCTTCTCCGACCTTCTCAAGCTTCTCGAACGCATCCATGGCTGAAACAGTGGTCGGCACCTTCTCCATTTCTCTCTCTCGCTCTCTAAAAAGTGAATTTTTTCCACAAAAGCTCTCTCTCCCTTTCTCCACAGAAAATGAATTGAGAGCCCAAATCGGAGCGTCAAGTATGTATGAAACGTTGGGAGGGAGTTTTGACCGTTGTTAGTTGCCTCCAACGGCAATATATTTTTAAAATTCAAATTTCTAAAATTCGCAACAGAATGAGTTCGGCCTTTCCCGTCACGTTCCTCAACCTGCACTTTTGGGCCCAATTATCGGTCTTCGCCATCAGGCCCAACTTTATATTTTCGGATTTTATTTTTTTCTTTATTAGAAATGTTATTATATTTGCTTTTAATTTCATGTGTGTTATTGCTAAATTATAACACCTATTTAATTTGCTGAAATGAATGATTATACATATTAGAAGTTTTTTTTAAGAATGTTCAACATTTAAATAAGATATAAAATGACGGATTAAATCTTGAAAATAAGATAAAATATATAAAATATATAAAATATATAAAAATAATATTAATAAAATAAAATAAAACCCCTGAAGCCGAGGTCCTTGCTTTTTTGGAAAGTACATCTTTCCCCTTTTTGTTTTTCACCCCGCTAATTTTCGTCTATTATTTGGTAGGTTTATTGGATTTTTGGCTCATTTCCCCCCAATTTCTGTCTTATTCCTTTATTTGTAGTCTTTGTTCATTTATTTATTTGTATTTTTGGAGAATCTTTACTGTGAATTCAAAATTGGAAAATCATTTGTTACTGAATCATGTGGGGGTTTTCTTCTTCCTCAGTGGCGGCTGTTAAGATGAACGATAATTTTCTGAATGTTTTGTGGCTGTTTGGGTTTTTGTTCCACTTTTACTGATTTTGTTCCCAGGTTTAAGGTCCGGTAGGTGTTTTGTTTTGGGGGTTTTCAGTATAATATCATGAGTTTCTTCTGATTTTAAAATCCCTATTTCAGTATTCCGTTTTCTTTTTCTTTTCTTTTTCTTTTTCGGAAAAATCGCCTTTCCGCCCTAAATAATTTCCCGCATTCTAAATTCCCGGGTGGAGCCTAAACAAAAAAAGAACAGGAATCTGTAGAAGCTTTAAAATCTTGTCAATGGTGGTTCCTTCCGAAGTTCTCCAAGTTTTGGTGCTTACCATTTGTGATTCTTTTGAACAGGGCCTGTTGAATGGAAGAGGTTCAATATGGACTTATGTTCATTCTTTGTTTGGTTAGGTATTGGGTCTTCCTTGTATCCAACTCTAGTTCCGGCGAAGGAGAACAATGTCGGATACCGGAGTAATGATCAGCCGCGAACCCTTCAACATGGGTCTCCAGATGAGTTCAGTACAATCGCAGCAGCCGGTTTTGCAGGGCATGCATTCGCCCTTTGGCGCCGACGGCGTCTACAAGCCCGTTGCCGCCCCCTCTCCCACTTACCAGTCCTCCATCGTCGGAGTTACTGATAATGCTGGTTCCGGTGAATCTGCTCGTGAAGGTTTCGTTGGCATGAATGCGCAAGGCGAGCCTGTAAAGAGGAAGAGAGGGAGGCCTAGGAAGTATGGCCCAGATGGCAGTATGGCGCTGCCTCCTGCAGTTCCCTCTGCCGTCGCAACTCAGTCCAGTGGAGGTTTTTCTCCTCCTCCCACCTCCGCGCCAAATTCTTTGAAGAAAGCCAGAGGGAGACCCCCTGGCTCTACCAACAAGAAGCAGTGTGATGCTCTGGGTAACTTATTCCGCATCCCTTTGTAATTAATTGGCGTCTAGTGTTGGTTTCTTGGACTATTTGAACTTGTTATGGTTATAAGATTTATTAAATGTATTGATTATCCAGCTTCATTAATTTAAAACTTGCATCTCCTCTTCTAAGATAGTTGCATTGTGTTCGTCCCCATTGCTTTCTCTATCACTTTGGTCATCCATATCACTTTCCTCATTGATTTGCATGAAGAAAACTTCCAAAAAATCTTTAGCCTCTGCTGCAAATGTGGTTAAAATTGGGTTTTTATTCTTGGGGCTGGATTTGGACTCTGATAGTGTCATTACAGCTTGAAATATTGTATAATTGTAATTGCAGGGTCAGCAGGAGTTGGATTTACCCCACATGTCATCACCGTGAAAGCTGGAGAGGTTCATATTTTTGTGTGTTTTATTTTTCTGAAATTGAATAATTGAGTGAAAATAAGAAGACGTAAATGTTTTCCAGGATGTATGTTCGAAAATAATGTCATTTTCCCAGAATGGGCCTAGAGCTGTTTGTATCCTTACAGCAAATGGTGCAATATCCAATGTGACTCTACGTCAACCAGCCATGTCTGCTGGAACCGTCACTTACCAGGTTTGATAATTTCTACTTCTCTTTTGAATGTTCAACGTATGCCTGCCTGGATCATAATTTCTAGTCAGTGATGAAGTTCTTAGTGTCCCCATCTTCATGCCTGTTTGGAATGGAAGATCATTGATTGTTGTAAACACACCTTGTTCTTTCCTTTTCTTAAACCAGATGGAATTTATGTGTTATACAGGGGCGATTCGAGATTTTGTCTCTATCTGGGTCATATCTCTTCTCCGAGAATGGCGGTCAGTGGAGTCGAACTGGAGGTCTGAGTGTTTCATTATCTGGACCGAACGGTAGGGTATTAGGTGGTGGGGTGGCTGGTCTTCTATCGGCTGCAACTCCTGTTCAGGTACATTAACTTTCCCCATGAGAGCGTTCGCATACATCTTTTATAGCCCTATGTATGGTGTTATTAGAATGCTTTTCATTGTTACTATCGGATTACCAGGTAGTCATGGGGAGCTTCATCACTGATGGGGGACACAAGGAGTTGAGGCAAGCAGACCAAATAGAACAGCCGCCTGTCACTGCACCCCATAAACTTGCTCCCATCCGTGCTGGAATGACGGGAACTAGCAGCAGCCCGCCATCACTTGGTACTCTCAGTGAATCCTCAGGAGGGCCTGGGAGTCCGTTTAATCAGAGTGGTGGAGCCTGCAATAATAACAGCGTATCTTGGATGTGAAACTCGAAGTTGCTTCGTTAACTCACTTGATTTGTTAATATGGCGGGGGCTAACATGGAATCTGGTGTTCTGTTTTCGAATGTTACTCTTTCCAGTTTGAGTTGGCTTGGAACCTTTCCCTTGTACCCGCTGGGAAAGAACAGACGACTCAGTTAGGAATTAGAAGGTTGTGAAATAGTTGTGTTCTTTTTAGTATTATGACGATAGTGATGGCATTACAAATCAAATGATGTGTTCATTTCAATTATAGCGCTAGTACTTTGATGCTAAATAGTCTCAAAGAGAGAGTATTATTACAAACGGGACTTTTCTTCTTCAGCTATCTCTCGTTTCCTAACAACACATAGGGACTGCCCCTTCAACTCCTTGCTCTTTTCAACAATAAGCGCAAGGAGAAGAAGCCTAAAGCAAAAGTCTGCCAAAACCATCCCCTTGAGTTAGCAGGATCCACCTTTGTTGCTAAGAACCATGCATAAGTACCCTCACCAACATGCAGTAGAAAGGTTATAAGAAACACCATTCTCGCCACTTCAATTGACCTAAAGAAGAAAAGGCTGATGCCTTTGAAAAATGGAACAGGTCCTACGTCTGGAAGGAAAGCAGCACAAAACATGATGCTCATTCCGACAACACAAAACAGCCACGCATATATTGTTGGCCCATCGAGACTCTTCCTTTTTCTCTCCTGCCAATATGAGATGGTCGCAGCCATGCCCTCCTTTGGTGTCACCATTGGTACATACCCCAGCTCCTCCCTGGCTTTAAGATACGAGAAATAATTACTCACGCCAACCTGCACGATATATGCAAACTAATTAGGATTCAGAGGAGTTCATTAGGAATTCAGCATGGAAGCATTCTCCACATTATTAAGGAGCATTATAGAGATGGTGAAGGAAGGAACGATTCAAACATCAGCAAGACCATTTGCATGTTTGCAGGTGCAACATTAAACAATAATAATAGTAACCTTGTAAATCTCAGGAGGAAGCATCAGGGGATGTGGAAGCCACCATCTATCCAGCCATGGATATAATATTGTGTACAATACAGCAAAAAATTTCCCCAAGAGAAGAGCTTTAGGAACAGGCAGGTAAGAATTTGGCAAGTCATAACCTAAGCCATTGAGCAGAGGCTTAATAAATTCGTAAGAATTAACTGGATAACCTGATGCAAATAGAGAGATTGTCAGCAAAGCCCCATCGTCTAGTGATGGAAACAAAACAGCACCATATTGAAGCAAACTACATAGTGTGGAGGGGAGGGTTGTGAAAAGTAAGGAAGGGTGCAGAGCTACCATCTGATACATAATATGGCTGGCCAGCAGCTACTGGGGCTCCTCCTTTAACGGGAATGTCGTCCAAAAGCCCCACGCATGCCAATATCAAAGCCAGCACGAGATTATCCACATAGATCCAGTCAGTTTTAGCACTTGGTTTCCCAACCCTAAAGTGTAGCAAGCCTAACTTTGCTAAGGAGACTAACCTAGGAAAATGCCTCTCTTCCCCTGGTCCGTAGATAGCACACGAACGTATAGCACAGGTGTAAAGACACTTGCCATTCCTGTTCCTACAAATGAAAAGCACGAGCAAGAAAATAATGGCATGGGCATTGTAAAAATGCAATGACAACTTGGATGGACACTACAAGTTTTATTCAATCAAATTTTCATTTTTCCTTTCACAAATCCTCAGTCACATCAGAAGAAATCCTAATGACTCCACCAAGAGAAATCCTAATACCATGGAAGTTACGAAGATAGCTATTTATGTAGTATATCTTAGGAAATTGACTTACTTTAAGGGGCGTCCGTTGGTCTTCAAAACTAACTGTTCTGCAATGGATTTACTTCGAGCATATGCATCAACATGATCATCAATTGGGAAATAAGGTAATCCCTCATTGCCATTAACAATCTCTTGACCTCCAAACACTACACTATACGTGCTCATATAAACAAGCCGCCTAACGCCGTACTCCATGCAAGCATCCAAGACATGGCATGTTCCATTAATATTAACCTCATCGATGCGACCAACTTGAAGCATTTCTTTCCCTGACAATCCATATGCCGCCAGGTGGAATACACAATCGGCACCACGAACAGCTCTTTCCACATCCTTTTTACAGGTAACATTCCCTACATGACTGCAAGAGTTAACATCGAGAGAAGCCTAGTGTGTTGTACTCAAGTTTACTTTTACTTTAGTAGAGAGATTGCAACAGATACGCATTACTGAATATGCAAATCATCGGAAATCCCGACAAGACCGTTCTAGGGGAAAGGAATGAAAGCCATAAAAAGATTTCAATAGAGACAAGTAGCGCCAGGATGATCGAAGTGCATGCGCACAGATGAAAGATTATAGTCTAATCGCAAAAGAAACAGTAAAAGGGGGTACTAATCGCAGAAAGGAATGAACCTTGGATGATTTTGACTCCGTGAATCTTGAGGTCGTCGGACCAAGGAGAAGCTGGTCGGAGGTCAAAGGCTCGGACCTGGAGAGCACCTCTGCGGACAAGCTCTAAGCAGAGGGCGGAGCCGACGAAGCCCAATGCGCCGGTAACGACGAAGGTGTTGCCTTCAATGCCTTCATTGGCGCTCAAATGCATCTCGTGAGATCGAAATTTGGAGTAATTACAGACAGTATCAGCGACTTCGACGAAAACTCAGAGAAAACCAAGTCTTCCAGAGAATTTAAGATCTAGCCTATTTCGTTTTAACTCAAAAGTGGTTTGGCGTTAAAAATTAAGTTTTTAAAAATATCCATAGAATTTTTGGACTTCAAAAATTTTCATTTTAACTTTTTTTTTTTCATTTATTTTTATATGATATTTGTAGATTTGTTCATATAACAAGCGCGACCATTGACCCTGCCCGACTTCAAAGTGGATCTGTCTAACTCGATTCGACCCAACTAAATTGATTAGGGGGCAAAATTTTGCATGGTTTCTTCGTTTTAACTACCTAGTTTTCATTTACTTTCTTTTTTTTTTTTCAATGTAGGGCCTCCAGGAGGAGTTTGGCAAATTTTGGAATTTCCTAAGGACCCAAACTCGAACAAAAAAGTGTCACACTTCCTAAGTAAGTGCCACTTTGGAACCTTGAATTTAGCTATGTTCATGAAAGTATGATATGAGAAGCATGTCATATAAATTTGAGCATGAAATGAGTTGATTTGGTGTATGTAAGAGCACATTAAACGTTGTAATGCTTGTTTATCGAGAAATGAACTCTTGAGTTATGATTTGATCTAATTTTAGAGTATGTCTTTAGTATGATATAAACATGTTATAGGAAATTTATTGTCAAAAGTTTGAGCATGAAATGACTTGAGATGACACATGTTGAATGCTATTATACATGTTTACTAGACTTGATAGCTAGAGATCTGGATGACTATAGAACGGACATATTTTACTGTTTATAGTAATCTATGGGGCTACTTAGGAATTTTACCAGTTAGCTTTCTTATAGTGAAGCTATCGTGAATGGTAGGAATCCACAGTTGTACCTTAAAATTGACCGCTTTTTGGACTCTTGATTTTTGTTCGCGCATGTGAGTTAGCGGTTATACAGGGACGGTCAGGGGTTGAGATAACTATAAAACTGACTGACTTATTTTACTGTTGATATTACTTAGCGGGGACTTTTGGTAAGTTTGTCGGTTAGTTTTGTTTGTGTAAACCTGCCACTAGTGGTAGGAGCCCATAGTAGTACCTTTGAGAGTGTAGTATCGAAGTTGCGCCTCGAAGAGTTAGAGTTATGATGATGAAAGAGATTTGACGGATACGTAATAATAATTATGTATCATATATCAAAGAAAAGATAAATACAAGTCTGTTTGGTGTTTGGTGTGATGCTCCTGCAACCAGAAAATGAATTAGAAAGAGAGGCAAAACAGAACCTGGGTATACCCTCCAAGAGAAAAGCAAAAGGAAAAAAAAGGTAAAGGCCTAGAAGAAGAAGAAGGTAGAATAGGGGCAGAATAAAAAAAAAGGTAAAGGCCTAGAAGAAGAAGAAGGTAGAATAGGGGCAGAATCTGAAGGGTCCATAAGTGGTGGCGTAAGCATTGAGGAGCTCGTTTTGGGCGGACCAGAAGTCGGCTTTCAGACCACCTCTCCTAATCGCTTTCAGTATCTTGTTCCGGTGAATGTAGCTCCTCACCGCCACCTTCTGGCTGCCTGCGTCCACCTCCACCTGCTCCACCCCTGCCCAAATTTCCTTTAACATTATTAACATTCACTTTCAAACATTAACACTGCAACCATTCATTCAATTCCTTTTCCTTTTTCCTTTACCTTTCAACTTCGCCAGGCTCTTTCTCAGCCTCTTCTCGTGGATTCCGACCATCTCCACTTTGAACTCAACTGTCTGGTACACCGCCCAAACACATTATTAGTCTCCTCACATCATAATGATAATAATAATAATATATAATACTAATCTAACATGGATTAAATGGTTACCTCCATGGAAGTGGAAGCCTTGAGGAAACAGAGCAAACAAATGGTGGGAGGAAAACAGGGGGTGGGGAGGGCAGAAGAGCTTATATATACACAGAGGCTTTACCAGAGGAAAAGTGGGGCCAAGCCCAATCTTTGCTTTTTCCCAAAGAAACCGACAGACAGAGAACCAAGAATCCCCTGTTCTGTGCTGTCCTGCCCCGTCCTGTTCTGTTCTCAAATCAAAGCTATGCTGAAAAGAGCATTTGATCACATCCTAGCCATCCATTCGGATCAAAAACCCCATCTTTACCTTCATAAAGAAAAAGACGGACTCCGCCTGTTTCCAAGTTTGGTATTTTTCGTCTCTGCCTCGTCGAGGCCGCATCCTGAAAGTCACATGCTATTTTCTTTGGCTTATCTAGAAAGAAATGTCCGACACAGATTCGGAGCAGAGCAGAGCAGAGCAAAGCAGAGGAGAACCTTAGTCTTCACGAATTTTCAGACACTGGAATCTTCGTTATTTCCAATCCCTTTTATCCATTTTTCAAAACATATATTAACAGTTTGTAAATGGAAGAAGATGGAAATGAAATAATAGTTTGAAAAAGTCAAATTAAACTAAATAATTTAATATATTATTATACTCAACAGACTGAGGGATCAAGGCAGGGAAGAAATGCTCCCCGATTCGCATATTCAAGGTATCTGGAAACCCTTCAAAGCTTCGTCTTCCTCAATAGTCCACGCTCCCATCAAATCAAATCAAACACAACCTTCCTCTTTGATTTCCGCCATTGAAATCTCAATCCTAACCATGGGCCTCAAAGTGCTCTCCGCTCTCGACACTGCCAAAACCCAATTGTACCATTTCAAGGCCATCGTCATCGCCGGGATGGGCCTCTTCACCGACGCCTACGATCTCTTCAGCATCACTCCCGTTATGACCCTCGTCGGACGTGTGTACTACACGGACAAACACTACGAGATTCCCGCCACCGTCAAATCCGCTATGCTCGCCGTCGCCCTTCTCGGCACCGCCACGGGTCAAGTGGTGTTCGGCATCCTCGGAGACCGAGTGGGACGACGGCGCGTGTACGGACTCGCATTGGCGCTCATGGTGCTGAGTTCCATCGGATGCGGTTTCTCAATCTGCACCACAAGGAGCTGCGTCCTTGTCAGCCTAGGGTTCTTCAGGTTCCTTCTGGGACTGGGAATTGGGGGAGATTACCCATTGTCGGCGACCATAATGTCGGAGTTCGCCAACAAGAAGACACGTGGAGCGTTCATAGCGGCGGTGTTCTCGATGCAGGGATTCGGGATCTTGGCCAGCTCCACGGTGACCATGATCGTGTGCTCCATATTCGATCGGGCCTCAAATTACCCACCCAGCAATCATACGCCCATGGGGGCGGATATTGCTTGGAGGTTGATTCTCCTGCTCGGCGCTCTTCCGGCGGCGATGACTTATTACTGGAGAATGATGATGCCGGAAACCGCCAGGTCAATTCCTTTTTCTTTTCCTCCTTTCTTTTCTGAAGTTCGTGTGGAAATTATCGGACCAACCAAATTGAGCGGTTGACTTTCTTGGTCTTAAAAATATTTCTGAAGAGTACGTGTTTCTTGATACAATCAATCATCATCATAATTTAGTATTTTAAATATCCTTTTCCACAAATTAAAAATTTTCAATTTAATTTCCTATTATTTTAATAATAACATGGAATTTTAATAATAAAAAAATGAAATTTTAGAACAAGAATTGAGCTTCTAAGAAATTTGATTTGAAGACAGATACACAGCTCTGGTTGAGCGGAATGTGGCACAAGCGGCGAAGGACATGGAGAAAGTGTTGGATGTCTCCTTGGCTGATATCACCGAAGACACCCCTGTTTCCCCTCCCCCTCCAAATTTCCCCTTCTTTTCCAACGAATTTCTCCGTCGCCACGGCCGCGACCTTCTCTCCTGCGCCGCCGCTTGGTTCCTCGTCGACGTTGTGTTCTACAGCAGCAACCTCTTCCAATCCAGAATCTACACCCAATTCCTTCCCCCAAAACTCAGCCGCAACGTCTACAAAGACGCCTTCAACGAAGCCAAACTCCAAGCCATCGTGGCCGTCTGTTCCACCATTCCTGGCTACTGGGTCTCCGTCTATTTCATCGACCGACTCGGCCGAGTCAAAATCCAAATCATGGGATTTCTCTTCATGGCCATCGGCTATTTCGCCATCGCCATTCCCTACAACAGATACTGGGACTCCGATCACAAATTTGGTTTCATGGTAATCTACTGCCTCACATTCTTCTTCTCAAACTTCGGCCCCAACACCACCACTTTCATTCTCCCTGCCGAGCTCTTTCCCGCCAGGTTCAGATCCACCTGCCATGGAATCTCCGGCGCGGCTGGCAAAATCGGGGCCATCATCGGGGCCGTGGGGTTCCTTTGGGCTTCGCACGACCGGTCGGATAATGGAATTGGGATGCAGGCGTCGCTGATAATACTTGGTGGGGCGAGTCTGGTGGGAGTGGCGGTGACGTATTTGTTCACCAGAGAGACCACCGGAAGGTCGTTGGAAGAGAACGAGAAGGAAGATGAGTACGCTGGAGTTTGGTTTATAAGGTTCTTTCTCCACAACAATACTGCTTCTGCTTCCTCCCGTCTGTCTGTTGGTGAACATGACGACATGTCGTCACGTTCAACCGCCAACTCCATTCAAAGTAGTACGCCAATTCATTAGAGATCAGTTTCTTTTCATGTAAACGAGTGGTGTGCAGCTTTTTGTTTTGGATTCCATGTATTTAATTTGTTACCCAAATGGAAGTATAATAGAGGGTAAAGTACAAAAAGTGTTAATACTCAAATTTCCACTAACAATCCTCTCACTGATCCCCTCATCAACTGCAGCAGCAGCAGCAGAGGAGAATGCCCATTCGAACAAATTTCCTCTGTTCGTGCGAAATTTGATATCACTGTTTGTGTTACTTGCAAGGTTTAAGTAAGCCTACCTATACCATACTCCTGTTGTCTTCATTATTACTAGGTGATGATATACGTAAACGTGCAACGCCGACTGAGTTCAGTGCATAAACACAGCCCACCAAATCATTTATTGCAATCAACACTCCCACAGCCCCACCCCATCTGCCCTCCTCATTTTCTTCTCTCTCTCTTTCTTTCTTTCTTTCTTTCTTTCCTTCTTTCCTTTGGTTTCAGTGCAGACGAAGATGTTGGGAATGGAGCAAATTTTATGTGAACTAAATGGTGAGGAGTTGAAGGAGCAGGGTTTGCCTCCAGGGTTCAGATTCCACCCTACTGATCAGGAACTCATCACATTTTACTTGGCATCAAAGCTTTTCCACGCCACCTTCTGCGGAGTGGACATTGCTGAAGTAGACCTCAATCGATGTGAGCCATGGGAGCTTCCAGGTACGTACTGTATACACCATTTTCATGTTCACAAGTTCCATCCTTTTTTAGTAACATGGAGTTTTGTTGGTGTTGGTTATTTCAGATGCTGCAAAGATGGGGGAAAGAGAATGGTACTTGTACAGTTTACGGGACCGGAAGTACCCAACAGGGTTAAGAACAAATAGGGCCACCGGAGCTGGTTACTGGAAAGCCACCGGAAAAGACAGGGAAGTGTACAGAGCATCCAATGGATGTTTAGTTGGGATGAAGAAGACGCTGGTGTTTTACAAAGGCAGAGCTCCGCGTGGGGAGAAAACCAAGTGGGTGATGCATGAGTACCGCTTGGACGCCCATTTCTCTTACCGCCATGCCTGCAAGGTAACAATGGCAACAATAATGAACTTACGGCACGTGCATACTCTTAACCCTCTTCTTTGGTCCTCTCATCAGTTGACTCCCTCTTTCCATAGATGATTAAACCACCACCTCTGAGAATGGTGCAATGTGCTGTAGTCTTACTTTTGTTTCTTTCTCTCCATGCATGTAATGTAATGTAAGATGAATTCAAATGAAATCCAGGGTTGTCTGTGCGCAGGAAGAATGGGTTATTTGCAGAATATTTCAGAAGCAAGGGGAGAAGAAAAATCCAATGTTGGCGTCTCAGGCTTATCTTCTGGACTCTGTTTTTCCTTCCAACGACCCCAACAACACTGGTTTCCAAATCCCGTTTCAGATTCACCACCCTCCTGAAAACGACGACCTTAACAGCTTTATTATGAGCGAGCAGCCAAACAAATTGTTGTACACTCCGTCGCCATCGAAGTCTCCCCTCTCTTATCAAGATTCCACGATACTCAAAGTTCATGGATATGAAGATCCAGCTGATGCCCCACCCCCTTCCTACCATCACCATCCTTTGTTCTTTGAAATGGAATGCAATTCACCTGTAGCCGCGGCTGCCGAGGTGCGTGTTCAACAGACAATGTTACATCCCTACATCAACATCGTCCATGCACATGGAGAATCTTGGCCTTCAGATGCTTAGACGTTTTTTTGTTATCAACCACGTACTGTCTGTAGGTAGCTTAGCGTCAAACCTGTATCTGTATGTACCAAATATTTCTTTAAAATCCATCATTTCCCTTTCTACTAAAACCCCCATTATCCATCTCGCTACATAAGACGTGTATTGTATATACAGTTAAGATGGGCGCTCTGGATTTTGGAAGCCCCTAAAGATTGAGAATGAGTTGATGGGGAGGAATTAGGTGAGGAGGGCAGGTACAGCTGGATTTGACACCATTGACGGGAATTGAAGGATTGCTTTAACATATTTTGAATAATTTTTGGTATTTTTGAACCCCCCTTGCTACTGCATTTTGAAAAAAAGTGGCCGAGATTCAAACTATCTTGCCAAAATTCATACAAGATTCATACAAAATTACCTAACTTTGAATTCCAGCCAGGATGACATGAATTTTAGTTAATTTCGAACCAAATTACCCAACTTTGAGACTCGAAATCAAACAAGATTCATACAATTCTGGCCGGGTTTCAAGCTCTCTTTTTTTCTAATTTTGAATTTCCAATTCTTACGACCAAAACTCTCCAACTATCTCATAACTAAAAATTGTAGCAATCTAAAAAAAGAAAAAAAGAAAAAAAAAGAAATTGAAACCTGGGCCGGAAGAGTGATAGGAGATTGAGAGGTAAGAGGAAATTTGGAATAACAAAGGGTAAACCCCATATTTTCACATCCTAAGTAAGAGTCAAGGAGGGGGTACAAAAATATCTTGTTTTTCAAAATACCTTTTGTCCAAAATCGAAACTTTTAGTGGCTATTTTTTGAAATTACCCTTGATGCATCTGAATCACGAGAGTGGCCCAGAGAAGTAGCCCCTAAGAAATATTATTGGTATATATCAGAGAAGAGGCATATCTACTACGCAGCAGGAGTAATGACAAAATAAAAGGAGTACGGCATGCATGGGGCCACTTAAATCAAGTTTGGATTCTGAAATCTTGAATCAGCTGTGACCCAAAGGACCCAACCCATTCCTAAAAAACAGAGTTAATCGACCACAAGAATACCTGGCTAAGTTTGCAGTGTAATCCACCATCCTCTTGTTTCCATGCCATGCATAGAAATTCTATCGAATAAAACAGTTCAAAAAATTTATTAGGGAATATAATTTCAACATAATCTCATATTGCAAAACCCAGGGTGAGGTGAGGCCCCAAATTCATATTCCTTGCACTGCTGGGCATGGAGTCGCAAGAGTTAGCTAAACTACTCCCATCATCACCTAAACTTGTCATTCTCATGATGTTGATCTTTGAGCTCCCTCTACATTATGTCGCACCAAACACTGAAAGCGACCGAGAGTTATTAAAATATCAGAGTTGAAACTCCTCCTTGTAGTCACTGCACCTTGTTTGTTTTAAAAAAAATTCAAAATATTGCTATCAGAACCAGACATTAACACCTCTATCCTCCATCATTGTCAACACTCCCAGTCACGTAAATCTGGAAATTCTGTTTCAATTCAACAGTGGACAGGACCAAAGGGTTGGTACTATATGGACTGTGTGAATGAAAAATGTGCTGTTGTGATCGTGGGATTTCTTCATATCCACCATTTTGTTACTCTAAAATTTTCATACGAGCACATAACATTTTACAGGCATGTATCTCATCTCATATAGTTCCCACTTCCATCTCATGGTTCAGTCTCCACTTTCACGGCCATGTTATCCCAGAAACTTTCTTCAAAATTTATTAAGGGAACGAAAAGAAAAATAAGAACAGGAAACTTCTACTTCCCATTTTGAATATTCTTCAAGGAAACAAATTATTATTTTTTTCTCCGAAGATGAAGCCACAAAAGTAAAACAAACGACGAGTTATTGAGACATGATGATAATAAGTCCAGTACACACCATTATCAACATAAGAGGAATACAACTCCGCAAATGCAAGCCTACATGATCAGACGGTCCTGCGTAACAAGAGAACAGAAAATCAACTCCAAAGCTTATAGTACTCACATAGCATTCAACGCTATTCCAAACTTTCTTCAGCAAATTAAAGCCATAGTCTGAAACCCATATGTCGAGGTATCAAGAAATTATGATGTAGCACAGATAGGAACTTTCAAAGTCCATGGGTAATGGATGGCTGGTGTTTAGGAAATTTTCTTTTACATGTGCGTGTGTGTGTCGGGAGGTTTACTATCGAGAATAAGCAACCTTACGTTCAAGCAATAGAGGCATAATCAATGATGAAGCTCGGGAGATCAACTACTAATACGCCCATTAAATGTGCTGGTCATCTAGATGATGATCCTATTAAAACAAAAAGTCTCTGCAAAGTTGGATCTAACAAGGCCTACTTTCATCCATTCCAAACCTAGTTTATTCGGTCTAATTTCCCGCAAAGTCAAAACAGAGTTACCAAAAAAAGATTCGATTAGAAGTTACGCAGAGAAGGGCAAAAAATGTAGAGACAAGTTCAAATACGTTTTGTATACCTCAATCACCACGACGAGGGAAGTATAAGCACACGTTTCTTAGCTACGGAAAATCACGAAAACAAGTACAATCCATCAATTATGATCATTATCAATTTCGTAACCAATGATTATCAGATACACGAAACATCAATTGCTGATTGCAACCACACCAAGCATTTATTCAAATAGAAGGCAACACGTTCGTTGACATACAATATGCAGCAGTCAGACAAAAACGTCTATCAACATCTTAGAAAAAACTCAGAATAAGGATGAAAATTGAAAAGCGCTGACCCTAGGGGATGACAGATCGAGACGAACCGAACAGGTGGAAGATGGGAAAGTGTCCTATTTGGATGACTTATCCCCATTCTTGTAATAAACGTAATCGGGAGGAGAGTAAACGAGAGCAGCGGCCATGGCTGCCGGCAGAACAGCGTACTGGGCGAACACAGCGAGTTTCCTCACCAGCGGCTCTCCTCTCATTAGCGCCATTTTTCTGCAGATTTCACCGAAAGGAATCTTCAAATAATTGAAGTATGTATCCAGTTGGGAGTTGGTACATTACACTATATACGCCGCCAGCCCACGGTATCGCACTCTTCTATGCCGGTCAGGCCCATTCACACAAATTCGAGCCTTAACCACGGCCCGCATTTTAAGATTCTTTGTGTTTATGGGCCTTAAGTAGCAGTCATCCAGGCCCATTCACACAAATTCGAGCCTTAAGCCCGCATTCTAAGATTCCTTGTAGTTTATGGGCCTTAAGTAGCAGTCACCCAGGCCCATTCACACAAAATCGAGCCTTAACCACAGGCCCGCATTCTAAGATTCTTGTAGTTTATGGGCCTTAAGTAGCAGTCACCCAGGCCCATTCACACAAATTCGAGCCTTAAGCCCGCATTCTAAGATTCCTTGTAGTTTATGGGCCTTAAGTAGCAGTCACCCAGGCCCATTCACACAAAATCGAGCCTTAACCACAGGCCCGCATTCTAAGATTCTTGTAGTTTATGGGCCTTAAGTAGCAGTCACCCAGGCCCATTCACACAAATTCGAGCCTTAAGCCCGCATTCTAAGATTCCTTGTAGTTTATGGGCCTTAAGTAGCAGTCACCCAGGCCCATTCACACAAAATCGAGCCTTAACCACAGGCCCGCATTCTAAGATTCTTGTAGTTTATGGGCCTTAAGTAGCAGTCACCCAGGCCCATTCACACAAATTCGAGCCTTAAGCCCGCATTCTAAGATTCCTTGTAGTTTATGGGCCTTAAGTAGCAGTCACCCCAGGCCCATTCACACAAAATCGAGCCTTAACCACAGGCCCGCATTCTAAGATTCTTGTAGTTTATGGGCCTTAAGTAGCAGTCACCCAGGCCCATTCACACAAATTCGAGCCTTAAGCCCGCATTCTAAGATTCCTTGTAGTTTATGGGCCTTAAGTAGCAGTCACCCAGGCCCATTCACACAAAATCGAGCCTTAACCACAGGCCCGCATTCTAAGATTCTTGTAGTTTATGGGCCTTAAGTAGCAGTCACCCAGGCCCATTCACACAAATTCGAGCCTTAAGCCCGCATTCTAAGATTCCTTGTAGTTTATGGGCCTTAAGTAGCAGTCACCCAGGCCCATTCACACAAAATCGAGCCTTAACCACAGGCCCGCATTCTAAGATTCTTGTAGTTTATGGGCCTTAAGTAGCAGTCACCCAGGCCCATTCACACAAATTCGAGCCTTAAGCCCGCATTCTAAGATTCCTTGTAGTTTATGGGCCTTAAGTAGCAGTCACCCAGGCCCATTCACACAAAATCGAGCCTTAACCACAGGCCCGCATTCTAAGATTCTTGTAGTTTATGGGCCTTAAGTAGCAGTCACCCAGGCCCATTCACACAAATTCGAGCCTTAAGCCCGCATTCTAAGATTCCTTGTAGTTTATGGGCCTTAAGTAGCAGTCACCCAGGCCCATTCACATAAATTCGAGCCTTAACCACAGGCCCGCATTCTAATATTCCTTGTAGTTTATGGGCCTTAAGTAGCAGTCACCCAGGGCCGGCCCATTTTGTTGCCGGCCTTAAGTAGGCGGTCGATTCTTTTTATTATATTTAATTGTTAAAATGTTACTTTTGAAATACTTTTTATTTACTAAATTCATTTATGACATTGACATGCAATCGCAGCTCTCTCTTGAATCTGATCATCGGCTATTTTCTTATTCTTACGCTTTCTATCTCAAATTAATATAGTTGTTTATAAGGAGGAAGATGCATTTTAAAATCCAAATTTCTCTTTTATAGATACATTTTAAAATCGTGAATCTAATAAGTGTTGGAACCAATAGTATCAAAGTAAGATACGGATCTATGTGATAGAGAGGATGCTGGACTCTGCAGGATGAATTATGAGATTCCACATCCGCTAAAGAGGATAACAATTTTTTTTTTTAAATAGTATGGAAACCTCTCCTTAATAGATATGTTTTAAAGGTGTGAGACTTAAGTAAATTAACAATCAATAATCAATATGTGTTTTTCATACAATTAGAAGCTCATGGCAATAGGCACGAACACAAACGCGATATTTTGAATATAATATTTGATACAATTGGTATCCTACAAGAACAAGCTTGCCTTTTGCTACAGCCATGTTGTTGAGATACAAAGAAAAAGAAGAAGAAGAATGAGATTAAAAAAAAAAGTGAAAATGGGAGTGGCATGGGTGAGGCGATCAGGAGAGAAGGCCATGGTTGGTGACGACGTCAATGGTGGCGGGCTTCACCTCCGGGAAGCCGCTGCCGGACAAGGTGGGTGCATCAGTGCCGCCGCCCAGGTTGGGCTTGGGCTCAAGATGCCCCTCCGCCCCATACCCTTTCCTTTTGTACTCCTCCAAATCTTTGTATTTCACGTACGGACTGCTCTCCAATGGCAGCAATTCTTCCACAGAAGCCTTCTCTTCCTTCTCCCGCACCAATTGCTGCTGCTGCTGCTGCTGCTGCTGCTCCTCTTCGCTATTCGACATTTTTCTATCTTTCTCTCTCTATCTGAACAACACCCTTTTTTCACCTCTTACTTATATGTGACTCCTTCAGAAAAACAAGCAGCTTTGTCCAAGTGTTTCCAAAAGTTCAGCTCCCACTTGACCCGCTCCCCCCCTCTGAGCCCCACAATCATTAGCCATCTACGTTTCATTTAAATCATATCATATAATGCTAATTTCAACTATAATCATATCCAATATTGCTGAAGTTCATAACTAGGAATGATCGACGGTTGAAAACAAACATTTAATGCAGAGGGGACACGAGATGGAAGAAAAGCTGCGTGCCGGCGGCTGTCTGTTTCCGTGTCTATGAGTAAGCTTTTGTGCCCAGACAAATTTGGCTGGCTCTCCATCCTCCACACACAGCTTTCTATTACTTATCGTCTCTCCCAATTTCTCTGCCTCATATTCTTTCAAACCCAATGCCCTCTTATCTGCTTCTCTTCTTCTCTTCTTCTTCCATCTGCACCACTTTTGGCTTCAACCTCATCAATGGCGACTGATCAGAACACGTCCCAAAGAAGGGATTCCAATACCCAGCTTCTCGATGAGCTCGAGGCCCTCAGCCAATCGCTCTACCAAAACCACATCTCCACTACTCGAAGAACAGCTTCGCTTGCTCTTCCTCGGAGCTCTCTTCCTTCTATTCCTTCTGCTGAAGATGTGGGCATCGCTAGAAACGACGACAGGCTCAACAGGCCCAAGTCCCGACGGATGTCTCTGTCGCCGTGGCGTTCTCGCCCCAAGCTCAACGATGAGGATAATTCGCAAACGGAACCAAACAGGGTATCTTCGAGTCAGCCGGAGCCAAGGAAGTTGGATGAAGCGGCGCCGGAGAAGAAGGGGATTTGGAATTGGAAGCCGATTCGAGCTCTCACCCTCCTTGGAATGCACAAGATGAGTTGCTTGTTCTCTGTGGAAGTGGTCACCGTTCAGGGCCTTCCAGCCTCCATGAATGGGCTTCGACTTTCCGTTTGTGTGAGGAAGAAAGAGACCAAAGATGGAGCTGTCAATACAATGCCGTCTAGAGTTTCGCAAGGCGCTGCGGATTTCGAAGAGACATTGTTCCTCAAATGCCATGTTTATTGCACTCCTGGAAACCGAAAGCCTATGAAATTCGAGCCTCGTCCGTTTTGGATTTACGCTTTTGCTGTAGATGCTCAGGAGCTTGATTTCGGGAGAAATTCAGTGGATTTGAGTAAACTTATTGAAGAATCCACGGAAAAGAGTTACGAAGGAACGCGAGTTCGTCAGTGGGACATTAGCTTTAATCTGGCGGGAAAAGCCAGAGGGGGAGAGCTCCTCGTTAAATTAGGAATTCAGATTATGGAGAAAGACGGAGGAATTGGTATTTACAATCAAGCACAGCCAAAGGAATCGAAATCGGTAAAATCTTTCGGGAGAAAGCAATCGAAGACCTCATTCAGTGTTCTTAGTCCGAGATTAACCAGTCAAAGTGAAGCTTGGACTCCATCGCAAACAAGACCGTCGGCGGATCTTCCAGGAATGGATGACCTAAACTTAGATGAACCAGCGCCAATTCCGTCAACCTCGCCGCCTGTTCAGAAATCAGAAGAACCGAAGATTGAAGATCTCGATCTTCCAGACTTTGAAGTTGTCGATAAAGGAGTAGAGATTCAAGCGGAAGAGGAAAAGGTGGAAAAAGAAGAATCCGAGAAATCAGTGGACGAAAAGTCGACTTCAAGCGAGGTAGTCAAGGAAGTTGTGCACGACCAGGCTCATTTGAATCGACTATCGGAACTCGATTCAATTGCGCAGCAAATAAAAGCTCTGGAATCAATGATGGGAGATGAAAACATTGGTAGAAACGATGAAGAATCCGATTCGCAGAGACTTGATGCTGAAGAAGAAAACGTAACGAAGGAATTTCTTCAGATGCTGGAGGAGGAAGATAGTAACAATGAATTCAGTTACCCTGAAATTCCTCCTCTCCAACTTGAAGAAACAGAGGATTCCACGGAGACTGAATCCAAATCATACCTTTCAGATCTTGGAAAGGGATTAGGCTGTGTTGTTCAAACCAAAGATGGAAGCTACTTAGCCGCAATGAATCCATTAAACACCCCAGTTTCAAGGAAGGAGACTCCAAAACTAGCGATGCAGATATCGAAACCAGTGATTTTAGGCTCCACACAGTCGCTGAGCGGGTTTGAATTGTTTCAAAGAATGGCCTGCATTGGGGTAGAGGCACTGAGCTCAAAAGTAGTGGCATTAATGTCTTCGGATGAACTGATGGGAAAAACAGCAGAACAGTTGGCATTTGAAGGAATTGCCTCAGCAATCATTCAAGGGAGAAACAAAGAAGGAGCAAGCTCCACCGCCGCCCGCGCTGTTGGTACTGTAAAAGCAATGGCGACCGCGTTGAGTACAGGAAGGAAAGAGAGGATTTCGACAGGAATTTGGAACTTGAACGAAGCCCCTCTGACCATTGAAGAGATTCTAGCATTCTCAATGCAGAAGCTGGAAGAAATGAGCGTCGAAGCCTTGAAAATCCAGGCGGAAATGGCGGAGGAAGAAGCCCCATTTGACGTCTCTGCTCTGAATGTGAAAATTGGGGGAAAAGATCAAAATCAAAATTACCCCCTGGACTCTGCAGTTCCCTTCGAAGATTGGATGAAGAAATTCAACTTCACCGGATACGGAAACAAAAGGGAAGATCCAGAAGGCGTCACACTGGCGGTGGTGGTGCAGCTAAGAGACCCACTGAGGAGATACGAAGCAGTGGGAGGGCCTGTGTTGGGTCTGATCCATGCCGAAGAAGTAGAAATGGAAGACGAAAGAAGCAAATACGAAGAGGAAAGAAGATTCAAGGTGACGAGCTTGCACGTGGGAGGGTTGAAGGTGAGGAGGGGCGGAGGGAAGAGAAACGCCTGGGACAGTGAAAAGCAGATGCTGACGGCGATGCAGTGGCTGGTGGCGTATGGGATTGGGAAGGCGGCGAAGAAGGGAAGACATTTAGAATCCAAGGGCCCAGATTTGCTGTGGAGCTTGTCGTCGAGAGTAATGGCGGACATGTGGCTCAAACCTATACGAAACCCAGATGTAAAGTTTGCTAATTAGAACGGGCGGTTTCAATTCCGGCCAGTACTTGCCTCGCCGCCGAGGCCCACACCGGAGATGGTGTCCGTCGAGTGTGTCGATAGTTATTATTTTCCTATATAATTGATTGTAAGAGAGTAGTACATACATGTTCACTACGAAAGCAGGAGGGATTGCATAGTTCGTTTTGTATTTAATTAAAGAATTCCAATAAATCGCCAAAAAATCATCCAAACAAATTTATTTTCCCCCTTTCTGCTGAAGAAGCTCTTATATTCCCTCAATTCAATAAAGTACACTCTTTTAAGAGTTTGTCTCCAAAGCCACAGGATGGTCCCAAGGAATCGGGCCTGCGTGCACTGCTACTACACAGTGCCCCTCAATAGCTAACTTCGTAATGCGCTTTGCAGATAAGATCAACAGCAAAACTGCAAAAGCAAATCCTATTTACAGGAAACCTGCATGCATGTTAAACACACAAATTCAAAATCTTCGGAGAATGATACTAGACTTGTTTGGATTGGATTGACTTTCTAACTGCTTTAAAAAGTGTATCCAAACTTACCTCAGGATTTCTGTGCTTCATCAGATGAGGATTGAACCCCGAAAGAACTTGGGAGATGTCCCGAGTTTGGAGGCTTCGACTCTCCAGCTTGGTGGTCTGTAAAGCTTTGTTCTACTTGTTCATCAGAGTTGGGTTTCGACTTAACAGGTCTCTTAAAATCCTTCCCATTTCTAGGATCTATAAATAAATTATTCAGTTTCTGTTCCTGCAGAAAATGTAAATATAAATGTGTAAGGGTGACTCATAACACAATGTAATGGACAGCCATCTACACTATCACTTGGTAACCATATCTAAATGGCATCATCACTGGAATAACTAATTTCACATTAATTTCCTTGATCGGGAAACTCAAGAACCGGGTAAGAGAAAGGAAATGAGAACAAAAAATCATCATTTATCGAACAAACTAATGATAAGAAATCAAGATGACAAATTTAATTAAGATTAAAATACTCACTACGCATCACAAGAAGAGAGGATTTCATGGTAGGTCACAGTGTGAAAACTAAAAACCAAATACCAAATGGTGATTGATTTCATTGAAGTAATGAAATCGCAAAAGGAGAGAGGAGCCCAACTTTAGCAAAGGAAAATATATTTAAAGAACACTTCAACCTGGAGAAACAGAATTTAAAAAATAATTGCAATGGAGTTGCACATAATTTTCATCACCAAATAATGAGTAACAAAAGTGAAAGAATCTCAAAAAAGGCAAAAGAATCTTAATCCTAAAAATCTCTTCTATTTTTTCTAACCATGTGGTCCCAGAAATGGCTCAAATAATTGAATCCAAGGAATCTTCCCCTTCTTGAAGTCGAAGGGGTGTCCACTGAATGTGAAACGGATCAGACTTAGAAGAAATAGATGAAATGCTTTTAACGTCTTCTTTAGGAAGGGAATTGGCCGGTTAAAAGAGCGGACAATATGGTAAACTCGCACAAAATGACAAAAGATGAAGAGATGGACAGGGCATTCCATTTGCTACACAACACAGCATCTACCAGGGAGAGAACCGTGTTAGGTTGTCTATATGAACTTTTTGTGGGTCATCAATTCCATCATGGAACGAACATATTCACTCACCATTACCACGCAGCAAATGTTATATATGAATCTATCAACTGAAGGAAGAGCATGAAGACACGACAGAATCGAGTACAGAGTATCAGAGTTACTCACACCATGGAGCGCTTCAAGCTTTCTCTGCAAAGCGTCATGCTCAGCTTGAATACGGAAGGGAACACCATGCTTTTGGTGCACATTATTCTGGGCCAAGTCTTCATCAATATCACTAGATGTTGTTGCAAACGGATGGTTTGCAGGGATCCAACTGATTGTATCAGGGTCAACATCAGGAGGAATTGAATCTCCTTCCTTAAGAAACATGGTTGGTCTCTTCCACTGATATGCCCGAGACCTCCGTTTCTGATGAATACTTTGTTCCTCCTTCGTAAGAGTAACCGGGGCCAACCGATAAACCTTTCCACACATTTCTACAGAAGAATTGCTTTTGTCAACCTTCACCAATGGATTGTTAAAGGGATCATTGTATTTTAAAGGTTTGGAACTGCAAAAAAATGGCGATAACAGAGGAAATTATAAGAATATAATGGAAATAGGATATAACAAACATATTAGCATGTTCCAAGGACAAAGGTTCCAAAGACTTAAATCATACATGCCTCTTCTGTCAGATCTTAGCTGACCACGCCTGACTAGATCAGCAACTGATCCGGAATGACTGCTCCTGGACTTTCCCATCAAATACACTCTTGCAACTATTGCTAAACAAGCCGTCGCAATGCAAAATCCAATTGCAAGACCATTTCCAGTACATCTGTTCATCTAAGCCAGAAGAGAACAAGAGAGTAAGACACCCGTAACTCCAAAACAAAAGGCATGATTTGTGCTTAAGAGTTCATTCACTATAGTGTAGGGCTTAAAACAAAAGACACTATACATTTTCGCAAATTGTATATAATTCATTGCGTTCAGAACCTGCATTTGATTATATCAGTTCCGTTGATATCATAAAACATTTGCCCAAAACCATGCATGACGAAACACAGGTTGGACACGTAGCCCAAGAAGTATCAGTGTATGATCCATGCCCATTCAGGAGACAGAACTCAATTGAATTGCGGTAAGAGGTCTAAATTGTGAACATAACAGAAAGAAGATAATCCTTACAAACGCCATTCTCGGAAGTACAAAAAACTATAAAGAAGGAAGAGACACAAACTCCTAATCAACCAGAAACTTACAAGGAAAACGCCTGGAGGCGACGAATAAATCATCTCCTGCAATTTCCCCTTGTAATCTCTGGAAGCTACGCCACCAGTCCCACTCTTGACCATAATTTCATCATCTTCGACATTTCGTCCGGAATCAGTGCTCCCGGACCCCTTAGCCGAATTTATTAGAAATCTACGACCAATTCGATGCCGATTCCGGTTAATGTTCAAATGACCATACCTAATGGCAGCGCATTCATAACCAATTCCAAGTTCGGATAAGCCGGACAGAGCAAGAGGCTTTCGAACCCATACGTATGGCTGCACACATGATCTAGAAAGTTCATAAACACAGCAGAGAATATTTCCTGATAAAATCAAAAGAAAACAAGCGAAGCGATTACCTGGAAAGAATAAGAATGTAACCGCAGAGTCCAATTGGATGCCATTACGTGAGCAGGAAAACATACTGAAAGAAAGTAAGATGGGGAATCAGAATGGTGGAGGCAGGAAAATGCAGAGAGGTGCCATAGCAAATCAAGGATCCGGGGAGGATAGGGTTTTGCAAGAGTATCTTCGTTTCGGATCCAAATGACTCGATGAGAAATGCAAATGGGTAAGAAACATGTCTCTATAGTATCTTTTTTTTGCTGCCAATTTTTTTAATTTTTTTTTCACGTCATGTCTCTATAGTAATAATAATTTTTTTTAGATAATACGTTCGATGGGCTTTAAAGTGCACGCGCTGATGATATCTTCTTTTCCAGACCATATCTCACGATGTGACATGAAATTAATTTATGTAGCCCTACATTACTTAGGTTCGACATGCAATATTGATTTTATTTGTTTTTGAACTACAAAAAAAGTATTTATTTTTAATCCAATCCTAAGAAATAATCAGGCCCATTGGGCTAAACTCATCCCTCTCTTTATATATTTTCATTACTCCAAGATAACTGTCTTTTAATTATTATTCTTTTAAGCTTAAATGTTATTTCTAAAGTCAACACTGTTCTGTGCTATAGCCTCCTGATTTGAAAAGAAAATGCATGAGATTTATGTCTTGGTTGAGTCTTTGCCACGTGTGCCATAATTGAATGACACGGTGCCCATGTGGGTGGGGGTTTTCATTTATTTTATTTTATTTTATTGGACTGCTCGAAATGCGATGGAATAATAAAATTGACTTTTGGACGTTTGTTTACAAAAACAAATATTTTAAGTTTTGACCTAACACACAAACTTTAGGTTATAATGGTATGATAAAAATTATAAATTTATGCTAACTCACCTCTTAAAAAATACTAATTTATCCATTCATATTACGATAAATGCCGTCCTGTTTTTAATTTTTGGTCAAAGTAAAGGGACCATTTTCTTAAAGGGCGGAAAGGGCCGCAATATTTGATAGTGTGGCGTTGGAGGACTAAAAAATAAATAAATAAAAGTATGTTGCAGTTTAGGTTTTAAAAATAGGAATTAGTTGGTGGGTATAACTGCAATTTGTTTGCATTACATATATATATATATATATATATATATATATATATATATATATATATATATAATCCAATCAATCCATTCATTCACAGTTTGTCTTTGAACGAAGATTAACAGCAAAGTTAGCCTCCATAATGCAATTCCAGCCAATTCTTTACCATCTGTGGCTAACACACTCCCAACAAATGCATTTTTATAAACCAAGGGGCTACACATGCCTGCTTCATTTTTCTTTACATTTTCTTTTATCAACTTAATTTATTTGAAATCACTGCATGAAACTGGATGAGTTGGGAACATAATCTCTATCTCTAGTTTTGTTTAACTCACACGAGAAAAATCTATCTTCACTCACTATCAATTTCTCCATTGGGATGTAGCCCCATTTCTCGACTAGGATCTAACTGCACTTGGCAAAAAATTAAGAGATCTGTAAAATCGATCCATAATTATACGTTTGATGCATTTAACTCAAAGTTATGAAAACCAATTGAGAACACAGAGTAATTTTTTAATGAAGAAAATAATTTTTATGTAAAAAATTAAGACAATCAAACAGATATAGGTTGTATGTACATACCACCTTCGTGGAAAGAAAAAAAAAAAAAGTGCTAAATTTTGTGGGCCAATAAAACGATATATTTGAAAAATGATGCGTAGATTAAAAGTTAGTTTAAAATATTTAATTTGACAGGTAAAAAGCTGGCGAAAAATTCCAGTTTCTTGTCAAAAAAAAAAAAAAAAAACTATATTTTTAAAAGAGGGTTCATTTTCAGAAAATGGAAACAAAATATCCATTTGTCTGGAGTTTCCCCTTTCCCCTTTTTGATTTTAACTCCTCGCCTGTACTGTAAATTTATGGCATCTCCATTTCAATCCGAGGCTGAAAATCGACGAGACTGGAAGTCAATAATCACAACAGATCTACCAGAGCGGCCGATTTCAAATTCATTGGAATCGCCTTTGCTTCAACTTGATTTCATAAACAATTTCTAGTAATTACATGAATTTGATTAAGAAAGCTATTTACAACACGGAGGAAGGAAGGGAGGAAGGAAGGAACAAGAATCGCAGTAGTTAAAGGAAAAACCCTAGGGCTAAGGTAAGAATCTACTCGTCTTATCATCTCCTTCCTCTTTCACTCTGGATTCCGTCCCACCGTTCGAACTCGAGCTCGCCGGAAAACCGCCGCACTTCTGGCACTGACTTACCACAAGAATCTGACGGCACGAAGGACATGAAGAGTGAGATCGGAACCACATATCGATGCAGGACACGTGAAATCCATGGCCGCACTGCGGCAGCACCCGGATTTCATCACCGACTGCGAACTCCGCGAGGCAGATCGCGCAATCTGAGAACTGAGAAGAAAACTCAGCGGTGAAGTTGTACTTCGGAAGAGACCTCAGGATCTTCTTCTTGAGACCTTTATTGGACGCAGGAGGAGGAGGAGGAGGAGTAGAAGCGCCGCCGCTGACATTGCCGGCAAGGTGGCGTAGCCAGGCGCAGCGGGCAACAGCAACGAGACCGAGAACGCATATCAAGGCACAGAGGAGGGCAGCTAGGATTATGACGAAGTCAGAGTCATATGTCTGGGGCTCAGCCGAGTCGGAGACGGCGGAGGAGTTCACACCGGCGAGGTACCTAAAGGGACGCATTTGAAGCGGCGAGAGAAGGGAGGAGGCTAGAAAATAAGAGATGGGAAGGGAAGTCGTTTTGAATCAACTGGGGGCGTAACGTTTGCCGTTTCGATGGGAGTTTTATACTGGGGCACGGGAATCGGGCTTTCCATTTTCCACCTTGGGAGCTCGTGATTAGACTCGCCCACATGTCAATTATTTACTGAATTTTATTTTATATTATACTCCACAAATACACTAATATATATTTGTTCTTTTAATTTCCTTTTTAGTTTAATAGGGAGGGTAAGGATTCAAATTTCGAATGTTTTTCGTCCAGAACATCAGCTGCTCCAAAAAGCTTCAATCCAAAAATAATCTCTGAGTTACATCTTAGGGAATTATAAGCATCCATCTCATTGCTCCTTCCTTAGCCTCTTGTGTGTTTGAGCTTTGTGCTTTGTGTGTTTGTATGATGGGAAAAGGCTGACTCACTTTCATCACAGAACACACTCCTCCAACCTCAATTTCCTGTTGAGCTTCCTTCCAAACTCTAAAATAAAATAAAAGTTTGCTGGAATCATGAGGAAGTAGGTAGAGCTCTTTTAGTTGGGTTCAGAAGAGGAAAGAAAAAAAAGTACATAACTCAAACAAAATTAGAAGACGTATGAGGTAATTCCTGAAACTTTGCTGGAATCACGAAACAACCAACGCCATACATCAATTAATACTCATTTAATTAACATGATGACTGATATAATTGAAAGCGACGAATTCGGTTTCGTATCAAAAGAGTGAACAAAAACTAAAGCCTTTCCCCTATGGCATTTGGGTTCAATCCAAAACCAGTATTATTTATTAGTCATCTAAGAAATCACAAAACCATCAATCAAACAAGCAGTAATTTAGTGGTTTGATACTCTGAGACACGCTGCAAGTCCTTTCTCTTTCGTGGATCACTCCTATTGGTTCACAGTCAGAGTAGAACACAACACACTATTTCGCCCAAAACGACATCATTTTGCTGTAGAATGGGGTGACGTGGACTTGAATCCGAGGTTGGGGGAAACCAACAACGTGTTGTGTAGACAAACTGTCTGCTGATTTGAGTCGGTCTTCCTTTTTCTTAGATGACCAAAGTGAAAATGTCAAGAGGAGGAGGAGGAGGAGGAGGAGGAGGAGGAGGAGGAGGAGGAGGAGGAGGTTTCACAGGAAGGTGGGGTGGAAGCCCAGAGGCATCCTAGCAATGACAAGGCACTTTCGACGCATCAAGAAAGGGAAATCTTTGATTCTGCTCCACAATATGACACTTGGGACAACCATCCAATCCAATCCCCCTTTCCAACAACACCAATTTATTGCGTCTCTCTATGAAAACGATATCCACACACTTCAAACTTCTGCTTTTCCTTTTGCTAATGAAACAATAGGCAATATACAAATAAGGCTGTCACGTTTTCCCTATCAGAGCCGTCCTCTAACTCCTAAAAATTAATATCCAACCAGACCCAAAAGCTAAAGTTAAAGCTAAAGCGAGAAAGAAGGGGGTGGGGGCAGAGGAAAGGTGGCGTGGCCAAAGACCGAAGTAGAAATTTGGTGCGTTTGGCACTAACAAGAGTGGAGCTTTTGTTACATTTTAGAGGGGCGCAATGAGTCCATACCAAACCACTGGTCTTAACAATTTCATCATGTTTAGAGCAGCGGCAAGTAAAGAACTAAAGGTTCCATTGAAAAAAAAACTCCCCCTTACCCAATACCTGCCTGTGCTTCTCCTCGTCCTAACAAAAGAATCAATCAGTTAGCTAATGCTCAACTTCTAGTTCAGTGGGGATAAAAAACCTGGCTCTCGAATCATGTCAGGCCCCTCCTTTTTCCGGCCGCACCACTTCCAAAAGCTCGATGTTCAATTCAAAAGTAGCGCCAGGCTGCCTATACAAAGTAGGATTACATGTACATCTCATAACCATACAACCAAAAAGTTGTTATCTTATCTCTATCTCAACCCTCCACGCAATAATTGACATAAATAACATAAGTAAACCAAAGGCCACTTGACTTGACCATTTCTTGGATTCCTTAACTCATTATGCTTGCATACAGAAAAAAGGGGGCTAAATTATGGCTTTTGCCCATAAACTTTATAAAAAAAATTTATTCTGCAATTAATCTTTTAAACTTTTGAAATACACACTTCACGACTTTTATATTGTTTCAAAACAACTATTCACTTTAAAAGTATATTTAAGCTTCCAATTTTGCTCTTAAACAATATACAAGTTTTCTTGGTATTTTCCCTTAATGAAGTTACTTGAACAGGTTATATTTGAAACCCTTGTAATCTAAAGGGTAATGCGCATGACTGAAAAATAGACAATCACTGGGGGGAGAAAAAGTGTAAACCTATATATATATATATATATATATATATATATATATATATATATGCACATGTTTCATGATCAAAAGAAACAGTTTTTTTCAGTACAAGGTTCTGAGATCAGATTGTATGATATGACAACAAAACCAGGGAGTTGGACCAGATTTTAATTCCGCGTTTTCATGCGTTCACATGCAAATTGATCTCAGAAAGCCAAAATTAAAAAGACAGGCAAAGTAGGCCTCAAAATTTTCCAAGCAGATTACCTGAACTGCGGAACCCTTCCCTGCCACAGGACCCTTTCCCTCCTCGACATCATAGTACTTCAGTCCATTTGCGGCAATCAAAATGTCATTGCCAATGTGAATCAAAGAAAGCTACATAGAAATGCTCCTCATAATCCAGAACTTCCAACCATTAAATGTGAGATTTCGATGGATATATTATTTATTTTATCAACAAACATCCTAGATCTCTCGTGTTAGGATTATTGAGAGGAGTAGTTCCACGTTAACTAATTAAGAGAAAGATCATGAGTTTCTCATGTTAGGATTATTGAGAAAAAGATCATGAGTTTCTCATGTTAGGATTATTGAGAGGAGTAGTTTCACGTTAACTAATGAAGAGAAAAATCATGGATTTATAAGTAAATAACACTATCTCTATTGGTACGAGGCATTTTGGAGAAACCAAAAGCAAAACCGTGAAAGGTTATGCTCAAAGTAGATAATAGCATACCATTGTGGAGGGACTGTGATTCCTAACATGATATCAGAGTCACACCCTTCATTTAGCCATACTAATGGAATCCTCAAGTGTCGAACAAAGAAGTTGTGAGCCTCGAAAGTATAGTCATAGGTGATTCAAAAACAAAGCCTTCGAGAGCTTATGTTCAAAATAGACAATATCATACCTATTGGGGAGGGTCTACAATTCCTAATATCTCATAGTGCTAATAAAATTATAAATTCCACAAGAAACTCAACTCTTAGCGAATCAAACTTCCATTTCATTTCAGTAGAGTTACAATATTTAGATGCGGAAATGGAAGAATATGTCGCAATTACTGAATCAAGACTTGGAATCTTCTACTTATCGAAAGTATTGAGAATAAATTCAGAAGATAGTGATACACGAAGGACTGAGATTACTAACCGCTGGTGATACAGTCCTCGAGAGGAATGGTCCTCTTGTTCCTTATCTCTATTGCCTTGGACGGATATACAGAAACGAGAATGAAAGGTAGCGAAGAGGTCAAAATTGCAGACCTTCTTGAAATTGGTGGAGAAAACACATCTTGCATCGCATTCTCTCGTTGGTTGGCCGAGGATTGAGAACGAATTTAAAGAAGAAGGCGATCAATGGGACACGAATCCAAGCTCTTCGGTGTGGCCACTGCCATGGCGGTTGAACTGCGCGGGGGAAGTGTTCGGAAAGCGCCCACATCATATCGCTATCCACAAAATACAATAATATTTTAATCGAGCTTTTGTCGATTTACTAACTGTCATTTGTTTTAGGCGTTAATTTAAAAAGAAGATTAAAATAAATAAATAAATAAATATTAAGGAACTCCAAAACATGAATTTGCCGAAAGTAAAATAAAATAAAACGAGCAAGTAAGCTTCAACTTCAATTTTAAAGTTGGGCCAAATGCCCTGAAAAGATCGGGTCCATAGAGAAGGCAAGTATGGGCTTAGGAAATGGGCCTGGATCACATAGCGGGAAAACACGAGCTCATGGGAATTATCGTAATCGCAATGCACCAGATAATTTTCTCATGGCCATCGACATTATCGAACAAGAACAAGAAATATTTTCCAGTGTGATAAACTGTTTTGGCCCTTCAACCGCTCTCTCTCTCTCTCTCTCTCTCTCTCTCTCTCTCTCTCTTCAGGTCATTTTTGGGACTCACCGATGGCTGCTATATCTAATTCCTTGGTTTCAACCAAAAACCTTCAACTCCAGTTATCATCTGGTAATTCTTCTTACTCTCTAATTTCTTCAGCATTTGATCTTATCTCAGATTTTTGCTGTTGAATACTATTGGTTTTTCTTGTAATTTGTCTCTTGAATTACACCGAGCTTCAAATGGTGGCTACCTGCTACCCTTCACAATATGCTTATCTCATAAATCGGCAGTGTTATATGTAGAAACCGCCTTGTTCCATGGGAAATTTGTGCGGGAACCGTGTATTTTCCCTATTGTTATGAAGCTTGCGGTGGGCTGTTTATCGTTTCTCGATTGCTGTCGAAAGGCTCGGTTATTCTATTCGTTTCTGTTACGTGAACATGATGTCCTGATTTCCAAATCAATGAAAAATTTTCGATTCTTGGAAGATTGAATTTGACTAATACATAGTTGCTCTCATTTTCATAATTTGGAAGAATTGGGGAGAGTATAAATGTATGGACTCTTAAATTTTATTAGTCTAAATTTGCGAGCAAATTATTTTGGCAGGATCAAATCTGAAAACTGCTGATAAACTTCTGGGGAGTGTGTCTCCCACCAGCTTGTTACTCAATCCTGGTTGGGTGGGAAAGGCGAAGCTTTCTACATCCAGGCGGCCACTTTCAGTTCAAGCTGCATATAGGTATAATCTACGGAATCGCTACTTAAACAACATGCCATTAAGTCATATTTTATTAGAATTATACTCTCCGAAGTCTCTTTAGATGGTAGGAATGCATGTCTAGAATCCTTGTACGGGTAGGCTTATCATTGGGGTGTGCAAATTCTGGAAAAAGAACTGCCGTACTAAACCAAATTGAAGGTGTTAATCTCAGGCAGTCAACAACCAAGAATCTAACCAGTTTTAACTGAGCCAGTTCAACTGGTTCAAACAGATTTCCAAACCAAAGGATGAGCCTTTTAGGTTGCCATGTGCAAAACTGAGTCTCTTTAGTTTAGTTTTGAATTGGTGAAAGAATGATTGAATCAACATATTGAATGCATGTACTCATTCTACTCTAGATATTAAATCAAATGGTTGTTGAATTTGATCTATAAACTCTGTATGATTCCGACTTGGAGTTATGCCTCCCTATGAGAGTGTAGCATTTGTTCCTATTATATTTGGGCGCTAGTGTTTAGAGGCAAGGACAACATTCTGTGGAATTGCGCTGTCCATGCTCTCCTTTTGTTAATTTGTAAGGAGAAAAACAATATGATTTTTAGATACAAGGAGACTGCTTCCATCTGGAAAATTTAGCTCAAATCCTTTGTTCCTAGGTGAAAGAGGCCTCTTCTTTTCGTGGATTCTTTTTGGAATAGTGTACATATAGCTTCATCGTGGTGTTCCGACCACCCGATTTTTTAATAATTACAGCCTTTTAATGATTATTAATTATTGGAAGCCTCTAATGATCTAGTTTTTGGAGGTGGATTTCTCTTCCCGAGCCCTTAGGTTGTTTCTCTCTTGTTTAGTCTATAAAGCATCATTTCTTATCAAAATAATAATAATAAATCTCTGTATGGTTGAAAATAATGTACAGTCTATAGCAATTGTTAATATCCCTTATAGCATTTAGTATAAGTTGCAAATGGTCATGGCATGAGTTGATGTCTATTATCTTAGTGGGACCATCCTTTATGCTTCATTTGAAATATTCTAATGGCAGTTAAGTTTATTGTGTACCTTATGACAGTGATGGCGGACGGTCAAGCAATGCAGGCATTTTTGTTGGAGGTTTTGTATTGGGAGGGCTCATAGTTGGCACGCTTGGCTGTGTATATGCCCCTCAGGTTTTTGACTTTTGCTCATCTCTTATCTAAGCTCTAAATTGTACATATGAGAAATTCATCTAGTATATCTGTTACTTGTGTGCTATGATACTACATTATGTAAGTACATATTATAGCAATCTACCAAGAAGTATGCACAACTGTTGTCTCTGAGCTTTCAGTCCGAAATCTTAGACTTTCAACTTTGCATGACTGAGAGTTGATCTTGTATTACAGATTAGCAAGGCACTTGCTGGAACAGATCGAAAAGAATTGATGAGGAAACTTCCCAAGTTCATATATGATGA
Organism: Cucurbita ficifolia; assembly: GCA_033971965.1. Classification (NCBI taxonomy): domain Eukaryota; kingdom Viridiplantae; phylum Streptophyta; class Magnoliopsida; order Cucurbitales; family Cucurbitaceae; genus Cucurbita; species Cucurbita ficifolia. The sequence continues at coordinate 181,792 of CM066970.1, forward strand.
AGAAAAAGCTTTAGAGGTGCGAAATAACTCGTCTCTTCTTATTTGTTGCAAGTTATCTCCTGAATGGACATTTCGTCTTCACTTGACGCTGATTTAGCGAAGGCATTGATTTTATTTTATTTATTGGCAACATCATATACCCTTCTTAACCACCCTGAGTTGGAAGGGTGCTAATTGAGGTCCGTGAAAAAGTAAGCCGAAATAAAATGAGTTCAAGTTCAAATCATTGTAGCCACCTATATCGGATTTAAAATTCTACTAGTTTTTATTTACCATCAAGTGTAGTAGGGTCGAGTGGTTGTCCTCTTATATAAGTCGAGGTACATGTAAGCCGGCGCGGACACTCACGTATATCACAAAAAATGAATTCGTATGTTTTCTTTCCAAGCCTCGTCAAGTTCTTGTCAATGATGTTAAAATGTGCTTGTGTAGTTTTAGTTTTGAAAATTCTGCTGGGGGTATTTGCTCGTTGAACGTGTTTTTTTAATTGAAATTGCAGAAAACAAGAAAAGTGCTGGCACAGAAGATAGAACAGTTGAACTCTGCGATTGATGAGGTTTCTTCTCAGCTCCGGACAGACGATCATCCAAATGGAGTGGCCGTGAACTCTGACGAAATTGAACCTGCCATTTGAAAGTTGGTCTTCCTCCACCGCTCACAACTCTGCGACCTGGAATAATAGTTAATTTTCTCTCTTGAACATTTGATCCCAAGCTTTGATGCTCCATAATGTGTTGTTATGATCGCTCAAATGCTCCATATAAAGTTTAATAGATTTGTAGAACAGCATTCCTGCGCCGTGTTTCCTATTTTTTACACGAACAACGGGCTTTGTTTTGTATTCTGAAGCCACTTATTTCATCCCTTCCGCCTTCTATTTGCATTTTATGAATCGTTCAGCATTTTTTGAATTGTTGGCATTGTTTCGCAAAATAAGTTTTTACAACATTTGATGATGCAAGCAGAAACACAATTTTTAGGTGATGAAGAGACTTTCAGCTCAAAAAACATAATAATTTTGTCATCCAATAACATTTTATCATCCAGGTGAAATGTTATTGTTTCAGCTCAGCCAGAGTCAGTGAGGCCCTTCTCTCCGTTTGGTGTGGGAATGAGGTGAAATGTTATGAATCATTGACTTGGAAAAATATTCTCCGCCATCAATCAATGAGAGGCAGTGATTAGAAAGAAAATTCTGAACATATAGCTTGAGGGCATTATTGGAAAGTTACATTTGTGGTTTAGAGGCTGCCTAAATTTGCAAGGCGAAAAATGGTACCTTATCTCGTGTATGATCTGCTCCTCAACTTTCTCACCACAAAACACTTACTCTCTTCCATGTATGATTCGGAAAGGGTATCTATATATATATATATATATTTGTGAAGTGGAGTCGCGTATTAGCCAGAGTAAGCAGCCATGGCCACTCATGCAGCTCTTGCTTCAACTAGAATCCCCGCCAACACAAGGCTTCCTTCCAAGACTTCCTACTCTTTACCTACCCGCTGCTCATTCAAGGTTGGTCTCTTCTGCTCTCAAACTACTCAATTCTACCAGATTATCTGTGCTCATACTTTACTTTTGGTTTTTCCATGTGCAGAGGCTGGATGTGGCTGAGTTCAATGGGCTTAGATCCACTTGCCTGACCTTTTCCAACAATGCTAGAGAAGGATCTTTTTTCGACGTCGTGGCTGCTCAACTCACCCCCAAGGTTTTTCTTTTTTCCCTTATGTTTCTGGTTTGAAATTCTAGATGATTTCATGAGAGATCACAGTAGTTTCAGAAAATTGATAAGAGTATGAAACATGTTGTTCATAGCAGGCAGTAGGATCATCTCCTGTTCGGGGAGAAACAGTGGCTAAACTCAAGGTGGCAATCAATGGATTTGGACGTATCGGCAGAAACTTTCTGCGGTGCTGGCATGGTAGGAAAGACTCGCCTCTTGACGTCGTGGTTGTCAATGACAGTGGTGGTGTCAAGAATGTAAGCAATATGTTTCTTTTAGAACTATCTAATGGAACATGGTTAGCCGAAGTTTTACCATTTGGGATGAAAAATTTCAGGCCTCTCACTTGCTCAAATACGATTCCATGCTGGGAACTTTCAAAGCAGACGTGAAAATTGTGGACAATGAAACTATATCTGTTGACGGCAAGCCAATCAAGGTTGTTTCAAGCAGGGACCCCCTCAAGCTTCCTTGGGCCGAGCTTGGCATCGACATTGTTATCGAGGTAGGTAGATTTAAGCCCTTCACAATCAATAATCAGATTATCCAAGATCAATCGTTAATGTTCATGTACCCTTGCAGGGTACAGGAGTGTTTGTGGATGGCCCAGGTGCAGGGAAACACATCCAAGCAGGTGCAAAGAAGGTTATCATCACAGCTCCTGCAAAGGGTGCTGATATTCCAACATACGTTGTTGGGGTAAATGAAAAAGATTACCACCACGATGTCGCTAACATCATTAGGTCAATAATGATTTTGAGCTGCCATGTAATAGTTTGTGGTTGGTTTGGTTACTTAGGTAGGCTTCTGATAATTAAAGTTTTTTGTTTTAATTTTTTATGCAGCAATGCTTCATGCACCACCAATTGCCTTGCTCCTTTTGTGAAGATTATCGACGAGGAATTCGGTAAGCAATCGGTTTCGTTTTGGCCGACTGGCACTGGTTCCTGATTTTAACCATTTGATATATGATTGAATCCAGGCATTGTGAAGGGAACCATGACAACCACTCACTCCTACACTGGAGACCAGGTAAGGAAAAGATATGAACATCACATTATGAATGCACCATGACATTGATCTGATAAATGATTCTTGAAAAAGAGAAAACCTTATAACCTCTTGTCATGTTCTTGGGATTATTTTTAGAGACTCTTGGATGCATCACACCGTGACTTGAGGCGAGCCAGGGCGGCTGCTTTGAACATTGTCCCTACAAGCACTGGTGCAGCAAAGGCTGTGTCCCTTGTGTTGCCCCAGCTTAAGGGCAAGCTCAATGGCATTGCACTTCGTGTGCCTACTCCAAACGTTTCAGTTGTCGACCTCGTTGTGAACATTGAGAAGAAAGGCATCTCCGCAGACGATGTCAATGCTGCCTTCAGAAAGGCAGCTGATGGACCGTTGAAGGGAGTTTTAGCTGTATGCGATATCCCTCTTGTGTCTGTGGACTTCAAGTGTACTGATGTTTCCTCCACAATTGACTCTTCACTAACAATGGTAATGGGAGACGATATGCTCAAGGTCGTTGCCTGGTACGACAACGAATGGGGATACAGGTGAGGACTTTCATTGATGGAAATTGATGTTCCCTCAATAGTAGAAGCCAAAGTATACTAAGTTTCATTTGTTTTTTTGTTGTCTCCAGCCAAAGAGTCGTCGACTTGGCTCATTTGGTGGCAAGCAAATGGCCGGGAGCGGGATCAGGAAAGAGCGGAGACCCATTGGAGGATTACTGCCAGACTAACCCAGCTGACAAAGAGTGCAAAGTTTTTGAAGCTTAGGCATCATGTCTATTGCTGGCTGTTTTGAGTCTATATTGTTCTGGTGCATGAATGTACAATGCTGGTTTTGAATTCGTATATAACATTTGAAGGTAATATTCTAAAGCTAATGACCTTTGAAAAGGGACAGAAATGAACGAAATACAACATGTTCCATCACCTTTATTACACCTTTCTTCCTCATCTTTGCTTTGAAATTAGTCCGCACCCATCTTGTAGTCCATTTTGTTCTTTAAATTTAGATATTTTGCTCCGATTTCTTTCTCTAGAATCGGCAGAATACAAAATGCTCAAATTTTACTTCAGCTACTGCTTTTAGTTCTTGTGTTTACTCCAGCCTTCGCCCAAAAGGAAGTAGAACAAAAGAAAAAAAAAATGGAAATAGATATTTTTCTAAACCTATAGAAACAGATAGCTCAGTTATACATCTCCCTTACTGGATTTAGAATGTAATTTATGTGTGGAAAGGCCTTAAAATGATTGATGAAGAGAGCAGACAATGAACCTGGTTGGTTGCTTCAAGTTCTGTCTGCCACCTTCTCAGGGATTGATCTCCAACTGATCATCATCCCTATCATTTTCAGATGATTTCTCAACTTTCCTTCGTTTGCTTTCTCTTTTAGAAGGTTCTTTTTTCTCATCCATCAATGATATAATTCGTCGAAGACGATTAGAATGTGATCCACTACTGATGGACAGATCAGATCCTTTCTCATCAGAACGGTATAGCTGACGAATAATCTGAAAGCAGTATATGGCAAGAGAAATGAAACAGACTATCCCACATATTAGAAAGAGCCCCCAGAAGCTCTTAAGTTGAAGCCGGTCTGATTCTAGCTCTGCACTGTCCATGCTGCAGGCGCTTTTCATTAGCCATTTATCATGAATCCGTTGAAGATCGCCGTTCTCCGAGAGCTGCAAAATGGCCGTCGACAAGTCTACAGCCAAGGGAGAATCTCTGGGGAATGCCTGAAATACCAAAAGGAGCAACAGGAGAAGAGTTACTAAATCATGCATCCCATACTTGATAAGAATGATAAGTCCTAGAAAGAATTAGCACTCACGAAACCCCAGCCACTTTTTGTAAACTCCTGACCAACAACTCTGAATGTACACTGTCTCGACAGGAAACTTTCTACATATGGACGTTCGTCAACTATAGCAGCAACACCCCCCTTGTCAGGGCCAAGCTCAAGTGCCTTGGCATATTCTTCCGGTGATCCAAGAGCAAAAAGCCTGGATTTAGATATGTTCAGCTCCTCACTCAGATAACGTTCAGCGAACGATCCAACTTGAAAGCCTATCGGTTCGCCACCTTTCGTCAAGGTTTCGATTCCTGTGATTGGAGAATATAGCTGCTGCACTGTGAGAATGGATGTTAAACTGGCAGTGTAGCTAGAATTTATTATCAAAACCACAAAGAACCATATGATCAGCACTAGGCGGCCAAGAGTGCTAATTGTGTTCTCCTCTGCAAAATACGTACAGAATGAATTAAATTACAGATGATAACATTATAGTGACCATAATCAATGAAAGCAAACCATCTTTTAGCAACTTACTGTGGGCAAAAAATAGAGTTGAGAAGCTAAACCTGCAAAGTTCACAAGCAATCAATCGATCAGCAGAAAATTTTAATGAGATATCAGACAAAGGACCTCAGAATAAGGACCTCACCATAGAATAGTAATACATTGTTTTTTAGGTGGACCTCTGAATTCATCATTCGTCCTATGCTCCAGAATCCAGATAACAATTCCGATAAAAAGGAAGAAACTAGCGGTGACCATCCACATGGCTGGAGAAAATGGATGCAGGAAAGCCCAAGCACCAGTGTTCAGTTTTTGGAATGGAGCCACCACAACTAGTCCAGAAGCAGTATATGGCAGAGTAAAATCCACAAGCCTTGTACGGCTCGTGACAATGGCCATGTCTCCAACAACAGCATCAAATTTCTGATACACAGACAAGAATTAACCAATTGAAGCAACTTAAAAGATTCAAAATTTAGATGTGATTTAGTACTCACGCCAGTTGTGATCCCATACACAAGATCTGTGTAATTTGGATTATGATGGCCATCGCCAAAGGCTATGAATCGGTGCGGGACAGCGTAAGGTAATAAGCTTACAGCAGCTGTAAACACATCAATGCAGAAACCTTGGAAATTTTCAGTCCTTTTGATTCGTGATACAAACTCCTTGTAGCTGACTCGAAGTGGCACTCCAATGTTTAATAGCTTCCCATTGTTCGGGAATACCCAACCTCGAGGCTTACCTATTGTATTTCCTGGCCATATAACCTCGTACAGCTTCTGATTTGCGCTTGAACGATTAGGTGGTTTGGAATAGAGTGTCTCAGGAGAATCAACTGATAGACCAGAATAGTTGGACCAGTAACCCACCCTTCTTGATCCAGTCCCAATAACATTAATAATATCATATGCAGGATGAGGAAGGGATCTGTCAGAATCAAATTTAATGGCACCGCTCAAACCAACAAAGTCACTCTCCAATATGTTATCCAGCAGGCGTTTTCCGCCATCAAAGATAGTCATAGCTTCAAGATGAAGATTACCGCTTTCATTTACATGCAGTCTGGAATCATCAGAATGTGTGATGATCCCACCTTGATTAAGAAATTTGTGGATGGCATGAGCAACCACCCAAACAGAGTCATAAGCATACAGACCATATGCATTCAGACCTAAAGAGCCACTTGTGAACTTATTCCACCTTGAAAGAAAAGCTTTCTTTTGATCTGAATCTGCTGTGTGCTGGCGTAGAGAAAGAACTCCTTGCATCGACTCTACGGTCTCAAGAGGGAGAGGAACAACACTATCTAGTAGAGATGAAAGCCAATCAGTTGTTATCCATACATATCCATTCCCCATCATTTGAAGGAATTTAGCCACTGAAAAGACTAAGGCGCCTAATTTGGGGTTCACATGGAGAATCATAACTCTTGATTCCATTAGTGCAACCTTAACAAGTTGATCCAAAACTTGGGCTCGAGTCACCACTGATTCTGGACTAATACCCACTTTATATGTGATTTTACAACGCTTCTCAGCAAGTTTATCACCCAATGTTGCAATACCGTTCCACCCATAATCATCATCCACATATATAGCAATCACCTCTTTCCATCCATAATAATCAACAATCTCAGCAACTGCAGCCATTTGAAATAAATCACTCTGTGCAGCCCTCACGAAGAATGGAAACTGAAGGGCAGAGAGAGTAGGATCTGTAGCTGAGAATGAGACCAGAGGAACTTGGAACTCAGTTGCTACTTGGGATGAAATGTGGGCAACCACAGAAGACTGAGGGCCTATGATGGCTACGGTTTTATTCTCCATAAGTTGCAAAACTACAACAAATTCATCGTTAGTTCTAGGCTATGATTACAAGAAAACGTCAGAAAGTTAAAGCAATTAGGTGGGGGAAAGAAAATAGAAGAACAAAATTAAAAAGAACAAGGGATCACCTTCGACCATGCCCAGAAACCCACTACAGTTGGAATTTTGCATTTGTAACCAAAGCTTGGTTCCGGGAAGAATTCCGGGATCCACATTCACATCTTTCACAGCTTCTTCAATGGCAATCTTAGCAACTTTTCCAATGGTGGAATCAAAAGAGAAAATAGCCCCAATGTTCACAACCGATGGTCTTGACGAACTGTTCTTACCAAATTCGAGAGAAAAACTACCACAACAGAGAGATAGCAAAGAAAGAAGCAAAAGGAAACTCATTTACGATTCTTGAGACGTCCGTGGCTTGCCGCCAAAACAGTGGATTTTATCTACGTCCAGTTTATGCAAATAAAGAAACTTCGATCCAGTTGAAAGTCATGAGCACACCAATAGAACCAGTAAAACCTTCTTCCGCCGCCCGCCGGGAAAAGTTCTTAAACAGGACGAGTTTTTTATTATCTCGTGGTGAATCAATTGCACCCACAACCAAGATAAGCTTAAATATTAAACATTCACAACGAAGCTCTCCATGTAAGCAGACCAAGGATCCGATTCCTTGCCCTCTCCATACTGGAAAAAGAAAACCACCCAATATCAAGGCCACGGAAACAGTTTCAAACTTGACTGATCCCTGAAGGTAAGTATTATTCTACAAATGCCTAAACTCCCAGAAGCAGCTTGATTGGAATTAAAACACAAATATCCTCAAAATTAAGAAAGCAGTAATAAAATAATCAGTAGCAAAGTCGCGTAGCAAACTATCAACTAACCGGAAAATCAAGTAATGACGAAAATTCTGCTGCTCCAATACAACTTCATCGAACAGTAGATTCACTGAAAAATGAATGAAGATAAGGAAACGGAAGCCTGATTGGAGGCTGCGCCAATAAGAAATTGGAATGATTGGGAAACAAAGTATATGCTAGATGCCAAATCAGCTGCTGGCATCGAGGGAGAGAGAAGCAAACAAAATTTGACATTACTTGATGAAGCTGGCCAGCCAAACCACGTGAAAATTTCGACAACAAAAAGTAAGAAATTCCTTCGTTCATATCGTAGATGAAGCAAAAGTCATGAAGTGTTCTTTTCTTCGACGCCCAATCTTTCTGCAGCAACAGTGACACCGTCTACTGTCGCTCGTTCGGTACTCCACAGGTGAGCCCTTCCGCCCGTGTGGGCGGCTGAGACTCCGCCCCTGCCCGTCGACGAGGATTAATTTTCCAAAAATGTCCCACTTTGTGTTATAGCATTTTCTTAACAATTTTGCAAAAGTGATTAAGATGTGTTTATATTGCCTAATTAATTGTAAGATTGATTAATCCCTCGGTTTAAAATGGATTTAAGATGGCTTCTTTAATTACAATGCCGTTTTTCTCCCACTCATCTTTAAAAGTCACTAACAATATTATTCGAGTAATAATTAACTGCTTAAAAGAAATTATATATTACGTTACCAACTAATTTGGGCCTGGGCTTCCATTTAAAGACTGGGCTTTCGAAGAGTCCAGCCACCTCGGGATGGGGCGAAGCGGGATCGCCCAAAAGCGGAGGGGAATCACTTTCTATCTTAGCCGCAACATCTAGTTGCCTCCAATGGAAGATTGCCACGTGTTGAGTCGAGGATCTAGTGTCTTTGGTGGCCGTCAACGGACCCACGGAAGCCCTTTAGACTCCTAAAGGACAAGACAGAGGGATAGCGCTGGACCGTCCGTTTGCTAGCTAAGAGATCCAACGGCTGGGTGGTCTGGCGGCACCGATCCACAAATTTCACCCAAGGTCATGGGTCACCCACAAAACCAACCAATAATAACTGATCACGTGTCGTTATTCGCGCACCCAACTGACAGCTACGAGATCCACCGGATAACCTGGAATCGCCGGTCGCCAACCAAATACATACAAGTTAGTTCCCTCTTTTTTCTCCCTTTCACATTCATTTTCTTCGCTCCAAAAGCCTCCTGAAAGATTCTGCTCGTCTTCCTCACATTTTCTCCTCTTTAGGGTTTCGTTTCTCTTCCACTTTCCGACCACCAACACAATACTCAAAGCTTCTCAATCACGCTCCTCCTCGTGAGAAATCTCCTACTTTTCTAACGGATTCTTCTGGAAATTTATCTATTTCGTTTCTTTTTTGCTCGCATCTCTATGAGACTTCTGGGGCGTTTTGATAAGTTATTCGGCTTGGTTTGCTTTGTGGCTTCATAAAGCTTCTCTCGATTTAAGTAATACATATAAAGCCAGTTTTCCACTTTACTTTATTCGACAGCTTTTGGAGGATTGTGATTTCGTCGAGCAATTTTCCCGGGTTGTAGTTATTCCACACGATTTTCATAATTGGCTTGGTAGATCCGATATTTCCCATTAGACGCAAGTGAAGGTCGGCAAATTTTGCGGTTGTTTACTGGGTTTCTTCTCCGTATTTCGTAGTTCGATCTGCAGTTTGATCTGGGTATCCTTGTGTTGCTGATTTCCAGTAATCGTGTATTGAAGATTTGGATTGGAGTCTGCGACTTTCTATTAATTTGTTGAAGTTGAGGTGGAGTGATTTTCTTCGACTTATTGGTTTATCTCTGCCCCATACCCTGGCCGATACCGCTAGAAATTGCAATTATTGAATACTTTTGATTGGTCAGCAGAGGCTATTTTCCGAGCTTTAAATTTGGAAATTTTGATATCTAGGAATTGATTCTTCACAAGGGCGCTGTTTGTAGTTCTTCTGGGATAAGGGTCAAAATCGACTTAATAGATAAATTTATGTCTTGGACAGAAATATGGCCACGGGTTTAGATTTTTCACCTCCCTTCACCCTACTGGAAGGCGGCGGATACAATAAGGACAATGTATCAGCCACAGATGACGAAAGTTCTGATAGCTTTAATAGTTTGAAACAGATGACCAGTGGGAAGCCTCCCCGACACCTCTCAGTAATGCGGCATAGTGTGAGCTCCATAAAGCTCCTTGGTCAAGCTGACTTGGTGAGTTTAATCATTTTTTTACATTTTCGATTTTTTGGAGATGCATATTACTGCTTCTTTTTAAATATTATCTTGTATAACGTCCTTCCAATTTCATGGGATGGTTTGATGGTTGTCCGTTGAGATATAGTACAGTATAGTATTGTATATATATATATAAGTCTGCCTCAATGACGTTACGGGCATTAAGTTCTGGTTGCTTCCTTTTCCTTTTAATACAAGTAGCATGACTGTTATTCAAAACATGCATCATTGACATATTGCTTCCAGGACAGCTTGAAGTCTGAAAAACTTTAGTGTTCCCATCAGACTTCTATTCTAGAACTTTATTGTTATTGATGCGCTACGAACTGAAAATTGTAATATTCTATCTAGTTGCAATTATAGGAGGGCAGAGGTTGGGGTGTCCTAGCTTGTTTTTCAGAAATTTCTATACTTGGTAGTTCTTGTTCTACTGTGATCAGTACTTCTACTGGTCCTGTATCTTTTTTTGGTTTCTAGTGTAATTATAACCTTTTATTCATTTATTTTTGTTGTAAATTTTGGGAAAGCTATGAAACATCTAATTATGTGCCCATAAACTCTCCAGAGTTTGGATGCAGAAACTCTTGGGAATAAGTCGCCTGATGGAAAAACAGGATTCTTACCTGTCTTGAGATCGGGTAGCTGTTCAGAAAAGGGACCTAAGCAGTACATGGAAGACGAACACATATGCATAGATGATCTTGTTGAACATATCCATGCTTGTGCAGATTTCACTTCTCCTGGAGCGTTCTATGGTGTGAGTATCACTTTTCACCTTGATAACATTTTGACCTGTACACGGTAACGTTGTAGGAGTAATCTCCTTTAAGGGCCGACCAGTGATGATACTAATTATTCAACTGCCACTTACATTCCATCCATGTGATTCTTTTAGAAAGATTTAAATGTTGGCTTCCAATAATTCTGTTAGTAGTAGTAAACTCACCCTCTTGAGAAGATGAAATTGTTAAAATACAGTGGCTGAATCAAGGATTTAAAAAGTTTGCATTGGTTCCACAGGACAGATAGGCGCAGGCACACATAATTGTGGTACTGTTTGCTGCGGTTGGCCTGAGTTGGCAAATTGATTTTTTCTACATCACGTGCTCAATGCACCAGAATAATAGTCTCTCTATCACAACTGACATTTAGTTACCAATAATCACCACATTTTCCTGGTTTTGTAATGCAACATTTGTCTTAGTCACCACTATATTTTTCATTTTTCTCTCGGTTTTCAGAAAATCCTTTCCAATTTCTTACCTTCGCATTTCTGGCAGTATTCTCATAAATCTAATGTGAACAGGGTTCTTGGCCATTTCGTTAATAGCTTCTCTGTACCAGAAAGTGATTCTCTTGGATATTCTCTTTAACGTTGTATTTGGTGGAATTATTGTGTTGCAGGTATTTGATGGCCATGGGGGTACAGATGCCGCTGCTTTTGTTAGAAAGAACATCCTCAGATTCATTGTGGAGGACTCCTGTTTTCCAATTAGTGTAGAGAAGGCAATTAAGAGTGCTTTTTTGAAAGCTGATTATGCTTTTGCTGATGCTAGTTCTCTGGATATCTCCTCTGGCACAACTGCCCTAACTGCTTTCATTTTTGGAAGGTAGAGACCTCAAATTATTTTGGAGTCGTGTGTGTGAACAAAGTTTATCAGAAAGTTTTCTTGGGATTCAGAATTCTAGCAATAAATTACATAAACTATGTGCTTTTGAGTCTACAAACTAGTGGAAAAGTATTTAAAGGGTTATTTCTCAGGATTTCTCTAAAGCCCGTGAGGTTATGAATATGATGATTAAGTGCCCCACGTCTCTACATCCATAATTGTTGAAAAAGTGTATGTCTACAACGTGTAACAAGCGTTAGTTCGCATGCTAGATTAATATTAGCAAGCAGGAGAGCATTGATATGCGTAGCCACTTGTTTGGATTAGCCCACTTCATTTTGTCAGTGAATCAATCAAATGTAGTGCAAGTTTCTTGGACTAACATTCGTTCTTCATACACTGAATGCTTATCTGACCAGGTTTCCTGACAAATGTGTCAATGTTAATTTACATTTTCAGTATGTTGTATTCAGAATCATTGTCCAATCATTTCTGACTTCTAATTTTCTTCACTACAGAACAATGATTATTGCGAATGCTGGGGATTGTCGAGCTGTTCTGGGGAGGAGGGGCAAGGCTATTGAGGTGTCGAAGGATCACAAGCCCAACTGTGCATCTGAAAAACTCAGAATTGAGAAGTTGGGTGGGGTGATATATGATGGGTATCTCAATGGCCAGTTATCTGTTGCGCGTGCTATAGGAGATTGGCACATGAAAGGTACCAAGGGTTCTGCTTGCCCACTGAGCGCAGAGCCAGAGCTGCAGGAATTGAATCTGACGGAGGAAGATGAATTTCTAATAATGGGGTGCGATGGGCTTTGGGATGTTATGAGCAGTCAGTATGCCGTTACAATGGCAAGGAAAGAGCTGATGCTACACAACGATCCTGAAAGATGTTCAAGAGAGCTGGTAAGAGAGGCGCTAAAGCGCAATACGTGCGATAATTTAACTGTTATTGTGGTCTGTTTTTCCACTGATCCGCCCCCACGGATAGAAATACCTCCAACTCGAGTAAGGAGAAGCATATCATTAGAAGGGCTGAATTTGTTGAAAGGTGTACTGGACTGCAATTCATGATTTTAAAGGGAAAGAGATGTGAGAGTTGGTGTATATATAACATTGGTTTAGCAGACTGGGCTACGGTTTCTCCACCAGAGCTGCCTATGCCCCTTATCTATTTGGCATTGGATGCTCATATGCTTTAACGACGAAAATAAAGAGTCATATCAGATTCTTTTTTTTTTTTTCCTTTGTTTTTCTGTTGTTCCTTTTCGTTGTAATGTGATTTCGAACTCTGTGCGTGTACAGATCAATGTTGTAACAGTTGGTAACCCTAATATTCATTTGTTTTCTAATCTCTGCGTTTCTATGAAGTTGGTGAGAATTTTCGGAGACATCAATTGGTGCAACCAGAATCTTCTTTTGACTATCTTTGTGTAAGAGCTACTTTTGTTCCTTTCTAGTGTTGCTACAAGAGTGTGCCTTCAAATTTTTTGGGCATAAAAAAACTGCTATTTAATGTACAAGCAAGCTGATATATCATAACTTTTTTACCCTAAGAGGGAAGAGCAATTGACAAAAGGGACCATCTACAAAGGTATATGCACGAAATAATCTTATATTGCTGTTTCGACAATAAATAATAATAAAACCATAAATAATAACAATGCAAATTTATTGCCAATAATAATAAACATTTTCACCTCCACGCTAGTCTTGCACAAATATAGAAATTCCCTTTTAGGAACTGAAAATATAGCCCTAATAATTACATCGCTCCCAACAACTGACTTGAGCATAAACCAGGCTTATGCCATGTCATATGTGGGCGACAACGAACGAGAGGGTTAAAAAACCTACTTTGTTTGTGGTCAATACCGATTTCTTCGGACGCATTAGCTTGGTCATTATATCACCCCTTCATAAGCATTATTTCCTGGGAATCCTAAAGAGAAATGTCATGCCGAAGGACTGGACTGCGTCATCACATAACTTCAAGCATCTAGCTTATGAATTATGAGCAAAGAGCACTTGAAAAACTAAGTCGCCGGATCGTCATTTTTCACCTAATCTTTCAGTATGAAAAACATGCAGAAAATCCCATCAACAATATAGACAAACGGCTGGCATGTGAATTACGAGGTCATGAATGCCATGACTTTATTATAAATGGTTAGTTTTACTTTTGGATCATTTAGCTTAATGAAGCCTACCTCGAGTCCCTAAGCTTTACTACACAAAACATCAATCTGAGGCTTTTAAGTCAGCATCACCCCATCCTCTGAGTCTTCTATCAAAATTAAAGATTGAAAGTGCAATCAAAGCCTAACTGTCATACAAGAAAATAAGCGTGTAGCACATATCTCCTGTTTGAAACAAGCTATCTGTTGCATGGTTTATAGCTCCTCTCTCCAACCTATCTTTTCATAGCTCCCCATCTGCTTCATCATCATCGTCATTCAGCTGAACACTGCTTTACACAAACAAGGTGGCAACTGTTTATTACGTATTGAAACTATAAGATTTCACAAATCTGCCAAAATGGTCAAATGACGAAAAGGGAAAGGTAATCTAAAACAGTGGCTATGGTTTTAGTCTCTATCACAACTAGGAACCGCCATCTAGACTCTGAGGTAGGTTAAATTCATAGGTCACTGTTATATAAAAAGTACTTTAGGTTAAATATCATTATTTTAGATGTTCTAAAAATAACACTTGTTCTGCTTTCTAAATCCACCAATACTTATTTTGAAATCAATAATCGAAAGAGGTAGTTAAAGCCCCCTTTGATAAACATTTAGTTTTAGGTTTTTTGAACACTAAGCTTTATAAACTCACTTTCACCTATAAGTTCATTTATTTTGTTATCCACTTTCTACCATCGTTTTCAAAAACCAAGCTAGGTCTTGAAAACTAGAAAGGGAACAAACCAAGCTGGGCCTTAGAATTCGAATATTTCTTTTAAGAAATGTGAAAACCATGGTATTGAAATTGAGAGGGAACAAACATAAATTTAAAAAACAGAACTAAAAACAAATTCATTATCCAATAGACCTAAGAGAACTATTTTGATGGAGCAGTTAAGTACTACAATAACTAATTCTATAATCAGTACAGAATGAACATTTTTATCACAGGATCAACTTCATAGTCAAATTAACATTTGAAATTGATATAAAAGCACTTTTCAGAGGTTCACGAACAGCAAATTAAGAGTTACCTCGCCTTGCTGCAATGCCTGCTCAAATCATGGCATAGTACTTTGCTAACAGCACCTGGTCTGACAGATCCTTTCTTAATCAACTCTGCCAACTGCAGGTTCATCAATATCAAGAAATTGCTTAGATCTGTTGAGAGGGAAAAAAGAAATAAAAGAAAAAGAAATTATTCATAGGCAAACATGTCAACTTACATCATCTTCTGTTTCCTCTAATAATCTGTTTCGATAATAAACAACAACATTAGATTGGGAAAATCATAAATCTAAATGAACCAGCTGAATTATAATCGCTGAATAATCATCACAAAATACAGTCTCACCTCCCACAATAAGTTGATATATCTTTCGAATAAGCCCGGGCTTCTTGTTTATCTGTAACAATGAAAGCAAATAAATGTTTGCATTATAACAAACAAACAAAAATAATTTCATATGCAAACGCAGCAAGCTATAAATATCAGTCATCTACAAGAAAGTGAATTTAGGGCATGACCAAGATCTAAATAAATTCAGTCCAGGCCACTTGTGATTCTTGTTATGCATCAAGTGCACGATAGTTAGCTATCAAACATTCCACAACTGGAGTAAGAGTTTCAAGTGTCAATTTCAATAGCCAAAACACACACACACACACAACAACAACAACAACAACAATAACAAATCAAAAAAAAAACAAAAACAAAAACAAAAGAAACATAGGTTTATTGAGAAGGAACTCATTGAAAGACAGAAGCTTAAATTTGCCACACACTTGTCAAGTTGTCCCAGTCATCCACTTTGATCCACTGTTTTCCAGTTGAATCTGTCTGCACCAAGAACAGATGAAACAATTAACTCACAAAATAAGCCCCCAGACTGTCAGAAATTAACCAATCTTCTAGAATCCAATCCAACTAAGATCAAATAGTTAATTTCAAAGAGAAGTACCTTCTCGATAGTGTAATCTTGCATCTTTTCACAAAGCCCGTCCAGGAGTTCAACAACTCTTAGCTCACTGACCCTGCAGAAATTTAAGCTTACAATTTACAAATATGAAAAATGTAACTAAGAATAATCAGTTTTAATAACCTTTAACACGTAAAGAGTTCTTTAATATTTACCACATTAAAATCATAAATTGAACTATACGTCTGTATCTCAATAATAAAGTAAGATTTCGATATAATTCAAGCAATTGAAATCAGAATTATTGCGACTCTTTATCCAGTAATGACATTGTACAAGAAAATTTTGCTTCATATTAATAACACTCTCTGTTCTGCTTAATTGATATCAAACATTATTAATTGCGCAACTATTTGGAATTTTAACAGTATCGGTATCACCTTCTTCATTTCGACTGAGCTTTGAATAGTCAAACTTATTTCATTAAGCTCCTAAATTTCAAACATCATGGTTCTTTACCGGCCTTTCTACAAGCTACTCTTCCCCCTATAGACGTCGGCCCAACATATATTACTACTGAACTATTTATTATCACCACTGCATTTTGTTACATGTTAATAAGAAATGTTCTAAACATGCCAAGGAAAAAAGAGCAGCCGGAAAATCGGGAGGTTGGTGTCTTACCTGTAGTCAATCACCTTCCCCTTACGCTGACCTTTAGAATCCAACCGATGTCTCATGTCTAAATGATTCCTCGGTTTTTCCTATTTAAACATGTAATTACTGTTTGGTTATTGAAGCCACTATAACACGTAGAAACCGTCTAAAACTGTGGTCGAATTTTTCTATAGAAAGGAACATCGCCTTACATTGGAAAGTCCACGTTCTATCTCTTCCTGCGAACAATAATTACAGAAGTTAGGTCCCCTTTCGTATATCTACTAGTTAGCATTAGCGATGCTAAGCGGATTACGATCAATTCAGCATTAGCAAGAGAAATCACTTAAACATCCAATAAGAAAATGAAGTTATCCACCAAAGAAAAGGAACACGTACAACTAACTAAGTTGAAACCAAACTATAAGACAATGCAACAGAGAAGGATGACTAGAAAGTTAAAGCCAATCGAAAAACAGTAAGAGACAGTGATCAGATTCAAGCACGCACCACATAAAATAAGCAAATCGATGAAGGACTTTCACGATTCGGAGACCAAAAAAAGAAAACACAACAACAACAAAAATAATCCAAAGGGGAACAGAGAATTGTTAAGAACAAGAAATTACGGCAACGGCATTGCAAGCGGCGCATTTGTCATCAATGCAATTGACAACACCGAAGTAGATCACCATTAACAATAGAACCCACGCGTTGGATTTCATCGTCGTTTACGCTTGGTCCAATCCAAGTCCTGATTTTCACCTCTCTCCGATCTCCTCCAGAGCTTCTCCAAACATTTGCTAATCTGAAATGACAACAAAACGAAGCAAGAAAATGGCGGTCTCCTTGACGAATCTATGGGCTTGACTCAAGAAGTACAGCCCCGAGTCTATATAGCAGTCTTCCCACTTACAGGCCTTCAGCCAATTGAGGTCCAAATAGTGCCCATAATGGGGCTCGGATAATGGCCCATCGATGGAAGTATTGCAATTATCCCCAACTTTTCAGGCGATGGTTATCGATCTCTACGTCATCCAAACTCTAATTCTAACGCAAATTTACATTTTTGGTGCACTATGCCATTGTTGTATTGATCTCTACATCTTCGATTTCTTACAAAACAAATTGACTCGATTGTGCTTCTGACATGGTCGTAATGGAGAAGGTATTAGATAATAGGATTCACTTCAAAGACTAATAGACGAAATAATGGATATAAGCAATTCTCAACTCAATTTGTTCTTTAAAGTTTGGAGCAGAAATGGATTTGAAAGAATTTCAGAGTTGCTTTGCTTGTTGTTACATCTTCAAAATATTGTCTTTCATAACAAATGCAAGGAATATTTCGCCAATTTGGCTCTGTTTACAACAACAACAACAACAACATATTGTGGGCGTGCAAATGCATGCGCGGTCTTGCATCTAACTTGCCCCCAAAAAGAGAACCAAGAGAAGCGTGTTTTCTTTTTCAAAGCATGTCATCATCATAGACAATGTCTGAAATAAATACATAAACCACCACCAAAACATACAAAACTATGACCATCCAGCTCATGTTCTTCCAAGCCATAAAAGCAGATAAAATGGCACACGGCTCATTATAATGAACAAGTACGTCAAAGTGGGGGAAAACAAGAGAATCGATTCAAATGTAAATTCAAACAGGATCTTTGATGGTTAAAAAGCTCTCCAATTGTCAGAGCTTTTCTTCGGACTTTGACTCTCTGACGAGACTTTAAACGGGCCAGAGGTGCCAAATGGATCTGTATCATCAAAAGAGAAGGCGCCATGGCCGTGGCCGAAATCTCTGGAGCTGTCAATGGAGTCAAACCTGGCGTGCCTCTGGCTACTCTGGCCGAAGTCCATGCTACTACTCATAGAATCAAACCTTGAGAACTTCTCTTGATTATGGCCAAAATCTCGAGAACTGCTTATTGAATCGAACCTCGTGAACTTCTCACGTTGCGGAGAAAAACTGCCATCCTGCATGCTGAAAGAATCAAACCTAGAGGAATGGTCAAAGAAGTGATCCCCCACATCGCTGTAACGAGGGGAAGAGTTGCCGAATCTAGAGAGGGGAGTGGGAGGGACAGAATCATCAAAAAATGGGCTTTTTCTCTGAAAGAAGCTATCTGCATTCGGGGATCCTGTTTTGACGGAGCTAGTATCAAAATCACTGTTTCCAAAGAAATCTCTGTGCTTTTCAGAGTCTGGCTCCTGTGTGATCGCATCAAATAAAAACAGAGAAGTCAGTGTTTTGAGGCATGGCTGAAATCCCATATGCAATCAACTTGACACTGGAATTGGAGAGAACATCATGGACAACCATGATCTCAAATTGAGCAATAACAGAATTACGTGTAAAATCAGCAACCCAGACACTCGGCAGGTTAAAAGCATCCGTCATATGACTCTTGTGCATGCAACCTTTACAATTAAATCAGTTCGTTTCCCATTATAAATTTTTTAAAGCCAAACTGGCAATCTCATCCCGACTAGATGGAGGAAAGTACAATTAACACTCGAGTTATTTTCAATGACTATCTACCAAGCAACTATTGATGGAAAGTTCATCTACCAGGATTAAACATCTAAAATTCTTCAGCAACATAACTTATCAGATAACTGTCTACTTTGAACAATATTCCATCATCTTAGATCACCACCCAGGATGCAGAATGAGTCCTAAAAACAAATCTAACAGGGCTATCCTTCGGTGCCCACAGCATCCTTAATTTTGGAAGGGGAGGACCAGTAGGCATATCACTACCACAATTTACCTTTTAAAATGAAAAAACTGAACTACTTCTAAGTCCTACCATGTTCCACATCATTGCTTTTACTAAAATGAAATACAAGGGCATGCATGCAATTCCGGGAGAACAGATGGGAACGTGAAAAGACCAAGAGCATGTTCATGAACTAATTTTAAGATATTCTCTCCGTCTCTCTCTCTCTCTCTCTCCTTTTACTTAAGCATTCAAGCTTCAAGAGGTCTCCTCCGGAAAATTATAGCCAATGAAACAATTTTTGCTATTTATCCTTCTTACACGCTTAAAAAAGAAAACTCTCTCTATAAATCGTTGAATGATGTTTTAAAGTTTTCATAATGTTAATCAGTGAAATATTTTAATATATGAAACAAACTGTAAATAGAAACAAAAATACTATATCCACAGTACTTTCAAAAGCAAGAGAGAAAAAATCTTTAATGATTATACTCGAGATCTTCTTCTTTTGAAAAAAAATAGTTTTCTATAATAAACCCAAATAGAACTCTAGATCTACCAAACCCAGAAAGGCAAACATAAAAGATCTAATTTTCAGGCTCACCTTGGTATTAACTGGTTTTATTCCCCAAACTGAGTCCACATCATCATTATTGTCAAATGCGCCCCAAGCGGACTCATTAAAACTTCTGAGGCCATAAAAAAAAACATAGAACCATAAAATAAATAAGACCAATGAATGAAAGAGCTGCATGAAGTTACAAGTATAAAAAAAGTACGAGTTCGCTATTACCTATATGCTTCCGGACTCTTTTCATAACCAGCATCTGAAAATTCATGAGAAGGGCTTTCGAGAGATGTCTTTGCGGCAGGACTGCCATATGGACTTTTAGCTAATTCATCTTCACTGTGACTATACACAGATTCACTCTCCAGGCCATGATTGACAGTACTCAAGGAGTTCCCTGTTTTTTCATTGGCATTTGACGATGAATCAGGAGTCGAATTATAATCTGCTAGACCCTTTTCACCCTGACTTTCTGACATTTTTGGTTTTGGGGCAGAAACACCTTTTGTATCGAAGTTAAGATCATTGGAAAATCCTGAAAGGTATATTAATTAACTGATATCAACAAAACATATGATGTATTTCCATCAAATTACCAGTCAAAGTATGCCGGCAATGAATTGAGACCAAAAACTGCAACATTGCAAGTGCAGAGAAGCAAATAACTTGTCAAGAACCACTTTTATACCTTCATCTTCAAATTTATCCCATTCTTCATCCCAAATAGCTGCATCATCCGGAATTCCAGGTTGCCAACCTAACAAATCCATCATGAAAAATGTCATTAATGGAAACCAAATAAATCAAGTCACTTCAGACGTGAACGGATCATATCATGCCACAAATGATGTACAATCTGTACAGGAACAAAATGTACCAAACATTTCGTAGACAACTTTTAAAAAAAATAAAAAAAATAAAGAGAAGATCCTTGAAAGGAAGTGATATGATTAAAAGAAATATTTGAAAGCACATCCAAAAGGAATCTAGATAGAAGATGCAAAAGTACAAATCCCAGGCTAATGTGAGGCTAATACCTACTGGAAGCTCGATTATAGCAGCCGATTTAACATCAAATCCATGTTTCTTACAACGTTCAGTTAAAGCCTTTATGAGCTCCTCAATATCAGATTGTATTCGATCAGCTCGGACCTGAAGAAGCAGAAAAGAATCAGTATCGGACAACTGCACAGGATAGCCGTCGGCAAACTGAAGCACGCAGCTATCTAGAGAAATCAGACCTGGAGAATACCATCAGCACTTCCTCCTTGTTCTATATTAATAATTGCTTGATGCAACTCTGTCTTCCTTTCCTGGAAGAATGTCAAATAATAGGGGAATGTAAAACCACAAATGAAACAACAAAACTCAAATGCGGCTAAGGTCAAGATTTGTTTCCTGAAGGGTAAGCATATGGCCATGTGGCTTAAAATGATCATTTTCCCCAGCCTGCGTCTTTTCTGGTTATCAAGCAATGTAAACTTTTATGATTTTCTTTCATTGATTAGATGCACGTGCACCCAATGACCTCTCCCTAAAAAAAGTTGCATTTTGTAAACTCAAACTTTATGAAATTTGTGTATTTAATTAAGTCCGGTTAACATGCCTATAAATGAATAATATTGATTGATTGTATGCGCTAACTTTTTGTATTAAGTCCATTTAAATACATCATATGTACTTCCCTTTTTTGCGCAAAATCACATATACACTAACATAGACACGCATATGAATGAAATAATATGAGGTAAATAAATATCCTTATATCAAGAATTGATAAATAAAGGAACTTGAAACAAAATAAAGTGGCCTCCTTTGACTTGTTTTTTTAGTCGTTTACTTTAAGAATGAGAATAATTTAAAAGAGAACTGTAATTTACTTTTAAATAGGACAAACAGTGGTTTATGAGTATGGTAAGTGATTCACTGCAGCTATTCTATTAACTACCAATAATATACTGCATTCAAATTCTCATTTTTCATCAATTAAACGATTAGTATCAATGATGAATACTAGCAACTTCCAGTATACCAAGAAAAAGAAAAAGAGATAGCTGCATAAGGATAATGAATCAAGATAAAGAAACTTTCTGATTAACCACTGAATATTGACAGCCACGATACGATTAACCAGCCAGCTCTAGTAGATGCAATAAAAAGGTTGGAGAAGAAGCAGATGAATTCAGGTACAAAATCAAATTACAGTTTTAAGAGGTGGATTTTTACTTGAACATCACGATATTTTGCTTCTTCAATGGTTAACTTAGATGCTATTTCAGCCACTTGCTTGTACTTCTCTTCATATTTCTTTCCTAAGGATTCTGCCTGCAATATAAAGCCTTAGTGCGAAGAAAACTTAAATTTAACGGACCCAAAAAAAAAAAAAAAAAAAAAAAAAAAAAAAAAGAGTAGAAAATACCTCACTCTTGTCAGCAGATCCCCTTTCTGTGATCTCATTTAATCTATTATTACATCTGCTCTTATGTAGAACCTGAAAAGAAGAAGACAATTATTACATGGAACTAATTACACACGTAAAAGAAAATACTCAGAAAATATTTTTGAACAAATTTAGCATTTACGATGAAGCCCCAAGATAAGGGCTCACACCCATCCCCGATCTATGGGCCAAATTGTGGTATTGAGATATTTGCCTGGACTACAATTCTATTCTAGCCACTCTTTTAAAAAAAAAAAAAGAATAACCGAGCTTTCATTGAAAAAATGAAAAAAATACATGGGTGCACAATAATAAAACCAGAAAACGGGAGAAAAAAAGATCTATTAAGTCCAAAGTTAGAACTTGAGCACCCTCAATGCGAGTATAAGTCTCCATCTCTGAATCGAGCCCAAATTAGAAGGTCGTATAGAGTATGTTCAAGTGGGATACTATGGTTGGTTCAACAATTAAAACTCCAAAAGAAAAAGAAGCCCATAGCCTAACAGAGCATGCTGTTAATTTGTCTCTGTTCAGGGAGTCAGATTCAAGTTGGAACATGGTAAAGAAATAGAGGTTTGAAAAGACTGATTGACTTCTTGACACGAAACAAAGAGACATCCAGGTGTTGTGGACTCCAGGAAGAATTTCCGGGACCTTAGATTTAGAAGGATCCTCAATGATAGCGAAGCAGTTGAATGGGCAACTTGATGTAGTGGCTGCTTGTAGTTATTGTCTTATACAAAGAGACATACTGATATTTGGTTTGTTTGGTTAAGTTGGTTGGATTACTGTGGGGTTAAACCTAGTTGTTTTACTTCTATAAATTGGCCCTTTGGCTATTGTATTCAAATAAACGTTTCTTTGGATAAAATCTTGGAGTATTTTTTATACATCACAGCTCTAAAAGATATTTTGATGGAGTTAAAAACCCATTTCTGAAGCTGATGGCAGAACTTGAGCATGAGATAAAACAGGGAGTTTTTTCAGTAAATCAATATATGGTCCCCTCATGAATAATATGGAGATTATTCCCAGGCCCATTACTAAATTTTTAAGGAGTCCTAAAATGCCCAAAAAGTGAAAGGTTTCATCTAAATAGTATTTGTCAGAGTGATAAAACCAGAAAAAACACCCTAACCCTGATGCAACCTCCCTCAAAACCGGTCTATTTTATGCAAAGATTGGATTGAAGATTAGAATCATCTCCCTTTTCATTGCGCTTTCGCATGATATACTTGGCAGACTGATTAATTTTGCTTCGAATGTCAGAGTGCTGCCTCCATAGCATCATTGACTCATCTTGGTTCAATTGGCTCAATTCAGAAATTCAAGGTCAAAGCCGGAGTTTTGTGGATCAAAAGTCAGTTAGCAATTTTTTGCCAGATTTAGTGCAGAAGAAACAAAATTTTCTTAAATATCTGCAGCGATGGTATACAGTCGGACAATATTTTCTTCTAATAAAAAATAAAATAGAAATCTTCAACGTTCTTGAACTGCAATTTAATTCAATTAATTCTGGCAAAGAAAAATAAAGGAAATCAACATGCTCAAAGTAGTTTTCATTGCACCAAACATGGGAATGCCAAGTGGATTGGGTGGTTCATGACTGTCAGTCATAGATAGGTGCTTAGAAAGGGAGTATTTATTAAATCAAATTTATTCAGAAACTTACATCTTTTAAAATTAAGTGATTAGATCTAGTTGTGAACTCATACAGAGCTAATGACTACTATACAATTATACCCATTCTAGCCTATGAGTAACCATTATTGGCACACAATATAAAGAGAAAAAAATATGTGTAAATTTGTAGAAGTAAACTAATACTAGGCATTGCGTATTGAACACTGACTATTAAGAAACTGAAAGCAAAGAGCAACAAAGAGTACTTACAATTTCCTGCATCATCGAGCGATAGAATTTAATCTTTTCTTTTGAGTCCAAAATAACATTCCCTGTCTCTCCAACCTATCAAAGATGAAACAATAAACATTAGAGAGAATAATGCTACATAGCAGGTGAAAACATGTCAACCATGAATTCACGAGGAAAACAAGAAAAGAAAGTATATACTTAACAAGATATAAGGGGAAATTTTAAAAAGAGTAAAAAAATAGAACCCATCAACAAGCAAGTAATGGAATTCCACATTCACAACAAGAAAAAACTAGGTCCTCTCCAAAGAAAGGTCATGAAAGTTAGCAGATAGATATAAGGAAATACCATTTTCCCAGATGCTGCTGTAGCATCTTGAGCATTTAAACTAGCCGAATTTTGTTGGCCCTTCTCAGACTTGTCCAGAAATGAATCCTCCAACACTGGAGCCCTTGATTTCTGCTCATTGGATAGTTTAGCACCATCGACCTTGGAAGCAAGTACGTTTGTTGGGGGCCTCAATCCTACAGTTGGTGCCATTGACCGAGCAGTGACCTGAGGTTGCTGCTGACCAAATCCTAGTTTCAACGAAGGAAAAGTTAGATAAAAGTACAAAAATGAGAGAAAAAGAGGGCAAAAGAAAATAAGCACAACTAACAACTCTGGTAAGTACCAGGACGAGGACCCCAAGCTGCATTCGGATGGACACTGTTAGATTGTCCTGTCATGGACAACAGAGTCTCATCAAACATAAGATTACTTGGAAGCACAGCTGGAAGAGGTCGACCTTCCCTGTAACGTTCCATGAGATATAAAGCAAAACAAAACTCTCTAAGAGAAAGCATGCTGTCATTGTCTTGATCAGATAAGTCCCACACCTGCTTCAAGACCTCTGAGAATATGAAACATGGCTCAAGTGTTATAACAAATTAAAAGGATATTCATAAAAGCAAATTTACAGGAGCTTCAGTGAAACAAGGAGAAATTAGGACATGGGCATAACTTCATAGGGATTACAGAAAAGTATAAGCCAATTTCTTAAGCTAAAACTATCTTCATGGTATTACGTTAGAAAGCAAATATGTTTGCAAATACTCAAATTGTATCTAAATGCAAAAGGAGTTGCCAATATAAAAAGAGTCGTTGAGTAAAAGGCAATGCTAAATCTTTTTGTATATCAAGGTGAAAACAACCATAACCTCTAAACTTGCAGCATAACTTTAAACATATTCATCGAGCACATATGTTCATTTCCCCTTTTTTCTGTGTGATACATAAACAGGAGAAACAGGAAACCTCCCTAAATTGCTTGATTGCTGCTTGAAATAAGTAACTTGTGCTTCATCTACTATGTGAGATTACATTCTAGATCTAAAAATTAAAAATTAAAAAATAAAAGAACAAAGGAAGTCTATACCTCTAGGTAATCTCCAACTTAAAAATAGATTCCGTGCCTGCTCACCGGTAATTCTACCATCTCTGTCAGTGTCTACTTCCATAAAAACTTTTGTGTACTTCTGAACATCAGTTGGTTTCATTTTTGGCCAAGTAAGCTGTGTATTTTCAGAAGTAGAGTTCCTGGCTCCAGTTGTGATCCCAGAAGATATAAGTGGTGATGGACTGGTTGCTCGAACCTCCTTGCTAGGTTCCAATGATGTCTGAGAGAGCTGCAACTGTGAATCAGATATTGGTCTTGAAACAAATGCACTCTGCAATGACTCCATGGAGTTGTGCTTACTTAAAGGCTGGGATACACTGGAACCTGCAACAATCGCTGATGGAACAGTACCATTGTTGGCTGCATTGTTGAGTCCAGAAGAATCTGGTCTAGGTGGAGATGGAGTAACAGAAAACATGTCAGCACCAAATGCCGACCTAGAAGCAAATCCGTTACCAGTAACAGCTGGTGCTGTATTATTAGGCATAGGCTGTGAAGTCATTAAAGCTGGTGATAACGATGTAGCTGGGGAAGGCACAGAAGGGCTAACTCCCCTAGGCCCAGCAGCAGGGCCACCACCTGGCGTGAGCCAACCATTTGGGTTTGAAAGATTTGAACCCAGTACAGTTCCTCCTCCTGAGGATTCAGAAGCAGCAATAACCAGTTGCGTGTTGGAAGCAACACCACCAGGTGTGGCTTGAGGTAACCTCATGGAAGGATTTGGCTGGGCTGAAACATACTGCGGATTCACACCCACGTTTGGAACCCCTTGTCCTCTAAAGCCAAAATTTTGAGGTGCCGTTGGCGCAGGCATACTCATCTGTGGAGGAGATGCAGCAGTCACTGAAGTTGATTGAGTGGCAGATACAGCTGAAAGATCAATCTTTGGTGGGGGGATTTTCGCTGCAGCAGGACCAAATAGTGCTGCCTTAACAATTTCAGGTGTTAGCTCTCGCTTACTTTGAGCAACAGTTACGAGTCTGAGAGCATTATAAAATTCCAGTCGACCAAGGAAACCTGTTTTTCTCTGATCAGCATGCATCCATATCTGCAAGTAAAGAAGATAACCTAGATTGGCAAAACAATTTCCAGAACGATAGATTTGTAAGCATGTTAGCATTTCTTATTAAGTGGTGACAGTAGACAATGGCAACAATTAAAGGCATCATCTTTTATATCGATAGATAGTTATTAGAGGAGGATGAAGTAAGAGGACAAGCCTCTCAACATAATAGCTTCAATAAAGACTATATATACCAGTGGCTGAAACAGAATACAGATACAATACTGTTAAAGCTTGTATTGTACAAACAGACTAAATCAGCATCCGTTGGCCACATCAGAAAATTGAAGTGCACAAATGCTGTCAATTCAATCTCATGGGGAAGTTATAAATTTCAATCACAGGTCTGACGATGGAATATGTGACAATTATATCTAAATATTAGATTTCAACGGGTAAAAATAAAATAAAAAGAAAGGAGAACCTCAAGGAAAAACTTAAGATAGGAAATTAAACACTAGAACGTTCCTAAAAGATACTGGTAACCACCTAATTCACAAACACACTCTTCCACGAGGCGAAGACACTAATTTTTTTAAACCGAGAAACAAAGTAATGCTGTGAAAAAAGAACAATTTATGGATTTCGAATTCGCAACCTAGTACAAGTACATGAACGCCATTGATCTAAGATAAATAACCCATGCGAAATCCGAATAAGAAAGGGTGACAGAGGGAGTATAGAGTGAAAAAGGGAACCTGCGCGAGAACATTTTTAGGCAAATTGGAGCCCTGAAAGAAAGCGACAGCTTCAGCTCCACTGATCCTTCCATCACCATCCAAATCGGCTCTCCGAAAGAATGCGTCGAACTGATCCATATCAGTCCACCCTGGATTGGATCCCGCCGGTAGCACACACAAAAACACAGAAGATCAAACTTCCTTCTGACAATTCTCGTAGGCAGAAACGAAACTGCGATCCCACTCGAGCATAGACAATCCAATCACAAGAGTTGAGAACAAACGCAGGCAACTAAGGAGATGCTAGGTCTATGCAGAAATTGTAGTGTTAGTGGAGAGATGAGCGCACAGATGAGCTGTGGTCTGACGCATTGGATCGAGGGAGAGAGGGAAGGTGGGAAAAGGAAAGAAGCCGCCAATATACCGAACAAGAAAAAGGAAGGAAAAGGAAGGAAAATGAAGAAACATTCAGGTAACGAGAACCATTTCTACACAGAAAATTCCCCTCTTAATCTCGCTGCCTTAGTGACCAGAAATAACATATTTACTTCTCTTATTTTATATGAAATTAGAGGATAATAATTTTTTAATACGAGAGACCTCCATTTTCTTTTTGACTAAATTAATAATAATGTCATTTAAAAAAAAATCCGAAACAATTAACACTTTATTTTAAAAATACCAAACTTTTTTAATAAAATAAAAAAAATTACATTTTCGGTTAGTACCACGTCTAAAAAATACTGGTGATATTTTAAAAGTAATATTAACGAGTTTGAAAATAATCTATAAGGCGTTGAATTTTAGTAATTGTCGATAATAATGTTTTTAAACTTTTATTTATAAAGAATATTAATGTCACTTTTTAAAATTCATGAATATATATATATATATATATTTAACGTAATTGAAGGATATTAATAAAACGTTTTAAAATTTTAAGTGTATGTCTGAAATACTATTATAAGTTAAAAGAGGAGATTTTTGAAACAATATAAACCATTTATCAAAATTATTTAATGATTTATATGATTATCAGACATTACTGGCACCATTCTCAAGCATGCTGGACAATTTATAAATGCTTGTTTTTTCTCGAGAATTTGGAAAGGAAAACCCAAGCGCAATATACAAATTTACTACATAATAGAATATAAAACAAAAAGATTCACTTTTTTCGGAAGGGTAAAAAAAAATATGGTAATAAAATTGGATAACGTGATGGTTTATTTTGATACCAACTCTGTACAATTCACGTATCCATACACTTGATTTAAGATCTTCAGCAGAAGAACAAGCTGAGTTGAGGAAAACGATGGAAAATTAAATAACTCCACTAGTACTTTCAAAGGGGTCAAGTTCTCGATCCTTCTTGCATTATCGGTTGGAGAAAGGAATGAAATATTCCTTATAAGACTCTACAAACCGTGAGGCAGACAGCAATACGCAATGAGCCAAAGCAGACAATATCTGCTAATGGTGGGCTTGGACTGTTATAGTTGATATTAGAGCCACAGAACCAGACATCGAGCGGTGTGCCAGTAAGGACTCTAGGCCTCCAAAGGAATGGATTGTGAGATCCCACGTCGGTGGAGAGGGAAAGGAAGGAGAGGGAAAGGAAGGGAAAGGAAAGATTGGGTTGGTGCCCGCCATTTGCTAGGATTGAGAAGCATATCATCAACCCATACTCATCTGATGCTCGGTTAAATCCTAATAAGAGATTCTTAAGGTGGGAACTATGGCACATCAATCCTTTGCGTTGTGGTGCAGAACTTGAGGTAGAACTCGAGGCGTGGGCACCACATGACTAAATGAATGGCCAAAGTGATCTGACATGTTACCTGAGATGAGGGCGTTGGACACCAGATGAATAGCCAAAGCCCATAGGTATGCATCAAACGACGGACCCTGCAAAGTAAAAATGAATTGAATGAATGAAAACCTTGACAAACCAAACATAGTACACAATGATCAGGATAAAATCAATTGAATAAGAAACATAAGAAACCTAGTGAAAATTCCCCAGCACCCTCTTTACCTAACTATCGTTCTTCCCGCCCATTAAAAAATTAAGGGAATCTTGACGAACAAAACATAAGAAACAGCGCTCTAGTCAAAATGAACTGAATATGAGTAGAGATAACATTTCTTCCATTTTTTCAATATGGATTGCGATAAACAGAGCCCTGAAGTCTACAGTTTGAGACTTACCTCAGTGGAAGCCCAAGAAATTGCATAAACGGTGTCTCATATATGTTTACAAATAAAATTTAAGCAGTCTACATCTTTAAAGCATACTAAGATACGTAGAATGTCTTCTGTAAAACGTTACTAACCTTCAGATGACCAAACAAGAGAAGAAAGAACTTGTTCGTAATTGACATGACCTAAAAGATTTCAATAATGCCATCCCTTGGCACGCCAACATCTTTGCAAATTGTCCTGATGACGAGCAACTTTGATTTTCAACCAGAGCCTATATGCCATCTCTGTTCTATTAGAGGCCAACAGTTTGTTGTTAAGCTTACTACGTATTTTCCTACTTGGGAAGAAACCCTGACGTAAACATTCCCCCATGACAAGTACAGCATTTTCAAGCTGCCCTGTTTTACAAAGGCAGTCAATGGCATGTTCATAAGTTTCCACATCAAGATCATAACCACTTTCCTGCATCTCATTCCATATATTTAATAGCATACCAAATTTGCCAAACAAAGAAAGCCGCATAAGCAACAATTTGTAAGCATTCTTGGATATCCTACATCCAACTTTTTTTGCTTTTTTGTAGATTAACATAGCTGCGTGCGGAGGACCATAACTACAGCTAAGTTTCATAAAGGATGTTATTGCCCCCGTAGTGGGAATAATTCTTACCACCATCTCATCAAACATTTCTAGTGCATCAGCCACTTTCTTGGCTTTAAGAAAGGCAATAATCAAATTGGAATAGGTGTTGATGTCGGGTTCACATTTATTGCTCAACATACGCTTGTAATAGGTTAGGCATTCATCAAAATCACCTATGCATATAAAGTTGGAGATCATTGCATTATAAGAACCAACATCTGCCGTACAGCCTTTTGCAACCATTTCATCAAAGATCTTGACAGCATCATCAATGCGATTAGCTCTGCCAAGACACTCAAGAAGATAAGTGTAGGTCAGACAATCTGGAGAAAATCCATCAACTTCCATTGCTTTCAAAATTCTCTCAACTTCACTAAGCCTACCATACCTTGACCATCCACTAATTAAAATGTTATATGCCATAGCATTGAAAGGAACACTTCCCTTGATTAAATTAAAGAAGGAGCTTGCAGCGCCCACGTGAGATCGTCGACACATGCATTGTAGAAGAATATTCAAGGTTTCAGTGTCACATTTCAACCCATATTCTTTCAAGTTTTTGAATAATTGAAGTGCCTTAGAAACTTGGCGAGCCTTGACCAAACTGTCTACCACAATGGATACTGTTTCCATATTCACAATCACTCCCTTCCATGTCATGTTGTGCAAAACATCCATCATTGAGTCAAAAAACCTTCTTCTACCTAAAGCTTTAAGAATTATGTTGTAACTAGAAGTATCTGTAGGTATCGAAGGCTGTTTAATAGCCCAATCAAAGAAGGTAATCATAGCTTCGCTACCTAAACTCCCCGTGTTCAGTACTTTGTTCACAACATCTTGGCTCAAATTCACATCAGTATTAGCTAAAGCATGTTCAATTGCTGTTTTACCATTCAGTTTTTGAAGGAAAACACCTCGCAGTTTTTCTTCTGGTCGTAAAAATCCATCAACTGCCCTAATTGACACCTGTTTCTCAGTATGATTCTCTTTGACGGTGTTAGAAACCGAACCATAAGGATTGACTAGTAAAAGATCAGAAAGCTCGCTCATAACGAAGCGCTCGTCGATACTGCGTTGATACCGAATCTCATTACCCAAAACACCATCATCATCAAATAGATTTGACGGTTCATCTAGGGTTGAAAACAAGTATGATAAAGCCGATGAGAGCGAAGGCAGGTAAGGTAAGGGATAGTGATACCTGCCACTGGTGAGACGTCCCAACAAGCACCCTCTGAATTGATACGAAAGATAACGCCGGGAAGCTCCGAATGCCATACAACCTAGCGATTGTTCCTGTGCTGAGAGAGAAGTATCAGAGTGGCTAAAAGAGGTGAGCCAATACAAGGATGGGTCTTCCGCCTGTAGGTTCGAACTGGTTAATTGAGTTGCCGGCGGGAAGAAAGACGCCTCCTTTAGATATCGCTCTCCGAGGCCGTCGGGTATAGCAAAAAGGGTATTAAATTTCCACGTCATATTAGACCTTTTAAAATCAAACAAATTGTTTTTAACAGTTCAAAGAAAAATTAAATTTAAAAAAAAAAGCGCTCACCGGCTATTGCAAGATGAAAAAATTCTAGTTCCCGCCAAATTCAAGTACGATAAACCCTAACTTTTCTCGCCAATGGTTTCCAGAAAAAAGAAAAGAACCCACGAAATCGAACCGATTACAGAACTCGATCGTGTAGTTCACCAAGCTAGATAGTTCTCAGGGAGTTCGAATATCCCTACCCGATTACCTGTGCAACATTGTGAAAATGGTATATGCGAAAGGGAGGACGAACAAGCCCAATCCGACTCATCAGCTCACAAAGAAAGTCTATCCGATTGGTGGCATCCAAGTGGAATTTCCATACCGACCCTACGGTTCGCAGCTCGCATTCATGGGTAGAGTTATATCCACCCTTGATAGAGCCCAAAGAGAAGGCCATTGCCATGCATTGCTGGAATCTCCGACTGGAACCGGGAAGTCACTTTCACTTCTGTGTTCGACTCTCGCCTGGCAGAAGAACTATAAGATAAAGAATCAGGATGCTAATTCCTGTCACTCGAAGCCTGCTCCAGAGGCTGCCACAGACCCTCTTGCTTTTGGCGGTGGATTTATTCCCGAAGTGCAGCCGTCAAGTAAGTTTTCAATGCCATTACTCTGATCATCCGAACACCTTGAATGCACCAATTCGATTGAGTGTTCAGATAGTAACATAGAAAAAAATAGCTCGAGTTCATGGGCATTTTTATTCTTGTTTAACTGGGTTCACCTTGCGAGCTCATTAGGCTTATATCGCGAGGATATAGTTTGGGCGATTGCTTGCGATGACATAGATTTTCTTTGCGCGCTGCCTGCAACAAAACACGTTCATTATCTTGAACTGTTCTTTTCGTCGACGGTTAATTGGTTCTGGGACTGTTGGTTTGTTTTCTTGACGAATAAGGTTGAGAAAAAGTGAAGAATACGAAGGTTGGAAAAGAGTTGTTTTTCTACTATCCAGTATGGAATATCGAATTTCAAACGATTATTGAAAATAGCGATTGTGAAATGCGGATGCTGCCAAGCTTTTGTTTTGCATGTGGTTTTTTGTCATTTCTACTGAAATTTCTATTGATGGAATGACCTCGATCAGCAATAAAATAACATTGCTCACATTTTTCCTATTTGCATTTCGTTTTTCTTCATTATTTTTTTTTTCCTGTTTTTGTGTGTGCATGTGTATGCGTGTGTTTTAGTTTATTTGTTTGTTTGTAAAGAATGGGACACTAACTTCTTCTGAGGAATATGTTGGGTTTTCTAGCGTCTATAAATACGGAGTCATCTCTTCCAGTGCAAAACAACAAAAGCCAGAAGAAAAAAACAGCCCCGACCATATACTATGCCTCGTAAGTTTCAATCTATTGTAATGTGAAATAAGGGATCTGAATTTCAAATCGTTTTTCTCATTTACATGATGCTAATGCTATACGTTTTCTTATTCAAGGAGGACACATTCACAGATATCACAAGTGATCCGCGAGTATAGGAAAACTACCTATCGAGTGCCTATGGCAGTGTTGGTATGTCACCTCTTCAACACGTAGCTGTTTTTTTGTACGTGTATAACTTTTTTTATGAGATTGTGCATTGAATTAATTTGACAATTTTAATAAGCTGGGTTTGGCTGTAAGAATCCCTTGTGCTCTACTGTCAGCTGTGGCTCAGTTGCAATGCATTTCTGGGTAGTCTTCTGTAGGTTCTACTGGACTGTTTTTTTTACTAACCCCCTTTTTATCCTCAGGCATCTAGGAAACATTTCTGCACAAATCCTCATGTACGAGGGAAAGATAACATAGATGAACAATGGTGCATATTTCTCTCCAAAGTCCCCTTTTTCTTGATTGTTTGTCTTTTTCCAGTTAAGTAAAGTCATTTGATGTTCTCTTTTTCATTTTAAAATTTATTGAATTATACCAGCAAACTACTATTGAAGGATCAAGATGCAGGATGCTATGAATTTAAGTTAGTTATCTTTATCCTTTGTCTTCCTCAATTTAATTTAGTTCTTTCAGAATTTACTTAATCTAAAGCAATCAGCAAAGGAAGATAAGTAATACTTCATTTTTCTAACAAACAGAAATTTCAACAAGGTTAAAAGTCATCCAACTCTTCAGAAAGGAGGATGTCATGAGGTTCATGACATTGAAGATTTGGTGAAAGTTGGAGAAGTGGTAAAAGGTTAATCTCTAAGTTTTGAGGTGTTTAACATGCCTTATGTTGTCATCACATCTTTAACTTGATAATTTCTTTATCCTTTTTAGGTTGTTCATACTATGCAGCTCGTTCTATGGCAGACGATGCACAGCTGGTGTTTTGCCCATATAGCTATGTTGTCAATCCAGTTATTCGAGGAGCAATGGATGTAGATATTAAGGGTGCGATTGTGATTCTTGATGAAGCCCAGTATGTGTACTAGCATCAACAAATTCTCTGTTTCCTTTTACCTTGGTTGGAATTATGGTGACTCCATGAGATAGCTATCAAATGCTGGCAATTAATTAGTTTAATATGTTTTCATTTTTCAGTAATATAGAGGATATTGCCCGTCATGCTGGTAGTGTGGACCTTGACGAGGATACTTTAAATAGTAGGTTATTGAAATTCTACTAGTTTGTTTGATGATTTAAGAAAGATGTTTTCTTATGGCTTGCTTTTCACATCTTACAAAGAATTGCAGATGGAGTTAGAGCAACTATGTCATACTGATTCTTTGGTTTACCAGCCACTGTATGAAATGACACAGGTGATTAGTTATAATTACTCTTACTCAGAATGATTTGTAATTATCTTCAAAGATCTTTTGAGATTTAGTAGTCCTACTGAACTCTTAGGATCTCATAAGTTGGATTGACCAGAGGAAGACCACACTGCAGAAGCGCGAGTTTCAGCATTATGTCACCTGGTGAGTTATGAAAGAAAATTTTACCGGTTTTGCTGTAACATTTGATTTCTCAGTTGCATATAGTTTGTCTTTGCATTGTATTGGTGTAATGAAACGCAATATCATATAGTTCACTTCGTCTCTTTTTAGATTGCTTGATTCAAGGAAGAATTAAATTTATAATGTTTTTCTTGATGTAGCTAGAGTGTTTTATGCATTTTGGGTATAAATTCCAGGTTAAACGTGTTTCTTTTTACACTTCAAGACTTTCAATAAATATGCACGTTTAGCTTATTCTCTCCTATAAATGGTGGATTTGATCTCTCTAGTAGTTTATATCAGTTTGACAATATCTGTCTATGAGACATCCTATTTCTACGTTCATGACTGTTGTAGTTGGACTGGCAATCATGCTCTAAGGGAACTCCAAGAAGCTAATATAACTCAACAATGCTTCCCCATTTTGCTTGAATGTGCAACTAAGGTATCCTGGTCTTTTTGGGTCCTTTCAGTAATTTGGGGGACGTTTCATTCTGCTCTTATTATCTCAAAGTTTCACCATATGCTTGTTTAAGGCTATTAAAGCAGGTTTAGATACGGAGTCTGATGCTCCACATTTGAGTGGCCTGTCAGTGATAACGCTGGAAGGTAAGAGGCTACAGGGTACAGCCTTTGCTTCATTTTTATGTTAAACTTTCAATATTGAATATTTCTAATTTATACAATGCAGGGTTATTCTCTTCACTGACATATTTTTTCTCAAGAAATGGTTGCCACATGTCTGATTACCAGCTTTCATTACAACGCTATGTTAAAAGAGATCCTGGTAATCAGTTGCTTAGTCTTCTTTTGGATACACTGCCTGCAAGATTTTTCAGTCAATGATTACAGTTCTTGATACCCTTTTTAGTTATAAGAAACAAACTTCCCGTGATCTATAAATACAAAAAGGAGAAAACCCATCCTCCAGGAGCTGGTCAAGCTTTTATGAAGGCTTTGATGGAATATATATGCGCGCGTGTGTGTGTATGTATGTATGTATGTATGAAACGAGTATAGGTGCAACAATTACTAAAAGACAGCACACTATAAAGAAGCCAAAAAAATAACCTCACAATGTGCAATTGATCATAGAAGTCCATATTTAAATATCATCAATTGTATGATAAGGTTTCATCTGAAGTTCCCAAAATAAAGCATTAATTGCATCAAGGCAAGAACTTTAGCCTGATGCTTTGGTGAAAGTGTGGGCACACACAAGCTGGCACCATGACAAACTCAAAAGGAAATGATATAGGGTCAGAAAGATACATGTCACGATAAATGCTTGGAAGTATGGAATTAATAAACTGAACTCCAAGTTGTTTGATTATATCTGTTTTTCTTTTCTCCATCGAGAAGCAAATCATTTGTGATTTGGTATTTTAGTTGTCACTAAGTTGAGACTCCTCTTCCCGAGTCTTCATTGTTGTCTGAAGACATCGAAGAGAAATGCATTCCTTCCAATCTTTATATAATGGTGATGATGCAATTAACTTGAGTATTGACTTTATAATGTAATAATAATGCAGAAAGTTGACTTTTAATCACTTGAGGGAAAATGAGAGGAGAAGTTTTTCTGATGTTATCCGGAACTGACTTGCTAGTTTAGGCTTATCAAGTGGAGAAAGAATTCACTGAATCTTTTATCTTGACAATTAGAAATTTAACTGTTCTTTTTTGTTTCTGTTGAAATAGGTTTTATTTATTTATTTATTTATGTAAATTTATTTATTTATTTTTCATCAGGAAATGTTTATGTTGACTGGACGCATACTTTCAGTTTGTGGTGCTTGAATCCAGCTGTTGTATTTAGAGACATTGGCGATCTTTCCTTATCAGTTATCTTGACATCTGGGTGAGCATCTAAGACTTGAAAAGTGGAATGTGATGTATTAAATAGTTTCTGAAAACCATAAAATATCTTCAAGCTAGGCTTAAACAACCATGCTTTTCAGCCATGTTAATTGAATTTTAACATATCCTCCTTTCTTCTGTAAGAAAAAGACTTGGAGTTTCTCATTGATCAGAGTTTGTAGGTTGATTATAAGTCAGTCATTTAGCACATTTCTAGACATCATACTGAGTTGACAGTATGGAAATTGAGATGCTTCTTTAAAGTGCTTGCTCTTTTCCCTACATCTTCATTTTGTGGGACATATTGTATATATGGTGCCTAAGAATGCATTTCAACTATCTAATCATTTCTGATTTCACTCAATTAGGACCCTGTCACCTATGAATTCCTTCTCATCTGAACTTGGAGTTCAGTTTGGAACTTCACTGGAAGCTCCTCATGTAATTGACGTGGAATCACAGGTTCAAATGGACTGTTCCTATTTTCTGGTTTGTCTATTCCTGCAACTGTTAAATTTTGACCTATCGATAACTGTACTGCAGGTGTGGCCAGCTATTATATCAAGTGGTCCAGGAAACTATCCACTCAATGGAAGTTATAAAACAGCCGATGGATATGCATTCCAGGTATTTTTGGAATTTCATGATTGCTCTAAACTTATTATAGGATTTTCTGGTCTTATACTGGTTGTTTTCTTAAAGGATGCCCTAGGAAAATCTCTGGAGGAGATATTTTTTATCGCTCCTGGTGGCTGTCTAGTGTTCTTCCCTAGTTATAAGCTGATGGAGAAACTCCAAAATCGTTGGTCTGAAACTGGTCAATGGTCTCGACTGAATGCAAGGAAGTCCCTATTTGTTGGTAAGGCTAGTTTATATTCTCTCTGTTGGTTTTTATTATTATTATTTTTTTTTTTTAAAAAATTTATTTAAGATGAGTTGAATTATTTTACATTGCTTGCATGCCTATATTTATTTTTTTTTTCTTTTTGCGTGTTGCGTTAAGAATGATTTCAATTGTTTTGTATAGAGCCAAGGGGAGGAACTCAAGAGGATTTTGATTCCATTTTGAAAGGATATTATGATACCATACGTCTTGGTGATAACTTCGTAGTCGAGAAGAGGCGAGGTAAGAAGGTTAAACCCAATCACCCGTATGTGATTGGCTGTGAAAATCCCAAGGAAGGTGCAGCACTCTTTGCAGTTTTTCGAGGAAAGGTGCGTTCCACTTGATTACTTAAAATTCAATTGCTTTCCTTGTTTCTTTACGGCAACACCAAGCTTTATTGTAACACTAAGACCCAAAACAACCATGAGTGTTGATATACAGTTTCCAGTTTGAAAGATAAACACCCGTGATTTCCTATTAGCATAGTAATTTCAATAAATTTTTGACATGCTGTTGCCTAAACTGATATAGCTGATGGAAATTTTAACTTTGATGCTTCTTTTGCGCATGATGGTATACTGTAATATTGTTTTTCTTAGAGGCTGTAGTAAACGGTAATAGTATTAAATACCTAGAATCTCTTAATTTAATAAGGCAGCCTAAAATTTGTCCAAATGTCATATTTATACAATTTGATACGATGGTAGCATTAGAGATCCAGACTAGATTTCCGTTCCTAATATTTCTGTCACACCCACATATCATCTTCTTTTCAAGTTTCACCAAACTCTGAAGTTTGCTTTAAACCCTGCTATATATCATGTATCTGAGGTAAGTGTTGCTGCATCATACTTTTTTATAGCAGTCCACTATTTCGTTGAATGGACATGAGCATCAGTGATATTGATTATTAGTTGTAGCATTGTAGGCATTTATTTATTTATTTAGGGGACTCTTCCATGTTAAGGCATCGTGAGCTGCTAGCCCAAACCATTAACCTTACTCTATGATAGACTCCAAATCACAGATTTGAGGCGAGGAGAGGAAGGAACATTAATTACATGGCATGTCCAGTTCTTGTTGAGGATGCCAAGAGGCATGAGGCAAGGCACTCTAGTTGAGGCGTGTACCTTTGCGTCCTCATGTGTTTTCTTTTCTTTTCCCTTTATTAAGAAATATGTAAGAACTTCATTCAACAATGATCCAATAGGTGGAAGTTGCTGGTTCTGGAAAGAAAACTATGACATTTAATGATCCAACAAATTTTTATTAAAAAAGAATCCAATAAGATGATTTTATGATGGAACTTTCCCTTGAAAGTTCTCTTTGAGAAGTTCAGTTTCTTATTAAAAAAAATGGTTTCTTTTGCGTATCCTAAATTGCCTTGTTGTGCTTGCAGGTTTCAGAAGGAATAGACTTTTCTGATGATAATGCTAGAGTGGTTGTATCCTTTCTTCTTTTAAACAACATCTTCTTTCCTTGTGTTTGGGAGTGCCTTATGTCCATTTTCGTATTAATGAATGAATTGGACTTATAGCTATAAATCATAAAGTCGGTGTCTGACAAGTTGAATGTTTTCTTTTTATGTATTTATTCATAGAAGGTCTTAACTAACATATTCAGATAATAGTTGGTATTCCATTTCCAAATATGTAAGAACTCCATCTTTCCTTTACTTTTGGAAAATAGTATATAATGTTATATTCTGATTATTTATTTATAATTCCTTCCAGAAATGATATTCAAGTTTCATTAAAGAAAAAGTTCAATGACACATATAAACTATCCAAAAACCTTTTAAGTGGAAATGAGTGGTATTGTCAACAGGCCTTCCGAGCTTTAAATCAAGCTGCAGGTATGCCTTGTAGCTGTTCTCATTACTTATCATTTTCATGTGCATATGTGGAGTGGCATCATGCAAATAACCTTGTTATATTTTGTAACAATTTCTTTCTGTAGGACGCTGTATTCGACACAAGTTTGACTATGGTGCCATTGTCCTATTAGGTAATTGCTTTAATTTCACTTCTCCATTGCCTCTAAATAATATGAGATTCTCTGGTCACTAATTTT
This sequence comes from Cucurbita ficifolia, assembly GCA_033971965.1. Lineage (NCBI taxonomy): Eukaryota > Viridiplantae > Streptophyta > Magnoliopsida > Cucurbitales > Cucurbitaceae > Cucurbita > Cucurbita ficifolia. Next base: position 221,052 of record CM066970.1, read on the forward strand.
GTATGTATGCATATGGTTGTTTGTGCGGGGTAGACGAAGAAATCCACATATTTAACTAGAACAGAAGTCCTTCAAAACTTGCATGGAAGCTGCCATTTCTTGGCTGTAGCATTTGAGCTAGTTTTATGGTTTCGATATTGTTTTTGCTATATACTCATATTTATAAATCTGAAGTTTTCTTGTCATTCTTAAAGTATTTCTTTGACAGACACAAGCTTATTTAATACTCAAATCTCCCATAGCTTTTCACATTTTCCTTTTTTGGTCAAACAGATGAGCGTTTTCAGGAAGAGAGGAACAGGACATACATTTCAAAGTGGCTAAGAAAATCCATTAAACAATTTGATAACTTCGAACAGTCTATGGAGGGCCTAAAATCCTTTTTCAGCGACATTAAGGTCTGGAACATATTTCCCATGCTTCTTCTGTGCTATTTTCTTCCTTTTCATACTTTGGTCAGCTGATGAACCATAGTACATTATTGTTGTCTTCACTTTAGGAGCGCATTAGCAAGAATACAGAAAGTGACTTGCAGAAATTTGAGAATGAGGAGCACATTACTCTTACAGACCCTGGTAGTTTTAGAAGAAAGAAGATAGAGAAATTTGATAAAACCTATTGTGGGCAGAAAGTTAGTACTACAATAATGACGTATGATATTTTATAATTGAAATCTCAATGTTATATTGACGCTCAAGCTTCTCTCAGGTTCATGGGGATCCTAAAAACTGTATAATTGATCTGGAGTGCAGTGTTGAAACAGATACGAGGTAAATATGGATTCCCTTATATTTTTTATGGCATGACCTATGAAGAGCTGAGAATTTATTAGCTTTTCCATGTTGATATATAATTTGTATGACTAAGAACGTTTGTACAGGAACTGTAATCAGGCAGATGATTAGTTATCATACCTCTATAAATTTGATGTTCTTATTATCTCCCTACTCAGCAATCAATATGTATTTTTCATTTGCAATGGTCTTGAACCACTGGTTTTTGCAGGAACCATGAGTTTCTATCTATGGCAACCGACCTTCAAGTTCCAGATTCACCAATTGCGCAGGAGACTCCTTGTGTTGATGTTGGAGGCATCCCTAGTCCAGGAGACTCCAAAGATGAGCGATCGACTTCAACCATAATTGAGGCCTACTCTGAGTTTCCCGATCAATTCTCTAACCATTCTTTATGTTTTACAAAATCAACAAGATCTCCTCTTACATCCGAAACGTCAATGCTACATACTCCTGAAAGAAATGTTGCTGCAAATGCCTACAGCTTTGCACGAGAAACAGAGTCTTTGGATATGAGTGTAAATTCTCATACCCAGAAAAGGAGGAAGTCTATGGGTTTAACTATTACGAAACTTGCTCAAGAAGAGTTTGTTGCTGATCCCAAAACCAAAAACCCCAAATGCAACAGCGTGGACAAAAGCTCAATAATCAGCGGAAGTTTAAATAGCCCAAAAGATACTAGTTATGAGATTGTTCTCACAGAAGAGAAGTCTAAGAGTTCAAATGTTGCCCAAGTGCTCAATCTAAATGACACTCTTCCTGTTTGTCTGTCTGCTGGCCTTCCAATGGACAAAAAGTTGCATCTGTCTTGTGCACTTTGTAGAAGCCCACTGGGTCGTCCGGAGAACCATTTATATCTATCGTGCTCATTTACAGTATCATCAAAAACACACTTAATATCGACATATAAGGAAAGGTTAAAACCTCAAAATGCCAATTTGCCAACAAATATACCGGTTATTTTGACAGACATCTTATTTGTTAACCAGAGGCTCCTAGTTAGGTCTTCAAAAGGTTCAGGACGTGGTATCTGGAGTGAGGAGGATGGTTGTGTATTCAATTGTGTCTTTTGCCCCTTCTGTCGCACTGACAACTGTATTGGTGTACATATCATGGCAACTGATGCATCAAATATTCAGTTACTTGATAAGGTACGTGTTATTCAATTTTTCTAAAATTTCATGAGATGCATATGGATTTTTTGTAGTTCAACTCTCGAACTTTATTGTGATAATTTTGTCCACATTTCTTTTCTATAAATATCATTTCTCTTTGCCCATCATTTTGCAGGTGATGTTTTACCTGGAGCGTTTGGAGATCCAAGACCTAAAAGCAAATACAGAGAAGGCTTCAGTAAACAAGGTAGATTGTGATTTAATTTATCATATGAAGGTGATTCGTATACGGATAGGGAAAAGTAAACTTGGTAGAGGAGAATTATTAGGTTGATGAGAAATGAAACTTAATTAACCAGTTACTGTGGCATGAATTGAAATCAGTATGATGGCTCGTTCCTTCTATTGCAGGATGTATTACCTGTTAGTAGCTCAGCCAAGAATAAGTCGGCCGTCATGGAACCCATTGAAAATTTTTCGTACTCCCCTGGGCCGCTAACCTCAGGAGGATGGAGGTCTACAAAATTGAAAGTCAGACGGAAGGAAACTTCATAGAAATATTCACGAAGATTAGTTCTGCTTGGCCTAATTTAACCAGTGTTGCAGTTGAAACCATTAAAATTGTCTGCATGTGTACCTAGGGGTACAATGGGAGATCTGGCCATTTTGATTGGTCAAATTCACCATTCAAGGAATGCAGCTAACGTGGAAGTGTTGGTGTGTCTGGAGAAAGAATCTCTTAATCTATGTTCGTCTACACTACAATTGTAAAGTTTACTGCATATCTATCTCGATCATTTATTTCCGGGTTGTAAAGTCCTCTGTATAGTTTCTGCATGATTGTTTTGTCACACTGTCATGCTGTTTTAGAGATAGGATAGCATTGTAGATCCCCAACTATCTATAGTGTTAGAAAACTTCCATGGCCTGTTGAAGGTATGGTTGTTGCACTCAAATTGGAAATTAAGTGAACTTAGTGTTACGGGTTTAACTTCAGGATCTCTTATGTGATCTTTTTAATTCAAGGGAAAAAAAAAACTTTTGCCGTGAATATTGATCAGGATTTTGGATGAAGTTGCATCATGTACTATTTTCTAGCCATTTGGCTAGTTAATTCATCAGCAGAACTTCAGTTCTGTTTGAGTTTTACAGCATCATTTGCAGTACTTGGAGTCTTCTCAGGGAGACGACTAAAATACAAGTGGGTCGATTTCCATTATTAGTTCAATGGTTACGATTTTACCATTTTGTCTATAATGACCTGCAGGAACTAGATGAGTTGACAGTCTGTTACGAATCAGGTACAAAATTAATCATCATTCGTGCTCAATCAAGCAAATAACTAAAATTGCAGGAATACAACAGTTTATACCAAGTAACGTTTGTAATCAATCCTTCAAAAATTGGTTTCGTTCAGTACTGTAAGCTATATCATTCATATCCACGTATATAAATTGCCTCACAGGCATCTTCAAAATTTGATTTCCTTTTACATGCAGTGTAATATATACTTATGTCAGTTGTGGTTCGCACATTCCTCTAGGATGAGCTTCGGTGCAAGCAGTCTAGCAGATCTGCGGAATGTCGGAGGCATCACTCAACCAAGTGATATCCTTCACAAGGAGAGTAAGGAGAGTAGTCCGGTACGTTCATTTTTTCATTTGACATATTATTTCCTGCACATTGACAAGTTGAATTAGAAAGTAGCAAGTTATTCAGAGATGAGGGGGCACTCAAATATGCATATCTATTTGATTCAGCATGCTCAAATATATAATTGCTGCATTACGAAATGCTTGGATGAAGAAAATTTGAGAAATGATCAAATGTAAACATTAGGAAAGACAGAGTGACATACTATGATTCTGTGTTGGGGTCATCTGACTGATATGACCAGATCCAAAAGATTGAAACATGGGCTCCCCTTTATTCGTTTGTGTGTCAAAGGAAAGGATTTCAGCACCTAATTCAGATCTCTGAGAATACACGTTGGTCAACTTCGGAACAAAATGTTCATAAGCTTGGAAGGTTTCTGATTTAGTCTTTTTCTCCTTTGGAGAATCAACTTCTGTCTCTGGTTCTGAGTCTGCATTATTTGGTACTGAATTTGCTTGCTTTCTTTTTGAACGAGCCCTCCTGTTTTGAAACCAATTATAAACGTTTGCTTCCGAAATTTGACCATATTGTATCAGCTGTAGAGTTATATCCTTGATCTTCTGCTTGCTTGGGGTTCCATTGCCCTCATCAAAAATCCGCTCAAGAATTTGAAGCTGCACAGGTGAGGGCGTCCACCGTTGCCTAGCAGTTATCTTGTGACCAGCAGCACAAGCCATTATTGAATCACAGTAAAGATTCCCAAGCCTCATTCCTGAAAACCAGGAAACATTGATGTTGTCAAGGAGCAAAGTTATTTTCCTAAAGAGTATTTCTCCAGTCATGTTGGAGCATCAAAGGGATCAAAAACAGGAAATACAAGTAGATGGTCTGATGATGAAACGAACACAGCAAGGCCACGCTTAATCCTACAGTTCTTGTTTGCAGCATCTAAACAGAACGGGTAATATTAAAGTTTAATCAACCAACAGAAGAGAACAGAGGAGGATAGTTTCTCAAACCCAGACTTAATCTTACTCTACAACTACAACAAGTAGATCTAACAGAAAGAAGTGTTTTTGTAGGTCCAAACGAATGGAGAAGAAACAGAGAATCAATGAGAAGAGTAGTGCAGGAAGAAGAGAAATGAGAGAGAAAAAGAGAGAGACCGGCAAGGTCCTGCTGGGCGGTGATTGCCTTATGCATCTCGACAAGTTGGTCACAGATGGAAGCATAGACAGAGATCTGCTGCCTGAGGAGCTCCATTTGCTCATCGGTCATCACCTTGACGTAGAGGCCACCAACTCCATCGGCGGCGTTGCTCAATTGCTCCACCTGCATTTGCATTTGCATTTGCAATTGCTCAGTTTGGTTCTGTTGCTGCTGCTGGTTCTGCCACTCCATCATTCTCTTCTTCTGCAACTTCTGGGTGCGTTGTTCTATGTCTCATTTGGCCATTTCCATTTCCATTTCTCCTCTTAACTTAAAGCAAAGCAAAAAGGGGGGAAAGCACTCAATTGGAAGCAGAGCACAGAAGAACTGGATAGGACCTTACAAAACGGAAAGAAAAAATGCCACGTCGGACGCGCACTCTATCACTAATTCCGCGGGTCGCGGCGGGTCTGCCGAAGGAAATCTCGGTCTGTTCTTCATCTTTTCTTTGCTTTGCCACGACGGCAATGTCTCTTTAATATTAGCCGCCCTCTACTCGCAGGTGAAGCGCGTGGAATCCACGAACCAATGGCTTCGGTTGTCGTGGTTGAATATTCCAATTCCATGCAACGTTGGTATTTTTAGAGTTTAAACAAAGAAAAAAGGATGGTCATCTTTTTCTGCGGAAACCGCCGACTGAAAATTTAACCTTTTCTGGAAACGTAATCATAGGGATTTTCTTCTTCTTATTATTATTTTTTTTTGACAAATTAATTAAATAATTCCATATTTAAAGGGTGGAGATGCTGAGTGGTGACCATATTAATTATTAAATGACCATTAGGCCCTCTCCTCTCATCAGTTGATCGTGGACCTAAAAAACAAATGAAGCTGAAACCTGTCTTTTGGTTATTGATTAATATTAATAAAAATTCATGAGTCGTGGAACTAATCATTCAATCCTCGATTTATTAAAGAAGTTTTTTGGTCTACGCTATTCGTTTCAACAAGTTTGGAATCTTCCTGGCTTCTAGTCAATATGGTTGATGGAGTGTTGGTGGCATCTAATTAGTTTGGGCCACGTTCCTAAACTACCTTATCTCCATTCCTACAAACAAACGAAACTCACTCATTACTTACCAACGTTGGACGCCACCTGATACGAATATGGTTTCTTTACAAACTAATTCGTTTCCGGCAACCCCCGAACTCCGATCCGACAGCGGCGGCCAAGTTCAGCAGCCACCGACCCCTCTGTCTCCCTACGACATGGGACGCTTCTCTCTTTCCCACAGGTCAGTATGCTGTTCAAAAACATCATCAATGTTCTTGGCCTTGAATTTAGAGTTCTCATTTTGTTTTTTCAGGATTGTGTTGGCGCCACTCTCGAGGTTAAGGTCTTACAATTTCACGGCTCAACCGCACGCCGCTCTGTACTATTCTCAGAGGGCGACCATGGGCGGTTTCTTGATCGGAGAAGCCTCTGGAATCTCTGAAACTGCTCAAGGGTACCTAATTTAACTTCTTCTTCTTCCTTGGGGGGCTTTTCTTTACTCTGCCAATTGAATTGAATGTATATGTTTGAAGGTACCCAAACACTCCTGGAATTTGGAGGACAGAGCATGTGGAAGCTTGGAAGCCAATAGTGAAGGCTGTTCATGACAAAGGTGGCATCTTCTTCTGTCAGCTGTGGCATTCTGGAAGAGTTTCCTATCGTTGTAAGCCTCCGATTCTTGACTCTAAATTTCGGTACAAACTCTGGTTCAAGTAAAAGGTTATCGAAAGGACCCTTATTTAACTCTCTCTCGGCTGTGTCATAGCTTTTCAGCCAAATGGTGATCCTCCAATATCGTGTACGGACAAGCCACCAGCGACTGAGAAAAATATATGCGGAACCACAGTACCGGAATATCCCCCTCCTCAGCCACTAACGGCGGAGGGGATTACTCAAGTGATCAACGATTACAGGGTTGCAGCCAGAAATGCCATGGAAGCTGGTAAGAAGACAATTTGATCTATACTACCTTATTATTATTAATTATTATAAGAAAAAGAAAACGACCCAATTGAAATTATCCAAATCCCACGTGGAAACAATGATCATTAATCAAAACGAACCAGGTTTCGACGGAGTTGAGATTCACGGTGGCAATGGGTACTTAATCGATCAGTTTCTCAAAGACCAAGTGAACGACAGAAGGGATGATGAATATGGAGGAAGTTTAGAAAACCGCTGCAGATTTGCTCTGGAAGTAGTGAAAGCTGTGAGTGAAGAGATCGGCGGCTACCGAGTCGGAATTCGGCTGTCGCCATTCGCCAATTACAATGACTGCGGCGACTCTGATCCCGAAGCTCTAGGCGAGTTCATGTGCAAATCCTTGAACAGATACGGGATATTGTATTGCCACATGATCGAGCCGAGGATGGTAACTCAGTTTGAGAAAAGGGAGGGTGAAGGAAGAAGTTTGTTGGCGATGAGAAAGGCGTTTAAAGGAACGTTCATTGTGGCTGGCGGATACGACAAGGAAGAGGGAGAGAAAGTGATTAGAAATGGCGGTGCTGATCTTGTTGCTTTTGGGAGGTTGTTTTTGGCGAACCCAGATTTGCCTAAAAGATTTGAACTTGGTGCTGCCCTTAACGAGTACGACCGTAGTACCTTCTACACTCATGACCCTGTAATTGGCTACACTGACTATCCTTTTCTTTGAAATGCATTTGAGAGCCATTGGGTCATGCTCTCCGATGTTTGTTTGAAAACAAGATGATGGTTTGATATCTTGTAAGTGTCTATTCTCTCTTTAGCTTTCAACCTCTTAATCGTATTGGTAGAGTTTTCGTGTATCAAGTAGTGTGTTAAAATCCAGCATTGTGACCTATTAGATAGGTCCCATACTCTAAAGAATAGAAAATTTGAGTTCACTGCTATCTCAGTGAAATATAAGGGAAAAAAAGGATAGTTGGATTGGATAACTAACATTGTAAGGTACAAGACAGATGATCTCCCAATACAACCTTTCGTTACTGAATGCACAAACAAAATAACAGGGAGATACTAAAATATTTTCATGATATAACAAAACCAATTAACAGGAAATGATCAGACCATTATTATGGAAAGATCAAGTACACTGAGAGCCTAAATGATGTTGCTATCATCTACATCTTCATCACTCGTCATCGTCCTCCTGTAAAAATAAAGAAAATAAAATAAAATGAATTTAGGTCTCAAACATTACCCACTAATATATCTAATTTAAATAAAATCCATAAAGAAGATAACCTCTTCGCTGCCCTCATCTCCTTCCTCATCATCATTCACCTCAGAAACTGATTTCTCAGATTCATCTTCTTCTGCAGCATTGGCTCCACTGGCCTGAACTCACAAGGGGAGTGAATTCAATTCAAATAAGAAAAACAGTGCGGAAATATGAATGCTTCATAAGTTTTTCCAAGAGGATTACCTGTTTCTTGTTATAGGCCTTCATAACTTTTTCATATTCAACCTTCCTCTTGTCAGCCTTGGCAACGTAAGGTGCTTTATCCTGATATTATAAACAGTAATTCAGAAAGAGTTTATAATACCAGGAGAAGTATAAGAAATACTACGATGGCTATCACGTACAGCTTCTGACATCGATTTCCATTTCTGTCCAGCAGCTTTACCAACCTGATTGCATCATTTTTAGATATCATCGCTCATTTCAACAAAGAGCCATAAAAATTGGAATGGAGTCAAAAACTAAAAGAGCGACCATTAGAAAGCTAAATAGCTTACAGCAGACACTGCTTTGTTATTCGGATTCTCCTCATTGAACTTCTTCCTGAACTCTTCCCTTTAATTATCAAAAAATACAACAACATGACAACACAATGATTATATACGTACTCGACGATTTACAGGAAGAAAACAACTGCAAAAAAAAAAAGGTTCAAAAGCAAATAGACACAACAAATCAAAGGAATCTCTTTTGTAGAGAGCCAAGCTGTTTTAACATTCGCTTACGTTTCCGTAAGGTATTTGAGACGAACTTGAATATCGTTAGCTAATAATGTTCGATACCCCAATGAAAAAAACATGGAAAACAAGTTCATCGTTAATCTGTCCTTGTTGACATTTTTTTTTTTTTTGAAAACTTTACAAACATGCAAATTAAATAAATTGAATATATGCAGAATAATTCAGAATTCGAAAAGTAAATTAAAAGAAAAAAAATTTACATAAAAACGAAGAAGGCACTGGCGGGCCTCTTGGGCTTGTTAGGATCTTTCGCTGCCTTCTTACTTCCTTTTTTGCCCGCGTTGGCTGCACCTTTCTTCACTGCAAGCCTACAATTTTTTGTGGGGAAAACCATAGACAACGATCAATCAGAAAGAAAGAGGTCAACGCCTAGGTTTGGGACAGGTAATTCACAAGAATGAGGGTTCATAGATCTAGGGCCGATCAAAACTAGAACATAAAGATATACGACAGAAAAAGCACGGAGGAAGAAAAAAAACTTACTTGGTGTCTGCTTTCTTCGACTCCGACTTCGATCTTCCGCCTTTCATTTCGAATCCTGCAGCATACGATCGGATCAGCAAAAATCTCGAGAGGAAAGAAACAAAACACGTGAAATTAGATGAGAAATCGAAGGAGATCAATGAAACGTACCGAAGGAAGAGAGGTGCGGAGGGAGGATAGGTTAGGTTTAGGGTTTGAAGAGGGAGGAAGAAGCGGAGCTGCGTTTGAGATAGAAGGAGAGAAGGGGAGAAGGGATAGGAGGGTGGAGAGAGTTTTGAGAGTAAAAAGGGATAATTATGTCCCTGAGAAGGGCAAATTGGAAATTCAATTGCCCAGGAAATGAAAGCAGGGATTTAGGCGGGATTCTAAATTTATTGCCACCTCAATAATCTCCGCACTCCTATTTCATTGGTCCACGTCATTACATCATTTTTCAGCCTTCCCCATCTCTCCGCCTCTTTTGTGTTTTCTTTCCTAAATATTGGTTGGCGGTGCGGTGCGACTCCCGCCACCCGCACGGCAAAGAGCATCTCCGAAGGCCCGTCCCGTCTTATCAGATTTCGGCATTTATAGTAAAGCCCGTATTAACAAATCTCGGCCTTGAAAAAAAGCCCAATAAAAAGCCCAAATAACTTCAATTTAATGCACGTTGGTGTTGGAAGCATAAGCATGGCATTCATTGTTCATGGTGCAGATACAAACCCAGGCCAAATCTTGCACAAGCCTTGCAAAATGCTATTTCCTCCGCAGCAGCTACAGGATCTTCATTACTGCCATTGGTGGCTGATCTTCATTACTGCCACTCCTGGAACTAGTTTTATTTGGGCGGGTGAATTGATGCAGAGAGTTCGTGTGATCAAGGGTTTCTCGAAATGGCCTTTTTATTTTAAAGTGGGCTTAGAAAGTTATTGGGTTTAGTTTACAAATGGTAACAACTTGTTATACAGCTTCGAAGAAATGGAGTTTGACCAGCTTCATAGCTTCTTCCACCAAACTATACGAATCTTCACCAACTTCCATTTGATTTAAGTTCAGAGTTTCAAGAAAATTCATGTTAGGTTTGCTTTCATAAGAGAAAACATTGAACAAACCAAAGTCGAGCAAGAAGAGGACCTTGCGTCGTCGCCGGAGCTGATCTTCTCATGGTCCCAGACACCCAAGCATTGAATGCTGAAGTAGAACCAGACTTTTTTTTTTTTTTTTTTTTTTTAATTAAACAATATCATATCACTGCTGACATTAGCGACGACTTTGCTTATATCCATGTCAGCACTCCAGTTGGCTCATCAACATTCGTGTCCTTTCTTCAACTGAAACCGTCTTTTAAACCATGAATTCATCGATTACTTTACAGCTATTTTATTTGACTTTCTACGTCAGGTAAGATTTAACGACCGTCGTTAAAGTGAAGGCGTTGACCTGATCCAAAGCTGAAGTCAACACGATAACCCACGATTCCAACCGGATCAGAACCGCTCGGAAAGTGTCAGTTTCGTAAATAGCAGTGATGATGAAGGGCAGTGGCGGGAACACGACCGGCCACCGACCGGAACGTTTATATGTGGGCGAAGGGAATGAAGAATTCAGAGGGAAGAGAGCGACTTGTGACGATTGCCCACAACCATAAATGCAAAGAAATGAAGACCCACCATCCCCCCAGATTCAAGCCCTAAAAAAAATGCTATCTTTTTGCCTATCTTCAACTTCAATTTTCTTTTCTAGGAAGGAAGAGGGAAATTTGAAGCCAAATCTCTCTGTTATCAGCATTTTCCTTTCACTTCGCCGGAATCTGAACTCGATCGCCGGCGGTGGCCCTCGCCCTCCGGCCAACCCATTCTTTATCTTTATTTTCTTTCTCATTTTTGCCCTTTAGATCTATCTCTGAAAGATCAGGATCGCCAGTGGCGATACTTCTGATCGAATTTCCCTATTTATTTACTTTTTTTGGCTGGGTTCTGAGATTATGTAGCCTACATTCTTTATTTTATTAATTTTGTCCCTAAAATATCCTCCTCTCTCTCTCTCTCTCTCTCTCTCTCTCACGATTCTTCTCGTGCCTGACCCTAGGGTTAGTCTTCGAATCTTCCTGATTCGGAGGGGGAGGCTCATATCGGTTTGAATTGGGAATTGGGGATATCGTTGGTTTGAGTTATTTTTTCATTGTGAGTGAGAGTTTCAATTGCTCTGCTTTTGGAGATATGAGCTGGTTTTCTTGCATTCGTCCCCGTCGTAAAGACGCCAGCAAGGTCGAAATCGACAACGGTATGGTAATCCTTCCAATTTACGCGCTCTCTCTCTCTCTTTCTTGCATTATTTTGAGGTCAGATTTCAAAGAATCTTCGATGTTTTGGGATCTGTAAACTTGCAAAAATTTCGCAGGGAGTCGGAGGGGGAATTCGTATTCAAATGGTAAATGCTTACTCCTACTGCCTCATTCTTATTACCTTGTTCCTAAAACAAGAGGCTCAGTGAAGGCCTTTTGATTTTCGTCTTATGGTTGTTAAATTTGTGCTCAGAAATTGGAAAGGGGAAGGAATCACAACCCAGCAATGGAAACAACCGGAAATGTGGGGCTGCACGAAGCTTCCCATTTCGCGAATTAGCCATGGCCACGAGAGGCTTCAAGGAAGTGAACTTGATTGGTGAAGGCGGTTTTGGAAGAGTTTACAAAGGACGATTAGGAACAGGCCAGGTTGTTCTTGCTGGTTCATTTTTTATCACCTACATTGGTCAAAAACACAATGTGCTTTTACTTGAATCTGATATTTATGCAATTGTTATCTTCTTGCTCGAGCAGCTCGTTGCGATTAAACAACTCGACCGTGAAGGTCTTCAGGGATATCAGGAATTCATCGTCGAAGTTCTCATGTTAAGTTTATTAGATGATAGTAATCTTGTCACCTTGATTGGTTATTGTACTGATGGAGATCAAAGACTGTTGGTCTACGAGTATATGTCGATGGGAAGCTTGGAAAACCATCTTTTTGGTATGTCTATCAATCTCTACCCTAAAGAATAACTTGGAGATAATTTCGATGTACATCGGTTGTAATGCTGGTTCTTTTCTTCTTGGTTCTGTATTTTGTTTTCAGGCTTGTCCCCCGAACGACCGCCATTGAGTTGGAACACTCGAATCAAGATTGCTCTTGGTGCAGCCCAGGGGCTTGAGTATCTTCACTGCACAGCCAATCCACCAGTCATCTACCGTGACTTGAAATCTGCAAATATTTTACTGGATGATGACTTCAATCCAAAGCTCTCAGATTTCGGCCTCGCGAAGTTAGGACCGGTTGGTGACAACACTCATGTTTCCACCAGAGTAATGGGAACACAGGGTTATTGTGCTCCGGAGTATGCCATGAGTGGCAAACTCACCCTTAAGTCTGATATTTATTGCTTTGGTGTAGTTCTCTTGGAGATAATTACAGGTAGGAAAGCCATAGACTCCACCAAGAAACCAGGAGAGCAAAATCTGGTTGTTTGGGTAAGTTCTCATATTATTTCAACTACCATTTCCTGTGGCTGAGCTCTGCTTGTTGTTTTAGATGACATATTATACGAACTGCCCCTAACAACGACTTTTCCCCCGTCCCTCGTTTCAGTCTCGCCCTTTCCTAAAAGACCGGAGGAAGTTCGTTCAATTGATCGACCCGCTGCTAGAAGGTCGCTACCATCTTCGTTGTGTACACCATGCAATTGCAATTGCTGCAATGTGTCTCCAGGAGCAGCCAACGTTCCGGCCAATTGTCAGTGATATCGTTGTTGCCCTTGAGTACTTGGCTTCTCAGAGTTACGGATCAGAACAACTGAGGGAGGAGGTGCCTAGTCCCTCCAAACTATCTCCTCAAAAGGACAGGCGTTCCCCTGTTCAAGCATCGAGATGTGGAAAGAATTCAAGATTCATGTAAGGGTGGTTGCTGTACAAGTCTTCGTATGGCTGTGGAAGGTATCAAATCAATTATCTCAAATTGTTTTTCCTCGATTGAAGTATCATTCACCACACAAATAGAAATAGACCGCTTCTCTTTTAGCAAAGTTAGCAAAGTTTGTTGAGAGCATTACTGTAACAGCCCAAGCAAGCACACCGCTAGTAGATATTGTCCTCTTTGAGCTTTCCTTTTAAGGATTTCCCCTCAAGGTTTTAAAACGTGTTTGCTAGAGAGAGAAGTTTCCACACACTTATAAGGAGTGTCGGTTGGGATCTCACAATCCACCCTCCTTGGGGGCCAACGTTCTTGCTGGCACACCATCCGGTGTCTTGCTCTGATACCATTTGTAACAGCCCAAGCTCACCGCTAGCAGATATTGTCTGCTTTAGCCTGTTACATATCGCCGTCAGTCTCACAATGTTAAAACTAGGCTTTTACAAATGATATCAGAGCCAGACACCGAGCGGTGTGCCGGCGAGGATGCTTGAGACTCCAAGGGGTGGATTCTGAGATCTCACATCGGTTGGGGAGGAGAATGAAACATTCCTGTGTGAAAATCTCTCCCTAACATCAATACCATGTTGAAATCCCAAGGGGGAGTCCATGTTGGTAAGAGCTTGGAGTCTCTTGGCGATATCCGCTTAGACCTAAGGTTCCAAGTTCGAACCTTCGAGTGAGGTTAATACTAAAAGTCCTTGATATCTCCGGGGTCTAGGCCGAATGTGGGTTTCCTTGTGCATAGGAGAGCAAAGCTCCAACCCCCAGTTATCAAACATTTCTATATACGATTAAAGTCATCAGAAAATACGCAACTTTTTTCTGCAAAACTCAGGAAGAACAGTTCTGTGTTCAGTTATATACTTGGTAAGAACACATTATTTCCTTTCGCTCTCTCATATATAGCTTTTTTGTTCTTTGTTCTTTCCGATTCGTATTGAGTTGTTGGCTTCCATTCATGTATTTGGTTGCAGATGCATTTGCAGTTTGTGGCGTTAGCAAAACCCGGGCAACTCCAAATATGCAAGCAATCCACATGCATTTTTGAGTGCCAATAGCTCCCCTTTGATGGGCGCTGCACATATTTCAGGTAATACAGATTCTTGTCTGCAATACGGACTACATCAACTAGTTTCATACATGGGATGATCCTTCATCATCTTATCTTGTGTTCATTAAAAAAAAATATATTTCTTCAATATGGGCTTATCAAGTGCAGTGAATCCAGCCCATATGATGATGATGATCCACATAATTTATATACGTATATAATGTAATCAACTGATCATAAACTTGGTGAAAGGAAGTGATTGACATTTGACTAACTCAGCTCTAGAGGTTTGACTTTGACTAAATTGGCGGTGGTTATGTATGAAGACTTTATGCAGCAGCAACCAATCCCACTTCCTTTTTCAAAACCCACTCTCCATAATAATTGGATTGGGCCCACCAACGGGCCCATTTCGGCCCACAGCCTATCAATGGGAATCAAAGTTTTTAGTTCTCTTGATTGTATGATTAACCGTGGGTGTGGGGTAGGATCAAACTATTTAATTTATTACTGAATTATGCTCCAATTCACTTTTAAATAGTGGTTTTATTCAATAAATATGCTTGACTTTTCTTGCTCTAGTCCATTTATACGCATTTAATGCCATCACCTGCCAATTTCATTGAGGCAGATATTTGAGCCAAAAAGAAAAGAAAAAAAATGAAATAATAACGGTGTTACGATTTATGCTTAAAGTGGACAATATCATATTTATTATTCTTATCATTTAGATGCATTTAATAAATAGAAACACACGAAGAACATTAATTTTTTTGAACAAGAAGGGTAAAAGAGGGAAGAAACGTCTGTTTTAGGGACCATCTCTTTAATTCTTTGTCGACCCTCAAATAATTTTTGTGTAGTCTCACCTAAATCTTTAATGCTCAAAATAGTTTCTTTATTTATTTCAAAACCCACTTTTTGAAAATTAAATATATAAAAATGATTCGTATACTTTGTTTTAGAGAAGTTAAATTTTAAATATTAGGCGGCTATAAAGTTAACAATTCAAGGTACTCGAGTGCGATTTTGGTGTTGATTTATATCCTCTGTGTTGGGCATTTTGGTCATTTTACTTATGCACATGCCACCACAAAAACTCCTTTTTGGCTACCTTTAGGCTTCCATAAACATCCTTAACATATACACTAGGCACTCCTTTGACACTTTATTCCCTTTCCAAAATACTCAAGTTTCAAGCTTTCGTGAAAAAATTATGCCCCAACTTTTAAAACCCAATTCTTAAATGGGTAATAATCTCAGATCGGAGCCTAGAATAAACTAAAAAGGGTAGTACATATTCCCGGCTGGCAGTGCCGTTGCCCGTGACCACACGCTTTAAACACCGGCACGTGGGATTAGGATTGGGATTGGCTGTTCCAACAGTTCTAACAGTGTAGACCCAAGAGTTGACCAAAGTCTGGAGGTTGAATTGTTAGAAGTAGGTGCAAAGAGTGAAGTGAGTCCCTACATAATGGGGAGGGGTCAGGCGGCATGTGAGCGAGATGGCAAGTTTTTTAGTTTAATATTCGGTTTGTGCATGATCGAGGCGTGGCGCCGATGGCGATGATGGCGTCAAATGAGTAGCAATGATGAAGATGAATGGGTGGCCATCTGTTTGTGAAAAGGCCCCAAAGGGAGGGAGGGAGGGAGGGAGAGAGAGAGAGAGAGATAGCAATGCCCCGCCCTTTCTCTCTATTTCCTCGTTATCATCATCATTACTCCCACCTCCTTCTCCTCCTACCCACAAATCTCTCTACTCTCTACTCTCCACTCTTCAATCAACCATCCCTTTTGCTTCTACCCCTCGTTTTCACTTCACAATCATTTACAAGAACCTGTCCAAACTGGGACTTCCCTGTTTTCTGGGCATTATTTGAAACCATCTTTGACAAAGTATAATAAGGCCGCCCGCTCAGTGGGTTTTGTTTGGAGCTTAATTATTGTTCCACTCACATCGACTTTCACTTTCAGAAATGTTTTGCCTGCGTGTTGGCTTTAAATGTGCGGTAGTTGGGGCTTTGGAATTTGCCTACATCTGGAATTATATTACATTTTCATCCCCCACTTTTTCTTGTTTTCACACTACCAAAATTTTGCCCAAATCTATATTAACTCCTTACTAATACATTTAATTAAAAAAAGAAATAGTTTAAAAGTTAATAAATTCCATTTACTGAAAAACCCTCGGGCTGGCTTCAAATTATTATACTCAAAAATCATTCTCATGCGGGCCCGCTTGACAATCAAACCGAAAGCAGCAGTGGTATTCACGTAAATAACCACAATCTTTCACTTCCTAACCGGATTCTATTTGCCCCTCTCTCGTAAACCGCGAAGCTGCTGCCAGCGCCAACAATCCAGCTTTCCTACTCTGTCCTCAATAACTATAAATAAGCCTGTCTCGACTCCACTTCAACTTCTGTGGCTCCCCTTTCACTACCGCTTTCCTTTCTTGGCGGTTTTGTTGTGCTTGGCACCCTACTCATCTTCTACTGATCTGCACCACAATGAGCCTCCGTTTGGGGTTTATCGCGTCAATTTATCTCCTCCAGGCAAGAATTCTGTAGCTGTAACGTTTTTTGTTCTTCAATCGCTTCTGTCTTCATCCGTTTGTATGTTCTCTATTACTTGCTTTGGCCGCGCTTTCCAGACGTTAGGATTTGGTGAATTCTTCTGTGTATTTTTGTCTCTATCATGCCGTGTTTATGTGATTGGTTGCTGAACGAATGCTGCGAAATGGAAATTATGAATCGTCAGAAGTGTGCTGTCTAGTACTGTTCCTCTCGCTCGTTTCTCTGTTTTGTTTTAGCTTCCGTATTCGGAAAAAGAATACGAGCAGGTTGGAGGAGCTTGGCAATGAATTATATATCGAATACTTTCAGCAACAGGGTATAAGCTCCGGCTCTGCTTTATGGAGCTGTGAGGTTGCTTCACGCATCTGAAAATGTTTAAAACGAATGATTAGTGGGATCTTGTGTGGCTTAAAAATTAATTCCCAGACTTGGTGTCTTTTCTTCTTATGAACTTGGAATAATGGTAATCTGCAATGGGGATGTGCTTCAGGGTAAAAACTCCCGCTCTGCTTTATGGGACTGTGAGTTTGCTTCACGCATCTGAAAATGGTCTCTTATCCGAACTGGGAACTAGTTTCCAGGATCGATTTAAGCGAATGATTAGTGGGCATCTTGAGTGGCTTAAAAATTAATTCCCAGACGTGGAGTCTTTAACTCTTATGAACTTGTGTCGATTCCAATCAGAGCGAAAGTTGTCTAGCGTTTTACCTACCATTAACTAATGCTTTTCTTATGGTTTTCGCCATTTGTTTTAGAACTTCAGTTCATTGTGAGATTCATAGAAACGATCGCCGACCCTGATTTCCTACTAAAAGTCGAGATATGTGCAGGTTCTATATTTTGTCCTAGCGTATGCAGAGAGGTCTAACATACGGTTGCTGTTATCTACGAATGGCACATCAGGGTATGCATTCCATTTTGGTCAACCCTTCTGCGTTTCATTAGAATAGTTATTTATTTTCCTACACATCTCATTCCCTATCTGGTTGAAGCATTTATTGCTGCGAATATTTTTCGCTTGAATCTTCTAATAAGGCTTACTTTCTCCGCCATTAAAGGGAAAAACATTCTGAAGGATATTGCACAATGTATGGTATCTGTGGAAAACGACCTGATGGTAAGGTGTTGAACTGTCCGACTGGTACCCCATCTGTGCAGGTACACTTTTGATTATCCATATTTTAGCACTGGTGGCGATTTTAAAATAAAATATGCAGGTTTAGCTGGTTTGCCTTTCTGTTTCCATCAAAATCTTAATGTTTGCTTTGCTCGCTCGGTTTTTCTTTATGATCACAAATTATCGTGTTCCCAGCCAGATAATCTTCTTTCATCAAAGATTCAAAGTCTATGTCCAACTATTACTGGCAATGTTTGTTGCACAGAAGAACAATTTGACACCCTACGATCACAAGTTATGCAGGTAAGATCTCTAAGTGGCTTGTATTATTAATACTGCTGTTTCATAGTTGCAGAGATACTCAATGCACTCTGATAGCAGGTCGAATAATGCATCATGAGAATTTTTATATGCATTTTTCTTCTAAAACTGATATATATTGCTTGTTGACTAAAATGCATGTAAAATATTAGAATGCATGCCCCTGTATTCTTGAGCGGAAAATACGCACTGTACAGCCCTTTTCTGGGTATTAGTTCTTCTGCATGGAAGAATTAGCCTTTTGATTTTTGTTTAATACCTGAATGTGCAATGCGTTACATTTTGTAGTGTTAAAGGAACTTTAAAGTTTCAGCTTTCTCGTGTCTTCTTTTAATGAAAGTACTTCAAATTCTTGGCCCATAATATGACTTGTGTATTTTATGCAGGCTATTCCGTTTCTTGTTGGTTGTCCAGCATGCTTAAGAAACTTTTTGAACCTATTCTGTGAGCTTACCTGTTCTCCAAATCAGAGCTTATTCATCAATGTAACTTCTGTTTTAAAGGTTAGAACACTTTTTTCTTATAGAACTTACATAATTATGCCATTCACTTAGTAAGTAGCATTTATTTAGAAATTACGTGTTTGTGTTCTTTGTTTTCCATAACTTCTAAGCAAAGATGAACCTGCTAGAGAGGCAGATATTAGTTGCTCTTCCCATGAAATCTCTCTTTTATTCTTAAGACGAGTAGGAGGTCATAAAAGCAATCACTTACCAAGTAATTGCACATAGATGTTTGGAAAAGATTAGGATATATAAGAGCGAGGTTATAATGTAGTTCTCTTTTTAATATAAACAATGATTAGTGACATTTTTTCTTTTTCACAGAATCATATTCTAAAACTGTTAATTCAATATTTCGGTCTAGTTTTCTGCAATTTTGCAGATGATCTTCTTACCAGAGATTTGAGCTTATATGCAAGCAAATTCCAGTCTTTTTCCCTTTCTTCCCAGTCCCTGTCAATAATCACCATGCATATTGGTTGCATTTGCCTAGAATTTCTATGCATTTTCTCTGCATGCTCTTTCCCAATGCTGATCTCTTCTTATTTTAGCTGAATGTTAGACTTCTTCATATATCGAGCAGTTGGAAGGCCACATTGAATTTTAATGACTTTTCTCTATGCTTAGGTTAATAGCAGCCTTACAGTTGATGCCATTGATTATTATGTAGCTGATGCTTTTGGTGAAGGGCTATTTGAGTCCTGCAAAGATGTAAAATTTGGTACGATGAACACACGAGCCATGCAATTTATTGGTGCTGGTGCTCAAAATTTTAAAGGTTAACATTCTCTCTTCCTCTCATGCATGTATGTGTACTCTCATACACTATTTGATTGCTGGACAAGCTCGAGATCATCACATTTTTTATGTACCCAAATTAGAAAGTATTTTGTAATATTTTTCTGTGGAGTAAGGGAATGATAGAAAAGTATTGATGGGGAAGAAGTAGAGGTACTCCGAAGTGTGAAAAAAAATTGAGAGCGGGTTATTTTCTCTACCTTAGCCAGTAGCTTTTTTTATTTTCTTTTTCCCTTTTCCCCCACTTTTTGTAGTGTGAACGGATCATATCTTTGATATATATATATATGAAAGATTGTTTTATTGTGTGCTCTCTTCTAAAATTTGACATTGGTATGATTGTGGGCAGAGTGGTTTGCTTTTATCGGTAAACGAGCTAGTCCTAGCATGCCTGGTTCACCATATGCTATTGGATTTCCATCTACCATGTCTGAGTCATCTGGAATGAAGCATATGAATGTATCGGCTTATTCTTGTGGAGATACTTCACTAGGATGTTCCTGTGGTGATTGCCCTTCAGCTCCCGTCTGCAGTAGTACTGCAACCCCCGTTTTCCATAGAAAAAATTCTTGTTCAGTGAGAATTGGGTCTCTCAAGGTGAGAAAATACCGCATAAACTGTCCATCTTGTTCTTGTGTGTGCTAGTTTTGCATATTGTATTTAAAGATTTATTTTTCTAATTGCTATAGGTCAAATGTGTTGACTTCGCTCTGTGTATCCTATACATTATAATTGCCTCTGCTTTTCTTGGATGGAGTTTGTTTTATCGCAAATCTCAAAAGAGCCGTTCTTCGGGAACTAAAACAATGCCAAATATTATGGATGGTAGCAGTCTCCATTCTGCTACTAGGCAAAAGGATGAAAGTTTGCCAATGCAGGTTCGTTTGTTCCGACGTTTCTTTTATGCTATCTTCATTTAACTTAATGGACCGTCTTAGACTAACTTTCCATTAAGCCTCATGCTCTTCATGTTGGTACTATGTCGCTAATAGGGTGATGTTTCTCCTCTCAAACAACTCTGTATATGCTCTTTAGTTGATACTTATTAATTGTTGATGTTGCGAGTTACACAGATTCATTGGTCAACTACAAGAAATTTCTTTGCTAATACTTTATAGTAACTCCCTTTTTTAAACAATAACTATAGTCGTGCAAGATACTAGCTGTTGCCAGTCATTCTTTGCCTTTGATTTCTACCAGTTATTTCAATTTGAAATTAACATTAATTTTTCAATTTGGTTGACTGAAGTTTTTCTGCTCACTGTTCATATACTTCAGATGCTTGAAGATGCTCCTCAAATCAGAAGTAGGATTCAGCTTTCAGTTGTCCAGGGATACATGTCCAATTTTTATAGGTACTTAACGTCAATGCTGCTTTACTATTTCAGATGTAAAAAGAACATTTATGATTATTTTTGTTCATGTGCCTTCTCAGGAAATATGGGAAATGGGTGGCTAGAAATCCAACATTGGTGTTGATTTCATCACTCGCCGTTGTTCTACTTTTGTGTTTAGGCCTCATTCGTTTCAAGGTGGAGACAAGGCCCGAGAAGGTATAATATGGTTGATACCAGCTTCAAATGAATGACAATGAAAAGTCCTGTTTCATTCAGTTGAAGTGCTACTTTTTTTATAATCCCTCCTTTTCTTGTTCTTTTCTTTTTTCGTCCCGTGCACATGCATGCATGCTTATATGTGTATGTATTCAGTTGAAGTACTACGTTTTCATAACTCCTCTTTCTTTTCAAACCATCCATTGATGCACACACACAATATATATATGTATGTATGTACGTAATAAGCAAATGATGTGGCATTTTTTGTCAAAAAGATGCAAATATGTGGATCACAATAATTTACTTGGTTGTATTTAAAATGGTGTGGATCAGAGAGTCGTGTTACTAATCAGGTGGCCAGTGTTTCTTAGCTACATGAGGGCAACAGAGGGTCACTAGTGATATGGCAACAGTTTAGTGGCAGAATATCTCTAGTATTTACTTCTTTTTTTATTTTTTATATATTTTTTTATTTTTTTTATTTTTTTTATTTTTTTTATTGTTGTTAGTCTTCCTTGTTATGGATTAGTGCTATCGCTGGGTACCTCTTTCCCTTAACTGCTTATAATGGTTTTGATTCAAGTCAGAATCTAGGTAACATTTAGTGAATTTACTACATTCTTTTATTATAATTCAGTGAAGAAAGTTTTGTTTAACTTTTTTACAGTAAAACGTGTTATCGTGTTTCACTTCAAGTTGCTTACAATAGTTTTCATGAAGGCTTTTAAATTAGAACCATCCTCAAATTCTTCCTTGTATTAATTATTTTATAATTCTAGCCAAATGTCAGTTGTTGGCCTTTTGATGATTTCTGTATTTGTTTCAGCTATGGGTAGGACCAGGAAGCAGAGCATCCCAAGAGAAGGAATTTTTTGACACACATCTAGCCCCTTTTTATAGGATTGAACAGGTAGAGACTATTGTTTAATGATTCCGCGAACTATTAAAATCATTTTAACTAGTGGATTATCATACCTATTGTGAAGCTGGGTTGGAGAAGGATTATCGTCTGCTATTGTATTCAGACAACTTCTAATGCCATATTTCTTTTCTAGATTATAATAGCCACAGTTCCAGATACTGAGCATGGAAAGCCGCCAAGTATTTTGAATGATAACAATGTTAAGTTACTGTTTGGCATACAAAAGAAGGTATGTTGTAGCTAGAATAACACTTTAGGATTGATTTCTATATTATGGGATTCGTCTTTATTACTTGGGATATTTCTTCCCATAGTTTAATGTGCTATTTACATATGATGGTATCCTTCTCAGAATTTCTACTCCACATGTCAATTTTTACAGATAGATGGTATTCGAGCTAATTATTCTGGTTCAAGTATATCTCTAAGTGACATTTGCTTGAAGCCATTGGATCGTGATTGTGCCACTCAGAGTGTCCTGCAGGTGGATATTCTGGTTTGCTAGTATGATCTTATCTTATAAACACAAATACACATCCACTGAAATATTTCAATTGAAAAAGCATATTATTTTTTACCGGGTTGTCATTCTTGTGGTTTTAATTTATAGAGCATAATTTTACCATTTATTGCTGAGGTATCCACTCTATTTGACAGTATTTCCAGATGAATCCAGAAAATTTTGATAACTATGGAGGAGTCGAACACCTTGAATATTGTTTTGAGGTATTATATGTCGTTCCTTTTCTGATTCAGTTTTGATTGTTAGATGGTAGACAATTTAAATGCATGAGCCATATTAGAGTTCTTGTAACGTTTTAAAGTATATTAGAGAAATCTTTTGTATTGTCTTCTCCTGTGGGTGCATTTGACAATCTTTTGTTTTCTTGTATTTGTTTCTGTTTCAGCATTATTCCTCTGCAGACCGTTGCAGGAGTGCATTTAAAGCTCCTCTTGATCCAAGCACCGCATTAGGGGGATACTCTGGGAACAATTATTCAGAAGTAATTTATCAGACTTCCCTACTTGTTAATTGATAATCTAATTGAACAAATTAATCTCCATAGTTATCTTACCATTAGTTTTTCAAGACAGGCTTCTGCGTTCTTAATAACTTATCCAGTGAATAATGCTATTAATAAAGAAGGGAATGAATCTGGTCGAGCTGTGGCTTGGGAGAAAGCCTTCATTCAGTTGGCCAAGGTTTCTCTCTTATTCTGTTTCTGTGGATTAGCTTTTCCTTTCTTTAAATTGTGTTCTCTTATTATACTTTACCTTCATTGTGAAATATGTGAAAATGTATCCTTTTCATTTTTTGCGACTTCCATGAGTGAAATATTGCCTAATTTTGAAGTTTAGTTGTTGATTTACTTAGAAACAATCTTCATTTAAGTTTCTTTATTTTTTGTTCTTAAGGTGGTGTTTGGAGTTGAATTTTGGGCTGTGGGTTTAATAATCCTTAGCTTGTTAAGCCCAAGCTGTGTTTGGGATGAATGGATTTCGTCCTCCTTATTCAATCGTCATGAAATTATTTATTAACAAATAACCAATTATATATTTTTAAAAGCTTACTTGTACTTTAAGTAATTTAAACAAGTAATACAATAAGATTATAGATAATAAGTAATAGATTAAACAAAAAATTTCCATTTTCCATATTTTTATTAACCAAAAAGTGTTACTTTTGTAATAATAAACAAACACCATTTTACATGCACAGCCTAATGAATCCCAATCTCATGTACATCCAAACATCCCTCAATTCCCGTGCTTTTCTTACTAATCTCATTCTTCTTAATCCTAGGCTCTATAACTCCCGGACTCTAATCATTTAGATTCTGTATTGGTTTCTTCCTTCATTGTTTTATAATTTTATTTTAATGTTATGGTGTCTGTCCGTCTTCTAGGAGTGAATGAAGTTTCTTGATATTAATTTACTTTTGTGATAGACCGAGTTATTGACAATGGTGCAATCTCAAAATTTGACGCTTTCTTTTTCTTCGGAAAGTTCCATTGAAGAAGAATTAAAAAGAGAGAGTACTGCTGATGTCATCACAATCTTGGTTAGTTCTTTTTAGAGATAATCTCTTGTGTTGTACAGTTAAATTATCATTCTCTGTCCTTATGATTTATTTTAGTTTTTCTCCTGATATTTGCATTATAGTTTTATATTATTTTTTACTTTTGAGAGTGTGGCAGTGGCTACACATCGTGTCATTTTTCTTCTTAATTGACAATTCACCCGTTTACCTAATTAAACTGCAGATAAGCTATCTTGTGATGTTTGCTTACATATCTCTTACTTTGGGCGATAGACCACATTTATCTACTTTTTATGTTTCATCAAAGGTACGTAATGGGCAGGCTTATAACTTAATATAATTCTACTTTGGCCCTTCATCTTTAATTTCCTTTTCCTCTTTGATCAGATCATTCTCTACTTTTCTGATGTTTCTTTCCAAGCATTGGAGTTTCTGCCTTGATAGCTTATGATTCTTTTCTCTGATCAGGTGTTACTTGGTCTCTCTGGAGTTGTACTTGTCATGTTGTCTGTTCTTGGATCAGTCGGGTTTTTCAGTGCAATTGGAGTAAAATCTACTCTAATCATTATGGAAGTCATTCCTTTCCTTGTTCTGGCAGTAAGTTCTGTCTTCATCCACTTTTTCTAACACTGCCTTCCTGACTATGATTTCATATTGATATTCCTGTTCTGGACTTGCCATAGTTGGACTCCATGCACAGATGAGCATATCAGTTCAATCTTGCTTTGTTAACTTTTAACATCCTGTGCAAACTCTGATGAACTTTTGTGTGCTTTTTTATATTCTCAATCGGCAACCTGCCAATACAAACTACAATGTTTTCTAGGATTGCACTTTCGTTGCTTCTTACTTGTTCTTCTGTTTGGGTACTGATGAAGGGAGTGGGTTGTTATTTGTATAACCTAAAATTTTGTTTGAACTTTGATACTTACAATACGTTGGTTTGCCTGAAGAACGAGATTGTTTCATAACTCGTCAACTCGTTCACGTGCTATTGGCAATTATTTCAGAATTTAAGATTTTGGGAACAGAAAATGTCTTACAGTGACAGCTCTATATACCCAAAATTTCATTTCACTTAATAACAATTTTGTTTCAAATGAACAAGCTGAATCGATGCTTTGTACAAGACCTATATCTTTCTTGAAAAGTTTATCCACTGTAGGCAAGTATTTTTAAATCATGATGGTTAACATTCTTCTTGAATATGCTCTTAAAAATGTAACTGTTGATGCATTCTTTTGTGAAGTCCTTTTTATGTTTCATTTCTAAAAACATTTATCATCCATATATTAGGTTGGAGTGGATAATATGTGTATATTGGTACATGCTGTTAAACGGCAGTCAGTAGAATTGCCTTTAGAAGGACGAATTAGCAATGCGCTCGTAGAAGTTGGGCCATCCATCACACTAGCAAGTTTATCTGAGGTTCTTGCATTTGCAGTTGGAAGTTTCATTCCTATGCCAGCATGCCGTGTCTTTTCCATGTTTGCAGGTTTGAGTGTTTGTCCATTGCAAAGCTCTCGAGGATGCTTGAGATATATATTTTAACCGAGACAGACATAGTTTTCCAATCACCATTTTCACTTTCTTATACAGCACTGGCCGTTCTTCTGGACTTCCTGCTGCAAGTTACAGCTTTTGTTGCTCTCATAGTATTTGATTTCTTAAGAGCTGAGGATAAGAGAGTTGATTGTTTTCCATGTATTAAGAACTCAGGATATGCCGGAAGTGATAAAGGTAGTATCGTACATACTTTTTATATCATGTTTTTTTTTAAAACAATTCTGTGTGTGTGTGTGTTTGTGTTTGTTCAAACTTATTGCACTTTGTTGCGATGATGCATTGCCTTGATGAATATTATTTAGGCATCGCTCAGAGGAATCCTGGCTTGTTAGCCCGATACATGAAGGTAACTTTCTAATTGTAATATAAACTTTTGTGCTTCTTGTGGGGAAAAAAGCTCAATCCACTGCTATGTTATATTAACTTGGATATCATATAATTTAACACCATGTAAATTTGTACCCTTGACAAATATGCTACATTTGTTCTCTTCTACCAGTTAAACTTATGATCGGGGGATTCTACTTGTGTCCAAGAGAACTGTGAGATATTTAGAACGAAAAAGTAAAAAAAAAGAAAAAAAAGAAAAGGAATTATATCATTTAGATAGTAATTTTTATGGGTGTAACATATGAGTCTTTCTTGTCAACCTCGTGGTGTTATTTACTGGGTTCTTTTATTAATGGCGTTAAGCTAGAAACTAAAGATGGGCTAAAATATGTATCTGACTAGTTGGTTTGTAATAATTTTAGAAGCATATTTTTGCACTCCAAATTCAGTTAAAGTAGGCGTCTAGCTATCTGACTCCTGAGGTCCACACTCAAAGTCTCAAACCAAGAACATAACTAATTTTGGATTGAATGACAAGTCCATCTTATTATCAATTTTACGTAGGCTTCAGTGTCTTTTTCCCTTTCTTCTCCTCTCTTTTCGTGAGTTTGATTTCTGCCTTGAATCTAAGACAATGCCATTTATTTTGTTCTTGATTAAGAGTTTTATTTTTAGCAAACATGATATTAGGTGTCATTGTCTTTGCTCTCATTCGTTCCAGTCATACTCCAAATAGATGGTTGTATGTTCCATTAGTTCTGCTATAATTCATCAGAGTTGAGGTAGATGTTGAAGCTTGTGTCTTCCTCTTACACGTTCAGTTTATTTGAAACATTTATCTTTTCCATATGACAATGTCTGCATAATATTTGACATCTCTTAATTGGGCTGTTTTCTATTTCACACCCCATGTTTTGTCTATCCAGGAGATCCATGCCCCTGTGCTTAGCATCTGGGGAGTCAAAATAGTTGTCATATCCATCTTTGTTGGGTTCACATTGGCAAGCATTGTGAGTTCTTCATCTCATGTCTGGTTATTAGTTTCCCTCACCATGCTTGTTATATCTGGTGTTAATTTTCCATTATCTTAAATTTCACAGGCACTATGCACCAGAATTGAAGCTGGTTTGGAACAAAAGATTGTCCTCCCCAAAGATTCTTATCTCCAGGTTTTTATTTTTATTTGTCTCGTTTTACATTTTCAAGAGATCCCTTTCTGTCTTACGTTTTTTTTTTTTTTTTTTTTTTTTTTTGCCTTGCATGTTAAAGCTGTTTTCTACTTCTTCTACAGGGGTACTTCAATAACATTTCAGAACATCTCAGAATAGGTGCACCAGTATACTTCGTTGTAAAGAACTACAATTATAGGTAAAACTGTACAAGAATTACGCACTCTATCTTGTGTTTAGTTTATAGCATTTAGAATTGATCGGGACCAAGTATTATTCTCGTACACATTCATGTTTGATGGATTTATACGTCTCTCGATGTTTTTTTATAGTGTAGGTTCTGCACTCTCTTTTAGTTAGTTTATAACATTTGGAGTTGGTCGGTGCCAACTATTATTGTTGTATACTATTATTAGTGGGAATAGCAAGGATGAATTGTTTTTTTTTTGGTATCCTGACATCCTGTTACAATGCTCAGCTCAGACTCAAGACAGACAAACCAATTATGCTCCATCAGTCAATGTGACTCAAACTCTCTTTTAAATGAGGTACATCTATCTTCCAATATTTTTCACAGGAATATGTATGTCTTTTCCAATATTCTTGATGCGCTCCAAGTCTATTCCAACGTGTGTAGGAGAATAACATTATTGCTGCTTTATAATGGCTTATTACACTTTTTTTTTTTTTTCCAAAGCAAGGATTTATTTTTCCTCTTTCCTGCAGATTGCAAAAGCTTCACTAATACCAGAGTCAAGTTACATTGCTAAACCAGCTGCTTCATGGCTTGATGATTATCTTGTGTGGATATCTCCAGAAGCATTTGGATGTTGTCGGAAGTTCACGAATGGGAGCTATTGCCCCCCTGATGATCAGGTCATGTGGTTCCTTTGCAATTTTTCTTGTGAAATAACATCATAGCTGTAATACCATTATCATGGACAGACTATTGTTCATTCCACAGTTGGTTTGGTTTTCTATATTTGATTTTATCTTCATTTCTCTTCCTTCTAATGCAATATCCTTTGAAGTTTATTTTACTCGTAACTATGTTGGTGTATTATGTTTTACCAATTATAAGATATATCAGTGACAACAATTGGTTTATTATTTTTGGAAATACTTGAGAATTTTTTGTATATTGTGTGCATGTTATCTCCTTAAATTTACTGAATTTAGTCCTTTTCAGGCCCCTTGCTGTGCTTCTAATGGTGGTTCTTGTGGTCTGAATGGAGTATGCAAAGATTGTACAACGGTAAAACTGTTGCCTGGTTGCTTTTCAGTATTTTGCAAAATTAGGAGCCAATCCTGAGTCACGAGTCTTAATTTTCGTCTTAGAATTTGTGAACATTAATGCTTAGGAGTTATGCAGTGCTTTCTTCACTCGGATCTGCATGGTGGTAGGCCATCCACTACACAATTTAAGGAGAAATTGCCATGGTTCCTCAGTGCTCTACCTTCTGCTGATTGTGCTAAAGGAGGTCATGGGGCATACACTAGTAGTGTTGAACTGAAAGGTTTGCTGGATTGGATTTCTTCTCTTGCATTATTTGATAATATATGTTAAATGAGAGTGGAAGATTTCTTGCAGCCTTAAATTAAATAACACTTATTTTTCTTTTTTGTTCACCAGGCTATGAAAATGGTGTTATTCAAGCATCTTCTTTCAGAACATACCATACTCCCCTGAATAAGCAGGTGTGGTGTGGCCGGTTAATAATTTGAATTTAGATAGTTGTATTTAAAGAATATAATTAAATTAAAGATTGTTTTTTACTTTTGTAATCAACAAAAAATTATCAGGTTGACTATATTAATTCGATGAGGGCTGCTCAAGAATTGAGTTCAAGGGTTTCTGATTCTTTGAAGGTAAAATTTTCAATTATAATTTTTGTTTGATTTTCTTTCATATCATATTATTTTAAACTAATAACGATCATACCTGTATCTTGGTTTTACCATTTGATTGAATAGGAGAGGGCAAACTGCTTTTGAAGACTTTTTTTTTGCTTTAATGCTTTCTTCGAACTACTTGCTTCTGTTGCATTAGCTTGATCTTGAACTGACCCTCTTTGTCATTTGCAGATAGAGGTCTTTCCGTATTCAGTATTTTACATGTTCTTTGAGCAATACCTCAATATATGGAGAACAGCACTGATCAACCTTGCCATCGCTATTGGTCAGTAATTAAGGACATTTGCATGTGCACTGTTTTATAAATAGTGTAGAAGACTACCTTGTACTTCGTGTAATACAAGTTTGTCTACCATGATGATGCTAGCAAATGCTTTGTGCTTCTACTTTGTTTAATGGGAAAGAAGATTAGAAGAAATTATATCCTAATAAATGTCGAGGATAAGACCTCTCTGTTGTAGTGTGCTTTCTCTGTCCAAAGATCTCATTAAGTGGATCTTCTTTTCTTATTATTTTTTTCTCTTATTTTCATTTGAAGACCTTGTAAGAACAATTCTCATCCCCAGTAAAGGTATGAAAAGTGTCATGGTGGTTCTTAAAGCATTGATTAGATTTTATTTTTTTTGCTGTTTTTCAGGTGCGGTGTTTATTGTGTGTCTGATCATCACATGCAGGTTAGTGAGGGTGTTTCTTGAATTGAAGTAGACAAGATATTCTTCTCCTTCAAATGTGCTAACTAGGCTTCCTCGTGCTTGATTTCTTTGTTGTAGCTTATGGACCTCGGCTATCATCTTGTTGGTGTTGGCAATGATTGTTGTGGATCTCA
This sequence comes from Cucurbita ficifolia, assembly GCA_033971965.1. Taxonomy (NCBI): domain Eukaryota; kingdom Viridiplantae; phylum Streptophyta; class Magnoliopsida; order Cucurbitales; family Cucurbitaceae; genus Cucurbita; species Cucurbita ficifolia. Next base: position 250,824 of record CM066970.1, read on the forward strand.
TGGTATTCTCTTTATATTCCTAATTATCTCTGGAAAGCTTACGATAATGCCGTAGTGAAGTTAGCTTAATCCTTTTAATAACAAAATAGTCTTACCCTTTTCTGACAAGATAATACTCTGCAGGGCGTGATGGCAATTTTGAATATCCAATTGAACGCAATCTCTGTTGTCAATCTTGTCATGTCTGTGGGAATTGCTGTTGAATTTTGTGTGCATTTGACACATGCTTTCTCGGTCAGTATCGTTATTTGCTAGATGATTTCCTTTTTCATTAATGTACTCTAACTATCAATGCTTAACATCATTTGCTAAACCTAATAATAGTGTTTAGTTTCATAATTATCATACCGTTGCCACAAAGGAAAACATATAGTTTTGGAAAAATTTCTCAACTTCCTATCGTAATCAGTTTTGTACTACTATCATTGCAGTCATCTGTGTGTTACTTTTGACAGGTTAGCAGTGGAGATAAAGACCAACGCATGAAGGAGGCTCTCAGTACAATGGGAGCATCTGTTCTTAGGTACCATTTTCCGTATCATACACTGGAGCTCTGCTTAGAAATGAAATCTTGGAAACTTAATCTTGTATAGTTACACTATCATTCTTATCAAATTTATTTGCCAATTTTCATTCGTTTTACATTGATGTTTGCAGTGGAATCACACTAACGAAGCTAGTCGGGGTCCTTGTACTTTGCTTCTCCAGGACTGAAGTTTTTGTGGTATTAATTTCACACCTCCAAACTTCAATTTCACGGATTCCAGGTCCATTAATATCTTCACTCTATGCCTGCAGGTTTATTATTTCAAAATGTACTTGGCACTAGTACTTCTTGGGTTTTTGCATGGTCTCGTATTCTTGCCGGTACGTATAGACATGCTTCTGTTGTACAAGTTCTGAGTTTGTCTTTTTCACAATAGGGATGCTCATAAAAAGGGCAAAAAGAATAATCAGCCCCATAAAAAAGGACAGGTGTTCTTTTTTACCCGATAGCATGTTGCTCTATACACTTGTAGTCTTGTATGGATGATTTCGACATTTTCTCTCATACCACACGACCACATTTGCGCATGAAAAATATTTTTTGTAATTAAGTTCTTATCCCATTTTGGACATTTTCCCTCTTTGATCACTGATGATATTTTTGCATCACTGTACCTTGGTTGAACTATCATAGGTAGTTATACCAACTTCTGAGTACTTGCAGTGTAATTTTCCAATCAAATTTGACATGAATTTGTGAAACCATCATGGATTGCAGGTGGTGTTGAGCTTGCTCGGTCCACCTTCAAGATGTGTGTTCGTCGAGCAACAGGACAATCGGCCGTCTACTTCGTCTCGGTCATGAGAGCTTTCTTTTAATTTGCTTCATAGACGAACAGGGTTGATTGGCATGCATGCTTAAACGCGAGTAAAGAAAGGAAGAGAAAATATATAGTAGCTTCTAACTTGTAAAGTGAAATTGGCATACAAGGTAGCATTAGTGATTTTCGTTTGTAATTTGTATAAAGCGTTGCTTCCTTGCGTTCAGAAAACAGACATTTATCGATTGATTATGACGATGTTAATGAATATTGTTGCAAATCCAAAGTAGCCGTGCAGGATTGTTTGTGGAGTGGAAGATGGTCTTTTGGTGGTCAGATTTTGATTCACCCATGGCTGTAGATATTGCAAAACTCTCCCAACTACAATTTTGCTTCCTGAGGATCACCATTCATGAATTTGCTACCATAATGCACTTTGGGAGGTGAGAAGGGTGTTTGGTGACTATTTCGAAAATACTTTTTTTTCTTTTTCTTCTTTTTCTTCTGTGATTTGGTCTAATAGGAAAGGTTTATTATTATGAAAAGTTTATTATTGATTTTCTTTATAATAATTGATGCAAGGCAGTTGTGTTCCTTAAACTATAACCATAATGGAACATAAATATGAATGGAACCGAATGATTAAAGAACTAAACATGTTTTCTACATTGAACAGACCATTCTAACTTGCGTCAGTTTCATACTATTTAAAATTCTTGTTTGATCCATTCGCATCGTGAATGATTATTAATAGTTGTTGAACAATTGCAGTCAAAATCAGATAAATTTATTTTGATGAAACAAGAAATAAATAAATAGTTCTGATAAAAAATAAATGGATGCAATCAATTATTTTATTTGCTTCCATTTTGTTCTTCTCTGTAGAAAATTAATATTTATATATTTTTTTGTATAAAATATTGGTGATTAGAATCAGATACAAACATCAATGGAGCACCTGAAATTTCCTTAGAAAAGACACCAACACTTCGCAATATGGGAAAGCACTTCGCAATATTTTTAGCTTTTATGCTTTAGACGTTTTTTTTTTTTAATTTACTAAAATAATTATTATTAAGTTTCCCTTTTTATGCTTAAAGTGCTTTCTCTAGAAGTAGAGAGAGAGAGAGAGAGAGAGAGAGAGAGAGAGAGAGAGAAAAAAGGAATTGCAATTTTTAATAATAAAAATAGAGAGAAGATTGGATATGAGAGAATGTTGAGAGAGGAATAAAATGGAAGGCTTAGGTGCCACCCATTGCATCATATCAACTGGATTGCTTTTATGTTCTCCAAATTCCATCGAATCCCATTTGCATTGATTTTTTTAAAGAATAGAAAACAAAATAACAATAAGGCATAATAATTGATAATCTTATTGCCAGCACAGATGTTGACGTCAGAGCACATTAAATATTTGTCTCCTGAAAAAAGTCTTTCCCAGCTCAGCCACAATTGTGTCTCCCTCAATAAGTCAACTTTACATACAAATCCCAAAAGTCAAAGAAAGAAAAAAAAACTAATAATCTTTCTTTCTTTCCAATTGGTACACAGAGAAAGAGAGAGAGAAAAGAGGTAAATTTACATACGAGGTAGCTGCGTTGCCGTTGCCGTTGCCATTGCCACTGCCACTGCCACTGCCAACATGTAACCCCAAAAGCACACCACCCTTAAGCTTTCCCTTGCTTCTTAAACAGAGGCATAAACACAGTTGACTTTCTTGTCTTCTAATCCACAAAACATATTCAACAAATGCTCTCATGCCTTTCTAGAATTGTAAAATGTGGTGGTCATTGCAGCAACTTCATGAGAACCCTCCGCTCACCACACAGTTTCTCTTATGGCGACGAGACTCCTGAACCGAAAGTCTTATCGTTTGGATTCGACACGATTTGTAAACATGAAAACACTCCTGCAGATCTGTATCACTTGTTAACAACACCCATTCAGATTCATCATCTAAATACTTGAGATCGAATTTACTCATGTCACTGATACTAAATCGTTTTCCCACTTCGCTCAGTAACTCTTCGTATCGCCACCGGTTATGCACTCGAAACCGGATTTTCTCCTCCCCATAGCTGACCTTTACTTTCTGAACTTCCACCCTTTCAGCCATCCCATCGCCTTCTTTTCCTGAGTGCATCACACATTCAGTGGCAGGATGTTTGCAGAGAGACTTGCAGCTTTGGGATCTTCGAGGGATGTTTGATCCTTCCATAATTGATGCATGTATCTCTACCTCACTTTTGACCCTCTTCAGCTCCCCATCACAAGGATTCTCTCCTCCTCCCGCCGTTTGATCTTCATTTCCACCTTTGTTCCAATGGCCAACATTTTGATGGCTCCGACTAGAAAAGCATTGGTTCGAGCTCGAGCTCTGGCTGCACGAAGACGATGGAGATTTCGATGCACCACCACCTTGGAGGTTGCTCATCCCAACCTCGTTCGGATTGCTCGATGTTTTCATGCAATCTCCCATCTTTGCACTTAAAACTGGACCTGAACCTGAACCTGATAGATTTGGAGATGCCAAATCCTGGAAATTAGAATACAAGGACCCAATTTGAAAAGCACCTGATGCACCTTCCACAGAGTCGATTACGAGCTGGAGTTTCTGCAATGAGTGACCAACCTTTTTTATTTTTCGAGAAGGCCAACGTTTAATCCCATGTTGTCGACATATCCTTTTCAATGTGGTCGGACAAACTGAAACAGCAACAAAATGAGTTAAGATGAACAGTTTGATAGTACAAAGAAAACAGTAAGATAATATCAGAATATGGCACTACAGGTACCTCCAATGCTCTTTGCAGCATCCTTTAAGCTACCAGCGAAATATTGCCGAAGAACTTGTAACGTGATCGTTTTGTCGACCTTGGTTCGCCTTTTCTCACCGGTTCTTCCCAAGCCTGTATCAGAAAAGCAACTATTACCTACAGTTGCGCACTCTTCACTGTCCTCGACCACGCCATTCATATTGTAATTAACTTCATGATGCTGGTAACCGGAGGAACTTAAGATCTCCGATGTTTTGCCGTCCTGGAATAACGAAACGAATCCACTCTGTTGTTGGATGTTTTGCACAGATGAAGTTAACAATGAATTTGTTGGATGACTCATTTCTAGCTGATGATGTTCTACCTTGGATCTTCGACAAGATTGTTGCATATTTTCCTCCCTACACTCCTTATCGTTTACAAGACGCAGGCTCCTGCAAGATCGTTGTATAATCGTGGACAATGAAGTGAGCAGCACTCTCTGCTCTTCAGGATCTCTACAGTCTACAGGCAGGAAGAACTCTAATACGAAATCGGTTTTACTAATGTAAATGCAACGAAGACGTATAGCAACCGCAGCGTGTAATCCGAACAGCTTGGCATGGTGTGAGAGAGGATATTCTGTGTTGCAAAAGGATGTAATATCACTTGAGAAACATGGCTCATTAGATTTGAATGCCATCCCAACAATGCCTTCGCCTTTTAGCAAATGATGCTCGGAGCATGCCTCGTGAAATTCCTGAACTCGAGGATCGGCCACAAAGCAAGCCCGGTCTACCGTAGAAACGCAACAACTGTAGTTCTCGTCCGAGTGCCTGCAGCCCTCTCTATTTTGTTGGATACATGATGCCCAAGTTTGTGCTAAAGGCAAGCCATGCGTTTCACAAGCAGATTTCAAAGTGTTTTGAATCTCTAGTAATACAGCTTCATTGGACCTGTTAAATACCTGCTGAAAGAGAGAAAATTTTAACTTCTCATTTTGAGTGGAAACAAAAATCTCATGTTCAAATGAACAGCAGGAACAGAATTGATTAATTCGATTACCTTTTTATCGGGGTGGCCGATAACATCGGAGCTCCGAAGCTTGACTGCCTGCATTCAGAACAAAAAGTTGCAAATTCCAATCAATAAAGGATTCTTGAACTAAGCATGTTAAGCTTCCACAAGTACTGCAAAATGGTCTAACTCATCGTTCAAACGCTGTTTGGCTTCAAGACACTGTGATTCGAACTTATTTCAGGCGTTATCTTAACTCACAGCCGAACCCCACCGCTAGCAGATATTGTCCTCTTTGGACTTTCCCTCAAGGTTTTAAAACGCGTCTGCTAGGAAGAGGTTTCCACACCCTTATAGAATGCTTCGTTCTCCTCCCCAACCGATGTGGGATCTTACAAGTATTCAGGAAACAAAATTCACATGAACATACACAACAAAGGAACACATTCAAGCCAATTTTGTAAGGTCCATATCCATATAAGCATTCAAGCATTGATAAAGGGAATAACACTTCCTGAATGTTTGTGAGTTCATGAGATTTTGAGTTGATTTGTACAAATTCAAACCTTGAGGTAAATGTAACAAAGAATTTAAAGACAAAATATAAAGGAGACTGACCTCAAGAGCTTTGCAAACACTCTCAAGTTCTGAACCATATTTGATCTGCTGGGTAACCATAACAACTTCAATGACTCCTAAACAGTTCTTGCTACCTTGTTCAAAGATAGGAAGTGCTACAGTTCCACGTACATCGTGCTCGTGCGCATGATTGACTCTCGGGTACTCGTCGCTTCTAAAGAATCGAACATCAGGAGTCCACTCCGGAACCTTCCTTGAGAACACCCGACCAGGCAATCCCAAAGCATTTTTAGAATCTTCATCAGCAGTGAATTCATATTTCACAGAGACATCCCGGTACTTCGTGAGTCTTGTGCAGCTGGAATTCTGAGAGAATGGCAGATCATTTGTGATGAGAACACTTCTTCCCCCTCTATTTATAGGCACCCATACTTGCACAAGAACATCTTTGTCTCTAACAAAATCTTTGATATACCCAACAGCTCTAATCAATTTCTCCATCACAGAAGATGCAGAGCCCAGAAGATCTCCAGGTCCTATCCACAATCTTCTGCACAATTCAGAGCCTTCAAAACCATGGTTTTCTGATTGACCAGAGCATCCCTCTTGCTCCATATCAACTCGTCCCCGCCCCATAGACGCCTCATCGGTCAAGATTCTCCTCGGTTCTTCTTGATTAGTTCTTGTAATCTGGCTCATGTGAAAGTCACCATTCATGTCTGTAGCAGGCCATGCAATCAAAGGGTCTAGGTTGGCACCAAAACTTGCGGTGCTAGGATGAAGAAACTCAGTACCTTCTGCGGTCTCTAACCAGCAACCTTCCAAAAGCAGCCCATCCATGTAGTCCAAATCCATGGCAGCGTCCGCTGGAGCATCCAGCATTGTAGCTGGTGATAACATGCAATCCTCCATAAAACAAAACTCCCCACAAATCCCAAGATGTTAAGAACCGAATCGGATATACCCTAAACCGATCCAATATCAGATACAAACCCAGAATAAGAAATTCCAATCCATGTTTAGGAAGAACAAACCTGTTGAATATCATAAGAAACATATTCAAAGTGTATTCTATAGACAAACAAGTAAGCCACCGAAGGAGACTTTTAACACAGAAACCCAGCAATCAAAAAAGCATAGCGTTCAGTAAAGCACAAAGGAAAGAAAGGATTAAAATACAATCATGAATCACTGATTCTCCCACCAATAGACAGAAAGACAAGAAAAGACAGCCAAACAAACACACCTCAACACAGCAGTGATTCAAGCAATCTGGTCTGTAAAATCCCAAAACACAGAAGAAGAAGAAGAAGAAGAAGAAGAAGAAGAAGAAGAAGAAGAAGAAGAAGAAGAAGAAGAAGAAGAAGAAGAAGAAGAAGAAGGAAACCCAACAAAGACGAATAAAAGCATACCTCACAAATTTGAAAGATTCCAAGAGATTCCCAGGTGGGTACTCAATATTTGAGCACTGTTCCTGAAATGGCCACGAAGAAGAAGAACTGTCTGAATAATAGGAACATGAGAGAGAGGTGTGCAGAAGTAAGTGAAGAATTATGTCCTCGGAAGGCTTTTGGCGCCGAAGTTCCTTTTTCAGCGTAAACCACCACGAAGTTCCTCCTCCCAATAATACCTCGCTCCGGCCCCCTTCCTTCTAAGCGCCTTTATTCACTACGATTCTAATGCTGAAGATTCTTCCGTCGAAGTTCGAGCGTGACCCCACATACGCCCTCTCACCCCCCCTTGCGTCCGGCTTTGGAATTCTCGCTGTAAAGTCAACTTGCACACTCTAAGAGAGAGAGAGGGAGAGAGAGGGGGAACCGAGAAGGGCTCGCTTGAAGAATAAATCTGTGAATGCTTGATCAGAATATTTAATTAGGGTAACCAGAATTATAAAAATACAAAAGTATCCATCGGAATCAGAATCTTTCAAATCAACAGTTTTAAAACAATAAACAAATTAGGAGCATTTGCAGGCTCCCTCCACTTCAAAAATCGACCTTCGGATTATCCACCACCACACCAACAAACCTGAAAACAATTTTAAAATTTGACGAAAAAGACGACGACCCAGTTGCTGAGTTTTGTGGAGTTAACCTGAAATCTCGAAGCCCATGAATGAGATGAACAGATATTAAAGTTTAGTGCCATGTGCACAAATCTGACTGCATACGCTGCATCCAATGGACTCCCCACTATCGAATTTAGATCAAAAGATTATATATATTTTTACTAAACACACCATTATTAAGCATATTAAATAAGTTTAAGATTCAGACGTCACCCACACCCACCAATAAAAAAATGGATATAAAAATCTAAAGAAAGTTCATCAAAAGATGAGCTCATCACCCATTTGCATTATTAAATTCCGTTCAAATTTGTTCCGATTTCTGCTCCATGTGGGTTTCTCTACAGCTGCTGACACAAGCAAAATCCTTCTTTTATTCCCTCTTCATCAACACAACAACACTGATCCGTTTGAGATTTCTGACCCTTGTTTGTATTTGGATTTTCCCAATTCATATTCAACTTTTTGGCTCCAAAAACTAAGGAAAATCACAGGATGTAAATAGAGGCTCGTTCATTGTTCTTAAAAATTCAATTCCATTCCATTCATCAAATCATTGCATGTTGGTGTTGAGATTCAATGATGAATGATTATGTTATTTTGATTAATGTGTTCAAATTTGGATGTTATTATAATCAGGAAATGAAGAAAACGTCATGATCATAAAAAAGAGGGTTGTGGTGGACATGATAATGTTGGATGCTTGTGGGGTTTAGTGGCTTTGAAGCCTCTCGTTATTGACCAAAACAGACAAGTCTCTATAGGGACCAACAGAATTTGAAAGAATCAAAACGAGGGCAAAAGGGTAACTTCCCCCTTTCCTGTCCCAACTTCTCATACTTTCTGCGATGCGACACTGAAAAACAGGCGGCTTTGGAGTTGAAGAACTTCCGTTGCCTTTCACTCTCTGATGTCACCTTCTTTTATTATTATTTTATTCCTTTGTTTTTATAACTAAACATTTAAATTCTTAATCATATTCCAATAACTTTTCAAAATTTGATTTAGAATTTAAAAGTATTTCTAGTAAATTAAAAAATAAAAAAATTATAGTTTGTATAGTCTAGGTTGGTTTCAAGAGGATGGATGTAAAAAATGAGGTGATTTAATTAACCGAGTTAATTATACTAATTATTGTTTAAGGTTGAAGACAGAGTAGGAGAGGGAAAAGGGCAATTTTTGGTGGGTAAAAGAAATAACTTAATAAATGAGACACAATTAATATATGTTTCAAAAGTGGCTAACTGTAATTTTTGCAAATAGGTTTAACTCGTTACAAAGAAAACTATGTAATGGCAGAAAGGGCGAAGCAAGGTGGAAGGCACGTGAATTAAAATTATAATGAAAAATGTGTATGGTAAGGGGTTGATTTGTAGAAGTAGAAGAGTTGTTGAGCTCTTTTGGTCCAGAAATGGAGCACATAGGTTGGTCCCAAAGAAGTTGTGGGCAGAAGTAGGAGTCAACTCTTTGTGTGAGCACGACAATAGGCTCACACACTTCGGCTACATTACACATCAAATCAAACAAAACTTTTCTTTCTCTTTCACAAATCAACTATCACCTTATCATTATTTTTATATTTCAACTAAATTTGTGGTATTTTGCACGTCAACGCAATCTAAAACCGTCCCATCTTCCCAATGTCATCCTTAGCATATTTGAATGATTTTTCAAAAGAGAAACACAAAATCTTTATTTTATATATAAATAAAACTTTAAAATTGTAATTCGCATATTAGACATAAAAAGAAAACTTAAATGTTTTATTACACAATTTATTTTTGTATTGAATATGTGAGGACAGTACCTAAATCTGTAATTAATTTATATGTTCTATTTTGTACTCGTTTTTTTTTTCTTTTTTTGGTAGGTTCAGGAATTCGAACCTACCTTCTGATAGAGTACAATTCAAATACGTCTGACTTGGGCCCTTTTTCCTCTTTTTTTAATAAATAAAAAATAACGATGTTTAATATTCTTTATCTTTTATTTATTATTATTATTGTGAGAGAAAACAGAAACTTGATAATCAATCTTTGTTTTTTTTCTATTCTATAAATCTTTTAATTAAAAAATATGTAGAGGGCTTTATTTTTTTAGGAAAAAAAAAACTGAAAATAAGAACAATAACAAAATAAAAATAATGAATTTTGTTCCTTGCTCAATTCCTGCACAAATTTAGAAATAGTTTGAAACAAAAATGGAAACAATTACATAACACTTCAAATTTCTCAAAAACTGAAAACGAAGAACAGAACAGCCCACCAATCCCCACATGAAGAAAGTATGTTTTTTGTTTTCATTTTTAATTTAAATTTTGCTTTTTTAATCAAAATTTCCATACTAAACATACATAAAACTTAGCAAAACTCAACCATTGAGACCATAGCACATAATATGGGAGTGTGAGATTGAAACACGAACAAAAACTTAATTAGATGGACATATTTAGGTCGAGAAGTCACGTGAGAAAGAGAGAGAGAGAGAGATGCAAGAATTAAAATATGGTATAAAACAGCATATGGGTTATAACAATATCTGATTCATCTTCTCAAATGGCGTCCCCCTTTCCGTATAATTTACCAACTCTGTCACCACAAACAACAGTAAGTGTACACCTCTCCTCCTCCCCTCAAATGCTTGGCCTCACGTTGAGACGAGATGCAAGCTTCTGACCAAGAGACCTGTCCGCCTGTTCCAAATTCCCATCAAAACACACACCATTAAATCTCTCACCAATAATCCTCCATCACCAATTCCAAACTCAGTCTCAACCTCAAACTTCATAAGCTAAAATGTCTATTTTGAAAACTCATATAACCAAAACATCTTCCCTCCCGTCACGACTGCAAGTAACATCAAAGATACGCACCTGAGACCAGTAAGAAACCCAGATGCTGCGGATCTCATGGGTGACACGAGTGTCAGACAAAGCATCCACCCATCTGCGGATAAATCGTTCTTGCCTGCAATATAAACACAAACAAACCCGTGGTTTAAAACCCCCCAACCCAGTTACATGAAAAAACAACAGTGTGTGCATCTTCCAATAACAGCCATTGATTAAACAAAAGTTACTTGTCTGGTGTCCAAGATCTGTATCTCTCTCCAGGCTCCTTGAAGTTGTTCTCCTTCTCAATTACACACTGGCATAACCAAAGACAGCAAGAGGAATCTCAACAGGTTAGCATACTCGTTGACCGAACAATAGCAAAAGGAGTTCATGTTAAAGACATTAAAATGCTACAATATTGATCACTGACCCTCTCACGCCTTCCAGTGCATACAGCTGGTGGGTGAGGATACTTCTCGGCGTGGCGAGCAGGATCAAACCTTGAAGGGAAGTAATTGACCTGAGGCAAAGCAAAAAGGAAGACAAAGATCAGAACAATCAAATTACCAAGAAGCTGGCATATAACATGCTAGGCCATGAGGATGATTACTTAAATCATGCACATCAAGGACAACTAAAAAGAAACCACCAACTTTTAGAGATAGTTAACAAAAAAAGAAGTAAGCAATACCTCCTCATCTCGGTGCATAAAGTTCATGAAACCCTCGTGGTGATTGTTGTGGTGAGCACACTTGGGTGCATTAGCAGGGAGTTGCAGATAGTTTGGTCCAAGACGGTGCCTCTGGGTATCAGCATAAGAGAAGATCCTGGTCTGAAGCAATTTGTCATCTGAATAGTAGACTCCAGGAACTATAATGGCAGGACAGAAGGCCAGTTGTTCATTCTCTGCAAAGAAGTTATCGATGTTCTTATTCAAAACCATGCGACCAACTGGCTGCAAGGGCAAGATATCCTCGGGCCAGGTCTTGGTTACATCCAGAGGGTCAAAATCATATCTATCTTCATGATCAGGGTCAATAGTTTGAATGAAAAGCTTCCACTCAGGGTAGTTGCCAGCTGCAATTGAATCATAGAGGTCCTGAGTAGCATGACTATGATTACTTCCTCCAACACGGATAGCATCTTCCTCCAGCAAGGACTTAACTCCACAGGTAGGCCTCCAGTGAAATTTCACATAGTGTGCTTTCCCTGCCTTGTTAATCAGAGTATAGGTGTTAACACCTGAACCGTCCATGTGCCTGTAATCTTGTGGGATGCCAATATCATCAAATAGAAATGTGAACATATTCAGGCTTTCGGGATGATGAGAAAAGAAGTCAAGGACCCTCCAATTCTCCTGGATATGGGACTTGGGATTCGGTTTGAGAGCATGAACCATGTCTGGAAATTTCATACCATCACGGATGAAAAATACAGGGAAGTTGTTGCCCACAAGATCAAAATTTCCCTGAGTAAAAGAACAAAGGACGCTTGAAAGTTGTACTACCATGAGAATAATAAACAAAGCCTAATAAAAGCATGTATTTACATATAAGCAAAAGGAAAGATGCACAAAAGATGCAAAATCTGAGTTTACAGAATCACAACATATAATTTACCAGCAGAAGTATACAATATTATGAACTTCCTACTGATGACAAGATAGAATGTTATCCAACAACTGATGAAAGTATTAGCATGCAACCTATAGAATTAATCCAATAGGCGTAGAACAAATTAAAGAAGTTCAAAAACAGGCAAGGTTCTACATTATCACAACCATTGCATTCTTATGCTTCTTTTTATAAAAAATCCCAGGTTGTTATAATTGTAAGTTATCAGCAACCAATAAAGCATAAACTAAAAAACTCTCACCTCCCTGGTGTAAAACTTCACAGCAAAACCTCGGGGATCTCTCAGCGTTTCAGGGCTACCGCGCTCATGGATAACAGTGGAGAAACGTACAATAACTGGAGTCTGAACTCCAGGGGCACGAAGGAAATCAGCACAAGTAAGGTGGGTAATATCATGAGTCACCTCAAAAAACCCTTTTGCACTAGCTCCTCTAGCATGGACAACACGCTCTGGGATCCGCTCTCTATCAAAGTTAGCGAGTTTCTCCACGAGATGATAATCCTCTAGGAGAATAGGACCTGCCAAATAAAACATGTTCGAGTACTTTTATCGATAAGTGTCTTTCGAATACTAAGGACCAACCACAACATTTTTGGTATTCTCATCTACAGCTATCTGACACCAGATTTCAAACCTTTTTGCCAGAAAAATTGTAGATATGCTGAAGATATTCACTAAGCATTGTCCAAATGAGAATGACAAGAAACACAACCCTTTCAGAGAATCTTTCTGACTCCATATTTGTTCTTCACATTCAACATCTACCAGAATATACAGCTCTTATAACAGAATGGACCATCATCTTTTAGCAACTGGTCTTAATTGCCATTAGAAATGTAACATATGATTAATAAATGATAAAACTAGTTCCCTCATCTAACCAATTTTCCAACTTGAATAGCTTCTATAGCAGATAAGACCAACAAATCTTCATGACCTTCTCAACTAATAGGTATAAGTTGAAAGTAAATCTAGAGCTAAAGTCAACGTATCTCTGAAGACGAAACGGGCTTCTTTGGTAGCAGAGCGCCCACTCCCGCTAATTCTCCGTAAGCATGGCCGGGAGAAGTAGGGGGGAGACTAGACAAGAAACTTTGAGGGTACTATTAACGCAAGTACAGATTCAACAGTACTTCCATCTAATATCATAACCACTATCGAACAAAAAGAAAATGACAATAAACGCGCACTATTAACGTAGTCTTGCTAATGTTTTAACAGCTACGTCAAAAACCGAAATATCAGAAACCAATTCTTACCCCTGGATCCAACGGTTAACGACGAGTTATTGTTCCACACTGGAGCGCCAGAATTTGTAGTCCAGAAGGGGCTGTTGTAGCCACTTGAAGGGCGGTGCTGCAACGCGCGAACAGATTAAACAAACTTAGCCGAAATATAAACAATTAAGAAATTAGCTAAACAGAATTCAAACTTCATGGACACACTCAATAGAATCATGTACTTCGTTTGTCGTCGAGGAAACATATCCGAAAATCAAAATTACATTTAAAAAGTCCTTTACGGTAGACGCAAAGGATTTCAAAACCTCTCCCCACGGAAATGAAAACAAAGAAAACCATTTCTCCATAAGAAAATCAGTTCGAAATTGAAGAAAATCCAGATGAAAAATCTAGCGGCAATTTCGATTCAATGAAGAACCAAGAACGCAGCGGTGAAGAAAGTAAGTAAAATCCCCATTGATAAGCACGAAAACACATCAAACTCGAATCCAAAAAATTAAGGCGTGACGATGGGAATACCCTGTAAGGATCCATTGCAGAAGGAGAAGAACCGAGACTCGAAGACGACCTCGGATAATCTGGAATGGGCGAGACGATTAACGAAGAGAAAAGCGAGGGTGAGGATTATATAAAAGCAAGCACCCGTGGCTTGCACTTCTCGCTTTTATAATCTAATTTTTAAATTTCATCGTCATTTTATTCTTTGCCACCCGTGCCTTACTCTTTACTCTTCTCGCGGTTTTTCGTCCCTCCTCCCGCGAGAAAATGTCTCTATTACTAATGGGTTAGTAAAACAAAAAGTTATTAATTAATTTTGTCTTTTTATCTAAATTATTGAAATTTGGTATAAAATTTATGTTTAGATATAAAATATTCAAAAAAATTTATAATTTTATATCTAAATGTAAAGATTATTCTGATTATTTAAAAAGTTAGGATTATGTATCATTTTTTTATTCCCAAAATTAATTAACATTTATAATAGAGAAGAGACTCTTATTTATATTAGTATAAAGTTGTATGAAACGAGCATTGATAACATTATCCGCCGACAGCGTAAGCATTTCATTAACTTTTTCTTTTTCTAATTATATTAATTTTTTTTACTAATTTTGCCAAAATCAAATTATAGAAAATGATAAGGATGCCGCTCTTATATAAAGCAATTAGTTGAGCATAATTAAATTAAAAAGTGCAACTTCCATGTTCAAAACCATCTTATCCTAATTAAATTTGTGAACCAATTGTTGTATTTAATCAAATAGCAATAAATTATTTCATAAATTAATTTCCTTCTAAAAAATTATACATTAACTTCTTCTTTTTCTAATTAGATTTTTTAAAGGAATAAAAAGCAGATTTATAACGTAAGATACAAATAATCGGAAATTTCTCACAGGCGATATTTTGGGCGGTGATATAAAATTTCGCGGGCAATTTAAATATGAAATAAAATAAAAGTTTGTTTTTTTTTTTTTTTTTTTAAGTTGTGTGAGAAGGATTAATATTGGTAAAGAGAAATTGGAGATAATATTGAAAGATAATTTAAGGACGTTATGGAGCCGCGGTTTCTTATCCCCAACAATTTTGGTCATTTGCGTGAATAGAATCACAGCCATGCATGCAGAGGAGTGACTTGGTCCACTTATATTTCACCACGTGGCAGAAAGAACGCCTTGAACCCTGTGCTGTGTGTGAACATTGCGAGATGCTGAAATAGGGATAAGGCGGTCATGGGCCTTGGGCCGAGTTTAGCCACAACGCATGGGCCCACTACATAGCTTGTTTGTCATATTCTTATTATTATTATTTTTTTTCCAGTTTTGGAACTTTAAAAAGGGTTTCTAAGGGATTTGCCTTTTCGTCCTACCAAACCACACATTTCAATTGGGTGACTTAGATTCAGCTGTCCCCTGCCTTCATTTCCATCCAAATTAGGGTTTTCTTTTTCTTTTTTAGTTGACCCATTTTTTTAAAATAATAATTTATTGATTCTATTTTTTCTCGATATTCCCTTTGGAGCATTATTAAATAATTATTATTGTGGGGTACGCTTCCTTTCATATTAGTTTTGTACGGATATGTTATACCTGTGGTCTTTGTTTTGGGGACGGAAGGGAATCTAAATTAAAAAAAAAAACAATTAAAAGGAAATTAATTTCTTTTAACTAAAATAAAAGCTACAGAAAAATATAATTAAAATAACTGAAAAATAATAAAATTGATTTTTAATTATTGTAAAAAATAGTTTTAAATATGCACGTGAATTTGTAGTCTCCAACAATTCCAAAAATAATAGTAGAAGTAGAAGGGATGACAATTTGACGATAGAATAGTCCATCAAGGAAAGATTATTTTCTGTGCCTTAATGGGCCTTGGAAATTGGACAAGGCCCGGTATCAGTGGGCCCAACCTTCACTTAAAAGGAACTAAATAATTATCCAGCAATATTGGTCCCCTTTCCAAAATTATAATAATTTAAAGCACTAATTACTCTAATTATCTAAACTTTATTCGGGGACACTGCAAAACAGCCCTTAAATGTCGGCAAATTACCCAGATTATTTAGAAAACAACCATTTTACTGTCTCCAATACAGTTAATACGCAATCTCTACCGTCCGATTCATCACGTTACAATCCTGCGGTCTCTGTTCCTTTGACTTCTGACACACAAGGTGTCTGGTAATTTTATGCACTCAATCACAAGACCTGTTTGATTCCAACACGCAATGGTGGATTTCTACGTGGCATTCAGAAGTCCAATCACGCATGATATAGCGCAACCAAAAGGTGACACGTGTCAAACATCAGTCGAAACAACCTCAGTGGTGAAGCGGGCATCTCACCGGTGACTAGACCTCAATGGGATTCTTCTCCTCTTTTGAGGTTTGAATGTTTTTCCCACCGTAGCATTCGATCCTCTTTGACTGGCTATCGCGATTATAATTTGATTCTTTCTGTGTCTCAACTCTAGAACTGATGTTGTTCTCAACAATGAAGACCCACCGGTTCCGATTCACCGACCAATCACTCGGTCAGTAAGTCGGCCTCCTTTGTGAGTTGAATATGACTGCCTGCAATTTCAGCTTCTTGATCTGCCTTTTGTTGTCGTTTGTTTTAGGAAGCCACTGGAATCTGCTGCCGATGATTCCATGGGCGACTCAGCAGTGCCAATGTTTGTTCAACACACAGAAGCAATGTTGGACGAAATTGAGAGAATGGTAAGGATTGAAACCCTTCTCTTTTGGTATTACTACTTGAACTTGCTGCCATTGACGCGATTTCATAATCCACAGGATGAGATGGAAATTGAAGATGTAGATGAAGAGCCAGTCATTGATATTGACAGCCTTGATAAGAAGGATCCACTTTGTGTTGTGGAGTACATTGATGACTTGTATACATACTACAGGGAAGCCGAGGTAACAATCTTCCAGACAAGACACGTTGTGTCTGAAACATAAATCCATGTTCGCTTTTTGTTTCTGATCAAGATGTTCCTCCTCCTCGCAGGTTTCTGGCTGTGTTCCACCAAATTACATGCCTCACCAAGCAGATACTTTGAGCACAACCTTACAATGCAGTGTTTTTTTTTTGGGGTTTTGGGGGAAATAGTTACGTTGGGTAGAAAGAGAGCAACACAAGTTGTCCCGTCTACTAGGAACTTACACTCTCTCACAAATGGTTCACAATCCTCCACCCTTGGGGGCGTTCTTGCTGGCACACCACCTGGTGTTTAGCTCTGATACCATTTGTAAGAGCCAAAACACAATGTTATAGATATTGTCCTATTTGTTCCGTTACGTATTGTCGTCAGTCTGACAGTTTGGCCCGTTATGTATCGTCGTCAACCCCACGGGTTTTAAAACGCGTCTGTTAGGGAGAGGTTTTCACACCTTTACAAAAAATGCTTTGTTCCCAACCATTGTGGGATTTCACGAGCGTCCTCGTTGGCACACCGACTCGTGTCTGGATTAGATACCATTTGTAATAGCCCAAAAACACTTCTAGCAGATATTGTCCGCTTTGTCCCGTTACTTATCGTTATCTGTCCACGATTTTTAAACGTGTCTGTTAGGGAGAGATTCTCACGCCTTGAATGCTTTGTTCTACTTTTCAACTGATGTGAGACCACACAAACAACAACTATGGTGGTTTCAGACTTTTAAGCATTGAAGAGTTTAAATTCGGCTAAAATATGTGGCGAAAATAAGGAAAAGACCGATAAGATGAACCCATGAATACAATGTACTAGTTGCAGCCAACCTTGTGAGGCTCCTCAACCAGATTCCGGTGAGGGTGATTTCGAAAGTCACCGGCTACGAAAGATAAAAAAAGAAAAGAAAAAAAAAAGTAACAAAAGTGAAAAAGTGAAAAATAAAAAAGTTTTAAAATACTTATCATCTACCCATGAATGAAATTAAAAGTTTTAGGGTTAAAGTTGATAATTTAAGGTAAATTTGTTTTTTTGGAAAAAAAAAAGATATCTATTATTTGCTCTTTGGATTAGATTTAAAGCTCTCCTTTTCACGAATTTTTGTTATTATTATTTTTTTTGAAAATGACCACAAATTTTTTATTATTAAAAAATGATTTTTTATAAAAAATATATATATATAATTTTGTATAGAAAAAATCAAATCATAAAAATACTGAACCGACCTAACTGCGGAATCAAACGGGAACCAATGTTCTACTGAAATCAGAACATATTTTTATTTTTTTTATTTTTATTTTTATTTTATTGATGATGGTTGTGCCACATAACTTAATGAGGTGTTTAATTTTTGTTCTAAATAATTAATAGACACTGAGGACGAAACGAAGAAATATTTTATGTAAAAATTTTGGAACTATAAAATATTTAATTGCTGTAGATAAATTCAACCTAGCTGGAACGATTTTGGGATGAGGTCAAATGTTTCTATTCTCGGCTACGATAGTTTGATTGCTCTTATATATAAGCAGAGTTGATTCTTCGTGAAAAATGAAAAATCGAAGGCAAAGATTCGATGTATGAAAATCGATTAGAAATTCAAATGATATCTGTAAGGTGAATCAAATTTTTGTTTGACAACGAAATGACGAATTGGAGTTCTGGATAATCGATTCGATCGTCCTGTCGATTAGTCGAGTAGATAGCCATGCCACGCACTTGATCTCAGTTTGTAGATATTTTGTTTCCGTGGCCAAGCGAATCATACATTCAAAGCATCCAAATCCCTTTCTGTGGAAAATTGGGAAGAAAACAGACGAGAGTTGCAAAAACATATCCGTCCTTTGATGTCATCACTCGATCAACCTGTCCATGTCGCAAGTTGTGCAAATATCTGGATCAAGTAATGGTCCTCGTTTCGTGCTGCGTTTAGATATACTTGCAGAGGTGAGGCTCCATTAAATACTAATGGCGCCAACCGAATACCTGCGATGAGTATCAATCGATTTGTTCAATATGAACCAGAATTATTGAGGTAGGTTTTACGTCTTGCCTTTATTTTCTGATTAAATTCATGTTGGAGATTAAACCTTTTTCTCGAGAGTTTCAGGGAAGTCATCAATTTGTCGTTGTACGTTCTCGGGATATATATGCGAAGTTGAATACAAAACCTCCGTTTGCTAGTGATGTTGTCGTTTGTAGCGGGTTCAAATTCTGGGTCCAGTTGGGTTCTTCTAGGAATTTCTGGTTATCTTGTGATAGAGATATTTGAATCGTCGTAGATCTTTGTTTTTGTCCTCTAAGATTGTTTTGGATAATGGGATATGTATAGAATAAAATCTGGATAACATTCCATCCCCTCCGATTTACTCATTGGCTAGTGTGTTCTTCTTTACCGACCGATTTGAGCTTATTTTTTCTTCTAACTAGGAGTGATTTTAAGCATTTTCTTATATCCCGCTTGTTCATTTCTGTTTATCATCTTCTCAAACTGCCAAGTATTTTCTTGCCAGGTAGACAAGTTTGCTATCCATATAATATTTGAGGTTCCTATCAATTAAACCATTCTTGGTGTTCTGGTGTGTTGGGATATTCGAACATTGTTGAGGTGGGATGATGGATAAGAAGGAGAAAAATTCCCTCACGGTGGCTCCTTTTGAGTGTGCTTGGCTCAAGGATTTAAGATTTCGGGAAGCTGGACGGGGTTGTGTGGCTTTTGAAGCTTCCGCTCATAACGATGTCACGTTAGTGTTCCGAGAGAATGTGGGGAGTCAACATTACCATTACAAACGAGATAGCTGTCCTCATTATACGGTTATATTAGGTAGTCACCGAAATCGACGTCTAAGGATTATAGCCGATGGGAGAACTGTTGTTGATGAAGAGGGTATCGCTCTCTGCAGTTCCTCTGCATTCCAGAGCTATTGGATCAGTGTCTATGATGGTTTGATCAGCATTGGGAAGGGGAGATATCCTTTTCAGAATCTGGTCTTTCAATGGCTTGATACAAATCCAAACTGTAGCGTTCAATATATTGGGCTTAGTAGCTGGGATAAACATGTGGGATATAGAAATGTTAATGTTTTGCCGCTGACGCAGGACCATATTTCCTTGTGGAAGCATGTGGATAATGGTGTTGAAGGCGAAGAAGATGTGGAACTGGATTTAGATGATGAATACACAGATTACAAAAGCTGGGGCCTCGAACATTTTCTAGAAAATTGGGATTTATCAGATGTACTTTTTAGTGTAGATTCTGGAGAAACACTTGTACCTGCTCACAAGGCTATCTTAGTTGCTTCGGGAAATTTTCCCTTGAATTTGTCGCAAGATGTTGTGCAGCTACATGGAGTATCATATCCAGTTCTCCATGCTCTTCTTCAATATATTTACACAGGTCAAACTGAGGTAATTTCTCCGATCATATGTAATTATTTGTCAGATTATGGCCATGGCTTGTTGTCTTTTGACATCATATAAATAACTTTGACATGATAAATTTCCGCTCTTTCCTCTTTCTGCTCCTTTTTGTCTTGTGTCTTGGCCATTTCCTGTTTGCTTAATGTTTTTGGCTTGAATTGGTTCTAGTTCTACTTTGATATTTTGCTGTATGCGGAACCGCACCAAGTAGGCAATTTTAATCTCAACGCAGATACAGCGAAATCAATATTTTGTTTGATAGATTGATGATCGATGCTTCTTATTTACTATAGATTCTAGAGTCTCAACTTGGTTCCTTGAGGGATCTTGCATTACAACTTGAAGTGAATGCGTTAGTGAACCAGTGTGATGACATGATGGAACAATTCAAACGGAACAAAAAGTTGTTGGACTCGGGTAAGAGGGTGGAATTATTATATCCAAGGATTCAGCCCCATTGTACTACAGTCTTCCCCTCCGGGATTCCATTGAATGTGCAGAGGCTCAAACAATTGCAATGTACTGGCGAGTTCAGTGATGTATGCATCTATATACAAGGTCACGGGTTTGTTGCTCATGTGCACAAAATCATTCTTAGCTTATGGAGCATGCCATTTGAAAGGGTGAGGAATTGATACTACATCTCATCTTATGTGGTTACGGTATTGCTGTTCTGGTATTTTGTATAGTTTTTTTTCTGAATAACACGTTTATACATCATTTAGTTTGCTTTCTTCTTTCCATTGATATGGTTGTTGTTCAACATATACAAGCTTTCTGATGTTCTAAGAGAAAAGAGGCTCCTTGGGTACTGGGTATGCTTATACCATTAATTTTTTTGGAAATTTTTTGTGATTACACGATTTTATCTGATAGTGGACTGCGGTGTGAGAACTAGTAATTGAAATGCAACTTGAAAGGCTGGACTTGTAATTTGTAATGGAGACAGACAGCAAATTAGACTCTTTGTAATATTTGCTTAGGTTTGATAACACCTCTTCTGTTTTTCGCTACTGAGTTTCCATAGTTCATACCTACTGTGCCTCCATCATATATGGGTCAGGATGATTTCAACTAGAATTTACTGTGTGTATACTTTTTGTCTTAGGTTAGTGTAAATATGTTTTTTCTTCTTCTTTTGTTTAAAATTTATTCGGGTGGTACTTGGGCAGATGTTTACCAATGGAATGAGTGAAACAATGTCCTCTGAGGTTTATATTAGGGACGTATCACCAGAAGCTTTTCAAACCATGCTCAAGTTCATGTATAGTGGAGAACTCAGTAAAGATGTTACAATGGAATCTGATGTCTTGTTACTTCAACTACTATTTTTAGCTGATCAATTTGGGGTTACTCTTCTTCATCAAGAATGCTGCAAAATACTTCTAGAATGCCTTTCGGAGGTAGTGTGGTAATCCTAATCTTGTACGCTTGTTAAGAGTGTATTTAATTCTTTTGTTAATTTTTACGTGGATTTGTCATTATTTGTTATTGCACTTGTATGACTGGAAGATAAAAGGGGGAGCGTCATGCAGTTTCGAGGTTCTGAGAACAAAAGAAGAGCATCCTTTTATGATAATGAGTTATAGGAGTATTGATATCGTACATATTATATGCAGGGATGGAGTCTCCTAGTGGAAGATGGTCATACATCAAGATTTTTTGTTTATGCACAAGTTTAATGGACGAGGAAGCAGACAATTTTGGGAAAGTTGTAGGACTTGCTTCCGAAGCTAACTGTCGAACTTTGTTGCAGGATTCAGTGTGTTCCATCCTTCAAGTTGTTTCATCAATTCCATGCTGTAAGCTCATTGAAGAAATTTGTGAGAGGAAGTTTTCAATGCACTTTGATTATTGTACGACTGCAAACATTGAATTTGTCATATTAGATGAGTCAACTTTCCGCAAAATCCTTCAGGTACGGGCTCGCGTTTTCTACTGCTTTACTTTGTGGAACTAATGGACGAGAATTTTAGGACGAGTATTTATTGATAAGTTCAAGCATCTTCTATCGTAAAGCTACTCTAAAACAACTCTAGGTTCAGTGGAAGGGGGGTTTGGTTTTTATTAAAATTTGCAGATGCGCTGATGAGTGGTTAAGGGGGGCAAATAGTTCACAGAAGTGCTTCAGTTGAGCTCTTCACTATCTACTTTTAGAATTGCAATCATAAAATTGCTTGTCAAATCATCAGCTCCACACTTCCCCTGCTTTAAAACACGGCTGTTGTCTGTCAACAAGACTTTTGTAATTGATAGTTGCTTTCTCTATTGAGAAGCTTATTTATGAAAATCATAATATGAACAAGAAAGGAAAGCCTGCGAAATACTTTTGTCTATTTAGATGTTTTGGTCGTTGATCATCATTGGGTGAAGTGGTTCTTGCAGTGTCCTGATTTGACAGTGACGTCCGAGGAAAAAGTACTGAATGCAATCTTAATGTGGGGTTTAGAAGCAAGTGAATTATGTGGGTGGATGGCAGTAGATGAGCTTATGACATTTTCAACCCCTGATATCCTTTTTGGTGAGCGACTTCAGTCAGTTCAGGATTTGCTTTCTTTCGTGCGATTTCCATTACTCCCATACGCCTTGTTGGAGAAGGTATACATGTCGCAGTTAAATAAACTTTCTGGCTTGTGATTAAAGTAAACTTTTTCACTCTTGCTTTCATATGATTATCATACAGTTGGAGAACAGCAGCATTAGCAGGAAGATTCTTACCTTTCAGAATCTTGTGAGTGAATCATTTCCTTCGGTGTAAACTTCGATAATAATAAAATCAATCCTTCAAACTTAGCCATTTTCTTGTATTGAACTTTATCAGGTGAAGGAGGCTATCGACTTCGTGAAACTTGAACCATCAAGGCTAGAGGACAAGAAAAAGAACAAGTAATGTGCCTCTTCATTTTTTTATTGCTCATTCTATTTTTGTGATAGTGATTTCATATTTCTTCATCATAAAATCTAAGAGAGTACCTGATGTGTAAGATGGCTAGAGGAAATAATGTGTAAGACATTGTTAAGTGGGCTGGCCAAAAGTATTGAATCAAGTTTTCTCGTTGGACTATTTTTGCAGTGTGAGATTTCAACATCGACGGTCTAGTTATAAGGAGCTACAGTACATTTGTGATGGGGACAGCAATGGAGTTCTATTCTTTGCCGGTACATCATATGGAGAGCACCCATGGGTTAATCCCATTCTTTCAAAGGTAAGTAGGTTCTTGAGCTTCTCAACCTTCTTGTTCTCGGCCCTTTTTCGCAGTATTGGTATATTTGTTGCTGAAAATTTTGCCTGCCTTTTTACCTTTTAGAAAATTACTATTACGGCAAGCAGTCCGCCTTCAAGGTACACGGATCCGAAGGTTCTGGTCTCGAGAACTTACCAGGTAATGCGGACGAAACTTTTTGTTGAACATCATAGCAATGGAGAGTTCTCTGCTAACTGGGTTGGTTTTTTTTGTTAGGGAACTTCCTTTGCCGGCCCTCGCCTGGAAGATGGGCAAACTTATTCATGGTGGATGGTTGATATTGGTGAAGATCATCAGGTTTTCTCCATTTTCTGTAGAACTATCGAAATGCATTAAAATTTGAGCATGAATTGTAGCTTGTTGCCTTAAAAACACGCGTTAAAATGGGAATTGAATACTTGACCGTGCTCCCATGTTCTTTGGAGTGAGCAGACAGATGAACTGTTTCTGTAGCTTTTTGACTAGAATCCTTTCTGAAACAACCCATTTATAATCCTCTTATAAAACAAGGGTATTCAAGTGATAAGATTTATTACCCCTCCTAGGCTCTATCTTAGTTAAAGAGATTGCGACCTCGCTTCCTTTTTTTAAGTTATAGTCTTATCGAACGATATCCCTTCCGAATGCAGCTGATGTGCAATTACTATACATTGAGACAAGATGGGTCAAGAGCATTCATCAGATATTGGAATCTCCAGGTAAAGCTCATCTTCTCTCTCTCTTTCTCCCTCCCTTCTTTTCCCTCTCTTTCCGCAAATTTAAACAATGTCTTTACGGGCATTCGTTTAGGGGTCAATCGATGGGAAAACTTGGACGAACTTGCGAGTACACGAGAACGATCAGACGGTATGCAAGCCTGGTCAGTTTGCGTCGTGGCCCATAACTGGACCAAACTCTTTACTTCCATTTAGGTTCTTCCGTGTTCTTCTCACAGCCCCAACAACTGATGCTTCAAATCCGTGGAACTTGTGCATTTGCTTTCTGGAACTGTATGGCTACTTCCTCTAGATTGCTGTAGCTGTATATTATTGTGTTGCTCCTTACACGGCCATTGAGGCTTCCTCTCGAGCTGTAAATTATGCGGGTGGTTTATGCTCACTGTTTCAAAGGTTCTGTCACAGAATAAAAAGGTTTTGAGGTCTTTATTAGGATTGTCTACAAAAATGCTGCTTTGAAATCATATCCTTGGGAATAAAGGATTTTTAGTCATTTGGTAGTTCATGGGAATACTACTATATGTTTGACTGGATACAAAGGAATAAAGGTTCGTCAGTTTTTCTCTTTCCTTTCCCTTCTTTCCCCGTTCGAATAAAAAAAAAAAAAAAAAAAAAAAGAGAGAACCGAATGCCCCTCTATAAGGGTCTTCTTTGTTTATGAGAGGAATTTACTTAATATTACCTTCCTCAGAACAACTCCCTACCTTAACAACAGCCAACGATTAGAGTAGAATAGATGGCACAAACACAATTCTCCTATGGTGATATAGGTGCAAAGAACGCCCGGTACATACATAACAAAGATGAACATGGGGTAGAAGATAGTTCGATCTCAACATAAAATCGCCTGAAGTAAAAATTAGATTATCAAGTTGAAGATATATAATGGTCAATCGCCCACTTTCAACAAAATGAACAACGTACATAGCCTTCTTCAATGTTGAGGATGTCAATACCGGAACTAAAGAAACTTGATGATCAATATTCCAACGGCTCCCTGGGCTTGAACTAAGGATATAACAAAGTATATTCATGGTTTCATCACCTTCGGGCAGATGGCACAGCACCCCGACCAGTTGCACCTCCACGGCCAGCAGCTTGGGCCTGAAAAAGAGAGTATGTCGAGTGTTAACTTTTGGAAACTTATAAATGTACGAACATTTTGTGACGCACTCTAGTTGTTTTCCCTCTAAATCTATCACCACCTGTTTCTAAACATATATGCTAACAAGTGATTTCACAAGTAAAAACCACTTCCCGTAACACTATCTGTGGTCCCTGCGTTTTGTGCGGAGCCTAAATTCTGGATGCCTTAAAAGAGAAAATTGTGAAGTTCGTAGTGCCATGAACATTCCCCAACATCTTCCAAATTGATGATTAAATAGCGATCATATCCTAGTAATTTCAACTAAAGTAAATTCTATATTTCTTGGCAGACTTGCACACAAGCAGCGATCAAATGCTTCTCGCATACATGGAAAAAATGCGAAGGGGCATGTAAGTGGATCTTTGTACTTGTTCAAAATGTGTACGAGGAAATAAATTATCACCGAACTAAAATTAAGCTGCATGGGACTTACTTTAGCTCGCATAGCAACAGCCCTGCCCCTGCCAACACCAAGTGAGGCGCCCTTGCCCTTCAGGATTGAAAAGGCATGAGTTAGGAAAAAGAAAAAGCAAGCAAGGACATCATCAGAAATAAATTTTGAAGGATTTAAGTTGAAATACTTTAATTCTAGCATCGAGACGCTTGAACATTGGAGCATTCTTCAGCATGTCTGGTATGACCATAAACCTATCATGCATAAACAGATGTCAGCATGCCAACCAAATCCTAACAAAATCCCTTTGAACAACTAAGAAGTGATTGGATAATCTACAATACAGGAGATGGTACAGATACCTGACTTTGCTGCCTCGGATGAAGACATGCTCAAGTTGTGAGACCTTCCCATCCTATAGAGGAAAACACATGAGTGAACCTGAAGAACATGACTCTCAACTATATACACGCAAGCAAAGGGGAAAAAACTCCGAGACATTGAGCAATAACCATAACATAAGCAAAACACTAACAGATTAAACCAAGAAAATCAGTAAACCTTTATCAATTTGACAAATTTATAGAAATTGTTTACTATCCATTAATCAATATGAATTTGTGATAATGCCAATCTCTCCTATTCAATTTGGTGATAACGAGTTGCATAGCATGAAAGTTGCAATTAAACAATGCACTAAGCAGATGAATCCACGTGCACAATTAACATTCGTCCCTAGTTAGTTTAATCAATCTTGATCATGCAATCAAGATCATGGCATTTTAGTTTTCCGAGAGAGGAAGTTAGGTGCTCAATCATAGAGATCTCCTTCTCACATGCCATCCAAGTTTCGTTTTGAAAATTCAAAACATCCAGAACCATGGCCCACTCGGCAATGAAACCAACATAAACAGGCCTAGACGATATGCAAAGGAAGATGCATAAGATCAGGATTACTCTCTCCTCCAAAAATGTTAAAATCCTTCAGAAAGTTTGCACCAACTTGGTTCATGGTGCGAAGGACAAGAGATTGAGGGTCAAGGGACCAGTGAGAATGCCCACATTGCAACTGGGACAGATTTGAGCTACACGTCCATATTTGAGTTATTGACCTATTCAGCTCTGCAGATGAAGTGAAACAGATTACCTCCATCACCATTGAACCTGGTGTGGATGTTGCAATCACCATTGCTGATCCATGAAAGCACTCTTTTCATGTTTTGATGTTTTGCCGATTTTCAGTCTCATTTTACAGTTGTTGCCTTTTGGGTTTGGGACATACCAGTCAGGTTTGGGGGGTTAAGTGCAATTTTTGTTCCTTATATGTTGAAATTAACCATATAGAGAGAGTTTTCTGTTCCCGGAAATTATCTGGTTCTTCTTAAGCAGATTTTGTATTAAAATTAGACATAAAAAAGAAAAAAAGAAAAAAAGAAAAAAAAAAGATCGTGGCAGTTGAAGCTAGAAATTGTTGGAAACTAAAGCAAATTAGGGTTTATACAAAGTTCAAAAAGTACTTGAACCAGATATTGAAGTACACGGCTTTAGAGATAAAGAAGCAGAATGGACTAAATGAACTAAGGCGAAAACCACAAACATAAAGGTCCAACTATCAAACAAAAGTTGCATAATCTTAAGACGAACAACGAAAAGCAAAAAAAGAGAGGCACCTTAGCAGTGTAGGTGATGTTTTCGAGCTGGCAGTTCCAGTTATCCTCACACTCGATCATACTTCCTCTGTAAAGTTCACCGCTTTTAAGCTCCACCGACACTACGTGACCCGCGGCCTCATGGAGTAGCTTCACTGGAATTCCCAAGCTCCTGCTCATGGCTACTCTCTGCAAATCTCAAATCACCCTCTAAAACCCTAACGCCCCTCCCGCCTCCTATAAGCCTTGAACTTGCAAGGCCAACTAAACGGAAAACGGCGTCGTTACTTTTGGTCCCTTCTCATTCTCTTGATCTAAACGACGTCGTTGTACGGTGTACTTTAATACTTTTCCCCTTTTCGTTTGAAATATTATATAAATTGACTTAAATAAGCCTTCGATTCAATTTTCGTTAATTCGCCTATTAATTTTAACAAAAACAGTCTAATATGAAAGTGAAATTAGGATTAAAATTTATAGAAAGTGATCAAAATTTCAAAATTTTCCCTCTTTTTCATTTATAGGGAAAAAAACTGGACTGAAAGCCCACAACCTCTCCAAAAAGAAAAGCCCACAGCCCGTTTCTCGCGAATAAGGCCCACTAGAACTACGACTCTTGCTCGTCGAATTTTGTCTCCTGAGCGCGCCAGAATCCAGAGGGCGCGAATCGCAGTTGCCGTCGATCAGTTTCCACTTGATTTCGCGATTCTTGATTATATGAATTCCTGGTTGAAGAGTAATCTTTAAGCCTTTACGTAATCGAATTCATGGCGGAGCAGGAGAGGAATAAGTACAGTTTTAACTGTCCCAACCTACAACGAGCGCCTCAATATTTCTCTGCTTGTCTACCTCATTCTCAAGCACCTCCCGTTCGTATCCCTCTCTCTCTCTGCTTGTAATCGTATCCCTATATCGATCACGAGTTAGACTGTTGCGATGAAACTCTCTGGAATGCCGTAATCAATTACCAAGTGAAGCTTCATCTGTATAAAATTGTAATTCATTTAATTAGGATTCACTTCTTTCGGTGCGAAATAAAGTTTATGAGATCAACCTTGTTCTTTATGCTAAGGAAGATTCTCTGGTGAAATTATTATTTGCAGATTCGATGCTCGAGTTTTTGGATCGAATTATTATTTTCTTTGTGCACTTTTTTTTGTTGATTTTTACAATATTGGAAGTTGAAATGGCAATGGATTACATATGCATCCTTTTCTCGTTCACCATCCGCTTTTAAGAAGAGGAAATTGGAAATGGGAAATGGGAAATGACGCAGCACAATGTTTTCTTGCCGATGTCGGGGATGTTGATTTCGAAATCATTGTTGTTGATGATGGAAGTCCTGATGGTACTCAAGAAGTTGTGAAACAGTTGCAATGAGTATATGGTGAAGATCGGATCGTAAGTTCACCTTGGACGTTTCTGCATTTGTTGCAGCACAGATATACTCTTTATCTTATTTTGTTTTCTTGTTTAGTCTTTTGTTTTCCCGTGCAGCTATTGAGAGTCAGACCTGGGAAGGTTGGATTAGGTATGTTGTACGACTTCTTCTTTTGAAAATATCACAGATCTGATGAATGATTCATTTCAGGAACGGCTTACTGTCATGGTCTCAAGCATGCAACTGGTAATTTTGTTGTTATAATGGATGCGAACTTATCTCACCGTGTAAGTTTTTTTTTAGTTGAGTGCAGAAAACTTCTGAAAACAATATTCTATTATTGGATTTGGGATTTGAAAATGTTTTCACGAGTTCCAATCTGCTGCATTAGCATTGCCTATTTCCCTGATATTATTATCTTCCTATTCTATATTAGTTTATAATTTAACAATAAAATAACAAGAATAAGATGTCGATAAACTTCCTCAATCTTAGTTTGATGCTTGAAAAAATGACTGTAAATGGAAACTAAAGGTGCTATCCTGAATTTTGGCTCTGACATATGCAAGAACAGTAGATAAGAATACTTTTAAGAATATAATTGCCGAATGTCAAATAATTGGAATGACACACGATTTTAGTTTTATTTCTCTAATAAATGGCCCTTTTTAATATGAGTTTTAGAGGGGAATGATGGTTTCTTAACATCGAAAATCGAGTGACCAAAGAGAAGAACGAGGCTGCATGTAATTGTATTGTTGGGTTTCTTTTGAATAACTGTTGTGTTGTTGGGACAAGAAAACTGGGCTCCCATCAATCATGCGAGTGCCAGGTTTCGACTGGATTAAGGTTTTTGTTTTACTCATATGGACACCACAGAGTAAAGGCCTTTAGTGATATGCTTGTGCCTCTGAATTGCGCCACTGTAGCATCTAATTGGAATTTGCCATCCGAACTTCTACTTTCTTCAGCATATCTTCACTTCTAAAGCTCAATTTGCACACGAACTTCCTTTAGCATGTTTGCTGGAATTCTAAGGGTTCTCTCTCTCTCTCTCTCTCTCTCGTAATTTTTTTATGTTACTTTCTCCATGAAATAACTTTGTTTTTTCTTTCTTTCTGTGCCTTTTCTCTGCAGCCAAAATATTTATCCAGCGTCACTCCATTACCTCACTTCACTTCCTCAACGAAGTGTCAAAATAATTAAATTCTAGATCTTAATGACCACTTATTTTACCCTTTTTCTTTGTTCTTTTTTTTTTTTTTTTTCAGGAAGCGGTTACAAACCAGTGCCGATATAGTTACAGGAACCCGATATGTGAAAGGTGGCGGTGTACATGGATGGAATCTTATGCGCAAACTAACCAGTGGAGGTGCTAATGTTCTTGCCCAAACACTTTTATGGCCTGGTGTATCAGATTTAACTGGATCTTTCCGGTAAGCAGTTTTTTTTTCTTCAAAATTATTCATTCGTTCATACTTCTATAATTCTTAATTGATGATTTGAGCCCTTTCCATGAGGATCGTCTTACACGGGGAGATTTGATATGATTTGTGTTTCACTGTGGCCTACAGGTTCCAATTACCTTTGTTGATAGAGTGTTTGGAACTTCCAAGCTGGGAGGATCTGAAGTTGTAGAGTATTTGAAAGGTCTCTTGTTCCTTCTGGTCACCACATGATACACAGATATAGTGAATTTATTGAGTTGCCAGGTAACTTCTTGTTTTATTTCAACCCTCTGTAGACTTCTGGTTAGGTATACCCCGCCCCAGGCTTTTTTTTATGTAAAATTTAGATGATTCCTTGGGAAATATTTTTATGATTAGGGGTTTTCCGTAATCTCCCACATTCCTCCCGGTTGTACATTCTATTGTCTATGTTTTCATTTTCAATTTAAATAATCCCGTCACAAATTGGATTAAAAAAATTATAATTGTGATTGGGGGTTGAGATTTTTTTCTCTCCATGTTTTGATGATCTCTCAACCCTTGTACATTAGCGAGCTAATAAGTTGTGTACATCCCATTGAGAATTCAATATTGTGTAATTGAGATGTGTTGATCGGGTAGCAATCCAACTCTGAAATTGTGTAAGAGTTCTGAGCAAAGCAAAAACTGAAATATAGAATTGTTTGGGGGTGACCTAAAGTGGAATTTATATTGTCACTTCTTTACAACTACACTACTCTAGGTCTCAAGCCGACTTCTACTCCAAAACATTTAGTATTTTAACTTTTGAAAAGAAAAAAAATTTACTTTTTAAAAACACAACGTAGAGTTTATAAAATTACAATTACAAATTTGATTGGTTGGAATATATTTATTCCACACAAAATTGAGATTCTTTCAAGTAATTGTATTTGATCTTCGGTGAGCCAAACTTGGAGTTTGTTATATATTTCCCAAAAAAATCCAAATGGTTTGACATCAATCAAGAGCAAGGCGAAAACGACGACTCGGAATGGACAAATCTAGACGCAAGACCCATTCACACCATTCCTTAGGTCATCTTCCTCCTCTCTCTTTCTCTCTTTAATCTCATTATCTTCACGTGGCGAATACACTGCATTTGTCTTGCAGTTGCAGAGCAGGAGAATCGCATGCTGATCGATTCTTCTCTGCAAAATTCATGGACGGAATGGACCGCTGCTCTGCCAATTACGTTCCTCTCACTCCAATCACCTTCTTGGAGCGCTCCGCCGCGGTCTACGGCGACCGGATTTCTCTCGTCTATGGACGTGTTCAATACACTTGGAGAGAGACGCTTTTGCGATGTACCAGGCTCGCTTCTGCTCTTGTTCGAATGGGAATCGCTCGTGGAGATGTGGTCTGTATTTACAACTCTCCTTTTTTCGTTCTTATTTCTTAGTATCTGAATATGCCTTTTTCTGCAGAACTAGAAATTATTTGGTCTGCGAGTTACATCGATGCCATTGTTTATGATGTTGTTTTTTACCTGCGATGATTTGAAGCTTACGGATCTGATTTTGTGTTGACGATAGTAGTTCTTCTGATGGTTGAACTCCGGTTTCTTTCTTATTATGATCAACAGTGAATCTATAGTTTCGAGGTTTTTGAGGTATTTGGTTAGATTAATCTTTTTCTTCACATTTCTCGGCTAATTTTGCGGCGAATTACGATTCTCTCGAGCAGGTTGCTGCCTTGGCACCGAATATTCCAGCTATGTACGAGCTACATTTTGCTGTACCGATGGCTGGTGCAGTTCTTTGCTCCCTCAACGTACGCCATGATGCGGCAATGGTTTCTACACTGTTAAGCCATTCGGAAGCTAAAATCATTGTTGTAGATTACCAGTTTGAACATATTGTGATGGGAGCAATTAAAGCTATGTCCGAGAGGAGAGAAAAGATACCTCTTGTTGTCATTATTAATGAATATGATCAGCCACCTTCCCACATCGACAGAGTGGGCTCTGCTTCAGATTATCTAGAGTTTGAGAGCCTTTTAGAGTCTGGAAAACTCGATTTCAAGATCAGGCGACCTAAAGATGAATTGGATCCTATTGCTCTTAACTATACTTCAGGCACCACATCAAGGCCAAAAGGTGTTATTTACTCCCATAGAGGTGCATATCTCAATGCTCTGTCTGCAGTTCTTCTGAATGATATGTGCTCACTCCCTGTGTATCTGTGGGTTGTTCCAATGTTCCACTGCAATGGATGGAGCTTAACTTGGGGCGTGGCTGCACAGAGCGGCACAAACATCTGCCAGAGAAACGCGACTGCTAAAGAAATTTTTGACAATATCTCTCTGCATAAGGTTACGCATATGGGCGGTGCACCTACTGTCTTAAACATGATTATCAATGCACCAACAAGCGAACAGAAGCCTCTTCCAAGGAAGGTAACCATGATGACTGGTGGCGCTCCGCCGCCTTCCCATGTTCTTTTTAAGATGAGAGCAATGGGATTCCTGATTGTCCATGCATATGGTTTGACCGAAACTTATGGGCCAGCAACAGTTTGCTCATGGAAACCAGAATGGGATTCACTCCCTCAAGATAAACAGGCAAAGCTAACTTCTCGCCAAGGATTGCAGCATGTTGGGCTAGAGGAAGTGGACATAAAGGATCCTGTCACCATGGAGAGTGCTCCAGCCGATGGAAAAACCATTGGTGAAGTTATGGTCAGAGGCAACACTGTGATGAGTGGATACTTAAAAGATGTCAAAGCCACACGGGAAGCCTTTAATGGCGGATGGTTCCGAAGTGGGGACTTGGGGGTGAGGCACCCTGATGGTTATATAGAACTGAAGGACCGTTCGAAGGACATAATCATTTCTGGGGGAGAGAATATTAGCTCAATTGAGGTGGAGTCTGTTCTTTTCAGCCATCCATCAGTTCTTGAAGCTGCTGTTGTGGGAAGACCTGATGAGCACTGGGGTGAAACACCATGTGCATTTGTGAAGCTCAAAGATGGGTGCAGTGGCAGTGAAGAAGATATTATAAAATTCTGCAGAGAACAGCTGCCTCACTACATGGCTCCGCGAAGTGTCGTGTTTAAAGATTTGCCAAAAACTTCGACAGGGAAAACTCAGAAGTTTATTCTCAAGGAGGCGGCCAAGGCCATGGGTAGCCTTCCAAAACAGACCAGCAAACTGTAATAATCGAGGCTCGGTTGGTATCAGTTGACATCTTCACTGATTAAGTGGCATTTAATGTTGTTGTACTTTCGGCTTTTACAGCTTCAGGGAAATTAAGAACAAAAAAAGTGTCCCTTAGTTCTATTTATGGATCGAAGTCGTTGTAGTGGTGTGAATTGTATGCTACATATTTATTATTTCCTATATAACTTCTCTTTACATTTTTCTTACGGAATGTTGAAATCTATTTTAATCTCATGTTTTAACACGCTTAAAATTCAGTTAATTAAATTTACAAGTTTCTTGCCCTTATATTAGCCCAACATGAAATTAAATTTCATATTTTCTACGACAATTAATTTTTAAAGTAAATTTATTAAATTAATTAGGATCTTACGATATTTTTAATAGCCTAAAAATTAAATAAATTTAAAGTTTATAGTGTTAAAAGGTGGATGGATAATAAACTTATGGCCTAATTTGCAATTTATTATTTCTTTTACATTCAAATTACCAAAACAAGTAATCATCTGGATAGAATATTTAATCGTGATTATTTTTTCAAACAATTTGTCGAAACTATCATTTCTTTCAATAGAAAAAAAAACCCTATTTTTGCACGAACGGTATTCGGGTGCAGTCCAAGACTTGAACTCATGGCCCTGTCCGTATTGCCACTGCACTCGAAATCTGGTCTTTACTAAGCCTTTGTCGCCGTCTTTGCGGGGAAGACAATGCACAGGCAAGTAAAATTCTTCCCGGGTAACGATACCAGTTACAGATGCCTTAACCTCGTTTCTCCTCTGCATTTTTCTCAGGGCAAGGCTTCGTTTGGGATCAATAGCTGACTCGCTATATAGATTCAGACCACACGAACATGTAAGTTATCTTTAGTTCGCAAGTGTGGCTGGATTTTATAATTTTGAATTTGTTATCTTGAAAGAAGAAGAAAAGGAGTAGGAAGCTGACTTAAGGGGCCAGCTGGTTCATCTAGTGCATAATTTTTATTGTTAGAATTTCTAAACACGGCCATTGCGAACAGTGAACTTATAATTGGTTTAGCATTTGTCCAAATTAGTCATCCTTGTATGCCTGTGGCCGCCCTAATGTAGTAGGGCGAATTAGTTGTCTCGTAAGATTAGTCAAGATGCACGTAAGATTAGTCAAGATGCACTCGCCTGAAAACTAGCCATTTAGGAATTCCCAGTGAATCTTGTGAGTTTTCATTTATTCTCCTTACTGCGATCGACAGGGACGAAAACAGGATGCGAATAAGATGGTATTCCGTCGAGCTCTTCTCATCTCCCGAGGTAATTTATGGCAAATAAGTTGTTTGAACTTTGAATACGTCCTGCTTTGCTAAATAAGTGCATCAATTTTGTTTATTTAACGTAGTATGTTATATTGGTCTTCTTACGTTTGTCTACAACTCAAAACTTTGAAAATAGTTTGTTATATGCTATCTTTTCAGGCGGGAAAGATGGTCAAATTTCACGTATGTCATGAATGCATAGATCAAAATGGCAAAACTTTTTAAAAATCACCATCTCATGTGGAAAATGTTGACATATTAATGTTTCAGTGTAGGTATTGAATATTTGGGAAATGAAGCCGAGTCAACTAAGTTCATGCAGAGACAGATTGTCGATGCACTTCGACTGGGTGATAGAAGTAGTGCTTCCAATCTGCTCATGGAACTTGGCCAGGAAAAACACTCTTTAACTGCAGATAATTTTGTTGGCATTTTGAGCTATTGTGCAAGATCACCTGATCCACTGGTAGTTCTTGTGTTCTTTGTTATCCTCTTGAAGTTTAAAATAATAATGTTGAACTAGGAAACAACCTTTCTTCTAACTAATATTATATGTTTGTAACTTCGATCAGTTTCGATTTAGTCGTCACCTTTTTCTGGCTACAATTTTTACTCTCCTCGAGTAAGTAAAATGGATTGGGGTTGAAGTTTAAAATAATAATGTTGTTGTTTAGTGCATCTATCTAAGAATGTAATGTGCTTCTGGCATGCCTATATTTCACTTGCATATCTTATGCTAGTATGGGAAAAAAAGAATGATGATGACCTTATTATTTTCTAGCGACTGATGAGTGTGCTGAAGCCTAAGGCTACATACATATTTATTTTTCTTGCAGTTTGTCATGGAGACTTGGAAAATAATGGAAGAAAGAGGAGTTTTCCTGGATAACACATGCACTTTACTTATGATAAAAGCACTCTGTAAGGGGGGTTACTTGGATGAGGTATAAACATGTTATACATATACTGAGATTGTATGCAATATTTTGCCCTCACATCGAGTTGCACTATTAACAACAATTTTCTCCTCTTGTAATAACATAGGCATTTGGTCTAATAAGTTTCCTGGCAGAAAGTCATGTCATGTTTCCTGTTCTGCCTGTGTACAATTTCTTCTTGAGAGCCTGTGGCAAAAGGCAAAGTACGGTTCATGTTAGTCAATGTTTGGATATGATGGATCGCAGAATGGTTGGGAAGAATGAAGCTACATATTCTGAGCTACTCAAGGTCTGCAAGGAACCTGATTCCCGTTCATTTTATAAGCTATATTTCAAGATAATTTATTTCTTAGATTTCTTATGAACTGGTGATCATCATCAAGATACTTACAATTTCTCTTATGCATTTTACTTCTACACCAAAATTGGTTCGATCATAGGCTCTTAGTATCAATCTTTTCCGCAAAAATAAATTAAAATTTGATGTGGATATGATTCTAAATTTCTAAATGTTTACTCAACTGTCCATGCACTCTTGTTTAGTGTGATAAGAACATATTGATTCACAAAAAAGTATCTCTGCAGAATAAAAGGATCATGGGATTGATTCTCTGGTCATTGACCTCCTCTAAACATTGTCTCCTGTTTCAATCGCATTATGCCTTTTGGCAGGAAAGTTTCTGCTATAAGGGTATTTTTACATCATATATGTACCTGTAATCCTTGTATTGCTGTTTTGAGAATGTATTTTTGATGTAGTGAATCTGAATTCTCTAATTTATTTATAGTGAATGAATACTAAGCTTTCTTTTCTCAATCAGGTTGCAGTTGGTCAGAAAAACTTGTCTTCTGTGCATGAAATTTGGACAGACTTTGTAAAAAATTACAGTCCAAGCGTTTTATCTCTAAGAAAGTTTATATGGTCTTATACAAGGCTGGGAGACCTAAAATCTGCATATACTGCACTGCAAAAGATGGTGGCTTTGGTTATTGGAGCCGCAGGACAAAAGTTACCCTCTTTAGAATTGGACATTCCTGTTCCTTTAAGAACTGAATTCTATCATGACAATTTTAATTTCGAGGAAAATGGACCTTCTACCGATGAGTTATACTGTAAGAAAATGGCCCCCTGCGAAGGTGACATAGGGCAATTTTCTGTTAATGGTATGAAATGTGGAGAAGTTGAAAGTGGTCCATTAACTTTGCCAAGCAATTTTGTTGTGAAGGTTTTGAGGTGGTCTTTCAATGATGTGATATGCGCATGTGCGCTTACTAGGAACTGTGGTCTTGCAGAGCAGTTAATGCAACAGGTCTTATTTCTTTCTTTGAGATCACTTTTGTTTAATTATATAGCCAATGGGTACAATAGATCTTTATTAAGATAACTTTTTTTCATAATTTTATCTCTTGTTACTGCCATAATTGTTGCAATCTTAAATTGTTCATACTTTCTTGGTCTTGCTCATTACTGCATTATTAGTGAAATGATATTTTGTATTTGATTACTTGTACCTTATGTTCATATTTTTACACTTTATTTAGTTTAGCATTTCATGTGTACTGACGACACTAGGGTTCATGTCTTTGAAGATGCATGAACTGGGCTTGCAACCTTCGTCCCACACATTTGATGGTTTTGTTAGATCAGTTGTTTCAGAGAGAGGTTTCAGTGATGGCATTAAAACAGTAAGTTACTTAAGCTTTCGTTAGATCTTGATTATCATTACAAGATTTCTTCTACTTTTTAATGGAAAATGTATTGTTTTTATTTTAATTATGCGGCCAATGATGTATTGTTTCCCTCAACCCAAAAAACCCCTCTTTTTCAGTTAAAAATAATGCAACAGAGGAAATTGAAGCCATATGATTCAACTCTTGCTGCTGTTTCAATAAGTTGTAGCAAGGCGCTAGAACTTGATTTGGCTGAGGCTCTACTCGAACAAATTTCAGCTTGTGTGTACCCACACCCCTTCAATGCATTTCTTTCAGCATGTGACATGATGGTAAGTTAATTTTTTTCTCTTGATAAGAAACTGAGTTTTTATTGAGAAAAAGGAAGGAATGTACAAGGGCATACAAAAAACAAGCTCACAAATGGAGACCTCAACTACAAGAAGGGACTCCAATCCAAAAGGTGGATTGGAATGATGCCAAGCTGATAATTACAAAAAAAAGAAAAAAAAGACGAAAGTCCATAAGCGCGCATAAAATCACACCCTCCCACTCCCCCTCCAAAGTCCTCTCAACCCTCTAAAAGTTTTACCATTGCTCTCGAGCCACACTCCTCCTAAGATAGCAAAACAACAAGCCTACCACAAACTCTCCCTTTTATCCCAATTTAACAATTTTAAGGCGTAACTTCTTATTGTAATTGCTTTTTATTTGCTATATGTTATCAATTTTCTGAAGTTTGCAATTACATGATTCCTAACCTGCTGCAACCACAAAGCTGATGTTAGTATGCTACTCTGGATCCTTAAGTAGTTGGAAAGTAGTGTTACGTGTCTGGCCGAATTATTGTGAACGGATCTAAATATGTTTTATTCTGACTTGGTTGCATTAGTTGAGCCCAACTCAGATTGTGGGATCCTTATTGCAGGATCAGCCAGAACGTGCCATGCGTATGTTGGCTAAAATGAAACAAATGGAGGTGCTTCCAGATGTGAAGACCTATGAGCTTTTATATTCATTATTTGGTAACGTGAATGCTCCATACGAGGAGGGCAACAGATTGTCACAGGTGGATGCTGCAAAAAGGATACGCATGATAGAGATGGATATGGAGAAACATGGGATCCAACACAGTCATTTCTCTATGATGAACTTGGTAAAACTCTCTCTCTCTCTCTCTCTCTCTCTTCTTTCCTACCACAAAAAGGGGGGAAAATGAAAAAAAAAAAAAAAAAAAAAAAAAAACTTGCAGTTGTATATGCTCTTGTCTGCTAATGACCCACATCTGACTAGAGCACATTGCAGGACCCCATCTACTTTCCTCCCAAAATTTCAACCTCTATTTGATTCTCGTTTCAAAGTCTCTTTCATTTTTTATGTACACTACACCGTCGATATTGTTGGAAGAACATCTTCTCGGGATCCATGCAAATGTTCTTTGATATGTGATATATGCTCACGTTTCACTTCGAGAATTGTTTTACATGTAGGTAAAGGTTTTGATAAATTAGGTTGGATCAATCTTATTTAGCACTAGAACATAGCAGGAAGAGCATTGGGCGCACAATTAAATTATTTTCATTTGTTACTATAGTTATAAGATCTTTCTACTTGAACCATATTAGCAAGTGGAAGAATTAAGTTCCCTCACTGCTTATGGCATTATTATTATTTCTATTTTTCCTTTGATTCATTTGTTCCCTTTAGTTGAAAGCTCTTGGTGCGGAGGGGATGACGAATGAGCTTCTTCAGTATTTAAATGTGGCAGAGAACCTCTTCTATTACAATAACACTTGTCTGGGGACGCCTATTTACAACACAGCGTTGCATTTTTTAGTTGAATCCAAAGAGGTAAGCGCTTGTTGTCATGCACTCTCTTCTGATAAGCTATAGAGGACTTTCTCGTTTGTGTTAAACACTGTTCTATACTTTTGCAGATCCACATGGCAATAGAATTATTCAATAATATGAAGCATTCTGGTCTCTTTCCAGATGCTGCGACATTTGAGATGATGATCGACTGTTGTAGTGTTATGGGATGCTTGAAATCAGCGTTCGCACTTCTCTCCATGATGATTCGCTCCGGGTTTTGTCCTCAGATATTAACTTATACCAGTCTAGTAAAGGTATCCAATGAATTTATGATTGTTAGGCATGTACATTTACTCACTGCAAGTATACTCCTGAAGTATTCATCTTGATTTAACAGATCGAACATTGTGGACTATCAACTATATATTTTTGTTTTCAGATTTAGAGTTTGTTAACTTGAAAGTTGCTGATTCCATCTCATCATATTTTCTTTTAACCGTCCTTGAGTTTGGCCGATTTACATGCCATTGTACAGTTCGATAGCTGTCCACGAACTTATTCTTGAACCCCGACATCCGACACCCATGGTTCATGTATATTTGCCAACACTAGTGAACAATCCTAATAGCTTGGTGATTGAACTCTCTGGAGGATGCACTATTAAAATTTTCCATAAGTTTCCATGTCAATTATCGCCAATTGATACTCTTTCTTCTTACCATTTTCTCCTTTATTGTGTTATTCAATCATTCCAAATTTAACGTTTGGATTATCCTGACGCAGATTGTGCTGGGATTTGAGAGATTTGATGACGCCTTGAATCTTTTAGATCAAGCCAGTTCAGAAGGGATTGAACTTGATGTAGTTATAATGAATACAATCGTGCAGAAAGCTTGTGAAAAGGTAACCCCCATGGCTTCATGTCACACTTGGTAGTAACTTAATAAGAACAACACTCTCAATGCACTCATGCTTAATTCCAGGGCCCCGACAACTGTTTAAGCTCGTCTCTCATTCTGGGTACTTTTTTTTTTGAAATGGATGTTAGGGAAGGATTGATGTGATTGAATTTGTCGTTGAGAAGATGAACCGCGAAAAGATCCAACCCGACCCTTCAACGTGCCATAGTGTCTTCTCGGCGTATGTGAGCCTTGGCTATCACAGCACCGCCATGGAAGCACTGCAAGTACTGAGCATGCGTATGTTATGCAGAGAACACGACAGTTCTCCAGTCATTACAGAATATGTCGAAGACTTTGTGCTTGCAGAAGACTCCGAAGCCGAATCACGGATTTTGGAATTCTTCAAATGCTCCGAAGAGAGCCTAAGTTTTGGCCTTCTCAACTTGAGATGGTCTGCCATGCTGGGATATTCCCTTTGTTCCTCCCCTAATCAGAGTCCATGGGCAATGAGACTTGCAAGTTCCTATGATGATGGCTACACAGCCTAAATCATTAAGAGTCTCTTTGTTCTACGCTACTTAAGTTGAATATTTCTTTTTTCAACATGGAATTAGAACAAGAGATCAAAACAATTGTTGTATTTTCACTTGGAGAGCGTCCAAATACGAATAAAGCACTTGTTTTTGTTAATTAGTAGCCCTTTTTAGTGATATATCACGTCGAAATGATTATAGTTTATTTAATGGGTATGTTATCTACTTGTCTAGCAATTTGTTACAGATACATAAGTTGAGATTAAGACTAGAAGATTAACATTAATTACAAGATTACGTAGAAAGAAAGAAACTAGTTTAATCCTAATTTTGGGCATACAAGTGATCCAAAACGCCGTCGTACAGAAACAGGCCACATTTTGGTTGAAGCTTCAAAGAATACGGAGAGCAGAAAGAAGTCGCATGCAAATGGAAAGGAAGGGTAGAATTGGAAATACGCATTAAATAAATAAATAAATAAAAAGGCAGTGTCAGCAAAGGGACCAAGATGGGCCGGCCGGCCCACAACTCTCCGACGAATCGTTTGCGTTAGCTAGACAGTAAGCTATATATTTTATTTCTCCGATTCCGTTGTCGTTATTGGAGACAGAGTGTCCTTTTTCAGGAAAAGAAGAAAGAAAAAAGAAAAAAGAAAAAAAAAGAGATGAGGATTCTTCAGCCTATGCTGGAGCCGTAGCACAGAGAGATCCATTTTCGTTTCATTTTTTTCTTTCCATTTTTCCCTGTTTCTTCTTCTGCCCATTTTCCTCCTTCCCAATCAGAGTGGAGGAGTGATTCAGAGAGAGACAGGAGCTTCGGTGGTCACTGTCACCAGGAGCTATGGCTTTTCAGCGGCGGCGCAACCACTATTATCATCGGTTTAGATTCTTAATCCCATTCATTTTGGCCATTAGCGGTAGTCTGCTTCTCTTCTTTGCAGTTCTCTCTTTTCTCGCTCCTTCTCCCAATGATTCCGATCATTCCCGCCGCATTCCTCCGGTATATGTCACCTTCCACTTTGTATTTCTCGTGTTTTGATTGATTCTTTTTTTTCGATTCTAATTGCTGATTCCCCCCCGCCCCCATGGAATAGGTTCAGTTCGATGCTGCTTCCGTCGAGGAGATTGGAGTTTCACATTTTCGCGTTCCGGTTAGGGTTTTACGGAATTTTCCACTTCAGTGTCTTTTACTGTTTATCCTAGTTGATGCTGAAGCTGACCGATCTTTGTTTATTGACGTGATTTTCTTGTTTTTGTAACCAGCGCAATGGAGCGAGATCCGCCCGTGATCTTTGGACTTCCAGAAATGCGAAGTTCTACTCTGGATGTACTAATGCTAGCAATAAGTTTCAGAGTATGTTTCTGTGGAATTCCAAGCTCCTCCCTGCCCTCTACACTGCTAATTAATACAAGTTTATGGTGCATTCAGACGTTAAGTTTCTTATCTGTTATGCAATTGGAAGGAACGAAGTTACCGTATTTTCTCCTGAAGATTTACAGATAATTAGATCCCTACATTAATCTTCTCAAATATTTTTGTTTTTAGTTTTTTTTTTTTCCTTTCATAATTTTATTAATCTTGAAAATAAAAAAGAAAGAAGTAGAGTTCATGTTAACCTTGGTTGTACTGAGCTCGCATCGTATATGGTGCTCTTTTTTGTCTGAGAAGCAGAACTAATGTTTTCCCACATTGTTGCAGAGGCTGGTGCTATTACACACCCGAATCGTTATTTGCTGATCGCAACTAGTGGAGGTTTAAATCAACAAAGAACTGGGGTAATGCCATGGGCTTGCATTTTTCTTGTTGACGATTTTGTATTTCGTTGCTATTCATTAGCCATAAAGATTGACCAAGAGGATCCCAATGAAGCTGAATGCTATGTAAATGATAACAGAAAAAATGCGTTTGAATTTGATGTGTTGTGAGTGGTCATAATTTATACTGAATAGAGCATGCGCAGGCTTTGCAGCTGTTGATTATTGGATTATCAGTTTGTATGCCTTCCATAACTTTAACGCCCTCCTCTCAAATGCTCTCAGATAATTGTGTTATTGCCTGTCCTTTTGGTGCTAAAATTTAATTGATATCTTTACTTCTATAGCTATTTTCAAACTGACTAAAGCTCCTAATGGCAGATAACAGATGCAGTTGTTGCTGCACGAATATTAAATGCTACCCTTGTTGTGCCTAAGCTTGATCAGAAGTCCTTTTGGAGGGATTCCAGGTTGGTTACGTTTTATGAAATAAAGTCGACTTCTGCTTTTAGTTATCCTCGTTATATTATAAAAATTTGTTTGTTATTTCTCCACAGCAACTTTTCAGAGATCTTCGATGTTGATTGGTTTGTATCATTCCTTTCAAGAGATGTGAAAATCATTCATCAGCTACCAAAGAGGGGTGGGAAAACATGGAATACACACTCAATGCGTGTCCCTAGGAAGTGTAGTGAAAGATGTTATCAGACCCGTGTATTACCTGTTCTTTTGAAAAGGCATGTAAGTTGTCCGTTCTCTACAACCCATTTGCTTACGTAAACATGCAACCTTTCTTATTGTTCAGCATCCAATTACCAGCACAAGCATAGAATTCTTATACTTGTTTCAATTGCATGCATTTGTTGGAAACTTTGTACAGTGGTCTGTGTGCTCTTTTAAATGTATTCTTAATGTGTCAGGCTATTCAGCTCTCCAAGTTCGATTATAGACTAGCAAACAAGTTGGAGACAGATTTACAGAAACTGAGATGTAGAGTTAACTACCATGCCTTGAAATTCACAGACCCAATACAGAAAATGGGTGAAAACTTGGTCCAACGAATGCGAGCAAGAAGCAAGCATTACATTGCTTTGCATCTCAGGTATGTGATGATAAGCCTTTGGTCCTAAATTATTGTAGTTGTCGTTATGGAACTATTATTGATTAATTGCTCATCTTTTCTATTTATTGGTTAGTTTTTATAGCATACTGTTGTTCCACAGGTGTATTGTTCTCAAATGATTCATTTAGTAAATGCACGCAGATTTTAATAATTCATCAGAAATTGCTTTGATGACATGAAATACAAAATGCTTTTGTGCCAGTTTTCATCTCTTGGAAACGCATTTAATTTTACTAAGATATTCACATGTTCTGTAGGTGTTTTTTACTGTCTCTTGTAGCTCACAATATAGAATCTGCAAACAAATAAATTTCATTGTCTGATTGAAGTTTCTAAATTCTAATATGCATATGGTGCCATAGAATAATAGTTTGTTTACTCTTGATTCCATGTCATGTAATGCATACAGAAGTTCATTGCAGAATTGGACATCAGTTGTGATTTTGATCCAAACATTTGCGTATTACCATAGGTTTGAACCAGATATGCTAGCATTCTCAGGTTGCTATTATGGTGGAGGTGAAAAGGAAAGGGGAGAACTTGGAGCGATTCGAAGGCGATGGAAAACATTACATGTAAGACTTTATTTTTAATCATGTGAATCCATTTGTTTGAATAATGCACAGAAATTGCAATGCTTCTCACTAATATTTGCAAGTCCGTGAAACGAAATCGACTGGCCAAATGACTTTTGTGTTTGAATAATTATGGGGGAATAATTATTCCTTGTTTGGGGAATATGGTAAATAGCATAACAATTGTGAGCCGGGTCC
The DNA here is from genome assembly GCA_033971965.1 of Cucurbita ficifolia. Taxonomy (NCBI): domain Eukaryota; kingdom Viridiplantae; phylum Streptophyta; class Magnoliopsida; order Cucurbitales; family Cucurbitaceae; genus Cucurbita; species Cucurbita ficifolia. The sequence continues at coordinate 295,069 of CM066970.1, forward strand.
TCTATAGTTCATGTGTAAGCAAAGATTTGTCTCAAACACCAGATGAGTTTATTTTCTTAGTGCTATTTCAAACATAATATGGCAACCAGAACACGTGTCTATGATCTGTTGTATAAAACTACTTTGAATTTATTTCAGCAAGCAAGCAATCCTGATAAAGAAAGGAGGCATGGAAAATGTCCACTGACTCCAGAAGAGGTTGGTTTGATGCTGAGAGCACTCGGATATGGGCAGGATGTTCATATCTATGTGGCATCTGGAGAAGTTTATGGAGGGGAAGAGACGCTAGCCCCTTTGAAAGCCCTTTTTCCTAATTTCCATTCGAAAGAGACCATAGCTTCCAAGGAGGAATTGGAGAAATTTTCTTCATATTCTTCTCGCATGGCTGCACTTGATTTCATTGTCTGCGATGAGAGCGATGTATTTGTCACAAACAATAATGGTAATATGGCAAGGATATTGGCTGGAAGAAGGTGCAGAATCTCTCTCTTTCAAACCCCCCCCCCCCCCCCCCCCCCCCCCCCCCCAAAAAAAAGGGGGTAGAAACTCTTATCCGATGAATAATTTTCTAAAATTTCAATTCTATTTCAGAAGATACTTCGGACACAAGCCTACCATTCGTCCAAATGCCAAAAAGCTGTATAGGTTGTTCTTGAACAGAACCAACATGACATGGAGAGCATTTTCCTCCAGGGTTAGAACTTATCAGAGAGGCTTCATGGGGGAACCAAATGAGGTGAGGCCAGGCAGGGGTGAATTTCATGAAAACCCATCGCCTTGTATTTGTGCAGATACGAAGCCTCGTCCAAATTCTGACTCGAGAACCAGAACATATGGTAAGGGTGATATTATTACACCAAGGAGAGATGAGCCTGCGACGATAGACGACCAAAATAATGATTATGAGCCAGAATGGGGCGACTCAGATGAAGAGGAAGAACCAGCTGACTTTCAAGATAAAGGTCCGTTCAACGCAACAAGTTTGGATTATGATGCAAATAACTCTGAGGAGCCTGAATTGGAAGAGATGCTCTCCGACTAAACAAAGCTGCTTGCTGATCCTTACTCATGTTAGTACTTTACTAAACCCTTCACTCAAACAAACTTTGCACCCCCAACCTTGAAACGAATCGAGAGTGAGATCCCCATAGAACATTTTTCATTCAACAAAACCTGTTGATTTTGGTACGTGTGTCATCCTGTATATTCCCATCCCCATCCCCATCCCCATCCAGAGCCAAGAAAACAGTGTCCCATGTTTTGAAAAATCATTACACGTTCTTTTCGGCCGCGTTTTTTGAACAGTCAGATCTTGCCTCATGAATTTGAGTATCTCAGCAAAGTGGTATGGGTGGCTTTTGCAATCAAGGTTGGTGGGTGGGTAGGTGGGTAGGTGGGTAGGTGGGTAGGTGGGTAGGTGGGTAGGTGGGTAGGTAGGTAGGTAGGAGGAGGCTAAGAGGAGGAGCTTGCAGGAACCAGAGAAATTCGTTGCCGTTGGTCAGGTTCTTCTGAGGTAGGGCTTTGAAACCTTGCCTGTACATTTATTCAGTGATAGGCTTTGTGTGCGTTCTCTTCATTTTGTAGGGATGGTTTTCTAGTTTGAATACAGTTATTATTACCCCTTCAAATTTTGCGGTACCTTCCTTCCTTCTATTTCTGGTTGTCATCCGTGTGCTGATGCAGATTTTCTATTTATTTTTCTACCATTAAATAATGAGTAGATAACTAACTACATTTGAGGGCTCTGCGTTGGCCTTTTATCTTATTTAAACTTTTTATATGTTTTAATTGGTTGATGAATGTCTGATTGATTGTTCTTTTTTTGATCGACTGAATTGTACTTTTTCTATATGAATTTTCTACACCAAATAAAAGGTTACATTTCGTACATGAATTTCCTCTTTTATTATTATTATTATTATTATTATGTCAATTTCAAGCACAACGAAAGACTTTCTTTTTTTTTTAATTCTTTTGGCGGAGTGGAGAATCCAATTATAGTAGTACCGTTATTAAGGATGTTTACTAAATTAAAATCGAACTATCACCGGTTGGTAAAATACCATATTTGCCCTTCAAAGTACTCGTTCTCAACACTCTCCCGCTCCAATAAAATCGACTTAGATTATCTACCAAATCTCTTGGGATTCGTTATTGCAATCATTCAGAGATTCATCGGAAACGCATTATCGAGTAAAGAAAAAGGAAAAAAGAAAACAGATTACAACATTCCAACTACCTTTCGCCATTATTAATCAAACACACATACAAAAGGCAATCGGCAGCCACGAACCTTGCAGGCTACTGGAAATACGATTGGCCGGTGATATCGATGTCTCTATCGCCAGAGGACGGCGGAGGCGCGTGCTTCGGCTTCATTCCCGAGTCTACGGGCCCATCGGCGCTCTGTGTGTCGCTCGCGGGCTTCTTCTGTAGGCTTTGCTGTTGGCCTTCCTCGGCGCCGTACATTCCTCCGCCGTAAGCACTTTCCGTCAATGGCTGCATCGGAGATATATAGTGCGGTGGTTCTTGCTCTATCTTCTTCGTTTCTTCTCGCCTCTGCTGCTCCCTCTCCATCTCTACCTTCTGGTTAGTCTCCATTTTTCTGCTCTGATCCAAATGCCTATTGCCCTAAGTCGTTTCCCTTTATAAATCGGGGTTTAATATGAAACCACGTGTCTACATGATTTTCATGGCGGTTTTATGAATCGCCACCGCATTGCATTCCACTCGCCTGCCACGTGGGTCTGTCTAATCTTTCTTTGGGCTGAGCTATTAATTTCATGGGCCTAAACTTTGAGTGTCGGATTGATCTTTAAGGCCCATTAGATAACTACATTGGGCCGAGGCCGAAGATGAAACGTTTATTTTGTTTTTATTATTTATTTTTTTATTTTTAAAAGTTGTTTTAGGAAAGGGGAATGGATCTAAGCCGCCCCTTTCAATGCATGCAAGCAGTCGTTAGTGATGCATTTCATTACAAAATTCGATTTTTGACAAATTGTTTTGTTTTTTTTTTATGTTTTTCTTTTTCAAAAATAATATTTTAAAGTTTCATTATAGTCACGTTTTGCTGGCCACGTCTACTTATTAGATTCCTTTGTTTTGTGGTGCCTCATTATTGACTCGACTTTTCATTAATGTTCTTCCAAACGACTACCTCAACTCCACTTGACCCGACCTAAAATAATACCAATTTTCTAAAGTATTAGAAACTTTTTTTTAGTGAATACGTTTTAAGATCTCGAGGAAAACCCTTAAAAGAAAAAGGGAACCATTAAAATAGTATATGCTAACGGTGGGTTTGGGCATACTTCAACTTAAATGGTATATAAAAAACGCGGTACATAAGCCCTTAAAGTAATCAAAGTAACGAGATACACTTATTAAAATGATATTAGAAAAAAAACAGAAATTTATTAGAAAGTTGTGAAAGAACATTCTGAAAATTACATAAATCAAACTTACAATTCAAGCTGGATTTTAAGAAAAGTAGACATAAGGAATAAGAAGGAATAAAGTGAAATAAATAGCATAATTAATTTTGACTGGAAAAAGCGAAGCGATGATGGGCTATGAGTCCAATTGAGTCCCCAATATTCATTCCCAATTAATTTCACTTTTGGAATCCGAACATTTTTTGTTATTTTGTTTGGGACAACGGACAACTAATTCCAACCCTCTCTGTCTTGTCCCTGTGTCCAATCACTCCCTCACCTTTAATTCAGCCCTATTTCCTATTTCTTAATCATAATTAAATTAACTTCAAATACCTCCGAAGATCCGAAATTTTGGGGATTTTCATATATTGTTATTATTATTATTATTTTCTTTACTACATTTAATATCTGACGATTTGCTAACTGGGATTCAACGGTGGGGATCTTCTTCGATCTTGCGAACATCCACGTGGATTTATGACTGATTAAGTTAGAGCTTCCATAATTAATAAAAACTTAAACCTCCAATTACAGGGGAGTTAGGCTAACTAATCACAAATTAATATAAGTGTGTATAGATTCCATGTGTTATAATTTAATGGTTCAAATTCTAAACTTAAAGAAGAATGAGAAGTCCCATCACATCTCAATGTAATTTAATTTTTTATTTTTTATATAATAATGAATCTTTGAATGGTTGGTTCAATTATAATTCTCTAGGTGCATAATTTTTTTTTTTTTTTTTTTTTTTTTTTACATTTGAAAATTTTAAAAGTAATTAACAGGAAATATAACTTAAGAGTCTTAATATTTTTTATTTTTTTTCTTTAGGTGCATTATTGAAATTCATGGGTTCCTTTTAATAGTTCCTTAACTTAACGTCAAATATTGAATCATCGACATCTTACATAAATTTTAAGAGGTTCATTTAATGTAAGTGTATAGATTGTCGCAACTATCAAATTAGTTGTAACAGTCCGAGCTCACATGATAATAGTGTTTTACAATGTACCCTTATATTATAAGAAACCGATGTGAGATCTCACAACTCATCCTCTTTGGAGCCAACAACGAGGTCATTTGTAATAGCTAAAGTCCACTGTTAACAGATATTATCTGTTTTGGCAGGTTTCCACGTCCTTATAAGAAATGTGTCGTTTCTCTCTCTAACTAAGGTGGGTTTTCATATTGGTACATATTATTTTTTTAAAATTACTTATTGAAAATAAATAAAAGCTGATTGACAGGAATTTAATCCTATTAAATATTTGTGATGAGATTTTGATCATTAAGTTTGGTAATTAAACTAATTAATATCTTATTATTGCTTAGAACTAAAAAGATTAAAACCAATGCAAGGCAGCGCGTATGTGGGCCCCGCAAAATAACTGATCCAGCGTGTCGAGCCACGTGGTGTCCCCTCCCCACGAGGACTGTGTAGAACACAACCGCCTCCGTGTACCCACATCATTGGCAGCCCCGTGCCTTCCATTTCCATGTTCTACTTATTCGCGGATCCTGTAGTCCTCTTCCACACCACTAGGATAAATACACCGCCTTTTACGGTTACTACTTTTCTATCAACTTTTTTAGTGGCAAATAAATTTTATTTCAAATTATAGACTTACACTTTCACATTTTCTTATTAACCATTCCAAAATTTATATATAAACCATTTTTTTTCTTTTTCTTAATGGGTCAATCATCGTGTGATCTTACATGGGTTGGAGAGGAGAACGAAGTATTCCTTATAAATGTATGAAAACCTCTTCCTAGTAGACGCATTTTAAAACCGTGAGACTGACACCGATACGTACCGGCCAAAACATACAATATTGTTAGAGGTGAGCTTGGACGGTTACAAATGACATCAAAGCTAGATACCGGGCAGTGTGTTGTAGAGAGAATAACATATCCCTAGTAAATGCGTGGAGAAAGACCTGCACAAAATCCTATTAAGCACAACATTAAGAATTTCGAGAAACATATTAGGAAAGTAAAATTATAAAATTTTAGGAACCCAAAATTTTAAAAGATGTTCAATAAGTATTTCGACCTCTAATTTGGTATCTAATATGAATTAATTTTTTTTTATAAATATGATCTTTTTAAAATTTCACGTCTAATAGGTGTTTTAACCCTTAATAAAAATCATAAATATGAGAAAAAGTTATATAATTAATTTAAAAAAAATAAATATGTAATGGAATTATTGGAGAAAATTGAAAGTTAATGTACAATAAAAATTAATTTAATATTTAAAAAAATAAATAAGTAAAGCAATTTTAAACGAAGGGAAAGACCTGCACAAAAAAAGCAGCCACATTGTTAATTTTTGGTTCCCCAGTCTAGCTTCCCCTGGTGCGCCTCACTCTCTCTCTGCCCTCAAATTCCGCGCTATTCTCCGCTCCCCTTTAAATACTTCAAAATTCCCTTCCAATCTTCCTCACCACTAACTCCCAAATTCCCCATATCTTCTTCCCGCTCTCACCGCATCGTTAAAATCACAGCCATGGTCGGTGTTTTCCGGCGATCCTTCTCTTTTCCGAACAAGGCTCAGCCCAAGCCCGCCCTCTCTCATCACGTCCGTTCCATCAGTCTTCCCTCCAGACCCCACCCCTTGATTTTCCAACTCAAGGACGAGATCGCCAATCTCCGCTCCTGGTCGCTCAGTTCCGAGTCCCGTACCGCCGTCTGGATCTGCGACGGCTTGAACCGCCTCAAAACCGTACACAACCATCTCGACGACATTCTCAACCTCCCTCAGACTCAAGAATCTCTCCGCCACCAGCCGCACTGGATGGATAAGCTTCTCGAACATTTCTTACGCTTCGTCGACGTTTATGGAATCTTCCAGACTTTGATTCTCTCGCTCAAAGAAGAGCACTCCGCCGCGCAGGTAGCGATGAGGAGAAAAGACGAAGAGAAGATCGCGTTATATGTTAAATCTAGGAAGAGGGTAGCTAGGCAAATGGCGAAACTGGTTTCGACCGTACAGAAGAAAACCAAAACGGCCGAGCAAGGCAACATCACCACCGATCTTGCCGCCGCGATCGAAGAAGTCATTGGAGTGACGATGGCGGTTTCTCTGGCGCTGTTCAACGGAATCGCAGAATCATTCAGGACAAGGAAGCCGTGGGCGTGGACAGGATTTGATCACTTATCGAAGAAGGGGAAAAAATCGGCGGAAGAGGAGAAGGGGATTCGAGAGTTCAGAGAAATTGGATCTGAGAATTTGAGAGAATTGAAGAAGAAAGGGAAAGAGGAGACGAAAACGACGATGAAGAAGATGCGAGATTTGGAGGATTGGATTGGGGACATTGAAACTCAAAGCCAGAAGGTTTTCAGAAGTTTGATCAGCGCCAGAGTTTCGTTGCTAAACGCTGCGTCGCAGCAACAGATATTACAAAAATAGATGCAATTAATTTTTAAACCAAATTACTTTACTAATTAACTAAATATATGTACATGATTCAGATATTTTGATCCCTTTTGTGAAGACAAAAAATGGGGAGTTGAAAATAAATATGATTTAGAGAAAAATACAATTAATTATAATGTGGGTGTAATGTATAGACGAGCTGGTTTTTATGATATATTGATGACATGATCTTTGGAATGTGCGTAGAAGATTGAGAGTCCATGACCAATGGGATGTGATGACTTTTCTATTTAATGTGTTATATTTTAATGTGATTTCAAAATTAATGTTTCTAAATATAAAAAATCTACGTGCTAGTTGTCACTGTTACGGTCACGCTTGTGTTGCTTGTGGCCACATGTTGGATGTTGTTTGTCCAAGACTTGTTGTCCATGCCTGTATATTTAATGTCTATACCTAAAATGCTCCAAAATGTATTATATGCTATTTTTATTTTTATTTCCCCACTCATGTTTTCTAAAACATTTATCTCAAATGTGACTCAAGTTTGAAAATCCAAATTTATTTCAAAATATTACCTTATAATGTAAAAGGCCTTAGTTTTAGGGTTTTTTGCTTTAGGCTAAGGGCCACACACGGTTGGCTGCTCCACTCTTATTGGTGAAGCTATGTGCATAATTCATTAATTAAGTTACAAAATTCACGGCGGCCATCTTCCAATATGGTTTATTTTTTTAATTATTTCTGGATATGGTTATATAAGAATGTATATTGTGTTGGACGTGACCTTCTGGACGAACATGAGATGTTCTGAATTGGACCCTTCAAAAAAGGAAACTAGACACTGCTGCTGTCAAAAACATCCAAATTTATACTCCTAAAAAATTAAATTTACTCTAATTTACAAAAGTTTGACCTATAAAACTTTATAGGAAATTAATATTTTTTACAAAATCTAGATTAATAAGTCAAACATACATAATCTCATTTTTTAAGCACAATAATACCATATAGAATATGGTTTTAATTAAATTATTGGATGAGTATGTGGCCATATGGACACATTTTAAAAGAAACCTATAATTTTTTTTAATTGAATGATAATAAGTAATATTTTATTATGTAAAGTTAAGAACTAAAATTGTGTATTAAAAAAAACCAAAGAACTAAAAAAAAATGGTATTAAAATATTAATGAGGAATTTAAAAGATTAAGGAACTAAAATAAAATATTTTAGTAAATATAAAAAGAGTATAAATTTCAGGTTGTGGCGCGAGAAATCAAAGGGAAGTTATAAGTTATAACAAATGTTTGCAGTATTATCTCTTACGACAACTCATTTGCAGAAGAAACCAGGAAGACGAAGCCCCTGTTATCTGCTGGAGACGAAAAACTGAAACTCAATCGGCCACCGATGAGACAACGGCGGCAATGAGAAGGAGAAATGGAAGCTGCAACCTCGCTACGTTTCTCTATTATTCTCACAATCCAACGACCCGCATTTCGTAGAATTTCAATTTCAGGCAGCTCTCTGATACATATCTCTTCCCGCTTCTGCGTTTTTGTTTCTTTGATTCAAATTCGAGTTTGAATTCCAGGATAGGAGTTGAATCGATTGAGTTATGGGCTGCTGCCAATCGTCGTTGCTTAAACTGAAAAAACCTTCAGCCGATGTTAATGAACAAGACAATCCTCAAGGCCAGAAGAATCACCACCATCAGAATGGAGTAGAAGCCCCGCCGGATGATGAATGCGTTGAGTTTTCGTTCGCCGACCTCAAGGCGGCGACCAACAACTTCTTCTCCGAATACATTGTATCGGAAAGCAGTGATAAATCTCCCAATGTCGTTTACAAGGGATGTCTTCAGAAAGAGAACAATCGACGCTGTATTGCAGTTAAAAAATTTACCAAAGCTGCGTGGCCGGACCGCAAACAGTTCGCCGTACGCACTCGTGTTCATTTTTCTCAATTTCTCGGATTCTGATTTTCACCCTTGCTATTAATTGTTATTCGCTTATGTTGTTGGTGTTGAATTCTTATTCAGGAGGAAGCCTCTGGTGTGGGGAAATTGAGAAACGAAAGACTTGCCAATTTAATCGGCTACTGCTGCGAGGGCGACGAAAGGCTGCTTGTTGCGGAGTATATGCCCAATTGCACCCTCGCAAAGCATTTGTTCCACTGTAAGTCTCTTGCATCCATTCTTGATTGATAATTCTGGAATTTATCATATCAAACCAGTATTCTTCTTCTTCGTCGTCGTTGTATGGTTCTATTGTAAGGTTTAGATGTTCAATCTGCCTATGGACGATGTAGAATCGCCATAAAAGAGAACTGCCATAATTTTTCTTTTTACAAGTTTATGATCTGCGTCTTCCCTGGAGACGAAGCTATTGATGATGCATTATACTTCCAATCTGTTGATTCCGTATTTTTGCTTATTCTTACTTTTGTTGTGTTCTTATTTTCTTGAAAACTTGAATGAGTAAAACAATGAGTGAGATTATGCACATCAATCCATACAAATTGGACATCTGGTGCATTTTTTTTGCTTAGAAGTAAAACGTAATCGGTTATACAATTTCCTTGACAGGGGAGAAACAAACCATTGAGTGGGCAATGCGTTTAAGAGTTTCTCTATACATCGCTGAAGCATTACAATATTGTAGTCAGGAAAAACGTCCATTATACCATGACTTGAATGCAGACAGGGTTCTATTTGACGAGGTGCTTTAACGATCAACAAAACCCCCTTCCCCCTTTTTTCGCTAGAAAGAAAACGAGAATAATTTCCTTGTTATTTATGATAAGAATTGAGAGAAAACTTGTGGCTTTCCTTTTCAAATGCCCATTTTTCTAATTTTTATGAGGGCGATAGATTATTGATTTTGGAACAGCCACATTGAAGCGTTCTCGTTAAAAGAAAATTTTCCACCCAAAAGGATCCTTCGTATCATATTGTATTAATGTGGCTAGAGATTTTGCAGAATGGCGATCCTCGGCTATCATGTTTTGGGTTGATGAAAAACAGCATGGACGGGAAAAGTTACAGCACCAATTTGGCTTATACACCTCCAGAGTATTTAAGAGATGGTACTTGAACATCATCCGCTTTTTATTATCGAACTTAACCAGTCATTTCTTTCTTCTACCATTTACAAAAGGAGCATAGATCTGTTGGTTATCCATACGAAATTGTATATTAGAATTTTATAGCCTTCAGTTATCTGATTATTCATCCAATCTCCCTTAATGAAAAGTCCAACTCCAGATTGATCAAATGTTAAAGACTTGTTATAGAACACATGATCACCAGTAGGATCCGTACGAATCTTAGTTATGAAGGAAAAGAGAATGAGCAGTAGGATCCTTATGAATGTCTCTTAGATATTACAGCAATAACTTAACCGTATTGTTCTCTTCCACTTGTTGATTGTATCACTGTCATAATTGGCTGCTTTTTTCAGGAACTGTAATTCCTGAAAGCGTTATGTATAGCTTTGGGACTATCCTCTTAGACCTTCTTAGTGGAAAGCATGTCCCTCCGAATCAAGTAAGTACTTCATAGTTTTTACCAATGTCTAATTTAGGGGCATGAAACAGAAACATATTAATGCCGATGTTTAATTTTATCAAAGAAGATGGGTTTCTTCTTTTTTTTCTTTTCCATTTATTTCCTCGACTTCCATGCAGGCACTTGATATGATTGGAGGTAAGAACATTACGCTCTTGATGGATTCACATTTAGATGGCAAATTTTCAACTGAAGAGGCGACTTTAGTATTTGAGCTTGCCTCACAGTGCTTGCAATGTGAACCTAGGAATCGACCAAGTATTAGAGAACTTGTAGCAGCACTCACCCCTCTCCAAAATAACTCTGATGTGAGCGGTTTTTATTTATTTATATATATATTGTGGACCTCTTGTGGTGCTTTTCTTTTTGAAGAGATACTTCAGTCAAATTTATTCAGTACTTTTAACTTCTAATGTGATAAATTCTTGCTTATAGATTCCATCATATGAAATGCTGGGTATCCCAAAGCATGAGGAAATACCGTTGGCGTCACAACTGCCTCTCTCTGTAATGGGCGATGCTTGTTCTCGAGTGGACCTTACAGCCATTCATCAGCTTTTGCTCGTGTCACATTATAAAGATGATGACGGATCCTGCGAAGTAAACCATCTCTGATACTGAAACTCAATTCTATAGTTTCATTTCTTGGAAGTTTTTTCCCCTGTTAGATAGTTGATCCTTATTAAATGCTAAAAGTTCATCTCCAACTGGATTTATGCAGCTGTCCTTCCAAGAATGGACTCAACAGATTCGAGATATGTTGGAGGCGCGTAAGCGAGGCGACATGGCATTTCGAGATAAAGATTTTATAGAGGCAATAGACGGCTATACTACGGTAAGCAGCTATATTCCCTGATGATGTATATGAACTTTGAGATGAACACCCTCCACCAAATCTGAAAATATAGAACTTCTGGATCGTTAAGTTGAGTTGCTCTATGCTGAAGATTGACGTATTATTTATGGCATCATGTGCAGTTCATTGACGTAGGAAATATAGTATCTCCAACAGTCTACGCACGAAGAAGTATTTGTTATCTGCTGTGTGATAAACCAGATGCAGCACTTAGAGATGCCATGCAAGCACAATTGGCTCACCCTGAGTGGCCGACTGCATTTTACTTACAGGCCGTTGCCCTTGTAAAGCTCGGAATGCACAAGGATGCAGCTGACATGTTGAATGAGGCATCAACGTTAGAGAAGAAAAGGCATAATAGAGGTAGCAGAGGGTATTGAGAATTCAGTTCTCTCAAACTCTTTGGTGCATTTTTTGCATACCATGGGATCTGTAAGTTATCAATCAAGTAGTATGCAATTTTGTGAAATAATTAGTTGATTCGTCTTTGTGTATTGAACATATATAATACAATTCCATGTCAATATGCTTCTCTATGCAACAAATAACTCGGCTTTTCCATCAATGAAGAGGCTCATGAACTCTTCCCCGTCCACGGTTTCCTTCTCGATAAGGAGTTGTGCAAGCTTGTGCAGAATGTCGATGTGGGTCGTGATTATCTGCTTAGCCCTTGAATATGCCTCCTCTACTAACTCCCTAACCTCTGCATCCACAACATCTGCAGTTGCCATAGAGTAATCTTTCTGGGATGACATCTGCAAGTTCCCAAACATCAATTATAAGCAGTCTGTCAAAACATGAAGATAGCCTGAAACCTGAACTCAAGGACTCGTTCTAAATAAATAGGATTTTGTGTAATAAGTTTTTGATATTTAACGATCGTTGTGAAAAAATAATCGCAGAAATCCAAACATTTATCTATCCACTCATTAGGTAAATCAGCCACGTTATTGGCGCATACCTGTTGACCTAAGAAGGGATTTCCCCCTGATCCACCAATTGCAATTTGTCCAATCTTTTTACTGAATCCAAACCTCTCAACCATTTGTCTTGCAACCCGAGAAACTTGCATAAAGTCGTTCGATGCGCCTGTTGTGACGTTGTCTTCTCCAAATATCACCTCCTCGGCCACCCTACATTAGCCATTAAAAGCAAATTGAATCTCATATAAGCTCTATAACTCAACTCTAAGAACATTTTTCATTATTTGAAAAGGTCGGGTTGGCGTATAGAATGACCACAGCGATACTCGTAAAAGTAGTCATAAAGGACCGTCAAGCAGTATGGCCAGACAATCAAACATTAGGGTCATCGTAAGGATGAAGTTCGAATAATGTATACCTTCCTCCAAGGGCAACAGCCATCTGATTCTCCAGGTAGCTTCTGCTGTACAATCCAGATTCGAGCCTCTCTTCACTTGGAGCGAAAAAGGTAAGTCCACCAGCTTGGCCACGGGGAATGATCGATATCTTCGCCACGGGATCGTATTCTGGCATCAAAGCTCCAACAAGAGCGTGCCCAGCCTCTGCATTTCGAAAAGAAATGAACTGTTAATAGAATTGCAAAACCAGACAATGATAATCATATTGGCGGCATATACCATGGTATGCAACTAATTTCTTCTTCTCATCGGAGACGACGGCGTTCTTCTTTTCCGGCCCTGCAATTATCCTCTCAAGAGCATCTGATATCTCATCTTTGCTAATTTCCTTGAGATCACGCCGAGCTGCAAGAATGGCTGCTTCATTCATCAAGTTTTGCAGATCAGCTCCAGTGAAACCAGGGGTTCTCCTCGCTATCTTTTCGAAGTCAACATCTTTAGCAAGTGCCTTCCCTCTTGAGTGCACCTACAAGACATCGGTGTATCATTATAAAGAAAAAATTCAGAGAACTTAAGAACATTAACAAAAAGAAAAAATGCAACAGATGTTCCAAACTACAACACTACAATAACACATAAAAAACGAGCATCCTTTCTAACCGTCCAAGCCCACCGCTTGCAGATAGTCTTTTTTGGGGTTTCCCTCTCGGAACCGTGAAGCTGACGGCTATACGTAACAGGCCAAAGCGGACAATATCTGCTAGCGGTGGGCTTGGGCTGTTACATCTTTCGACTCGGTTTCTAAGGTTGATAGACCCCTTAAAATCAAGTGTAACAATAGTCTAAGTGCCTTGCTCAAACCAAGAATCCATTACAATTTCATTGATCTTGAGACAATAAGAGTATCCAATGCACTGACCTGAAGAATCCTGACTCTCCCAGCAACATCGGGACGGTCGACGGTAACTTGTCTATCAAACCTTCCGGGCCTGAGCAAAGCAGAATCAAGAACATCTGGTCTGTTTGTAGCAGCCAATACAATCACACCAGAATTACCGGAGAACCCATCCATCTCAGTCAATAGCTGATTGATTGTTTGCTCTCTCTCGTCATTCCCACCTCCAAGACCTGCCCCTCTCTGTCTCCCCACAGCATCAATCTCATCAATGAACACAATGCAAGGAGCTTTGGACTTGGCCTTGTCGAACAAGTCCCGCACTCTCGAAGCACCCACACCAACAAACAGTTCTACAAATTCTGAGGCAGCACACGAGAAGAATGGCACGCCAGCTTCACCAGCCACGGCCCGGGCCAGAAGCGTTTTTCCCGTACCGGGCGGCCCAACAAGGAGGCACCCTTTTGGGATTTTAGCTCCAAGAGCTGTGTACTTGTCGGGGTTTTTCAAGAAATCAACCACTTCCTGCAATTCAAGCTTGGCTTGGTCAGCTCCAGCAACATCGGCAAAAGTCACGCCAGTTTCAGGCACTTCTTGGAACTTGGATTTCGATCTTCCAAAATCCATCGGCCCACCTAACCCACCGGGGCCGCCAGGGCCACCCTGAGAACGGCGGAAGAGGAGGAACAATCCAGCAAAGGCCAAAACGGGGAACAACAAATTACCAATGAAATTGAACAATCCATTTCCACCGTCGCCTTCAGACACCGAAATATCAACGCCATTCATGGCAAGAATGTCGATAAGATCAGGGTCATTGGGGACTATCACAGAGGCACGACGGCCATCGATGGCCGTAAGCTGAAGCGCAGACCCGTCTTTACTAAACCTAACTCGTTCCACCTTCCCCTTCTTCACCGCATTCAGGAATTCACTGTATCGCCATTGGCTACCTTCGGGAAGGTCCGAGACCGATTGGGATTGGGGTTTCGGAGCAGTGAGAAGGAGATTCTGAGAGAAGGGCGAGGAAGTTGAAGTGCTGGGACTCACCGCTTGAGCTTCAATTACCGGAGGAGGCGGCGGAGGAGGGGTAGCATCATCCACGGCCAGAGCTTGTGGCGCAATCGAAGAGAAGATTAGAGCAGCCAAAGTAGCTCGCGATGGAATAGACTTGAAGTGTTCAAAATTGGGTTTCTCACTGAGAACGCTTCGCGTAAGAACAAGCTTCCTCCTCGAAATGAAAGGCAAACGCGTCGCCGATCTGGTGGTTTTGGGTGTCGGAGGAGAGATTAAGGAGTTGGTTCCGAAGAAGGATGAAGATAGAAGAGGATTAGTGGCGGAGGAAGCCATAACTCCGACGAAATTTCAGCCGATTGCTTCAATTCAATCTGGTAAATAAAGAGAGAAAAAATCGAAGAATTCCAGAGAAATGGCGTCCAATATTTTTGTTGTTGTTTGATAATGTGAAGGGGAAATGGGTGGATTTCATCTTTGAATCCGCGCCATAGAATCAAGAAGCGTTAACATATCGTCTACGTGTGTGCTTAAACTCCAATTAGTTCTTCCCTCCAAACAAATTTTCTTCTAGAAATATCTTTCGTGGGATCCTAAGAATGTCAAATTATTTATGTGTTGTCTGTTTTAATATTTATTTATATTAGGAACCTTATTGAAATTATATGATGAAAGCAATTACTTGAGCTGTGTTAATAAATAATCAGTTTTATTTTACAATTATTACAGAAACAACCCACGAATTACAATGAATGGATATGTCATTTCTTTAAGTATCTAAATCGAATACATGAAATAAATAAACAGACTTTTCTTCAATAATTGAAATCTTATTAAAATCATTCAGTTCCAACATATAGATTCTCATAATATATAGTTAATTGAGCTCATCATCAACAACTGCCCGTCTAGCTCAGTTGGTAGAGCGCAAGGCTCTTAACCTTGTGGTCGTGGGTTCGAACCCCACGGTGGGCGGAATAGATAGATTAGCATTTTAACCATCGTTTTTTATTTATTTTCTTTTGAATGGAGCTTGTCCGGATTTTGCGCGTTTAAATTTCACTTTCATCCTCGCAACTTTAAAATTTATATTATTTTCTTACCTGAATTTTTAAATGTCTTTTATCTTTAAAGAAAATATTCATTTTGATCTTATCTTCATTTATTTTTAGATTACTTTTGAGTATGTATGAGTAAGTTCCTATGAGCGTGGTAGATATTTTGAAAGTTGAAGAACCAAATGTTTAAGAAGCAAAATAATATTTAAGCGTAGTTTAGTTAATACAAATGTTATATGCCAAACCGGATTTGTATGGTTGGACCTTACAGGGTTTACATCTTAAAACCCAATCAAAACCGCAGTGACGCAAAAGTCCATTAAAAACACTGGAGGCTCTTAAAATCAGGTGCCGCCATGCCCTTCGAAGAAGCCTACAATTAGCGACCGGTAATTTTGACAGAAGCAGTTCAAAGGTCAATCCTCCTCATTATAAGCTAACTGTTATGTGGTTGCTATGATCCCAGTTTTGGGTTGTCATGACACATAAGAGAATCAGATGCATTCAAAATAAGAGCTCCAAACTGCAATGAAGCTGTGTCCAAATCCAACCCTTTCAATCACTCCTGCTCTGTTTGTCGATCTGAATCGATCTCAGTTTTCAATAGAAGGATATAAAATAGAGAACTTTTGTTAGTTTGGAGTTAACAGAGACAATTTATTCCATAACTTAGTCTCAATGAACCTTGGAGGAATTATCTCCCTAAGGATTACCCCCCAGCAAGCAAACAGATACTGAGTTCATTGAAATTGGTATCTATATACGAGCTACCCATGAAATGACAATATTGCTCTACTGCAGAGAGCCCTAGAGGCAACTGCGAGGCTTTGAATTTGGCATTCAGAAAGCCGAGAAACTGGAAGGCTCTTTCAAGATCAACCAATTCTCTATTTCTATGCATTCTTGATACCTCTTCAGTTAAATTTCTATTTAAAAAAAAAGTACAGTGCCTATAACTGTCTCACGGCAGATAAATTCCTGAATGCTTTTTCACCATTGATTACATGAATTTCAGTTTAGACCAATCAAATTAGTCAGATAATTTAAGAGGAGGGTAAACTTGGAGCAAGAGAAGCAATAAAACAAAAGAACAAACTAAATTCAGAAGTAGGCATTGATCTTTGCTTGAACTCACAACAACAGCAGTGATTGAACGCAAATCGAATATTCAAAACACATCAGAAGAATTCATGATTACAAAGTAAAAATGATGAAGTGATGTCAATGTCCACTTGGCTATCACAATATCCTTATTTGAACAGAACTCAGCAAATATGGTACTCGTAACATTCAAATAGGGAACCTGCAACTGAAGCTTTGCCATTTCCCCTTTTGCCCACCATTGACAGCAACCCTACAAAGGACCTGGAAAACTTATCAACAGAACTCCCTAATATCAAGTAGTTAATACTTCAGTGTTGCAAATACAGCAGGACACATTTTGTTTCGACTTTTTTATCTATAAAAATAGACAATTAATTGGAGAAAATTGAAAAAAGAGGTAAATAATGAAAAGGGTACCTAGTGATCATGCCCATGGTCACCATGGCCTTCCCATGGATGTCTCCAGCCCTAATCATTACAAATATTACAAAAATAAGACATTCAGGAATAGAAAATAAATACCGAGGCATATATCATCGACAAGAAAGAAAAAATGGGAAAAAACTATTAGAGATTCAGATACTTAATAGTAAGTAGAAATGTAATTCGTGATTTGGAAACCGATGACATTTACCAGTACTACAGGTCCATCTTGTTTCGCCCTGTATAGCACCCAAAACCTGAAAGATAATAGTTAATAATTTGGTAAAAAAACCAGATTTTGAACCGCTTGGAAATGCCAATTTATCAATCCTACGATTCTGATCGATTTCTAATTTTCACAGAGACGTCAAATTGTGTACAATACGAGGAATTAAGAGATAGCATCTAGCATCAAAATAATAATAAAATTTGGGACTCCACTCGATTGCGATACATCCATTTAGAAATATCCGATGCGGCCAGATCGAAACGACGCAGGACTCGGAAAGACAGAGAAAGAAAGTAAATATGGCGCTGGTTGCCTAAATCAGGAGACAAATTTAGGTTCCTTCAATAGAAATGTTCGATCGGGAATTAACAAAGCTAGGGTTTGTACCACATGACGGCGCACAATCCCTTGCCGGTGACGGTGTGCCAGCGTTTGGGCTGGTGTATGGTCATGCCCTTGAAAGTTGTACCAGCTCCGTGCCCACCACCTCCCATATTGGCCTCTGCACTTTCAATTGATCAGCAAAATCTGATTGCAAAAAGGGTCGATCGAATGAAGAAGATGAAAACTTGGATTAAAATCACTCTCGAGACCTGACTCTTGATTTTGAAAATGACTATGGGGAAGCTCATAGAATGGGCCTTCAAACTGGGCCAACCAAGTGAATGGGCCTTTTTCATTCGGCCCAAGGCCTCGTAGGCTACAGGGCATTTCCAATGGTAATCCATATCTGTACATGGTTGAATGATTTACAAAATATATTTCGATTTAAATAATTAACAAGGTCAGAAGCAAATATTTAAAGTTGAATAATTTAATTTTTATATATTTTTAAAGAACATTACACGAATCACGATGAGTTATTACAATTACGCCCTTCAAATTCCAATTTTTCATTTTAAATTTATAGAGAAAAAATGTTAAATCAACGAAGAGATTTGCAAATCTTCCATTTATTTCTCAACTTACCCATCGACCGACTTAACATTATACAACACGTGTCACCGGCCAATAAATACAAAATAAAATAAAGTGAAATATTCATTTTAATTACACGTCGGAAGTCGGTTCGTTGGCAAAAAAAAAAAAAAAAACAAACATGCATATTACATTGTACAATACAATACACACGTGTTAATATTTTTTCTTTCCAATTTTGACCTGTAAACGGCGGCGGCTGTAAACCTCTATACATGGCAACCTGAAAGCCTCCACGGCCAAAATCCGTCTCAAAACTCCACCTTCTACTCTCACTCTCTAAAAATTATACTTTTCCGGCCACCTCATGGCGGTCTACGGCGGCGACGTTCCCGAAGTGGATCCAAGAAGCGGCTTCTGCAAATCCACGAAAATCTTCCACAGCAAACGCCGCCCAATCCCACTTCCCCCTAACCAATCCCTCGATGCGACGACGTTTATCTCATCCCGTCCCCACAACGGCAGAATCGCCCTCATCGACGCCACCACCGGCCAACACATCACCTATTCCCACCTCTGGGAGTCTGTTGATTCCGTAGCCTCCTCCCTTTCTGACATGGGCATCAGAAAAGGCCACGTCATCCTCCTTCTTTCCCCAAACTCCATTTTCTTCCCCATTATTTGCCTCGCCGTCATGTCCCTCGGCGCCGTCATAACCACCACAAATCCCCTCAACACCCCTCAAGAAATCGCCAAACAGATCGCCGATTCCAACCCCATCTTAGCCTTCACCACCCAACAACTAATCCCCAAAATCGCCAGTTCCAAATTGCCAGTCGTTCTGATCGACGGTGAAATTCAAATTAAAAACCTCCCAGTGAAAATCGTGTCGACGCTGAGAGAAATGATGAGGAAAAAATCCAGGGGAAGTCGAGTTAAGGAGCGTGTGGACCAAAACGACACAGCGACTCTGCTTTATTCCTCTGGGACGACAGGGGCCAGCAAGGGCGTAGTGTCGTCTCACAAGAATCTAATTGCGATGGTTCAAGTCGTTGTGACGAGGTTCAAATTGAGCGAAGGGGAAGGGACTTTTATTTGTACGGTTCCGATGTTTCATATTTACGGCCTTGTGGCTTTCGCTACGGGGCTGCTCTCTTCGGGATCGACAATCGTTGTGTTGTCGAAATTCGAGATTCATGAAATGTTGTCGGCGATTGAGAAGTACAGAGCCACGTATCTGCCTCTTGTGCCGCCGATACTGGTGGCGCTGGTGAACGCTGCCGAGCAGATAAAGGGAAAGTACGATTTGGGGTCGTTACACACGGCGTTGTCCGGCGGAGCGCCTCTCGGGAAGGAGGTGATTGAGGGTTTCGTTGAGAAGTATCCAAATGTTTCCATTCTTCAGGGATATGGATTGACGGAGTCCACAGGGATTGGGGCGTCCACCGATTCTCTGGAGGAGAGCCGCCGGTACGGTACGGCGGGGCTTCTGTCGCCGAGCACCGAGGCCAAGATTGTTGACCCGGACACCGGCGAGTCTCTGCCTGTGAACAGAACCGGAGAGCTTTGGCTCAGAGGGCCCACCATCATGAAAGGTAAAGGAAGTGGTCAATGGCCGACATGATTGAATCCATTTTTGGATACCACAATTTATTATGTCATTAATTTTAAAAATAATTTTTAATAACTTTGATTTTTTTTTCTTTAAAGAACAATGGTATTTTAAAATACAATTGTTTGAAATATAAAAAATAAAAATAAAAAGTCATTTTGGCCAAATGGTAAATTCAATAGTACGTTCGGTAATTTAAATATATAATTGGATAAAATTAATGAACTTTGTGTTTCAAAATTTGTAGGGTATTTTGGTAATGTGGCGGCCACCACCTCAACAATTGATTCTGAGGGATGGCTGAGAACGGGAGATCTATGTTACATTGATGAAGATGGTTTTATTTTTGTGGTTGATCGGCTTAAAGAACTCATCAAATACAAGGGCTATCAGGTAATTTAAATATATCTTTGGTTTTTGTTTTTGTTTTTATTTATTTATTTTATTTTATTTTATTTTATATTATTTTTCAGGTGCCTCCCGCAGAATTAGAGGCATTGTTGCTTACTCATCCCTGTATATCCGATGCAGCTGTAATTCCGTAAGTTCAAAAATTTCATGTATTTTGTACTTTTTTTAATACGATAAATTAATATCACTTTATAAATAACTTATTAGTATTATTGTCATGTATTTACATTGATTTTTTTTTCTAACTCCAGATATCCAGACAAAGAGGTTGGGCAGTATCCAATGGCTTACGTGGTAAGAAAGGGTGGAAGTGACATTTCGCCTGAAGACATAATGCAATTCGTGGCAAGACAGGTCAGCAATTATATCTTCGATTATTAATAGATTTTTTTTTTTTTGTTGCGGAGATCGAATGCATCAAATAGTGTTGGAAATATTTATAGTTTGCCTATGATTTTGTAATTTATAACCTGAGATGGGTCCACGTGTGCTTGTTCAGGTGGCACCGTATAAGAGAATTCGGCGGGTTGCGTTCGTGGATTCCATTCCCAAGAACCCCTCCGGTAAGATTCTGAGAAAGGATCTCATAAAGCTCGCAACCTCCAAACTCTGAATCAAGTGCTCTTCGAAGAATCTGGACCGTTGATGAGACCGCGGGATGCTGATTTGATCCAGTCGGAGTTGCTTTTGCTTGGCCGCCCGTATATACTAATAGTAGTGTTGACTGGAACGCTGTCGTTTTGGTCCATGACTACCAAGTGCCTTTACTTTTTAAAAATATTTATAAATTATAAATCTTGATTCTGAATCTTGAATGCATAATGTTTATAAACTAGAAATGAAATGAAAATGAAAGTTAAACATTTTGGGCCGACATGGCAAATTTTGTGGGCCGCTGTCGTTGGTCTGAGAACGCTGTCGTTTAATGAAAGTTAAACTCGTCAGTTAAATTATAAAAGTAACAATAAAAAATTGCAAAACTTGGTTACAAAGTTTTGGGCCGACATGGCAAATTTAGTGGGCTTCATGGGCCTGGCTTAAGTTTTAAAAAAGCAGACAGAAACAGCTAATCGCGGCTCAAGCAAAACACCGTTTCTTAATTGTCCGTTACCAAATAGAGCCCGCCGAGAAAAAGCAATTTACCGCAAATCGCACCGTTTTGGCGCTCTTCTTCTCTCAGTTCCCGGGTCCACTTCCCCTTTTCCGTTCTTTAGAGATAGGCCACTTGCCGTCGGGAAGGTCTAGATCTTTCTGGAAGCCACCTTCATATAACACCTCCGCTGTTCTGCCCCGCCCCGCCCCCTCGTCGCCTTCGGAAAACTGCTGTCCTGTGATTGGATTGAATCGAGCTCCGACTACAAAAGATTTCGCCGGTGGTGTATTGTGATTTTCGACGACATTCATTTCCGTCGGTGCCGGTTCTTTTTTCCGTTGCTTGTACTATTTTTTCGTCTGAAGAGGTACGTTTTTCGTTGTAGCTTCCGGAATCCCTTGGCGGATTATGTATTTCCGTTTATTGAATTCAGTTCATCGGGATCGTCGAGTTTTCTTTTCGTTGTCTGGATGATTCTTTCCGTCGTAATTGGATCTCCACTTTCTTCTGCCTTCTGTGTTTCCCCGGATGATTATTCTTGTTTTCTGTCGTCTTTCCTAACTGTTGCAATTATTCAACCATAATTTTCAATGGAACTTGAATGTATACTACAACTTCTTCCCCAAGAACTGTGGTCATACTATTTAATTTGGCTAGCTGTCTGCGTAGATTGAGTGTGTTGCTTTAGATCTTCATATTTTGATGTTGCACATTTTCTGTTGGCGCGAACAGATGTCTCGCACATTATTGCTTCGCTAATACGAAATCTGAATAGGTTTATTATCGAATCTTGATGACCGCCCAGTCTTCTTTTCCTGCGAAACCTTGTCATTTTAACCAGATTTGTGCTACCCGCGTCTAGTGCGGCCTCTCCGCTTCAACCAGCCTCCCCACAATAAATGTATCTGCTTTGACTTGCTAGTTTTTTTTCTTATATCTCTATTATGATCTTCATTCATGGATTGGGATTTAGTTTCTGCGCCTGGTTGTTTAGACGGTAGCTGCAGCTGAATAGCATGGCGGACCATTCAAATGAAGGTTCTAGCACCAGCACTATTTCCGGGGAGACTGCGACTTCGATTATTGAGCTGAAAATCAAGACTTTAGATTCACATATCTACAGTTTTCAAGTGAATAAAGATGTAAGAATTCAATTTTTTTTTCTAGAAAGAAAATTACTTTGTTATTACTTTGAAATTTTATTTTATAAGAATCTCGAATGTATTAACAAAAGAATTAAATTATCAATGAAATTATTCCATATTCAAAATAACTTTTCTTAGCCGTGACTACATATATGCTTTTTACCTGGGCTACTCATTATTCTTGAAGGGGGGAAAACGATTAAAAAAAACAAACTTAATTGTGAGATACAAAAAACGTACCAGAAAAGTGAACTAATAGCCTTTCCCTTTTCTTAATACGAGTCTGCTTCCTCTTCATGCACATTCCTTACGTGTTCTTTTTTCCTGTCAATGTATTAGATGCCGGTTCAATTATTCAAGGAGAAAATCGCAAATGAAATAGGAATCCCAGTGAATCAGCAACGTTTGATATTCAGGGGAAAGGTTTTAAAGGATGAACATTCTCTTTCTGAGTATTGTATCCTTCCACTGTCTGCATTTAAAGTATATTTCTCTTTAATATTTGTTGTATTTTCTCTTTTTATTTTTCTACAACATATCCTAGTTTTTTAGTTGCAAACCATTTTACCACATTTTTCATGTAGGGTGCACTTGCTTCCTAATCTGCATATTCAATCTCAAATTAATTGGGTAATAATCTTTTATATGGTAATGGTTGATCTTCTTGTTGGTGGTCAAGATAAGATATTTGTATAATATGGTGGTCTTGAAAGTTTAGTAGCATAAGGGTTGATGTTGCGGATGGGAGTTTCTTCTTTATTTAAGTAATCTTAGATGAAAGTATGACATTTTGTAACTGTTTTCATTTGACGAGAGCTAGTGATTCTTATTTTATTTAGTTAGTTCGTATGACAGCCTTAATACTTAGTGTGCATGTTCTTGTTTTCTTATTGACAAGTCTTTTCAGGTTTGCAGCCTTGGAAAATTTATTGCTTAGTTTTGCTGTTTGATGCTTCTTTTCGTGCAATTGAGTGCACTTGTTTATGGTTTTGGAGTCTGGACTGTAGTTTCTTAATGCTTTAAGATTTGGAAAATGGACATACATTGCATTTAGTTGAAAGGCAACCAACACAGCAACATGCACCATCAGATACTAGCTCTGGCGACAGACCTGCAAATGGTATGCCAAATAGAGTACTGTACTAGGTTTGAGAATTTATAAACACGTGGGATATTGTTCATTTTCTTAAGTTTTCTTTTATTTGCTTCTTAGTACCTTCTTCAACCGGTAACGAAGCTGGAGTTGGTGCCCCTCGAAATCGACAAATTGCACATAGTGTTGTTTTAGGAACATTTAATGTTGGGGATCAAGGTGAAGGCATTGTTCCTGATCTTTCTCGGGTATACACCTTAATGTTCTTTTTTCCTTTTTTTCCTTCAATTTATTTGTTCTTTATTATTATTAATGTGCTTATAATGGACTCTCATCTTATATAATATATTCCCTATCCCAAGTTATATGATGGACATTGGTGAATTTCGTATTGCCTAGTGAATGAAACAATTTTTTCCTTGTTCCTCCCCTTTTCTAGGTTATTGGGGCCGTTCTGAATTCTATTGGACTAAGCAGCCAAAATGCAAACATCCCAACTGGTATGCAGTCTACATTGGTAAGTGGGGAGTTCTTTATCTTTAAATGACAAATGGTGTATGTTTCCATGAAAAATCAACAAATTTGGGAAGTTCGGGATATACTAGGTCCTGCTTGGTATGCAATTCGGATTCTAGTTATCAAATGAATCTAGTGAATAGCCTGACAAATTTGTTTTTGAAAACTATATTTGATTCACTTTCACAACGTTATATAATTTATAAGATATTTTGTTTAGGTGTTTTGATTTAAGAAATGAGATGAGTTTATTCTTCGAATGTGTGTTTTGAAGACATAAATTTAAGAACTTCTTCTTCTTCTTCTTGTGCCACATTGTAGTTGAAGCTGAACATGTTTTGATGCTGTATTCTGCGTTGTCTGTCACCCAATTAATTATTGCCTCTTATGTTCGTAGTTCTCTCAATTACATGATTTCAGTAGCTTTAAACAGCATTTTTTTGTTTTCGTGTATATCAGATTCCGTTGACCTTTATATTTACAGTTTCTGGATATCGTGTAAAATATGGTTGATATGGTTATGCCCTTACAGCCTAACAATCGTGGCACAGCAAGTCAAGGAAATGAAACATTTAGAGCTAACAATGAGGCTGGAGGACAGGCAACGAGTCAAGCTCAAACTGGACAGGCATTTCCCAGCCAGCCATCACAAAGCTTTCCTCACGTGATTCAAATTCCACTTGCCAGTGCAGCCGTATCAGTTCCTTCCATTCATGCGGTAGTTTACCTTTTTTCTGTACATTGCCAAATTGTGATTTATCTTGCTTGATAGGGTTGGTCCTTGGGTCATCTATTGACTAATTTGTTTACTCTTCTACTTTTAGCCACTAATTTGTTTACTCTTCTACTTTTAGCCCATTCCTGACGCTATGACAACACTTTCCGAGTTCATGAACCGTATGGAGCTTGCAATATCTCAGAATGGTGGTAAGCACTAAACCACAATATCATTGATTTGATGCTTAAAATAAATGCTTCTTTTGAACGGCTTTTTTCATACTCTAATTTTTTTTTTTGGATTAATTACAATGTTTTTTTTTTCATTTATAATAACGTAGGAGATCTAACCAGGGTGGCACTGCCTACCAATCCCCAAGGTTTACCAACCACTGAATCGTTGAGCATTGTCTTGCGTCATGCTCAACGGCTTCTAAGTGATTATGCCATATCTTCACTATCCGTAAGTATTATATCTGGTTACATTTCTTGAAATTGACAACTGCTGCAAGTTGAGGATGTGTACATGTTGACAATGACTTGACAGTTGTAGCCTTGCTTGCTTTGATCTGTTGTTATAACATATTATGTAGTTAGTGTTCGATAAACCTAGCCATGCAAGTTAAAGGTCATTTAAAAGAAAAGAAACGATTTCATTGATATGTGAAATTACTTGCATCAATTACAAAAGAGGGAAGAAATGCTGTATCCAAAGGAGTTTCCATAAGACTTCTCCTATCAGACAATTAGATTCAACAATATAAGAATGAAAAATAGGTATTAATTTACAATAGGGTAATGTTGTCCATAAGATGATTAAAAGGGCGCTCGATTTTTGGAATGCAAGTTAGGCCAATAATTTTTCTATTACAAAGATTTGTAGATTTTTGGAAGCATCAACTCCAATTCTTTAATTAGTATGTCTCCAATGTATATCAATAGTACCTTTTATATCTTTTTTTGAAAGTTCAAATATCTTTTTGGTCTTTGTATTTTGGGTTTTGTTCCATTTTAGTCCTTGTGCTTTCAAATGTTCAAATTTAGTCCTTATGCATTCTATAAATCTTTAGTTTAGTCCCATTGTTTATTTTTTTTAAAAAAGAAAATAGTCTGAATTAGCATTCCTTTTATAAACTTTGAAAATATATTCACATTTTGTCTGTTCTTGCATGAAAATTCTTATTCTTGTTTAACCAATTTCCATAAAAGTTAACTTCGAAGGACTAAATTCAAGACTTGTTGAAAGTACAAGGACCAAAAATGTATTTTAACTTCTTTTTAATTAGTAACTAAACCTAATAAAGAACGCTTGAATGTTAGTAAGTCAAGACAATAGTTCTCAATTGTGGTACAAGAACTTCATTGTAAGTCCAGATGAACGAAAGATGGTACAAAATCTATCGATCCAAAAGCATATGAGTCCGGGTTATATGTTCTGTTAAAACATAAGAATAAGAATAGCATTGCCTGTGGTTTTGGATCTCTATCAATTTTCTCTCCATCTTCTTTGTTCATTCTGTTTAGGGTGAAAATGGAGCTTTCATCTTTTGATGAGTGCTCGTTGGTTCTTCTTATTTATTTTTTTTATTTTTAATTTTAAAATTTTAAAATAAGAACCGTTTAGTTATAAGCAGTAGTTATATGCATTTTATAATATCAAAAATTTATAATGCCCAGTTATATGGCTCTGAATGCTTGAATATGGGATGGGTAAATTTTGCATTCCCTTCCATTACTTATATTATTCTCTATGCATTTTACAGTACAACCAGCTGAACTATGCTTATAATCATCCCATGAATCTTATTCTCTATGCATTTGTGAAAAATATTTAGCGTATTGCGGAGCGTTTGGAGCAAGATAGCTCTTCCACTGATCCCATTGTGAGGGGTCAAATTCAGGAAGAGTCGGTACAAGTAGGACTTCGGATGCAACAATTTGGAGCGCTTCTTTTGGAACTGGGCCGTACCATCTTGACACTCCGCATGGGACAATCATCTGTAAGTTGTTATTTACCCTGGTTTATACAGTAATTCGAATTTGTGTGAAACTGATTTTCTCAACAAAAAAAAAAAAAAAAAAAAAACCCTTAGTGGTTCAGGTTAGCTGACTTTTTTTCTAATTCAAAATTGTGATTTAAAAATGTATTAATATTTATTTTTGCTTTTACAGGCTGAGTCGGTTGTTAACACTGGCCCTGCAGTGTATATCTCTCCTACGGGGCCAAATCCCTTGATGGTTCAGGTAAGCTGATTTTTTGTCTAATTAATTTCTGTTCTTTCTCTGACTTGTCTGGTAGTCTTTTTTTCTCGTTGCAAAATATATTTTGGGGTGGCAGCAGTGTACCAAGTGCTTTTGCTTTACAAATTTACAATACAGATTATTTTGCTTTTTGAGTGCCGTCCTGGATTATTATGCCTTTGGTAGATTTGTTGAAAACACAATCAATACACATTCGCACCTTGTTTTTAACCATCGTTTTAAACACAATCAAATACATTATTTTTTTTTGTTATATTTTAGTTTGTTTTATTTACAAAATGTTATTAAAAGAAAATGAATTTCATTCAAAGAAAAATCATTTTGTTTAAATCAATGTCATTCTTAAAATATGAAATCAGAGACTAATGCACTGTAAGGGGCTCTATATAAACTTTTCAAATAAACTAATAACCATATCAACCGTGTATATAAGTTTTATTGGTGTTTAATATCGAACCGCTTTTTAAGATTTAATGGCATTCGACTACAAATAACACAATTTTGCAATTCCCATAAGGTTAGATATTTAGTTAAACCATTGTGTTATGTGAGAAAAAACTTAGAGATAAACCAAAAGAAGGCGAAGCTGTACAAAAATAGTAGAAGGAAAATTGATTACCAGAACCTTTTAGATTCCAACACCCTCTAAATTTTATTATTTATTACAATTAAATATGAAATCATAATTTTTTTTAGAATTAATTTCTAGGAAATATAGGCAACATTTTTCTTATACTTTCATTTTCAAGTCAACAAAATACTATTATAGCTTTTGATATTCATTCTAGCCTTATAAATTCTTATACTTTCATTTTCAAAAATTATTTTATTAATCTTAATTTTAATTTTAATTATGCATCAAAATATTAGGTTTATTTTAAAGTTTGATTATATAGCATTTACTTTTTTAAAAATTTATATATTACCTTTTATTTAATAATACTTCAAAATTTTCATACCATAGTCTTATCTATAACCAAAAAAATAAAAAAGAGGTAAAATAAATTTATCGCATGAAAATATAAATTTGAAGGCATGACATATTTATTTATATCTAAAATTTTCATTTATATAAATATATGAATCATGAATAATAACTCCTTTAGTTAGCAGAGTGCCGTTCTCACTAACCCATCTTAATTTAAATAATTAGAATTAACGATAAGAGAATTGCACTTATAATATTTAAACAATTTGCTAAATATTAATAATGACATGCTTATAAATTTAAAAATTCAAGTAAGGGTTTAGCAGTCCAAAAATGTTTTCAAGCATGTTCCCCTTTTCTAATATTTTCTAATAGATATTGTTTGGTTTTCCCACTTTTTCACACTATCAGGTTATAGGCCTTTGTGAGTATTGCTTCTTGCAAATCATCACATTTTCTCCTTTTGCAGCCTTTCCCCCTTCAAACTAATCCCCTCCTAGGTGGTGCTGTACTACCATCAAACCCAGTGGTTGGTGCAGTAGGTATTGGAACTGCCCCTAGACACATCAACATTCACATACATGCTGGTGAGGATGATAGTGTTTTGATGCTGTGTTATTTTCATGTAATGCAATGTGCTTTCCTAAGTTCTGCCACTCTTTCTGCAGTTGGTACCAGGTCAAATAATGGGGAGGGAGCACCTGCAGATCGTCAGAATGTGGTCAGTGGATCCACGGATTCAGGTGTAGCCCAGGCACCTCCTGTTGTCAACATTCCACATCCGCTGGGTGTTTCGATTTCTGCTGCTGTGCAACCTGGTGAAGGTGTTTCTTCTTCCCAGCCTTCTCTTGACTCTGTTTTGTTATCCTCCATTATTGCTGATGTCAATTCATGAATTAGAGATTTAGTCGGTAGTGTTGGAGGTGGTAGCCCTACAAATCAGGTGGACTACTTGTTTGATCACCAGAGTACATTGCATTTCACTTATATTGAACATCTTGTATTCAGATCAAGTGCGAACGGCAGTTCAGAATTCTTCTATTGGTTCTGGA
Organism: Cucurbita ficifolia; assembly: GCA_033971965.1. Classification (NCBI taxonomy): domain Eukaryota; kingdom Viridiplantae; phylum Streptophyta; class Magnoliopsida; order Cucurbitales; family Cucurbitaceae; genus Cucurbita; species Cucurbita ficifolia. Next base: position 324,110 of record CM066970.1, read on the forward strand.
CAAGGGAGTGAACAGCAAAGTGATACTACAAGGGACATGGGTGGAGAGTCGAGCGAGTCATTACCTGGGCGTGATCCGGAAACTGGAAATGACAAGGTACATATTTGGTTTTATATGGATTGTTCTCATATTGGATTAAATGCTAAATCTAGTTTTAACCAACCACAGATCGTCATGGAAAATATTTATCGAGATACAGGAAGGTCTATAAGCACACCTGATTTACCAACATGCTCTGGTAGTAAGGGCTCTGAATTTGTTGGAAGAAATGAAGAAAATTTTCAGAGTCAGGCATCTTGTGAGAAGAGCACGGGAACTGGGTCTTCTCAAGCTTTTCCACTTGGACTTGGACTGGGGGGTTTGGAACGACCGGTAAGATGAAGCTATTTATTTTTTTGATTTCGATATTCATTCATGTTGGTTGTAATTATTAGGTTTCTGTTCGGTGGCCTATTGTTGAACTATACACGTTTTGCCTATTGGCAATGGGGTGCACTTGGACTTGCGCTTCAATTGTTTTAGTGCATAGGAGAACACTATTGTGCTCTATCCTTTTATGGTTGGTGTTGATGATGCTCATCGTAGAAGCATTATAGTGCATCGAATATATTGAGATGAGATTTTGATATCTACCGTGGATAAAATCTTTTCGTTATATTGGAGTTTAATTCAAAATTCTTTTTGATTCTCTTCTTCATTTGTTCTTTCTTTCTTAATTATTTCCTCCTTTTGGTATTGGTTCATTAGAGGAGAGGCAAGCAGCAAAGTTCACAGGCTAAGGGGGGTAGCAGTGGAACCAGCCACAGCCAGGGTCATACAGGCCAGCAGTTTTTACAATCTCTTGCCTCTAGTGCTTCTATGAATAGGTCAAATGCTTATGATCCCTCAAGCCTACAACAGACCGCTAGCCCAACTGTTCATAGCAGATCCTTGCATGGGCCAGGTTCTAACAGCCAAGTTGATCTAGGAAGCAGTATGTCTCAAGTTTTGCAGAGTCCTGCTTTAAATGGACTATTGACAGGGCTTTCAGAGCAAACTGGCGCTGGTTCTCCTGATGTCTTGAGGAACATGTTGCAACAGATCACGCAAAGCCCTCAAATGAGAAATACAGTCAATCAAATTGCCCAGCAGGTTGACCCTCAAGATCTTGAGCAAATGTTTGCTGGGTCGGGAAGAGGCCAAGGCGGTGGTATCGATTTGTCAAGGATGTTCCAACAGATGATGCCTATTGTCTCTCAAGTGCTTGGAGGATCGCCAAGGCAACCATCTTCCTCAAACATGGAACGATCGCCAAGGCAACCACCTTTGTCAAACCTGGAAAGCGGGCTAATGCCTCGTAGTGAGAGGTCTGGTAGTGGAGTGGAAACATCTAATGGCCAAAATTCTCAGGTTCGTCTAACATGTTTATTTTATTGTTATGCTATAACTGTATGATAATTTTACTTAATGCTGCGATTTTCATGTAGCCTATCCTTCATCTTATTTTTACACGATCTGATCGAAATTCTGTGATTTATTGAAGTGTTGTTTTTGCTTGTAGAGAATGCATTAACCCAATAAGTAGGATAAAAATGATAGCTTTAACTAATTATTCCCTGTTTTTAAGATTGATGCCCAAGATCTTGCTCGAAGGATCATATCTACCAATTCGCCAAGAGACGTCTTCCGCGCTGTCGTTGAGAGTTCAGCTCGACTTTCTGGCAGTAGTAGCGAGGATATTGCAAACGGGTTGTGCAGCGATGAGACACTTGCTAAGGTTAATAATACTATACTTGCATGGCGTTTGTTCTTCTTGTATTCCCATTAAATTTGATAACTGCTGTTGAATTTAAGAAACTGTACATTGAGTTCTCATAGGATCCCTTGTGAATTTCTGTAGGAATATGTGGAGATGTTATCAAGTGATGTAAACCGACGGTTACAAGGCAATTCGGACCAGGAAAAATAGTAGATATGTGGAAAGGAATTATTATAGATGCTCGTGGGTGGACTGGAAGTGTGACATTGGCTTTCTCAAGTTATTTGTGGTATAAAATGCTTCTCCGGCCTTTTCTTTATCTTTCTTCCATGTACGTTATTCTCTAATAGACAGATGATGATGCCCCAAAGTAACACTTATGTTTACCACCTCTTTTTATCATGTTTTGGCTTTACTTGTAGGATTTCTAGCTTGTAAAATACTCTCTCTTTTCTTTTCTTTTTTTCTTTTTTTGGGTTTATATGACGACATATTTTCGAAACCCTTTTAAGATCATTATGAAATTTCATATTGTTTTAGTGGTGCTACTCTCGAGATGTCGATTTGATGATATCAAAGAATTGCAAAACAAATCTTCCTTATGTTCTGGTTGATCGATTCCTTTTTTCTCGACTTGAATGCACTGAGAATTCCCCAGGGCCTGTTGACTTGATGTGGATTTTCGTGAACGAAGGATGATTTCATGTACGCTTTCTAATTTTAATGAAAAGATATCCAAATCCAAGGTGTTCTACCCCGACCATCAGTTTCCACTGACCCCGTTAGCCTTGAACTTTGTGGTTATAGCGATTGGCTAAATTCACCAATTCATGCTCAAACTCACACCAGTTCCTCCTTCTAGGGACTAAAAAACACATTTTAAACTTGGACCAAACAAATTTATTCTTGATAATTCAGGTAACTTTCCTTTGCTTTACCTCGAGTCGAGGTGTGTTCATCGTGACATCATGGTTACAGTTCAATGAATTACGCATACTGAGTTTTTTAAATTACTCAAGGCTAATAACAGTCCAGAAATAAACTGATTATCTCAGAATTAGGCAATTGAGTAATATTTTATAAAATCAGTATAAACTCATGTGTTCTACAATAATCAACCTAAATTCATAAATGAAAAAGGATAAATTATTTTAATACAAATACAATAAAACTGCCAAGAAAAACATAACTCAATTACTCAAAACCCCCCTTTTTAAACAACAAAATAAGAATAATAAGAATAGAGTCTGGATACTCTCTATAAACATAATTAATAAATCAAAGCTACAAAATTAATTTTGTTCTTTGGGGAGTTTGAATCAAAATTAAAATCTATTGAGTACATTAAAAACAATTATTTAGAGAAATAATCTTTTCTTTAATTAAAATAAGCAAGAGAACATCAATTTAGGAATTCAGGAGTTTTTAATATTATTTAACAAAGAAGGTTAACAAACAACTCCCAATGCCCGTCGTAATTCGTATTCAAAGGGCCGGGGGGGGGAAGGCTTTCTATAAATTATTATTATTATTATTTTAATAAGAAAATACTACTTCGGTTCAAAAACTAGATCTCCGTACATTTAAAGACGTGGCAGCATGTGATTGGTTCTGAGGCTTATGGTAAGATATATTGGTCCCGTAAAATATTAACACGTGGAGAGTAATACGTGTTTTGAGCTGAATATATCCAAATAAAAAAAAGAAGACTAATTTGGTGTGTTTTGTTAGGCAGGATTAGAATGCTGTTTATTCGGAGAATCCGTTGGAAGGAAGAGGTGAGAGAGATGTAGAAATGAAGCACAGAATTGCGAGCCAAATTCCATTATTCGAACACCCAAATCGCGAAGGACACAACATTCTCATACATGCTTTGATCTTCAAACCCAACAAGTCCCAAAGGATGAACGCCTACTCTCATTAGCCCTTTCCTCCTCCTCCTCCTCCTCCTCCTCCTCCTTTCACCAACAATTCTCGAGTTCATGAACCGTTTCGAGCGTGCAATTTCCAAAAATGGTGGTATTGTTTGGGTTTGATTGATTTCTTTTTTTTACAAACCTGTAATTCAACTGAACCACCCATCTTTAACACTTTTCTTTCACTTTCAAACAACTTAGGAAGTGTACAAAGGTTCGAACTCCCCGCCAATCCTCAAGAACTGCAAACCACTAAATCTCTGGGTATTGTTTTGCGAAATGCACAGCAACTCCTCGGTGATTATGCCACATCCTCACTCCCTGTAAGTACTCGATTTATTCTTTTTTGTTTTTAAATTTCTTAATTTAATAATGTATAAATATGTAGCGCATTGCTGAGCGATTCGAGGAAGAAGGCTCTTCAACTGACCCCATAGTGAGGGGTCAAATACAAGAAGAGTTGGTACAAGTAGGTCTTAGGATGCAACAATTTGGAGCACTTCTTCTGGACCTTGGCAGTTCAATCTTGGCGCTCCGTTTGGAACAATCGACTGCAAGTTCTTTCTTTTTTTCTTTGTATCACATACGTAATTCAAATTACGTTTCAATTTAGTTTATATGATTGGCTTCATTTTTTTTGAAAATAATATAGATTGACATCCAAGATGTTGGTCGAAGGGTTGTTTGTAGCAATTCTCCAATGGATGTGTTTCGTGCTGTGGTAGAGAGTTCAGCTCAAATTTCTGGGAGTAGTAGTGAAGATATTGCTAATGAGTTGTGCAGCCACCACACGCTTGCTCAGGTACTAATATCTTCTTTAAACTTCTCATCAACTTTTCATTTCATGATTGACATGGAATTTGAGGTGCTTGTTTGTTGTGAATTTTTGTAGGAATATTTAGAGATGTTATCAAGTGATATAAACCGACGCTTACAAAGCAATTCAGAACAGCAAAATTGATACATTTCTGGCAGATTTGTCAATGGGGGATTTAATTTTTTTTTTTTATTATTGTTTTTGACATAATCTTTTTCTGGTCTTTTCCTTTTTTTTCCTCCACGTGTATTCTCTTTATAAACGGATGATGCTCTAATGTTATAATCTATTTTATAATGCTTTAATTCTAGATTCTTTAGGCTGTAAAATACCATTCCACTTATTTTGTTTTTAATTTTATTATTCACAATTCATTTCTATTTTAATACTATAATTATTATTTTTAAATGTTACGAACAAAAATTTACAAATATTACAAAATAAAAAAGAAATAAGAGTTTATTACGAGATCAACAAATAAATATATATATATATATATATATATATAAAAATTGGGCGACCGGAATATAATATGTCCAACCCCATTTATGGACAAAAATGTTTCTAAACAGGGAATCTTCTCCTAATTGTGCGGGTTCCCGTAGCCCGGAGTAAGATAGACATTTGTACTTCCCATTCGAGGCGGGTTCTTGTAGACTTCGATCTCACACGTAAAATCGACATCTCCTACTAGAGTTCTCTCGAACGAAATTGGAATATTGAATTTGTAGTTTTAACATTTTTTTTTTTTTAATTAGAGAGGTTCTCTTATATGGAACACGTGGCGCGCTGTAATTGGATGGAAGATTGTCGAAGCAATGTTGTCACCCGTAGACGATTGTACCTTACCATTTGGTTCTACGATCGCGAGAGAATTATTCAGGCTAATCGTCTGCCTTGGTTTTGGGGGGTTTTTTCGCGGTTTCAGTCTTCCCATGGCGCCTTCATCTCCGTCTAGCTCAGCCCCTGAATTTCAAATGCCCAAAAAGCCACTCAGTTTATTCGCTAATGCACTAAAACGCAAGGATAGCTTCATTCAGTTCTTCGCCATGACTGGTATTTTGCTTCTAAGCGTCCGATCCTTGGGTCAGAAGTACCGTATCCACGACCTTCAAGAGGACACAACGGCTCTCAAACAAGAACAGGAAACCCTAATTGACCGTATGAAGAACATCAAGCGCAGCCTCCTTCACGAGGCATCCCTTGACTCCACTGGCCTCTTCGCATCCAGGCTTCGCCTTCTCTTCAGCCAAGAAGACTGACTGCTTTTAAGTCTTCAACCTGTGAGTTTGTAGTCTTGGTTGTTATTTCCTTCATGCTTGTGCACTCAACTCACTCGATTTTGAAATTTCCCCTGCATTTTGTTGTTTCGGTTTGTAGCCTTCCAGAATGCTTGGTAGCGCCTTTCCTTTTTATTTTGGTAATAAAGAGGTCAAATTAATCTTTGATGAAGTATTTTTTTTGTTTCGTTGATTTTTGGTTATTCTGAATTGGATGGTTGAATTGACTGTTTCTCAAGCAAAACAAAACCCTAGTGATTTAGGGTTTTAATGATGGTTCCTCTCTCATAGACTCTGCCCCTTTCGGGCTGCTGATTTATTGTGTGTCATCATTCTTACCACCCCGGCGTAGATAGAAATGGTATGGTGAATGGGGTGATTATACCTCAAAGCTTCGAGCTCTGTAAAAATACGCTGAAAAAGCATAGATGAAAACTTAAAATTAGTATGGACGTTTTTGGAAACTTTCAGAGTACCTGTAGGAAATTATTCTTCCACGCTGATGCATGATTTCTACGGTGCTGTGAGATAATGTTGACTTCTCATTTAGAGATATCGAGAGATGAAAATTACTCTGTACGTTTTTCAGGAAGAAATCCTGGAGGTCTGATAGTTGCCAGGATTGGATCGTGAAACATCTAGTTCCTTTTCCTTCAACTATGATATGTGTCGACTAATGTTAAAGCTCCTGATTGTGTAATTTCTGGCACAAGGAGACTACAAAGCTTATGTTATGCTATTCTTGTGATGTCGGATAAATGAATCCATTCTCCCAAGAACACTGTAAGCTGATAGAAGAGCTGTTTGGACTTTGGACCCATGTCTTCAAAGACATTGCTTATAAAACCTAGAGTGCCCTCCCTACGAGCCAGAGGAAAAACGTCCAAGGGCCCACTTTTCATATTCAAGTGATGGATAGTTCTTAGAGATTAATCTTTACATGGGACGCCCAGTCCTAAAACCAACATGTATAGGGTAGAATAGATGCTCTGATTCTTTTATAAGTCGCCGTTAGAGGGAGAAAGTTTGCTTTGTGCCCACAGTTCTAGTGATGTATGCATCATTATCCTCCTCCTAAAGTGCACCCTACAGGACTTTGAACGCGGATCGTGAAGTACGAAGACAGTGCCCTTTGATGTAGGACATATGAACTAATTCACCGAAAAGGTTTCTCATGATCAATTGATTGAACTTAGGAGCATCACGTATGAATTTATTGGGTGTACCCAATAAGAGTACTTTCAAATGATCATCTCAAGGTGATGGATGCATCATATGCTTACGAGTGAAGCTACTTCAAAAAACATATTTGCCATACAGCTGATTGAATTTTGAGCATTGCTGTGTAGATTAAGTACCACTACATTCATCCCTTAACTCAATAGAGCTATTTAACGATCTTGCTTGGCCTTCTTTTTTCTGTACTCATTTTCTAGAGCTCATCAAAAGCATTGATCATATTTCTTAGTATTTGGGGCATTCTAATCCCAAACAAGTTGCTTACATTTTTTATGGTTGGCCTGCCTGGTCAAGTGAAGTGTGCTGGCATTTCTGGGATTGGGCATCAAAATTGTAAGCCAATGGTGAACTTTTTCCGATCATTTGATTATTCCATTCTTTATCTTGAGAAGAGGGTCGCTGTCAGAGAATCCGAACCTTGATTTGAAATGATTTATGGACGTAATGAGCATTTGATTTGAAAATAACTTGGGAGGAGCCCTTTAGTTTAAAAATCCAATAGCGCGTTAACTGAACACACTGTTGCAATGCTACAGGGTCTGCAAGTTTGCCGCGATTAGAGGTATCAGGTTGCTTGGCTTGGCGTTTTGGTTTATTCGATTGCGTTATTATATGGGTATGGTTTCAATAATGTCGAGTCCACATGCAGCAAAAGTGGAGGTTGGCAGCTGTCTGTGGGTCAGGCGTTGTTTGCAGTGATGATTTGAACTTATTAGGGCATGGTTTTAGCGCCTCTTGCGGAACGTTTTCAAATCATGGATTTGACGTTTCCCTTTTCTTTTTTTTTAATTCTCAGAACAGGCCCTTTCCTATTATATTGCTTTTGGTGGCCTCTTTATGCTGAAAATGATCTTTTTGTTGGCTAATTGCTGCAACGACTTGCCTTTATCTTCGGCTTGTTTCTTTATGTGAATTTATAATTAGTCCGGAGGTTAAAATACCCTCCCAAAACTACGTTATTTGAGTTTTGTTCTATTGTCAATGTAGAATTGTACTTCGTTACTGTGAAGTTCTGGATTAAATTGAATGAATTTATTCTTTTAATCAAAGTAATTGTTTTTAGAAATCTCATAATTATCTTATGGATGGGTTTTTAAATTTAAAGTTCTATCCTTAGATTGTGAGATACTCCTTCATTATTCTTATAAGGTTGTTGAAACTTATCCGCAACAGATGTGTTTTAAAATCAATCATAAGACTAACGACGATATGTAACGGATCAAAGCTGATAATATCTGTTAGGGGTGAGCTCTCCAAAGAGAGTTTGTAGAGAGATATAAAGAGGTATTAGATTGAGAAGTAAAGTTTGAGTTCATTCAATCGGAAATTCAGCCAGCAGTCGCCACATGCTATTTGAGCCTTCAAAACCAAGCCATGTGAGAGCATACATGCAAAATTGATTATATAATGTTTTATGTGGGACCCCTCACCGACACTCCACACTCTTCTTCTCTCTCTTTCCCCCTCTAATTGTATTTGTATTTTCCCTCCTTTATTTATTTATGTTTAAAAAACAAAAAAATCATTTATTCTCTCTTTTGCGGCTAAGACTAATGTTCCCAAGTTGTTATAACCCACTGTCTTCCTCTTCCTGTATGGCACTTTAAATACTCCCCCCATCACCTTCAACAACTCCATCTCTTCCCTCCCTTAAATATCACCTCTCTTTCCCCCTCTTCCATATTCCAATCCCAAAATGCTTCCTCTAACTTCCCCCTGCTTTGCACTCTCTGCATTCCTCCTCTTCTTCTTCTCCCCCACCGTCTCCGCTGAGAATCCCTACCGCTTCTTCACCTGGAATGTCTCCTACGGCAACATTTACCCTCTCGGCGTTCCCCAGCAGGTTCTCGCTTCATTCTTCTCTTCCTTCAACCATTTTTGCATCTGTTTTCTTTGTTCTCATCTCTTCTTCTCCAGGGAATACTCATCAATGGCCAATTCCCTGGCCCTGACATCCACTGCGTCACCAATGACAACCTCATCATCAATGTCTTCAACAGCTTGGACGAGCCCTTCCTCATTTCCTGGTAATTTCCTTCTCTCTCTTTTTCTTCCGCTCAATTTCAGTCGGCAAAAAGGAAGGGATTAAACCCCCCGCCCCCTCCCGAAAAAAAAAGAAAAAAAGAAAAAAGTGAAGTCCAATAGCCACCGCCCCACTTATACCGCCATTACTGTACTCTACTTCAGTGCGAGCGTGTTTGTCGTGTTCTGGATTTGTAATTACTTCTTTTTTTTTTTAATTTCAGAGATCTGACTTTTCACGCTTCCATTGACTTGTGTTTTTCTTGCTTTACTTTAATGTTTGTTTTGATATCGTTACAAAATTTAAGTTAAAAGGTCATAGAAATCAATATTAGTGGGAGATTAATATCAAGTTAAATAATGAACAGACCAAAAAGTTAAAGGTGACGATGAGTTACAGAAAAATTGTGTGTTGACTGCTTCTATAAGCCCTGTCTCCTTTGGATCTGGCTGTGCTCTGTTTGTGATTGATTTGATGTTTTTTGTTCTGTTGACTAAAGCGGGAGTGGTTTTGAGTTTTGATAAGGACCTGTTTGTAATTGTTATCGTTGTTACCGCCATTATGGATCAAATTCTGAGCAGAATAATGGGGAATGAACATTGTTTGCTGAGAAAGCTTGAATCTCATGATTAATGGAAGTCGTGTGAGTAATTAAGAAGCTGTTACTGGCGGAAACATTTAATATTTGGATAATTTGATTTTCTTTTTTTGTGGTTCCCTTTGGTCTGAGTGCTTTTATGATACATGTACCAGAAAGCAGAGTAGAGGGGGTTGATTAGGAGATATTTGGCCCACCAAGCTAATTTCCAATACCTACTGGTCTTCTTTTTCTTCCTTTCCTCTAATGGAACTTTTTAATTGACTGCTTTGTTCCCTTTTCTTTTTTCATCAAAACTTTCAAAATACTCATTTTCTTTTATTTAAACCACAATTTTATTACTTGAAATATTACCAAATCTGAAATCGTCGGGCAAAGAAACAAAATCATAAAAAGAGGTTTAAAACGAATTAAACAGCTAATTTTGCACCCAAAGTATATATATATATATATTATAATTTCGTCTTCTTTTTAGGTTGGAATATTCTTATCACCTTACATTGGAATTGTGCAATTCAGGAACGGAATTCAACAGAGAAGAAACTCATACGAAGACGGTGTTTATGGAACAACGTGCCCAATCCCTCCAGGGAAGAACTTCACGTACATTCTGCAAGTGAAGGATCAGATCGGCAGCTTTTACTATTTCCCCTCTTTGGCCTTCCACAAGGCCGCCGGCGGTTTCGGCGGCATCAGAATCCTCAGCCGCCCCCGGATCCCGGTCCCCTTCCCCGATCCCGACGGCGACTACACTGTCCTCATCGGCGACTGGTACAAATCCAATCACACGGTATGTTAAATCTGCGAGCGTTTTTTACTTCTTTTTCTAAAAAATAAATAATAAAAAATTTGAAGAAAGGAAATGTTGGAAACCGGGGAGTGGGCGGTGACTGCGGATCGCATTATCGCAATGTTTTTCCGTCGGTAGCTGGTGGGGTCCACTCCGTGACCTGAATTATTGGTGACCGAATCAATTGTTCGCTTTTTTGTTCGGTGGGGTTTAATGACTTGGGAATGGTCGCGTACCGAAATTTTTAAAAATAATTATGGCTCGATTTCCCTTATTTTATTGAAATTAAGATGCACAATTTTAAATTTTAAATTCTGCTTGAAGAATTAATTAAGTGGTCAACAATTTTGTAGAAAAATAAATTCTTTAATTGTAATTAAAATTGAAATTCTATTTATTTTCATATCTTACTAATACATAACATTGTGTTCGAAACTGCATTTTACATTAGTATTACCTTTAAATTTAAATTTTATTTGCATTATGTTTTTCTTTTTTGTGAAATTTCAAACTTTTTTGGATAAACTTGAAAATGTTTATAATTTTAGGCTAATTATATAAATTTGAGCTTTTATCAAACCGTTAATGATAAATTACTCGTTATAAATAAAATGTTTTTATAATACAATATTTGAAGATTGACCGACTAAGTTTATAATAGCATCTTAAAAACTCAAGTATTTGGTATCCGTAGTAGAATGTTATTTATTTATATATTTTTTAAATAGCATTTTCCCTTTGCCTTCTATTTTCTAATCTGGGCCTTCAAATTTGGGCATGGTGTTGTATAGACCCTGAAGGCTCATCTGGATCGTGGTAAGAAGCTTCCATTTCCGAATGGAATCCTCATCAATGGCCGTGGCAATGATACCTCTTTTAGCGTTGAACAAGGTACATTGCTTGTCTAATTTAATTATTGATTCAAAGGAAAATGACTGTATAATGGAAACGAGATTATGATTTATGTCAATGCTGTTGCAGGAAAAACATACAGGCTGAGAATTTCAAATGTGGGGCTGGAGCATTCCCTCAACTTCCGGATTCAAGGTCATAAAATGAAGCTTGTAGAGGTGGAGGGAACACATACCCTTCAAACGACATACTCGTCGCTCGATATTCATGTTGGTCAGTCTTACTCTGTGCTCGTCACGGCTGATCAGCCAGCTCAGGACTACTACATTGTCGTCTCCACTCGCTTCACTTATCGGGTACTCTCCACCACTGGCATTCTTCATTACAGTAACTCTGCTGGCCCTGTCAAAGGCCCCCCTCCCGGTGGTCCAACAATACAGATCGACTGGTCCCTCAACCAAGCCCGGTCTATTAGGTTAGATACTTTCTATTCACCATCCTTTCAGCTTGAGTCAAATAGTAATAGGCTATAGGTTAAACAACCTGGAAGCTTTAGCTTTTGGATTTAAACTTTGTGAACCAAATTAATGTCTAGAATCCAAAGGGTTAGTCTTTAGTTTTCCTAGCCTTGATTATGACTTTTCTTTTTTGCAGGACCAATCTCACAGCCAGTGGACCAAGGCCAAACCCACAAGGATCTTATCACTATGGTCTCATAAACACAACCAAAACCATCATACTTGCAAGTTCTGCTGGTCAAGTCAACCGCAAACAAAGGTATGCAGTTAACAGCGTATCCTTCATCCCTGCTGACACTCCCCTGAAACTTGCGGACTTCTTCAAAATTGGTGGGGTTTTTCGTGTCGGAAGCATCTCCGATAGGCCCACCGGTGGAGGAATCTACCTCGACACATCCGTGATGGGTGCAGACTATAGAGCATTTGTAGAAATTGTGTTTCAAAACAATGAGAACATTGTCCAAAGTTGGCATATTGATGGCTACTCTTTCTTTGTGGTCGGGTAAGCTTGCATTCTAAGGATGGCTGACTCTGGTGTTTTTTACTATATGATTGTCAGTCTATGGTTCAAAACTCAATTTCTGAAAGTGTTCTATTTTCAGCATGGATGGAGGCCAATGGACACAGTCTAGCAGAAATCAATACAATCTCCGAGATGCAATCGCTCGTTGCACAATTCAGGTGAGCATCGAGTATCAATTCCCTTCTGGCTTTCTTCCCCACAAATCCTCTGTTTAAATGGGCTGATGATGGTGTTTGGTGCAGGTCTACCCTTTTTCGTGGACTGCAATTTACGTGGCCCTCGATAATGTAGGAATGTGGAATGTGAGGTCGGAGTTTTGGGCAAGACAGTATCTCGGACAACAATTCTACCTCCGCGTCTATACGCCATCGACTTCACTCAGGGATGAGTTTCCCATTCCAAAGAATGCTCTTCTGTGTGGCAGGGCAAGCGGTAGACACACTAGACCGCTCTAAATCAGTAGCCGTTCCAAATACTTAGACACCCCACAAGGTAGTTAAAGTCTATCTTAGCTTTAATATATGATGAAAAAAAGCAAGGTCTCTTTGCTTTCATATTGTTGTAGACAGGAATATCTATAGTTAGACTATCACTAGTTAGACTGCCCGGTCCTCCAGTCGACCCCAGCTCGGGGTCAGGTCACATTCTTTCTCTAGATATCATTCCATTGCCTTGCCCATTTGGTCATCTTATCTCTATGATATTGTTACCTGTCAATGTTATTTAATATCAGGTTGTTTCGCTTTGAGGTGTGGATAAAATCTACCATTCCAAAATAACATGTATTTTGCATAATTTTCTTGTTTTTGTTTACCTTTGTCACTCTTTTCCTTTTGAATGGAGTACGTGTCTATCAATGATGTGAGATCGGCCCACATAGTTATCTTTTTCTATGTATTCCAATTTGTCGATATCTTAAAGCTCACTTGTTTGTTCGAGCTTGACGACAAGTATTTCATAAAATTCCTAAACTTTCCATTTGTAGTAAATCTGCAATTTAAAAAAATATTCAAAATTTCAACTACTAAACTTGGAAAATTGTAAGTTTTTAACTATTTAATTCTACTGTGGATCCAAAATTTTACATAAAGTTAGAGGTTTGTGTCAATATATAGTATTTGGCCCTTACTAAATTATCTATTCAACTAAATATGATGAATGTTAAAGAACCTATGTCGACCGACTTAACCAACTTTTGAAATGATTCGATTAAGTGTTCTCATTGAAGATTAAATCGAAAATATTTACCTAATGAAATGGAGGTTTACGTAGGTAGCGAAGTTTATTAAATTAAAAGTATAAAGACAAAAATAAAACTTCTACTTGGTTAACGCAATGAAATGGCGAAGGCCATACGACGACGTTTTACAATGTCTTAGGACTCTGGATCGGAAACACGATTTTCACCCCCTGTCCACGTGTACGGAATCGAAGTGATCCAACGATCAAGAATGGGGAACAGGAAGCGTGGGTACCAAACGTGCCAAGTACAAACTATATATAAGCTTCCCTTCCCTACCCTTCCCTTCCCTTGCCGCTAATGAACTGAGAAGTTCACTAAACTGACAAGTCTCCGCAGAGGATTGCTTTCTGGAGTTCTTCTATGGCCAACGAACAGGACGAAGTGGCTGCTGATCTTGAGGCCACACCACTTACTTCCGCCCCTCAAGAAGCCATTTCTCCGAATGATGAACTGCACGTTCTTAACGATGCCGTCCCGCAGATGCCTACTCACGCGACGAAAGACCTGTTGTCGATTGGAGTACGTTTTCTTGTTTTTGAACCTTTCACTCGAACATAAAATTTCGTAGTCTATACAGCCGTCGTTAGGAATGCGATCAATTACTCTCACTTCATATCTTGATAGTTTGCAGTTTCGAGCAAATTCTAGTGGTGTTTGAATGTCCTTGTTTATTTGGTCCCTATCCTTAATTTTTTTTTCATTCATTTCATCGTAAGGTCTCGTAGTTAAGAACAACCGTCGTTAGGAATGCGATCGATGAAACTATCACTTCATAACTTGATAGTTGCAGTCTGGAGGAAGTTTCCGGTTGTGTTTCTATATTCAATCGCTATTCTTAGTTTGTCCTCGCAACCTAAAATTTGTAGTTAATTAGGAATGCGATGGATACAACTTTCGCTTCATTACTTGACAGTGTGCATTTTGGCGGAAATTCCGTTATGTCTGAATGTGCTTTTTCATTCGATCGCTAACCTTAATTTTTTCCTCACTTGAACCTAGGTTTCATAGTGAAATAACTATTGATAGGAAGGCGATTGATATAACGACCATTACATTTACCTTATATCTCGATAGCCTGTAGTTTGGAGGAAACTGCTTTTGTTTTGAATGTGCTCCTTTATTCGATCACTATTCTTGATTTTTTACCTCACCGAGTTAGGGTTATATATTATCGTGGCATCTTTAACATGATAAGTTGTCGTTTGTGTTTCCAAATTTCAGATTTGTGTTCTGTTTTTTCTATTTATACTGTAAATGCGTGCAAGTTGGTTTTCTATCTTTCAAGGCATTTCATTATATATATGTTTTTGCTTGCGATTTAGCAATTTGCAGCTTTACAAGTACTATTAAATTCTTAAAAGTAATGACGTCTGTTTATTACCAGCATGATGCTGAGGATAATGATTTTGTAATAGTAATAAAAAATCAGAAGAAGATGGTGAAAGGTGTAGCATCAGCAGCAGCATTTTTTATTGGTGCCTAGTAATGGCCTACTGCTGATCAGCATCTATTGTGTTCTAGGATGCGTTTGGTGGTGTTTTTCTGCGTTTATATTGGCATGATTTTACTGTTTCAAGCAATGATATTGGCATGTGTTGGAATTACATCAAGGATACTGTTTGCGATAGCCAGATGATGTTTGGTCAATACTTTCGTTGCAGGTATGCATCCCCTGCATCATTCGGCTATCTGACATTGAAAGGCACCATTATTCCTTTTCACTGTCGGTACCCATCGTAGGTTCTGATAAGGAGGCAATTGATGATGATATTGATAGAAACATTTGCCGTCTATGTTTAGGTATTTTGCAGTTCAGTTATATTGATGACAAAGGTAACTTCGTAAAATGTAAGGGAGCTGATGATTTAGCTGTCTCGATTTCCGAGATGGTAAAGAAAGAGGGCCATCAGATTGATAGCTTTTCTCTTGAGGTGTCAATTCCTTCGATCATTCTGGAGAATGAGAAGCTTGTTTGGTAAGAGCCCCTCCCACATGCAGATTGATAGCTTTTCTCTTGAGGTGTCAATTCTCTCCTCTCTTTAACCAACCAACCAAAAAAAATTGTGTGAAAAGAGATCGACAGGTTTTTCTTGGTTAGATTTTTTTGTGTTTTTTCAAACAATAATATAAACTCGTTTTCTTTTTTTCTTTCTTTTCTTTTTTTTTTTTTTTAATTTTATGACTTTTGTATTCTAAATAGAAATCCAGTTTATGAAATAAATTTTGTCAAGAGAGAATGAAAACAAGTTTATAATTAGAGCATTATCAAACAAATGATTTTGAAAAACAAAAAATTGGATATATTATACATATTTTGTTTAGCTCTTCAATTTGGCTGATCTCTTGGAAGCTTTTTTAAAAACAGAAAGTAAAAGTGTTAGATCAGAGGGGGGGAAATTATGTTGAAAACAGAAAAAAGAAAATATTTATCGTATAAGTTCTAATACACGACCTATTGAAGTGATTATTATTGAGTGATTTCATATGAGACATGGCTGAAGAAAATGATCCTCTTGAAACCTCTCTTTGGTTTGTGCTACCAAGTCTTGTTAATATTGGACTTTCAATAGTCCATTTAACGTGTCAATTCATTTTGTGGTTATTATTTTCATCCCTGCATTGCAGGCTGTATTTGAAAAGAAAATATGGGTCTGAACACTGGTTCCAGGGAAAGCCTCCTCCTATATGTCTTTCGGCGAAAGATGCATTAAAAATCTGTATAACGAAGCCTCTTGAAACTTTACTGGTGAGTACAGTTGCACCTCTCCATTGTTTACTGAAGACAAGTGTTATCTTTTGGAAAATGATGCAAACGAACCTTTCATCTTAAAGAGGATCATTCTTTAAGTAATTTTTTCCTTTTATAATTTGGGTGTTTGAAGGGAAAAGTTCATTAATTAATATTTATCGATGAAGTTATGCAGGATTGCAAATCTAGTTCAAGTGGTCTGCGCATTCGGTTAACTTATAGTCATCCTAAAGCTTCAAACAGCAATGTTAGTTCCAACAAAAGACACCAGGACGGCTGCAAGATGAGAAAAATTGGCAAGTTAATTGAACCTTTGTTATCAAATTGTCACCACTCTTTTGTATAGATTGAGAAATGAGAAATTATCTATTACTGCCATAAATTTTCTCACTCTCTTCAAGTTTATTAGATGACAAGTTCAAATAATCTTTATGTTTGGAAGTACATGAATATTAAATTCATATCAATACCAATTCATATGTTCTCTCCTTTTCTCTTAGGTGTCTTCTTCTTGTTTCTATTTCCTAATCCTATAGGGATGCTGTGATCAATTCCTAACCTTTAGGAACCCAGTGTAGATAATTGATTTCTATTTGTTGACATGCATTAAATCAGTTACCTCTGACATGTGAACTTAGACGGCTGTTAACATGCGTAGCTCAGAAACTATTGATGATTCTATTGCAGCTGGCAGTGATGAAACCTCGGATATTTCGAATTTTGGTGCCAATTCTGTCGCTGATAATTGTTTCAATCCTTCACAAGAAGTTGAACTTTCTAAGTGCTTTGAATTTCCTCAAGAAAAGGTTAGTTTGTTATATAGGTATTGAAATGATTAAAAAAGATGATGTCACTGACTGAATGAACTTTGGTATTTATGCCCTTCTAGTTATTAAAAAAATGTGACCTTTACCGATTGATTTCATTGAAAGTGTACTTGATTCACTTGATTTATACGGGATGATTTGACCCAAGGATTTAAAGTTAATATACTATAGGTTAATGATGAAGAAAAGTATTGTGTGAATCTTTTTCTTATTTATCATTTTCTAATTTCGGTTTAAGGGAATCGAAAGATAACTCTATGTTGTGCTTAGTAATTTGGTGTTTACTTTCGCGTTCAGATTTTTGTTACTTTTTTAACTGGTTACTAATAGTGGTAATCTCTGTCCCAAATCAATTCTATCTAGATCAATGAACCATGCCATTTGGCTCTAATTTGTTATAGGACTTCAATATACTTGATTGGCAGATACATTAAGGTAACTAAGTTCTACTTTTCCACTTTTCATCTTTTCCCCCAGGAAGACTTGGTTGAGTATTTCACTGACTATAACTCCCTCGATTATGAACTTTTATTGTAGTATTCAAGAAATGTGAGTCAATCACGGTGGGTAATTGGTGAAGAGAGGATGGGAGAGGCATCTGTCGAGGTAGTGATTGTTTCTTTGGTGACTGTCTGTTCTATTATACAACTGTTCATGGGGCAAGAAAAAGTTGACAGTACATGGGTATCTGCAGGAGATTCTAGGCGACAATATTCTTCCCCTCTGTCGGGGTGATAGTTACAAGTTCCATGCTGCTGGTAGAGAGGATCTCGATGTACTGAAAATCTGATTTCATTTAATTGACAAACAGGAGATCAGTTACTGTTTAATTAAAATTCAATTTTCTTGTCAGGTTCGGATGTTGGGTTCAGGTAGACCTTTCCTGGTTGAGATACAGAATGCCCGTCTTCTCCCATCTGAGATGATTATAAATGAAATTGAATCGAAGATAAATAGCTCAAAAAATAAATTGGTAACATACTCTTCATGTTATGTTGCTTATTCCATTGATTAAAATAGCTGCAAACTGCATACCAATCACATTATTATTACAGATTGGCGTAAGAAATCTGAAAGTTGTAGGCAGCGAGGGTTGGGCCTTCGTGCAAGAAGGAGAAGCAGAGAAGCAGGTTTTCTCTATGAACAATCTTTTTGTTGATTTCAATTTCCAAGTTTTGTTGAATCTGCTTTCTGTATTTGTGACTGTGTTAATCATGCAGAAGCAATATGCCGCACTTGTGTGGACGTCTCGCCCACTTGAGGATGATGATTTGTCGTCAATATCATCACTCAGAGACTTGGTGAGGAGTTCAGAAAGCTTGATGCTCTTATTTCAGTGTTCCTTTTTAATGCATAACATTTTAGTTGCATACGAAAACTTGGGTCCTGTTTGAGCTATATGTCTTTTCTTGGCGAAATATGCTTATGAATTATTTTTCTTGTGCAGAAAATTTTGCAGAGAACTCCAATAAGAGTGCTTCATCGCCGTAGTCCATTAGAACGTGAAAAGATCATCCACTGGTTGGAGCCCTTTCTAATTGTACAGTAATATGCAATAATCCATTCATGCTTTTCACCGAGGATCACTAACGGTGCTCTTACTTATTTTTAGGATGAGGATTGAGAAGGTAGCTGAAAGTTCTCAGTATTATCTCCTGCATTTGTGTACCCAGGTATATTTTTAACATTGAATGAAGACCACGGTTTGTAATGGATAAATAGCTCTATGTATATATGTCTTAATTTCCTGAGCCTTTCAATTGGATTTATTTAAACATGTAATCTAAAGGATGGAAATAATTGGACTTTGTCTCTTAAGATAATTGGCCTTTGAACTGTTATAATTAAATTAAGGATCTTTCAGATGTATGACAAAACTCTTAAATAGTAAAAAACTAAGTGTTCTTTGTAACATAGGCTGGAACGTACATTAAAGAATTTGTCCATGGGGATCTTGGTCGCACGCATCCCAGGTATTAGGAACGCTTACTCTCTGAATTTCGTATTGGGAGTCGCTCTGATATCCATACTGGGGTCCTATTTTGGGTTCCTTTTTTATTACAGTATAGGATCTATTCTTAGTTGCAGAGCAGAGATTCTTCAACTTGACGTTACGGATATAAAAATGGACGGCCATCTCGCTGAATAAAAAGGTTAAGTGCCTTCCTGCTCTAACTCTGCCTCTCTCCTTCTCGTTGGACTTCGGGAATTGTACTGCCTCCTGTCTGATCACGTTTGATCAACTTGTCACAATATTTACAGGTTCATTAATGGGAGGGTGATTCGAGATTGTATTCGTGTCATCATCAGAATTCGGTGCTCAAGTGCTTACATGGCGAAATGGTAATTAATTTTTTTTTAAATAGATTTATTCGCTTTGATAATTTAAAATAGATTTATTTTTAAGAATCTAAACTTTGCCCGTTTCATTCATAGAACACATTAGGGGGAGGTCATAGACATATGATCAAAAATTAAGTTATGGCATTTGTATTTCATTATATGTATTTCATTGAATTCCTTTTTGTTTTTTAGACCAGTTCTTTCTATTTTAGAGAATAATTCACTTTTCTTTCTTAAAAAATTATTATGCAAGTAATTTGTAGGAGTAACATAAAAAAAACAGTAAAAGTAATTCAAACGAATTATAAACCTAAAAAATGAATCAGCTTACATGTGAAATCATATGCATCAACTAAATTTCAAATTATGAAAGTAGTAACTCAAGTAAATATATTTAGAAGATAAAAATATAAAGTATATTATCCTTATCCCTCATTTTTTACTGCATAGGTCTTATCCATCCAGCGTTAAATCTTCCAAGTTTCTTAATACCTGTATAAAGAATTCTTACGAGCCTCACCAAAAAACAAAAACGTATATCGAAAGACTTGGCGGAAGGCACAAATATTGCCGCTAAAATTTTTTTAAAAAATTTACGAGGCGATGAGTAAATGGTTACAGCACGGGAAAATGTAGACGGCTCGGAATCCTCGAATGCCACTTCTGATTTATATCAATCTAATCGATCCACGTCGCTGCCAACATCTTGGCCATGAACGCATAACGATCAGATGCTTCGTCGATCTGTAAATTTAACAAAATTGATGCCAATTATTTGATATTATGTTCAAAGAAAGTAGTCAATATTTTACTCTAGAAAAATGTGAACAAACTATGTGCAATCAAACACACTTGAAGATTACCATTTTCTGAGTAGGCCGGCCGGCTCCATGGCCCGCCTTGCACTCGATGCGACCAATTATAGGGTTGGTTTGGGGGCTTTTCTCCAAGCTCGTGCACAGAATATATTGCATTGTCTGAAAATACCAATAATAAGAAGGAAATTAAGTGAAGATTCACGAGTAGGACTAAAATTTATACCTAACATGGTGAAGATTAAGTGTAATCGCCCTATGATGGTCAATTTAAGCAAAACCGAGTACTAGAATTTATACATAATATGTTAAGTTTCAGCAAAATCATCATTATGATGTCCAATTTAAGCAAAAATGAAGTAAAGAGGGGTAAAAAAACCAATCAAAATTTCGAAAACAGTTTTGATGCAAAGATGAACCCAGAAAAATACGGTTGAGAAATATGAACGTGAAGTAAACAAAGCAAATTTTCCGCATGTTAGAAAAGTACTGACCGCCAATAACTTCAATGAATGCAATGGCACAACACGGTCATCGTGATCGGCGGTTAGTAGCATGGTTGATGGGTACTGCAGAAGTCGATCAGGATGCTGTTCCCAAGGCCTCTTGACATTGTGGAGCGGGGAATACCTGGAAACAGTAACAGGATTATAACAAAACGCAACCAAGATGTGTTACGCAGAGAATAAAAACTTCACTCACTTGATGAGCCACTTGAACTCTTCCTCATTGTCCGAACAACCATAATCAGAAGTCCAGGCATGACCTAAAGACAATTACTTGATTAAACACGCAACTCACGAATAAAAACCAATGTTGCTGTATGGCGTGAACCAACCTATCGTAAACTTATGGAATCGCAGCATGTCCATAACACCAACATGAGCCAATGCACAACCAAAAAGATCGGGTCTCTGCCACAGAAAGGCATTCAGTACCTCATTGAAGACTTGGTTCGATATTAGATATGTATGTGTAAAATTAGACTTAGAAACGGTTTCACACCTGATTGATGCAAGCTCCAACGAGAAGCCCTCCGTTGCTTCCACCTTCAATGCACAATTTACTGGGCTGGGTATAACCAGCAGAAATAAGATATTCAGCAGAAGAAATGAAGTCGTCAAAGCAATTCTGCTTCTTTGCAAGAGAACCTGCTTTGTGCCATTCCTCCCCATATTCTCCACCACCACGAATGTTAGCTATGCAGAAAACAACACCTAAATGCCTTGCAAGTACTGTACGACTCACACTAAAATATGGTGTCAGGTTAATGTTAAATCCACCATACCCATATAGCAAGCAAGGGTGTGATCCATCCAACACAATATTCTTTCGGGCCACAATGAACATTGGTATTTTTGTTCCATCCTTGCTACGCACAAAAACCTAGACAAAAGAAGAACAATAAAAGATCTGGAAGAGAAAACTATCCATAGGAAATGCATATTTCTTGGTGTTGACAGAGAGAGACTCAAACCCTGCAGTCCCATCTGAAAAGATGAAAACAAATGAATTTCTGGGAACTTCATATAAGAGTGCAATGAATGGGCTAAATTGACCAAACATGGAATGGTAAGACTGCTAAGATAAACATGACGATTGACAACAGCGATAACTTAGCAACAAAATTTGGACCAAGTTTTCAACATATAAATTATTCTTACCTGGTCAACATGGAATTCTGAACGGTCAAATCCAGGAACAACAATTTCACGGAATATCTTCATATCTGGAGTCCCAGACTCCAAATTATACTGATAAATAATTCCAGGTGTAAGAAAGCTAGTAAACCCAATGAAAATTAGACTATCTTCACGCCTAGCAGAAATTCCATCAACTGAGCCAATATCAATGGGTAGCTGATGCAACAAGGAACCTGACTTCAAGTCCCTTATCTGCAGAACATATTTAACATCACTCAAGTAGCTCACTATCATCTGATCGCCATTAACAGCACAAGCAGATTCTAGCACGTCCTTTTCAGATTCTGGAAGTAATTCTGTCCAAACTGAAGGATCATTCAGATCCACTCTCACAAGTTTATATTTTGGAGCATTTTTATTTGTTATAAAGGTGAACAATGTGTCATCGTTTGCAATGGCATGATACTGAGCATCAAAGTCATCAATAAGCTTTGTAAAAGGAAGCAGCTCATTTTTCTCCCTGAAGCCTTCAAGTCCATTAGGAAGTGCCGATAGGTTACAATAGTAAAATTTGTTGACTGGATCACAGCCCTCCTCAATTTCCATAAGGACATACTGGAAAATAAAATAGTGATAGTAAAGATGTAAACGCAACTGGATAACAATCAATCAAAACTGAAATATATGAGGAAATATTTTTATTGTATACATGCTTGCATGCTAAAAGACACTTGAGGGGAGATTTCAATAGGAGCAATGGTAAACTTATGCTCGCATGGGTAATGGCATATATGTCAATGCTGTAGAGTTTAAAACAATCATCTATAGGATAAATCGTGTATAACAATGACAAAAAAAATAAAAAATAAAAAATAAAATAAAATTATAAGAACTTCAGCCTCTAACATAGCTAAGAGGCAAAAGAGTTGTGTTTATACATTCACATTGATCTTTTAAATTTAACTCCGTGAGGATGGCAGAGAGATGTTTCTTTGAGAAAAAATGAAATAAAACAACCTCATACCACAGAGTGACCACTTATATTGTATACAACTTACAACCATCTCAAATATTTTCCTGTAAAGGCCTATAACAGGAGGACAACTTAAGTTATTCACGATTCAGGGAAACAATGAAAGAAACACTTGTATTTATTTCATAAATGCCAAGTAAGAATGGGAAGTGGTTGACATGAACAGCAAGGCCATAATTTAAGCAGCAACGCAGAGGACGTGAAACCAATAACTAATAACTTGGTTATAACAGTAATAAGAGCTCCAAGACCACAATGTAGCCGGCAAGTGGCAAAAAATCAGAGACCAATCATAAGAAAATCCAAATCCATGAATCAGGGGACTAGTACCTTTCCATCATCAGTAACAGTGGCTGAAAAGAGGTATTTAGGATGGTCTTGATCTCTCCAACATAAAACATCATCAGATTGATCACTTCCCAAGAAATGGTAGTATAATTCATGATAAAGATTTGCATTCGTCTCAGTACCAGCATCTAAACTTCCTACTTCTCTACAGTGCCAAGAAGAACACCAAAATATATAATTCATTATCAGTAATAAAAAATAAAAGAAAAGAGAAAAAAGTTTAAATCAATCTTGCAGACTAAACTGCCTAGCTTCTGAACTAGTTGATAAAAAAGTCAGTGTCTCCATTCAATCTTAATCAGCAGTCCTGCTAATTTCCTACATTCTATTCTCAATATATCCATGTTCCATAAAATTTGACAACAATCCATTGCATAATACTTTCAATCAAACATAAGTTCGTTGATTGGACAATCATGCCAGGGACCTAAGTAGAGCACTTTACATGACACTCACTTGGGAGCAGGATAGCGGCTGTAGAAAAAACCTTTGCCGTCAACTGTCCAACTAATACTAGAAAACTTTACCTGAAAGATCAGAGATCACATATATCAGGTCATTACATCGAAACTTTCTTCATTTTGCCGTTCCAGTAAACAATGGGAAAAGAAAATAAAAACATACTTCAATTACTCACCCATGACAATGTATGCGGTTCAGTTTTCTTATCATCGATTCGCATGACCTTAATTGTCACCCAATCACTTCCGCTTGAACTAAGCCCATACGCCAAGTATTTTGCATCCTTGCTGACGGAAAGATTACTCAACGAGACTGTTCCGTCTTCGCTTAGCGCATTAGGATCCAGCAAAACCTCCGGTTCTCCATCCAAACTATCCTGGATGTAGAATCGGAAGGAAAGAAAAAGAAGATACACAATGCACGCATTAGTCAGCTAAAGATTGGACAGCAAAAAGACGAAACTGAATGCGAAGTCCACAAACCTGAACATAAAGAACACTCTGCGCCTGAAGGCCAGTATTGTGATTGTAGAAGTACTTATTCCCTCGCTTAAACGGCGGTTCATATCGCGGATGATCAAAGAGTTGAGTGATCTTCGCGCGGAGCTTTTCTCTAGTATCACACTTCTGAAGCACCGATTCCGACAATTTCACCTGTTCCTGCACGAACTCCTTCACTTCGTCAGCGTCAGGATCTTCAAGCCTGAGAACAAGCCTCAATGCAATTAGACTTCTCAAAAACCGAGGAGCATGTTCAAAGGCAGAAAAACAGATCGAGAACTTGATAAGATCCGTCATTAAAAGAACAGCGGCAAAACAGCGAAGACTCCACACAAGACCAGAGTAGAAACATTCAGAACAAATCAACTATTGAAAATGAAGCGGAAATTGGAGAGCGGTTACCATCGGTAAGGGTCGGCGATCTGGACGCCGTGATAATCCTCTACAACAGAGTCATCTCTGCGAGCAGTAGGGTAGAGCAATGGACCGATCATCCTACGGCAAGAGGGCTTGAAGAAGGAGGAAGAAGGTTGAATTGAAAAGAATGGAACGGAGAGAGCGAGAGAAGAGGAAATGGCAGAAGAAAATTGGAGGCGAGGCGCGAAGAGCGGGGAGAAGGATAGCGGGATATATTTATGTCGAAGCGCTCTCTTTTACTTCACTCAACAAAATTGGGCTTTCCCCGTCTCGCCTCCCCCGTCCTTTTCGCCCATTACATACAAATCCTCACTTTTGAAGTATATCCTCATTTCTTACAACTTTCTTATTTCAAGGGAAAAAAACATGTAGCCATATGTTTTTGGTGTGAAAACCACTCTTTAATGTTAAAAAACGTAAGACCGACTTATGTATAATATGTCAAAATGGACAATATTTATTAATGATAGCCTTAGAGCATTACAAATGACATCTTAACTAACACTAAGTGATATGCTAGCGAGTACTGACCACCCAGAAGAGTAGATTAGGAGGCCGATGGTAAAAGTAATAAACACAGTTTAGGCTTACAATAACGGGACAAAACACTTTCAAATTAAAACTTACAAAAGGCCTATTTTTCGTGAGGACCATTAGTTCGAGGGTCCAGCCATTTCTCGGTGAACTTTATATTCACTTAATTTTGTTTTCTAATTTTTTAAAATTAAATTTCAAAATAATAACCCTTAAGTTTGCAAGAGAACTACAATCGTAGCTGCTAAGTAATTGATTAAGCTAATTAATGAAGTTAAAAGTCAGTTTTAATTAAGTTTATAATGGGTTCTACAAACCATTAAAAAGTAAAATCACTTTTAACAACTTCAAATTCAATGCTAAAAATCAAGTCCAAAGGCCTAATCAATACCATCTTTTATTTTAAAAAATTAAATTTTATTTATTTATTTTATGAATAATCAAGTATTTAGATTAAATGATACATTGGTAAATCATTTTTTTAAAACTTTAAAGATTATATAAAAAAGTATTCTAACGAATAAATTACTTTTTCACAAATAAAATATGAACAAAATGATTTTTAATAAATTGGAGAGAGAATTATTCCCTACGACTGTCCGTCTGCAGAAAATTGTAAGGCGAAACCCTAGATAGCTCGCTCCAAAGCTTGAAGAAGATCATATCAGATCTTCATAGGCTCTAATTCCAATACCAAACAGACCTAAAATAAACATCTGCAAAACCATTTCCTGCTGGCAGCCGACGGCGGGGGTCGAAACAAGCACGTAGCCTGAAAGCGCCGCCGTGAATGGCCGACCGAGAAACGCACGCGCCGCCTCAGGAGAAGGTAATAATGGAAGCATCTTCGGCTGGCATAGAAAAAGCTTAAACTCTTTAGTCAGTGGACAATGATGAGGGGTGCGTATTTTTCAAGGCTTGGGAAATTGGGTAAAATCAGGATGATTTTTTTAGGGGAAAAAAAGGCCAAGCGATTATAACCAAACATAATGATCATAATAATTAAAGCTACATTGAGAGTGAATTCAAAAACGAGGGACAGACAAAGCATGCATGAAGGCCATGAACATAATCTGAGAAAATCTAAACTAATTTACTGTTGGCCTTGTTTTTCATACTTTAATCCATCAAATACAATTTTTTATTTGATTTTCATCTCATAACATAAATACCTAAGCCATTTCGGCCCCATGAGCTGCAAAAGAGAGCTCACAAGAAACAATCATTTCATTTTCTACACTACTTTTCCACTCAATCATGACGGAAATCTAGAGTTTTAAGATTTGGGATTCGACCCAATATTTCTCCAAACCTAGTAAGCCTTGATTCAAACTTTCTAAGGTTCTTCATTCCCATCCAGAAAAGAAAAACCCTAA
Organism: Cucurbita ficifolia; assembly: GCA_033971965.1. Lineage (NCBI taxonomy): Eukaryota > Viridiplantae > Streptophyta > Magnoliopsida > Cucurbitales > Cucurbitaceae > Cucurbita > Cucurbita ficifolia. The sequence continues at coordinate 350,694 of CM066970.1, forward strand.
ATCGCTATTCCCATCTCTTTCATTCAGATTTGTAACAAGAAGATAGAAGGGGAGGAGGAAACAGCGATCAAATCAAACCTGAGAAAGAAACCTTCATGATGGTAGCGGGCTGTGGAAAAACAGAATGATGAGAGACCTTCAGAGAGCAAAAGAGAATATTAAACAAGGAACAATGAAGGGGTTACTACTACCTTTGAAGAAATATTTCTGCAAAACAAGAAAAGAGAAAGTAAAATGAAGAGGATGAAAAGAGAGAAAGGCATCATGAGGGCTTTTACAAAGAGAATCCAACAGAGCTCAGTTGGCAGTATGCCCACCTCCCCATATTACGAAGGAAACAAAGAACAGAACCAAAAGTATTGAATCAAACACTGAAAGGGGAGGTGGACAGAATGCCAATAAACTCTGTTGGGAAATCCTTTGCTAAAACAACAAACCCACATGAAAACACGTCTAGATTTCGCCTTCCACGCTTGTAGATTGGAATATGAATCCACCATGTAAGTGATCTGGGAAACCAACCAAGGAAACCCCATGAACCACCCAAAAGAGAGCACAAATGGATGAGAGGAAATGGATATGAAAGTTTATAGGGCAAAGGCAGCAGATGGGGTTCTATTTAAGATGGAAAAGAAGTGAATACACAGTAAGTAATCAAGAGAGAGAGAAAAGAGTTATTAATTAATATGACAGAGATGCATGAGGGATGAGAGAGAGAGAGAGAGAGGGATTGATTGGTGGGTTTGGGGTGCAAATTGCAAAATAGAGAAGGATCAAATAAATAATGATGAGGGTTTTGTTTTGGTCACTTTCTGCCAAACCCTTCTCCTCCTCCTCCTCCCATCAATCTGTCTTTTCTTTCTCCATTTTCTCAGATCTCTCTCTGTGTCAATTGATCAACTAAAGTATTAAGCCCATTGCCCACCTCCAACTAGCAGTAGCAACCAGTTCCATTTAATCTAATAATGTGTATCACAAAACCCTAGAAATGTAATTCAGTTTTATTATTGTTGCCTTCAAGTTGAGCTTCCTGTAGTTTGAGATCATAAAAATTGAACCCATGAGAGTTGGGTTTATTACAAAGATCAACCTCCGTCTATTTCATGTATCTTAGTTTTGTGATAGAGTGGAGAGGGAAAAGAAAGAGAAATGATGGGGATGGCATGTTTGTAGGTCATATCACTCGGCGCCTGATGAATGGTTTTCAACCCAATGTGTCAAAGGACAAATTATTAAGTTCACACCAAACTCAATGCCGTATCACTCTAAGGTTATTTATTTATTTACTTATGGAATCAGGTTTTCATTGGAGGCTATGGGAAACTTTTTCATCTTGGTGGTTGACATTATTTATTTCAATAATAAAACAAATACATACTACTTTTAGAACCCCCATCCTTTCTATTTTCCTTTCTCTTTCTCTCTTTTGAGCCCTTTTAGGACTTCATTTCATGAGTTTTACTCAATTAATAAAAAGATAACTAAAATTAATAAAAAGATAACTAATCTAGGCTCTCGAGTTCTGGTTAGTAATCGAGACCCTCTACAATAGTATGATATTGTCCACTTTGAACATAAACTTTCATGACTTTACTTTTGATTTTATCAAATACCTCATTCTAATGGAAATAGTATCTCTTAACTCATGATATTCCTAATTAGTCAATGTAGGACTGCTCCTCTCAATAATGCTTAAACTTCTTCGATCACATTGTCCGATTATAAACCTAACTTAAATTGAGTGAATCAAGATTTCAGGATGATTGACAAAAGAAAGATTATTAAAATACTTTTCAAAGAGGCCATCTAATACACGTCAACATAAGTTGCACAAGTCTCTTGACTATTGGAAAGAACCAGCGTGCCAAAGGACGCATTGCTTTATTGGCAATGCTTCCAACCCAATATTCCATTCAAACTGGGTCAGCAACTTACTAAAAACTAATGATGATATGCATTGAATCAACATCCTCAGTCAAAATCTAGAAGGGCTTCCTATGTCTAAAATGTGTCAAAATATGTAATGAATAAATTAAAATTTAAATATATAGTCCACACAAAATAAAACGTTCATATGAACACATAAATTTCAAAATCTCAATATATAATATTTGTTGATGAGGAATTAGGACTTTGTCAATGAGAAAATGATTGTTACATGGATTAAGCAAAAGGAGGAGAGTAAAAGCTAAGGAAAAGTGGGAAATATGTGTGGACGATGAAATGGGAAATGGGAAATGGGAATAAGGAAGCCAAGACGCTGACGCAGCCAGGGGGTCCCACTTGTAGCCATGATCTGCGTGGCATCTTAGGTCCGTTTCACTTTCACAAACCATTTTTCAAAATCAAAACTGCAATCCCCCCTTCTGACTTCTTGTGTTTTCATTTCACATACAACAAAAGGGGGAATATGGAAAGTGAGTCAGTGTGAATTTTTCTGTATCCACTTCACTTGGGTGATAGCTGATTCCATTTCAGCTACCACCTTAACTAAGCTAGCTGTCTAATTAAAACATGATTTTCAAAGAACTATATTACAATACAAATAAGGAAAATGAAATTCAAAGCTACCCACTACTGAAAGTAAAGACACACATACTGAAGGGCTTTGAAGGGGATTCAAATTGACATCAGTAAAAAAGAAAAAAGAAAAAGGAAAGCCTTGGAGTCAAAGGGTAAAAAAGGTGGAAAGAGGGGTTTGGCTGTCTCTTTCCGCCAGTCCATGGAATTGCAAGGTCAAGAATACAAACTTACAGTGGGATGGATGGTTGGTTGGTTGGTTGGTTGGTTAAAGAGAGGAGAGAGAAAGAGAAGGGAGGAGGAAAATGGTCCATTTTGTCGAGTGAAAGGTCGCAGTCATGAGGAAGCAAATAGTTTAATGAAAAACCTTAACAGTTATACCATAGAAAAGGAGGGGGGAGGAAATTTTGAGGGGGAAAAAGAACAAAACTCCCAGCAATATGTATAAGTGTGTGTCTGTACGCCTGCATTTATGAAAGCAACCAACATCCCCATATCCCTCATCTTTTCTCTGTCTCTGTCTGTCTCTCTCTCTCTCTCTCTCTCAGAGAATTTTAATGGCTTGAAATCTACCTCCAACGACACGCATTGAATTCACCAGTTTCAAAATCATGGAATGGGTTTTTATTTTCTTTTTAGACTCTTGTCTTTGGAATTCGGTTCGGTTTTGTCTGATGCACACAGCGCAGAGCTACTGCCAGAGAAGAGGGTAGGAGGGATGTGGTGTGTGCTGTAGTCACTGACAGAGGCCATGATTGAATCACGGGGATGAGGGAGGAAAGGAATAAGGATGCCTTCCCACCCCCCAGATGAAGCTTTTCAATACAACAGATGCAAATACGAATACAAATACAAATACTGAGATTCCATTGCCTCTTACCTTATTATCCTTTGCCTTTCCCACCGTCGAGGACACTGCCCTATCATCATCCCCCCATCTTGTCTCAAGATTGCTGCCCAGATCTTATCATCACCACCCCCGATTTTATTCTCTCCTCCTCCTCCTCCTCCTCCTCCTCCTCCTCCTCCTCCTCCTCCTCCTCCTCCTCCTCCTCCTCCTCCTCCTCCTCCACTTTATCCTATATATTTGAATCTAGAAATTAGAATCAACCAACGGAGTAATGTGTTAATATGCATTTCTTTTTCACTGAAGTACTCGGGCTAAAACATTTTGTTATAAACACGTCTAAATTCACTTTATAATAAAACTCCATGTTTTTTTCTAGGTCGCTTGGTGTTGGTGGCTGATTAAAGTGATAATATTCCACAAAGTATTAAAAAAAACGTTTTTTCCATGCTAGATAGTGGAATTACCTATTCGTCGACTCTTGCAAGAAATTTGTTGAACATCATTGTAAGACATGCAAGCATTATCTATTTTTGGTAGACCAAATCATTGCTAGACTTTGAACACTTGAAGCAAAGTCGCAATATTTGTAGAAGAAACACATGGAACAGCGAAAACTACTTTTAATTAAAGTAATTTGGGTCTCCCTAATTATTGTTTTTGGTTTTTGAGTCCAAGGCTATAACCACTACTTATATTACAAATTTAGGTCTCCATAAGTTTTTGGTATCTACTTTCCACTCATATTTTCAAAAATGAAAAAAAAAAATCAAATCAAATCAAATCTTGTTTTTTTAAAAAAAAATATATATAATAACTATAAATTGAAGTTTTTTTTTTTTAGGATAGGTGAAATTCATAATAGAGAAGTTGAGAAGCAACGAACATAAATTTCAAAAAATATAAAACTAAGATCAAAATGGTCATTAAACAATACCTAAAGAAACGGTTTTTTAAAAATTGACTTTTGTTTTTTTAATTTGGCTAAAAATTCAAATGATTTTTTTTTTTAAGAAAAAATGCAAACCATGGTTAATAAATTATGAAAAACAAATATAATTAAACTAAAAACTAAATAGTTATCCAATTTGGTTAAGCTGATTCAAGACTAATTTGATAGACAAGACACCAATTAATATTTTAAATGTAAATTCCTTACATGATATTTTTGAAAAAAAAATGTTAAAAACCATCGAAAAACTACTCCCAACAGAAAGTCTTTGTGATTTTGTTTTATTCTATTTTATGAATTTATTAATCCTAGAAACAATATTTGAACTCAATTTTTTATAACGTATTTCCTTACGTAGCTCAATTTAAAGCTTCTAAACTCCAAATCATGGGAGACGCTATTTGAGTGTTTGTATTGAGAGTTTTGGGTATAGGTTTATGTTTAAGCAGATTTGGGTTAGTATATCAAATTCATGTTTGCTCATGGGATTTGTAAGTATAGGGTTTGACGGACAAGCTAACGAGTTTGCAGCCTAGAACCCACTCATTCCTAAACCCTCCACTTAAACGTTTAGTAGCTTAAAATGTGTTAGAAACCACAAACTTCTACAATATTATGATAGATCCGTTTTGAATATAAGTCTTCATGACTTTACTTATACTTTTCTTAAGAGATCTTATATCAATGGAGATAGTATTTTTTGCTTATAAATTTATGATATTTCCCTTAATTAGCCAATGTGAGACTCCTCTCCCAACAATCTTCTCCTCGAACAAAGGACACCATAAAACCTCTCCTGAGGCCTATAGATACCTTAAACAACCTTCCCTTAATCGAGGCTCGACTCCTTCTCTTGAGCCCTCAAATAAAGTAACACTTTTTGTTCGACACTTGAGTGACTTTTGACTACACTTTCGAGGCTTACAACTTCTTTGTTTGACACTTGGAGATTCTATTGACATGACTAAGTTAATAGTATGACTCTAATACAATGTTAGAAACCATGGACCTCCACAATGATATAATATTATCCACTTTGAGCATTGATGATTTTATTTTAGTTTTCCCAAAAGGCCTCAGACCAATGAAGATAATATTCCTTACTTGTAAACTTTTGATTTTTCCTTTAATTAGCCAATGTAGAACTCCTCTCCCAACAATCTTCAACAAAATGTGAATCTCGGGCCCTAAACACCCACATGAGTCAAACATTCCAAAATGATCCCACTACCCTTCATTTAGTCTAATGTTCATTTGGTCTTACATATAGGAAAGGACTTTCATATGGTTTTTTCCTTGGCCATGGTGCAACTCCAACAACTTCCATTCATTGGGGAACGTGTATGCCATTGTAGGGACGACCACTAGAAAAATTCACTTACGCATGCTTATAAGCAGCCAATTTCTTTCTCATTCTTAACTAAAATTCAGAATGGTTGACCAAAACAAGTAGAATTTCATTCAAAGAAACAGGCAGCAAGCAAGCAGCAAAACCAACAACACTTTGTTATTGTTCAAGTGGGCCTTACACTTTTGCTTACCGCACAGCTGGATGGGATTCCCACACTGTTTCCAATGAATGCGAACCGTTGTGGTTAAAAAGTGGATATCTGCCGTAATGAAAATGTCTCAAAGTCAATAAAAATCAACAGTTTTTTAACTGTACCTGAGAATCCCCAATTATGGTTCGGCGGTGGACGTCAGAGAGAGGTGTTCATCGCTGCTGCCCTTGGAGTCCTCCGCAAATCTACTTTACAATCCCGCATGTAGAGAATCTGAAAAGGCAGTTAGAGAACAAAAAGATGAGTGCTTGGTATATATTAAAAAGAAAAAGACCAATTTGCTGCAATCAGGACTGTTGCTGGTAGCTAATATTCAGTCACATGAATGGCAAACTCCCCCTTCTTCTTATCTTTTTTTTTTATTCTTTTTTGCTGACTCTGGCTTCGGACAGCAGTTTGAATGTCTTACCGAATAAAAAATCATAATTTCCAACAGGCATATAGGATGTGCTAGTGGTGGTGCTCGTAGATGATGAATCATGAACATATACATGTCAAATCTATAAAAGCAAACTAGCTAGCTGTGATTAATTAGTACCTCTTGAGAATAAATTAATGGGTCTATCCATTAATCAAGTGGCAGGTAAAACCAAGTTGCCCAAGTTTGATGACTGGGACAAGGTAGTAGTGTCCACACAGGACGGTTAGATTATTCTAGGAATTCAGAAAAAGAAAATGTAAGAACTATAATAGAGGTTCACTGTTGATGAACATGGCAATGGTCCAACTAATACAACATATACACGATGCAGGATGGGGCAAGGGAAGCCGTGGAAGGGTGGCGTTGGTCTGTGTATCTTTTGGAGTTTCAAAGCAAAAATGATAAGAGCCATTGACCATGGTATTGTGATGGTGATGCTTGGTAGTCTCTTCCGTGCTCTTCTGCCATGTGGCACTCTCTATAAGAATTAGGAGTGCAAACAGGTCCGTTCGACACAATTTATGGCCAAAATTATACCGAAACTAACGTTTTGAAATATCATATATGCCTAAACAAACTATCAAACTGATCCAAAATGAATTGAATCGATCAACTACCGATCAAACCATGTCCATGGTTGATATTTCAGCTTGCACGCCTAAACTCTCTCCCTACTTTCTCTTATGTCCTGCACTTCATAATGGATGTTCAAATCCCAACCCTTAACTGAAGTCATCCAATCAATATACATACTTACCAAATTTAATTTAGAGTTCTAATACACTAGACCCCTTTGCAAGATCCACAGAGGTTCACACATTCAGATCGACTTCAGTCTTCCTCCACGCCCTAACATTCATCCTAAGAATCGATGATTGCTCACTAATTACACCTCCAGATGTAAAGACAGACATCCATGTCTATGGAGTATAATCTTGAAAACAACATAAAATTTGTGAAAATCCAGAATTCATACTTACTGAAGGGAAGGTCCTACCCATGATAGGAGTTGCAGCCTGACAAGGAACGGGTGGGGTGTAAAAACTGGTTTTGCGGCAACAATTAAAAGACAACAAGTAAAAGACAACAAGTGCTCCTCTACCACGGTTTAGAAACATCGAAGATTGATCACTCAGCATGCTAAAGAGTTATACTCTTAAGATTTGCAGTTAAATTTTGGAAACTAACTTATTATGTAGTCAAATCTCAGAGAATAACATCCAATATAGGAAGATGGGGCTCGAATCGTACAAAAGCTTTGTTGGACCAAACAATTGAGAATTTCCAAAAACCACAACGAATTATGATGAACAAGTGATTAGGTATTTAGACTTACTATAAAACGAAGCATAGCTGATAGAAAGCCACAGTGGAGTGAGCGAGAATTAGACTGCAAACAAGAAAACACTCTATTCCAAGCTGATACAGTTTGGATGCCTCCATGATATGGCTGGCAGGAAGGAGCCAATGGGCCTGCAAGAAGCACTCTGAGGTCAGGGAAATAGAAAATCCATGATATTACTGTCGCACGATCCTTTCTTTTTCAAGTAATTAAGATTTGATGTCCATAGTCTTACACTTTGGAGGGGGGGGCGGGGCTTTGCAATGGCCTCACATTCAGGGATACTCTGCATTTGGAGTTGTGATCATCACTATAGAATATATGAATTGAGAAAAATTACAGAGGATATTATCCACAAACACCAACCATTCAAATAAACTAAAAAACTAGAAAATTCCAATAAACTGTTAGGGATATTGCTTAAAACATGATTCCAATTTATCAACACAGTACATACGAAGAACAAAGATTCATCATCGTACCTTGATTACAAGAATCCCAATACTCTCCAATAGAAAACACTGACTTTGCTGCTTCAACATATTCTTTCATGAACCAGAAAAACCCTGAATTCCAACATGAGCAAGTAATTTGTATATTATAATGTATGTTCTAACAAATTTGTGACTAAAAGCATATCACATTGAGGCAGAAATTTCATCGATAAAAAGATTTCCATGTTAATCAAACTTTTGTTAGTCCACGGGCATACATAATCCGTCAAAAATCCCATGGGAAACATGGATCAAATAAGAAGCATGCATTATCGTAGTCACCCATAATACTTGGGATGAAAACCTTGACGTCTTAGTTGAAGAAAATAGGGCTGTCCTGCAACCACAATCAAAGACGAAAACAGCATGACACTCCATAAAATATAACCTCATTCGTATTGTGCGATCTTAACTTCGCTATCCGAATGCCCCCTCGAACAAGGAAAAGGAAAGGAAGGTAACGAGCTAGAATGATAACAGGGTACTTGGCGGCGAGATGGAGACAATTCATGGCTCTAGCTTAATTCCGTAAGCGAAATTTTGAGAATCTATTCCTCAATTCAAACTGGATAAAACATCAACTTCTTAATGTGTTTAAACTAACAAGCAGAAGATGCGATGAACCTTAATAATACGAATAATCATCCGAAAAGTAGAAATCTCAGATTGGCGCGAAGACATTTACCGGTGATAAATTAAAGAAAGAGATTGGCGCGAAGACATCCACCATTTGCAATCGAAGGATCGGTCTCAGAAGTTTGAAGGCCATTTGATCTGCAGACGCGTGGTCTCGAGATTCTTCCCTAAAACCAATCGAAGGAGAGTGGGATCCGGACCTTGGCCTGTGTGTTCCGTGGCTAACCATTTTGCAATGGCATAAGAGCTAAGAAACTGACGGTTTCGTGGGACGTCCGCTAATAATTGCTACCTCTGAACCTCCCCGGGTTAAACTAAACTCAATTTGGCGGGTTGGCCTATTTTCAACTATTAATTTGTTGTATTATTTATTTATTTATTTATTTTTCCTTTTCTCCGATGGAATGTTTTATTTGAGGTGGTTTATGATTAAATACCCCTTCAACGTGGACGGAAATTTGGAAGTCCACATTTTATTAAAAATATCCATAAAATATTAATATAATAGATACTTTTCAAAAAAAAAAAATTTATTAAAATCGTGCAAATAACAGAGTAATATTTACTTTTAAAAACAGTTAAAAACAAGTAAGTAAAATAGTACTATCACAAAAGATATAGAAAAATGTTGGGATGATTTACCATTTTATCTTATTGTCACATTTTAATTACTTCGACACAAATGGTGTATAAGTATTTTTAAATGGTAAGAGTTTTTTTTTTTAATTTTAAACTTAAGAGTATTAATAAAATTATTAACAAATTTAAATACTTTTTAAACTTTCTCGAAATTTGAAAGTATTTTTTTAAAATAAAGTATTAATGGTGTGAAAAATTTTGTGTGTTTTTTTTTTTTTTTTTTGTAAGTTTAAAGATAAGTTTGAGATTCTTTTTAAATTGTTTTTTATAAATTTAGCTAATTTATGAAGTAAAAAAAAACCACTATTCTTACCGTAAGAAAACACTTCCACCAACAGAAAAAAAATGAAATTTAAAGAAAATATATATTTTAAAAAAAATAATACGAATCTATTTTTGACATGGAACTACTAACATCTGTTGGGACTCTAAAACCCTAATGGAGAATTCAGTCTGTGCCCCTGCCTGAGCAAAATGGATGAAGAACCGCCAACGCAAACCAGAAAGTCGCCGCCACAACCATCGATCGAAGAACCAGAACCCAAGAAGCTTAAAATGTCATCCACAACCACCACCTCGGATGACGAAGATGTCAATTCCAATTCTGCGGCACCGAAGAAACAAAGGTACAAGCGCCGCAAGATTGCTATTTTCTTTGCCTACTGTGGCGTCGGTTATCAAGGGATGCAGAAGAATCCAGGCGCTAAAACCATTGAAGCCGACCTTGAAGAAGCCCTATATCTTGCCGGTGCAGTCCCGGAGCAGGACCGAGGGCTCTCGAAGCGCTACGATTGGGCCCGCTCGGCTCGCACTGATAAGGGCGTGAGCGCCGTGGGTCAGGTTGTTTCCGGTCGCTTCTACATCGATCCGCCAGGTTTTGTTGATCGTCTCAATTCGAATCTTTCGCCCCAGATTCGAATTTTCGGGTACAAGCGCGTGACGGCGTCATTTAATGCGAAGAAGTTCTGCGATCGGAGAAGGTATGTTTACCTAATTCCTGTCTTCGCTCTCGATCCTAATTGCCATCGTGATAGAGAAAGTGTGAAGGCTAGTTTAGGGTCTGGTAACGAGCTTGTGAAGTGCTTAGAGTGCTCTGAACGAGGACGCAAGGTCGAAGGCTTGATGGGCAAGCGCAATTTCGAAGTAAAAACTGCGATATCTGAATCAGACATTTCGCCCAACACTGGAAACGCCATTGAAGTTTCTGATGTTCTGGCAAATGGTGCATTGGAGGACAATGCCACGGCCTCCGATTCTATCAAAGAAACTAGCGTTTTAGTCGAAAACAGTGGTACTGAACTCAATGTTGGAACCGAAGCTACTGCCAAAATTGAAGGCAGTGAAATGTCTGGATTAGGGAACGATTCGGAGAATGTTGTAAGCAAAGAGAGCGTTAATAGGAACGAGAAACCCTCAGGGAGCTTCAAGTATGGCGAGGAGGAGAAAGCTAGGTTCAATAGGATTTTGAAGAAATATGTCGGAACTCATAACTTCCACAATTTTACTACCAGAACAAAAGCAGAGGACCCTGCTGCTCGTCGCTTCATCATTTCATTTGATGCGGCGACCACCGTCGTCGTTGAAGGCATTGAATTTGTGAAATGTGAAGTTGTGGGGCAGAGTTTCATGCTTCACCAGATCCGGAAGATGATGGGTCTTGCTGTGGCAATCATGAGGAACTGTGCTCCAGAATCATTGATTGAGAAGGCTCTGCAACAGTAAGTAATTTCCATTTTCAACTACAATTGGCTTTGATTTTCATTTCATTTGTAAATAGAATAGAATAGAATAGAATAGAATAGAATTGGATTCCATCAAGTTTTGGTAATCAAAATTGAAACACAGGGATGTAAATATCAACGTGCCCACTGCACCTGAGGTTGGGCTGTACTTGGACGAGTGCCTATTCACATCATATAATCAGAAGTGGAAAGATAGTCATGAAGAGGTATCTATGAAAGCATACGAAGAGGTAGCAGAAGATTTCAAAATGAAGCATATATATTCTCACATTGGTTCCACAGAGCACAAAGAGGGAGCCGTTGCCTTATGGCTGCATTCTCTAAACCATCGCAATTATCCTGATTTACGCGTTGCTGATGAGGCTGCAGATAATGCTAAGAACACAAGTGTTGACATCGAGACACAGGCTGAGACTTAGAAGGTCTTCTTCCACCTTTGCTTTTACCTCCCATTTGGATACTTTCAGCAAAAAAATATTAGTTTTGATTCATGATTTAGTGCTTCTTTAACTTCAACTCTAATCAGATCATGCATAAATTTTGTTCAAGAAAGTGAGGCAAATCCATTAACTATGTTATGTTCTGATTAATATCTCGAGTCATGTTATTCTTCTATACCCCTACAAGGGTTTGAACTATTTGTACGGGAAATTGTTTAATCTATATGGTCAACCCGAAGTAGTTATAACTTTTGCGCTATTAGATGTAGGAACTCTAAAATAGCTTAGATCTACCTGTTAAAAAAGATTGGTTCTTGTGTTTTCTTTTCAATTGGGCCCGTGCTTTCGAGATCGTCGATCTAGAGTGGATGTAGACTCATAAGTGTTATATCTTAGGTTGTCGAATAACTCGAGAAGTGGCCAACCCCGAAACCTTAAAGGGGAGAGGTCAAGTACTTGGTATACTCACAAAAAAAAAAAAAGTCTCATTCGACAAAATTTAGTATGGATTTCTTGAAATTAGAAGTTTTGGCAATAAACATTGAAGATTTCTAATGAATGCGTGCATTGTGTTAATAGTAACATGTATGTATTTGTTGTTTTCCATTTAATCCTTTAGTTTATGTAGTTTTTTTTTGTTTTGGAAAAGTCTAATTAATGGATTCTATTTCTATCAGTTAGTTTGTAGGTCTTTTTCCTTGGGCTTTTAAATTTGGCCATAGTGGTTTTTTCCCTCAGTTTAGTTAGCCTCAATAATTTATTCTTTAAAAAAAAAAATACAAAAATTAAAAATTTGAACGAAATAATAATTTGGTTGACCTTTTATATTGAAGAAAGAAGAAACAATAATAATGTCTCTTTAAATTCGTGGAGAAAATAAAAGAACTCCTCATCATTCAGAACAAATATCTTCTGGACGAAGAGCAAGGCCTTAGAAAAATGGCTGACTGGACCCAACTTCCGCCCGATCTCCTGCAAGTTATCTCCGATAACCTCACCGTCTACTCTGACTATCTCCGATTTCGAGTCGTCTGTCAGAGCTGGCGATCATCGGTCCCCAAACTCCCTCGCCGTCTTCCTCCCCAGCTCCCCTGGCTCATAATTCCTCTGTACCACGACTCCCGCTGCGGCTTATTCAACTTTTCTGACAACAAAATCCACTTCCTTCACCTTCCGGAGGCTTCTCTCGGGAAGCGCCGGTGCGGTTCTTCCCACGGCTGGCTTGCGATCCTCGATGAAACTCCGACAATCCTCCTCCTCAACCCCTTAACCAGAGCCAAGCTCCGTCTGCCTCCGCTCTCCACGTTCCCCAACGTAGTCTCTTTCGATTACTCCAGAGTTGGCCGAGAATACCTGATCCGTACACCCACTGGGCACATCTACAGCCGAAATTTGCGGCAGATGCGCGATTCTTTTGTCAAGAAAATCGTTCTGTCCTCAAGTCCATCGAACCAGAACGATTTCTTGGCCGTGGCGATTCTGAATCATAGCGGCGATTTGGCATTTTGCCGGAGTGGCGGTCAATCCTGGACGTTCGTCGATGACGCACCGTCCGATTGCGAAGATATTGTATACTCCGACGGGGTGTTCTACGCGGTGGATAAGCACGGGGTCATTTCGGTGATGGATCTACGCGGTTCCCGCTCTGAAGTTTCCCTGGTTACTACAGGAACCCAGTCGGCCGGTGATATACAATACTTGGTAAAATTAGGGCGCGAGTTGCTGCTGGTGAGTCGGTATTTGGATATTGTCAACGACGCCATGGTTGACGAGCTGATATCTGTAATCTATCGGACGGTACGATTTGAGGTATTCCGAATGGAATGGGAAGGGCCGCGATGGGAGAAGGTCGAAAATTTGGATGAAATGGCACTGTTCGTAGGGGGAAATTCTTCAATGGCTTTCTCTGCATCTGATTTTGGTGGAATCTCAGGGAATTGTATATATTATACGGACGATTACTCTGACAACGATTACCAGGGACAGGGTGAAGAACCGGATATGGGGATTTTTCGATTGTGCGACGGAAGCTTCGAGCAGCTGCCGTATTACTCCGGCGGCTCCCATTCCCGACGGCGTTTACTTCCACCGATTTGGGTAACTCCGAATCCTTGCTAATTGTGCGTTTCCGGATCGTTTCAATTGAATAATTAATGGCATTTCATCAGTGATCGAGATAATCATAAATTCAAATTTTCTTAACAAAAGTTGCCATTTTCTTTGCATAAATTATTTTTAATGGTTAATCTTTGGTAGTGCAATTATTCAATGGTGAAACAGAAGAGAACGGTTGAAGTATTTGAAGTTCATACCGCATGAAGAATGACCTCATGGATGCTAACGGTTACTTCCAATTTGAATTTGAATTGGAAATTGAAATAATTATGGTTATTGGGTGGTTACTAAAATTACGAAAGTTGCTTTCTTGCTCATCACCAGTTACTGTATTTTCATGATGAAAATGAAAAATAAATTGATATATTAAGCAAAAAGACTTGTCTTCTTTTTTTTTATCAAAAAAATCAATTGTCTTGTCACCCCTCATGCACTAATTTAGGGTAGACAAATCAGTACGCAATAGTGTCTTATCACACAGCCTACTTAGCCTGTAGGACAAACAAACACAAGTATGGAAAATAAATTCAATCTTACCTTACTTTTAATTGTGTTTTTTTAAATACAAACAAAAAGTATGGTCAGGTTAATTTTAATCTTACATCACTGAACACAATATCTTACAAGTTGATTGTAATAGTTTAGAGTAGTTGAATTAGGGTGGGGTTATTACAAAAAAAGATTCAAAAAGGAAAGGGTAGGAAAGATGCCAAATAAAAAGATGCTGAAAATAAATTGGGCAGCAACGAAAAGGAAGAGGTGGGTGGCAATATAGACCACTCAGTGCAGGTTATGCATGGAGGGACGAGAGGAGACACTGAGGGAGTGGATAGGGGGAAGCAAAAAGCACAAGAGGAGGAGGATAGTGAGAATGGCCCCATTTCATGTCCATTTTTATTATTTTTGGATTTTACTTTTTACTGGGACTGGGGTGCGTAAAAGTGGGGAGTGATATGAAGTGAAGTCTCGTAGCTCCAGAAAGTGGATTCAAATATGTCTATCTTCTAAAAGAAAGGGATTCGAATTCGAATACGTTTATCTTATGAAAGAAGATTCAAATATGTCTATCTTATGAAAGGAGATTCAAATATGTGTATCTTCTAAAAGAAAGGGATTCGAATATGTCTATCTTCTATAAAAAGAAAGGGATTCAAATATATCTTCGTTCCAGAGATACGAGATATGCTTCACAAACCCCAAACCCAAAAGGGAGTCGCGGAGTCGCAGGTGCATGTCAACGTTTGGTCGCAGACCCCTTCCAGACTTCCAATGACACGACTCACACCCACACGCAACAAGATTAATTACATGAATCCCTCATTTCTTTATTCATTTTTTTTTTCTTTGTTCACTGGTCTTTGCCCCAATCCATCTTTTCTTTATTCAAATCTCGCACATAAAGCCAATTCTGCATAACAGTTGCCTTTCACGCTTCCAACCATCTTCTTTAATTCCACCCTCCCTCCTTTAATTTACTTACTTTATCTTGGAAATCATATGTTCTTTACTACCATCATTACTCCTCCTCTTCCCTTTCCTTTCCTCTCTATACTACTACACTACTCCTACTCTCTCTCTCTCCCTTTTTCTTCTTCTTTTCTGATTTTCCGGCAGACTGGTTATGTCACCGCCGGCGAGGACTCAAAGCGGGAATGGCGGCTTAGATAAGCAGTATCCTCCGCCGCTTGCCACCCACGATGAAGTTGTTTCTGGCCCCATTGTTTTTTGGGACACTTTGAGGCGTTTCCATTTTATGATGAACACAAAGTTCATGTGAGTCACACATACTTTCTTCTTCGTCTTCTTCTTCTTCTTCTTCTTCTTCTTCTTGTGAATGAAATAAAGTAGCTTGATGGTACATTCATGGCGTCTCCACAACCACAAAACACCGCACTTTTACACTTTTCCGGTGTAAGAAATTTTTAATAAAATACAAGCCGGTCTCCTAATGGCTACTTTTGGCTTTCCTTGAATATTTTAAAGGATCCCTGTGATTGGAGGGAAGGAGCTAGACTTGCATGTTTTATATTCAGAGGTTACTAGAAGAGGCGGCCATGAAAAGGTAAGATTTGGGGCTTGGTCTTCCATTTTCAACAAAGCTTCTTCTGGGTTTCGGAGATGGAGTTTGTGTGAATCCGTTGTCATGGCGGTGTGTGTAGGTTGTTGCAGAGAAGAAATGGAGGGAAGTTGGAAGTGTGTTCAAGTTCTCTCCTACCACCACCAGTGCTTCCTTTGTATTGAGAAAACATTATCTTAGTCTTCTCTACCACTACGAGCAAGTTTACTTGTTCCGCCGCCAGGGCCCCATCTGCGCCCCTCAAGGTGCCTTCTTTTGGTTCTCTCCTTCCGTTCTTTTTTTTATAAACTTTATCCACTTCTCCCACATCGGATTTGCTGTAACTCTGGTTTCGCTTTTGTCTTCCTTTTTTTTTTCTACACAGCGCCATTTTCTTTCGGTAGCCCTACCAGCGAAAACGAATTGGCTCTGGTGGAATATACCCCCAAAACAACGTCGTTTTCGCCTGGTCCGCCTGCTGAAGGTGACAAGCCTTTTACATTCACTTCTATTAATTCCTTTCTCTTTTCTTCGTGGGGTCCAGCAGTAAAAGTTATACAGTTCCCAACAATGGCTTCTATATAACTGACCCACTCCCACGTTTTATCTCTTGAAAATCTGTCTTCTTTTTTTGGTGTTTTTCAGTCACTGGAACAATTGATGGGAAATTCGATTGTGGCTACCTGGTGTCTGTGAAATTGGGATCTGAGGTTCTGAGGGGAGTTCTTTACCATCCAGAGGAGCCTACCGCGTCGGATCTCCGGCCCCAACCTACCAACGCCATTGTACCGTACACTGGTACCAGACGTCGACACTCTGGTCGGCGGCACCGGAGGAGCCGGAGAAAGGGAGACCCGAACCACCCCAAACCAAACAGAAGTGGGTATAATTTCTTCTTTGCAGAGAAGCATTACAAGCTCAAATCTCTGTACCCTAACAGAGAGAGGGAGTTCACCAAGATGATTGGAGAATCTTGGAACAGCCTCAGCCCTGAAGAAAGGATGGTATGTCTGTCGAGCTTTTTCTCTCGAGGTTTCAACAGCTTTAAACTTCGGTGGTTTTTGATCAAATGGGTGTTCTTTCTACTTTATTATTAGGTTTATCAAAACATTGGGCTGAAAGACAAGGAGAGGTACAAGAGAGAGTTGAAAGAGTACAAGGAGAAAATGAGGCTGGCAAGTGATGATGTTCATGCAGCTAACTATTCAAAGCAGCAGGGAGAGTAGAAGAGGGAAGGGAATTCAGCAGTTTGTAGGTTCTTTTTGAGATTGGGATCTGCTGCTGAAGTTATATATGATATAGATTTTGTATCATACTCCTACTCCTAACTTTATATGGCATACCATTACACCATAGGTTCCCATATCCTAAGTACTTGGCCTCAAGTTTTACACCCATTTCGAAGTTCACTCTGGAACTGTCATTTTATAGTTTCTTGAAACTTTTTGCTTCTTTAACCCATGGGATGGTGAGATCTTTCTTATTTTTCTTTTTTTTTGTTCTTCCCTGGAGTCAGAGACATCAGATGCTCTATGAAGACACCCTTCCTTCCATCCAAGGACGAGGAAGCCAACTAAATGAGCAGCTTTAGGAGAAAGGCTCTTCTTCCTTCTCGGCTGCCACATTAGAGTAGAATATGCCAACGATTAAATGAAAATTGAGATTTGCAGTGATTTAAAGTTTTGTTTCAAGTCACTATTAGATTGTTTCAGATCTCAATTTTCATTCAACATGTTTGAGAATTTTTACTCTATAAAGATATTATTTAAACATTTATGTAAGGATAATGTCTTAGCTTTTGAAAGAATAAGAGTAATTTTCTTAAAGAATTGCTTCGACAAACATGGTCAGAAACAATGGATCAAAAATAGTAAGAACACAAGAATGGGGTTGCCTAGACAATACCTACCCATGTGTGCCACAAGGACAAAGACAAGGACTTTAGATCACTTCCACCATTGACTATTATAGACTTATAGCAGGACCATTGAGGTCGAGTAACAACCAAAGGGTTTCGGCCAAGATGTTTTCTCTATAACTGGCTTCCGAGTCTTCCCCCTTTGGGTTGCGCTTGGGAGTGTCTATCCTCAATGTTAATGCAAAGGTTGTTTGTTTCAGTCATGGAATGGCTTGATTCAATTTTGAGTTTTTATCAAAACTGAAAAGCGCTAAACTCATGAGGCTAAACAAATATCTCGACTAGTTTGAAGCACAAGCATGAGTTTAGTACATAGACAGTGAGGGTAGGGAATAAATGTTTCAACTCTGCCATATGGTTTAGGTCATGAGTTCAAGGTAGAGGATTTGGGATTTTAAGTCTAAAAACAAGCTATACAATTTTACATATCATAATGTTTATGCAAGCTCGAACTTCTATAACTCATTCACTTCACAGTTCAAATCCAGTTACAAAAGTTGTACGAACTCAAGCTTACTGAACTTGTGTTTGAGAATCATACCCCGAAGTGTCTGTTCATGTGCATTTGTTGAGACCGTGAAAGAAACGGTGTTTTCTCCTTCGAGAATGCCTTCTGGAATTCTTTGACATGACATACGGGACAAAATGCACCTGCAAAAAGTTTTTGTTTTCTGTATATTATGACTGAATTTTCAGCCTGGATAGAATTTCTAATACTTTGACATGATTTCTGCTGGTAAGAATGTCAATCGGATCATACAACGTTTAGGAAATAACCTGAGAATTATTACGGATTCCAAAATCCTGAAGCGCAGGGCTATCATCAAGAATCTTCTCGTTGTGGTGTGCTAGGCAAAAATTTGCCCACACATGCTTCCTGCAGATCCACAAGCGAAAGACTTCTCATCAATGCACAACGATCATAGAACGATTAGCTAAAAAAGCTATCAACTAATCACTTTTTATGGTTGAATTCACCAAAAATGAAGAAAGAGTACCATGAAATGTGGCGATGTCCCATCTTGGATTGCTCCATCTCGTTTACTTTCTTCTTGATAGCGAGCTTCAAGTCCTTCAACGATGCGGAATTCATGATCGCCACATCTAAAGCATGAACAAGATCGCAAATCGCATTTCAGCAGTTCATAAAACAAAGTTTTTGTGAAAATGCCAGTTAGAGAAAGAGGAGGAACGTTAGAAAAGTGTGTGTACCAATTGTGGTGCCGTCGAGCTTAAGGACAGAGATGCGCATGGCACTGCCCAATTCGAGGCTGATGAGCGTATCAACGTCCAGTAAGGTGGGCTTCTTGGGGACATCGGCCAGGATAGGATCGTCAAGCAAAGCAGCGAGAGTTGAGTTTAACCTAACTTTCTTCACGTTGGTGCTGTGGTAACCTACGACATTCTCCTCTTCTTTACTGCTGGACTTCAATGATTCATCTCCGTCCTCCTTCATCGCTACACAGTTATGATTCTATCACTCTTAACCATAAATTCACTTCAGCAAATCAGCATTACCTAGAACCTTCGCAGCAAGCCTAATTAATTTTCGAAGTTACATATTTTCTATATAATTATCAGTACAAACTAATATTGACTTGATAGGTTTAAATCATGATTTGATGGACACAGATAGCATATACAAGAAATTAGATCGTAACTTCCAATCATCACGATGTGTTCTTGGTCATCAAATATTGAAACAGTGTATTTTTTATAAATGAAAAAAAAAAAAAAAAAAAAAAGCCAACCTGTTTCTAAAGGTTCTATAAGCAAAAATGTTAACATCCCAAACAACAAATTTCGAAAAACTTCTTACAGAGTTCAATCAAAGACCAAAAGTTTAAACCTCACCTTAACTCACAAGGGAAAATTGACCGGATCGTTCACCGTCGGAATACACCGGAGGGAAGGAGTCAGTCTGCGCTGTTCGCCGGAGGTGCCTGTGCGTTGTGGAGGTGGCGAATCTGACTGTTCCTGCCGAAATCGAAGTCACCGTCAATGCCGAAATGTGGAACTGCAGGGCTGCCGATGAGAGCTGACTGACCTTTAGGTCACCACTGACTCATCGCCGGAACGTGTGAATCGGAGAGAAATCTCGGTTGGATACCGTTCGCGCCGCCGGATCTGCTACAGGAAGCGTCGGAGGTGGTGGAACTGCGCGTGGCTGCCGCTGGAGGGTACCGCCGCGCGGTTCTTCAGTTTCCGGGTATGGTCGGGAACTGCTGCGCCGCCGTCTGAAGTAATCGCCGTGGCTGTGGACCGCCGCCCCCGCCGTCGGTTATGTGGGTGTTGGAGTTGGAGGAAGAGGGAAAAGAGGTGTGTTTGCGTGGGTAAGGAGGGAAATAGCAAATAGGAGAGAGAGAGAGAGAGAGAGAGAGAGAGGGGTTTTCTTTGGGTTTTGAAGAAGTAATATATATACTCTCGCTTTTTCTTATGAAAAAAAATTGAATTTTAACTTTTCAATCATAAATCATAGAATTACTACTTATCACCGTCAGCCTCATAATTTTAAAATTTTAAAACAGGCGAGAGAGCCTCATAATTTTAAAAACAGGTGGGAGAGGTTTTGTTATCCTCTCCAATGGAGATGGAGTTAGATTTATGGATAAACAAACCCAATGAAATAATAATAATAAAATTCTAAGAGGTGTGGATACTTCATTTCCACACCAATGTTCAGCGTTAAATGCTGTGCAAAAAAGCTCGACCAAATCTTCTTCTATCATAATTCATCATTCAGTCGTATCTCCACAATTTCTTCTAAGTTCAAATAATGTACAAAAATAACTAAAATGAGTTTGTATGAAATAATGACGCTTACAAGACGTCCGGAGTCCGCGAAAGGCAATATGGAGTAGATTGTGGCCATATCGAGTCTAAAATCGTGACAATCTCTTGAACCAGCGCAGCTCTCCTGTTCCACCTCTCTTTCATGTTTTGATGGTTCAGTTTGTGCGTAAGACCCACCCACATCCTCACCTTCTCAAGATCTTCAACATCTTTCATCACAATTTGTAGATCTGGGTGCCATTGCTCCCCCATGCTCTCAATATACCTGCATACATTGACTCATCAAACCCATTACACTCTCTCTTCTCTCCAATTTTGTGACGTGCCAAAATCCACACTTTGCCCTATCACATATCGCCGTCAACCTTTAAAACACGTCTGTTAGGGAGAGGTTTCCACACTCTTATAAGGAATGTTTCGTTCTCCTCTCCAACCGATATAGGACCTTACAAATTCTGAGAGCCAAACCCACAAGATACGTCTTTAAAGGCTTATAGATACAGTCTATTCCAAAGTAAACCATACCTGGTTATCCGTTCTTTCAAAAGGGCAACTTTCTCCCATGGAGTAGAGATGTGGATATAGAAGTCAACTCCCTCTCCCATGTCTGGACTACGGTAGTAATTGCCAATGGCTTTGGTAGCCAGCACACTGTTGGGGTAGCTGATCCTTTGGTTATCATATCTCAGGAAAACTGTTGTTAATATCTTCATCTCTTCAACAACCATCTGGAAAACCGAAGAAAGTTAAGAATGCGTCGCTAAGAGCAAAACAAATTGTTTGGCTAGAGAGTTCTGTACCTCGACGCCATCCACTTCGCAGCGATCGCCAACGTCGAATGGGTGCATCACAAACAAAAAAATGATAGCTTCGAAGACCGTCTTACATGTGTTGCCAAAAATAAAAGCCAGCAGAAGAAGCTGTGAAGTTATGAAGATGAGGAAGTGCAGGACGGGAGTTCCAAATATGATAAGCCAGATTACCAAAATTGTTAAAGCTACAAAGATGTTTAGCAAGTTGTGAAGATCATTAACAGCTGTATTTGCATCATTGAGAGATAGAACAAGCACTTTTCTCTGCTTAAATGCATTAACCTGAAAACACATCAAAGAAAAAAAAACATATATATATCCATTACATTGCCTAGCGGATATTGTTCTCTTCTAAGTTTCCCCTCAAGGTTTTAAAATGCGTCCGCAAGGGAAAGGTTTCCACACCCTTATAAGGAATGTTTTGTTCCCCTCTCCAATCGATGTGGGATCTCACAATGAGAACGTGAGTTTAGTATTCATAAAGACTTTTTTCTCCGACAACTTACTCTCCTAAAGCTAATGAAATGGGTCGGGTTTTAAGTTGACTCTAGGACTATTTCTCATTGAAGGAGGGTAAGGTACCATGCATTTTGAGTAGGGACAAGGTAAGGTACCATGCATTGTGAGTAGGGACATTTGTCGCGTCTAAAAAAAAACTACTTTCCATGTAACAGCCTAAGCCCACCGCTAGCAAAGTTTGGAATTTTCCTTTCGGGCTTCCCTTCAAGGTTTTTAAAATGCGTCTATCAGGGAGAGGTTTCTACGCCCTTTTCGTTCCCCTCTCCAATCGATGTGGGACCTCACAATCCACCCCTTGGAGGTCCAGCGTCCTCATTGGCACACCGGTGTCTGGCTCTATACCATTTGTAAGAGCTCAAGGCCACCACTAGTAGATATTGTCCACTTTGGCCCGTTACGTATCGCCGCCAGCATCACAGTTTTAAAACGCATTTGCTTAGGGCGTTACATACCAAGTTGGAGTTTCATAAATTTGACATAGTTAGAAATAGCTTAAAAGCTTTAACTGAAACATCTACCTCCAAATATTACATCATCATTACACAGCAAAACAGGATAAGGCAAGTAGAGTCAAGGGCAGGGCCTTACCATCCACTCTCTAAAAGAGGACTCATCAATGCATTGAGTTTCAGCGGTTGTTCCAAATAAACCCATCGTCACTAAAGCTTCCTCTTTATTCATAAATCGCATTACATCTTCTATATAAATACAGCTGCAACAAACACAGCTCACTGTATCATGTAATGAAATTGAATATTCATGAAAAGAAGAACGAATTCAAACAGAGAACTCACTCTGACCCACGTTGGACAACTCGCCGGAAAATCCTCCCAGCTGCCTCTTTCGCCTGCCGTTCACTCCTAATATGCAACAAAGATTCTTCTTTCGTCTCCGACAGTATCTTCTCATCAAGAGTTAACAAAGCTCCATTTCTTACAATATTCATCATTCTCCTCATATTCCAAGCTGATATATTCTTCTGGTTCAGTTTATTTAACTCATCAACTGGGATTTCCTCATCTTTTCTGTTTGATTCTACCTTCAATTGTCTCGAGCCATTGCAATTTACGAGTCTGCCACTGCATATAACTCTACCACTTTTGGAACTTTCTTCTTTTCCATCGGCAATTTGTTCATCCTTCATCATATCTTCAGAATTTGGCCTCTCAAACAATGGCAAACCAGAGAGCGTCACGATCACATACTGACTGAACAAAGCCTCCTTAAGCCTTTCAAAGTAGTTATTAACGTGGAAAAACGAAGCCAGAATCTTAATGACGAGCGTTTTCAGAAGCCATATCGAAGCAGCCACGAGAAAACAGATCAAAATCTTGGTGACATAAGGCAAGATCTTACTCTGCGTCTTTCTCTGAACCTTGTCGTTGAAGATGAAATGCCAAACAACCAAAATCAGAGACATCCATAGGCAATTTTTTACAGCCTTTCTCAATCCATAAACGAAATACAGAACCCGTTTCCTTAACAGGAAATTCATCTCGATGATTTTCACCATCAATCCAACGGCCATTAATGAAACCATATGTCCACAGATTACCGCTAGAACAGTCAACTCCCATTTCCACAGCGGAAGACCCCAAAACGTCTCCCTCTTTAAGATTGAAATCCATCGATTACAAATCAAACTCACAATAATGAGAAGAAAAACCACCAACTGGAAACCTAATAAGGGGCTTAACTTCAGTTGATTGTACTCTTCAGGCATATCCTCGGTGCCGTCTTGATTATTGTTGTTGTTACACTCATCTTTCACGGCGGTTTCCAGCTTTTGAGAAGAATCATCCTCAGGAGGATCCATCAACCGAGACTTCTTGCTAATCGGTGAGCTCCATGAACTTCCAGGAAACGAAGAGTTGGAACTGCAACGGAGCACCTCGCCGCCGCTGGAGCCCGAGGACGGCTGGCGGTTTTCCGGCTCGGAAAATTCTTTATCTCTTCGTCTCATGGTTTGTAAGGATCTCTCTGGTAAACACTGGAACTTCTTCTCCACTAATTCCTTGTCGTCCCCATTTCCGAAACTGTTGACCTTGAGGATAACATCTTCCTTTGGGGCCATTTAAAAAACAATGGGTTGATTCTCAATTCCAAAGGCGCATAAATACAGGTTGAGTACCATTTCAGAAGTTCCACTGCTGAAGAAAGACGAAATACAGTGGAGCGCATAAAGGTTGTGTGGGACAGCAATGGCGGAAAGGTAAAGCGGTTCGAGTGGAAAGGGCGCGCGTCAAGGAATCAGAGAATCTGGACCGTAGAAAGACGGGTGATTTTTATACCGATTTTGTAGGAAATGGCGGCAAAACTATCATCTTTCCTCTTTATGCTTTCCCTTTTTTTCTTTTTTTATTTCACTTTCACGAAGGCCTTTTATGGCCCAACAGAAAACTTTTGAAAGCCCGTCACCGATTGCTCCAACAAAATTCATACCATAATATTCTACTAAAATTCATACCATTATCAGAGTTTTTTATTTTTATTTTATTTTTATTTTTATTTTTATATTTGTTAAGTTGAACATGGTGGTGATGTAAAATAATTTCACAACTAGCCAATAATTATTTTACATTTGTTTAAAACAGTTATTTATTTAATTACTGTCATTTTCTACATCTATTTTTAAATTTCAAGATTTAAACTATAAATTTAATCCAAAATTTGACCATCCTTCAATTAAAAACAAATTTAAACAAACTCAATTACACCTTGAGTAAAAACACAACTAAGTTATAGATTACTATTATGTTTAATTCCTTTGTAGTCCAAACAAAAATAAAAAAACAATAAGAATAATAAAAAGGCAACCAAAAATGAAGAGGAGGAGAGAAGGTTATCCCATGCCACGTCATAGGGTGGAATCCAAATGAGCCAATCAGAATCACCCATTGCATTATCCGGCGTTTGATGTTAGAAGCCACTCAGAGCTCATCCACTCACTCCCACTCTCAAAACCACACAAATCCATCCCTTTCCCCTTCAATATAAACCACTTCCCCTCTCTTCTCCTCGTTGATCATTACCAATTTTCCAAATCCTACACTATATCCATGGCCACCGTCACCTCCGCCACCGTTGCCATCCCCTCCTTCACCGGCCTCAAGACCTCCGCCGCCGCTTCCAAACCCACCGCCGCCGTCCGCGTCTCCTCCCCCGCGGTCCCCAAGCTGACCGTCAGGGCCTCTCTGAAGGACATTGGCGTGGCCGTGGCCGCCACCGCCGCCAGTGCCCTGCTGGCCTCGAACGCCTTGGCCATTGAAGTCTTGCTAGGCGGTGACGACGGATCTCTAGCCTTCATTCCGAACGATTTCTCGGTGGCGGCCGGGGAGAAAATCGTGTTCAAGAACAACGCGGGATTCCCACACAACGTGGTGTTCGACGAGGACGAAATCCCAAGCGGAGTGGACGCCGGCAAGATCTCGATGAACGAGGAAGATCTTCTGAATGCCGCCGGCGAGGTCTACGAAGTCAATCTCACCGAGAAAGGAAGCTACTCCTTCTACTGTTCGCCACATCAAGGAGCTGGAATGGTCGGCAAAGTCACCGTTAACTGATCATTCGTTTTTCTCTGTAATCTTCTTTTTTCCATTAAAAATATGTTATTTTAAGTTGAATGTCTTTTGTTCTTTTTTTTTTCTTCTTTCCGTTCTACTCAGAGACTGCACGCTGTAGAGCTTCAAGATCCTTCGTATATGGGAATCATAAACCACCATTAATGTAATGTAATGAATCTGTTACTCTCTTCTCTGCTTTCCGTGGGCTCGCTTTCCGGCCCATTTCGGATTTACGGCCCAGTTTAATATAATCATTTTTTATTTTTCTTAAATAAATATTTGAATTATATTAAAAGGTAAAATGCGAAATTAATTTGTTTGAATCAATGTTGGGCCAATTCTATGATGTTGATGCAAGGGCCGAAATATTGGTTGAAGCCCAAGCCCAATAATAGAAACTCATAAAAATTAATAATAATAATTAAAAAAATAGCCTACGGCTTAGTATTAATTATAGCTCATATCTAGTAATCCCAGGAAATATTTATTTATTAATAAATTGTTAACCATTATAATTATAGAAGTAAATGAAAGCAGTACCTTAAAGCATAAAAACAAAGAGATTGATTAATAAATATTAAAATAAAAAAAAGGAGCCTTTATCAAAGAAGATTCCACGTGATTGCCAAGCCATCAAAACCCGGCAGTCATCCACGTCAGCACTGCTATTTCCAATGAAGCTAAAACGCTTCGTTTTTATCGACAATAAATTACAATTACCAATTTTTTAATTGTTTCTAATTACCGAACCCAGCCATCCAACAAAGCTCGTGATCTGTCAGTCATCGCACATGTATTTTTTTACGTTTTTAAATTCGAATAATGTTATTTATATTTTTTTACACAACGGAAATAACGTGTAAACACGTTCAGCTTTATTATTATTTTTTTAAATATAGATTTAAATCTCATTCATTTGAGTTACATTTTATTTTTATTTTAATATCTCCCGTTTTAAATCTTAGAGATGGTTTAGCCAAACTACAAGAAATTGAATTCGATTCCTTTTCCTTGTAATTTATACGCTTTTAAAAGTCTTAATTCATTCATTTCAATCAAATGAAGCTTTGAACAAAAACACACAAATTAGTTATATTTTTTTAGTATAGTTTTCATTTAGTCCCATATTTTAGTATTTTATACTTTTATCTTAAATATTGACTAAGGTTCTTAAGAATTTATTGTTAGTATTAATTTTATTTAATTAATTAAAATTTAAGTCAAATACTAAACAAATGTAAAAATATCTTTTGAAATATAAATATTAAATGTTAATTATATCAAAAATGAAATCAAATCAAACTGTAGTTTAAATATAAATATTTTCTTTTCTCTGTAAATTTAACAAAGATTCATGGATGTTTTTTTTTTATGAAATAAATGTAGTTTTAATAGGTTTAAATTTGATTAATTTTTTTTTTAAAAGACCAAATCCATTTTTAAATTTAATTTTTTATCTTTTCATTAAATATTTAATGGCCATTCCACAGTCCCCACCACTAAGAAAAAAAGAGAAAAAATTATATTTATTTTGATCATAAATTATAATATCTCCTGTTCTATTAAAAATATTATAATTATTTTATAATTAAAATTAGAGATGCACTAGGGAGCTTCCCACTCGGTTGTTTTATAATTATTATTATTATATTTATTATTGTGCTGTCAAATACTAAAAAAAACATTTCTTCGCCTGTGATCCCACGCAGGCGCAACTCACGTGCCGCTCCCATTGACAGCGCATTAAAACAGCTTCCTTTCCAAGGTTGCCAGTCTTCACAAAAATTCCTCCCCCTTTCCCTTCCTTCCTTCCTCCTCTCTTACGGAAATGGATTTTCTCCCTCTATTCATCACCGGAACTCTGGTAGCCGCCACCCTTTACTGGTTCTTATTCATCTATGGCTCCGCCGAGCGCCAAGGCAAACTTGCCGTCAATCTATCCGGCGGCTCAATTTCCTCCGAGAAGATTCAGGATAAATACAAACAGTACTGGTCCTTTTTCCGCCGCCCAGAGAAGATCGAAACCACTGAAAAAGTCCCTGATTTCGTAGATACCTTTTACAATTTGGTGACCGACATCTACGAGTGGGGCTGGGGTCAGTCCTTCCATTTTGCCCGTCCCATCCCAGGAAAGTCTGACAAAGAAGCCACGCGCCTCCACGAAGAAATGGTTGCCGACCTAGTCAAGGCCAAACCCGGAGATCGAATTCTCGATGTCGGATGCGGCGTTGGTGGGCCGATGCGGTCCATCGCTGCCCATTCCAAAGCCAACGTGGTTGGAATCACTATTAACGACTACCAAGTCGGACGCGCTAGGTTGCACAACAAGAAAGCCGGACTGGACGCGCTCTGTGAAGTCGTGTGTGGAAACTTCCTAGAAATGCCGTTTTCGGAAGGGACGTTCGATGGGGCTTATGCGATTGAAGCGACGTGTCACGCGCCGAAGCTTGAAGATGTATACACGGAGATTTACAGGGTTTTGAAGCCGGGTTCGCTGTTTGTTTCGTTGGAATGGGTTTCCACGGATAAATACGACACCGCCAATCCAGAGCATGTGAAGATCATTGAAGAGATTGCGAGAGGGAACGCTTTGCCTGGCGTCAAATCCTACGATGACGTGGCCAAGGCGGCTAAGAAAGTGGGATTTGAGGTTTTGAAAGAGGAGGATCTGGCCAAGCCGCCGGCGCTTCCCTGGTGGGACCGATTAAAAATGGGCCGACTCGCGTACTGGAGGAACCATATCCTCGTCACGGTTCTCGCCGCTTTGAGAATCGCTCCCAAAGGGACTCTGGAAGTCCATGAAATGTTGGTGGAGGCTGCCGATTATTTGACTCGAAGTGGCGACGCTGGAATCTTTTCGCCGATGCATTTGATCGTGTGTAGAAAGCCGGAATCGTCGAAATCTTGTTAGAGTAGTCGGGGCACTGGTACGGCGCCGTTTCACATGTCTATCTTCCTGTTTTTATTTCCTTTTTCTTTATTATTTTTCTTGTTTTTCGTCGTCGTCGTCGTCGTCGTCGTCGTCGTCGTCGTCGTCGTCGTCGTCGTCGTCCATATTTTCCTTCCGAAACCCTATTTTCAAGTTTTCGCCTTAGTTTTAATGTGATTGGAATTATTAATTAAGAAAAAAAATCGTTTTTTTATTTCTCTCTCCATTCTCTTCCTTTTGCAAGAAACGAAAGTGAAAACGTCGTCCGTGGCCGTTTGGTGAGTCGCAACTCGCGAGGTTTTGGTTGGCAATGACGTAGAGTATTCTTCCCTCGCATGCAATTTTAAAAAAATATAAATAAAAAAATCCGTAAAATATGTTTTTATTTATTTTTAGATAGAATTAAAACAGATCTATTTTTTGGGAAATAGTTGTATTTAGTATGAAATTGTTGAGATTAAGTTTTGATTTTCGTATCTGCTATATTAGAATTAGATTCTTTTAAAGTTTTAATTTTTTAATTTTTAATTTTTAATTTTCAAGGCTGGCTTGGAAAATAAATATTCTAAATAAAAATGAACCCACGTGTCCACCCAATGTCTGAGCTGTCTAAGGATTATGAGAGAAAAAAAAAAGTGTAGAGATTAGAAAGGACAAAAGGATTGAGGTAGCGAAATTGATACGGTGGATTTTATTGATATTTAAATATATTTTTTTAAATATTTTTGAGATCATAAAACTTTAGTGACCCAAGCTGTGCACATGACTTCAACGGGAAAAGCAACGTGCCTGCTTCTCCATTGTCCCCCCCTACCATTCCTTTTTTATTTCATTTCAGACTAAGCCCACCCACATTATTATTATATTATTAAACTTTAATTTTATGTTTAAAATATCATTTTCATTCGAATTAATCTAAGTAGAACAAAGTGAGAATATAATTAGCGTTAAAATTTGTTATCTTTGTGATTTTTTATATTAGAAAAAGTAATCTAATTTTTTAAGAACAAACCATTATCAATCTTTTAATCTTTGATGGCGATTTCCGGCAATCACGCCTAGTATTGTTAGGATTTGTGTATTAAATTATTATTACTATTTATAACTCATTACTTACCTTATTATTATCTGTTTTTTTATTTTAACATTTTAAAATCTCCAATGGAATTACTTCATTCAAATAATAACTACTTATTATACCTTTCTTAAATTTTATTATTGATTGGTTGAGTTTATAATGTCGTAACCGATTAGATTATGTTCGGATTATGTTCTGATTAATAAAAAAATATCTATTCAATTTGTTTAGCACAACCATTTAATCTCAAGGAAGTTCAAAATATACGCACTTATGCTCGTTTGATAGCTGATAGACATTTGAATTCTTAGCCAAATTGTAAAAAGAAAATACGTGGATGATCCAAAATATACACACTTATAGCATATTAATGACTTTAAACCAAGCGATGGTTTTTTTTATGTATCTCAATTATGTCGATTTTGAATTTTAATCATTATGTTTTTTTTCTTCTAAAACCGTATGAGATAATGGGCGGCTGCATGATATCATGTGATGATTGCGATATATTTCACATTCGTAATTTGAATAGGTCAATAGTTTCTTTCCCATGTCTTTATTTTTATGTATTTAAAGTGGAATATGTTATTTTCAGGTAGGAAACATGCAATCAAACATTTGTTCTTATCTAATGGGACGAAAAATCAATTTCAATTTATCCAATTTCGAAACCCTAAATTTTAAAATTTTAAATTACTAATAATATATATAATAATGGGAAAATTTATAATTATCTAATGATTTTTTAACTCCTTGTACATGATTATGAATCTTTTCTCGTTCAATTGTAGACTGAAAATATAATTATAAATTTTTTAAGTAAGAATTAACAGCTAAATTAAGGTTAATTAATCATGAAGATTTTGATTGACAGAGAGTGAATGCAATTTTAGAAAAAAGAAAAGAAAAAAAAAGAATGATATTTTCTTCCATTAATTTAATCTGAAATGTTGTGCTTACTCAAATATTTATTTATTTATTTTATATTTCAAAAGTGCCCTTTGTTTGATGGCCTTTTTCTCCTCCCAAGCCAGGGTTATTTTCATAATTTAGAGGTCCGATTTTAAGTGCGGGGCGGAGATAGCCGTTATTTGTTGACTTGTTAAAGGTACCCATTGAGGAGGACACGTATTAAAAATAATATAAATATTATACATAAATAATAATTTTAAATGTTATAGTTAAAATATTATAGAAATTAGAAATTCTTGAGCTACAAGACATAACATTTTAAGAATTAAATACATAATTAAAAAAAAAATTAACATTTTAGAACTTAGAGTTACGTCTAATTTTAATACCTAAAATTATCAAACACAGAAATTAAAATCTCTAGTTAATTTTGTTTTTTTTTTTTTTAAAAAGAATACTTCCAATATAAATTTACAAAGATTAACTAGAAATCCCACTAGATTTATCTTCAAATTACTAAATAAAAAAAGAAAAAGAAAAAAAAAACACAAGCAATGTTCTATGATTTTTGTCGAACCGTGGTGGAGTGGAGTTGAAGTGGTGTGGGCGGAACCACGGTTCTTCTCTTCCATATATTCACCTCCTTTCTTGGTTGAAGTGTCACAATTTCTTCACCAATCCACGCCGCAGTCGACGCCCTGCTCCCTCCGCCCCCGCCCTCCTCTCCTTCCACCTCAGCCGGAGCAATCTGCGCCGTCCAATCAAAATTCGTCAAAGCGCCACGTCCACTCGAGAATCGCTTCATCTGATTCAGCCCCGGCGCTCTCTCCGGCAGCGGCGGCTTCCCCGCCGAAGCCACCTCGACGTTCGATTTCGCCCTACCTAGTACTTTCCTGCCGATCAGAATTCTCTCTATCGCCGACGGGAGATGCCGCTTTTTCGGCTCCGAAATTTCAACCGCCGCCGCAGTAATCTTCGCCAATTCCTTCATCTTCTTCTTATGTTTGATTTGGCCGATGCAGGAGACTTTCGGCGAAGTGGGTTCCGGCGATTCGAATCCCGAGTTCTTCGATTTGGATCGAGCTTCGCGTGGTATAATCGAGATCTTCATCGGACCGGAAAATCCTCGGGCGGCGACAGGCCGGTTTTCCCTTCCGGGACTGATCGGCGGGTTGTGGAAAGTGATGGCGGAGGCGGCTCTAGGTAGAAACTTCATGATTTTGGATTTTGGCTTGGATTGTTTGTCCATCATTTCTCTGCAAATTGAAATTCTTCCCAATGTGATTATATATATATATAAATTAAAACGTTGGCGTTTGTTTTTGGAAAATGAGTTGACATTAATTTAACGAAGAATTAAGAAAGGCTCCGTCGACGCCGGTTTGGTCAAACATCAGAGCTCTGACCAAGCAACCTTCTCCGGCTAACAGAAAAATTAATACAAAGCTAGTTTAAACTAATTATGAAATTGGATTTAAACGACTAAATTTATTTTTAACTTTTTGAGAATATGTTATTATAAATATGGAATAAATTAGATTGAAAATTCTTGAACAATAGACTGTATTCTATAATATTACAAATTGAATAAATCAACGCTAATTTCTAGCTTAATCCTTAGAGGCCAAATTTAGTTGAAGGGTTTTGTCATTTTTGCAGCTAAATTTTTCATTTTTAAAAAATTATTTCGGGGTTCGAAATTTCCCTTTTCCCAATTTAAATCATCAAGAAGCCAATATTGAATGAAATAAATGACATGTTTTTATTAATTAAACAAATTATTTAATATGGGAGAATTAGTCCGTGCGTGATATTGTGATCCATATAAAAAAGAAGTTCAATAATAGGACGTCTCCTAAAATGTAATAGTATATTTAATTTGATTTTTTTAAAAATTAGTTCTCTTAAATTATAATTAAGACCGAAGTTGGTGGTAATTTATGTGGCCTAAACACCGAAGATATAATAATAAGAGGAGACAATTCCGACCATCCATATGTGGGCTAAACGTTGATGTGGAGCTTAACTCAACATGCTTCAATCCTTAAGGTAGGACGGGACACAAGTGATGTTGAGCTAAGCATGATTAGATTGCATACCTCGTTGAGAGAGTGTATTCTACTATTTTCACCCTTCATCGTATGGCATAGTCAATAGGGTTATACATAGGGTAAGGAGCGTTAGAGGCATGCCTCGTTGAGTTGTGCGATTCTAATGGGGTTATAAGTTTTGTACCAAGACGTGTCGAATTTATTAACCTTATAATAATTCTTATTCTTATCATTGAGAGAGTGAAATGTTATATGCTTTTAATGATTGTCGAGGTGACGAGTTTGCGTCCGTAGACAATTTATAGACTTCTCAAATACATGAATTAAATAAAACTATGAAAAAATAATTTTATTTTAAGGCATGATAATTAAAATGGTGAAGGGTGTGGGGTTGAAATTGTCGATGGAAAATAATTTAATTTTGATGGAGATTATAAAAAATGAGAGGATAAGATGATAACGTAGGCTATTTTAATTAAAGTCAAATGTGGTCCGTCGGCAATTATTGTAGGGAGGAAGAATTGAGATGCCGGCCGAAACCCAATTTTGAACTCCCATTTCCTTTAAAGCCTTTAAATTCCTTTTTTTTTTTTGGGTAATTATTTTTTAAATTGTTATTTTGGTTACTATTATTTTTCTCTCGTAATATGTACTTAAATTAAATAAACTTTTTTTCTCTCCTTAAAAATAGTAAATATATGTTAAATTTAATGGTGAAAAGCAGAAAATTAATCCGAATTAAAAGTATTTCCTCCGGGAGAACTTATTTACATCAACGTGACAGAATAACAGGCTTCGGCCCAAATAGTTTTCAAAAGAAGCCCATAAAAGCGAAGCCCAATATGAAATATTCTTTCGAGGAGGCCCAATGTTCTGGATGCTTCTCCTTAACGTCGTCTTCCGTCATTGTCTCGACGGAGAACTTGGCACTGAACGACAGGCGTCCGATTGAATCAGACATGGAATTCGCTTCAGGTTAATCCGCAGTGGACTGGAGGAACTGTATTAGCCTCTTCCTTTCGCTTCCTAGAGTAAGTTCGAACATTCAAAGAAGAATTTTACGTTTTCCTCTAGCTTCTATGTTCATATAGTTCTGCTGAGAAATGAGTTCCATAATCCCGATCTGTCTCTGATTTCTGCGCTCTGCTGTTTGAATTAGCTACTCAACAAAATTTGGCTTTATTCTCCATCAATTTCTTTAAAATCATTTGTGATAATAGTTGTTGATTGCGTTGCAAGAACTCAGGACGATCTAAACCTTTGTATCTTCAGCGCCGAGAATTCTCGATTTATTTGTTCTTGAAATTCCTCCGCATTGGATTCTGACCGCTGGAAGATGTTTAATACATTCGAATTCTTTCCTTACAACTAACAATGTAAAATGTTGCACAGGAGGAGAACTCGCCATGGTTCTCGCCCTTGATTTACAGGAATTTATTCTTCGGGCAAGAGTGTTGAAACTGTATAGGCAGGCTTTAAGAACTACTCGCAAAGCTCCTGTTCACGCTCGAGGTTAAGCTTTTGATAATGATCTTACATTGTTCTTTATGCATTTGAATTTTTCCCGCCTTCTCCGCATGAACCAAGCTTGAAAATTAAATTGGATTAGGAATAGCGTTGTGTTTGATCGATTGCCTGTTCTGCGTGCTTAAAGTTCTGAGAATGTATGCTTTGAAACAGAAGAACTGAGGCATACGATCAGACAAGAAATGGAAAATAACCGCAGCTGCAATGACAGACGAAAGGTTAGATTTCTGCTCAGTGAAGGAATAGAGAGATTAAAGCGTTTAGATGAGATGTTGGATATGCAGGGCCATTCATAAAGAGAGTTTTTAAGTTAAAAGTTTTTCATCATCATCTTCCTCAATCAGTAACTGTTCGCTATTGGGATGAAGGGTCGTTTTAAATTTCAGCTACTTTTGTATGATAATTAGAGTGAAGTCCAATATTTGGTCAATGTTATGATCTTATCATAATTTTCCATCAAATTAGTACATACAGACAGAGCCATACGACATGAAATGTCGGTAAAACCATTTCTTGTCCTCTTTGTGCTTTTACTTTCGAACTTTCCCTCAAAGTTTTTAACACGGTCTGATAGGGAGAAGTTTCGACACCCTTATAAAAAAAGTTTTTTACCCTCTTCAACTGATATGAGATCTCACACAATGAATATAACCTTCCTGCCATGAAGCTTTTGCGAATGCAAATACGTCTTTGAACGTAAAAGAAGCCAGTTATTGTATAGGCAAATCCTCTCAAAAGTAAAAATTGTAACCCTTAATCGACAATAAAGTCCATGGAAGAAAATAAAAAGTTGACTCACTTTTAGGGGAATAACCATTGCATCTTTTTCAACCGATAGTTTGTTCTTGACGATGATTAGAACTAAAAAAACAATAAATAAATAGAGACCAGAGGAAGAATATTATCATACAGGATCATGCACTGATGAGCAGAAAAGTTCTTATAGTACGACGGACATTATTTTGTATTGTAACAATTTCTTATTGCATCCATCAATCTCGTATCTTTACACAGCAAACGTACTTTTGTTTTTCCTTTTTACAAGCTGTAAACTGTAATCTAGTTCATCTTTGCTTCCACTGTCCCCTTTGTAATCATGTTCACGAACTCCTCGTAATTGATTTTTCCATCCTGAAAGACAGATTTTTTAAAGAAAAAAGGGTTAAAATTTTTCAAGTTGCTAGTCTATCAGAGATGTTGAAGGAAATTCAGGTGTAAAAAACAGAGGAAAGATTAGTACTCCATCGATGTCGACATCGTTGATAATTTCATCAATGGTATCTTCATCTCCCATGCCATACTGAGTCATGGCCTGTTTGAGCTCATCTCTTGTGATAAATCTGAAAATTCAGCAACAAAGTATCAGTAGCATTTTGTCAATCAAACAGCTTTCCAATGCAAGAGGTTATGGATACTGCATTACGAACCCGCTTCCATCTCTGTCAAAGAACTGGAAAGCCTTGTATATGTTTTCTTCTTTATCGAGCCTATGTCGATGCATCGTTGCAGTAATAAACTCACTATAATCGATCGTCCCATTTTTGTCGACATCAGCCTGACCAAAGTAGAGGTTTAAGTTTTTCATGTATAAGCTAAGAGGCCATGCATGAACATACTCAACCAGCTGAGAAAGTAAAAAAAAGGGGATAAGAGAGATTTTTGGATCTTACTGCATCCATTAGTTGCTTTATTTCGTGTTCCGAAAGGCTTGAACCGAGCCTGGATAAACCTGTTTTCAGCTCATCAAATGTGATGGTACCACTTCTATCAGTGTCTATGTTCTTAAACATTTGTTTCAGACCCTTTAATTCTTCTTCTGAAAGGTTTTCTGCCATTACCTACCAACAACATTCAGCATCAATGCACTGAAACTCACTCATTTCTACATAGTAAGGGAAAAAAAAAGGGGGGGGGGGGGGGGAAATGTCGATGTAAATTATGTAAAGTACCTTAAGAGCAAGTTGTTTAAACTTGTTCATTGCTCTGAACTGCTTCATCCTAATGAGCACCGCGCTATCTATGGGCTTGCTAGAGGCCTCGCCCTCGATCTTCAACCAAGGATGTTCTGATTCATTAATGGGAGAATTAGAATGGGAACATTGGGTTACTCCAAGAAGCAATCAAGATCTTTATGAACTAGGGAAAAAGTGCTACTTACCAAGCGCTTTGGCAGCGGTGATCCGCTTTCTTGGGTCCCTTGTCAGCATTTTAGAGACAAGATCCTTGGAAGAGGAGGATATGGAAGGCCATGGAGCGTCTTCCATGTTTAGGTTGCCTTTCAGAACGGCTTTGAGTATCTCGTCTTCGGTCTCTGACGGAATTGGAACATCAAAATCAAGTCAGTCAGGCAGAAAGACATGAAGGCTAGTAGTTTGACCATCACTAAACAAAATTTGGATAAGAATTCAGATGTTATAGTAAAAAAAAAAAAAAAAAAAGATTATCCGAAAACAAGGAAGTATTTTGAAAGATGAAAACCTAAAAAATGAAATGATTATGAATTTGAAGCATGGGAGTAGGGTCATGTTAAAGAAGTGAAGTATTGAACTTACGTCCCCAAAAGGGAGGCTCCCCACACAAGAGAATGTAAAGAATAACTCCAGCACTCCATATATCAATCTCCTTCCCATAATTCCGCTGTAAAATCTCAGGGGCAATGTAATATGCACTTCCAACTATTTCTCTGTATACTTTGCCTGACAAATCATTTTCATTCAAACACAAACTGTTAAAGAAGCCTGAGAATCCCAATACTCACCAAGAAACATAAAGAAATTCTTCGCAATAGTTGATTTGATTGATTGGACTTTCTCCTTCGTCCACTTGGTCAACCGTTAACGTTGGCTCAAAACAGAAATTTTAATTCGAATGCCATTCTTAATTCAAAAGGATCTCCATTACCTTAAGGCAGCTCTGGATTCAAGTTCATACTGGACATACACCGTGTTTCATTTCTAAACTAAATTCCATACAATTTCAAGGCTACAAAATATTCAGTTAAACGATGCAAAGAAATGCATGGAGGTTAAAAAGAGAATTGGAAACTAACCGACCTTCTTCGATGAAAACGGAGAGTCCAAAATCGGTAGCCTTAATCGGCGAATCATCGTCTTGACTGACCATCAGGAAGTTCTCAGGCTTCAAGTCTCTGTGCATAACCCCCATAAAATGGCACGCATGAACCACATTCAAAATCTGCTTACAAATCGACGCCGCTTCTCTCTCCGAGTAACTCTTCTTCTTGATAATCCGATCGAAAAGCTCTCCGCCGGAACACAGCTCCATAACAAGATGCAAATTCCACTTATCCTCATATGCGCCTTTAAACTCCACGATGTTTGGTTGGCCAGTCAAATGCTGTAGAATCAAAATCTCCCTTCTCACATCGTCCATATCCTTCTGATTCACCATTTTCCTCCTGGAAATCGTCTTGCAAGCGTATTTCCGACCGGTGGACCTCTCGGTGCAGAGATAAGTAATCCCGAACTGGCCTCGACCGAGCTCCTTGTGGAGTTCGTAGATTGTGGTTATGTTGACGTAGGGGCGGCCGGTGATTGGGCCAATCTGCGACGGCGGAACGGACCTGTAAGATGGAATCGATTGCGGCTTTGGCGGGGCTTTAGATTGAGGTTTGGTTTGAGGGGGTGTGTCTGAGGCATAGGTGAAGGAGTCGATCGGAACGTCGCGGGTTCTGGTGAAACAGAGGCCCATGGCGGAAAGGAAAAAGAAATGCAGAATCCTTCTTCTTCTTCTTCGGATTTTATGAATGGAGATGCAAAGGAAGGAAGATGATTATGAACTTTTTTGGTGTACTTTATTCGGTGCTTTGCTTTGGCCTTTGGTTTGTTCTTCAGCATCATTCTCTTCCACTTTTTTGTTGTTTTCGGAAAATCAGAGAAAACACAGAGAAAGAGAAAGAGAAAGAGAAAGGGATTGGTTTCCTGAGAAGGGAATGGAACCCAAATTCACCAGCCTTCCCTTACTTCTTCTGCGCTCTCTCTGTATCATATTGTTCGGAGTCTGAATTTGGGTGACTTCTCCATTACTTTACCCTCCAATTTATTATACAAAATATTAAACTCAAAAATTAAATATTTTCCTTGACAATATTAAAAGAATTAAATTTACTATTTATGTAATTAACAAATAGCAACTTTAATCCAGAAAAATTAAAGATGAGAATGAGATACCCCTCTAGTTTTGTTAGTTTGAAGAGGGAAAGAAAATGAACAGTGAAAACGACATGTAACTAAATACTTAATTATTATCATCTAATAAAACACATTATTCGAGAAGGAACCGCCCTAAAAATATCTCCAATTTATACCATTAATTATTATGAAGCTAACAAATTCAAAATCCAAGTTCAACGGTTATTATGAGCAGATTTGCCTCCTTAAATAATCTCTCTCAGGCAGCATGTGTAATCATAATTTAAAATATCGATGTTCGATAAAATTGTACGACAATGTTACGGAATCTCAAGAAATGTGGACAAACTCAGCCGAGAAATTCTTTCGGGTTTTGCTCTTAAGTCGGAAAATATCGACCAAACAAGACAATTTATCAACTCGAAAGCTCAAATAACCAAATGCAACTTACTATGATTAAAACGACTCGTAGACCCTTGCTTATCTCACGACTTATATACCCATCGTCAATGCATTATGACAAATCCATAATCATTAGAAAATGGAAATTAGTAAATCCCTGGCTAAAATAATTTACACATCACATTGTTTTCAAGCTGCAGATTGTCCTTAAAAATTAGGGAGTTGAAAAGGAAAGAAAGAGCTAAAATAACAAAGCAATTAAATCTCAATTTGGTTTAAAAAGAGCAAGAGGTCACCTTCATCAGCATCACCTCCCATTGAAGGGAGAGTCGGGGTTGCTCGTCTCGACGCACTTCGGATGCACCTCGAATCCACAATCCAGGCACTGATAAGCCCATCCACAACCCTGCTCGTCACACTCGCAGCATATGAAAGGTCCTCCCCCGTTTCCTTCAGACACCAAATTCAGCTCGTGTCTATGTCCGACATGGCGCACCAACGTCGGGAGTTTTTTCGCCTCTTCCTCCTTTTCTTTCACCAGCTCCTCCAATTTAGCTTCGGTGAACGGATAACCATTTTCCCTGTACAAGTTTATTAGGTTTCTACCTTGTTTGGTGACTGTCTTGCCATTTGGACCTAAGATTATCAAACAAGGGATGCCTTGCACGTCAAAATGTTTGGCAAGTTTTTTAATCATTGGGTCTCCAAATGGCAATGCTAGCCACGGCATCGAACCAAAGTAAGAATTGAAGGAGTCCTCGTCTCGATCACTCGACACAAAAACAATCTCGAAATCTTCGTCTTCTTTCGTTGCTACCATTTGCTTTATCTTGTCGTAGACAGCAATCAGCTTGGGCGTGAACATACCGGGAAGACACCATTTCGCCGAGAAGTAGAGCCCCACGGTCTTGCCTACTAATGAAACAACAGGGACCTGCACAATCAACATCCAATTAAAGGTATACAATTACAGCATTCAATGAAATATCTAAAACCAGAAAAACTTCTTCTTCCTCCGTGTCTTCTGCTCGAGCTGAAACCTTAGTATTTCCGAAGTCAAGATCCATCTACAAGCTACAATGAAAAGAACTGTCTAGAATATTTACAATATCCCCACGAAATTATGGGGCCCCTCCAATCACAAAATTCTTTACTTTCATTCATTAGTCGAGTCAAATCCAACTTCTATGTATCATCCTTGAAATTAACTATCAATAACAAAACTTTCTAACTCTAGCATTGAATTCATCCAAACGACAAGATAAAATTTTTCATAGAGATGAAAGGAAAGTGTAAATGTAACAGCTCAAGCCCAACACCAGGAGCTTACCACTAATAAATATTGTCCGGTTTGGCCCGTTACGTATCACAATTAGCCTCACGGTTTTAAAACGCGTCTATTAGAGAGAAGTTTCCACAACCGAAGTAGGATCTCACAATCCATCCCTTTTGGAGGCCCACCGCCCGATGTCGGGCTTAGATACCATTTTCTAACAACCCAAGCCCACTGCAAGCAGATACTGTCCGCTTTAGCCCGTTACATTTCGTCATCAGTCTCACGATTTTAAAACGCATCTGTTAGGGAGAGATTTTTACACCCGTATAAAGAATGTTTCGTTCTCCTCTCCAACCAAAGTAGAATCTCACGATAAATAGGCTTGAGTACTCGACTCAAAATCCAAGTAAGAGCAAGTCAATTGACAAAGAGGGGATGGAATAAAGAAGATCGACGGTCAGATATCAAATCTTCAATTGAATCGTAAAAGCAGTGAGAGCTGAAGAAAGGGATCCCATCAATCACAAGACAAAACAAGAGAGAGAGAGAGAGAGAGCATTAGAATGAAGGACAATGTTTGAGCTTACAGAAGGAATTGGTGAGTGTCGGGGTCCATCGGGCCAGAGAGACCGACATCAATAGACCATTGATGACAAGGTTGGGATCCACGTGTACAATCCTCAAACATATCCATAGACCATTGATGACAAATGTGTGTGGCTATGGCTTTACCATTAGGCAGTCATTATGATAAGTGGGTAACTTGAAAAATAAAATCTATATCGTAATTCAAACAAATTTCCCTCAAGGTCTCCTTTTGATATCTATTCAAGACCATTTTCAACACCCTGTCGGCAAACTAGACATGTTTGGGGAGAGAATCATTTTGAAACATATCTACAATCAATCATTTAAAATGGTAAATCAAACATTAAATCCATTAAAAATAATTTGAGATATATTTTGAATTGATTTTAAATAATTAGGACATGTTTTGAAATAGTTTTGAATACGATTAAAATCAACATTTCTCTCAAACATGTCCATAGACCAATTAGCTACTCTTAATAACCATAAGCTAGACGATTATAAAAGTGACAACTAGATTGTATCATCTATTCGAATTTGATTCGAGAGCGTTCGAACTAACCTGTTTCGGGATAGGATAACCCAAAAGATAATCTCTGTTGCCATTTGCTAGCAAAGTGGATAATGTCTGATTCTCTTCCTTCTCTCTATCCTCATCCTTCAGCTGCTCCAATCTCTCCTTTGTAAACGGAAATGCATCGACCCCATATCGGTAAACAACCTCCACTCCATCATGCAACGTCGTCGTTTCATCTTTATTTCCACGCGGCTGCAATATAATCAGACACGGAATGCCTTCAATCTCGAATTTCCTGTTCAAAGCAATTTTGGTTTCCAAGTCGGAGAATGGAATCGCCGGCCACGGCATACTCGCACGGTACTCATTGAATGCGTCGGAATCCTCGTCGGAGGACACATAAACCACTTCAAAATTCGACCCGTTTTCTTGGAGCTCCTCGTAAGTTCGGACCAGAATCTGGTTGAAGCTCCGGCACGGCGGGTACCAGTTGGCAGAGAAGTAAAGGCCCAGAACCTTACCGTCGAGGTTGGACACTTTGACCTGCAGCAACAAAAATAGACGCCGGAATTAGAATCGCTGCCGGCGAATAGCGAATCTTATAGGAATTGGAAATGGGAATAAGTGTGTGTGAAAGCGATGTGGTACCAAAGATTACACGTAATGCAGATTCAAAAATAGGAGAAAATTATTAAATTGTAGCCTCCACGTATGCAAATTTCATGATTTTTGTTTCAATAATAAATCACAATTATTTTGCGCCTCTAGAATAATTTCTCGATTTAATTACATTCTGAGAAATTGCCTTCTGGATCTATAATGGGATGACAATTGTCCCTTCAGTTAATGAGTGTCACAAAAGGGGCATCATATTCGCTCGATCGCTGCCTTGCGAAAATTGGACCGCGAATTTGCCACGTGCAGCTCGATCCAAATGAGCACCGAACAATACCACACAAAACAACGACACTCGAGCCGACAAACACAATCGAGTGACCGACCGACCGACCGACCGACGACATACAGGCTTGTGCAATTTTCCTACCACGGCCGCAGATTATCAGCTACTACTTACAGTTGCTCCTCGCCGCTGTCGGATTGACCTCCCAATAGGAAATCAAAATAATACTATTTGGGTCTGTTTTTTGTATGATTTTATGTACGCTTTTTGGTCGTTTGGAATCGAGAACTCCAATGGCGTTTTGGGTTTCAAATCCGACAATATTGCTCATTGAAATTGAAACGCGACCTCGTACTTCCCCCCCCTCTTATTCCAAACTTCAAATCCCTCGAGGGTTTGTCTCCGGCTTCTACGCAACTAACCCCATCTTCCTTCAGTTTTTCCGGATTACTCCCATGAAAAAACATCGACCATTTTTTATACATCTGTCGTCAATATTCTTCTCCAACTAAAAAAAACCGTACGGACGTTGATTTCTCACTGTTCGCTCTACCTTCGAAGAAAATAATAGGAAAAAAAAAAAAAAAAAAAAAACTCGGTAAGTTACTGTTGTTTTTTCAACACAACCAGATCCAAGTTGAATCATTCCTTAAACAACGCTAAAACTAAATACGAAAACGGTCCCAGTTCATTTTGTGTCTCACCCTTTGCTAGATATTCAGCTGCTACTTCATGCTTTTCCCAATACTTCCAGAGGCTATTAATAAATTTAAAAAATAATAGCAATATATTTGAATGGAACCTGAACTCCGGTGGAAGAGACGAGATAGTCACGATCTCCAGAAGCCAAAAGAGAGGAGAATCTGGAAGATCCGTAAGAGCCGCCGTTCGTCAGAGCTCGATTTCCATCCTTCATTTCCGTTCACCTGAAGAAGAACTGCTTCCGTTCTCTCTGAAACGAATACCGGCCACCACCACCGCCACCAAGCTCCTACAGCCGCTTGACCACTCCATTCTTATATTCCTTCCTCAACCATTTGTTTCTACATCATTGCGCCCTTCGCTACTCCACATCAAGCATCAACTTTCGAACACGTAGCACTCACGAGATCCCCATCCTCTGCTCTTCCCGTAAAATACAACTCAAATCCTCACCGTTCATTTCTGGGATTGGGCCACGCAGAGGAAAAGTACCAAGTGTGGGGTTCTCGAACGCGGGTGCATTGGGGATTGATGTTGGAGAAACAGAGGAATATAGCCCGGCGATGTGGAAATGGGTGAGGTCCGTGTAGTCATTAAAGACTTGGAATTGTTATAGTGAGAGCAAAACAAACTAAGGAGCCACCTGTCCCTTCCTCTCCCTATCTTTTAATTTTCTTTTTGACTTTTCTTTTTCCCCTTTTTTTTGGGTGAGAGGGAAATATTAGGGATTTACGTACGAGGTGAGGAGTGGTGGTGGGATGACGGAATATCAGATCTCGATGTTCTTTTCATCCAACGGTGTACCGCACTCCATTTGGCCATATACATGTTTGGGCTTTCGAGAAACTATTTTTTAAATACTTTCTACTTCATATGTTTTTAACCTTTCAAATCTTGTAAAATATTAAAAATAATAAAATAATAAAAACAATACCATGTCAATATATTTATTTATTTTTACTTTTTTATGAGGATTATGAATAATCTTTTAAATTTAAATTTTTTATAAACTAATCATAAATATCATGTCAATATATTTATTTATTTTTACTTTTTTAATAAAAAAATACCATATTTTTTCTAACTATATATATATAACTAAATAAAAATGATTACAATAAAATTGAAACTCTTAACATGAAAATTTTAAAACTAAACCTTGCACCACAACGATATTTAAATATTCGAAATCTATAAAATAACTTTCGGAAACAAATTCCAACATGTCTTAAAATGGGCTCTGACGTCGACCGGCCGACTCACAGAAGACACACAATAAAAAATTTAAAAAAAAAACGGAGGGAGGTAATTATATAATGTGAAAAGTATAAATATAGAAACTGAATTAGATTATTTATATTTTCTAAATTCGGAGGGGCCCTGGTATGCGACAAGAAGGAGACGGGATCTTGCTATTAGTGAACCATGATATTAATTTCCCAATCCCATCCGACTGTACATTGCACCTAAATTTAACCGTGAATTACCCGAACAAAAACAAAAATATTTATTATATAAGGGTGGTTGAGGTAGAAAATTGTGTTTTAAAATATTGAGAGAAAGTCTATAATAAAAAATTCAAATAAGACAATATCTAGCAATAGATTTGAGGTGTTACAAATTATATTAGAGTCATCAGTCAGCGGGCTTAAGACATTACAAATGGTATCATAGCCTAACGTCGGGCGGTGGTGAGGACATTGGGCTCCAAATGGGTGAAAATTCTAAAAATGACAATATTTGTTAATGATGGGCTTGAGACATTACAAATGGTATAAGAGTTCATCACTGAGCGGTGTGCCAACGAAGACATTGGTCTCAAAAGAAGTGGATTTTGAGATTCTAAAAAACTTTCCTTAACAGACGCGTTTCTAAAACGTAGAGTAAAAGTTTAGAAGGGAAAACTCAAATAGGATAATATATATTAGCGATGAGCTTGAAGTATTACAAATGATATTAGAGCCCGTCACTCGGCAATGTGCTAGCGAGGATGTTGGCCTCCAAAGGGGTGGATTGTGAGATTTTAGAAGATGAATCCCAAAGAGGATATAATCTGTTAGTAGTGGGCTTAAGGTATTACAAATGATATAAGAACCCGTCACTCACTGGGAGGTATATAAGCGAAAATGTGAGGCTCGAAATGATTGGATTGTGAGACCCACAAAGGAAAGCAAAATATTTTTTATAAGGGTATGAAAATGTCTTCGTCGGAGAAATTTGAAAACAAAAAACAATTGTGGGCCATAATCTATGTGTTTTTTTTTATATAAAAAAAATCAAACATAATTGT
Source organism: Cucurbita ficifolia (assembly GCA_033971965.1). Classification (NCBI taxonomy): domain Eukaryota; kingdom Viridiplantae; phylum Streptophyta; class Magnoliopsida; order Cucurbitales; family Cucurbitaceae; genus Cucurbita; species Cucurbita ficifolia. Next base: position 395,389 of record CM066970.1, read on the forward strand.
TATTATTTTCTAATGGATTGAAATATACTTTATTTGTTTATTTAATGCATAGTTTATGTCAATTATATTTATCGATTAAATAAAAAAAATGGGGGAAAAGAGAAATGGAACCACATTTGATTCAAATAGATAAACTCTAAAAAAAAATAGATTGCTTGAAATGATTAAAAAGAGAGAATAATTCCTTTATAAGTAAACACGTGTTAAAGGCGGGAAGGGAAAGGGGCCGTACATTAATGGAAGGGGTCGCCCGAGCAGCAACAACAATGCTTGCGAATCCAGCGGGACCCACCACAAAGGGCTATGAACAAAAATTAATCCCATACCCAAAGACACGTGTCCGTAGCAAATGCCGTGTAGAAGCAGAGCAACCGAAAGCTGATGGGCCCCACACCCCCAACTCCCTCTCGCTTTTTGCACACACCAAAAGCTACCCTGATTGAACTTCGCGACCTGCCATCCAGCTGCCTTTCATCTTCGTGTCCCTCTCCCTGCCTTGCACGTGGCGTCTCACTCGAAATCCACGACATAAATGGGACCCTTAATAATTATTTTGATTTTAATTCATTCATTTTATAATATTTACAATATTAAATAATAAATTTTGAAATAATATGATAAACTATTTCAACAATATATGATATGATTTAATGATATATAATTTAATTAGCTAAATCATATTCAAAATCGATAAGTAATTTTATATTAAAAAGGGCATAATCGCCAAATTCATAGATTTTGACTGTGGGGCCCATATAAATCATGTTGTTATTCGAATAATTTTGGTTAGTAACCAGGGAAAGGCACGACAAAAATAAAATCCTAATTATTTAAATGCTCAACTCTCCCGCAGATGGACTAGTGGCCCAATCCGAGTTGACGACATCACGTTGGGCCTTTAAGACCATAGGTTCGATATGGGCCTTGAAGAACATAGGCCCGCAATAGGCCTTTTGGACCTCTAAGAACGATTTTTAAAATACAAAACGAGTAAAGATGAGAACAAATTCATACCGCGATTTGCACAGCGGACAATGGGTACGAATCGTAAATTACATGAAATTAAAGGGGCATTTGGGGAACGTAATTTTCTATTTAATACATCAGTTAATTTTTAAAAAAATCAAGATACAAGAAATCTAAATTTAAAATTTAGATATTTATTAGATTAAAAAAAATATGAACCTTAAATTGATAGAGATATTTTATAAATTAAAAAGTCTATAAATACGAAATTAAAGTAAAAAAAAAGAATATTAGAAAAGCAAAAAACAGCGAGGAAACCTTATTTGGACCGGCTGCAAGGAGTCAGTTAGGGTAGTTTTCGCAATAGTGCGGCTACTATATAAAGGGTGAAACACCAGTGCTTGCGATTTAGGGCGTAACAGAAGAAACAAGCCGTTGAAGAGGGCTCTCTATTGTGGAGCGTATTTTATCCTATTTTCAATCGCTGTAAGTCCTGAGATCGAACCTGATAGCTTCAAGTATGCTTCCTGTTTCTTGTTTTTGGAGATTACTTTCCTCGCACTTCGCCCTTTTTCTTTCGCGTTCTGTATTTTACTCTTCTTCTTCTGGTTCGTAGCCTTTTCATACTTTGCAGTAATTGATTAGGATGTTTCGATGCAGCTCCGTCTCCATGTCTGTGTGCGTTTTGTGTGCTTGGGGCGGGGGGTTACTGATTTTGTTTAAGCATCTGTATAATCGGATTATTGCTTTGGCTGTGCAGATGGATCGGTACCACAGAGTTGAGAAGCCAAGGGCTGAGACTCCAATTGACGAGAATGAAATTCGGATTACAAGTCAAGGACGGATGCGCAACTATATCACATATGCCATGACCCTACTTCAGGTTTCTCTCTTTCAGATGCTTTTCATAAGTTTGACCTTTTTTTCTGGGGTAAATAATCTTTTTAAAACTCTTAATGCGTGCTGTGAATCCGTTGGTGTAAAACGCTGTCTCTCTATGGAATTTACAAATTGTGAGTTCTGTTTGGTATTCAGAGTGCTATTAATAGTAATTGTGTTGGCTACATCCAGCTGTTTGGCACAAAGAAATTGTTAGCTTATTTTCGCTGTGTTCTGTGCCATAATCTGAGTACTTTGGGATTTTTTTTTTCATTGTATTGTGGTGAGAAAACTTTCTTTCATGCTGTAGTATATGCTCCCCTCTGCTCTTACTGATTGGGGTTAGATAGTGGAACACATTGGAAAGTTCTCTGTCTTGAAACATATGATCTGGCTATTAGTTTTATCAAAATTTGAAGTCCTTTCACTTAATGTATGGCTCTAGGTGGTTACTATCTTAAAATATTAAATTCTGAGTTTCAATGAATCTTGATATCGGTTATATTTTTACATGCTTCATCGTAGCGGGTCTTCATAGGCATTTAGTTCATGCATGCTTCAAAAACTTAAGGCAGCCTCAGGCATTTTCTCTTGAAGAATGAGGTGTAAGCCATATATATATATATTTAAAGAAAAGAAGTCACGGATGCTAATGGCTGGAAAGCTATGTATTATGAAACATTATGATTATACCCAAGTGCAAAAAAGTCATGCCCGTCAATTCTCCCTTTCTCAAATAAGGTTTATGATCTTCATTGCTGCTTAAGTGTTTTTCTATGTTTTGGTAATAGTAAAAAAGGATAAATTGCTAATTCTTGTTGGATTTGTACGACATACGAAATTGACTCTTGAAGAGAGAATGAGCACACGACTTACACCTTTATGTGTCCTAGTGAAAGTTAAGTGTTTATGAATCAGGGAAGGTACATGTAGTGATGAAAATATGTGCCTCAAAATCCCTTATTTTACATTTTTTATCCTTGTTACTCAATGTTTTAGAGGACAATGCTCGGTATTATTTTATGTATATTACACTTATTTGATGATTACATTTTCATTAATTTGACAATTAGTTGAAACCTTTGTTTACCCTTTTTGAAACATTATGCAGGAAAAAGGTTCTAATGAAATCGTTTTCAAGGCTATGGGAAGGGCTATAAACAAGACTGTGACAATTGTGGAATTAATCAAGGTTTGCTATAATAGTTCATGTTGCTGATGCTCAACCACTTGATTACTTTGAGATTGGGCTTGACAATATGTCGTTGGTAAATGCAGAGGCGAATTGTAGGTCTTCATCAGAATACCTCAATTGGCTCCACAGACATCACTGATACATGGGAGCCCTTGGAGGAAGGCCTTCTTCCGTAAGAGTATTTTAATCAATATGTCATGCAAGGATTATTTAATCTACCCTTTTACTTTATATTACCATATTCATTATTTTGACGCATGAGTCTTTGAACATGTAGAAAAAATTCCTGTAGTGTTGGGCCTTGGTTTCACAGAGTAATTTGATTGTTGTTACAGATTGGAAACAACAAGGCATGTTTCGATGATTGTGATTACCCTTTCGAAGAAGGAATTAAATACATCCTCTGTGGGGTGAGTCCTTACTCGCTTTTAATGTCTCTCAGATTCAGTTGTTAAAAATGTTCAGATATTCAGGGTTTTGCATCTTTAGGATACGTGTATTGAATAATTTTACTAATGATTTAATAAGTTTTCTTGGTCTTACTCTTTAGATTTGTTAGTCTACGTATCTGAACTGTGAAAATGCTCTTCTAAAAATGATTTGTCTCACGCATTACTGTTGCTTCAGGTATCAGCCTCCACTTCCTGCTGAGCTGGTGAAAACATTTGTGGAGTATGACTACGAGGGAGGTAATGACCTGTCCTATCATACTTTTTATTTATTTATTGTTAAGACTTTTTGCATTGTGAAGTGGACAACCTGTTGTGTTTGCATACTGCAGAAGGCTCACCTCATGATCAGGGTCCAGGACGAGGCAGAGGTCGGGGCCGTAGTGGCAGAGGAAGGTCTAGGGGTAGAGGTAATGGCTTCATCATGTTATTGTTTATGGAAGGTTATGGCTTTTATCATTTTATGGCTGGTTGTAGTTCATTTAGTTTCTTGCTTCAAGTAGAGCATGTATGACCCGTAACAATTTGTTTTTGTTTTATAATGGTATTGGTTTTAGGACCCCCAGGTAATGGCTTTGTGGGTAATGAATATGATGATGGAGATTGGGACCGTAATAGGGGTGGTAATGGAAGAGGAAGGGGTCGAGGGAGGAGTGGTGGTAATTTCCGTGGCCGTGGAAGAGGAGGAGGATACAATGGACCTCAATTTGATTTACAACAAGATGGAGGATACAATCAAGACTTCCCACCTCAAGGCCGTGGTATTTTCTTACTTCCTTTTTCAGTATGGTTTTGTTTAATAAATTAATGTTTGATTAGCCATGGTATTTTCTTAATAAATTTCCTTGCCCTTGATGTTTTAGTGGTTTTTTTGGTTCACGTTTTGTGTCGAGTTGGCCATGAAATGTTTTGTTTAGTTTGATATTTCAGCTCCCACCCCACCCTTGTGTTGAGCTCATGGAAGTGTTTGTTTGTATTTTCAGGGCGTGGGCGTGGAAGGGGCGGGTATCGTGGAAGGGGCCGTGGTTTCAGGACTAATGGAGGAGGACCGATCGAAGCTGCTGCATGAGAGAGATGCTGAAAGGTTAAAATCCTAATTTTATTCAATATGATGGATGATGTATCATTAGGATTTTCGCTTCTTTTAGTTGCCAGTTGCAAAGGACAACTATATTAACAGTAGGAATCTGGCCTTTTTTCTTTTCGTGTCGTAATTAGATGGAAGTAAGTGTTTGAAAGAGCCGGCGCCGCTATGCGAGGGTGGCGACTCGTTTTCTTGTAGATTTAGGTGAGGTGCTTGACGTTTGTATTTTATTGTTTAAAAATTTCTTGGTCGGACAGTGTATTCTTTTATTTGAGTTTTTAGGATCTTCTGGCGTCCTTCAACGCTCTCCTTTCAGTTCTCTATTATTTGTTTGTTATTTGCTCCTCACCCTTTCTTCATTTATCTGCGACTATTTTGGTGCGTCGTTGTTTGGCTGCCTACAATCAAGTTTTTTGTGCCAATAAATTATTGTTTTTGTAATGTATGTTTAGATACACGAGCCTGCCGCTTGAAACAATGATTTTGATGGTTTGGACGAATTGAGTTTTAAACAATAATTTAATCATAAAATAATTCACTATTTTCACATATTAAAAATAGTCACTTTTATTATTATTATTATTATTATCTATTGATATTAAATGTCCGCAGGCCACGATTGAAGGCCGTGTATTCCCTGCGTACGCACCAAAATTTATTAGAAAGCACATGCACTTATGCCACAATGTTTCTAGTTCTCACCATTCAGATTAGTAATTGGTTGGTTGGAAGATGGGCCACAATATGGTATTGAAAACGCAAAAATACAAGTAGGTAGCATTTCCATTGAAATGGAGTTGGTTTACAATTGCTTTTATTATCTAATTTTGCAGGTTTTAGAATTTAGGTAGATTTAGTCCTGTTTTCCTTTGATTTAAGATTTTTCTTCTTCTTGTTTTTAGGGGGGAGTTTCCGGTAAATTAATCGTCTTATAGAATGATATTTTATGTTTTTTCAAAATGCCTAATTAAAATATTCATTTGATTCAATTTCCCCAAAATCCCTAGTAGCTATATAAAGCACGGTGGTCCTTTTGGGTTTTAGAAGACGAAGATTCGTTCGCACTTGCCATACCGCCCCAGCAATTCCGCCACCAAGTGCAGCAACAAGGCTATTTTGGTAGGAAACTTAGAATTTTCCGATCCTCCTCCGACCTCCGCTGCCTTCTGATAATTTCCGATGGAGCGTGGAGAAACCGACACTGTTCATGTTATGGTTCAAAACTCTCCACAACCGCCGCCGCTTGAGGAGCAGCAACCACAGAAACCGGCAGAACCATTGCCGAAATCTTCCCAAGATGATGAACTAGACGAAGAGCTACGTAAACTTCTGATTCCCGATGTTAGGGATCTTCCTCTCGCGCCTCCCTCCGCCGTCGAGACCAATTTCGTCTCGTATTTCGCTCCTGGCACGTTCACTGTCGCCGTATCTTTTTCGAATTCACAATGGAGTTTTACTGCCCTAACTAAACCCTAAGCCCTCTAATTAATCTGACTGATTGGTCGTCTCATTTCCAGATTTTATGAAGGAAGGTCATGATCAGTACGTTTACCGCCATGCCAACGGGTAACGATTTTAGTATCTCTGTCTAGTTGATCCGAAGTACAATTCCCCGCTCATCGTATTTACTTATCTGCCTTGTTTTTCTTATTCTAGCTTGTGTGTGATCGGCTTGGCTCCTACGCATATTGCATTCAAAGACAGTAGTGGTATCGCAGCTGTTGATTTCAATGTAGGGAAATCCGATCGCAGTAGCTTTAAAGTCACTGGGAAACGCAAGAAGGTATGAAAATGGTAACTGCGGACTTACGAACTGGTTCGCGTTACCGATTTCTAAAGAAACAGTGTTGCTAGAAATTAAAGTGCGTCCATTGTGATAAAACCTCACTTATTGTTAAGGTGCTGGTGGCCTCTTGTGAGTTCTGTTGCTTTGGATTTCATGAAACTATCGTCACTAGAAGATTATGTCAATTTCCTTCATGATTCTTTATGATTTATATGTTTTTTTTTTTACATTTCTTCAGCATATCATAGACAGAACATGTTTCAGAATCAGCTTTGGCTGTGGAGTTCTTTTGTTACTATGGATATTACTTTTTAGTAGAATTTTGAGGCATCATTAGGAATGACATCCGGAGGATTTACATATATGATGGCAAAACTTTTTACTGAATTTCTTTGAACAGTTCCTTACAACTTGAACTATGATTTTTCGCTCTGGTCCCGTATGTGAATCCAGATACTGGGATTGAATTTTCTGTGCTGAAGTCATTAGTGTAATTTTGCAGAATGCGCAATTCTTTGAGCCCAATTCTGCTATATGTAAAGTCTGCACCAAAGATGCTTCATATATTGTGAGGTTGGATGTTTTTGCTTTTCACCAATTTCTGATATGCCCATTAGCTTCTCTTCAATTGCAACTCTGATAATTTATGCTATTATTGTTAGGTGTTCTGTTAAAGGTTCTCTATTGGAAGTTAATGATCGCTTGATGAAGCAGCCAGAGTTGCTTAAAAATGTGGTGAGAATGACCTTTCAATTTTATGGCCACTGATGGCTGATACTGTGGGTTTGGGAAAGCCTTGTTGTTCTACATTACTAATATTTGATTGATCAGTTGTTCATTGGCAGATTTTGAAATTTCCCATGTTTCTGTTTTTAGTATTGTCGTGATGATTAGATTATTACCTGAAATTATGTCGATTTTAGTGTTCATTGCTGATTCAGTTGCCTCAAAAGAAGAAAAAACAAGTAATCATATTATTACAGGCTCACAGAGAAGGCTACATTGCTATTGTTATGCCAAAACCAGCAGATTGGGTGAAAGTTAAGGAGTCATTGCTGAGCCTCGAAGAGTACAGACGATTGAGAGAAGTGTAGCTGCACCGAGTCATTCATCCGCATAAAGAAACAAGTAACTTTCAGATATCTTGCTTCCTCCCTTCTTTTTAACCCGCCAGCCACCTTTATTTGGCTCTGCATATTTTAGAAGTCACCATGATGTAGCCTTGTATTCGAGATTTTTAGAATATAAAACTTCCAATACCTTTTTTGCCTTATTTATTGATTGAAATATCTCTTTTCTCCTACCAAAATCATTCATCTCTTTCGGCCCATTTGTGATGTGATCATGTGACAATGAAAGTCTGAAAGTACAGATCTAACTTATTGAATTGAGATATTTTTAATTTAAGTTTAGTTAGTGGTACCTAGACTTATTTCTAAATATTTATACGATAAATTGAAATTAGCTTTTGGAAGATCTGGTTTAAAACAGGATTTCAAAATTAGAAAATCTATGATTGGATATTGAATTAAAACAGGAGTTTAAAATTATAGAAAATGGTTGGATATTGCCCTTAAAGTAAAGGGCTCAACGCAGAATATATCATTTATTTGATTTGAAAACACAAAATATTAAAATAAAAAAGAAGATTATATTATCATCAATTGACCATTTTTTTGGGAGGGAAATGTGTCTTGAATGCCCGACTGTTTGATGATTATATTATTGTTCAGAAAAGAAGATTGTGATGGAAGTTTTGAATGACATCGATAATCTTTTGTTTTCTGCAAGTCTGTCTCTAGTTTTACATAACGACGGGACCGAGATAGAAATGTGTCGTTGCCTTTTCGCCATGTTTGTTTTAGTCATGTCCTCCCCCTTTTCATTTGTGTATTCTCTGGTCTTGTCAAGCTTCAGCTTTATGTGGGCATCCTCAGGTTAGAACACTCACAAAAATGGCTTCTAGTGGGTGTCTTTGTCGCCTTTACCAAATCTTTTTGTGAGGTCACTCACTTTCTTCTCCCCTTATTTTGTCCCTAAACCTGAAAAGCCATAAAGTCTTTGTTTGTATTTAGACTGCTTTACTTGATTTGCATTTCTTGGGGGGCTATTTAGACAGTAATTCATTAACAACTTACAAATCAACTTATAAAAAATAAAAAAATAAAAAAATAAAGAGGTTAAGTAAGAGTCCAGTACTGCAGAGCACAAACAAGAAATTGGTATACACAATCATTGCCTGATCAGTCCATCATCTCGAGTGTTGCAAAGAAGCTAGAAGAAATGTTGAATGTTGAAAGTGGAGAATTAACAATATTAGCCAAAAAAATGAAGTGCCTGAATGGGTTGTAGTGGCGCACCAGATCCAAACTTCTCTTCTTCTATTACACCTCATCATCAAAATTATTATTTAATATTTTGAAAGATTAAATTTACTAAACTTAAGGAAAAAAAAGACAGATTCTATTCGATAAATATGCATATGATGGTGGAAACTGGGAAGATAAGGAAGGAGAAGAGTTTTATATTTAAATAACCCATTGTGGTGTGTAATGGACTTATCGTTTTATCGTGTGCTCATCAACACGTGAGCGACGAGTTTAGACAAAGGCAACATTTTAAAATATATCTAATAAATTTATAAATCTGTATGAGTTTATAACGACACTCAACCCCCACCATCATTTACGAACATTGATCCGGCATGAATCCCTAAAACAAGCCATCAAAATTCTTCACAATCTTGATTTTCAAGTGACCCAACATAATTAACACGGCAATGAACTTCATTGGGTTCTATAATTTGTTACCAAAATAAAAACAAGCATCCCCTATGCCCTTCCTTCCTTCCTTCCTTCATTCTTATATGCATATAAAAAAAAAAAGGAAAAATCTTACCTGTGATCGCCAAATCTCCACCATCGCCACTGCCATCAGTCCGCCACCATTTTAACCATGGCGCACTACGTGTGGATAAGGAAAAAGCTCGACATTTCGGCAGTGCGCGTGCTCTCATCAATGAAACCCACCAACTCATGACTTTCCATTCTTCTCGACCACCAGTTTCCATCTGCAAGAACATATAAATTAGCACTCGGTGAGCCGAAGAGCTTTGAAATCCAAGGAACTAATTACCCACTTCAAAACAGAAGCCAACCCGCCATGCAAACCATTTCTTCTTGTGTCTTCCTTTTGGTTTGTGTCATCTTCTTGCTTCTTTCTGAAAATGCTAAAATAGCTGCTGCTGCTGCTGCTGCAGCTGGGAACAATGGCGTTTATATCGTCTACATGGGATCCGCGTCCAGGACTGACTTCCTTCGCCTTCTTACCTCTGTCAACAGGCGGTAAAACTTAATAAACATCCCAATTTCTTGAAAAAGCAAATTCAAAATCTCACACATATTATGCCTTGTTTCTTGTGTGGTACGTAGGAATGGAAACGCAGTGGTACGCACTTATAAACATGGGTTCACAGGATTCGCAGCTCGTCTGTCAGAGCAGGAAGCCCATGCCATGAGACAAAGGCCTGGCGTTGTTTCGGTTTTCCCAGATCCAATACTGAAGCTCCACACAACTCATTCATGGGATTTCTTGGTCAGTCAGACAAGCGTCAAAATCGACGCCGCTCCCAAGTCAGATCCCCCGACCTCTTCCTCTCAGCCGTCCGATACCATTATTGGCATCTTGGACACCGGTAACTAAATATGTAACAATATATCAACCATTAATTCTCTGCACTGCACCGTATAACAAGTTGGTACGGTTCTAACAACTCACCGGAAATTTTAGGTATCTGGCCGGAATCCGAGAGTTTTAGAGACGAGGGTATGCCTCCGATACCGTCGAGGTGGAAAGGTACGTGCATGGCTGGCGATGACTTCACTTCCTCCAACTGTAACAGGTAAGTGTTGCTAAAAATCCATAACTATTTAAAATTTAAAGATGGAAGCTGTTGGTGAATATTTTCTTTAATTTTAGCTAAAATAAAAAAAAACATGGAACTATAGTGTGTGTGTGTGTTTGACGTGTTTTGTCGTGTCAGAAAAATCATTGGAGCAAGATTTTACGAAAGTTCTGAGAGCGACGGGATAAGGTTCCACTCACCTCGAGACGGAGCTGGACATGGAACCCACGTGGCTTCAACAGCGGCCGGCAGTGCCGTGGCTAATGCATCCTACTATGGCCTCGCAGCCGGGACGGCCAAGGGCGGCTCCCCCGGCTCAAGGATCGCCATGTATAGAGTCTGTATGGCCGATGGTTGTCATGGATCGTCAATCCTGGCAGCGTTTAATGATGCCATCAACGATGGGGTCGATGTATTATCCTTATCTCTCGGTTCGCCCTACTACTTCAAACCGGAATTGACGACCGACCCCATTGCCATCGGAGCCTTTCATGCAGTTGAGAAGGGGATTACAGTTGTCTGCTCTGCTGGAAACGACGGCCCCACTCCGGGATCGGTGGTGAACGACGCGCCGTGGATTTTAACAGTGGCTGCCTCCACCATTGATAGGGATTTTGAGTCTGATGTTGTGCTGGGCAACAAAAAAGTGATCAAGGTAATTTAAATTCCTTCACCGCGTTAAGTTATCTCAAATAAACTGACCCAATGAAATATAATTCAGGGAGAAGGTATAAATTTCTCTGCTCTTGAAAAGTCTCCTGTATACCCACTGATACATGGCAAATCGGCCAACAAGTCGAGTACCAGTGAAAACAGTGCGAGGTATGTAAGAGATGAAACATTAATAAGATTTCTCATTAAGCTCTCTGATGAGTCCTCTGGCTGTTGTGTCTCTGTTCAGGATTTGTTCTGAAGACTCCATGGACGAAGCTCTTGTGAAGGGGAAGATAGTTATTTGTGAGAGCAGTGAGGAAGGAGGCGGTTCCTATTGGCAAGGTCAGGCTGAAACAGTGAAGAGCCTTGGAGGGGTCGGGGTAGTTTTGATTGATGACCAATCAAAGCTAGTGGCAGAGAAATTTACTTCTCCCATGACCGCTATTAGCTCAAAGGATGGCGATGAGGTCCTTGCCTATGTTCACTCAAGCAGGTAAAACTTAAAACCATCCTCTGTTTAATCATCCTGGATAGAAAACTGGAACTTCCTGGTCTTCAATGGCCTAACCGAGTTTGATATTTTCTGAAGGAACCCAGTTGCTACAATCCTGCCCACCTTGACCGTAATAAACTATAAGCCAGCGCCCGCTATAGCATACTTTTCATCCAGAGGGCCCAATCCCGCAGTATTAAACATGATCAAGGTAAGGCAGCCTTCAAAGGGAAGAAGGAAGGATGAGGGGAAAGATTATATATTTGCCCTTCATCAACAAATTTTCAATCTAAATTTGAGATTTTAACTGTGATGCAGCCGGACATATCAGCACCAGGAGTGAACATTCTTGCAGCCTGGCTTGGAAATGACACAAACTCTACACCACAACCAGAAAATTCGCCGCTCTTCAATGTGATCTCAGGAACTTCAATGTCCTGCCCGCATGTCTCCGGCGTAGCAGCCATGGTAAAATCTCAAAACCCCACATGGAGTCCCTCAGCAATCAAGTCGGCCATCATGACAACAGGCAAGGAATTGACCTCACTAAATTTTTTTTTGTTGAACTGAACATGTTTACTGATGAGCAATTTTCTCACGAAAACTTCACAGCAATCCAAACGAATAACTTGGAATCGCCGATGACTTTGGATACGGGATCAGTAGCTACACCTTATGATTATGGGGCAGGAGAGGTATCAACCACTGGAGCATTAAAACCAGGACTAATCTATGAAACTAGTACAACTGACTACTTAATCTACCTTTGTGGCCGAGGCTATAACCGGTCCACCATAAAGAGCATCTCAAATACTGTTCCTGATGGGTTTGATTGCCCCAAGGATTCTAATGCAGACTACATATCCAACATGAACTACCCAACAATAGCAGTGTCCGAATTGAAAGGCAGCGAAAGCAAGAAAATAGTGAGAACAGTTACAAATGTTGGTGGTGATGGTGCAACAGTTTACAAAGTCAGCGTGGACGCACCTGGGGAAGTAGATGTCAAAGTGATTCCAGAGAAATTGGAATTTGCAAAGAACAATCAGATGCAGAGTTACAAAGTGGTGTTCACCTCAACTGTGTCCACACTGAAGAAAGAAGCCTTTGGTTCAATAACTTGGAGCAATGGAAAACATCGAGTCCGGAGTCCATTTGTCGTAACCAGTGAGAGTAGTAAGTCAGAAGATTAGAGAACTAATTGCAATTAACCAGCTCGAAAGTTGTGTAGTACTCAAAGTCATCTGTTTCAGTTTGAACTATGTTGCCTTCTGAATAAACGAAGTTGATGATGTTTTAGATGTCTAACATGCTCGCTTGAACGGTCTTCAAATTTAGAAAAAAAACTAATAATAATCAAAATTGAAGGTTGAAGGAACTATGAATAGAAATACTAAGATTGTCCGATGGAGCTGAGTGATAAAATGATCATGAACAACACTGTATTTAAACTCCCATTTTTGGCTACGGGGATTGTGGATTATAGATGGAGGATTCAAGCAAATGGACGCAGTAACAAATTTCTTAAGAGTATCAGCCCCTGTATAACATCATGTTTAGACTGTTGATGATCCAGTAATCTAATAGCCATGTCCGTATCGATTATGTTCTTTTCCGAGCTTCTATTCTCTTCAGATTTTAAAAGTTTTCTTCACTTGTTTATCAAACAGGGGGAGAATTTTACAGTCGAAACCAATTAGGAAAAATTGAAACTAAACTCTCTCGCAATTCCTACAGAAATTCGGAGAGGAAAAAGAACAACTTACCAGGATGATTAAATTTGCGAACTCGATGTGCGTATCATAGTATTCAGTGACGTTACATAAGATTTAACTCTCACGTTTGGGATGAGGATCTCGTCGTTCTCATTCATCATAATCCCTTGATGGTGTGGAAATGGCTGAGCTACCTCCTCATCCGTTTCGTCGGCAATCTTCATATTTAAACCTCCTCCCTACCGTTCTTTGAGATCCACAAAGAAAGCTCTGCGCTCCGTAGAACAAGGAAGTTGAGAAAAGAGCGGGAAAAATGGAATGGAAGAAAAGAGGTTAAATTATAGAAAATAAAAGAGAAATAAATACTAAAATTTCCATATATAATTGTTGATAATTTTACACACGTCAATTTTTGTTCTTTATTTAACGTAAAATATATTTTAAAAACAATTTCAAATTCTAAATTTAAATCATAATTGATACATGCTCAAAATATAATTTAATTAATAAAATTAAAAAAAAATTCAAACCCGTTAAACCAATCACTTTTTATAAACTATAATATTACAATTAAAAAATATCTATTTAAACAAAGAATGATGGAGCGAAGGTAGAACATTTCTTCCCATTAGATAAATGGAGTCAGATTATATTTTTTCGTCCCCGCCCCGTTTAATGTAAATATATATTCAACAGATCTTAATTAATCAATCACATAATTATGGACAAGAATGAAGGATTATGCGGCCAAAATAAATGTACCACAGCATTGATGGATTGGATACAAATAGTAGTGTTAAAGGAAGATGAGCTAAGAATTGGAAAGAAGGGCCTAACTTACTTTGTACATAATAAAATAGCCGTGTGTTTCACAAAGACAAACTCCATTTACAAAACAATAGTATGGAATCACAACTGACATCAAATTATTGAAGCTCAGGGCCTTCAGAGAGAGAGAGAGAGAGAGAGAGAGAGAGAGAGAGAGAGAGAGAGAGAGAGAGAGAGAGAGAGAGAGAGGCACAATTATTTGGAAAATATGATAATGAAGAAGCCATTCTACCCCAAACCACATTCCTAAAAGAAGGCTGGAGTCAGTGAGCGCTGACAAGGAATGGATGCTGGCAAACCCCACACTCAATCGTCTCGGAACCTGAGCTTGGAACCTGCACCTGTAATGGTTCGTATAAACACAAATTTATCATTACTGCACTACTCCATAACATGCTCCACATCAACTAATTTTCTTCAAGCCTTAAAGGGAACGTGGGTTGATCAAGAATCACAATGTCCACCACACTTGAATACAACATTATTTGGAATCCCCTAACTATAACTAAGTCCTTAGCAAAACACTTTTCTAAGCACTCTAAATAAATCAATTTATAAGCATAAACCAAAAAAAGAAGATATCAAACCTGTAAATGCACAGTACAAGTAGGACATGCAACTTCCTTCATACGTTTCCCAGATCCATCAGACTTGGATCCTGTGGCATTTCATGGAAGTGACAATAACATTAGTGCTTATTCTCCTATATAAGGAAAAAAAAAACAATTAAACAATAACAACCCCAAATATTAATAGAGGAGCATCTAGCTAGCAGCGTATTTAAATTATTGATTCCCGAACAACAAATTACCTGATGACCTACAGTTTCTCTCCATTTCATCCTACGACAACAGAAAAGTAAATTAAAATTAGATTGATGCAATAAGAAAGATATAATTTTTTTCTTTTATTGATGAATATCTCTAGGAAAGGGCGTTCAACTAGAGAAATCACAATGCTCAATAAGCAATACCTTAAGTTTTTTAGCGAGATCCTCATGGCTATGCAACCCTACAGGATTGCTAGTCAGATCCTTGGCATTAGCGAGCCTCTGAGTCACTTCCGCCTGAAAACAAGAAGAAAAGACATGTTAAGAGCCAACACACTAATGCCTGCTTGCTAATTGATCACCAGCTAATCCAATACATAAACCCGCATCATCCACACTTCCCAATAAGCCCGGGGGGGAAGAATAATAATAACGTTTTAGTTGTCAAAGAGGGAAAAAAAAACTCAACAGAAGTTTTTCTTAGAAACATATTTAATGGATATATGGTATTAAAAATCAACAAATTTCTATACAAGTTTTTCTTAATAATAATAATACCAAATAAATCAAAGTTATGCATAACGTACCATGCATCTGTCACAAACTCGAACTTGAGGAGCATTCTCCTCAGCAGTCAGAGCTGTTCTACCTTGCGTACATTTATCACAGAAGATGTCTCCACAATTTCTGCAGTGATGCTGAGAAAAAAGTTGAAACACTGAGATCCATTAAAAAAATAGGCAGTTTAATGAACCATATTCTATAATTATTAGAAAAAAAAGTTTACCCTTCGGACAAAAGCCCCAAAGTCTGACCCACAGGCTGTACACTTCGTGACTGCTTCATCAGGTACCTAGAAACGGAAACAGAAAAGGCAATGTAAATGCATATACCCTCAGACAATCTTAGAATCAACAAGCTGATAATTAATGACAACTCTGTCAAGATACCCAATGATCTTTCTCCTCGTTGCCTGGCTTTATCAGGTTCACCCAATCAACCAACCCTTTCTTCTTCTCTGTAGGCTGCTCAGGCGCCTTAAAAGATTCAGAAGGCCTACTTCTTCCACCCATTTCCTTAAACTGTGTTTTTTTTATAAAAAAAATAAATAAAAGAATCATATCAAGTTACAACTACTAATATCCAGAATAACTAGCTAATAACAAACAGTAAAAGTATCCAATCTCTATGAAAAGAAGTCAACATTATTGTGCATGTAGAATCTAAGACTCAGACTGTGAGATCCCACATCGATTGGGGAGGAGAACAAAACATTTTCTATAAGAGCGTGGAAACCTCTCCCTAGCAAATACGTTTTGAAAACCTTGAGGCGAAGCCCGAAAGGGAAAGTTCAAAGAAGACAATATCTGCTAGCAGTGGGCTTGGGCTGTTACAGTTAGTATCTGAGCCAGACATCGGGCGATGTGCCAACGAGGAGGCTGAACCCCGGAAGGGGGTGGACACGAGGCGGCGTGCCAGCAAGAACGCTGGGCCCGAAAGGGAGGTGGATTGGAGGTCCCACATCGATTAGAGAAGAGAACGAGTGCCAACGAGGACGCTAGGCCCTAAAGGGGAGTGGATTGTGAGATCCCACATCGGTTGGGGAGGAGAACGAAACATTCTAAGGGTGTAGGAACCTCTCCCTAGCAGACGTATTTTAAAAACCTTGAGGGGAAGCCCGAAAGGGAAAGCACAAAGAAGACAATATTTGCTAGCGGTGGGCTTGGGCTGTTATACAGACTGATCGGTGTGTATACTGGTATTAAACAGAAGGTTGCCTATAGACTTGCTATAGCCACAGAACGAAAGGATCTAAAAGATAAACTAGAACACTCATCCATCATACCATGATAAGTGATAACTATTCGCAAATACACTTATACACCAAAGGGGTATGGCAAAGGCAATTCCTTACAGCTCAAAAATGTCTTGAAATCACAAATGCATAGATTAGCAGGGGTAGGAATTCTAAAGAGAATGCTTCTAATGCAAATGGTTAAATGTTTATCTTGAAATAACAAGAGGGTTATAAAAAACACTAAATAAACTTCAAATCATTTTCTTAAGTCAAAGACCAAGGAAAACAGGTAGGGATTATAACCTGTACAGTTGCAGCAGTCACCGTGTCCAGAAGCGTGTTGGTGGTGTACTTGTTTGACTGTAATCTAATACGCCGTGGCTCAATATCCACAGAGCTCTTGGACCAGAAAGCTAGGGTAGAAGAATCATACACCTTACAAACATAAATAAAAGATAACAAACCATATGATAAGTCCATGGTAGAGAATTCCAAGGAAACCATAAATAATCTAGCATCCCCACTTACTTCACATCTAGTGATGGTCTCAAGAGGATATATCCTTAACGTTCGACTAGAATTTGGATCAAGCATACGAATGCCATCTAGACCAACCTGGAAATGATTACAAAAGAGAGTAAATAACCAAGTCCTATGGTTGTGCTAAAATAACTTAATAACAATTAAACTATGTTTGAGCAAAGAAAATATAAAGTGATGACAAAAAACGATGAGAAGGTAACAGAAGAACAATGACAATTTTCATGGGGGTTTTTCTCCTTTTTTTTTTTTTTTTTTAATGAAAAACCAGCCGCCTTCGTGATTCTACGTACACCTATCTTCCGCAGTTTGCCTAAAGAGCCTATCCCTTAAGAAGAGAAAAAACATGCGACAACAGACCAGGCACAATACGAGACAATTAAATAAATGACAATATCTACAACAACAAAATTGTCCTGTGACAGCATGAAATACCTGACAAAGTACATCCATGGTGCTTTGACCTCCACTTTCAGCCAAGAGCTTCACCCGGAACTTCTGCACCCAATTTTTGACGTCTTCTTGAGCTTCCACCTTAGGGATCGCCCTAACTACTTTCAATGAACTCGCCGGCGGATCTTTTTTCGGAGGAATATTTATCGGCCTCCCATAATCGTCAAAAGCAGGCGTCGCGGCAGACCACGTCGAAGACTTAGAAGCCGTACCACGAGCTCCATAAGGCTCAACTTTGCCACCTTGGTAAGCATAGACTCCATCGCCATAACCGTCATCATAGCCAGAGTCGAAGCGCGGTGCCGCGTCCTCCGGCCGCTTTCCGTACAACTCCGAACCAAAATCAGACCGACTTCGACCGTAACCTCCATATCTATCATCAGCATATCCGCCTCCCTGATCAAATTTAACCGAACTTTCATACGGATTTTCATACGACGGGGGTGCCAAAGAGCCAAAGGGAGCCGAATACATGGATGAGAACGGAGAATTAGCCGTAGGGGTAGAATTAGAGCTCTGATTCATGGGAATTGAGGAAGGTGGAGGGGGAGCACAATTGGGAGCCGTCTGATGCTGATCGTAGGTTGAGTGATACGATTGCGACGGAGAAGGAGATTGATAAGGCACATGAGACTCAAATGGAGGGAAAGCGGGTGATTGAGGAGTGGGATTGAATGTCTGGGGATTAGAATTCGATGAAGGAGAGTTGAAAAGAGGCGCAGTCGGAGAGGCAGGGAGGGGATCGGGATTCTGGGAATAGGGGGGATAATAAGGGGCATAGCCAGGGTAATCGGAGGCACCATAATTGGTGGAGAAGGGCGGCGCCGAGGCGTAAGCGCTCTGGTTGCGATCGGGGGGAATGGGAACTGGATTAGGGCTAGGATTGAGGGTAAGGTTTTGAAAATTTTGGTATTGGAAATATGGAGCTGTACCGTAATCTCCGTTCTGCATCGTCGGTGCCGATGAGAAAAGTTCCGATGAAGCTCCGAATGAGAGATTTGGATTCTGCGGTGATCAGATTCTCGAAATTTCTTTTCGCCCTTACCGGGAAGACTACTCCCCCCAGAACTTAATATATTAGTAATAGAATTGAGATTTTTCTTTTTCTTTTTCTTTTTCTTTTTTATTTTAATGGGTTTTATTATTTTTCTCTTCTCAGGGAAGGATTCGGAAACATTCGCGGTCTTTTCCCCTAAGCCACGTCATGTGTGCTTCGAGTAAATTAATAAATTTATAAGTCCTTTTAAATAAATAATTCTAATTTATATAATTGATCAATTGTACAATGTATTAGTCAAAGTCTCCAAAATATTCACTTTTAACCTTTCTTTTTTAAATTCCATTTTCAACCGAATGTTAATTTTAAAAAATGATATTGTTGTAACATGATTTATTTTTAATAATAAGTGTGTGTATTTTTTCTTAAATTTACAGAAGACTTTTTCTGGAAAAAAAAAAAGATCTAATTGTTGTTTGCGTGATGTTAAAGACAATATATAGTTAATTACTAGTTTATAATAGCAATAATAGTAACTGTTTCATATGTATATAATTATATACAATTATAATTTATAATACTATGGCTAAAAGTTCTATTGGTGACTTGAGCATATCCAACCAATTAAGATATTGTATATATTGACTAAATGTGAAATGTTCAAATCTCTAATCTAGGTTGAAAGAACTAAGTTCAAATTAATGTAAATTTCAATATAAAAAAGATGTATTTTATATACTAACTTGCTTTAATTAATTAAAATCATATAAAATATACATTAGAAAAGTGGAATTAAATTATTAAAATTTGTAGAAAAAATAGATTTTGACCTGAAAGTTGTCAAGTTCAAGTGTTTTAATAATTATTCTCAGCCCAAGTTTAGCTAACAATCAAAATTTTTAGCTTTTTCTCTAAAAATTAATCGATTTTACAATTTATTATTAAAAACATCGAAATTAGGGGGACTTCGTGGTGCTTTCGGTGACCCTATCAAACCAAACATGGGCATTTGATACCATCAAATTAAATAATTTTAATAATAATAATAAATTACTTTAATTTTAAAATTTTATAAATGAGGATTATTGCAAAGGATTTAAGAAATTAGATACTAAAATAATAAAAATAAAAATAAATGAAAAAAAGAAGAAGAAGAAAACTGATATTTCGCACCCTAAGTCACAGATGAGACAAGCTCCCCTTTCCCTTCCAACTACATTAGAAACAAAGATTAAATATACAAGGGGCTGCGTATAGAATAACAAACACAGAATTCCTTCAATACTAAAAGCTATATTAGCAGACCGAAACACAGAACAAATAGCTTTAAGACGGCAATCAAAGATATCAAACATTTATGGTGATTAAATCAAACCTTGATAGAATCATATCTTTCACCCATTACACCACCTTTCTGTTTCTGGAACTGAATGTAGCGAAGTGTGCTGGTAAAGAAAGCATCTGAAGAAGGACTGGCGCTCGGGGGGTCGCTCTGCAATTCAGTTGTTATTAATTCAATCAACCCTTGAATTGCAGCATTCGTAATCTGCTGGTTTCCTTTCTCGAAATAGTAGAGATACCTGGACCACATAAACATACATATTCAAATACAAAGTATTTGTCCATTAGAAAGTAACCCTACTGTTCATATCAAAATTGTTCCCTTTTCCACCCCAAAAAAGAGGGGGATTCATTTGTAACGGTTAGCCCCTTTTTTAAACAAAAATATATCTCACAATTTGGTTATAACATAACATGTTATTACTAGACATAAAATTACATAGTTGCTGCAATTCTGTATGGCAGACAAAAGACCACTTCAATTCACTGGCAGGTATTGCCCAGAGTAGTGTCTATACAGAATATGAACGAGCATGTCTGATTTTTCTAAGGAACAGATTCTCCCGTAGCATGTTTACCCTTGAATGAGAACTTAAAACCACTACGTACGCTAGTGAATCATCATCAAACCTTTTTGGATAGGAAAGAACATCGAAAAAAGAAGAATAAGGAACTGGTCAAGGAAATTATAAATAACTTTACAAATAGTTTGATTTGAAAAAAATCAAAAGGAATCAGTTTTGAGGCACTATTCAATCATTTGGATATGGGCCAACTAGTGGTATTATTGAAAGAGTTCTTTTAAAAGGTAAGATAGTATAAATGATGGATAAGAGCAGCCGTTAGTATTCTAGTCAAGGGAAAGAATTGTGTTTGACATATTATGTTTTGTCATGAACACTATGAAAAGGAGGTAAAATTTCAGATACTAACTTGTTCAGTATTTCAACAAAAAGTGTGACGGGTCCACTGCTGCCACGTGTAACAGTAGCCATCTGTTGAGCAGCATTTGCAATTCGTAGGGCACGTTTTAGGCAAAGAAGAACTCTGTTTACAGGGGGGAAATCTGTTATTTCTTCCAAGACAACCAAGCAACCTAAAAGTCAAACATGCCAAAAGTAAAACGGTCAAGCAAGCACGAGGGAATAACCTCTCTCCATCCTTAATGCCTTCTGGATCATCAACCCAAAATAGATGCGAGCATGCATAAACAGCCCTACACTGATCTGGTTTCTTTAGAAGCTTCGCAGAATACTGGCAAAAGACAGAAGAACACTTCAAGATATAGACCATAACATTTGTGAAGGCACGAGATTGTGTAATGTAAATGTATAGTTACCCCAGTAGCTTTGTGTGTCAAAGTATCTCTGTTCTCAATGCCAAACACATTCATCCTCTGCAGAGTCCCAATAATAAGGTGTATTGCAGTCACTTGAGCCTTAGAATCCTAGATTCAAAGTCAATTGTGCAACAGACGGAAAGAAAATGAAGCAAACTGAATCAAATCTTTACTGTCCAAAGGGGAAGAAATCAAACAAACTGCATTTTTCTACGAGTACTGAAGTGGAAGTAAAGAGAACTTGTTTGTAAAGCCAGATCAGAAAAACAGCTCTTGTGCTGCGGAGTCTGTATAATAAAAAAGACATTGATATTTACCGAAATATCTTCCTCATAGATTATAAATGCTTGAGTAAAGAATTCGTACGCAACAGGTTCAAGGTCACAGTCATTAGCTGCCTGAATAATAGAGGAGAATGAATAGAAGTTAGAAGAAAACTCTAACATCTACAGAGATAAGATCCTTAGATATGGTGATTCAGATCATCAGAATGATATGTTTTGGTGTAGTATACCACCAGAATGATGTGATTTGGGGTTGTATATCTATGTAAACGACTAACTACGGACTAGAATGGTGTAAAGCAGGAACCAAAAAATTTTTGTTGCAGAATTCTTTCTTTCTATTTCGGCAATAAAGCATAATGTCCCACCATGGACGAAATCTAGCTTACAAAGAGAACAGTTTCTGAGGCCCATTCGCTAATTAGGCATGGAAACATAAAAATAAAAAATGTCGTCCCCATTCCTATCATAGATGTTTTCTTCATTAGATTAGTGATTTCTCAACCCAAAATCAGAAGAATGTGACATTCCTTATTCCCTTGTTTTCAGGCCTCTACTAATTTGATCCTTTTAACGGTATTTTCTCTCTTTTAATATTGTTGCATTTTCTACCTTGACTTTAAATTGATTCTCATTCTAAAAATGATCAAACAATATCTAGGGTTGTTTACATTATTTCACAATACTGTATTGAGAGAGATCTCTATTTCAAATCATTGATTTTCGTACCTCAGCACATTCCAGGTATAACCTTAGTGCCAATTCAGGAGCAGGAACAGAGGAAAGCGCCTCGATAAGCTGGAGCCAAAAAGGGAAGTACCACAAGTTATTTCTGAAGCAGCCGAGTTTATAAATACCAGGCAATGATTGAGAAAATAATAAAATATAACTCCACTGAATCTTGACAGTTAAAATTGACTTATCGAACGGATTTCATTCAGATGAAGACCACACAACCACTAACCCTCCGGTTATAAAGACAAATCTTTTCAATTTTAACCAGCACAGATATAACAACAAAGGTATTTTGTTAACAGTTTCTATACATAGCTTCGTAGACTGAACTTCTCTGGCTATATATATGGACCAAGCTTTACCAATCTCATTGAATTTTTAGATTGTCTGGATTGAGTCAAAGTGTATGTAGGTCTACGAGCCAGAAATATAATTTATAAATTAAACGAGGTTAGACAGATTAACTATTATCTGGTTTGATATTGAGATGCAGTGTTGCGCAATCTAACATTAGTGGACTTGTAGTATAATCCTCAACACTACTTCAAGCCTTAGGAGAGATATCGGCATTCCCCCTATGTAAACCAGTGGATCTCAATTACCTGATTTAAAATCTGAAATATTTTCTTTGGTGTAGCATGCATTTCTTCTACCACATCCCCATTTTGATTTTGTAACCGTCTAATTAACTGCAAACATGGGAGAAAATTATGTACAGGTACTTCATAATGAAGCTGGTAAATAAAATAACTTCAAATGAAATTCAAGAATGGGCAAAAACATTATTAGTTAAGAATACAAGGAAAAAGGTCAAGGAACGATAAACCCAACAAAATCCAAGACTCGAAACATGAGCAAATTATAGGTTATAATTGACCAAGATTTGAAAGTCAATTCTCCTACACTAGAATTCTTCAACCACCAGGAATAAACATGAAACAAAGCTGTCTTGCACATCAAACAGGACAAACATACATTGAGGGCAGAAAATATCAGGGGAGGAACAGTGAAAGGCAGGCGATTTGGTCCTCCACACAATATGTGCTTCTTCACGGCACAGATAATCTGAGATTCAAGAGATGAACTCATTAACAAGGTTAGCATGGGCCCAAGTAACAATTTTGAGAATTCTCAAACATAAAGAAATATTGAATAGAATATAAAAGTTTATGATTTCTGAGACTAAAAATGTGCCTTTAGAAATTAAAAAAAAAAAGTGTTAATAAATTAAACCGAATTACTGAGTGGCCATACAAAATATTGCAAGATTGATTTGCATACGACAGTTCATTTTAAATTCTCAACGGTAAGAGAAAAATAATGAAAACATAGTCGACAGTTCATTTTAAATATTGCAAGATTGATTTGCATACGACTGTAATTATCTTATTCTCAAGAAATCTTATTCAGTACTAGCAGAAGCAAAAATGTAAATAACAATTTTACCTCTAACATTTCCACTGGGTCATCGTTATGTAGCATGTGTAGGAGGCGGGCAACAGAATTTTGCTCTTCCTTGAAATCCTCTTCGTCAAGCTATTATCAGAATAAAGACAAGAAAAGCAATTAGCTGGGACGTTTTATTTCCTTTTTTGACCCATCAGTATGCTCTTTTCCAGAATAATGCAAGAAAACAATAGGCAATAGACAGATAGCACATGCAGATATCATGTGCCCCAGTATGAGAGAGGGGGGAGATGCAATAAGAGTATCGAATAATGGAATTACAATAAAAGTCATAAGTGCATTCATATATAGAAAGAAGGAAAACAAAACGATTATAGTAATCAAAAGTTGCGTTGGAAAAAAGTTTGTATTTACCTCATCCACAGTAACTTCTTCCAAGTCCTTGATAAGCCCTTTTATTAGTTCAAACAACACGTCAACCTGTCATAGAATATGATAAATATAATCCACAAGTGGAAAGGTTGATATCATATAATATAAAGAAGCGAATCAAACCTTATCAGCAGTAGAAATGCAAGAGTTATTTTTCATTATACTTTGAATAATGACCATGGCCATAACTTTGTTTGTGGCATTGTCCAGGTGGTCCATGACACGAGGATAATTTGAGAGTGTAAGAGCTGTCACAATATCATTATATTTCTCTAATGGAGCACTGAGAAGCACAACTATTTGTTTTGTTGCTCTGGTATCTTCAAGCTTTGGTTGGCTGGAGAGTTTTTTAACGCATGCTCCCTTTCAAAAGTTCAAAAGCAACAAAACAATTGAAGTGAAGATAGGGACGTGTCTTATAAAATGCCAGAATTAGGATTCCTAGATGAAAAGCACAGTAGCCAAATAGCCTCATGCCATACAGCACACAAAAGGCTTGTCACCTAAGAGTGTGTCTACCATCTAAAAAAAAGTTATTGAAGGTCATTACAGCATTGAAGAAAGGAAAGGAGATTACCAATATTTGGTCCACATAATCAAGCCGATCCGGATGAACACGAAGGGTAAATGACAGAAGAGAGACATACAATGTTATAGCTCCAACAATAGGCATGTCAACCTGTGCTTCTATTACCTGTTAAAAAGATTATATCTGGTCAATTCTCATGCTGAGAAACTTTTGCAGTTCCAACATAAAGAGCATATGCACGAGACATGTTGAAAATAAACGGAAGCTTGCATCAAAAAACTTCAGATGATAATTGTAATATTGTATCTTATCTTTAGAGGGAGAGAGAAATTGAAACCTACTCTGAGTAGCAAGCTTGTTAAGAGTTGGACCAAACTGATGACTGTTTGACTGTTTTGAGCTATTTTTACATTTTTGGTATTTAGATTATCGTTGAGATTTCTATAATATAATTAAATCCATCTTATGGTTGAAGTTAATTCACAAGAAAAGCAATCTTACCTTCCCAATGGCATTGCTCAACTTAGCAAAGGCTTCTACATGCAGAAATTCAGGTATTACCTGAAATATGTCAAAATTCAGAAAAATGTGGAAGAAGAAGAACAAAGAGACATCACAATTGATTACTTACATCTGCATTTGAAACAGCATAGTTTGATAGTCTATCCATTAATTGAGAAAGAACCATCCTGATGTCAACAGTTGCCTATAAATGAATTTTTTTTTTTTTTTTTTGGGTAAGAAACAGAACTTTTATTGATGAAAAAATTAAAGAAAGAGGAAAGGAATACAAGGGCATAAGAAGAGAGCCCGAAAAAAAAAAGAAAAAAAATGAGCCCAAAATAAAGCAAAGGGAAGACAGAGCCTAAAAGTAACTACAAAAAGGGGCTCCAATCCAGCAAAAGGGTCTATTAACCGATGCTCATAACGAGGCATTAAACCTAGCCCCCCAGACTTCCTCACTCAATCTCTACCTCTCCCTAAAAATAATGTTATTTCTCACAATCTAGAAACCCCAAACAACAGCAGAAAAACTAGTCTTCCACAAAACTTAGATCAGATTACAAAGAAAGTATCATTATAGAATGAGCTGGTCTTCTCTTTTGTAAGACATAATAAACATTAACTGTAATCTTTAACCAATAAACCAAGAAATAACCTTTAGGGGACCCACATTACCCAAATCGGGTCATGAAACTCCCTAATTATTTTGAAAAATTCTAAAGGAGATGATGGAAAAATTATATTTACATGGGAAATGCCCAACTATATCAAGCAACCACTTTTTTGTATCACAAATCGAATATTATAACCTATCAATGGCAACAAGTTGTAAAATCCATTAGAAATATATTGATAATAGTAA
Source organism: Cucurbita ficifolia (assembly GCA_033971965.1). NCBI lineage: Eukaryota > Viridiplantae > Streptophyta > Magnoliopsida > Cucurbitales > Cucurbitaceae > Cucurbita > Cucurbita ficifolia. The sequence continues at coordinate 421,332 of CM066970.1, forward strand.
GAATAAATTAAATCTTACAGAAACTGAGGTAAGTTATTCACCTGAAGCTGCGGGCAAACACCCAACAATGTCTCAAGCGTCTGTAAATGGTATTCATCTGGAAACACCTGAATAATACAATCCATCAGATAGTACTGAGATAACTCATCTTTGCAGTTGACCACCTGTTCATGCAACAAGAAGAATGCAGGTAATCAGAAAGTACTGTAATATACCCATAATTTTTTTATGTAAGGAAAAGCTTGGAAGAAATAGACGGATCAATCTTGACTAGAAAATTAGAGACCTGCTCCAAGACTCTAGGAAGAACAGTCTGCTTGTACATTTCAAGGTCCACACCCTCTATCTGACTGAGAACATGGAGATTCTTTCCTACCTGGAACAGAAATATAAGAGAAAGGGATAATCTCTTGAAGTAATGTATGCAGAGTTCTCACAATATTCAGAATTATTACAAGATCACGAAGTTCGCTTCTCTCTTTTTCCTGCTTCTCTCTCAACCGAGCAGGTCCCTGCAGATGAAAAAGTGCAATTGAAGGCCTCAACTCAGGATCGCCAAAGTGTAGGAATGATTTGCACACACCATAACACCTGCATGGCCAAAAATCGTGCCCTCATGGATCATTTTACCTCCATGGCATGCAAGCACTTTGGTGTCATGCACATACAAACACAAACAAGATGAATAAAAATTCAAATGTTCCACAAACCTGAAGCTGAATCCGCACCCAAAGTTTATTCATTTCAGTAAAATTTTGTAGCACAAATTCTACGGCCTCCATGACAGTGTCAGCATCGCTGCAGGAAGCCCAAGTTACATTGGCTTATTTTCAGCTTTCATATTTGCAATATAAACTAAAATCACATTCTGGACAATTGAAATGTTTTCTTCCAATGAAATAAACAAATCATAGTATCTTCCAGAATAAGCTTACTTATTTACAATCACAGTAATTATGATTGTCCATTCATTCATGCGAATAAAAGGTGGAGTAATAGCTCAAAGTTTTAAAAATACGCATCCACAATTGAAACTAGTTTCTATCAAGTACATTTGCAGCTGTTGCTGTTCTCAATCACAAACTTTTAATGACAAGAATTACAAGAAAGATCTTAAGTAAAGTAATCGGATTCTAGAATGCAAATCTGCCTTAAAAGAGAAAAGGTAAACAGGTCGAATTAAGCTATCATCTTACCCTTCGCACTCAGAATTAATATCTAGCAATATGTCCCTACTGACTTGTGCTAGATAGTTTCTAAGAAAGAGACCACGTAATGGATGTTGAACTCCACGACACATTTCCACGAGATCTTTGAGGACCTCCTTCGCCGGGACCTCCTTAGATTTCATGTAGACTGAGCCAACCGTACAAAGGAGATACCTAGATGCAGAAAAAGAAGATAAAAAATGAAAAATCCACCGAGGCTGACGGGGCATGGCAAAAACCATTCCTATCCAGAATAAGCCAGTCATCACAGAATCAGCATTATAGAGAGGGCTCTTCCGCCGTAGAATGAGCCAGCCATCAAAAGATAAAGGAAGACGAGAATGCATAACTAATTAGCTTAAGTTTGACGCCTTAGGACGTTAGCCAATTTTCACTCACAGTCTGGGCAATATATTCCCGGCGTGTTGCACGAGTTCATACAGATCGACGACCGTTACGCCATGCCTACTTTCGTCCTTAAAAAATATCTCCAACATCCTCAATTCGTCAAAGGCTCGCATATCTAAGACGATGTACACAGCAAAAAAAGAAAAAAAAATCAAATCACCTTTCAAAGAATCGATCCAGTCGATACACAAATGATTAGTCATTAGAAAAGGGGAATTACAGAGTTCGTAATATCTATGTGGTGAAAGCTTCGAAGTTCGAAGCTCCGAAAGCATCAGAGCCGAGTATTTGAGGGCTTCTCTGAGATTGTTCGCGTCCTGAGACGATAGACGTCAATAACTACGGAGCGATTAGGGATTGTCCAATAGAATCGAACCTTTGAAATTCAAGAAAAAGAGTTAGTGTAAAGATTGGAGATACCACGGCTTGATGCATGTAGAAGGCATTGTGTTGAATTCCAGCGATTCCTTCCGCCAGCCATTTCTCTTCGTCTTCAATTGCAACCGATAACATATCCACTCTCTCTCTCTCTCTCTCTCTATCGAAGATGATCGAAAGCTGAAAGACAACAGAGCCTCGCCGGCGACTGAGCCCTTCCCCTTTCTGAGGCGAGGAAAATGATTTTGACAGCTAATTCGAGTTGGCCCCAAAGTTGCCTTAAATTACCGGGAGTCGTTAAGATGGGTCGATTGTACGGCTGCCTAATTTGGCGCCAAAGCGTGGCTGATGACTGATGACTGATGACTGATGACTGATGAGGCTTTCATTTCTTTATTCCCACATCCCAAACATCCATTAATCATTATAGCAATGAGCTATTTTTTTAATGAAATGGTAAAACATTATTTACAATTTTAAAAAATATGAACCAAATCAAGCAGACGGCTAAACGCATAGCGCCAAGCTGTTGCCCACCACACCAGACCGCTGCACGCATAAGGACGAAGCCCATTTGTACACACCCAAGCCCTTACAACCGCTACCCAAATATGAAGTTCTGTTCCCTCTTTGGAACTATATATATATATAAAAAGTTATCTATTTATTGTTTCATGTTTTTATAATATATTTTGTAATCCTTTCCAATTTCTTGTTATTTGAATTTTATAATTAAAAAAGTAAAACTTTATATGAAAATAAGTTGTTAAAATAAAATATTGAGTGCTCAATATTAATTATCCATTTAACTAATATTTTTGTTTATGTTTGGAAATAAATTGGAAAAAGTTATGAACTTATTTTTAAGGTCGCGTTTTAAAATTTGAGAAATAAGAAACCGAAATAGTTATCAAATGTGTAACAGTTCAACCCTACTGCTAGTAGATATTATCACTTTCCAACTGACATGGATCTCATAGACGACGATGTGTAACGGGTCAAAGCAGACAATATTTATTAGCGGTGGTGAGCTTGGGCTATTACAAATGGTATTAGAGTCAATAATTGAGCGGTGTGTCAGCAAGGACGCTAGACCCCCAAGGGGGGTGGATTGTGAGATCCCACATCGGTTGTAGAAGGGAACAAGGCAGTGTGCCAGTAAGGACGCTGGCTCCTAAGGGGGTGAATTGTGAGATCAAGGGAACGAGGCAGTGTGCCAATAAGGACGCTGGCTCCTAAGGGGGTGAATTGTGAGATCCCACATCGGTTGGAGAGTGGAACGAAGCATGCATGGTGCGGAAACTTCTCTCTAGACGATGCATTTTAATAAAAGTTATGAGGCTGACAGCAATACGTAACGGGCCAAAACGGACAATATCGACTAGCGGTGGACTTGAGCGATTACAAAATGCTTATGTTTCTAAATAACCGAGAGAGAGAGCAAGAAAGTTAATGTTGTTCATAAGAATTGGAATCGAAGCAATATAATGTTGAGTTTCATGCATTCACTTCAAAATATAGAATTTACTCAAGTAGGTGAGAGAGAATAGGATTACAGCACAAAACACACCCATGGGGCAGATGTTTTCTCTCTTTCCATCTGTTTTGCTATCTCAGTCTCGTGGGAGATGATTTCATACACAACAGCTAAACCAACTACTCAAGCGATTGCACACTCGTTTCCTGCTGCAAGTTCACCAACTGTTTATAGATACTGTTGGCGTTCTTCAGTAAGCTATCATGGCTGCCAATCTCAACCACTCTGCCACTCTTGAGCACGGCGATTCTGTTGGCATTGCGGATGGTTGTAAGCCGGTGAGCGACGAGAATTGTTGTCCGGCCTTCCATTAGCCTGTCAAGAGCCTCCTGCACCTGCTTCTCAGAGGCTGCATCCAATGCACTTGTTGCTTCATCCAACAGAAGAATGGAAGGCTCTTTCAGTATTGCTCTAGCAATTGCCACCCTCTGCTTCTGCCCTCCCGAGAGCTGCACTCCTCGCTCGCCAACCTGCGTTTCATAGCCATTCGGCATTCGGCTGATGAAGCCATGAGCGTTTGCTGCCTTAGCTGCTTTCATTACTTCAATTTCTGATGCCTCCTGATTCCCATACTTGATGTTTTCATGTATTGTTGTGGAAAACAAAGCTGGTTCTTGTTGAACCAACCCAATTTTCATCCTTAATGATCTCAAGTTTAAACTTGTAATGTCACACCCATCGATTGAGATACTTCCCGACACGGGGTTGTAGAATCTCATCACCAATGCTATCACCGTGCTCTTTCCCGACCCACTTCGACCGACAACAGCTAGACTCTTGCCTGCAGAAACTCTTAGATTCAAATCCTCAAAGATTGTGATATCTGGTCTTGCAGGGTACCTAAAACTCACGTTTCTGAATTCAATGTCGCCCCTGATGTCCATTACCATCTCGGCGGATGGATTGTCGGTATCTATGGCGGTTCTCCGATGGAGAATATTGAAGACTGATCCTAATGCTTGAGAGCCTTTTACAATATCAGGTGTAAGAGCCAGAGTTTCTGCTATTGCTAATGATGTGATTATCAAAACCATGAAAGATTTCATGATGTCCCCAAAGTTTGAGTGTTTGTGTTTGATAAGAGTTGAGGCATACCAAAGGCCAAGTGCATAGGAACAGAATGCAAAGAACTGGGATATGCCATAGCCAAAGCCAGCAATATGACCTCTCAGAAGGGCCTGCTTATTGGGTTTGTTTAGTTCATAGGCAAATTGACTTGAGATCTTTTCTTCAGCACCAAATGCCGCAACCGTGCGTATATTGGTGATGGCTTCGCGTGCTACAGCTGTTGCACGGTTATATGCTCGACCATAATCTCCTCCGAAACCCTTGAGAAATAGTTGCTGCAGATTCATTGAAAGAAGTCATCATTCAGAGGAAAGAATATGATGTGAAATGGATCAACTTTAGCAGAAAAATAGACCGTCATCGGTTGGGGAGGAGAACGAGACATTCTTTATAAGGGTGTGGAGATGCGTTTTAAAAACCTTGAGGGGAAGCCTGAAAGGGAAACCGCAAAGAGGACAATATCTGCTAGCGGTGGGCTTGGGACGTTACAATGGGTATTAGAGCCAGACACCGGGCAATGTGCCAGCGAGGACGTTGGGCCCTAAAGGAGGGTGGATTGTGAGATCTCACATCGGTTGAGAAGGAGAACAAAACATGTATTATAAAGGTGTGGAAACCTCTCCCTAGCTGACGCGTTTTAAAAATCTTAAGAAGATGCGGTGGCTTGGGACGTTACACAGACAGCCTAATTGTTATCAGTGGTGAACTTTAAAAGTTACCTCAGTTATTGAAGCACCAATAAGAAGGGGCAAAGAAGCAGCAACAACAGCTGCAAGACGCCAACTGAATATAAAGGCAATAACAAATGCAGCCACAGCGAGCGCTACATTCTGCATGATTGTCGATATACGGTCAGCCAGAGCACTTCTTACTAACGTTGCATCGGATGCCAAGATTGATGTCAAGGATCCAGTGTTGTTCTCATCTAAATCAAACCAACCAACTTCGTTGGAAAGGATAGCTGCAATTGATTGATGACAAACATCAGACAAAATGGATGAAAAAGAATCAATTCGTAAACATCGGTGACTATAAAATCCCGAGTAATATCGTTTAAGAACACGAAGAAACCTGAGAATAACAGCAAACGAACACGAGCGGTAAGTCTCTCTCCCATTAAGGTATAGAAGTAGTGTTGCAACAGATATATAGGAATGGTGAGAATAGCAACTCCAACAAACACATAGGCGACATGTTGGACCTCTTCTTTGATTTGAGAATGATGAGGAGAATAAAATGCAGATAGGACATGGGTTATGCCAAGTGCAAACAAAGGAGCTTGAATGCCTGCAAGAATTGCCCCGATCGATCCTAGTACTGCATAAGGCCACTCAGGTGCGTTTAACTTCAGTAGCTCCCAAATCGATGGAGGAGAATTTGAAGTTTTTGAATCTTTGTTTGCTGATTGTAGCTCAGTCTCTCTGAATGACTTGGAATCTTGTATACTGTTATGAAAGCTAAAAGATTCTCGAAAACTAGAACGCCCGGAACTCCTAGATGGAGATATTATGCTAGAATCATTCACTTGGTCTGATACTTGCAAGCTTACTAGAGCTGCATACTCACCATTGTTTGACATCAATTCTGAATGATTTCCACTCTCAACAATTTGACCGTTTTTCAGGACAGTGATGGTATCGGCATCTTGAATTGTGGAAAGTCGATGCGCAACGATGATCGTCGTTCGATTCGACATGATTCTGTCCAGTGCCTGCTGAACAATGAGTTCTGATTCTGCATCAAGAGCACTGGTTGCCTCATCTAGAAGCAATATTTTTGGATTTCGTAAAACTGCCCTTGCAAGGGCAATCCTCTGCTTTTGCCCACCTGAAAGCTGCGTCCCTCCCTCTCCGACCTACACGTCGACTCTCAGAAGTAAGTCGTTCTCAAATTAAATGAATTTCAAACGAGTATTAAGATTAGAGGACACGAACCGGAGTTGAGTAACCATCTGGTAGTTCTTGAATGAAGGAATGAGCATTTGCAGCTTGAGCAGCTGCAATGATCTCATCCATGGCTGCATGTTCTTGACCAAAAAGAATATTGGCAGCTATTGTGGTACTAAACAAGGCAGGCTCTTGACTAACCAACCCCATTTGCCTTCTCAACCATTTCAAATCAAGAGACCTAAGATCATATCCATCCAATAGTATTTTACCTAATAAACTTCAAATAATCAGTCGGAGAGCCGACATGAGATCATAGAACTACCAAGGATATTTCATGGCTCAACCAACCTGAAGACGGTTCGTAGAAACGCTGAACCATGGAAACAATGGTACTCTTTCCTGAGCCACTGGGGCCAACAACTGCAACTGTCTTTCCAGCACTTATTGAGAAGCTTAACTCCTCAAAAATCAGTTGGGGTCGGGAGGGATAAGCAAAGGAAACCTCAGAAAACTCAATCTTCCCTGCTACATTTGACAATGCTACTTCATTATCCGACCTCGACGACGATTCATAACCTGAGTCAATCATGCTAAAGATGTTGGCTGCAGCCACCCGACCTTTTGCGATGGCAGCGAGATTCGGCATAGCTTGACCGAGCGCACTGAAAGATAAGAGACATGATTAGGGAATCGAAGTTGGGCTATCAAAACATGAAGAGGAACACAACACCTCCCACTCCAAAATCTTCTGCTTTGTTACCACATTAAACTATTGGTATGCACAAGAACTAGTTTAGCATAATTTAATGTTTTTATATATGTTCATAAAATTTTCCTCAAGATAAGTTGGACTTACAATCCACTAAAGATGACATTGATGATCGTCGTAAAAGCTTTCCCTCCATTTGTTTCATGGCGGAGGACGAGTAGGCTGGCATACCAGAGGAGCAAAGCCCAGGCACAAAACAGAAGACTATATGTAAACCCCACGCCAATTCCTTTAGCAAAACCACTCCTCTTCCCATGTTTCAATGCATTTTGAAGCGACTCGGAATATTTCTCCACGGCTTTACTTTCTCCCACATATGCGTACACTGTTCGAATCTGTGCAATAACCTGAGGAAAAGGCAGAAAAAAGCTTTGCAAAAGGGGTTTCCAAGCAAAAAGCTCTGTGAAATAAGAAAATTGTTTACCTCTTCAGCTGTCTTTCCAGCTTGAGCATAGGCAGCTTCACCTTTTTCAGATAGAGAGGACATGATGATTGTGTATGCGCCTCCTGCAATGGCTACCAATGGAACAATGGCCAAAGTCAGAAGCGTCAGTTTCCAAACTGATGTAAATCCAATGGCAAATCCAACTACGAATTGGGAGAAATAACGCAAAGCATGGCCTATCTGCAACAAGAAAATGGATGACACTCAATGCTTAGAACAATAAACCTCAAACAATCCGAATCTTTTGTTTTGTTAAGAACAAAAGTTCACCTTGTCGCCTATTGCATCTTGAACCAGAACCATATCACTTGAGATATGGAAGATTATGTTGCAATCTTTGGCCTTCGTGTCGAAAAAGTGTATATCTTTCTTCAAAATTGAGTTGAGATACTTCATTCTCAACCTTGCCGCCTGCCTCTCTCCTGTTTGCATCCAAAAAGCCACACCTACAAACAAAGTTAAGGATTCCAGTAAATTCAATCTTTTCAGTAATTTGATCTCAGCAACCCTTTTCCAGACATGTTGTAATCAACAATGATATGGAATTCTGAATCACCTATCCATGCTGATGCCAACACAATGAGGCCAAGATAGATCAAGCACAAAGCATTCTGCCAATGCAAAAAGCAGAGTTTTAAAAAATATGAACAAATGAAGGGAGTTTTGGAGAATTTGAAGATGCAATGTACTTCAGCAATACGAGAAGACAGTGTATGGGGATGTCTGGAAAAATGTCCCAAAGAATCGATGATCCGACCAAACAGAACAAAGAAAACAGGAAGAGCAGCCCCATGAACAAACGCTCCTAAGCTTCCAAACAGCATCAACAAACAGTCAATTGCATCAGCAGCAGCAAACATACCAAAAAAGGAAACACTTATCTTCTTGCTTGATTTCTCTTCTTGTTCCTCCATTTTGGGAGGTGGGTCTTGGTGTGATCCCCCATTGGACCCAATCTCCATCTCTTCTAAAAGACTAAGAAACTAACTTTCAGGGCTTTCAAATGTAATGAAAAGAAAATACCTGATTCCAGATATGGAGTTGCTGGTGGTCGAGAGTGTTCATAAATGTAAAGACCATAATCAGTGAGCTAACGAACAATGCGGCGACTCAACTGCCGTTTGAATTATGGCGCTATAAGCTTGGCGTTTTCCTCATAACTAAGCCAACAACTCCATTCCCAAATTTGAGGTGAATCGGAAAGATAAATTAGATTATGATTGTGACCCAGATTGGGACTTTGGAGGAAAAACCAGCTTGTGAATACCATTAAATGGGCATGCCAGTTCTGATCCTCCCAAAATAAGAACATGTTCGATCATATGGAAGGAGTGAAGCTTTTAACCCATAATAATGGGGGAGTTAATGCCGGCAGGAAAATTGGCATCCCACACCGTACCGAGGAGCATCTAGATGAAGACGCCATTGAAAACAAGTTACGAGCTGCTAAATTCATCCCCCTTGTGATGTGAGGAAAACCCACATGATTGGCAGAGGCAGCAAGCGAGCGGGTTCTCACGGTGGTGAAGCTGGCGCGCACAAATTTTTTTTTGTAATACTTGCTACCTAAATAATCATACATTTTTGCCACCAAAAAATGCAGCTAATAATGATTATTGTTTTAAAAAAGGTAAAAAAATTGGTGCAATTGAAACAATGTGAAGTTTGTTCAAATGTTGCAAAAATGTGAACTCCTCAACTCCGCCATGTTTGATCAAATTCTCTCGAACATATGAAAAGATTCGGTTAATAAAGAAGTGAAGCCCACAGCCGAATTATGAAGACAAAATGGGCTTGGATGGCCCAAACATGATTGAAACTCAGCGGCCTGTTCAAGTCGGCGTGTCGTGATCATAAATCAATCCGTCAATCCCTTGTAATATTTCCCAATGCAACGAAACAAATTCTACATTTTTTTTCTTCTTTTCTTCTGCCCCTCCGTCAGGCCATCATCACGAGACAACACGGGTCTCGGAATCGACTCATTTTTATATATATATAAACTAAAATAGTTTGATACAAAAGCAGTAGAGCATTTATTCGCAAAATCACACCCTTTGATTCCCATTAATTTCATAAAGTGTAAAGTTTCAATTCTTCGCCACTAATGGTGAGAATTGGAATATGTTCTTCCAACTCCTAGTGGTCATCAAAACAACATCCCCCCCCCCCCCCCCAGAAAAAGGTTGTCGAAGCAGGGAGAGTTAGGGTGAGATGGGGTGCAGAGGATAAATCGAAAGGGGCCCAAAGGAGGTGGAGGAAGGGAGAAGTGGGCCTACAGCGGCAGAAGCAGCAGAAGACCAGAGAAAGGGTTAGAAGTAGGAGAGTGGACTTTGTGGTGAAAGACGAAACTGAGAGTCAGAGAAGAGAGGGGAAAGGAAAAAAAGTGTCTGTTGGGAAAAAGACAAAACCAGGCTTTGATTGGGCCCCCAACAATCCCTACAAAAGCCCATCATCTTCATTGGTGTTTCATTCCGAGCACCGCCCACTGCCCCATCTATATCTTCCCATTTTAATTAAATTATAATTAATCTATTAATTAAGATTATGTTCACAACTAAATGAGCACACCATGCAAATTATATAATTGGAAACAATAAGAAATACCTTAATAGATTTATTAAGAGGCAGGTGGAAAGCAAGAGCATCCATCCATCCGTCGGTCGCTGTCTAATCTAATGCCTCGTACATGAATAATGATGTAGGGTCCAGATATGTGCAGTCGCAGAGCCTTGGATAAGACGGCCTCACCTGATCCCTACTCTACTCTCTACCACGCACCCTCCTATTCGTATTAGATGTTTCGGGTTTCTTTATTCTTCACCTGTTACCATTTTACCGCCACCGCCTATTACAGCTTCCAGTTTTTGTTTAATTTGACGCCGTATTCCCATTTTCCCTCTTCACTGTGTTTCATCGAAGAACAAGAAACGCAGTGGGGATGAGGAAAAAATCGCTCCATCCTGTTCTTTCCCCCTTGTTTATCCTCGTTTTACTTCTGTTCTCTGCTAGTTTTTGTTTCGCCAATCGCGATATGGAAGCGCTGTTGAAGATGAAGAGCGCCATGATCGGACCGGGGAGGTCGGCGCTTGATGATTGGGAGCCGTCGTCGTCCCCGTCTGCTCATTGCGATTTCTCCGGCATTACGTGTGACGGCGATCACAGAGTTGTTGCGCTTAACGTATCGAATTTTCGTTTGTTCGGCCCGATTCCGCCAGAGATTGGGATGTTGGAGAAGATTGAGAACTTGACCTTAGTGAGTGACAATCTCACCGGAGGATTTCCTCTCGAAATGGCAAAACTCACATCGCTTAAGATTTTTAACCTATCGAACAACGCATTTCATGATAAGTTGCCGGCTGAAATCACGCTCGGAATGACCGAACTCGAGGTTTTTGATGTCTATAACAACAATTTCTCCGGTCCGCTCCCGGTGGAGTTTGTCAAACTGAAGAAGCTTAAGCATCTTGACCTTGGTGGATGTTACTTCACAGGTCAGATTCCTTCTGTTTACTCGGAGATGCAGACGTTGGAGTTCTTAAGCGTGCGGGGAAATGCGCTTACCGGAAGTATTCCAGCGAGTTTGGCGCGGCTGAAGAATCTTAGGTATCTTTACGCCGGATATTTTAACCATTACGACGGCGGGATTCCAGCCGAGTTCGGATCGTTGAGTTCTCTTGAGCTTCTCGATTTAGCCAACTGTAACCTCTCCGGTGAAATTCCTCCGAGTTTGGGGAATTTGAAGCACCTGCATAGTCTATTTCTACAAGTAAACAATATAACCGGTCGGATTCCCCCTGAACTTTCCGGTCTGATTAGCCTCAAGTCACTGGACCTCTCACTGAACGAACTCACCGGAGAGATACCGTCGAGTTTCGCGGTACTGCAGAACCTCACGCTGATCAATTTGTTCAACAACAAACTTCACGGTCCAATCCCTGGTTTTGTCGGTGATTTTCCACATCTTGAGGTGCTTCAGTTGTGGAGTAACAATTTCACGCTGGAGCTCCCCGAGAATCTAGGGCGTAACGGAAAACTGTTTCTGCTCGACGTGGCGACAAATCATCTAACTGGACTCATTCCTCCGGATTTATGTAATGGTAGGTTGAAGACTTTGATTCTGTTGGATAATTACTTCTATGGGCCCATCCCTGCGAAATTAGGCCGATGTGATTCACTTACGAAAATAAGAATTGCGGGAAATTTCTTCAACGGAACGGTTCCGGCAGGGTTCTTCAACTTTCCGGCGTTGGAGCTACTTGATATCAGTAATAATTACTTCTCCGGCGCTCTTCCGTCACAAATGTCTGGCGAGTTTCTTGGAACTCTGCAGCTTAGTAATAACCATATTACCGGGGAAATCCCGGCCGCTATTAAGAATTTAGAAAACTTGCAGGTTGTTTCTCTGGAATATAACCAATTCACTGGGCATTTGCCCGTGGAAGTATTTGAATTGAACAAGTTGCTAAGGATTAACATCAGCTTTAACAATATTAGCGGCGAAATTCCGCATTCGGTCGTTCAGTGCTCGTCGTTAACGTCAATCGATCTCAGTGAAAATCATCTCGTCGGCCAAATTCCCAGGGGATTGTCGAAGCTGAAAATCTTGAGCGTCCTGAATTTGTCAAGAAATCAAGTGTCGTGCCAAATTCCTGACGAGATTCGGTCGATGATGAGTCTTACAGTTCTTGATTTGTCATACAATAACTTCTTCGGTAGAATCCCCACAGGCGGTCAGTTTTCGGTATTCAACGGCAGCGCCTTCGCCGGAAACCCTAACCTCTGCTTCCCCAGCCACGGATCTTGCGGATCTCTACACAGGAATTCAAAATCTGTTAAGCTAATCATTTCAATCGTCGCGATATTCACCGTTCTATTATGGGTATTCGTCGCAGTTTATCTCAGAAAGAAAAACAGGATTCAGAAATCAAAGGCATGGAAACTCACAGCGTTCCAACGCCTCGATTTTAAAGCGGAGGACGTCCTCGAGTGTTTGAAGGAGGAGAATATCATCGGCAAAGGCGGCGCTGGCGTCGTCTACCGTGGATCAATGCCAGACGGCTCCATCGTAGCTATTAAACTGTTGTTAGGAAGCGGCCGGAACGACCACGGTTTCTCTGCTGAAATTCAGACTCTAGGGCGAATCAAGCACCGGAACATCGTCAGGCTTTTGGGTTACGTGTCGAACAGAGACGCGAATCTGCTTCTATACGAGTACATGCCGAATGGGAGCTTGGACCAGAGGCTGCATGGAGTGAAGGGCGGGCATTTGCATTGGGAGTTGCGGTACAAGATCGCGATGGAAGCCGCCAAGGGGCTCTGTTACTTGCACCACGATTGTACGCCGCTGATCATCCACAGGGACGTGAAGTCCAATAATATACTGCTGGATAAGCTCTTTGAAGCTCATGTCTCTGACTTTGGGCTCGCCAAGTTCTTCCATAATGGCGGCGCCTCCGAGTGTATGTCCTCCATTGCCGGCTCATACGGCTACATTGCTCCAGGTCTGGTTCATCCTTATCTGTAAAATTCTAATTAAATTAAGATTATCACTGACGCCTGTGTGTATTTTATGTCACCATACAACAGAATACGCCTACACACTGAAAGTGGACGAGAAGAGCGATGTGTACAGCTTCGGTGTGGTGCTGCTGGAGCTGATAGCCGGGAGGAAGCCAGTGGGGGATTTTGGAGAAGGCGTGGACATAGTGAGGTGGGTCCTCAAAACCTCATCAGAACTCTCTCAACCGTCCGATGCTGCCTCAGTATTAGCCGTGGTGGACTCGCGCCTCGCCGAATACCCTCTCCAAGACGTAATCCACCTCTTCAAAATAGCCATGATGTGCGTGGAAGAAGACAGCTCTGCAAGGCCAACCATGAGGGAGGTTGTTCACATGCTCTCAAATCCCCCAAGGTCTGCCCCTGCTCTCATCAACCTCTAATATCAATCAACCCTTGTATGTGTAATTAATTAGTGTAATGAGGTGATTAATGGTGTGCTTTAGTGTTATCTAGATTGTTGATTAGTGGCTGTCAACATTAATTTTTACTTCAAATGTTAATATTAATGTCTGGGTTTTGATATCTTGATGTTCATGAGGGAGAAAGGTGTAGTTAATAATGTTGCTTTTGATGATGTAATCCGCAACTAAAGGTTGGATCCAGAAGTAGGTCAGAAACTGGAGGCTTGATAGTTACTAACTACTACCTCATTAATCTGCCTTTTATTTTGGTCTAATTCCGAAGTTTATTGTTATACCTTCTAATTTTGTCATCAATCGCGTGGGGGCAAGCAGAAGTGTCGAAGATTAGGATTTTTCTTTAAGTAGGATGCTAATTTTTTTTTTTTTTTTTTTTTGCATTAGACTTTGTTCAAGAGTATAGTTAAAAATTACACAAAATTAGGTGTTGTATAATTTAACCTTTAATATATTTATAATTTAAATTTAAATTCTAAACCCTTAGACGGTCCTGGCTCTTCCCCATAAAGTTTTTGCTTGTTATTGGACTTGACCGACTCTTCTCCAAAATTACTCAAAATAAGGGTTTTGCTTGTTATTGGACTACTCTTCCCCAAAATTACTCAAAATAAGGGTTTTGCTTGTTATTGGACTTGACCAAACATCTCAGGATACGAGCTAGCAACACCAGTATGAAAGCATTGAAAGCATTTACGGTTAGAGAATATGTGTATAGATATACAAAAGAAATACCTTATTTGATAAATACCTTATTCTCAAAATAAAAAACTTAAAACCAATATTTGGCATTGAAATATGGTATTAAGCTATTTCACAAATTAAGGTCAGTTGGTCTGTACCAAACAGGTGTTAAAGTAGTTAAAGAAGGTCATAGTTAAAGGCAGGAGGAAGTGACCCACAAAGGAAAAAAAGGATATAAATCCAACTAAAAATAACTCCTAATTAATTTAACTTTATTTTATGATTATTGGTCTAAAAGTCCAGCTTTCCCAACATACATACTGCATTATTTATTACAAAAAAAGAAAGGAGTTTTTGGGAAAATAGAACACATTTTTAATTTTTGTGAGAATTTGGATTTCCTTCCAAATTAAGAATTAATTTAAAAATGGCTACAAAAAGGCATTCCATTCCGTATGCCAGAAAGTGACAGTTTCTGGATTTGTTCGGGCTCATCCGGACCATTTCGGTTCATTTATGGATCCCTATTTGAACCGGAACTACATGTCGCAAAAGACTCGCACGAGTCCCGCGTGCCGCCATCCCATCGCTTAGGAAGACCAAAATTATGAAAGAAAAAGAAAAAAAGAAAAAAAGAAAATGTAGAAATCACGATTGGAGGCAAAGGAGAGAGAAGAGCAACGCTTTCGTTTATTCTCTCTCTATCTCTCTCGCTCGATGTGGGGGAAGGTTTCACAGACGACAAAACGAGGGTTTTGTGAAAACGGAAAAGAGAAAGAAAGAAAGAAAGGGAAGTTCTAGAGAGAGAAATTCCTCATTCATCAACCAGAGGAGAGAGAATTTCGGAGAAGGACGAGTGTTTGGAGCTTCTGTTTCTCGTCGAATCTGAAGCTAGGGTTTCCCGCTCTGTTGTCAAGGCAAGACACTCATACTCTTGCCTCCTTGCATTTTTATTTGCTCATTCTCAATTCCTTTTTCATTTTATATCCTAATACGTGTCTGCGCATTGATTTTCACAATCACCCATTGAAATTTGCATTTCATTTTCACCCATGCCGGTTCTTCGTTTGAAGGCCGTAAAGCAGGGTGACCTCGTTTGATAATTTCCATTTTCTCTGTGTTCTAACCTATCATCTGATACGGAGATACGTCCGTAGGTGGTGCTTGTTTTTATATCTCCTTTGGCTTTTTCTGGGGATACGGACGAGCCCCTTACTTGGCTCTGGCTGTTATTAAGAATTATTGTCGTCTTAACCATTGAGTTATATTGGGGCTGGATGATCTTGCAATATCAATAGCTAAAACTATGATTTAGCGACTATCGATTATTATTTTCCCTCCTTAGCGGGTCTTTTAAAGTAGCTTCTGCCCTTGGTTCTAGCACTGGGAACTGCTCTAAATTTGTAGGTAATCGGCTGTTGGACTCTCAATAACAGTGGTGGGCTGTTTTCTAATCGTTATTCATTGGCACATCGTGTTTAATTTTTCCTTTTAGAAAGTTGAGCATGGACGAAGTTCTTGCTCGTCATCATCCATTATTTTGGTGAATATGTTGAAAATTCCTACAATAGTCAAATAGGCTTTCTCGCCGTTACTCTTATAATCTAAATCCATTAGCTAATGTGTTTTCAGAGCGATATAGATGGAATATTGTCCTTCTGTTGTAGTTTCTAGGTACATCTCTCAGGGTCTGTAATCAATATGGACGTTGCTTGTTGGTAAACTAGACTGAGAAAGTCTTTCTGGCTTCTTTGATTCTGCCATACTTGTTATTTGCTGAATACTCTAGAAGTAATAACATCAAGGCTTTTTTGGTGCAAGTTCAATTAAAGACACTATTAATGTTAATTCTTACAGTCCATTTATATGTTTATTTTTTGATAAATTTTAAACTATAACTGACTAGCATAGCTACAAGATTGAGATGCGATTATTTTTATTTAGAATTTTGGCTTATGGATGTTCAGTTTTGTTATGTTATCAGATTTCATGTCAAGTCTTCTGTGAACTGCCGGTTTATATATCTTTTGGTATGATTGATGATTATATCTGCCATGCTCTTTTTGAGCTTACTTATGTTTGCCATACATGGCATCAAACACTTTTCTCAGTGTACTTTATCTCAGGTGTAAACATAACATATTTTAACTTATTGGGTTGGTTTCTCGTGTCATAGTCAAGGCTTCATTTCAGGCCGTTTATAATTGGGATATTGTATTTTTGTTGTGTAGAACAATACTATATTTAGTTGACATGCCTATTTGAACATTGCCCTGCCTCCCACCCCCATCTTTTCACGTTTTTCTCGTGTGATTACATGTAACCATTTTTTGCTGCTTCTTTGTGCATGATGTAACATTTGTAACTATCTAATCACGGACATGGGTTCGAGACACACATACGGAAAAGACACTGGCGCAACAACGCATCATTTTTAAAATCTAGGGCATGAACATGGAAAAGACACATTTATATATATATATATATATATCATTTTTTCTAATTAAAAAAGTATATGAGTTTCATACATGAAGGAAATTCAAAGTGAACAAGTTTATGCATTTACATGTTCAAAAATTTTGTTTGATGTATTTCACTATCAAATATTACTTTGGTCGCATATGCATCTATTTAGTATACTTAACAAGTGTTCGATGCATGTACTACAAGTTTTGGACCTACTTTGACTTTGTACAACTGATGGCTATTATTGCACTAAAAGTGTCGGACTCGAATACATTAACAAAACTAACGTGTTTGTGCTTCTTAGGTAACTGTCACTTCATAAATCATTTGATGACAAATGTGCAACAATATCAGTTTTAATTTTGCATGCATATTTTCCCTAGTTTCAGGAATCTCTCTTGATTGACACATTTTTTCTTTATTTGCAGCGTTTTATAATTTGATCTGTTCGTCTGCTAGATGGATGAAAAGGCTTTCACATTTCATGCTCTCAAGGATGGTGTATGAAGCATGATGACACTTGAAGACTTCTTCACCTTGACTGAAATAAAAAATGGGCTTACAGCCCCATGTAGAGTTGAGGAGTTGATCAATGTTATGCAAAAGGAGAAGGATTGTTTTGTTAAGAATGTCAGCGATGCAACCAGGCACTGGGCTGCTGTTGCAGGTGCTATTGCAGCTACGGAGAATAAAGATTGTCTCGATCTTTTTATCCAATTAGATGGACTGAGCTTCATTCAAAGATGGCTCAAGGATGCTCAAAAATTTAGTAACGATTCAAATGATAGCACCGTGGAAGAATCTATCATTGTTCTGTTGCAAGCACTTAAAAAGCTACATATAACTGCTGAGAAATCTATTTCTTCTGGAATTTTGTTTACTGTTAAGGGCCTGCATGAAACTACTGACAATGGAAAATCTAGGTTTGGGAATGAATTGAGTGTACTTCTCGACAGGTGGATGCAGGAGATAAATGATAAAGATTTACTCCATGATGCAGAAAATCGTGGTGTACATTTTGATGAAGATTCAAATCTTGCTCCTGGAGCAGGAACGTCATCTGCTTCAGGTGCATCTGTTTCAAGAGAATTATCCAATGATGGAAAACAAGCAACAGAACCTGTCAGGGACAAGATATTGTCCTCCGGAAACTCTGACGCTCCTCACTCAGATAAGGTTGAAGATTCAAAAGTTCAATCTCCAAGAAACAAGGTTCAATCGCCAAGAAACGAGATCGAGTCTCATTCAGTTTCTGGAAATTCAGTTGTGAAAGATAGATCTCCAGATTTAACAACAAACTCTGCTGGTGAGGATGTTTTGAAGAAGGATGAAACATCTCTATGTTCTGGTGGAGGAGGAAGCTCAGCTAGTGTGGCTTGTAGCTTTCCAGCTGCAAGGGAAGGCTGCGGTAATGAACAGTTAGATGGTTCAAGGAAGTTGAATGAGTTGCCGGAGCTTGAAAACCAAGCGAACAAGATAGATGGCTCTTCTGGTAGGTCATGTGTGATAGAGAAATCAGATAATTCTTCACATTCCTCCTTGCAGGTTCCCGGAACTGTTTTGGAAGGTTTTGATGTTGCAAATGGTGAAGAGTCTGCTGAAGAAGCTCCAGCTCAACAAGATAATGATGATCTTGCCAATGCTGGTGTCCGTCGATGCAGTTCTAGTCTAGATAGTGAGAAAGTTTCCACATTAGATTCAGGAAGTGGGATATCTGATAGAAAGACAAATTATGTTAGCATGCCTGTATTCAAATCTGCAGGCCTAGATGCTGAGTGCTATCGAAATACTCTGCGGGGTTTGTCTATGAATGGGAGTCTAGTAGGAAAACTTGAGGATCGTGGGGCTTCTTTTTCGAGGATGGAAAACTTTGGTCAAGTCAATGGAGGCAGACAATGTAGGAGAAAGGAAGATGACGGTGGAATGATTAATTCTGAATTTTCCAAACAGAAATCAAATCCCAGAACTTCAAATATTATTGATAATAGGTCAGATATGGAACTTGAGTATGGTATAGTTGATGCTCTGGAGGTTGCTCGGCAAGTAGCTCAAGAAGTAGAAAGAGAAGTGGTGGATTATCGAGAGCCATCCTGCAGCTCTTCTTCTGATAAAGTTTCTGATGGTGGAATCAGGCAGTTGGGAAAACTAGACACCATGGCTAAAAAACAGGACCTTCCGGCTGACCTCCAAGCAAGGGAGGTCCAATCTGCAAAAAGTAATGTTGCTGAATCATATTCGGATGCGGAGACATGCTTAACCCATCCAGATAATTTAGATACTCAACCAGAAAATTTAAATGAAAGGGAATCCTCCCTGGTCAGCGAAGCAGCTCGAGAGGTAGATGCGAGTACAGAAAAAGGATTTTGTGAATTTGATCTAAATCAAGATGTATTTAATGATGATGCCGAGCAGTTAGCAACTCCAGTATCTCTACCGGTATCTGTTACCTCTGTTTCTAGACCAGCTGCTTCATCTGGATTGCCTCTAACACCTTTGCAGTTTGAAGGGGTGCTTGGATGGAGAGGCTCTGCAGCCACTAGTGCTTTCCGGCCTGCTTCCCCACGTAAAGTTCCTGATAGTGATAGAACTCTTTCTAGTGGGGGAAATTCTGATAGTTCAAAGCAGAGACAGGATTTTCTTGACATTGATTTGAATGTGGCTGAGACTGGAGAAGAAACGAGGAAACAAAACCTGGGATCATCTTTCCCACAATCTGGAGAGTTTTTAGTTGAAAGTGGACAACGAAGATCTGGGGGACTAAAGCTGGACCTTAACTGTGTAGGCGATGATGTTGATGCTCCATCATCAGATTTGAGAATGGAGGGACTCGTTAACATCCAGAATAGCTACAGTGCTTCTCCTGCCTGCTCTTCGTCATCGATGCAACCTTTGGTAAGGAATATTGATTTGAATGATAGGCCATGTGTTCAAGGTGATGCTCCTGATCAAGGCCCTGGTAAGTATTGTCAAAATGCAAGTGCTTATGGACGCCCAAATTCGGATGCTTCTGTTATTTCCATTATGGGTAAAAGGGTGGCAGTTCATAGAAAAGATTTTCCTTTCCATGCTTCACCGTTGCCAAACGGCAGAAGTGTTGAGCCTGCTGGAATGGGTGCTACTTTGACAAGAACAGGCGATATACTAGGAATGAGCTCTGCGGCTTCTTACCACCAGACTCCTTTTATTGGATACAATGGATTGACTCCAGGGCCGCCAACCATTTCATTCTCAACCATGTACGAACCTAGCGGTTCAATTCCTTACATGGTTGATTCAAGAGGAGCTGCTGTTATGCCTCAAATTATGGGCCCTATGTCAGCTGTTCCGCCTTCCTCTTACTCTCACCCACCGTTTATCATGGGCATGACGGATCCACATCTGACTCCTAATAATGGTTTAGCTCATTCGCGCCCTAAATTTGATTTGAATTCTGGATTAAGTGATTCTGGGGGTTTAAAGCAGTTTCTACTCCCAGGCCATCTCCGATCTGTGGAAGAGCAGTTGAGACAACCACCCTCAAGTTCTGGAGTTGGTGCGAAAAGGAAAGAACCAGATTGCCCTGATGGTGGGTGGGAAGGGTATATGCTAAGCTATAAACATCACCAGCCTCCATGGAAACAGTAATCCTTCCGCTCATAAACTTTTTCTCACTTTTGGAGTTGGACCCTTTCGTTAATTCACAGAAGTATACTGATGATCACTGCCAGAGAATGATTCATCCGAGGAGGCTGAACCCCCCTTCGCCATGGTGGTGGTGGTGGGGGTGGTTTCATTCATGACTAAATAAAGCTGCTGGGTAAATTGTGGGAGTTAATTGTTGAGGGAAATCTAGGGTTTTTTTTTTTTTTTTTTCGTTTTTGTTTCCTTGGGGTTCTCATATATTTTCCTTTTTTTTTGTTCCTTATTATCTTTATGGTGTTTTTTCATAGGAAGGCCATTGCAAAAAAGAAAAAAAAGAAAAGAAGGCGGCTTTGGTACATGTAGTCGTGTATTTTATTCCATACATATCACAGAATTTTAGCATTAGGGGTCTTTACCATTTTATCTAAAGGTAGAGTTATTTTATTTTTATTCCAACATATTTGATTTTGTGTTATTTAACAATTGTTGGTATTCTAAAAGCCTAAGCCAACTTAACCATATAATAAATACAATCAACTCGAGATTAAAATAACTTAGTGATATGACCCAATTGGAGTCATCAATTTCGCTTTCATGTGTGTTTTTACAGCAATATTAGAATGTGACATAAATATATAATACCAACAAATGATTTCATCCATCTTTATTATAAAGAATTGACGTATCGTAAAATCCTTGAAAAGAATCCTTAAATATTTAAATCCCTCGTCTTCTCTTTCCGCTTACGCCTCTGCCTCTATCAGACGGTGGATTGGTTGGCTTTTCAATTGTGACACGCGTCCACATCACCTGGCCCCCCCCCACCCCCACCACTTCCCCCATCATGCATTTTCTAATGAATGAAACACGCTGTGGGCTCCACATGTGACACGATGCTCTCCAGGCAAAAATGGGCCGAACTCTTCTTTAAAAAGGTAATGGGCCTCTACTACTACAACCCAACTACGAAATAAAGCGGGTCGGGTCAAAGGAGCTGCCGAGATTCAAGAATGGACACCGTGGCAATGACTACCCCCAGTATACCGCGGAGCGTTGTTCTCGACGCGCCGCTTAGATCATATCCAGCCCCTTCGTAAACCATAGTGCCGTTGCCGCCATTAATTGCCGGCGTGCTTGTGTTGTGACCTTCCGTTGATTTCTGACTGCACTCACAAAAGAAATGAAATTTGTCAGTGACTGAACATTCAGATTAAAAAAAGAAGCAATAGTGTTAATCAAGTGAAACGTGTCAGATTTTCAGTGGACCGTCACGCAGATTATTTGACCGTTGCGTAATTATACACAGCTTGGAAATCGTGCCAAATTACAACACCTCGTGTTACGTTATTTAAGCCGTTGAGCTAATAAAACGGAAAACTCCACGTGAAAAATCTCTATTATTCCGCGACACGATCAACAAAAACTCAATCGTTGATTCAACGGCGTCGCCGCCGCCCCACGTCCCGCCTGGAAACATGTCGGCTAAAGAGTCGGTCGATGAAGGGTAAATTACTAAAATACCCCTCCATATTCTATTTGGCATAAGCATTATTAAGCACGTGATTCCCTCTGACCGGAAATTATGAAAACTTCTAATGTACTAAAATGCCCTCTAACTTTCGAACGAAAAAGAAGGCGAGAGTACAAAGTCCAAAGTCCAAAGGGAGAATTATGTAAATTTACCTTGTGTTGGGTGAAGGGCAGAATGTGATGATATAATCGGCGTCGGCACATGTAAACGTGCTGGTTTTGTCGTCGTAAGCGTAGCTGTAAGCGCGTGGACACGCGCTTTTGAACACCTGTGAGTACGTAGAGGGTTTGCAAGTATCGGGTGTCGCGTACTCGCCACTGCAACAGTACTGCGGTTCGTTGAAAGCTTCACACGCGCTTTTACACGCGACGTTCTCTCCGCCGTCCACGCTCATAACCTTGAGCTCTTGAGGACACGCGCCGTTCAAATCCACAACGCACCCCGTGCTTACACATTTCTCGCCGGTGCCGCCCTGCGGGACCACCAGCATAGGAATATTGTAACCATCGACCAAACTCACATCGAAGAAGTCAAGCCCGCCAGCGCCATCGAGGGTGAACTCCGCCAGAGTAGCCGGAGGCTTCGCGCCGTTCCCGCCGCACTCAACCTTGTCGGAGCCGCAGTCACCAGTGAGGCAAGAGAATTTTCCATTGGAGTCTTGTAGGCAGTGGGTCCGGCCCCAGAATCGGCCCCCCCATGAGGCCGGAGCAGAGATTGTTTTGGAGTCGCCAGCAGCGAGGACGAAGCCGGTGGTGGGAAGTGGTGGAACTCCGGCGTTGGAGAGAATTCCCGGCCAAACTGTGTACTCACATTTATTTACGATGCTGAAAGTGGTGGATAATACTCCTGTAATTTCATAGTCAAATACAAAGATTCAGAACATGAACACTAAATATGGATTAAAAAGAAACTGAAAATGTGAAGTTACCTGATATTGAAATTTGGATTGTCAGAAGATATAATATGAACGAAATTTGTGTTCCCATTCAAAGCTTAGAACGTAGAGCTAAAAAGAAGAGACGAGAAGACGTCGGGGATGAGAAACAGAGAGATTTAGAGCGAGCTCTCTAACGAATGGATGAATGGCGTATTTATAGACACCAACGGAAGGTAAACGGACCATTCTAGCCTCATGCTTAGTGGGCCTGGGCCCATGGTAATATTTTATTTAAATAAAAATTTAACCAAATGATTTTTGGCTTTTAAGAATTCCACATTATGCTATCAATATATAAAATTTGTGTATTTATCTAATTTATACTCAAAAACATTTCTTCCACTATATATATATATTAAAATTTCTCTCTAATATATATAATTTAATAGAACTACTAGACATGACACTTGATTTAATAAATTCAGATAAGTTGGCATGATTTAGCCAATAATTTGATAGACGACAAATAAAATTATATCAAAGTCAACTAGTAATTATAAAATATCACAAATCCATATTTTGTAGACCATGCTAAAATTAAAAAGAAAAAAATCTAATATTTAAATAGGTAATTAAGATTAATCAGTAAATTAAAAAGAACCATACTGTCAGAAAGCCGCAACAGCCCCCTTCGCTTAGAAAAAACACAAAGAAAAGGTCATCTTTGGTTACTGGTTTGATTGGGCCACGTTTTTATTGCAAGAAACGTGGGGTCGCTGACTATGGTTCCACGTACGGTTCTTCAGTTTGTTTACCAAAGTTGACAGTATTTCAGGTTGGATACAACTTCCCACTTCCAAAATCAAATTTGATTCCTTAAGCAAATCAGTAGTCTCAAACCGACCAACTACCGGGGAACATTCCAATGTTCAAACCCACATCAACCCCGAAGGTCTTGGTTGGAGGTATTGATGTGGGAGCCTACGTCACTCACCTCCAACCATTGTTCAACCAGCGCGTAAATGCCATTAAAGAGGAATGGCGTCATTCAATACTACTAATCTTCCATCATAGACCAGAGATTACAATTTTTAAGGCAAAAGTTGATGCAGAAAAGGCCTCAGGACCCCAAATTTGAACAATATCACGACCATCCCTAAATGTAAGCTACCTGTTGTTGCTTTCCTAACAACTTCAATTATGCTTCCATCTTTTCTACCCCTCCCTTTCAGATCTGGGCTCTACAATAAATTCCCTCACTATCAAAAGGCATTCCTACAGAGAAGAGTGCTGGACATGGACAGGAAAAGGATCAAGAAAGACCTTGAGATGCATATTAGACATAGCCTGGTAAACAGTCTCTAAGAGCCTAGTTAGCACTCGACAACTTGATCAAGCAGAGTTTAAAGAAGGTGAGAAAGAAAAGAAAAAAATAAGTGTTGAAAGTGAGAATTAACAGTCTGCAAAGTTATAAAAAAACAAATATGTGGGCATAGGAAAGAATACGACGTTAATGTAGTGCACAAATAAATTTGTACTAGAGTTCATAGGGGGGCAGTTGTTTCGCCATTCTACAAAGAAAACGAGCAAGGGGCTTTCTTGCGGTTGTTATTGCCACATTGACTTCATCCTCATTCTCTTCAGTTGCCGCCTTGCGTTCTTCAACCATGTGCACTTTTCGGACAAGTCTCCGCAGCTCCTGTTGATGATTTTCATGCTAGTCAGAATCGCATGGGAATAGAATATCTAACTTACCTAATAAAAGCTTCAAGTTGTAATTGTTCCGAAAATCCTTGTCCTATTTTTCTTGGGTAATTGATAGTTGACAAAGCAGGCCTGATTACAACTTCTTCAGCTACAAGCATACAGAGGCCCTCTTTTGATTGCAACTATCTTAACTAACTTTTATTTCCCTTCCATGGTTTTTTTTTTTAAACACGATCCTCTTTTAGGCTCTCACTTGGTGTTAATTTTCTTCATATTTTCAGAGCTATAGCTTATCTACAATTATAGCCCAGTGGAAGTGTTTTTTTTTTTTGTTAATATCCCTTGGATAGGGGGTTTCACCTCTTTTTGACATTTTCTCTTAATTTTTCTTATCTCTCTCTCTCTCTCTCACACACACACACACAAAATCTTAAACAACTTGCAACGTTACAAAAATAGGTAAGGGTGGCACACCATTGAAATGAAAAGAAAAGAAGAGAAAAAAGAAGTAGGGATGTAGTAAGTCAAGTACCTGACGGTCAAATTCAACAGTTTGTAGCGAATAAATTTCATTTGTAACGTTCTTGTCCTTACTGACTAACCCATCAAGCCATCTTGTAGCAATGTCCACATGCGGACCCTAATTAAGAAAGATATGGAGGGAAAGGGGAAGAAAAACTTCTAAAATTAAAATGAACATGGTATAAAATGACATTTATGAACATAATGCCCCTTCAATTGAGTCCAGAAACATAGGTTTTTATTCATCACAAAAGAAAAAAAAAACATGGGTTTTTACAGTTTTGACAAGTTCCTGTATATTAATCAAAGTTAAATCCTAATAAAGCAACAGTAGCTATACTCGCTGGCTCTAATTTCTAGGTGTAGTTTTTACATTTCATTCGGTTCCATGCTGTAGTATAGTCTTAGAAAAGGTCAGCAAGACAAATAGACTTTAACAAAAGTTATAACAATTTGGTATGTAAAAGAAGCGGTAATGTGTAAAAGAACCAGGACATAAAATACCTCTTCTTCCTCCTCCTCATATTCAGAGTCTGTATCTTCATCATCCTCAACTGCTACCGAACCAGACAATGTCTGCAGCATGCTATGGTCACCGTCTTTTGTGGCCTGTATTAAACTGTCCATTAATTCAGGTTGAACATCCCTCAGCAGTTTTCCTATAACAAATTAAGCCAATTTATCAGAGCCGCAGAATACGAATGCTTTGGAAAAATAAATTTACACTTCCGTAGCTAAACATAATTTATTTTTTTTTCTTTTGGATTTTCGAAGACCAAGGTTATGTGTAAAGCTTCAGGAATCATAATAAATATACATTCAGAGACCTAAGGTGTAATCTAGAACCAGCGAAAATTCAATGGTAAGCTCAAGTTCAAATTGTTGCATTTGAGCGTTTTCCCTAGTTCGTCAGTGATTAGCCAACAAAAGATTGTCACAGACCTGAATTGTATTATCACACTTTCATTCAGTGAGTTTGATAAAAGTGGTCAACTAAATTGGGCCTATAGATTTCAAGATTTGGTATCATCAACTTGTTGCGTAGTCATCGCACAGCAGTTTACTGGGGGTGTGTGTGGGAGTCTAGAAAGAAAGGTTTTCAGGTATTATTTAAATCTATGAAAAACAGGAAGGCACAGTGATTTTGTTTGTTTATTATTTTCTTCAAGTATTTTTGTGAGATCCCATATCGGTTGAAGAGGGGAACAAAACATTTCTTACATGGTTATGGAAACCTCTCCCTAATAGATGCGTTTTAAAACAGTGAGTAGAGCAGACAATATTTGTTAGCAGTGAGCTTGGGCTGCTACAAATGGTATCAGAGCCAGACACCGGGCGGTGTGCTAACGAAGACGCTGGGCCCCAAGGGGGATGGTTTGTGAGATCCCACATCGGTTGAAGAGGGGAACAAAACATTCCTTATATGAGTGTGGAAACCTCTCCCTAGTAGACGTGTTTTAAAACCGTGCGGCTGATGGTGATATGTAACGAGATAGAGCGAACAATATTTGCTAGCGGTGGGCTTGGGCTATTACAATTTTCGTCTAGCCACTACATCTCTAATTTACCTCTTTTATCCATAAAGAAGTATTAATGTATCAATTATACACACATATATTCTAAAAACCATGTCCCCAACGTGTTTGTGTTCTACTTCTGTAGAAATTGACATATCATCATATCTGCATCATGACATGTTTGTGTCCTAAGTCCGTGCTGCTTAGAACAATGACCCCAATACCCTAACCAGAGTTATGATCATTTCAAGGCCCTCCATTTCAAATTTAAGAAGACTGTTCTCTTAAAGTGCGATTTTGTGCCTTACATTTTACAGGATCTCGGTCTCATACGTTTTTCAAGGATCACATAGACAGCAAGTTCATATTTCTTCTTCAATTGTTCTTGATAAACCATCACGTCAGGGTGATTCAGGTTTAATATTCTTATATTAGAATATCAACCGGGGTTCTTGTTGAGGATTATTGAAAGATGTGGGACGGGGTTCTTGTTGAGGATTATTGAAAGATGTGGTCCCACATTGGCTAATCAAGAGAAAGATCATAGGTTTATAAGTAAGGAACACTATCTTCATTGGTATGAGGCCTCTTGGGAAACAAAAAGTAAAGCCATGAGAGCTTATGCTCAAAGTGAACAATATCATACCATTGTGGAGAGTCGTGATTTCTAACATGTTATCAGAGTCATGCCCTAAATAGCCATGTCAATAGAATTCTCAAATGTCGAACAAAGAAGTTGTGAGCCTCGAAGGTGTAGACAAAAGTGACTCAAGTGTCGAACAAAGGGTGTACTTTGTTCGAGGGCTCTAGAGAATGGAGTCGAGCCTCGATTAAGGGGAGACTGTTCAAGGGCTCCATAAGCCGCAAAAGAGGTTTTATGGTGTACTTTGTTCGATGGGAGGATTGTTGAGAATTATTGAAAGAAGTAGTCCCACGTTGGCTAATTAAGAAGAAAATCATGAGTTTATAAGTAAAGAACACTATCTCTATTGGTACGAGGCCTTATGGAAAACAAAAGGCAAAACCATGAGAGCTTATGTTCAAAGTGGACAATATCATACCATCGTTAAGAGTCGTGATTTTTAACAGTCCTAACTACTAACACCAACTGGGGAAATGCACATTTTAAAAAAAAGAACGAAATATCAAATATCAGCTTACCAATGTAACTAAACTGCCTTCGTTTTCCTTCTCTGACATCACGCCCAAGCCTCTGCGTCAAAAAATCAAACACCTTAGCTACATAAAAAGTTCATGCTTTGCCATACTGCCAAAGGATACGACTAACCACAGAATTCAAGCACTATAAGAATCACCTTCACAAGCATTATTGCATCGAAGACATCTTTCTCGAGGGACGCCACTCTATCACCCCGGACAAGTAAAAGAAATCTCGCATTAGTCTCACTAAACTTGGAAACTCAAACTCCTTTACCATCTCCCGAAGAGTATCAGTGATAAACATTATACAAGAATAAGAAGTCGTCGGATAATGTTATGCGAGGATATAATTACCTAAGGATGCGTTTAATTTGAGGAGTGGAGAAGGCCGCGAGATCCATGCCCCATTGGACGGCTCGTCGAGCTTCCCGTTTAAGCTGGTTCCGGCTCTTTCTAACATCCAAGTCCTCATCAACGCTCTCATCTTCTTGGAATTCGGCCGGAGCTTGAGCTTTGGATAATCGGAGACCTTTCGATCCATATTGGACTTCGCGACGAGAAGAATGAACGGTAGCTAAAGTTAGTCGACGAGAGTCGATTCTTTTGGCCACCCACGGCGGAGATGAGAGAAAATGATGTACGGTGCAACCGAAACAGTGATTCTGCAACATCGGCCAGTGCCGGAGAGCCCGAACCATATGACCCATGGTCGACGCGCTTCAGTCCACGGCGGTAGTTTTACCGGCACCATAAATGGATGAAGGCGGGTTCGGCCCAGATTCATTGGCCCATATCCATTGGCCCATCAAAATGCAAGGTTCTTCTTTCTAGTTTAAAGTTTTATTTCATTATTTTAATCTAGTTGATTTACATATTTATTCTTCGTTTATTTATCATTTATTTATTATTAATTTTTTAAAGACCGTTACTTATTTTTTTAATTACAATCGGTAGGAAGATTTGAGCTGCAAGACCTGTTTATTATCATTTATACTTCTTTTATCATTAATACTATAATTATAATTAGTGGATACTAAGCGTTCAATATTATAGAAATTCAAATAAAATTTTATCATAATAAAGTCAACAAATTGAACTGAAAAAGTCAACGTGAACCAAACAATTAGCATTATCTTGGCTTTGGTATTATTATTCAAACCCTCGTCAAATTTTGATTTTTTTTAAAAAAATTATGATATAAACAAATTTTTTTGCCTTAAAAATTTAAAACTAAAAACAGAAACAAAATCAGTTATGGGTCCTCAACTGTAGGGTCGGTAAATTTCCCGCCAAAAGCTGGGCGTTTTGGTCATTTGGGGTTAATAAAAGTTGGAAATAGGATGTCGCTTAGATAGTTCCAATCCTTCTTGAACCAAAACGGCGATGATGCATTCCCTTTTCATATTCGCTAAACGACGGTTCCAATTCCTTATTAATTTTTAATTCTCATGCTAAAAGTGATAGTTATTAATTAAGAAATGATTGCAAGTCTTCGGTTTGATTATCTCTCTCAGAACCGAGGCCGGCAGCTAAATCTTCCACCATCGAGCTGCCGCCCATCAATCATTTGGCGAGTGATTCTCACGGCAATGAAGTTGCTTCGATGAACACAAGTCCTGGATCAACTTCGATTTCCATCGTAGGTCAGTTCACTGCTTCTTCTCACGAATGCTTGTTCTGAAACTGAATTTTGTTGATGTTTTCCCTCTATGCAACCGTTCGCTGATATTGCTCTGTCATTGTTTTAGTCGAACTATGTTCTAATTCGTCGCAATCACTCTCCCTCTCTAGTTCTTCGCGTGTAGTTTGCTTAGTGATTCTTACAACAGAATGAAGTTACTTCGCTGAAGAAAAGTCCAGGATCAACTTTGATTGGAGCTCAGTTCATTGCTTCACATGTACGATTGTTTCTGAAACCAATTTTCGTTGATATTTTCACCTTGTGTAATCTTTAGCAGTGATACATCTGTTCTGTCATCGTTTAGTAGAATTCTGTCCTAATATCCGTCGTAGACTGTAACAAGGCGTTGATCGTCTGATTTGATTGTTGGTAGATAAAAAAATGGCGATTGAAACTTGAAATGTGTTTGTAAGCTTATCCACCGGATAGATTTTCAGCAACTGAAGAAAAAGCAATTAGAGGCAATGATTTTACGTCTTAGCTTTTTACACTAATAAAGAGCGAACTGGAGGGGAGAACTGTGGCGAAGGATGGCTGGAGAATATAGGTTTGCGATGGACCAGAAGGACATTGTGAGATTATTGGTTGCCACCATTGATGATTTCACTCGAGGTCGCTTGATCAATAAAGAGCACAGGAACCTTCACAAAGAGCAATGTGCCGAGAGATTGGCAGCTGAAGACGGAAGCCATGACAAAGATACAGAGGTTAGGTACTCCGATCAAGCGGTGCTGGCGAATTTGGATTGGGGTATTGAAGCCCTTGAGGAGGCTCTCAACACATCCAATATAGAAACTAAGTTTGCACGGCTTGACCATGCGGAGAAGATGCTTCAAGTGTGTGCCTTGTTAAACTCTAACGAGAAAACTGCTGGAGTTCCCAATTTCTACCTTTCTGCTTGGGCTCACCTAAATCTTTCTTATCTCTGGAAATTGCGAGGAAATGTTCACAACTCAGTCCTCCATATTCTTGAGATGTTTATTGTGGATCCCTTCTTTTCACGCATTGATTTTGCTCCTGAGCTCTGGAAAGAACTCTTTCTTCCACACATGAGTTCAATCGTTGGGTGGTACTCAGAGGAGAGGCACAGGCTTGTGATCGAAGTGATTCCTGATTCTTCTGATTTATCCTTCACCGCTGATTTAGATCAATTCTTCAACGAATCTTTGATATTTTCGCTGAGGCCTGATCAAGTGGAGAAATTACAGAAGTTGGAGAAGCTTTATGGAGAATCTTTGGACGAGAATTCGAGGCTCTTTGCTAAATACTTCAAGGATTGTATGAATTCTGATACAAGCTCTACCAAGAAGGTTGCCCCGATGTTGCCAATCGCGGAGCCACCTATGACTCCTCTTCATGAAGTTAGCCGCTCAATTCCCGATTACATTAAATTTGGACCTATTTTACCCCCGAGTGCCGGCTTTTCGTCCATCTTGCTAAGATCTAAAGATGGTGCAACAGAAGCAAGCAGGTTTGATTCCAAAATTCTCAGGATGGCTCTCTAATTTGTTACTTTCTTTTTCTAACCAAATATTTGGGTTCCAAATAGGCCAAAGGGGACTTCCAGTCCAGCCAACAGCTCAGAGAAATTTGCAGGGCGGTATGCTCAGGTTTGTCTTGAGTTCAAACTTCATTTCTCATCATTTCAATTGCTAGAAAGGTCTAAATATATACGCCAGAAGGAACTCTGCCGGTTATAGTCGTAATTCATTAATAACATAAACTCTGTTTTGATTTATCTTTCTAGAATGATTCACTAGAGGAGATTGAGAACGATTCTGATCATGAACCTTTCGATTCTTACGAACTTAGCGATACCGTGACACATAAATTACTCTCACCTAGTAGCACAAGGACGTCAGAGGATGAGCAAATAGGACCTAAAGGGGAGACGTCGAAAATGGGGAGTTGCAAACATTCTCCCACCATTTTTTCTCCAATTTCATCTCCTTCAATCCCTTCACCGAAAGTCTTATCTCCAACAGCGAATGAGAAGTGTAAAAATGAATCTCGTTCTGCATTGCGACTGTTATCTAGTCGCTTCGGCGGGCAACGTGTTGCTACCTCTGTCCCCAGATCACCAGCCACAGGAAGCGGTCACAGCTTCAGTCCAGTAGAGTCTGATGGTGAAGTGAGTGTTTCTCTCGTACTAATCTTGTGTTCTTAACCCTTCTTTTCGATGTATTTCTGTTTTCTGTTTTATGTTCCCTCTTTGCACAATTGCGCTTGGAAAATATGTCTTTTTAATTGCAATTGCTCTTCAATTTTGGACTTGAAGAAAGACCGCCACAGGAGAAGATATAGACAAACGCACAATGCAATCTATAACCACGTGAGTAGCCAAGACTTCGAGAATTGGTAATTACAATATTTCACTTTCCATTAATTGGAGCTGTTATTTTCACACAATATAAATGCCTTGAAACATTTTAAATTTTCTACAGTTCAATCGATAAACTTGAGGAGGAAAGCAGAAGTCGTTCGTCTGAGATTGTAACACATATAGTACGACCCCCTAAAGATTTCGTATGCCCCATAACAGGTCAGATTTTCAGTGAGCCTGTTACTCTTGAAACTGGACAGACTTATGAAAGAAAAGCGATTCAGGAATGGTTGAAAAGAGGAAATACAACTTGCCCTATTACACGGCAGCCATTGTCTTCAACTGTAATGCCTAAAATGAATTATGTCTTGAAAAGACTGATTACGTCTTGGCAGGAACAGCATCCTGATCTTGCTCAGGATTGTTCTTGGACTGGTACATCAGTAGTAAGTACTGTCAGTTCTTCCTTCAAAAAGGCGAGCTCTCTGGCATCTACTCCTTGCCGACCATTTCACATTCCTCTAAACAGTACGTACGAGTCTCTTAACCAAAAAGGCAAAAGATTAATGCAAGAAGCAATATCTTCATCGCCTACCAGTGTAATATCCCAGGCCACAGTCGAGAAAATCATTAACAGTTTAAAACCTTTTGTCTCTTGTCTTTGTAATTTCGAAAGCTTGAAACAATGTGAGACAGCTGTGCTCGCTATAGCAGGGTTCTGGAAGGACTCGAAAGGCGATTTAGCGGTCCATTCTTATTTATCCGAATTGGCTGTTGTGAACGGCTTTGTGGAAGTACTGTTAAATTCCCGTGAGAGAGAAGTCCTTGGAACCTCGATTTACGTTCTTTCTGAGCTTATTTGTGCTGATGGAAATGTTGGAGAGTCCCTTAGTAGTCTAGATTCTGATTTTGATTGCCTAGCTTCTTTGCTGACGAGTGGGTTGTCAGAGGCTTCTGTTCTTATGTGCCTGCTAAGGCCTACATTTACTCAGTTGTCAGCTCATGACCTTATACCTTCCCTAGCCCAGATGATCCAGAAGAAAAATGAAGAATTTGATCATCTTCCGTTTGTAATAGAGCCAAAAAATGCTGCTATCGCAATGCTCGAACAGATTTTTATGGGAGGGGATGAAACTAGCCTGTCCAGGAATGCTGAGAGGTTTACCTCTGCTGAAGGAATCCCTGCATTAGTCAAGTTTTTGGGTAGGGTAGAAGTGAGGAGGCCAATACTTTCCATACTTTTATGTTGTATGCGGGTCGACCAAGGTTGCAAGGACTCAATAGTAGAGGAGATTGAGCTTGCTCCAGTTCTTGAGTTCCTTCATGCTGGAAATGATGACGATAGAGGCCTGTGTGTGGCTTTTCTGTCAGAGCTGGTTCAGATGCACAGGTATAATACTAATTCACTTGAAAACAAATTTCTCTTGTTGTGCAATCAGTTTTAAATATTACTTCTCTAGTTAATTTTCCTATATGGTGGGCTCCTTGTTTCAAGAATGAATTATAGAAAATGAAGCTGTTGTTTTTCATAACAAAGTGGGTAAAGGTCTATCTATGCAGCCTTCAACTACTGAAAATCAACTGATCTTGAAATTGCTTTTTTTTTTTTTTTTTTTTCTTTTTTCTGGCTTGGGTCAAAATTAAACGCTTGTTATATAAATACCATCACTCACCATAAACTACACTTCAACCAGTTTTCTTTAATTAAAATAGCAGCATTATCAACTCCCAAAACCTGATTCAAATTATCGGTATGGCCTGTATGGTATTTGTCATGTAACGCAATCCCATGTTTATCTAATAGCTGCCTCTGGTTAATTCCGCATCATAACTCAATTTCAATTTCTGATCATTGATGGGGAATTACAGACGGACAAAATGCAATCAAATTTTGCAGACAATTAAAGATGAAGGAGCATTCAGTACGATGCATACACTTCTTACATATCTTCAAATGGCTCCAATTGAGCAACAACCGGCCATTGCTTCTCTTCTTCTCCAGCTGGATCTCCTGGTTTGACTAGATCCCTTAACAGCTTGCATGCGAAAATCATTTTCACATGGAAACTAATAGACAATCTTCCTTGTGTCAGATTGAACCACGAAGAATGAGCATTTACCGAGAAGAATCTATAGATGCACTGTTTGAATCCTTTCGAAGAAAGGACAACTATAATTCTCAAATTGCGGCTGTAGATGCTTTATTATATCTATCTGGGCGATTGACTTCCTCGGGGAAGTCCTACACAAAAGCGTGGTTGCTCAAACTTGCAGGATTTGATCAGCCTTACAATGCTTTGATGAAGGCCGAGGGACTGAGGAAGCCTGACTGCGAATTATCAGAGGGAGAGGTTTGCATTTTTAAGAATTTATAATTTCTACGGAACATTTCACTGTACGTCTCTCCGATTCTAAATCATAGATATATGCTATAGGAGGAAGAGAAGGCAGTCAGCGTATGGGAGAAAAGGATAGCACTTGTTCTTTGTAACTATGAAAAGGGGTACATTTTCGAAGTTATGAAGGAATGCCTGAAGAGTAAATCATTAGAGATGGCAAAGTCCTGTCTTGTCATTGTTTCCTGGCTCTGCCACATGGTTTCGACGCTCCCAGATACTGGGGTACAAGAGACTGCTCGCAGGTCCTTGCTTGATGAACTTGTAAACGTTCTCCAATCTTCTAATAGCCTGGAGGAGAAGATTTTAGCATGCCTTGTTTTGAAAACTTTCATTAGTGACCCAGGTGGGTTTTATTTGTAACTCTGACAGTTAGTATGTATATTTCTTTGAAACCGAACTAACTTGGTTACTGATTATGAAGCTGCACTTGAGGAACTGGGACTTCATGCAAGATCCATCAACAAAACATTGAGAAAGCTCAGGAGAAGCTCTTTTGTGGTCAATGATATAATGAAAGCCTTGATGAACGTGCCATCCGTTGATGCAGTAAGTCGGGTTTGGGGAAATGGTTCTGTTCTTAGTTCACACTAAATGTGGATCCATAGCTTACTACTAATCATCTGCCATTAGACAGAGCTCTGGAGTTATACGGAAGTTGGTGCAGTAGATTCCAGCTCAAATGGAGAGGTTTTGTCCCTGGTTCATCTGAATGGGCGGGTCTTAAGCAGTCACTCGGACGGAACCATCAAGGTAAAAATCTGAACAAGACGGGTCGTATGTGCCACCTTAGTGTCAGTTCAGATCGTGGGTAAAATCACTATCTTGTCTTACTACCTGCACGGTATTCTGCTTTTAGGTTTGGGATGCTGGAGATAAAGTATTGAAGTTGATCCAAGAAGCACGCAAGCACACAAAAGCTGTAACATGCCTGTGTGTTTCCTCTTCGGGCGACGCATTATACAGCGGCTCCTTAGACAAAACAATCCGGGTAAAACTTCTTTGATCATGTTATGCCGAGTTTTCTTCTAAAGAAAAATTACGTAGTGGTTTCTTTGAACAATAGTGATCGGATCAATCAACATTCTAAAGGACAAGATTCAATCTGATTATGGCTGCGGTTCTTTCTACTGCATTTTATTCCCTAAGAGAACGACAAATTGGCCTTCCTTTTTCTCACTGCATCTGATAGCAAATCTTATTTCGACCAAACTTCCACCATTATATCTCGGAAAACACCACTCTTACAGGTATGGAACGTCAAGTCTGAAGAAATACAGTGCGTTCGAGTTCATGAAGTGAAGGAGCCAATCTATGACATGAAAGCCAACGCCAATGTCGCATGCTTTGTTTCTCAAGGAACTGGCGTTAAGGTATAACTTCGGTTCAGGCTACTAGAGCTGGAAGAACCAATATCCATAGAATTCAATCCTCTTGATAATATACTTGTTGGATTGGATATTACAGGTGTACAACTTCTCTGGAGTTCCCAAGCATATAAATTTCAATAAATACGTCAAGTCCCTGGCATTATCAGAAGATAAACTTTATTGCGGTTGCTCTGGTGACTGTATACTGGTACCCCTAATCTTAGAAATCTATTGCTTTCGTTACTTTCATTATCACAAGTAGTAACGTTTTTAGTGAATTAGAGGGAATTCTAAATTTCAATCAATGAGAAAAAACAGTAATGACCAAGCCCAACATCTTATCAATCTGGCGAGTTGGGAAGATGACAATTTTTAGTGATATGGTTTACCAAAATTGTTGTATTGATAATTGGCAGGAGGTGGATTTGACCAAACATACTACAAGCACATTCTATGCTGGCGTAAGAAAGTTGTTATGGAAACAAAACATCTACTCCTTACACTTACACGGGGACCTGCTGTTTGCTGCCGGTTCAGCAGTGGATGGAACTGCAGGCAAGGTACTCAAAATCAACAAAATTAAATAAACCCATGATTCAAATACTTGTGATGGTTATTATGAAGTGATATGTTTCTTTTGTTTCGAATGTGAAAGACATTTTCGCTGTCAAAAAAGACAACGGTGGGATCCTTTTTGCCAGGAGTTGACATCCATCACATGGCAGTAAGCACCGACTTGTTGTTTACAGCCTCGAGATTCGGCATGATTATAGAGGTCTTGTCGAAAGAAAAGTATACAAAAATTGGTTCAGTTAAATTAGGTAGTGCTAGTGGTAGCCACACAAAGATCACGTCCCTAACTACAGATGATGATGGAGGATTGCTCTTTGTTGGCACCTCTGGCGGAAAGATACAGGTTTGTTAACTTCTCGTCTTTAGTTCATCATTAATGTAATTTCGTTTAGTTAGTAATCTTACTCTTTATTTCATCATGAATTTAGGTTTGGGGTCTGATGGAATGACGACGGACCAACAGGAAAGGATCAAATCTCTCATGTACAACCAACGCATAAGATAACTTCAACTCTTAGGTTACTGTTGTGTAAACGTCCAATTCCTTTGATATTCATCTGGTGATATATATATTCTTTGATGAGAATAAATAAAAAATATACAAGTTTCATGCATCCATGTGCTGGAAACAAGTGAATAAAGATAATACCAGAGTGTTCAGGGCAAACATTTTGAAATCCTAGGGCAATACAAACTAATTATACAGGTTTGAATTCAGATTTTCGATTGTTTTCCTGAAGTTGAGATGTAGTAAAGAGAAGCCGTGGTTCGCTGAGTTAATTAAGAAATATCTTAGCAGATGGCAAAATACGAGGATAGGATTCTTCAACTGATACATCCAAAAAAATTTATTCCCTGAAATTTCATGATTACATTTTTGTACCCGATTGTCCATGCCCTTTATCATTCCTCTTGGCATTCCTGTTATTGTGAATCTGATTTCTTCCTCCTATCCGCTCATTGCATTCCTGTTATTCTTTCGCTCAATAATATAGGTTACAAAATAAGTAACCTTCACTACTCCCCTTATCGTTAGGTTACAAATTTCCACCTGAGGGTTGCAGGAATGCAATGAGTTGGAGCTGCCATCCGCCTGTTTGCCAATGCTAGATTTTGAGCCTCGAAATATGCGCAATTCTTCGACCCAACACAAGAAGCTTTCATTATCTCAATAAGTAAAATTACGACATAAAGCACGAAAGTTAGAAGATTTAGGAAACACTATGCTTTCCGAATACGGCAGTACGGTAGTCTATGAATGTAACGTTTAAAGACGAATCTTAGGAAGCAGTATATTTTCCAAATACATTCAAATATGAACTTGCTACTTGATTCCTATGAAAATCTACTTTTTAGATTCATATTAAATTTAGTCAAAACTGCACTGCATATGTTGCATCGAATGACTAAGATTCCTAATGCAAATAATACAAAAAAGCAATTAGAGGCAATACTAGTCCTTCTTCATGGGACCACCGCACAAAATCAGAAAACGAAATAGACAAACGATAGGAAAAACGCCCAAACATAAAAATAAGGAAGCCTAGAAAAATCTGAAAGCCGAAGGAATACATTTGAAAGTGCGGTTTTAGAAAGAAAAACAAGCATTCAGTATGAGTAGGAGGTTGTTATTCCAGTCATTATATTGATCGGAAATGTTTAAATCATCATCACTATGCTTGCACCAATCAAAAACCGTAGAAAAATCGAAATCAAATTAGGTTGTAAGAGAAGAAACATAGAGAAACATCTAAGAATAAGAAGAAACAAAACTAAACCATCAGAAGAAAGGATCATTGCATCAGTAGCGCACGTAATGCGTCTCAGACGACCGTCGTGAGAATTTGAATCCAAATTCGTCATCTGGTTCAAAATAAAGCACAAAATAAAATTAAAAAAAACGACAATACATGAAAAAGGCATGAGAAAGAGATGTGAAAATGAGGCTCAATCAGACGACGGCGGGAAGGCACCTTCGGGCCCGTAATAGAATATCGATTGAACAATGCCGTGTCCTATTTAAAGGAGATTCGGCACGTCATTTTAGGGCTTCCTTAAGCCATTGACGATTTTACCCTTGCCTTATTGGGTCAGAACTTTTTTACAGGCCCATTAACGTGCTGCTTTAATACGAGGCCCAAACCTAAATCGAGCCCATTGACCCATCGGCCTATTTTTTTGGTTGGACTTCACCAAAGTCGCAGCTTAGAATCGCGGTTCAGTAAAGTCGTGGAATGGGGCAGCGTTTTCAAGCATGTTGAGCTGTTCTTTGATCAGAAAATCGAGGCCTCTTGCAGCAAGTGGGTAGTGGCGTGAATTTCTTAAGCTGAATCAAGTGTTTATTAGTGTTTCAGTTGGATTTGACGGTGGCTCTCTAGATCGATCGACGGTGAGCTCCGTCGTTTAGCTGCTACAGCCATGTCCTCCGACACTGTACCACCTCTCTTTGCTGCTCATATCAATTACCTGCTCAACCACTTTTCTCTCCCCGTCAAGGTAACATTTCGGATTCCTATCTCTCCCTGGAAAATTCAGTGTTAACAAAATTAATGGCGATTTCTAGATTTTCTAGCTGTTGAAATTGATGGTAGCTGTTTATACTGGTTTGGAATTAGATTAGTTCAATGAATTGATCGGAAATGAATGATATTCAGAGTTCTTTCTTTCTTTTTTTCTTTCCTCCACTTTTCCACCACGAAGATAGAATATGATGTCATTATCATATCGCAATAAGAAACGAAGGATTATTGCATTGAACGGATCACTTATTCCTACTCTTTCGATATTCAGATTGAGAACATGTGGTCTGGCAGTAGACACTGCCCTGGAATTATTGATAGGTTCACGCTGGTCATACCTTACTGCCTTGAATTCGTCAAATGTAAGACCTGTTTTCCATTGTAGTTTTCATCATATCCTTTCAATTTTTTTCCCGTTCCCTGTATTGAATGGTTGGTAGAGTCACCGTAGCTAGCTGTTTGATAGCTCTTACATGTCGTAGGGGACATCATGTACAATGCTGAAACACCATTTTCTGCTCCTGATATTATGTTTGGAGCAGAAGATGAAAATTTCCATCCATTTTCAAGTAAGGTTGATGAAGGAGAAGGAGATCATAAGTCATTACAGAACAGTCTACGTGACTGGAACAGCAAAGATCCATCACGACTCACTAGCCTCCTTCAAGAACTAAGGTTTTCAGGACTTTCCTGTGGTTGAGCCTTCTTTTCTAATGCCTTGGGTATAACTCACCTTGAATTTGAAGGCAACTTTACTTTTTTCAAGGGATCGGTATGTGTCGTACCAAAGGAAACGTGTTGAAGGAGTTGATGATGAAAGATTGAAGTTTGAACTTTGTACTATGTTATCTAGGGAGGTAATGTTCTTCATTATAAAGTTTGATAGACTGTTAACTCTAACCTGGTGATCAATTGCATTAACCTATGAATTTGAGGGGTGAGGTACTGGGCTCGGTGTCTTGATAATATTATCTTACTGGATGCCGGTAGAGGTGTATAAAACTTTATATTTTCATCTTTGGAATCTAAATGAGACAATTGCTGCCATTGCCAGATAATTATTCCAGATTTTTCACGCGTGAAAAATCTTAGGGTAGAAGTTTAACCCTCCTCAGTATGTTTTTCTGCTTATAACTATGTATTCCTATAGCTAGGCAAGCGGCTGGACCTTGGTGTCTGTGGTTTCTCCTTAAGAATCCTTCATTTACACTGATTAACTAAATCCAAAAATAATAAATCATACCTATGTGCAGGGAATTGAAATGCATCTGAGTTCAGGTTTTGAGAAGGTAATAGTTTAAAGTATATGGTTACACTTTCCTTGAATATCAGTAAATAGATGAATACTAAGGACTATATTTTCTCTCTCTTCCTTCTCATACATGTGGCTTATATGCCTTTGAACTTTAGCATAGCCGGAGGAGGTCAAATTTGCTGTGCCGCTGGTAGACATTGATATTAACAAGATGATTCCTGGATGCCCATGGAGGCATCCACAGAAGATATTTTTGCAGGTTTTATTTTACTTTTCTCTCTCTTTGAACTTCTGGTCTTCCTGTTCCTCTATTTTTCCCATTCTCATCATTTGTTTGTAGGTTTTATATCCTGTGGTGAGAAAATATGCCTCTACTCCTGCTGCACCTCGTCTGAAATTGGTTTCTACATCTGAGTTGAAGGCTCTGTTATCCATCGAGGATATCAAACTTCCTTCATGGATAGATGGAATGTAGGATGCTCTCTCTCTCTCTCTCTTATATCTCCTTTTTAATTCTGTGGCGGTCAGGATTGGGTGCTAAAGGTGATTTCATTTTTCTCTTTTTAACTGACTTCAAGGTGCATGGCTGAATATCTTCCTCACCTAGAAGAGAGTCTTGAGAAACAGGTTGGTTACATTTTTGTTGGTCAGATGGCTCCCTCTTGGTTGTTTAACTGGGCCTTGATTCTGGAAATCGCCTAAAAGAGAGTATTTATACTTCTATCATTCTGATGAAGGTTCTGGAGGCAGTTTCATTGATTGATGTTAGGAGAGGCTTTATAGAGGCGTTGGACTCTTTCTTTGGAAGGCCTTTAGAAGCTGACCCGGTGGGATTCCTAAAAATTTATTTCCATCCATCTTCTTCTCCTTTTTAAAGTCATTATCGAACTATTAATTTTTGTGTATGTGCGCACGCCCCGGTTCATCCCATCTCAGTAATGACATGAATTTCTTTGTTTTTTTAGGTGTTTTGTCGAACGGCTACAGTTATCACTGCCTCTGGGGTGTTCACATTCCTGGTATTAAGTGACCTCTATACTTAATATATAGCATCCCATCACTATCAAGAATGTTGTTATATGGAATTTCTCCAATTATTTACTGTGAAAAAGATATTGTTCACGTAACTTTTAGTTGACTCTGATGATTGGTTTTGATAGGTTTCATTAACTCTCGACCAGAATAACTGCTTCTCCATCTTGAATTCTCCCGGAAAAATCTTCCGTTGTTAGGATTTATTCCCTGGCCAGTAGAGATTCAGATGTAATAATATTAACTTTGGAGATGATCACCCCCCAAATATCTGGTACAAAATTCCAGAGTCCAGTGATGACAAAGATAGCCCTCAGTTTTTCTTTGTTAGAGAGAATCCTGAAA
This sequence comes from Cucurbita ficifolia, assembly GCA_033971965.1. Lineage (NCBI taxonomy): Eukaryota > Viridiplantae > Streptophyta > Magnoliopsida > Cucurbitales > Cucurbitaceae > Cucurbita > Cucurbita ficifolia. The sequence continues at coordinate 462,592 of CM066970.1, forward strand.
CTAAAGATCCCTCAACATCAAAAACATTACAGTGAATTATTTTCTAAATGGAAAAAAGGAAAATAAATAAAATTTTGTAGAGAACATCCGAAGAGAGGCAGTGAAGAGAGAGACACTCACTCTAAACTTCCTCTCAAGACCTTTCTACATTCTTGAAGGTTCACCTATTTCTATCTAATCAAATATTCCGGTTAATAATGCAGAACACCGATTGTTAAAGAAGCTGACAAGCTCTGACGTATCCAAACAACCTGTACTTGGATTACCTTTTTTTTTTTTTTTTTTTTTTTCTTTTGGATAAACCTGTAGTTGGCTTACTAACACTTACCACTTAGAAATATCTCCAAATCATCACAGAAAAGTGACGTCTTCATGAAACATTATCTAATTCTAAATGCCCTTCTGCATAAAACACACCACCTTGACCCAGAACCATAACATGAACCTCGGACAAGTTCATAATGTCAAATTTGATTATGTTGCCAAGGCGTTTGTCAGTTATTGTCCCTGCTGGCTGCAAAATTTTGATTTTTGAGCTGAAGAAATTATTCTCTCGTTGAATTGGATGATAACCAAGACATTTTACAACTATTTATCCTTTCAAATGGTTTCTCCATCCTGTCAAGTTTCTTGAGACATTTCTGGGACATGATTTCACACAAATCTTTCTTTCAAATTGTTAATGGTTTGTTACACACGCACACACATAGCATACTCAATCAGTGATGAATGTAATTTGATCTGTAAAAATCCTTTTGGGTTTAAATTAAACCAAGATAGTGTGCATTGGTCTTGTATTTCATTGATCGACAATATGGCTGAATCTAGATTTGAGTCAATGTGACATCTATTATCCTTGATCTTTTATTAATTTTTTTCCAACTTTTTTTATCGTTTATATGTGAAATTTTTTCTTTTCTTCATTTTCCTTCCCTTCTGTTTCTGGGAATTTCTTGTTAATGCTAGGCGCACTTTCTCATTTCAAGCCAATTTCCAAAGAAGCAGCCTTCTCTGGTGCTGCAAAGTTCTCAGGTAATGTAACTTCATCTTAAATCTTGAAAATTCTCGACATATCAACTTTGCTTACTAGTTAGACATGATTATGTGAAGTCCCCGATTACTATTCAATATGCAAGGAGGGGTAAGAAGGGCATTACATCATTGACAAGTTAGTTATGAATTTCCGTGTAAGGTGGGGACAAGGTATTACGTTTAGGAAGGTGGGGTGTGTATAAAGGTTAAGGGATCCGAGTACTGTGATGTATATTTTGTATGCTTTATTTATCATAAAGGGGAGAGATTACTAGACCCTCTCTAATAGGCTGGGTTACTGTTGTATTTCCCTTTGTGGCATCCTTTTCTCTGATTATCAATGCATAGTAAGGAAGATACCTTAGGGATAAGTGCCATAAATATATGCTTTTACGTTTGTTTTCTATCAACATGTCTCCTGTGGTCGTCCGAACTCTTCTTTATAGCTTTGGTAGAATTACTGCAGATTTCGTTCTCATTTACATTTTTCATAAATATGTTGATAAGGAATCTTTGGAAAACCAATTTTGATAAGGTTGCACGTCTTGAAGTGATCAAATGACATGATAGGTGCAATTTGTATAACTCTAGTTTCCAAGGATTTTTCTATTCGCTATGACTAGGAATGGAATTGTTGAGATGCCCCCTCTTCCTAATTATATCCATAAATTGTTTAGCATTTCAACTCCCATGGTGCGCCCATCAAGTCGCAGCTTATTACCGACTATCCTTGGAGTCCTAGGTGGGAGCCATTGCAAATGGCTGAGCGGATTTTGTAAGTTGTCTCTCTGTCTCTCTCTTTTTTGTTTTTCGTTTGCATAATAATATACATTCAGTAATCAATCATGAATTTACCAATTCGATTGGATGGTAACAGCGAGTTTCTGGCTGATGAGGCTTTAAGCTTCAAGAGGTACTGCAATGAGGCTCAACTTCAATGATTGTGTCATGAAAACTCTGGTCAACGTCAATATTCCGGCCATAAAACAGCCCACTTATGTATAGTTCGTAGAGTAGAGTAGTTCTAAATTTTTGTTTTTAGATTGATTTTGCCATCTCCTTGGGGATGCCCGGTTAGTGCTTCCTCTATAAGGATGACTGAAAGGTAGATGATCAAGAACTCATATGAGTTCTCAAATTTAAGGACTTTGTATCTGTTATAGGATTCGAATCCAGAAACAAAAAGACGATCCTCAGTGGGTATGGGCATTCATTCTTATGAAAGACCATGATTTGGCATTTTATAACACATTGAATGTTGCTGGAGATTCTCTCTCTTTTTTTTTTTTAACCCGATACACTCGGTTCAAAATTTTCCAGTCTGTACTTTTAATATCGATGTTTTGGCATGCAACACCGGGAAGTGTACGGTATACAATTTTCCTAGAACATGTCATGCCCTGCTGTTTTCAGGAATCTTATCCCACCACCGTTTCTCTCAGCATCTTATTCTTGTACCACTTTTTTACGTTCAAGAATGTTTTTTGTTCGACAGCCTTTGGATATTGTGTAAACTTGTAATTTTACTATTTTAACTTCAAAAAATTATTATGAGAAAATGCGTATTTCTAATATATTTAGTATAAAATTTATATGCAAAATTTAAATAATAAAAAAAAAAAAAAATTCAGCGTTTCGAAGTCGAACCTCAAACAAGCAATTGAAATGTTTTCATATGGGTGACTTTGTTAATCATCTTATTTATTAATCAGCGTATTAGGATTTCGGAGGTGTAGCAGCAGCCTCAATCATCAATCATTTGAAGGCAGAGCAATGGCAATTTGGCAATTTGGATTTGTTCGATCTACTCTGCATTGCAAGATGGTATCGCTATTCATCATCTTCCTGAAAATTTCTTGGAGATTCTATGATCACCGAAAGAAAAAAAATGCATGCAGAGTGCAATGAATGATCGTGATGGTGAAGATGAGAAAGAAAGAAAAAAAGAAAAGAAAGAAAAGAAGGAAAGGCAAAAGCTTTGAAGATCAGAGTCATGGAAGTATGAGAATGATCATTGCTTGCAGAATTAAAATAAGAAATTAATTGCAAGCTCCTCTTCAATGGTTATATAGATTCATCATCTGTTCGCCGCTTTTTGGCCACTTGCATTTTAATAATGCCAAAAACACACACTGAAAAATTACGGAGAGAGAGAGAGAGAGAGAGAGAGAGAGATGGAGAAGTTATGTCGTCCGACTGTGCTTTCCAAACCCCTACACCACATCCTTATATAACAGTGAAAGGAGCTTCTAGGGTTTCACTTTCGGAGGCCTGGACCGGCCCAACTCAAGCCCAAGCCCAAGCCCAAGCCCAAACCCTAACCGTTGAGATTTTGCCTCGGAAGTTCCTTTCGAATATTTAGTTCCAATTTTTAAGGAAAAAAAAAACCATCAACTTTCATCTGTTGTTTTAGTTTTGATATGAAGGCACCCAGTGGGCTACACCACAAACAATATTTCAAACTTGGTTTGGTTTTTATGTTTTGTATATATTTTTAAAAAAATTATAAATTTTGATCGTAATGGCCTCAACAAAACAAAAGAATCAATTGTGGTGGTCTTACTTAAAAACTTAAACCGGCCTCACGTACACTATTATTCAAGACTCTTGACTGTACCATTTCTTGACTTCAAAGCTCAAACTCAGTAACCAGCTTCGTCCTTTCTCTTACGCCACAATATTTCAACTTCAAACGGTTTCCCCAACATTATGAGAAAAGATGCAATGTAATACCCGCACCCGTGTTCATGCCTACTACTCGAACCAAATTTCATACCAATTATACCCAACACCCCACCTACCACATTCTAGATTCCCATCTCAACCAAAAAATATTTACCTAACTTCTTGGATTTCTTCACTGTATTCCCTTTCCACAACCCCCCCTATAAACACACACCTCTTGCATAACCATTACCCCATCCAGATTTCTAATGGCAGCGACTAAAGGTCTTGTGTTCGCTATGCTTCTTATTGCTTGTGCTTTTCTGCTCCTTATGGAATCGGCCCAAATGGTAATCCTTCTTCCATTTGATTTCTTTTGCTTTTCTGCTCCTTATGGAATCAGCCCAAATGGTAATCCTTCTTCCATTTGATTTCTCTGTTCATTTCTGATACTCTCCAACTTTGTGGCCTTATTACCTACACTGTATTGTCCTTTCAGGTTATCACAACTCAGGTTGATAGCCCTCTTCCTGGCGAGATAGGTAACAGAGAGATTTGAGCACCTGCACCCACATTGTTATGTTAATGCTTCTTGCTTCCTGACCAATACCTGAATCTATTGCAGATTGTGGGGAAGCTTGTGATGCGAGATGCCAATTATCGTCGAGGCAAAAGATCTGCAAGAGGGCATGTGGAACCTGCTGCGCTCGCTGTCAATGCGTTCCACCAGGCACTTCAGGCAACTATGATGTTTGTCCCTGCTATGCTAATATGACTACACATGGTGGCAGGCATAAGTGTCCCTAGGCAATGTTCTATAATGATATGATGTTACGTCTCAGATCACACATATCCAAAATAAAGAATAATTGAGATAATAACTTCGATTCTAGAAGTATATCAACAAGAATGAATATTGTAGATTTCACTATTTATAGAGGGTTGATGTTCTGAAATGTTCAAAAACTATGCAAAGGTGATGCAAGGGACTCAAATTCTGTTCAATTTTTTCTTTGTTCAATCTGTAACAACAAAGACCACACGGACAAATATACTGTGGGGGAAACAAAGAAAACTGAAATCGTAACACAATCAACTCTGTCATGGAAAACAAATTGCAATCTTCGCTCTTTGACATGTACTATCTTCACTCCAGCTTTTCCAGTTCCCCCATTCTTTCAATAATCGCCTGAAAGTTTTTTGAAGATGGAAAAAAGTAATTCAGACGTGAGATTTTAGGCAAATAAAATCCGTATGAATAAGTTACTAAGAACATAATATTCTTTGAAAACTGATACTCCAGCTCATGATGTGGCTTCATGGCAAGGCATGGACAACATCTACAACTCAATGACGATGCAAGATTGTATCGACAGGTGTTTTGACAGTCAGGTAAAGGGAAAATCACAATTACTAAGAATAAGCAGACAATACTTTACCTTTTTGCTCGTTTCTTGGAGTTCTCCAGCAAGAATAAATTCATCAAGTATCAGATAGACCTTCATCAGATTCAGCATAAAAATGGGGATCAATTTGGTAGCAGATTCAACACAACAATTACAACATTAACAAATCTGAAATAACGAATCTTCAAACTTACAACTAACAACTAGAAGGGAGGCAAATATATATGAAAGAATCGTCATCAACTAAAGGAAACGAGAAAATATGCAAGGAATTTGATTGCCATTGTTGAAAATAAGAAACTGAATAGAGTAAGATGGAACATTTGTTCACAAAGAATTTGAATTGGAGCCTCACAAACAGAGAATGCAGCAAATGCATCAGGTAGTGGGAAAGATAAATTGTTCTTCAATTAAGAAATTGACGACAACCGGCATAGCTAATTACTTGATAAATAGAATAGATAAACAAACATCACATGATATCCATACAAGTGAAAGGAGAGTTGCAAGACCAGTCTTTCAAAACAGATATACAGAACCTACATCGGTAAACAATATGGTGGAAGCAAGAGTAAGAAAATGAAGAACAAACCTTGTGAAAATTAAAAACCAAATCGAGCTCACACACATTGCTGAAGAAATGATCCAGAATCTCCACAAACAAATGAATACACTCGAGATAGGCCAACTCGTTGTCTGTTATGTCCACACAAAGGGAGAAAAATAATCCTGCATATCGTCTGTAGATGACCTTGTGTGTTCGGAACTGCAAACTCCACAATAAGCTAGAGCTTACATAAAAACGAGATGAAAGCATTACGCAGCCCACAAGTAAAAGTAAACAAATGAATGATAAGATTCATGCTCAAAAGGCAATTGAAAAATGTCAACTGAAACGAAACAAATCCCAGCCAAGAATCGTGAAGAATGAACTCTCTATCACAACACAAGTTAATCTACAACTAGGCCTACATAAACCAGAAAACAATAACCATTTCCTTAGCTAGTAATCATCACCCTCTTTGAAAGAAACTTCCATAGAAAACATCCAGAAATTAAATAAACGATGACATAAAATGGAAGAACTCAAGCAACAGAAAACTTGGTTAAGCGATTGACGTCATTCCACTTTAACAGAAATCAATTGAATAGAATGGAGCTTCGAATTTCGACAAATACTGGGACGCAACAGCCTAAGATCAAAATTTCATCACATAAACCCACGAAATCACAACAAAAAGATCTCACCTCAACGAAATTTGTGAACTTGGGATCTCTATTAACCACCAATCGATGAACCTGCAATTGAATCAAAAGAAAAGACCTAGAACTTAGCCTGGAAAGAAAAAATTGGAATCAGAGAATTAAGAAACAAAATTCATGAGGAAATTGGAAAAATACCTCGTACTCGACCTTGTGCTTTTCGGATTCCTCAAGAGGAACGTAATACTTAGCCAGACGGGTCTTGCCCTGCCTATTTTGCAAAAGTATGAACCGGATCTGCAAAAAATCAAATGATAATGTCAAAACCTTACAATCTGAGACTACCTTTAAGAACACCAAAATGAGAAAGCCGACAGACCATTCTTGAAAATGAAGAAGGAAGATCGACGAATCCAACTCCAATGGATTATCGGAGGCCGAATTCGGTGCGTACCAATTGCTGTTCTGAAATTTCTATTACCACTGCCTTTCGGGTTCAAATATTACACATTTTCTCTCTTTATTTTGACCTTTATGTTAACCCACGAGTCATCCCTATATTTTAATTAAATATTCTAATTTCGTTTATATACTTTTAATTTATTAATTTCAATAATTTTGATTTATTGAAATAAAGCATTAAATATTTTTTATATGGCCGTTTTGTTTTTAAGCTTACATTTTGCCTTTGATTTTTCAAGGAGTATTTTTATTATAAAAAATGGGAAAATATCAAAACTTCTTTTCCTTAATTTAATTTCCATTTATAAAAAAAATACTATGTAACACCCACCGCTAACAGATCCACCCTTTTGGGGTCTAGTATTCTCGTTGGTACACCGATGTCTCGCTCTGATACCACAATCCAAGCAGATATTGTCAGCTTTCCCTTCCGGACTTCTCCTCTACCAGGGAGAAGTTTCCACACAACTCTTGTAAGAAATGTTTCGTTCCCCTCTCCCAACTGATATGAGATCAACATTCCCTCTCCAACCAATGTGGGAACTCAAAATTCACCTCATTGGGGGCCAACAATCTTCTCCTCAAGGTTTTAAGACGTCTACGAGAGAGAAGTTTCCACGGGCTTATAAGTGGGATCTTACAATCCACCTCTTAAGAGTAGTTTTAAAACGTGTCTACAGGGAGAAGTTTGCACATGCTTCTAAAAAAAGAATGTTTTGTTCCTCTTTCCGACCGAAGTGGGATCTCACAATCCACCTGTTACGAGTTCCCCCTCTCCATTCAATGTGGAATCTCACAATCCACCGCTATGGGGAGCAAGCAGTGGGATCTCACGTATTACAAAAAAAAAAAAATCAAATAAATTGTAAAATGTCATCACATAGCTTCAAACCAATAAAAAATAAATACAGAAGTTACAATTATTATCATAATTAGAAAGAAAAAAAAAACGAAGCGTTTTCCCCTCTAGAAATCATGTTCTATAAATAGAGTTTGAAGCAGCCAAAAGAGCAGCCCCAATGCCAGAGCCATCCTTGGTATGCTCAATGGCCACATTCTTAGCCAACTCTGTTCCCAAAAGCTCTGCTACTCCTTCTTTAAGGTACCTTCTGTACTGTGGATAATTCTCATACAATCCTCCATCCATCGCCACAACTCTCCTCTTTCCAAGCTTTACATCTTCAAAGTCTTCAATCTTCTGCAGGATTCCTACTATTCCCGCCCCTGCCAATCGCCCGCCCCGCCTAGCAATCGTGTTGCACACCTCTACAACAGCTTTTCTTGCACTTAAACCCGACTCCACCTGCTTGCATTGCACCAACCAGATTAGGAACACTGAACAATATCTGCTCATTAACTCTCATGTTCTTTCTCGCCTTCGGATGTTATTTCCATATTAGAACGAAGATTCGACATGAAAAGATTAAAACATTTACCCCGAAGACGTTGTACAAGATCGATCCAACGGCTTGAAGGTCATTGGAAACATCTTGATGCATAGCACATAGTTCTGGAGTGCTGCATACAATTGCTACACATTGTTCGTCATGAACACATATGAGTGAAGGATGAGGTGCAGGCGATACCTGAGGACAAACGGCGTAAACAGCTTTTCGGGAACGGATTTGCCAAAGAGCGGGGCGAATTCAGCCATTGCCAAAAGCACTCTACGAGCAATTTCGCCGAGATACATTCCTGCTATTGTCTTCTCAAAGATCTTCCCAACAGGCAAATACATAAACACATTACATTACTATGCTGTATGGATAAGCTGCATTGTATGAACATTAATAAACTAGAATTCACCTGCTCCCCTGGATTTATACTGGCAGCATCCATCTCTCTATCAAAAACAGTGAGAGGAAGACCATTTGAATATGCTCCCCACTCCGTGTTGATAATCTACAACGAACGAGTTTTTGGCAACGAAAAAACGACATTAAGTTGCGGTCGATGAAATAATCTACTAAACTAGAGGTACATACAGTTTTCCCTGAAGAGGATGCCTGGCCTTGCAGCTTAGGAATAGCATCCTTTCGTTCTATATAACAAGCATTGGTTCCTGTCCCTAAAATCACAGCAGCCACGACATCGTCGTCGTAGTATCTAGCTCCAGCTAAGGTTCCAACCGTGTCGTTTACCTGTTTTCGATTATGAACAATCAACGACGCATCAAAGTAGAAACCTTTTCTAGGGATGGTTATAGGAGCAAGAACATACAAGGGCGGAAACGTGCATATCTAGTCCTCGTCGTTCCATGGCTTCGTTTAGACAAGCAACGACATCTTTCCCAGCCTGTTACGAGTTCGAAACAATCAATGGCTATGTGATATCGACAGTGGCAAACTAAAATATGGGGAAAATGATACCGTTCCAGAAACAGCAAAACCTTTAGTCCACTTGATTAAAATGCCAGAATCAATGGAAGTTTGGTTCACAGGGAATGAGAATGTGAATCCAATCTCCCTCTTTCTTCCACGGGGGAGGTGGAATCTGTTGCCTTCTCCCTCTGCAAATTTTGCCAGACCAGAAGCAATGAAATCGAAGAGCTCCTTCAGAACAACAAGGAAGTTCATTGCTTCGATGAGATTAAGGATGTTTAAAACATTAAATCCAGTTTAACGCACTAATGTCATTCTACCTGAGATGTGGCAAACATGAGGTGTTGAGGGATTGAAACTTGTTCAAATTCAGTGGCGATAACACGTTCTTCTTTGCCGCCCAATTGCACTCTAAGAACCCGAAAGTTGGTGCCGCCGAGATCCAATCCATAAAACAATCCTTTCTCATTCCTTTTCACAAATTCACAATCAGTTAAAACGACGCAGTGTAAGCGAAAGGTTTGAATTTTGAGACATACCCAGTTGGCAGAGTGTCGACATAGCTGAGAATCATTTTGAGATCGCTGCCGCCGTCGATAGCGAGCCCAGCCCGCATATCATCGGCCATTGCATCGGCCACGTAGCGCAATACCGGCAAAGGGGTGTCGCAATCCTTCTGAAACTTGGTCAAAATTGGCGCAACAGAGAGCGCTTTGGATCGGGCGGACATGACGAAGCGAGGCCGGCCCCTGAACGTCAGAGATCTTAGCGGAGAGGAAGATCCAACGGCAGCAAGCGACATTGTAAGAAGCGGTAGAAAGCAGGGAGAGATGGTGCTTTGAGGTGGGGAAGTTGAAACAGTTAAAGTTTAATGAAAAAAGATGGGAACTTTGATGAAGGATCCCAATTCCTAAAAAAGGGTTTGGTCAAAACTAGATTTTTGGGGAGATGGAGAGAAATTAGAAGAGGGACGGAGAAGACGAAGTGGTTTGTTCTTGGTTTGGTCAATTCCAACTCACACAACTTCTTGAGCCTTTTCGTTGATGAATTTGTATGCATCCACTTTCTCTCTTTTACACTAATTTTGGTCCACAATAGATTAATACTCATTCAAAAATTCATTTCAACTCTTCAAGAAATAATATGTTATTTTATTTCATAGTATACTCACATTTATTGTATATTCCTTTTGCCACGAACAAAAATGTAAAATAGGAGAGCTAAAAAGAAGAAAGTCGAGATTGGACTATTGTCCGTTTTGACCCTTTACGTATCACTATCAGCCTCACAATTAATCCATTCCTTTGGGGGCTAGCGTCTTTGCTGTCACACTGTCCGATGTCTTGTCTCTAATACCATTTGTAACATTCCAAGCCCACGACTAACCCCTCTCTAACCCCTCACAACCGATGTCTTGTTTTGTCACACTGTCCGTTTTGACCCTTTAGTGAAAGATTTTTCACACCCTTATAAGCTCTCCAACCGACATGGGGATATGGGATATGAGAGGTGAGAGGCAGACAAAAAAAAGGGAATAGATTACAAGCTTAATGGGTGTGCTAAGTATATGCTGATTAAGGTAACACATAGTAGCTTACTAAGTTAAAAAGGAGCTGTGCCTTCAACTACAAGCACATACTCTTTCAGTATTCATACTCAACTGTTCATCTCTCACTCTGGGTTGCCTCAGAAATCAACAGAATTCAAGTAACTTGGAAGCCAAGAAACGAAGCTTTCCTTACTTTGCCATATCCTAATATTTCTTCGTTGGCTCTTTTCTTCCTTCCATCCCCCAATTCACTCTTCTTTCTCTCTCTGTTTGGAAGTTGGGAAGAACATTAAAAGTTCGTCCTCTGTTTTTGTCGCAAATTTCTTGAGGAACCCCAAGTTTAATTTTATCTTTTTGGTTTGTTTCCACTCAACATGGAAACTGGAGGTGTCAAACTCAAAAGGGCAGAGATTGATACCAGAAAGCCATTTCGTTCAGTCAAGGAAGCCGTTTCGTTGTTCGGCGACAAAGTTTTGGCCGGAGAACTCTATAGCAACAGGCTTAAACAGGTCTCCCTCTGTTTTTTGCTTTTACGCCTCAAATTCTTAGTTTTTTTTTTTTTTTTTTTTTTTTTAAAAAAAAAAAGCTTTAATCTTGAATCGTTTGATCTACTGTTATGGGCGGTGTTTTAATAATATGCATATATAGATGCATGGCAGAGATCAGAGAAGAGACACAGACGAATTGAAATTAGGGAACGTTGCAGCTGAATTAGAAGAAACAAAGCAAAGCCTCGAAAAGGCCAAAGAAGAAAGCATGGTGATGGCTCATTGCCTTTCATCCCTCCAGGAAGAGCTCGAAAACACCAAAAAAGAGCTTCAATTCTTAAAGGAATCAGAATTATTCCACCAATCTGAAGATGTAAAAGTTGTAGACGCCGCCGCCGCCGATTCAATGGAGTTTCAAAAGAAACGTTATGTCACTTTTGCCAACCCCCCTGCCGCCGTTGCTCACCTCGTCATTCCGCCGCCCACCGGCGTTGAGAAACTGGAGCGGCTCTCGTCTTTTAGAAGGGAGAAGAATAAGATCAAGAAGACATTAATCCCTCTCATCTCCACCATATTTTCCAAGAAAAAATGAAATATGCGAATCTTTGTAACCGAACAATTTGACGGCGAGATTGGTATTGTAATAATGAATTCATTCCTTTTTCATTGAAAATTTGTTTAAAATGTTTGATGAAATTAGAGAACAGGAACCAAAAAGTAGCAAAGAAGAATACAAGAACACAAGACGCTTATTAATAACATATTTCAACACGGATTTGAGATACCATTCGTATTCTGAATGTATATCATACCAAAGTGTTGGGATCTTGGGACGACTTGTTGAAGAACTCGATACAATCAGCAATGGCCTCGTCGTAGTGGGAGTGGGAAGAGTAATAGGAGCTGCATGACGTTTTCGGGGGATCAAACGACTTGTCGTAGCTTGTTCTTTGTCTGGACGACGATGACGACACGCGAGAGGGGAGCGAGAACACGAAGCGAACGAGTATGTTATGGATTCGATGAAAGAGCTTCATGGAAGAGAAGTTTAGAGGGTTGGAAGAAGGAGTAATGAGGGGCATATTTGTGTGAAATGATATAATGAGTGTGGTATGGTGATTTATATATGTATACATAACATAGATATTTGAAACTTATGTTTGGTTCAGAAGGGGGTTTCTATGTGCAAAGATTTGGTGAGGAAATTAAAAAAAAGATGTGTGTGCCCAGCTCGCCATGTGCTCAAATCGTTTCCATTTTTAAACAAATCCATTTAGCCTCCTTAATTATGGTATTTCAGAATGTAGAATAAGTATTAATAACAAACACGAATTCCAACTCACGCTAACAAACAAAATTTAATACTAAACTCCTTTGCCTTATTTATAACCACATGCCAAAGCGGACGAGGATGTTGAGCTCCTAAGGGGGGTGGATTGCGAGAATGTTGGGCTCCCGCCTTAAAGGGGTGGATTGTGAGATCGCATATCGATTGAAGAGGGGAACGAACCATTCCTCATAAAGGTGATACGTAATGGGCAGAGGGCCAAAATAGAGGAGGATGTTAGGCCCCTAAGAGGTGGCTTGTGAGATCTCAGATCCACTAGGGATGGTTTTAAAATTATAATAACCAAACATAAAAGATGCATAGAATGATGAAAACAAGGGTTGGGGAGGAGAGCTTTAGGGTGCAATGCTTTGGTGTTGAGAACCTTTTGTGGAGCCCAAAAGGATATTATGAATTTAATTAAACTTAGTTTAAAAGAGTAAGAAGGGATTAGGGGAGGGTCAAAGTGGTCCAATGGACCGAAATGCCCTATAATTAAGACTGATTTTGAACCAAGAATTGTGTACTGAAATACCCCTTTTTGTAAAATGACAAATTAGAATAAATGACTTCTAGAAGAGGGTATGATTATGTCTTCTACTTCCACAATAATCACATCACAACCCCTCGCTCTGTTTTTTTGCTCTTTATATGTTGCTGAAGATATTATTCAATAAAATATAAAATATTGTGTTTTAAAAAGCACGAACATATTAATATATTTTTAAAAGTCTTTTTAAAGTATAATAATTTGTTGTTTAATAATATGTATTTTGAGTTAGGTGATCTAATTAAGGAGGGACCATCAACCATACATGGGCCGGCAAAGCCCATGTATGATAGTAATAGGCCAGCTTTGTACTACAAATTTTAAATATATATATATATATATATGCGAATCTCCCCCGACGGAGAGCGGTCTAAATTTCGGGTCAAAAAGGCAAAGCAAAGACCTGGAGAATCTCCCACGTGGACCCCATACCATTTTTTTCTCCTTCCCCTCCATCATAACTTACTTACCCATAAAAAGAAAATAAAAATCAATCATTTTCTAGGAAAAAAATATATAATAATTAAATAAAAGCGCCGAAAGATAAACTTTCTAATTACGTATCCGTAGGTGCAACTTCAGTTTACATAGATTAAATTATTTAGAACACAGTTAATATACACAAATTACCATTAATACAACGTCAAAATCTATATATTAACGTCAAAATATACCCACAATTTTATTTTAGAATTAATCGTTTTTTTAGTGCCTTTCAATTGAGTCTCCTTTAAAAAATTTAATTTTAAATGTTAAATGCAGTCCACAATAAACTCATATTGAATGAGACAAAAATTTAGAGAAATAAAATTAATTTTTCTTCTCTAAGGACATAATTTCTTATCTAAATTTCTTCCCACTCATTAAATATTAAGATAGCCTTATTATTGCTCACATTTAATGTCCACACAAAAAAAGTATAGTAAAATTAAAAATTATAAACTCTAGACTTAGAAGGAAAACACATAAATTAAAGCATATATTTATCCAATCCTAATTAGGTTTGGAGGGCTTCGTAGATGACGACGAAACAAGGAAGGATAGCCTTTGGATTGAAAATGATCAGCTCCTCCAGATTCGAGTACATCCCGGAGTGTCGAGAAACGGAGTCGTATGACCCCGCCGCCGAGATATTCTCCTCCTCCGTCGTCGTTGTTCCTGCCCCATCTTCTGCCATACGCTTCACTCTCCCTGCGATGACACGGCACACCAACATCGCCCGCCGCCGACCATCGCTGCATCCGAACGAATCATGGGCCCTACCGCTACTGGCAGTAGTCTGTACGCCAGGGACCCCACCGGGCTTGCACTGGAATCCGTGGCGGATGACGCTGCAGACACCGCAGCCGGGTATCGAGCCGCATAAGCCGGTAGAGCCACGTGAGCCGAGGTCGCACAACAAGGCACTACAATGGAACCTCAACAGCTCATTACCGTCAGCCGCACACCGCGGGTTTTTTTTGGTGCTGTTGAACGCACGTGTCTTGACTGCGTCACGGCAGTCCTCGAAGCGTTGGATGGTGCGTTGGGTATTGTGGACCTTTAATATCCGTTCGATCTTGCAAATGGGGCGGTCCTTTTTCAGCCAGCTTGACTTGAAAATTATCTCCACGATGTTTCGACCCGAATCGTCAGGACCCAACTCGGATACTATAAAAACAGATAAACAAACAAAATTAATGAATTTTATTTGACAAATCTCTATGTCGGTTGGGTCAACGGCCCTGCAGGTTTTTTACTCGAATCAAAAGACGACACGTCACTCCACAGAAACCCAGCTGTAAATAGAACATTAAAGGGCATTGAAACCTGGAGAGCTATGGTGTATCAGTAAAGGCAAAGATCCCACGGCCATGAAAGCGATCTAACCTCATTTTCAATTACCCTTTTAACTCTACCAATAAAGTGGGAACAAAATAAAGAATTTAAATTTATTTATAAATTTTGTAGGCATAAAAAGTAGGAAATATTTGGGAAAATACCAGCGTGGCGAACTAATTGGTGAAGCTCTAAGCTTTCAGGCTTTGGGAAAACCTCTCCACAGTGAGGACAAGGACATATAGAACTCCTTGGAATTGGGTACCTGAATTTGAATTGATTAATAAAGGACATAACATATTTACTTATAATAAAATTTGGTAAACCAGAAGGCTAAATATTGTTACAGACGGGAAAATACCGGGTAGGGTCAACGATGGTGTGACATTCATAACAGCCAGAAAGCTTTCGTAATTGGATTCCTCTAGAAGAAGAGGAGTAGGAAGCAGAAGCTGAAGCACCGTGTTTGGTTCTGCCAGGTGTCGGCGCCGTCAAAGAACGAGATGACGAACCGTTTGCGGCTTTTCTATTAAGCAACCTGGTTTCCTGTCCGACGGAGCTGCTTTCGGGTGAGTTGTCGGCTCTATGAACCACTTTGGCATTGCCATGAACCACGTCTCTAAAGCTACATATGGAGCTGCAAGAAGACCCCAACTTCGAGTACGCCGGCGAGCGTTTCACCGGCTCGTGAACTCTCGAAGTCTCGATCTGGCAAGGGCATCAATTAAAATTTTAAAATTAACATAACTTTCAGAGGAAAAAAAGGTCACGTAACATAATTTAAAATGACAATAAAAGTTTGGAAGCACCTGTTTGCAGGTGAGGAGGCTCTTGATCTGGTCCCATGAGGATTGGGCGGAGGGCGACGGCGGAGGCGGCGGGGATGGGTTTTTGTGCTTTTTCCGGCGTTTATTGTGGAGGGTTTTGTTGTGGTGGGAAGTTAAGAGCGCCATGAAAATGAAGGCAACAAAAGAATGCGCAAGTCTTGTGTTTTGATGAGAAGAGAGATCAAGAAATGTAAGAAGGAGGCGTTGAGAGAGGGTGGTATCGTCATTATTATTTATTACTATTGTGGGGCCCTCCCTTCTCTTTATTTCTTTCTTTTGTTTTTTTTCTTTTTATTATTATTTATTACTCTCTCTTTCCACTTTTAGATTTTATCCTCTGCTTCGCGGCTCCATCGCTTAACCATCTTTTTTTTTTTTAATGATTAAATTCACCCTCTCTCTCTCATTCTTGGTCCACTTACTTTTTAAAAAACAATTTTTTAAATCTAAAATGTTGGGTACTTTCTAATTTTATTAATTTTGTTTTCATTTTTTATGATAAAAGAAATTAACACGACACTTTATTCATTAAATTTTTTTTAAAATTGCATTAAAGAATTTTTACAAAAATTAAAAATTAAAATATTTGTTAATGGGTGAGGTGGAATGAAATTAATGTGTGGGGGGGGGGGGGGGGGGGGGGGGGGGAGTAGGGTTGTTTTGAGTTTGAGATTAAAAATATAATAAATATAAAGGGTGAAAGAGAGTATGGGCAAATACCAAATTTAGGTTAATTAATGAATTAATGTGAGTTTTTTAAAGTATATAAATTGAGAGGAAAGATGGATGGAGATGGCTTCCAGATTCCAAGGCGAAGTAAAAGCTGAAGTGAATAAGGCCAAACAAAACAACACAACTTAAGTGTGACCAAATGGTCCCATCACAATATTCTAATCTTCTCCCAATCAATACTCTTTGGTATCCACCTCAAACTCCCACATGAATTGTTTTTCTCAGTCACGTTCTTAGAGGTAAATTCGATACCTATTTGTGTTTTGGTTAATTATGGTGAATTTATAATCTCGATCAAGTGTAAAAATGTAGACCATGTCTATAATACTCGATTAGACTTTCCTTAGCATGCTAAAGTGTACCCTAAATTTTGGTGACAGCCTACCTGACCATAAGTTGAGCATTGAGTCATCAATTGAGCTATTAGAAAATTGAGATAACTTGATCCGTGCTAGGATGATAAACTTGACTATGTTAAGCGCAATAGTGTAAGAGACCAATCATTGTCCAAAAGAAAAGACTTTAGTCACAAATGCATAATTTTTAGTTATTTAGTAGGACACACCTCACCTTATGTCTAACTTGAAGCATAAAAGAGAATTAGGCAAACATTACAATGGTATGAATATTTGACTTAACCACTAGGTGTGATAATCAATCTCTCCATATCGATTTTGGGCCAAAATTAACACAGACTATTGGCATGTCGGTTTTTAGTGATTGACTTTCATCAGGTTTAGAAAGACTTATTATGTCAGTTGTCTTACCACACTAGTAGTCAGTCAATTTTGGTTGAAATAGCGTTAGAGAAAGAAATGGAGTGGACTAGGTAGATACAAAAAGAAAATGAGAGAAAAAGAGAGACTCACTCTCGTCATGTCTAGGTCATGTGTAGCATGACTTTCTTTTTTTTCTACACCTTTCTAGACTATTCGACTAATTGACTGTTCGAGTATTTCTATACATAAACTGACCCCAACACCAATAGAAATATATCATAAACCGACGATCGAAGTTGTTCGGTCGATTTTGATATCAACTACAACTCGAACATATATAATAATGGAGTTGTTATAGGTTGTTGAAGTCCCTCAAATAATTTGTGGAGGAGGGAGGGGGGGGTAGTGGGGTACGTGGGAGGTTCTATGGAAGGAAAAAAAATGGGTGTCGGGACCGGATGGGTTGGGAGGGCATGAAACGAAGTGCGCAATATTGCGCAGACGTTGTCGGCATGCTCTTTGGTTTTATTCAGAGTCTTCGTATGCTCTCATTCCTCGTTTCATGATTTTACCTTTTTCTTTGGACCAGCCATCCTCTGCTTCTTCAAACTCTGTGCCGCTTTGATGCTGAATCATTTTCCATGCATCTCTTTTTTTCCAACTTTCTTTGTCAAATACACCATTAACAAATCGTTGAAATTTGGAAACCCATCTTTTTATTTTAATTCCAATGCCATTATCTTTTTCATCTTGCTTAAACGATCAAATTCTGGAGTTTTTTCCTTTCCTTGGAAGCAACCACGACGCACAGAGAAGGAGAGAAGGAGTAAGTAAGTAAGCAACTAGATTTGTTAGAAGCCACGACTCTCTACAATAGTATAATATTGTCCACCTTGAGCATAAGCTCTCGTGGGTTTGTTTTTAGTATCAATGAAAATAGTGTTCATTACTTTTAAATCCATGATTTCTCTTTTAATTAGCCACTACTTCTCTCAATAATAATCTTCAACAAGATTTACTATTGGAGTATTAATTGAAAAGTGAGATGCTAAAGATCATCACTCTTCTTTTTCTCTTGGTAATAAAAGTGGAATTTATTACCAAGAGAAGGCGTAGTCAAAACCTCAAATTAAAAGATGTCACACCCACATTATAATTCATTCGGATCAGTCTTCATTATATCAGTCTTCTAGGGGACTAAATTAAATGTCTTCACAAAAGCCAATATAAATTAAATAATTAAACAAAAACCCTTTCAAGATCCACACGGGCTTCCGAGTTGTATATTTATATAGTTTTATAATTACAAGTCCAACCCACATTTAATAGCTAAATTTATTATCCCAGAACAAATTTATTAATTTCATATTCTATATAGACCTAAGGCCTTGAATTATTCTACCTCTCAAACTTTAGGTTTGAACATTTATAATCGAAAAAATAATTCAAATCTAAAAATAAAAAAAACAAAAAAAACCCATCCAACCCATTTCTGAATTGTGGAGAAATAAAATAATAGTAAATTGGGTATTTGAATCTGTCTTTTTTTTGTGGGGAGTGGTTAGAGAACAGCAATGGATTTGGCCAACCGATTATATTCTGCTAAAAGTATAGTGTCTTCTTCAGACATTAATCTGCTCCATACATATAATATACCAAACTAAAACAAAGCAACCTTTTAATTTACTAATTAAAATGTGTTTTCAAAGTGCATAATTAATTTTCAGCCAAATTCACCCTAAAACGGTGGGGGGGTTCCTTCTAACAAGGCCATAAAGCTGTTAGATCATAATTGAGCAAGTCTTAGTGGTTTTGACACGGTATAAAGAAGATCAGGACAAGGTGTCCAAGAATCTTTGGGCCTGCAACAGCATTAATTGAACCCAAATTCCACTTTCATGCATTAATTCAGCTTCATATTTCGGTTTTCTTCAAAGTTTACGTTTGAATTGGAAAATTACAAAAAAGAGAGACTATTTTGTTTGTTTTTTTTATATTGGTGGGGCCGAACGCTTAGTGTTGTATGCCTGAATAAATCCAACAACTTTTCAATTACTTTCATTAAACTTTTTTTTGTCTCTATATCACTAATTATTTTTTTGTCT
Source organism: Cucurbita ficifolia (assembly GCA_033971965.1). Taxonomy (NCBI): domain Eukaryota; kingdom Viridiplantae; phylum Streptophyta; class Magnoliopsida; order Cucurbitales; family Cucurbitaceae; genus Cucurbita; species Cucurbita ficifolia. The sequence goes on from CM066970.1 coordinate 481,795, forward strand.
ACTTATCAAGGAATAATTAAAAAGATATAAAGTACAAAAGGAAAACTTACCCGTTAAATTGTTGGGCAGAGAGCGTCCTCGAGGATATCTCTTCTAAGCAAAGATTGATCCAAATCATCTTTTGTGCAAAAAGCGCTTCGGACGGAGACCTGAATTGAGAAATATCAAAAATTCATCCAACCGATAGCCAGGTATATAATGCGAACATTGTAGCCATGCCATATTATTTCGACAAGAACCGCAAGATATACTACTACCACTAGACCCCATCGGCTACCGTCCAATAAAAAAGTAAAATTGAAATAGAAACAACAAATTTACATGAATGCCAGGATTGGCAACTCAATCCTCATCATTGTTCCATCTCTACTGTGTACGGGCTAAGAGGGAAACTGAGATTTAGAAACATTGAGCCACTTTTCAGCGATTAGCAGCACCTGAACGGGTCTTTCTAAATATCGCGCGAGTTACTTTTGTGGAGTCTTCCATGACAGTCTCTTTAAGGGGAGGAATTTCGTTCTCGTGCACTGGACGTGACACAGTTTCGATCTCCATTGGCTCCATTTCAGATGGTAAAGATAGGTTGCTGCTGGCTAGAGCTGGTTCAGATGCTGCAACTGCTTTTTGAGTATTAGGAACTTCAATCGAGGCTGATGGTTTCAACCCTTTCGGAGTATTAGGAGGAGCTTCAACTGAGGTTGATGGTTTCAACCCTTTAGAAGTACTAGGAACTTCGACTGTGGTTGTCGATTTTGGCACTTTCTGAGTATTAAGAACTTCAAATGTGGTTTTTAATTTTGAAACTTGTGACACACCCACCTCTTCAGCTACATCTTTTTGTTGTTGAGATGTAGATGATGTTGGTTCAATTTGCACTTGATTTGCAGTGGTTGCCGGGTGTTTTGGTGCAACATTGTCCGGTGGAACCTTTGACCCTTGCTGTTGCTGCAATTTTAGAGAGAAATAAGTCGGAGATAAGCGCCACAAATGCCAGACTATTTTCTAACAAATATCAGATATGCATGCAATGAAAGCGATTCTTGAAGAAAATGCTTTACTGCTTCTTTACAGAGCATTCTTCACTAGATTCCAAAGAAAAAAACAAACTAACAAGTTAAAAGCAGGTATTGCTGGAAAGTTATTTGTCACACGCCACACTCCGGGCCTGGAGAGAATAGGATGATAGAAATCTTTATACGTTGCAAATCCCAGGTCTAGGTGAATGTAACAGCCTAAGTCCACCGCTAGCAGATATTGTCCGCTTTGGCCCGTTATGTATTGCCGTCAACCTCACGGTTTTAAAATGCGTCTGTTAGGAAGAGGTTTTCACACACTTATAAGAAATGCTTTGTTCCCCTCTCCCAACCGATATGGGATCTCACAATTCACCCCCCTTGGGGGCCCAGTGTCCTCGCTGACACACCACCCGATGTCTAGCTCTGATACCATTTGTAACAGCCCAAGCCCACCGCTAGCAGATATTGTCCGCTTTGGCTCGTCACATATCATCGTCAACCTCACGGTTTTAAAATGTCTGTTAAGAAGAGGTTTCCACACCCTTAGAAGGAATGTTTCGTTTCCCTCTCCAACCGATGTGGGATCTCACAGATGGTCAAATAGAAGTGGTAAATATAACAGACAACAGCATTGCAGCATTACTTTTTCCATGCCACTCGGATGTAAGTAATACTATTTCAGAACCAAAAACATGAATAATATTAGGACAATTCTGATTCAACTAAACTTCTCTACGAATACCTGAGACCGGCGAGGCCTTGCTGTTGATTGGTCAGCAACATACTGCAAGATCTCGAATATTCTTGTTTGAACATAGCTTGCAGCTCTCTGCCAGTAAATAATAGCCATATCACCAGCTCTGGTCCTTAGTTCCAACAAATTTCGGTCAATATCTGTCTCATGTTTTGCTACATATGGTCTAAAGAAGGAATCATACACATAAGTTGTTCCCTGAAAAATGAAAAGTTATTAGGGAGAAGATAAGTGATTTTAGAAAGAAGGTGGTCCTTTAAGGAGGGAAGAAAGAGAAAGGCCCAAGTACCAGATTCTGATTCCTTACCTTTGTTTTAGGGTACCAGAGATATATAAAGAATGCCAATTTAGCTTCACTATACATAGGAACCCTGCACAAATGAAAAATAATAATAAAATCATTAACAATTCGGAAGTAGGGCAGCTAACTACAAGGAAACAACCGAGTCCCAGACAAAACAATTTACACAAACAGAGGGGCATCGTAACAACGCCATCTACATCATCAAACCCCTACCATGAAATGAATGCATCTCCAATCCTCTCACAAACTGTCAAAACAGCCACTAATATCCTGAAACCAAAAGGAAAGCCAATCAACCTCGATGCTTAGGATTGTATTTGAGACAATTGGTGCAAATGAACTCTATCACATACCAGTATTGGCACCAAAACCGAAGTTGCTCAATCTCTGGTTTGTTCATTTCAACAGTTTTATAACACTCATAAGCAGGATAAGCATAGCCAAAAATCATTCTGTCAACAGATTGAAAAATATATATTAATACGATAGGGATAGTTTGTATTTCTTACTTAAGCAAGCAAACTATTATCAAGTGGACTTACACAAGTCCTCTGGTAAGAAAGGAGCCAATCATCTTGAATACCTTAAAACATTTAGACATCAGTTATGGTTAAATAAGAAGTATCATAGATAGATTTCAATGATGCTAAGAGAGAAAATTGTCTAATCTTACAACAAGTAGAAGATCATGAGTAATAAGGAATAAAAAAATTGAAGAGTTCTATTCCATATAAATAATTGCTGCATGTCGCACAATGATCAAGTGATACATGTTCTTCCGCTTCTATAGAAACTAAAAAAACAGATAACTTAACAGAGTTACAAAAGAGATTGAAAAACGCCACAACTTTCCTCATTAAGAAATTCACAAAAATACTAGGCATAATGCCGCGGATCCTTCACACATAGTTTTTTACTACGTTTCTCATATCATAGAAGCAATCAAAAAAATCTACAAAGCTTAGAATGAGAAGATAAATTCGGCCTATGCAATGCGTAAAATGCTGTATGTGTTCGCCATTAGCAGGCCTTTACAAACCAAGTGCAGCGTCTCTAGCTTTCTACACAATGAAGTCACAACCTAATTTCATCAATGGCGATCAAACATGAAACAATAGGAACAGTGCTCGAAACTTCAAATTGTGGGGCAACAAAGCGTCGTGGGGATCTACCTAACAACCACAAAGAAAAGAGTATCCAAATTCCAAACAATAAAGTAAAATCTCTAAACATTATCCATCTAAGACCAGTAAGACCAAGAAGCAAGAATAAAATAACCAGGGAGACCTAATAAAACAAAACATCAAGCATCTCAAGTCTCAACCGAGCAATCTGAAGACTAAATAAAGCTCAATGCCAGAAATGAAGGAAAACAAAATAAATCCTAAGGTTCAATAGAGCAAATGCGATAGAGAGATTAGAATCGAATAATTATTACCTTGAGACAAAATCAAAGAATCAACCAATACAAAGAAAATCAAAAGTCGAAAAAGTTCGCTCAGAAGCAGCCGATAGAGGAGAATCGTCGATTGACAGCACGAGATCGACGGCGGAGAGACAAATCGGCGATCGGCGCCGCCAAAATGCCTCGGCGGACCGTCGGAGAAGTAGAGAAAAAGATGAGGATGGAGAGACGAAGGCGAGCGAGACAGAGAGAGAGCGCGCGTGCAGACAAATGAGGCGTTTGAAATCCTTAAGCCAATTGTGGATTTGGCTCGGTGAAGATTTCGCTAATGAAACCCGTTTTTGAGTTCCATAAATAAAAGTCGTATTAAAATAGAGGGACGCCTTGGGATGTGTGTAGAGAAGGACAATTAATGGTATAAACTTCACCCTTAAATCACCGTCCAATTCGAATCAAACGGCTCTCTCTCTTATTTCTGCTTCTTCAGTATCACGGAGCCGGAGTGCATTTTCCTTTTCTACTTGTTCCTCTAGCTTTAGCTGCCATTTGTTGAAAACCCTTATAAGAAATCTAGGATTTTAGTATGTAAATTGGTAAGGAATAATTACTGAAACAGAACAATGTTTTTACCGACATTGTGAATGTAACCGACAAGCGTCACTGTAGGGTGAGGGAATCACTTCTCCGAGCAAAATGAAGGGAATCAGCTTAGCGAATTATTGAGTGTTAAAAGATGTATATGCACTCATGAATGGATAACGCGATGGCGAGACACAGAATGTTTTAATAATATCACTTAACGTCCCCAGAGAAGATCGATATCAATAAAGGAATCCAAATAAAATAATACTTCAGAGTTCCGACCCCCTCTCGTTTTAAATAATTAACAATTGGGGAACCCAGGAAAAGACAATACTTTTTCAACTTTTCCTCCCTTGCTCCAAGTCCCAGTCCCAGATGGGTATAGTAAAATTGCATGTCCCATGACTTGAAAAAAGAAAGAAAGAAAAGAAAAAGGGAAAGAAATCTCACAACTTCACAAGATCCGATGCTGAGAAGAGGGCACGTGAGAAGGAGGGTTGGATTTTGTAGGGCCTGGCTGGGTCTCTGAAAATTGGGCCACATTACATGACCTCAGCCCTTGTTCTCTTTTCCAATAAGTCCATAAACCTGCATTCAAAGCTTTCATTTAAGAAACATATACATAGTGCATTGTTGGTTGGAGATTGCTTCTGTATGGTTGTCCCAGTCGGCTGGCTCGATGTCATTCTGTAGTAAAGAAAAGAGCTTGAAACGAAATGACATTTACCTTTAGAATTGTGTGTTTGTGCCCATAAGAAAGTTAAAGGGGAAAGAAACAAAGGGGTAGTGAATAGAGGAGAGGTAGTATAGCTGGAAAAGGAAAAGACAGGTGGGTGTGGGGGCCTCGCCTTGTGGAAGGATGTGTTAAAACTTAAAAGTGAGAGAGAGAGAGACACGAGGTTGTGAGGAGGGCTATGTAAGACTTGGATTTCACGTTTTGTGAAGCTGTAGTTGGCAACAAGTTCTTCTCTTTCTCCCACATGTGCCTCTAATTATATCTCTGTTGGTTGTTGCTTTGTCGTCACCTTCATTTTCTCTAGTCCGTACCACCCCCATATTTTCGGCTTATAGAACTTGGGCCGTGAAATTCCTGACTAGGCGTTGGGGCTATATGGGCAGAGCAAGGAAGGCCCAAAGCAGTTTTTTTTTTTTTTTTTTTTTTCCTTTTCCTTTTGGATAGCAGATTATTCCAACTGGCAGGCTGTTGATGGTGGTGGGTCTGTAGCAGAACAGAGGCAGCCAATAACGGATATCCAAATCCTGGAATGCGTGGTGAAGCTTTGTAGCTTTGAAACAAACCACAGCCTCAAGTATTTCTTCAGGAATTAGTACTGAGACCCTCTTTCTATCTCCCTGATTCGGAGCTGCTCTCAGAAGCAAAGCAATCGAATCCAAGGAATTCAGAAATGACAGTAGCACCTTCGCTTTCTCGCCTCCACTCCCCATTTCTGTATTGTCCTCTCAAGCCGACTTCTTCTGCCTCTCTATCCCTCACATTCTCCAGAAATCAACGATCGCCAGCATCATATCCACGCATCAGAGCTATAGATCTAGACCAAAATACGGTTCCTTCTTCGTCTACTCTCATGATTTTCCATTCAAATAGTATTCCATGCTTTCTACTTGGTTGAAAAGGAAGTGAAAATGAAGATAGAAGTACCTTTTTGTCTCAGGTGGTGGCACTTTCAGTGGGGCTAGCGAGTTTGGCAGTTGGAATAGGCATTCCGGTCTTCTATGAAACCCAAATTGATAATGCTGTAAGCGTTATTCTCCTGTTCTTTAAATCCATGCCTAATAAACTGGGTTTTCTTTCATTTTCAGCTCATAATCCGTGTGTTTATGTTGTAGGCAAAGCGTGAAAACACTCAGCCCTGCTTTCCTTGCACTGGTTCGGGAGCACGTAAGTTAATTTACTGCTTCAAGAGTTCATCTTTTCATGAAATGATTTTAGGAAGTAGGTTTCCCATCGTTCTAAATTGTATCCCAGGGAACTCTCCTGTGTGCCTCTCCCTGTTCTCGTCCTTCTCCAATAGTATGTCCTTTGGTCCTGCAACCAGAGTTACTTTTCATACAACTTAAACGCTACCAACAGGATAAGATTGTATAACTTAAAATTGTGAAGCAATTGATATAAAATTTATTCGTATCAAATTTTGAGTTGGCTAGCCTCACCTACTCAATACTCAATACTCAATACAAGATTGTTGAGAGGGAGTCCTACATTAGTTAATTTAGGGGATGATCATGGGTTTATAAGTAAGAAATACATCTTCATAGGTAAGTAAGGAATACATCTCTATTGATATGAGAACTTTTGGGGAGACCAAAAGTAAAGTCATGAGAGCTTATTCTCAAAGTGGACAATATCAAAACATTGTGGAGGATTGTGATTCCTAACATGGTAACAAAACCATGCCCTTAACTTAGTCATATCAATAAAATCCTCAAACGTCGAACAAAGAAGTTGTGAGCCTCGAAGATGTAGTCAAAAAGTGACTCAAGTGTTGAACAAATGGTGTATTTTGTTCGAGGGCTCAAGAGATAGAAGTCGAGCCTCAATTAAGGGAAGATTGTTCAAGGGCTCAAGAGATAGAAGTCGAACTTCAATTAAGGGAAGGTTGTTCAAGGGTTCCATAGACCTTAAGGGAGGCTCTATGGTGTACTTTGTTTGAGAGGAGGATTGTTGAGAGGGAATCCCACCTTGATTAATTAAGGGGATGATCATGGATTTATAAGTGAAAAATACTCCAGGGAAGCTTTTCAACTCCAAATTATGTAACTTTAAACCCTCTAAAATGTAGTAAAGAAAATATGAAATGTGGTTATCAAGAAAGGAGCTCTTCCTAGGTCGAAATGCATATTCGTATTTAGAAACAAGTGGATGGCAAGAGGGTTGTATTATGAACTTACAAAGCCTTGTTTGGAAATGAATAATTCATCGACAGAGAGATGCAGATTTTGCATGGGAACTGGCAATGTGACCGTAGAACTTGGTGGAGATGAAAAGGAAGTCTCCCGATGTATTAACTGTGATGGTGTTGGCACATTGACATGCACTACATGTCAGGGCTCAGGAATTCAACCTCGATACCTAGATCGCAGGTATGTTTTCTTTTATGCATCTTTTGCTTCATTTTTCTTCCTCTGATGCTCGGAACTCACCTGAAAGTCTAGCCGTCGAGACCATCATAGAAGTTGACGAGTGTTTACATTTCCCTTTGAACAGAGAATTTAAAGATGATGATTGAAGCCCAGCAGAACCAAATCCAGCAACATCCGCTGATTTTGCTTTCAGTTTGATGGCTTTAAACTTGTTAGTTCCATTGAATCGAAGAGCTTGGTAACTTCCACCAAGCACTTCTTTTTGGTAACTGTTCGCGTGCATTCTTCTAATGTAGATCTGTGGTTAATAATACAAACAACGTTGTATGAAGAGAGAAGAAATAACTGTACTATCCCGAGTTTATGACTTCATTCCTCTATTGACTGTCAGTGAAATGGGGGATCAAACTCAATCTGATAATCACTAGCTAGTAATGGCAGCAGGTGCAGGTGCAGGTGAATCTGATCAATTCAATTATCAAATCAATCCAGCCGATTGAAACTCAGAGAGTCGCTAATAAAAATCCACATAACTCCGTGGATTCATATCTGAGCCAAACATACAGGGGCAGAAATACTTTTACAAAGAGAGTCAAACATCCAGGTTAACATGAGGTAGTCTTACTTTTACAACACCTTTCTTCTAACCACCTCAAACGTTTCTGGTTCCCTTTAAGTGAAATGAATGTCTCCCTTAAATTTGGTTACTCAAAGAGATCCAAAGCAGCAAAATACAGCCGGTTATCAGTGCTTTCAATCTCATCCAGGCACCTATGCAATTAGTTGTACTGAATCTGTATTCAGAAGGCCTTATTTCAGCTGTTCTCACTTCGGAAGATTCTAGCATGCCTCCCAACATACCTCAACACCGGTATCATATGAGTAGCACACGCTGAAGATACCAAAATTAATCAATCACCGGAGTATTTATGGACTTCCGAGCTATCTTTGATCCAGATCCTCAAAGCAAAGGACTAGAGAATATTTAGCTAAATGAAATACCAAGTTAATCTACATCATTGTCAGACTTAAATGTTGAACAGTTAGCTTCTATTTTCATATGGTGCATAATTGTAACAATCCAACTCCATTGCTAATAGATATTGTCCGTTTTGGCTCATTATACATAATTGTCAGACTCCAGTTTTAAAACTTTCATTATAAGGAATGTTTCGTTCCCCTCTCCAACTTCTTCAACCGATGTGGGATCCTCTACATTTTTATAAGAAATGTTCCATTTCTCTCTCTAACTTGTTCAACTGATGCAGGATCTCACAACAATAGAATTACACATACTTGGTTGTAAGGGAATAAAATAGGCAAAATATTTTGATAAAATCTATTAGGAACCACAAACCTCCACAATAATATGATATTGTTTAGGTTGATCATAAACTCTCGTGGTTTTACTTTTGATTTCTCCAAAAGATCTCAATTGATTTCTCCAAAAGATCTCAAGTCAATAGAGGTATATTCCTTACTTATATAAATTAGCAATGCGTAACAGTGTTCGCCTTTACTTTTAGCAGGCCTTTGACGTCAAATACCATGTTTTTAGCTTTATGCATAATGAAGGCGACTTCGATTTATCAAAGGCAGGAATCAACAATACAATGCCTCAAACTAGAAATTCAGGGGCCAACAATGTATCATACAAATCTGCCAAACAAGCACAAGAAAGTAGTATAACAAATTCCAACCAATATAGTTAAATCTTCAAGTATTATCCGTCAAGGACTAGCAAGACCAGAAACAATATGAAACAACAACGGAGAACTAAAAAAAACGATAAGGAAAAAAAAGAATTGAATACGAAAAATGAGCTCCATGCCAGAAATAAAGGAAAACAAGTTAGAAAGAAGATAACGTTCAAGCAAGAAATTGAAGGTAAGATCTATGCCTATTCAATTTTATCGTGAAACGAAGACAAAGAAACGTCAATAACTAGAAAATTGAAGTTAGTCAGAAATAGTTGTTCAGGAGTAAGTGATGGAAGTGAAAAATATTAAAAGATGAAGAAGCGAGGACAATCTGGTGGTTTTGAAATTCTTTCGTCAATTTTGGATTTGCTTGTTTTACAAAAAATCGAGAGAAGATGATCTTGAGTGAATTATTCCCTCGGAGAGCTCAATATTAATAGAACGTGAACAAGAGTTGAGGAAAACAATGAAATAACTAAATAGCAGAAGATTACACTAACTAACGAATGACCTGATCTAACAGGAACTCTAATAGCTTGATTCAGTTCGTTTTAGCGCTGTAAAACGTTTTCGGGTTCCAAGAAGCCGAAGGATTATAGAAACGAAGCGCAAGAACAAAGCGATGCAATGGAACTAAGGCTGAAGGGCGAAAATGGCGTAGAATTAAGCGCTTAACAAACGTCCAATTCGTAACAAATGGTTCTACTGTTCGGCGTTCTTAGAATCACGAATGCTTCGATGTAAGGGAAGAAAAAGAAGCGCAAAATATTTGAATCGGAATAATCGTCATGGAATAAAGAAAAACGGCCTATGTCTGAATACACTCCAACTAGAAGCACAGACAACATAACACGATGAAGATGACAAATTAAATTCAAACTGCCTGTTCATCTCTTACATTCGTTGAACAGCGGATGCAATCAAGTCTCTTGGAATAATGCATAAGAAATCACAGAAAACAACAATCGAGTGTTACATTCGTAGAACAGCGGATGCAATCAAGTCTCTTAGAATAATGCATAAGAAATCACAGAAAACAACAATCGAGTGCAGAAACAACTGAACCTCAACACTGTATCACTGACTAGAATAACTAAACGCTGAAAATGGCGCGGGAATATACCGGAATAGAAGAGACGCGATGCGGCGGGGAGCGGGAAGTTCCTTTTGAAGCTCCCTAGTCCGAGCAGAAATTTTAAAATATAAATCTTAATTTGCTCTTGGGAAAGTGTTTGTGGTGGTTAATTGGAAGCGAACGAGTTCACGGTAATAACCGGTTTAGCCAGTACCACAGTTTTAGAAGTGGCGTGGCGCGAGTTAAAAAGTTACGGTACTCTCCAAACGTATTCCCTCCACTAATATGTTTTTTTTTTCTTTTTTCTTTTTGAGTTCTGAATATATAATTATCATAATTTTAGTAGTATTTATTATAAAAAATCAAAATTATCCCAGGTGAGATCCAACCGTAGTAAGAGGAAGAAATATTTTTTACAAAGTTGTGAAAATTTATCTCTAACAGGAGCGTTTTTAAAACCGTGAGGCTGATAGCGATACGTGATGAGCCATAGCGAACAATATCTGCTAGCGGTGGGTTTGGACTATTACAAATGGTATTAGAACCAGGCACATGGCGATGTGTCAGCACGGATGCTGGCTCCCAAGAGATGGATTATGAGATCCCACATTGGTTGGTGAGGAGAACTAAACATTTATTGTAAGGGTGTGAAATCCTCTCACTAGTAAACGTGTTTTAAAACCTTAAAGGGGTAGACTTGGGCTGTTACAAAGGGTGACAGAGCCAGAAATCGGGGGGAGGTGTGCCAGTGAGGACTTTGGCTCCCAAGAGAGTGAATTGTGAGATCCCACATCAGTTGGGGAGGGGAACAAAGCATCTCTTATAAGGGTGTGGAAGCCCCTCTCTAACAGACTCGTTTTAAAAACCTTGAGGGAGAGCTCGGAAGGGAAAGCCCAAAAAAGACGAGCTCGGCTAAGAATGAGTATGTTGTTTATTTCCGTTCAATGTCAGTATCTGAATGACCCTTCCTTCTCCTTTTTGGTATATGGTTTAGGATTAGGCAGCATCAGGAAAGTACAAGAGTGCAAGGCAGTGGGAGGAGAGCAGAAAGGAGAGACCCTTTTTGTTTGTGGGGTTAGGCTTGCATTTGAAGGTTGCAAGTGTTAGCCAAGGCCGCAATCCTCCGAGTGATTGGCATAAGCTTTTTAAGCAATCTCCAATTATACTACCCATTCCCTTTTTATTCAAACACCAACCACCACCAGTCATTTCATTTGCCCATAATGCTGTCACCCAACCCTTTTTCAACCTCGCTCATTTCATTTGGTTCTGAGCCCAAATGGACATACTTACCTCTGCTTCACTTTGGCCAATAACTCAAAAATGGTATATCAATAATTTGGTGAGGGGGCTAAGAGATGGGTGATGTGGTGACTGGTGAGGGGGCTATGAAGATATCAATAATTCACCGAACAAAAATACAAATGGAGGATGGCATTGATGAGGCCTCCTCCTTTAGAACCAAAACGTGCAACAAATTGTTGAACACCCTCAACATATACCAATAATAATACTACTTACTATCTCAATCTCAATCATATCTATCTAATTCCACAACAAACCAATAGTTTTACTTTTATTATTATTATTAAAAGTTGAAGAAGACTTTGAAATATAGGGTTGAAGATATGAAAAAGGTGGTTGTTTTGGCCACCGATGGTGGAGGGATAAGATGAGATAATTAAGGAATAATGGGAAGCTTGTATTGTATCTCTGTTTTGTTCTTATTAGATTCATTGGTATTGAGATTCAGCAGTCCAAGCACTCACCTGCCGCTACAGTCATCCTTTGACTTCAATAGTGCATGCCTTTATGTTCTCATTCACCAACCTCCATTTGCTTTTTACTTCATCACTCACTCAATCTCCCTGCTGAATACAACGCTACCAGCTCTAACATTCCAAATTCACCGTTAACAGATATTGTCTGTTTTGACCCGTTACGTATCATCGTCAGCTTCACGATTTTAAAATGCGTCTACTAGAGAGAGATTTTCACACCTTCAAGAAGGGTCTTTCGTTCCCCTTCTCCAACTAACGTGGGATCTCACAATCCATCATTCTTGAGGGCCTAGTATCCTCCTCGCTGCCACATCGTCTAGTATCTGCCTCTAATGTCATTTGTAACCGTCTGTGTCTAATATGGAGAGGTTTCCACCCCTTTATAAAGGGTGTTTCGTTCCCCTTCTCCAACTAATGTAGGATCTTACAATTCACTCTCCTTGGGTTCTAGCATTCTCGCTAAACACACTGTTTGGTGGTTTTTTAACATGTCTATTATGGAGAAGGTTTAGCCCTACTCCGACCAATGTCTTGCATCATATGGTGTCTGGTTTTGATACTATTTGTAACAATTCAAACTCACTACTAGTAGATATTATCCGTTTTGGCCCGTTGCGTATCGTCGTCAACTTCACGATTTGAAAACGAGTCTTCCATACTTTTACAAAGAGTGTTTCGTTCCCTTTTTCAACCAATGTGGGATATGAGACGATATTGAAACGAGAGGGAGATTTATAATTAAGAATAGAGAAGGAGGAAAGAAAAAGAAAAAAAAAGGAGGGGGCCAAGTGAGAAGCAAAAATGAGAGGGGGTGGGCCGTTTAGGGTGCATACATGTCATTCACTTCTCCCAAAACACCCGTGCTGTGTCATAAACCAATACCCCTCGGCCCTGTCTCTCTCTATTTCTCTCCCACAATAAATACCCCCTCAAAATCCCCCACAACCCGCTCTCCACTTTCCACAATCCCCTGTTTTCTCACAACAACAAAAAATGGGCATTACCAAAATGCCACAGACGGCGGTGCTGAAGCAGATGATCAAGCGCTGCTCCAGCATGGGGAGAAAGCAGCACCAGCACTACGACGACTTAGCGGGGCTCCCTTTGGACGTCCCGAAAGGACACTTTGTGGTGTACGTGGGTGAAAATCGAAGCAGATACATCATCCCCATCACATTTCTGAATCATCCTCAGTTTCAAATCTTGCTCCAACAAGCCGCTGAGGAATTTGGGTTCGATCATGACATGGGCCTCACCATTCCCTGCGATGAACACTCCTTTCAGTCCCTAACTTCCAGGCTTAGATGAACTATTACTATGTTATTATATATATATATAGGCTTAGTTTCTTTTTTGTTCTGGCCAAAATGATGAAGCTGCACCACTGCTTCTCTGCCATATAACCTCTTCTTGTTTCTTATTTCTAACAGTTGATGGAGAATTTGAATGCCAGAAAATGTGGTGTGAGTTTGAAATTAATTGTAATTAGTTTTGGGGAAATGAAATTGTAATTGCTTTTCTTTCTCTGTTTTAAAAGCACAATTTTAGTGGCTGATTTTAAGGGTTTTGTCTGCCTTTTCCTTTAATTCCCAATTTCCTCGACGTTTGGGATTATCTCGATTAACTCAACCGTTTTTGCCGTTAAAACTGTTGTACAAGCCACAAAGGAATCCAATCCCTTACCCCTCGCCAAACGCCATGGAATGTTCTGTCACCGCCCGACGCTTTCCTTTCCCTAATTATATTTTATATATATATAGCAAAAAATGATCATTAAAGTAATAATAATGATTATTAAATTCTATATTCTTTTCTTTATTAAAAAATGTGTCATAAATTATTAAGAAAAATAGTCTCACATTAGTTAATTAAGAATAAGTTCGTAGGCTTACCACACTCTTTTCAAGGAAATCAAAGGTAAAAACATAAGATTTTATATTTAAAGTGGATAATGTTGATTTGTAAATAAGTAAAGGTGGGGCTAAATTTGAAAGAGGGGAAATAGGAAGGGGACAACTTTGGAAGTGCAGACTGAGGAGTCCGCAGAGGAAAAAAAATCCTCCGGATTCCAGGAAGCCATGTGAGTGGGGGCCACAAGCACGAGCCAAAGTAAAAACAAAATAAAATAAGAGAGGATCGGACGGTTAGGAAGGGAGATGGGGGAGGAAGTAATATGTGGGGCGCGTGGGATACACGGAGGGATGGAGTCGGAAATAGTAGGCGTAGGGACATGGGCCTTGACCGGTTAAACATGGAATCACTTTTAGGGTACTTCAACAAAAGTTGCCCTTTTTTCTTTATTTATTTATTTATTTATTTATTTATTTATTGTTGTTACAAATTACCGTTCCAACTCAAAATATACCACCTTTATAAAACTAATGATCCCAAATTATTTACCTATGGAAATAAAAAACAACCCATGAAAAATAATTTAAAGCTTTTCTAAATATGAACACTTTTAATTTACCCTATTTTTAGAATATTGAGGATTGTTTTTAACTATCTATCTATATATATATATATATATATATATATTCATAGAGTTAAATTACGTGGCCCTAGTATTTTAGAAAATCTTAAAAAAATATTTTTTGAATAGTGTCTCAATTAAAAAAAAAAAGTCATTTTTAGACTTACATGTAAATATAAATGTTTTCTAATTAGTAAAATATTCATTTATTAATTCAAATTAGTTTTATGAATTTAATGTTTTCAACAGTTTGTTAAGAATGCAAACTAACATTAATTGAAAATTTACGTTTTCATTTACACCGACAGTTATTATTATTTCTTATAATCCCATATTTGATGTCATCTTCCCATCTTTGCAATAATTAATTGGATTTTATAAAAGGCAAATAATATTTAAATTAATTGAGTGGTGGAATGATTCAAATCTACCTTTCCATATTTGATCAACAATGTAATCTGAGTCTTGTTTTCTTTTAAAAAAATTTAAATTAATTTAAATATTTTAGTATTCGTGAACTATGGAGTTTTCATATTCAACTAGCTAAAGTACAAAGTTTCGAAAAATTAATTTATAAAATTTAAAAAATAAGATATTTATATTCGAAATAAACACTACAAAGGTCTTATTCTAGAGTTTTCGCTCGCTTCTCACAAATGGCTCATCGTTACGAATGAACTCAACATTCATACACGTAAAAATTAGTGAGGTAAATTTTGGATTGAAGATTGTGACCAAAATTTAACCTAGATTAAAATGAATACATTTGGGATAGGATAAGATTGTTATATATATATATATATATATATATTGTTTTTGTTTGATGGTCCTTTCCAATCTTTTTCACTGTTACTTCCACGTTGAAGCAAGATTTGATTGTCCTCTTCCTAACATTCTCTCTCATAAATATGCTAATTCCCATTTTTCAAATTTATAATTTCATATATATATATATATATATATATATATATATTATATATAGGAAGCATTCATGTGACAACTAATATATTATATTTTGCATGCCATCAAATTTTAATCACTTTGTCGTCACATTCTAAAACGCGTGGGATTGAAGAAAAAAAAAATTCTAAATTTTATAATTGTAACGGAAATATTCTTCTTCATTCAAAAGTTACAATATTATCCTTAATTTTTCGTAAATGTTTTAAAGTTAGCATTCAAATAAAAATTCTTTAGAGTATAAGATAAAAGTTGAAGCATAAATAAGGCGTGGTAATGGCTCTTGATTTTCATTTAATAGTCTAATAGATTTTTTATGAATTAAGTAATTAATACATTTAATGGGATATCATATTGAATAATTAATTAAGGAGAGTGAAGCAAGGCGATTCAAGTCTTAATTAGCGTTAATCCTGAAATTAATGCATTTCTATTGAGAAAAATCAAAGGATGGGCAATAATAATAATAAATTTATTAAATTTGACAAAAGAAGAAGATTTTAGAGATGTGGAAATGACGGAGTGGTTAAGATTATGAGTATATGAACCTTTAATCATTAATATATTGTTCACTGAACAAACATAGAATATACATTTTCATTTTATCTAATAAATAAATAAATTTGTAAAAAAAAAAAACATTTGGGATTATCATCAACAACAGACCAATGCTCGTGATTGCATCAAATCAAGTAGCTCCCACGTCACTTTATGGATTTATTAATTAATTTTCTTTTTAATTTATGGGTCTAAATTTTAATTCAATAAAAACATGTTGTCTTCTAATCCAACTTTAAGAAAGAGAGAATTTATACAGAAAAATATAAATATTATCCCACACTATAAATTATAACTTTGGGCACATAAAAAACAAAACCATATTACTTAGGGGAAAATTCATGGCACTTGTATTGTACTGATGTCGTTGAGTTGGGTCGGGTTCGAAACTTGTCGGGAAGTTGGGTGGGTTGTAGGGGGTCTCCCTTGCAGGATTTCAGCCCTTATGTTTTTTTTTCCTTTCTTCCCTCAATTTCATGGTCTAAATCTAAAAATATTGAATAGTTCGCACGTGGGTTCGAAGAAGATTAAGTAATGTGAATAATATTATAGTAAATAAAATCTCTTCGAAAATGGTGGAGGGATCCTGGGCTGCATATTATAATAATGATAATAAAAGGGCTAAATTGTATTTTACTTAAAAAATTGATGAATATTTTCTTGAATTTAGGGAATAAAAAATAGTGATATTTGTTTGGGAAACATTATAATATGAGATCTTGAATAGGCATTATTAATTAGCTGGGGGGTTTGCTTGATATTTACTGCGCTGTCTCTTCATCCCAAACACAGATGTACTGAAATAATGCACTTGAAAAAGTGGCCTTTCAATGCTCTTCAACTCATTCCTACACAAAACAATTAATAGCGATTCTAAGGATGATGGTTGAAGAAAATAATGCATGGGTCGTTCTCTATTAGTCTATTTCATTACTTTCAAACAATTCATAAATATATGCAAAATTTTGAAACTAATTTGTCTATTATGCATCCAACCGACATCTTTGTCACATGTTACACCATTTCATATCCATCCATCAGTGCTCAGCTTAGCTTGCATTAGTGTGGAACTAACGAGCAATTGATTGTAAAAGGAGAGGAATGTGGTCATATTAACAATAGTGTGTTTTGGATAAGTATCCAATCCAAATCAAGTCTGAGTCGAGTCGGGTGTTAATGTTTTCTTCTTTTGTCCACTCAAAAGTGAGTCATTTGAGTTAGTCAGTTGAGTTATGTTCAGAGAGGTAGTTAATGGGGTGACATTTTAAGAACCGGTTGAAACGAGTTCTAATCTGGTCCGTGCAAAACTTGTTAAAAATGGAAAGGATTCTGATGGAAAAAGAGAGAAACTTATGTGATAATAATGGAGTGATGTTGCTTCATTTCACCCTTTCTCAGCTACGTGTATAATAAAGTCAAAGACTTTCAATTAATATAGAACTGTATCATGCAGTGTACTGTTTTGTACAGCACGGTTGAACTAAGAACCAACAGTTTTAGCTGTCATTGATTGAGTTGAACTGAGGTGCATGTGAACAAATTACCCCACATGGAGCCCCCATTTCTACTCATCAATATACCTCATGTGCCTTGCTTATCCCTGCAATTACATACCCTGTCCAATTGATCATTCTAAAGTCCAGTCCAAATCCCGCCCAAGAACTGTTGCTGCAACAACAAAGCACAGCCGTTGTTTTAATTCATCAAGAGGCAGTGTTAGGTAAGAAGAGTGTGAAGGAAAGCTAAGCCTTCTAGAACATATTTGCATTACATGTGTTCCAGTTCAGAAAGGCGAGAAACACAAAAGGAACAGAAGAAAAATGGAACAGATGTGAATATAATGTACAGCATTAGGTACAGCAGCAAGAAGAGAGTTTTGAAAGCATCATTTATGTGCTAACTTTTATGACATAGAGCTCCCAAAACTGACTCCCATCTAAGATCTTAGATGTCTATGTTTGGTTTTTTTATCTATTTTATATTATTGAATGAAATATTTTAAACAGAATCACATTATCATGCAACACAATTGCATGCCCCTAATGACTGTTGTTCTTTCCTTTCGCGAAGAATCTACTAAATCCTCGAGTCTGTTTCTCTGGAGTGGGAGCGGAGGAGGAAGAGGAGCTTGACTTGGTTGGCGTGTGTTTCGGATGTTTAAAATTCATAGGCGATCTCAAGGAGCTTCCTCCATCGTCGTCAGATGCACTACAAGGGGACTCTGCACCGACTACGGGCGTCATTGCAGAAGTGGCGGTATCCATTTCAGACCGATCAATGTCCAGCAGGTTGGTGCCACTTTTAGATGGTTCGTTCTCGGTAAACTCTTCGCCTCTTTGACTTCTCTCGCTGAATGGTGATCCACCAAAATCTGGTTGGGGTCGCAGAGAGTTCAACTGCTTGCCAAGAAGAAATATTGTTTCTTGACATTCTGCCAACTTCTCTGCAGCAGCACTCAACTCCATCTCCTAATGTAACAAAATAATCACCAAGTTCAATATAGAAAGTCCAACAAATTATTTCCATTACACCTAAATTGAGACAAGCTACTCTTGAACGATATTTGTAAGTTACGATCAAGAATGAACACGGGAACACAGCAAAATATTGCATTAGTCAAAGCAATTTAAAAATAGGAAAGAGTATTCAACTTCACCTGGCTCTTCTGGGGATGACCATCAATTGCTGAAGAACAAATAGCGCAAACCTCCTTCCTGCAAAACATGAGACGTGTGATGAAAAATGACTTGGAGACAACTAAAATGAAGACAGATAAAGACCTAATAAAATCAGGCATGAAACGGGAAATTGGATGGTGAAATTTAGGACAGTCATATAGACGTTTGGCATATACATATAGGCGGCCTTATGCTGTTCATGCAACAGAGAAGAGTACAAGACTAACCTCTGTAGTTGCTCTTGCAGCTCCATGCACTTGAACAAAGCTTCGTGATGATTCCTCTTCTCATCTTGAAGATCATTGTCCAAAGCTTCAGATTTAGCTCGCAAAAGATTTAGTTCAGTTTCCAAATCCTCCGCACGCGCTTCAAGTGACCTGTATGACTCTGCCATACATTTCAGCTGCGTTTCTGACAAGCTGTTTGACTTTTGAGAAAAAACCAACTGTGATCTACATTCTGCTAACAGCTGCTCTGTTTCCTGCAGTTTACGTTTTGTTGCCTCAAGATCCTCTCTAGATCTTGCTAAGTCCTTTGCCAGGTTCTCCTTGGCTAATTTTAGCTCTTCAATGTCCTCTGATGAGAGTTTGGGTAATCTGGAATTTGATTCATAGCTGGAGACTAGATTTCCATCACAAGGAACTTCAAGATCAGAAGTTGGACTAGAAATATGAGAACAACCGTTTGTATATCTTTCGTCCAGTAAGTCGTCTTGTACAACCTTGTGCTCTGGTAAAGCTACCTTGTCTATGCAATCAGGACTATTAGTATCGCCATCAGTATCCTTGCATCCAATGAAACTAAATCTGAGCTCACTGGTTTCAGATAAAACATGAGAAAGAATAATAACGAAGTCCACCAAACTTGTGTTCCCATGCACCATTTTACTAAAGGTGGCAGAAAATTCCTCAATTTTTTGACCCAGTCCATGCCCATCTGGAGATACTGTATCGTGAACTCTGGAAGCTTCTTTACCAAGGAACAGCACAAATTCATGAATTTGAGAGATGGCAGCTTCCAGCTCTTGGTTCATAGGCTGATTGTGTGCAGCAGGCTGGGATAAAGCAATTTCTCTTTCTACTCCTAAACCAGCATCATCAGGATTGGCTTGCCTATCACATGTTGTATCAGGGCATTGCACTTCAGAAACACATCTCAAATAACTGATAGTGGGTTGCTGAAGTGCATCATGAGCATCTTGCACAATGCATTTGATATCCTCCAAAATTTTTCCAGTATCTGCATCCTTTGAAATAGACTCAAAAATCATAGATATTCTTGATCGGAGTTTCATCAAAGGCAATCCATCAGAATCAGCACTCTCCGTTGACGAATCAACAGTAGAAGATACAACATCTGTAGATGGACTTGAATCCAGATGCTGTTCCGACTGGATATCATTGGACTCCTGGTGTACAACTTCAGAGGCCTTATTGTTTAAATTGTCTGAAGCAAGGATGGCTTCGTTTGACTCATTTGATTGGCATGCCAATTTCTCCATTTCCAGAAAGTCATCCATGAGCCCCAAGTGACTTCCACTTTCGGTTTTACTTATTTTCTCATTTCTCTTCTCCCTAAATTGGGAAATGTCAGAGATTGCCGCTGTGGATAGAGAATCTGCAAAACTCTGTCCATCCTCATGTCCATCTTCAGACATAGAGGTCACGCTGGGAGGATGACTTGTGTTTTGGCATGAAAAGCCATCGGCATTATACTGAACAACAGATTTTGGGGAGCTTCTTTGGTGATTACTATTTTGGAGTTGTGCCTCCAAGTTTTGAAGTTTACTAGCTGTCTTGGCACACATACTCCTAGAAGTCTGCAATTCACTATTACGCTTTGCCAAAGCCTCTTTAAGCATCTTTGTTTCCTCCTCCATGGCAAACATTCGTTCTGTGAGGAACTCGTTCTCCTTCTGGAATTTCAGTGCATTATCAAGGGAAAAATCAGGCACAGATAACATATGTGGAGTTGGAGGCCTACTAGGTGACTTCCGCACTCGGGTGTCTCCATAGTCCCTGCCTAAACTTTCAACCTCTAGCTTCATTTGAGCAAGTGCAGCAGGACCAGGCAATTTCTTCCGCACAAGACCACGTAATCTTTGACACTCTGCTTCTAGTTTTGTTATTTTCTTAACACCCTCCATGTGCTGCTTGTTGGCTGCTTCAGCAGACCTCATACTCATATTCTTTTCTTCATTACGTATTTCTAGCTCCTTGGAAACTATATGTAATTCGTATTTAAGTGAATTTATTTCTCTTTCGCACGATTCAATGTTCCCCTTCAGCAACTCAATCTCGGCCTCAGCTTGTAACTTTTCTTCACTTATTTGAATCAGCATGTTGGAACGTTCTTGTAATGACCTTGAAAGTGCAGCATTTTCAGCAGCAGACCTAAGAAGTTCTTGATCTAAGTCTTCCATTTTTGACTCCAACTCAAGTTTAATTTTGTCCCACTGCTTAGTCTTGGTGAAAATAACTTCTTGCAATGTATGTTCATGTTCTTCTTTCAGATTTCTTATCTGCCTCATGCATTCCTTCAGAGCACCATCCAAATGTGACGCCCGATCTTCAGCAGTGAGCTTGGAAAGTGTCACTGTCTCTAAATGATTTTTTAATGCCAGAGCTTCTGCCTCAGCTTTCTCCCAACCTGTAGTGAAGGCATTGGTTTGTAACGAAGCATACAGAATAAGCAGAAAAGTCCAATCACCTTAATTTTTACAATAAAAGATTTCTCTCTCAATATATCAACTAAAGATATAATATACCTGAGACAGCTTCTTCAGCAACTTTAGCATGCTGTTTCACTAGGTTGTCCTTAGTAGTCATCTCTGAGTGTGCAGCCGACAGTTTCTCGCTGAGCTCCTTAATCTCATCCTCCAGTGCCTGGATTTGTTCGTCGCGAGTTTTTACTTGATCCTCCAAACCGGTAAGATGAGAGTACGACTCAACAGAGATTTGTACATAACTTGGTT
Organism: Cucurbita ficifolia; assembly: GCA_033971965.1. Taxonomy (NCBI): domain Eukaryota; kingdom Viridiplantae; phylum Streptophyta; class Magnoliopsida; order Cucurbitales; family Cucurbitaceae; genus Cucurbita; species Cucurbita ficifolia. The sequence continues at coordinate 503,157 of CM066970.1, forward strand.
TTTTGCAACCATCCTGAACGAGGAAGGAAAGGAAATATGTTAAGAAAATTGGTTCAAGTTTAGAAAAAGTAAAACACTATTACAAATTTAAATCTCATCACCATTATCTAAAATTACTGTGGGAAACAAAGAGAATTGTTGTAATAACAGTACTACTGAACAGCCACAGTAAGCGGTAAAAATGATGGGGGTGGGGGGGAGGGGAGTTTGGAGGGATTAGTTTTACTAATTTACCTGATCACCCTGACTGCCAGCCGACTCTGAAGCATTGGCCTTGTCTGCTGTCTTCTCAGATGATTTTTTCTTCCAGGGCCAACTTCGTCGGTCCATTCCAGGCTGCATAAAGGTAAATTAACGAGTTATAAAAAGGAAAGAATAGAATACTCTGAGGCTCTAAACCAAGATTCCGTCAAAATTAGAGTCCCATACTCCTAATGGCATCATCACATAGTGGCTGCTGCCAGAGGAATTACTTGGTTCTGATTTTTCTGAAGTGGTACTTAATACTTTATATGACACATCGTATCGATGGCGTATTCATGCTAAAGAATTTTTTAAGAAAAATACATCATAGATTCCAGATAATCGAGAGCCCAAATGAACTAGTTTAAATAAGGGAAGTGGGCACAGATTAAGGGAAGTAACTGCGCAACTTTTTGCAGGTACTGATGATGAAAGTATAAGGTTCCAAAAATAGAAATTCATTTCTTTAAGCCCACATTTTTAGCAACAAAACAGACCACGTCCAAACGCTGTGTAAATGCTATTTATGAGAGACAAACAACACCAGGATAAAAAGTAGCTACACAGAAACACCAGAACGGGAAGAAGTTTAAAGGATGGCAGTTAGAAACTCCCCCACTCATCTCCCGAAAGCTAAACCATAATTTTACCGGATAAATTTAGTGGAATGATTCAGAAATAAGCTCAATGAATACAAATGATTCAGATAGGCATGCATGTTAACGATGTCTTCACTGTCTGTTTAGTAAATGAACCATCGAGATCTAAGCAGAGAACCATTGCTAGACGAAGATCAATGACTCCAGAAGACAATTGGCGTCTGTTGGAGTTAATAGAGAATTCTTTTATCAAAAGAAAAAAGAAAAGATAAGAGTAAACATAATTTACCAACACAAGAAAGAATCAATAGTGTTCTCAGGCAAAGCGAGATCCAAATGAATTAGAAAATGGTCCAAACTAGTTAAATACTAATAGTGCTGATTTAAAATATCCAACCAATAAACACGGCGAAAAATGCACTGATACCACACCATAAAAAAGACGGTTATCAGGATTCCAGGTTGAAATCAAAATCCCTCCGCAGTTGAACCAAATTAAATTTGAAGAAAAAGTGGAAGCAATTACCGACAAAAGAAGATATTTCCATCGAAGAAACAATTAAGAATCAGAATCAAATTCGAGAAAGAAGGGGAAAAAAGACCGAAATGATAAACATCGCGATTGCGAGAACAGAACATTCATAGTCAAATAACAGACGCTCCTGTCATCCGAATTGGAAACCGGAAACAAACACAGGCAAAAGCTCGAGAAGAAATCAGTAGGAGGAAAGAAAACAGAAAAGAACTGGAAGTCGACTTACTGATAGAAATGCAGCTTGAAAGAAGACGTATCAGATAGAAAAAAAAAGGAACACTCGGTTAACAGAAGGAATAGTGAGAGCGTGAAAGTAAAGACAGCGAAGGAGTTGAAATTGCGGCAATGAAGATCCAAAGCGAGGATTCGGTAATCGCAGCAACCGGCTGCGAAGGAAAAGTGACGGCGGCAACAGCGACCGCGACGGCGGAAGTGGAGCGGGAGCGGGAGGTGGAGGGTGGGTGGGTGAGAGAGAGAGAGAGAGAGAGAGAGAGAGAGAGAGAGAGATGAAAATGAAAATATTCGGACTCGGTATGTCCACTAAAAAAAGGTAGGACGTTGTAAAAGCTCCAAAAACCTTGTCCTTTTTTTTTAATTTATTTTCTAAACTTATATTGAAATAAAAATGATTTATAGAAGAATTATAAATTTTAATATTCTTAATAAGACAGACGGAAAAAGAATAGAAAAGAGGAAAAGGAGGGGGGCGGGAGAGGTTAGACAAATTTGACCATGGAATAAAGGAATAATGACGGATAAGCCCCTCCCATTTCCCGCGCCTGTTTTGCTGAGGAAGCTACAGCTGAGCTGTATCCGATGGTTAACAAAGTTGGATTTGTTAGTATTTATTTACATTACGCTGCCACTATGGACCACCGTCACTCCCTCCCCCTCTCTACAACAGCTCATTTCTTTGTTATTTTGCCGTCTTTCGGCTACACTCCTCTACGCCGCTTTCACTCTACACCCGCTACCCTGGCTAGCCCACCATACCATCAAATTCATGCTCTCTGATGTTATGGTCAGCAATGTACGGAGCCGGATCTGTATCCGGGTATCATGTGTATAATCCTAAACTAGGTTTGATTAACGTTTAATGTGGGTTGATTAAGCAGCTTCATCATCCTGTATTCATTTTTATATTGATTATTAAATTGAGGAAATACATATTCGGTCTCTGTCTTCCAAATTAATGAGAAAATGAAAGTAGGAGCAATTCCTTGAACTATAAAAATTAATGAGCCCAAAAATGCTGACGCCATGTTTTGTTTCTCTCTCTCTCTCTCTCTCTATATATATATATATCTATATATCTATATATATATATATATATATAATTGTGTATTAGCATGAGGACCACTCCCCAGGTTAGAAAATAAAATTGTTTTCTTATTTAAGGGGCGGTTGATTGAATAAACACTCTAATCAATCCATGGAATTGAATGGTCACATCCATTGAGAAAATAAAATTAAAAATATATAATATAATAAAATTACAGAGAGAAAGACAGAGTAAAACTGGATTGCGTTGAAAATAGAGAGGAAAGGGTATCCAAGAAGAGTAATTTCTTGTCATTTTCCGCTACGAGGTAAAAAATAAAACCCAATTTCTTTTTACTCAATTTGCTCAAACATCCCATTTATTTTCAGGGTGGATCAATTCCATCAAATTTTCTAAATTATTCTATACTGGTTGAAACATACAAATACGGTGCCGTTTTCATGGGTTGTTTAATTTTCCCAGAATATTATTATTATTATTATTATTAATGTCAAAACCTGCATCGGACTGTATGTTAACAGAGTGAAGATTTAAAGCCCTGGACACTGGAGACACCACCTGCACCATTTGGACAACATGATTATTCCTTTCCTACCCACTCACTTCATTTATATACATATTAATAGATGAAGGGCGGTGATTGGGAGGTGCAAAAACATTATAATGGAAACGGAAGCAGGAGAAGATAAAATTGAGAAAGAAGAAGGTAGATAGGGCGTAGGTTAATTAAGGTGGAACTCACTGCATGGGAACGAGAGTGGGGCCCAATGGAGCGTGGATGGGGTCCACAGCCCCATCAAACAAACGCCCTCCTCATTCGCATTTGCGTTCTTATTATAGTGGAGCAGCAGCAGCAGCAGCAGCAGCAGCGCATCCGATGACATGAGAAAGTGGACACGGTGGTCCCCACTCACCCACACGTTTCACTTCTCCCGCTTTTCCTTCCTTTTTCTTTTCCTTTTCCCTCTGTAATTAATATAAAATAAAATATAAAAAAATAACGAGCTCTTACACGTGTCAGAGAAAGCGACCACGTTTCGTTTACGTTTAGTGAACCCTGGATGCCTTTGTATTTGCTTTTATTAATCGAAGTTGACAGCGTCGGCACTCCACACTCCAAAACGCACCGCTTTGAGAATTAATGTAGAAAATGAGGTAACCGCATAAGATAAATAAAATAAAATAAAAGATAAAAAAATCCTTAAGAAAAGCAAGGATTAAGGGTGTGTTTGGATGCATGTCAAAATCCAATACTATAGTACCCCAAATGAAGCAACAAGCTAACCACCATTACCTCAATAATAGAGGATTAATTAACTTAATTAATACACACATTATCAACAACCTCACCAACCCTAATTTTAATGTCGTATATATTATAAGAATAAAAGAATACACACATTATTTATTCATCTTCTCCTACTTCATTCTATTTTGCTACATTTATTCTATGTTTGTCCCTTTCAACGTAGCTTAGCTTATGTAATTACATAAATAATTCTCTAACTTCCATTATTTATAGTTGTTGGAGGAAGTATAATTACAAACATTAATGTCTCGTATGTATAATACTTATGATGCGTATAGCTGTCAAATTACGCAAAAGGCCAACTAAATGATTTCTTTGTGGCAATTCGAAAAGGGTTAAACACGGAATATTAATTATGTATTCTTTGTAAGTGGCTTATTATCAACACTAATTCACTCGGCTTTCCACCTATTGAAATACTCACCCTTTTATTGCTACCCTACCCAATACTTCCTCGACACGAGCCCTTGCTCCTTTAATTTTATCCAACTTTTATTACCGTCATTCAATTATAAATACGACATCACTATAGTAAAAAAGAAAGCGAAGAAATTAAATTAATTATGCGATATAAGTTGGGTGCATATACAATATAAAATTATAAATAAAAAGGTGTATATATATTGAATTTATTATTATAGTTTTTATTTATTGTTGATAGCGTTGTTGTGTCCTTTTATATCTCTCTAATGTGACTTCTCATCAAATTTAAATGTCTTAAATATATATATTTTCCCATCACATCTTTGTTTCTACCTATTTTGTTCAATTCTACACTCAATCGGATGGCCTTTTCTTTTTTCATTTTTTTCTTATGGGTTCAATTAATCTAATTAAATATTTGGCATTCAAACATGGAAAATATAAAAGGGGGTTTTTTTTTATAATTAAATAATGATTGGAGAGAAATTGAGTTTAGAAAAATGAAGGATATAATATATAATAAGGTTGTGAGTTGAGACCAAAGAATGCTTTGTTAATTGCTTCACTTCGGAAGAATATTAAAATATTGTTGATTTTAATTTATGGGGTTTTTAAAAAAAAAAAAAAAAGAGGCAACGAAATTATAGGGTTGGAGGGACCCACGCGTTTACATGAGACAGCTTGAATCCCACAATTCTTTTATTTTTCCCACACAAACAAATCCTGTTTGAATGCAATGTCTGAAATTAAATGGCGAACTTTTTTTTGTTTTTATATTATGTCTCATTGGATTCTATTTGTTTTCCTCTCCAAATTTCAACTTCTTTAATCAAAATTCCACTTTTTCATACTTCAACGCCCATCTCATCCTTCTCTACCCTTTTTTTTTTCTTTTTCCCTTTTCTTTTCGCATTAAATAATAAACAAAAACACAAAAAGCTCTTATAGTTTTTTTTATAAGTGTGTGGAAACCTTCCTCTAATAGACGCGTTTTAAATTCACGAGTCTGACGGCGATACTAAATATGAGTTTAAACTATTACAAAAAAAATACGTTGATTTGTGTGAGATTCCACATCGGTTGGAGAATTTCCGCATTCGTGTGGAAACATTCGTTTAAAAATCGTGAGAGTGACGGCGACACGTAATGAGTCAAAACAAATAATATATGCTAGCAATGGTATCAGAATTTATACTTCAAAGAATGTATAAATTGTGAGATCCCACATTGATTTGAGAAAGTAACAAAGCATAAAGGTGTGGAAACCCCTACTTAATAACGCGTTTTAAAATGATGAGGGTGATAACCATATATAACCGTAGATTTGGATTATTACGCAATAGTGAGTTGTGAGGTGTTTGTTTGGGATTAGACGGAAAAAGAAAAGGAAAGAGAAAATAGGATTTTTGTGATAAAAGAGAATGAATTAGCTATAAGGTTGAAATTGAAGCAAAAAAGGGGGGTTGTCGGTGTTACATATGAATCGTTTATGTATGAATGGTTGATTTCTTCTTCTTCTTCTTCTTCTTCTTCTTCTTCTTCTTCTTCTTCTTCTTCTTCTTCTTCTTCTTCTTCTTCTTCTTCTTCTTCTTCTTCTTCCTCCTCCTCCAAGGTTTAGGGATTAGGGATTAGGGTTTTGTTTAATCAAAATGAGGGGAAAAGAAACTGGGCGATATTTTCTGGAAAAGCACTGCCTGCTCCACACCTAAGTTTTGTTTGCTTCTCTTCACATAAAAACACAAAACCTTCGTCTCTGTCTCTGTGTACAACAAAAAATGGCTAAGTTTTTCTTTCGCTCATTACACAAACAGAAGCCTACCATTATTATTACTGTCGTTTCGCTTGTTTTTTTTTGTTTTGTCTGTGTACACTGTCGTTTTCTTCCCACTGCTTTAGAATCTGCAGTATTGGGAAAGGAAAGGAAAGGAGAGGAAAGGGAAGGGAAGGGAAGGCCATGCAATCTACACACCCTTTCAATTTTGAACATTAGATGGGTAATTCAAAGAGGACAACAAAAACACGTATTTTGAGAGATGAATCTTAGAGAGAATTGTGGAGAAAATGAGTGAATTTTGATCTGTTACAAAACATTAATACGAGTGTCTCCAACAACCAGCAGCGTGATTAAGGCTGTTTTATTGTCTTTCTCCCAATCATTCATCCATTTCTAAAAGCCAATTTTTTACCTTTTTCTTTTTTACCTTTCCAATTCCCTTGATGGCCTACCCTAAACGCACCGTTTGCCCACGCTTTCAACTCCGTAATTGCTCTACTTGTATTCTCCTTCAATTTCCCTACTTTCTAGGGGTCATTTCAATCAAAAGAGGGGAAAAAAAAGTTAAAAATTGAGCTGGACTGCAGACAATAGGTACAGCCCAAGATGGATTAGGGTCTGGTCGGTTGTGTGACATATGGGCTTGGGGATTCCAGTTGGGCTGATACAACGACGACTGGGGATTTTCCAATGGCACGGCCCATAAGAATAGGGGGCCCGGTTACGAACATTCCTAATAATAATAATTATGCCTCTTGTTTTCTTTTGATTTGGTATTATTAATTATGTAGAGTACCTTAAATTGCGCTCCTTAGTTGTTACTACCATAATTACTACGCTACGCCCTTCTACTAACCACTTACCCACCATAATTGATATTAATTATCACTGTCACACACTATATCTGAGATCCCACGTCGGTAAGAGAGGAGAACGAAACATTCATTATAAGGATGTGAAAACCTCTCCCTAAAAGACGCGTTTCACAACTTTGAGGGAAGCTCGAAAGGAAAAGTCCAAAAAGAACAATATCTACTAACGATGGATTTGGATTGATACAAATGATATCAGAGCCAGACTTGAACGTTGTGCTAGCGAGGACGCTGGGTCTAAGGGGGTGGATTGTGAGATCACATATCGCTTGTAAATTAGAACGTTTTAAAACCTCGCCTAAAAACATAACTCCCCCTGATTAATCTTAATTCTTTTAAATTAAAATTTGAGTGGGTTAATAATTTCAGAGAGCAAAAAAAATAGAGGAGCAGAGTCTGTGTGTGATAAACTTACACATGGATTATAGTACGAGACAAGGACATGTCATGTAACAAAAACAACAAATAAATAATTTTAAAAAATGAGAGTTTTTTAGGAGTCAGATGATGAAACAGAGAAGCAAGTGGGCTGCTTCAGTTTATTTTATATCCGCCACATGTTACAACCGTTACAAATTTCCATTTCCTTTTCAAAACAAATTAACATAGTCGCATTTGAAATTGGTTCATCAAATTTCCCATTCAATCAATTAATTTACAGAAGCACAGCTCTGGCCAAATTGGCAACAGCTTCGGTTCCTTCTTCTTCCTTCTTCCTCCTCTGTTTCGCCCCGACTCCGATTCGAGCTCGGGACGACACGGTGAAATGATACCTCCACCAGTTTTGCCATCTCCACAAGCATTCTCCGGGGGCTACAAAAACTCCCCCACAATAATCGCCCTCTTGCCCTGTTTTTATATATGTGGCAGGAGGGATGTGGGGAGTAAAAAACTAAAAAAAAATGACCCCCAGATTAGATTTAATTAAAGTTACAACCCATCTCGGGTTACTCAAAACCCAGTCAAATCTGGATCTTTGACTCGCCCCTTCCGTTGTTCTTCTTGTTCTTGTTCGCTTTGACTCGGACGGTTTTACAAAAATTGATTACCAGATGGATTTCTCGGCTAACCCATGAAGCAAAGGCCGAGATTCCGGCCACAAATCGAGGCCGGTTCTGATTCCGATATGGCAGTAAGTTTGAAATTCGTCTAATCTCACGAAACGCCCCGAGTTGGGCGAATCGGATCTGGAGATGAACCGGATGACTTCCTCGAAAACCGACTCGTCGCAAGGGATCGCCAACGGGCCTTGATTGGTGAACCCGTACTCCTCTTCGGCTTGGACCAGAAGCTTCTTGAAAACCGGGTGGTTCAAGTAAGTTGCCCTGACGACGAACCGCCGGCAGCTGGTTCCAACGCAGACAGCCACATGTCCGGCGGGTACGTCGGAAGGGATGCGGTTAGCGGACATTCGGGCCTTGTTGCGCCACCGTCGGAGCATTTGCCTGAGCCTGACAATGTGCCGGATTTTGCTGCATTTTCCGAGTCCGGCCGACATGTTTTGAAGCGGAGAAAAATGGAAGAGGGGAGTTGAAATTGAATGTGAGATTTGGAAGGTGTGTTTGGAAGTTGGGGAGTTTTTGCGTGGGTGATGGCGTAGGGTTTTATAGACACTTTCCTGTCCAAAATGCCCCTCGTTTTCTTTTATATTTACCACGGCCCACATCTATTTATTACTTTTTTATAGGTACTGACTGCGTATTTTTTGAGTTACGTTAGAACTCCTCCTCGTCCATATTCCGTAAATAATTTAATTTCAATCCCAATTTTAGGCATTTTCAAATAAATAAATAATTTATATGTAGCCAACAAAATACACCCTATAATTTTTTCCTAGACTTATGGAGCCTTCAAACCACCTCTTTCTAATCGAAGCTTGTTGGAATGAAGTACACAACACTTGATCATTCTATTGACATGGCTAAATTAATAATATGACTCGATACCATGTTAGGAATCACAAATCTTCACAATGGTATGATATTCGTCAATGTGAGATTTCTCTCCCAACAATTTTTAATAAAATTATTATCAAATTCAAAAGCTCGTTGATTTAAGAAATGATAGATAGGCTACGTGGGAAAGTGAAAAGGAGAGGCATAAAAAGGTTGTATGATATGATTTGTGAATAAAAAGAAAGGATTGGATTTTATTTTGAATATCTTTGAACTCGAATTCAATTCAATTGACAGCTCGTTCGGGATAGAGACAACAAAACAAGACCAAGAAAGGGCAATGCAATGTGACAGTTTGTGCAATGTCCGTGCATTATATCTTTGCTTTTGGCGCACCAAGCGAAGTGCCAATTCAAACCCACCACCACATGCCCACTCTATTTTCATCCCTCCTTTTCTTCTCCTCCCCCCCAAACACATCTAACTAAATCATATCCAATTAAAGTTCTTTGTTTTTATCTTCCATTCTTTCTAACAAATTCTTACACCATCTATGTCCTTATCAACATTTACATCCACCGCTTATATATTTTTTACGTAGTTTTTTTCTTATTTAACTAACTAAATTATTATAAGACTAGAATGTGAAATTTGATGGTTGTGACATTCACTACGCGTTTTGAATTGCTTATAGAAGTAGAAGTTGTCCTCATATACCATCACCAGTTATTTTAGCATGTTGTTGATTCATACTAAAGTGGTTGGGTTTCGCTTGGGTTCGAGTCCATGGAAGATGCCCTCCTTTTAATTTTTATTTTTTTTTCTAAATGAACAAAATAAAAATATTTTATTGGTCAAAAAGGGAATAAATAATTTAGCATTCTCCTAATTTCTGACAATCCCCATGTGCGCCTATGCCCCATCTCCTCTGTCCCTTTCAACCCAAAACATTTCTTCCTTAATCCCCATTTTGCCCCCATCTATTTCAATAATTTCCACTTTTCTCCCCCATATATAGCTTTTGAAAATAACAAGGCCAATACAGGTCCAGAAGCCCTTGCAAAGGGCAGTGGCCCCACACCCATGTTCAATAACCCTAAACCATTCCCACGGTTCATCCCCCATTAAATAAAAGCATATAAATTAAATCCCACCCGCTAAGATTTTCAAGAATCGAAAAAAAAAAAAACCTATTATTTTCTACTCTCAATATTATTATTTTCAAAGTTGTTAAGTTGGAGTTATATGAATATTCATATATAACAAATTTTGTGATCTTTATCTCTGTTTTTATTAAGACGTTGATGCTGAGATGAAGATTTTGGAGAATATTTGCAACATTTAAGGAATAGTAAGTTTTTAATTATTGAGCCGATCTCAAATTATTTGGAGAGGGGAATGAATCATTTCTTATAAAGGGTGTATAAATTTTCTCTATCCGTTACGTAATAGTGAAACCCATATAGGAAAGTAAAAAAAAAACTTGAGGGAAAAGTCAAAAAAACCTTGAGGGAGCCTAGAAAGAAAAGCTGAAAGATGACGGTCTGTAGATGAATACCGATTCCGATACATATGCTATTTAGTTAACTATTGCTAATCATATTATTTTAAATTGGCTAAAATAAATTTTTATATATTTTAATGGGTTTGGGCTATTTAAAAAAAAAAAAAAAAAAAGAGAAATTTAAGAGAATTTGATGGGGTTAAGGTACAAAATATTACATCATCATGTGTTGTGGTACTTTAAGACTTATTCGACCGTGACTAGATTATTACCAAACAAAAAATAAAATAAAATAAAATAAAAACATAAAAACTTTATTTCTATTTTACTGCTACTTTTGTTTAAAAAATATAATCCGACACGTCGTTTGGTTGTACGTAGTTACAAGGTTTTGTTGGAAGTTGGAGAAGAGAGTACATTTGGTTGTTGTCGTAAAGGAATCTCATCAACCCTTTTTCATCCACTACCAATATCCATAATTAAATAAATTAATTTTCTTAATAAATATCCGGACGCTATATCACTTATTAATTCCAATTAATTAATACTTTCACACTCTAATATTCCCCTAGCTGAGCTGGCACAAAACTATTTCTTTAAATAAATATATCAAAACTCCGTCGTTCTGGAGCTTCCATTTACGTGGGGGTCTTTTCTTTTATAGTATATTCTTTTAAATCTGTAATTTTTTCCTAATTTGGGTGCCTGCCGTACATAGACAACTCCAGCAGTTGGTTAACTGCCTCGGAATTGATAGTTTATTCGACTCATAATTACGTAGTTATTGCATTGTAAATATGTTGTTAGAATGTAACATTCTTCTATTCTTATTTTACAGAGCTTTCTCGTTTTATTTCCATATTCGACCGCCCACCACGCATTCTACGAACAATGTGACAAGTTACTTTGCAGATCTACGAACAATTTTGTTGACAAGAGGTTGGAATTAGAAGGTATGGTTTAAGGTAAAAAAAAAAACACATTGTATATGCTGAGTCAAATTGCAAAGGTTTTGAGTGGAAAGTTGGATGATATCTATATTGGAGGTTGAAAATGTAAGGTTTGGAGGTAGAAAAAGAGAGCGTAGAAGAGTAAATAAACAAAAAGGCCACGTCGAAAAGTCACCACCATGCAGCCAAAAGGTAGAGAACAGTACAGATAGAGTAGCACTGAGAGGTACATAATATTTGTTTGTTTTGTTGTTCCAACAAAGAATCCACTTTTATGAACCCTCTAACGCATACATCACCAACACCAACTCCCTTTTTTCCTTTAATGTGGTGTTTAAGCATTAAAACTATAAACTGACTGCTGGCCTCCTTTAGTTTTTTCTGATATAATCATGTCAACGCATGCCCCTCCCCCTCCCCCATACACCCACTCACCTACCCTCTGCTTTTCAGAACCCCCCCATCATTTGGGCGGTGCCATTAGATTACCCTTATTTATCTTCCATTATTCTCCTCATTTTATATCATAAACCCTTTATCCTTTCTCCTTTCTAACCTCATGGAATCACTATAGCTCCAAAGCATTGGATGAAATGAAATGTTTGGGCTGAATAAAAATAAGTTTATCTGTCACCTCATCCGCCAAATTGCGAATTGGTCATTTCCAAGGAATACGTACTTGCACAGACCGCCCATAACATCCATGCATGCTTCCCTATTTCAAAGCCTTCCAGAATCCTCCGCCGCCCCCATTTCTTTCAATCATCCATCATCCTTAGTGTGTGTGTGTGTGTGCGTGTCTACTCAAATCTATTGGCCCAAAAAACTTGTTCTTCCACATAATACGACAAGCAGCTACTATGAAATCTAAACACCCAAACTTCTAATTAAAAACAATATGTAGCACGTTACGTAGCCGCATTGCTAGCTGTTATAGCATACCTCCTCATCTGCCATCTCTTTTTGCTGCCCCGCCGCTCTCTCCCTTTCTGCCATTTGTCTTCTGAATCAAACATTGAACTTGGCTCCTTTAAACCATAATCAATCTAAATTATCGCCTTCTTTATGAAGTTTTTATTAACAAGATTGTCAGATTACATAACTTCATCTGGGTTTTTTTTGTATGAAGGAGGTCAAAATCCATGATTATTTCTGCAAACAAATCATTGGAGCTTTTGAAAGGGCGCCAAATGATTGATAATGATTAGAAAGGCTGCCCTTTAGATTAGATTTGGGTCGTTGGAGCTTATTCAACCTCATAATTAGAGACCCAAATAGATGCCAGCAAGCCAGCCAGTTGAACATCGCATTCAAATTCACCAACTATAAGATTTCCAGAGCCGACCCTTAGAATATCTTTGAATGAGACTTGGTCTTCTAAGGCCCCTTCCAATCATTAAGCTTTCCAAGTCGTTTGAGATTAATTTCATTACTACTTGTGTTATGAGCATTGAATGAAGAAGTGATTTAATAATGGAAGATGAATGCCAGAGGGCTTTGATTTGGCAAGCTCAGTTTGCAGGTTCCAAACAAGAGAAAGAAATGAAGTCCAAGAACGTGCAAGAGTTGTGTTCTGACAAAGAGATGATGTTTTTTCATAATCATATCTGAAATTGAAATTTAATCATATCTTTTGAAGATCTTCAAAATCCTTACTTGACATGAAGAAAGAGAGAGAGAGATGTCAGAACAGAGAAGATGGTCAAATTCTGAGAGCTAAACCGAACACAGATTCCAAGTTAACAGACGGTCAAATTTATCATGAAACGAGGCAAAGAGAAAAAGACACCATTTTTTTAAACTCTAGTTTTGATTGGATTGAACGGTTTTGTACTTCCCACTTCATAGTTCATACCATGTTACAAATCCGCCATTGTCGCCCAAAGAAAACAATAAAACTGTCTTATTGCTGCGTTTGGACTTATCTGATTAAACAAAAACCATGGATCACATATTCACATGGGAGTTAGACCGTGTACACCCGGTTCACCTATTTGAAAAAACCGGGGCTTTTCTTTCCCCGGACACGAGGAGTACAAAGATTACAACCTTCAACTTCAAAAATATGAGTAAGAAACAGCTCTCTTCTGTTACGAATCATTCTGCGGCCCGTGGTTTTGGACAGAACACCCCATACCTTATAAATGATAAATTATTTGCAGCTTCTAAAAATAATGAAACCCATAATGGAGGTTAGAGATAGAATGGGGATCCAAACGGAATGTCCTTGCAAACTACAAATCATATCTTTATGTGAGATCCCACGTCGGTTGGAGAGTGAAACGAATCATTTCTTATAAAAGTGTGAAAACTTCTCTCTAACAAACGCGTTTAAAAAACCGTGAGATCGACGACAATACATAACAGGCTAAAGTAGACAATATCTGCTAGCGGTGAGTTTCAGTTGTTACACTTTATCACAATGATGGATAAAACAATGGTGTGGTGTTGTATTTGGGTAAGTGATTTTGAATGAAATTAGAAGGCTAATGTTCAAATCTAAGACAATATTCAGTAAAGTCTAGGTTGCTGATATCTGTCATCACCTTCTAGATTGGGCTGTAAAGCATAATTCACTAACCATGTATATTGGCCCTAACCCCATAATATATGCATTTGGGCCGTCTCTTGATAACAGTTTGCAAAAATGGGTAGCTGCATTTGTCCACACCCTGATATATAAAGTTAGTCATTATCAATGTTGGGGTGATATTCCCAAGGGCAATGTGCATATCCCAAGCACTTACACTAGGAAAACAATAGAATTCAAGTTTACTTTCCAGCAAATTTTCTGGCTAATGAAGATTTTAGGCGTGAATTGAGTGAGAGCAAGGGTTTAGCCATCCTACTGAGGGTTTATGAAAAATTACCTGATATATAAACGATCTATGCTATATGACAATTAGCATTCTTCAAGATAATCTGGTAGTTTTTTGCTTTTTCGTTTTTGACTGATGCTAATCGTTCAAGATAAGTGCATTTATATCCGTGGCCTCGTCTTCTCTCATCTTCCTTTTGCTCCTAACAGAATTTGGCTGAAAAAGTTAAAATAATAGATTTGGGGATTATAGCTTAAAACCTCAGAGAATGTAGTATTATCTCACTTATTAGTTACTAAGCCTTCAACTGAGTTCTTCTCCAACCGATGGATGCTCCCTGTGTGAGATGGAACAAGAGATCCAGAGATGTGCAATATTCCCTCATCAAAACTGTAAGGATGAATTAAGTCACTAATTAAAACATCAAGATATTAAGATTACTGAAGCAGAAGAACAAGAATCAGCAAACATCAATAAATACGGCAGGCTATCCATCAGATATGAGCTTGATGTTCCGGTCCCAATTAATTGAATGAAAACTCCAAGAATAAACGTTATTAAAGGAAAAAATCTAACCTCTTCACCAAAAACCGTATCATTGTCCCAACCTTTATTACATGATGCTTGTTAGCTCTACTGACAAGCATTTCTTCTCCATGTTTCTATGACAAAATCAATCCATAATACAATCAGAACAAGATATCAAGAACTTCCTTCTCATATGTACAACAAAGGGAAAGGTATGAATTCTCAAGTACAATGCACAAAACATACTGTTATATGCTTGAATTCGCCGCGAATGTCTTCATCGGTTATTACAGCAGAAGCAAAACCTAAAACAATAACATGGATCGATTCTTGCTTAAGCTTCACCACCTTTCCCTCTGAAGTGATAACCAAACTATCAGAAAAGCATGGACAACTTAAATTCTAGATGTGTTGTTTTCCTAATGGAAACAATGGAGAGACTACAAATCGCAACACTGTGAGAATCATAGAAAACCAACCTAAAAGCATGTTTGGTTTTGGAGAGAAAAGTAATAGCTTTGCCTTTATTGTCACGGCAAAGTAGGGGTGCACTCCAGATAGAATCTTCGCACTTTTATCAATAATTTTGGCCTCATAAGCCAGTAGCACGCCCTCAAATTTTTCATCAAATCTACACGCAGAGTACAATTTAGACAAAGTCAGTTCACATGTATGTACCACATAAATGAAATTGAATGCTGATTGAATGAAGCAAAAGAAGCAGCAATGACAATCACTAGAAGTTCAACTTTTGCGCCTTTGAGTCCAAATTAAATGAAGAACATCTCTATTCCCTAATCATGGAAGTCACAAAAACTTACATTCTGTGTTCACAAACAACAGCACAACCAGGTGTTTGTTTCTTCAATACAGAATAGCAAGCCAGCAAAGAAAAAACGGCAGTTGATAAAAACGTGGGAAAAAACTAAGTTACAATCGAAGTTAAATTGCGGCGAAATTGAAGCTTGTACTAGTCAAATTCTGCCATTAAAAGATAGCATCCCCAATCAAGATGCTCAAAGAAAAAAATAATACATCAGCAAAGCAACAGTATGAGTAACTGGAAAAGATTGTGATTGCAGGCAATTAGAGACGAGAATTGTTGAAAGCCTAAAAGAAGTTCGAGTTACTTTAGAAGCATAGCGCCGAGCTCGCGAAGAATCGCTTGCGAAACCTTGTTACTTTTGGCTGGGTGAACATAAATAACCAAATCGGCATCCGAAACCTTGAGCCCTTCCATCGAAACGACGACCGCAACAAGGAGCAGAGGAAGAATCCACAGCACCGGAGAAGAAAGAGCGCGCGAGAAGGTAAAAAAAAAATAAAAAAAATAAAAAATAAAAAATAAAAAAAATAAAAAAACAGCTAACGTTTATTAACACGTGCGTTACTAAAACGAATCCTGGATGAAGCCCTAGTCAGGAATTGGGCCTTAATTAGAACATAAAGGGCCGGAATTAATGGGCTTGAGGGTGAGTTAGGCAACCGGCCCAAAATAGAGAGGAGGAATATAAAAGAGTAAAAATTGGATGGTTAAATAGATTAAGGCCTTGAACGGCGGCCCACCGGTAAATAAATAAATGTATTTTTATTTTAAAATAATAATAATAATAAAGGAGAGGGGAGGGTTAGAGACAAAATGGAGGTGTGTTTTTATGAGCAAAAAAGAGAGGAGATTGTCCCCTGGAAACCCTACACATTTCACTGCTTCATGTTCCCCTCGTACCACGCCTCCTTTCCTCTTCTCTGCTTCTGGACCCCTTTCTCTGTCTCTCTCCCATTATATTAAATTATATATATATATATTTTTTTTTTAAAAAATCATTGTATTTCTAATCCCAATTACTAATAATAATTCCATTCATTTATTAGCCGTATATATAAGGAGGAATTCCTCATTAATTTTTTTTGTTTTGTTTACATAAATAGAAATAAATAAATAAATGATTAAGAGTTGGTGGATGATATAATATATATTATATATATATTTAGAACACTCCATGGTATTCTTCACTTAATTGGTTGGTTGATGATGCAGATTTTTCGTTTTCTGCAAAATAAAGAATTATTTATTTATTTTGGGAGACAGTCAAAAAGTGAACTTTACGTGGAAGATGGGATCGAATGAGTCTGACAATGTTCAATGGGGCCCACGCGTGAGCCTCACCTTGTTTACCGTAATTTATATTAAATAATAAAAAATAAAAAACACGGGGGAGGGTTCCGTGCATGACAATCACGTGCCCTCGACGCCGTTTCGGAAATAACGATTTTTGTTTCCGTGTGCCTTACCGTTTATTTTTATTTTTATTTCATTTTTTAACATATGCTAGTTGCTTGATTTAATATTATAATGTCAAGTTGTGTGTATAAGATAATGTTCGACTTCTTTGTAAAATTTCGATGTAAATTTCTTAATTATTGCTTCTAATCTAATTATGTTGTGTAAACATAAATAAATATTACAACCTCGCCTTATAATACACTTTACCCAACCAAAGTAGGTGGACATTTAATTAAGAGTCCTTTTATTTTTAGAAATAAATTGTGTGGAGTACAGGATTTTAGATGTCTTTTTTTTATTTATCCAAATGCTTAAAAAATATGAAATTTAACTAATTATTACTTTGTACTATTTGTCTTAAGAGTGCAAGCATATAATATAATACAAAGAGTGTGGTAACATTATTACTTATTTGTCTATGAAAAGTAACATACTTACGAGAATTATTATTTTGTAAGTTTTTTTTTACAAATGTAATAATACTGCTCTTGGTTGAAATAGTAAATTATTCATATTTCGTAATCTTTATAAATATCTGTTGGTTCTTTTACAAGCTAGAAGAATAAAAATTTTCTAGAAATATTGATTACTTATATGCATGCCAAATTCGAATTCATTTCCTTTATTTATTCAATTCATTAGCCTTTTGACCATTTTGACCATATTATATATATTATATACGCATAAAGTAAATCCTGATCTCATTTTCTCTCTAAATTGATTACAACTTGCAAGTGGATTTAGCATCCTCACTTCATCATGAGTCATTAATATAAAACATGATTTTTTTTTCATTACTTTCTAACATTATAATTGAGAGAGAAAATTTGAATATATTTAAAATAAAATATAAAAATAAAAGAAATTTAAAAGAGAAAGATTAGGAACAGAACATTCACCATACGCCACGTGGCAATTTATTGCCGCCCCCACCCCCTGCCTGCACCTCCCGTTGATTTGCCGCGAATCGCACGCGCGATAAGCGCAAACTCGATATTATTGCCGGAACGCACCGCCAAATCAAACCCGCCGTTCCCATTCCCTTCCATTCCCCTTTATTCTTTTGTTTGTTTCCCTTCTTTTTCATTTTAATAATAAGGTGAAACTACACATTTACCCTCATTAATCTCCTAATTTTTGTATTGCCGGTCAAAATTAACTTTGTGACGTAATAAAAACATATTTGTTTTTTTAAAATGTTAATAAATCAATAAATAATATTGAGTTTATTACAATTTAAAAGTTATTTGATTTGAAATATATAATACTTTTTGAACAAATTTCCCAGGAATGAAAATTGATCCAAAAAGTAAAACTTTATACTACTTTAACCAATTTAAAAGTAAAAAGTGAATTTCTTTTTTCTTTTACGGAAATAACAACGAAATCAAAATATATTTATATTATCTTACAAGAATAATTAATGTAATAAAAAAAGAAAAGGGGGAAGGAATGGAGGAAGACGAAAATCCAATGGCTATTTGAAATAATCGGTGCTAAAATGCGCCGGTTGACACTTCCTTTCCACCAATCCCATTCTCGCTCTTCTCCGAAAAGACAATCACTCTTTCTCTCTCTCTCTCACAGGCCTTCCTACGCACAGCTTTGTGTACTGTTTTCGTGTTCTCATAGCCTTTCTCTGCTTTTCCTCCAATTGTTTACTATTATTTTTCCTACTTTCTGTTGACACCCTTTAATTTTGGTTCTCTAACAGTTTAAAGCTGCAAAGAAATGGTGTTATACGGATGCGAGCGCAGGATAACAGCATGCACACTCTTTCCAGTTTTGAGAGGAGAGAGAGTTAGAGATTCCGAAAGGGAAATGCCGGAAGCAGCAAGGCTTAAGGTGAGGTGTGAGTAGGAAGGAAGGGTGGGGGGAAGAGCTTCATCGAAAGGTCGGTGTCTATTCAACGTAAAAACAAGCACACCCAGTTCATCATATGCCTCATTCCATGCTTCTTCGATTCCCGTGCTTTTGATGCAAACAGATGCCTTTCATTGGTGCCAACAGGGAAGAACAAGCCCCACCTACCAGATTTTGCAGACTACCATTTCCAGTTTTTGTTCCTTCGTCTTGGATTCTCATGCCCTTCTTCCCTTTTTGACTCATGGTATCACTGTCTTTGTCCTCCTCGACATTCCTTGGATGACAAGCTGAAATTGCTTTGTGATCAAGAGAAGGACACGCCATGAGCTCTGTCGAAGAGAAGCTCAAGACACCAATGGGTTTGATTAATAACACCCCTCAGACTAACCTTCTCGACGAGATGAAGTTGCTGAAAGAAATGCAAGATCAAACAGGTTCGTTTCAATTCTGGCAATACATGTTTTTCAAATGGGTATTGCTTAAATGTGCGTTTGTTTGGATTTCAGGGGCCCGGAAGGCTATTAACTCCGAGCTCTGGCACGCTTGTGCTGGTCCGCTTGTCTCCTTGCCCCATGTGGGGAGTCTTGTTTATTACTTTCCTCAGGGACATAGTGAACAGGTGCGAATTGTTGCATTAATGATAATACAGGGAAGGGAGTTTCTTGATGGGCTTATCTTTTTTTTTTTTTTTTTTTTTTGTGAACAGGTGGCGGTTTCTACCAAAAGAACAGCAACCTCACAGATTCCGAATTATCCTAATCTTCCCTCTCAGTTGATGTGCCAAGTTCAAAGTGTTACCTTACATGTACGTGCTTTTGTTCATATTGGAATTTGGATCATCCATTGCAAAATATTTGTTCTGAAGAATCCTCTGCTTTTCTCTTCATTAATGTTTTAGGCTGATAAAGATTCAGATGAAATCTATGCTCAAATGAGCCTTCAACCGGTGAACTCTGTAAGCCAATAGCTTTGAATTTGTATACACTTCATATTAGCATCTCTTTTCACGTTCAAATTTGGCCGTGGATCAGGAAAAAGATGTCTTCCTAGTTCCGGACTTTGGACTAAGGCCGAGTAAACACCCAAATGAATTCTTTTGCAAAACTTTGACTGCCAGTGACACCAGCACACATGGTGGGTTCTCAGTGCCACGCAGGGCTGCTGAAAAGCTTTTTCCGCCATTGGTAAGGTTTCAAGTTCATGTCATTTCTTCTCTGCTGTTACCATTCATAGCCTTTGTGGTTGGTCTTGAAACAGGATTACACAATGCAACCACCAACTCAGGAGCTCGTTGTTCGAGACTTGCATGACAATACCTGGACTTTTCGCCACATCTATCGCGGTGAGTATGGCTGGTTGGATATGATAATCTACCCGTTATGTTGTTTTCCTGATTGGGGGTATGCCTTGTTTTTATAGGGCAGCCAAAGCGACATCTTCTCACAACTGGATGGAGTCTATTTGTTGGGGCAAAGCGTCTTAGAGCAGGCGATTCTGTTCTTTTCATAAGGTAGCGTTTTTGCCACTTCTTTTTTGTGTAAATGCTATGAAGTTTGAACATTTTGTCTAATGTGACAATCATGTAGGGATGCAAAGTCCCATTTGCTGATTGGAGTGAGGCGTGCTAACCGGCAACAAACAACATTGCCATCATCGGTACTATCCGCCGACAGTATGCATATAGGGGTTCTTGCTGCTGCAGCTCATGCTGCTGCTAATCGCAGTCCATTCACAATCTTTTACAATCCCAGGTTCCATTAACTTTCAAGAGCTTCAAGTTTAGATTTTTCCAACTTTCAAGGTGTTTCTTTTTCCCCACAGGGCATGTCCTTCAGAGTTTGTTATTCCCTTAGCCAAATATCGCAAATGTGTATTCGGAACTCAGCTTTCTGCGGGTATGAGGTTCGGGATGATGTTTGAAACAGAGGAGTCGGGTAAACGCCGGTGAGCTTATTACGGGTTTGATTTTGTCTCAAGAAATGGTCTGGGATGTTCATAGAATTGGATTCTAACGCTATTTGTTGCGCAGATATATGGGTACAATTGTTGGGATTAGCGATTTAGATCCACTTAGGTGGCCAGGTTCCAAGTGGCGAAATCTTCAAGTGGAATGGGATGAGCCAGGATGCTGCGACAAGCAAAACAGGGTTAGTTCATGGGAAATAGAAACTCCAGAAAGTCTCTTCATTTTTCCTTCTCTGACTTCGGGTCTTAAACGTCCATTACACGGCGGATTTTTGGGTAAGATTATCCCTCTGTGCGACTTTCAGTGTACTCTAAAAGACCATAAAAATGGGAATGTTTCACTTTAGCAGGAGAAACTGATTGGGAAAGTCTGGTGAAGAGACCAATGCTTCGTGTTCCTGAAAATATACGTGGGGATCTTTCATATGCTGCGCCAAATCTATGCTCTGAACCACTGATGAAGATGCTACTGAGGCCTCAACTCGTTAACCTTCACGGAGCCACCTTACACCAGGATTCAGCTAACAATTTAGTGAAGATACAGGACATGAAGGACATGCAGCCAGTAGCCAATTCTAAAATGAAGCAGCTTATTCCTTCAGAAACTGCATCTCCCGGGAATCAAAATCATCCAGAACCTACACAATCTGATCCCATAAACCAAAATTCATCACCAAAAGAAAGTGAACCTCCAACTGGAGTTGATGATGTTTCAACCAATCAGTCCAATACATTGCCCTCGGTCGGAGATTGTGTGGGGGAAAAACTCACTGCTAAAGAAGTGAATATGCAGACCCTTGTAAACCAGCTTTCATTTATGAACCAGAATCAGATCCCCATGCAGTCATGGCCGTTGCAGCCTCAGCTTGAGTCACTAATCCAACACCCACAACCAATTGACATGCCTCAGCCTGAATTTACGCTGGATGGTGATGGATGTTTGATTAACCCATCCTGTCTGCCTCTTCCTGGAGTAATGAGATCACCCGGGAATCTTTCCATGTTGGCATTGCAAGAATCCTCAACAGTCTTCCCTGAGGCTCTTAATTTTCCCTTACCCTCAACTGGGCAAGACATGTGGGATCCTCTTAATAATATAAGATTCTCATCCCAAACAAATCATCTCGTCTCTTCTAACCTGAATTGTATGGGTAATGCAAATGTTATGAGAGCTGTTTCAGACGAGAGCAACAACCAAAGTGGGATATATAGTTGTTCTAACCTTGAAATCAGTAATGGTGGAAATACTTTGGTTGATCCTGCTGTTTCGAGTACTATTCTTGATGATTATTGCACATTGAAAGATGCTGACTTCCCACATCCTTCAGATTGCTTGGTTGGAAACTTCAGCTCAAGCCAAGATGTTCAGTCTCAGATTACCTCTGCTAGTCTTGGAGATTCTCAGGCTTTCTCCAGGCAAGACTTCCATGATAATTCAGGTGGTACTTCCTCTTGCAATGTGGATTTTGATGAGGGCAGTCTTCTGCATAATGGCTCGTGGAATCAAGTCGTACCGCCCATCAGAACTTACACCAAGGTAGGTATCTGTGCTTTTTCTACTAGTTATGGTAACTGGCATGATGTTCTTAGTCTGATGGAATTGCATTTACATTACCATGAACAAAGCTCTCTTATTTATGCTGTCACAATGAGAATTAATCTCAAAATTGCTACTGTGCTCTTGTTTCCCTACTCTCAAAATGACAGGTCCAGAAGGCAGGATCGGTTGGGAGATCCATTGATGTCACTAGTTTTAAGAACTACGACGAACTGTGCTCCGCTATCGAATGTATGTTTGGACTTGAAGGGTTGCTTAACGACCCGAGAGGCTCAGGATGGAAACTGGTTTACGTTGATTATGAGAACGACGTCTTGCTTATTGGCGATGATCCCTGGGAGTAAGTTTTCTATGCTTGTTTGTTTCTGTATCTTTAGCCTGAAGAGTTGAGAAATAGCAATCGCTGAATATCTTAGTTTTATAATCTTTTGCTGGATTCCCTGGGATGTCTGCAGGGAATTTGTGAGCTGTGTACGGTGCATCAGAATCTTGTCACCTTCAGAAGTTAAGCAAATGAGCGAAGAGGGAATGAAGCTTCTCAACAGTGCTATGATGCAAGGCATCAATTGCTCCATGTCAGAAGGTGGCCGAGGTTAAGACTCAGTTTTCCTTAACCAGTCATGAAGGCCGATTCTTCTTCTTCGTTAGTCGAGAATCGAGTTTAGTATAATTACTGTCACAAGCTCAAAGAAGGCCGAGCGTTAGCATGAAGCTTTCGGAGCCTTAGCTTTGTTGCCTGTCTTTTATTTGCATATTTCTGTTGTCTAGAGATTTTATAGTAAGATAATATATTCTAGAGTATTTGCTCATACACTGCCATGTGTTTCTGTTTTCTTTTATTTCTTAGAACACGACCCTATAAACTGAACCACCACAGGATAGAGATCAATACCAATCATAAGATTTAACTCAAAAGTGAAATTAGAGTGGTACTGTGATAAAAAGAAATCTCAAACGAGTCTTATTTATGAGTATGGTGTCACCTTTATTTCAAGAACATCCTTCTCATAGGCAGAATTGCCAATCGCAACTGAAAAACTAAGCATACCCCATACAGTATTTTGCAGTCAACCCCGTTTAAACAGAGAAATTTTCTTTTGTTTCAGCAGTGAAGAAAAAAAAACTGAATCTAATTAAAATCACATTCCTCCAATCAATGATCGGAGTCTCTCCCTATGCGGTGATTTCCATCTCTTCCATCGCTATAAGCTACATCAGTAAAAGTGTTCATCAATGATGGGCCTTGGCTTCAGCTTTCGCGTGTGACTTGGCCTTTGCCTGGCAAATGCACAAAAATACAACCAAAAGATACGTTATTAGACGATCAAATTCATATTCTATACAATTAATTGATCAAGATACATATAAGATGGTCTAAGTTTCATGTGCTTACATGCTGTAATTTTTTATTTATAGAATCTAAAAACAAATTATACGGCATGGAGTTGAAGATCACGTAACCAGAAAATCTTGTCTCCAAAAGAAAACAAGTCGAAACCATTAGAGAAACAGGTTACATGACATCTAGTTTAAATGTTGAGTTCATGTCCATTAAGGAGTGAAAATAGTCATTATTAATAAATATGGAGTTGATTTAGCAGAGGCGCCATACAATCAACTAAAAAAATAACCATTTCAATAAATTTACGATAACAACAACGGTTGGAACAGAATTTAAATTCCAATTTACCTTCAGAACCTTGAGCTTAATGTTTCCGTAAACCAAACCAAAGGTGAATGCCGATGCACGAGCTACCTGTAGAAATCAATACCCAAAAAAAATTCAGAATCTCAAATGAGCCGATCCATCTGATTCCCAATAAAGGATTTAAAAACAATATAATGAAGAAATACGAAAAAGAAAATAAAAATTTTTGAATCACAGATCCATCCATTCCCACCAATTACCACCTCGTGGAGCATTCGGAACGAAAAAAATCTAGATGCATTGAAATCCTATTCTAACCAGCTTGAAAAGAACAAAGTGGATACAGGACATCACAGGGATCGAGCTAAATAAAATCACTGCAAATGATTAGAGGTAAAAGAAACGGTAAATACCAGAGCGAGGGTGCTGGTGCCGGAGTAAGGGCCAGGAGGAAGTGCCATTAGATGCAAATTATGATATCAGTCGCGACAGAGAAATGCTTGGACTTGTCTCCTTCTAGCGCCAATGAGTTCGCCTTTCCCGCCTGGATCGTAGAACCCTAATTTGCTCTCAAATTTTGGATCCGAGTCACCTATCAAATATGGAACTCAAACTAATGGAGGGTAATTTTGGTTAAATGGCCTCCATACCCAGGCTAAAATTGTAAATTTAATTATAATTATTATTCTAATACCAAATTAAATAAATCGTTATTTTACATTTTATGTCACCGTTTCTTTCCCTTGTTGCAGTGACACGTAGAATCCAAGAGCCTTACGCGATGCCACGACGTGCATCGTCTCTGGTTTACCAGACTCGCCGGTGGATCAGTGAACATGAGTCGTCAGATCGCCGATGACAAAGCCATCGACTCAAGTCGTTGATAGTGCACTCAGCCTAGCATTTCGCCAGAGATGATGATACTCTCGTTTATCGCCATCAGGTGAAAATCTTTGCAGGTTGATTATAGAACATTTGCCAGTTGGGAAGATTCACCAGAGAAGACGATGCTAGACATGATGTCTGACCGAAATGCAGTGTTCGATGAGAAGATCGTTAGAATAAGATGAGACGCGGTTTGATACGAATGCTTGATGCTCCCTACATTTGTTAATAGCTTGGATGGTTGGTGGCTGTATTGAAATCTATGAAAACTGTGAACGAAGCTGTTATATGATTTTCCTAGAGATGGTAGAATGGTCACTGGCTTGTCTCCATTGCCATGTTTGCCATACTACCATAAAATTGAATGAAAGGGGAGTATGGTTCAAAGATCTTTGGATACACACTATTGGTAACAGATCGTTTAAACCAATTTCCTAGTAAATGCAGGCAAATGTGGTAGCTTTTCGATATTTTTGAAAGCATGAGCCTTGGGTATCTGGAATTGACGGCGTAAGAAATCCCAACCAGTCAATTTCAAACTAGTTATAAAGCATGTATCGGTATAACAAGTTCTCATAAACAAATGACTACTCAGGATTCACACACCATATTTAGATCTTGATGCGGAATCCTTTCACATCTAAGAAGACAACAAGACTCGCAAACATTCCTATGAAATTTAAAACGAAAAACATCTCTGAATCAGCCCTTCAATTCCACGGAAAATGATTCTATTCTTGGCAGCCCAAGGCTGTGAAGACAGTGGTGTACCCCTCTCCTCTTTCAGGTCTTTCTGTAATTTGATCAACTGTGATAAAGTTACTGCTTCTCTTCTGCTTTTCTAGGCTGCAACAAGAAGCACACGGAATTTGAGACAATTACATGTAATTCCAATACAATAAAGGGCATTTCTGCCAGTGAACCAAAAATGAACATCTCGCAAATGAACATGAAGTGCAGAAAAACAGATCTAAAAACGAACTTCGACACAAAAGCACACTTACCACTTAGTCATATTACTTCCAGTCTTAAAAATTACTTGAACCCTCAGACAACAACTCATTGAACATTTTGAACGTTTTTACTACTACATATTGCTTGGATTCCAAAATCAAGACAAAAACAAATCTGCAACATATGCTTCTTACTTCTTAACTTAAGAATCGATGGCTTAATGAAATTTTGCAAACTGGGGACACCACGTTATGCTTGTAAAACCTTTCCTGGTTACTTGAGCAGCTTGGACCATGGTTCTCTTCTATTACACACCAACTCTGGTTATGTAACTAACTTCTTGTAGCATTGGGATTACACATGGTTACCAGTATGAGAGGATTACTTAAATAATAAGTAGAATGTAATGAAACCGAATTTCTTGAAGAAAGGTTAACTAACAGTCCTCTTTTGCCTATGTGGTTGTTTAGTTCTAGGGAAAATTATGTGGAGTCATTCTAAGAACATGCTATTGAAAACTATGACAACAGCTGAGTCACAGCTGGTAACACAAAATGAGTTTTTAGACAAACATAAAACAGCCCAAGCCCAAGCCCAAGCCCAAGCCACCCGCTAGCGGATATTATCCGCTTTGGCCCATTACGTATCGTCGTCAGCCTCACGGTTTTTAAAACGCGTCTACAGGGGAGAGGATTCCATACCCTTATAAGGAATGGGTCATTCCCCTCTCCAACCGATGTTACAAATGGTATCAGAGCTAGACACCAGGCGGTGTGCCAGCGAGACGCTGGACCCCTAAGGGGGGGTGCATTGCAAGATCATACATTGGTTGGATAGGATAGGGGAATGAAACATTCCTAGTAAGGGTGTGGAAACCTTTCCTTAACAGACACGTTCTAAAACTGTGAGGCTGACAACGATTCGTAACAGGCCAAAGCGAACAACATCTACTAGTGGTGGGCTAGGGCTGTTTCAAATAGTATCAGAGCCAGACACTGGGCGGAGCGCCAGCGAGGACGCTAGGCCCCTAAGGGGGGTGCATCACGTTGGTTGGAGAGGGGAACGAAGCATTCCTTATAATGGTGTGGAAAACTCTCCTTAGCAGACATGTTTTAAAACCGTAAGGCTGACGGCAATACATAACGGGCCAAAGTGAACAATATCTGCTAGTAGTGGGCTTGTTACAAATGGTATCAGAGCTAGACACGGAGCAATGTGCTAGCGAGGACGCTTGGTCCCCAAAGGGGTGTTATAAGATCTCACATTGGTTGGAGAGGGGACGAAGTATTCTTTATAAGGGTGTGGAAACCTCTCCCTAACAAACGCGTTTTAAAACCGTGAGGTTGACGGCGATACATAATGGGCCAAAGCGGACAATATATGCTAGTGGTGGGATTGGGCTGTTAAAACATCTCATCTTAAGAAAGGAGGCCATCATGGTTTGAACAAATTTCTTCTAAACCCTTACCTAATTTTGAAGCTCATGGCTCTTATTGACCACTAGGCCAACCTATAGACTAAATTAAACTATATAACTCAATGTACGCAAAAGACCAGATATTTGTTTGGTGGGATAGTCTGATAACAATCATCATCTAGATGTTACTAATACATCAATTTAAGAGCGTGTGGGTACTCTTACATTAGCTTGAGATGCAAATGACAACAAAGTACATGAAGAGAATGTATATATACGAGAACAACAAAGTACATGAAGAGAATGTATATATACGAGAACAACAAAGTACATGAAGAGAATGTATATATACGAGAACAACGAAGTAAGATTGCAAATACAAATTTCACAGTTGCAAAAATTCCACTCCAAAAGAAGAAAGTTCGTAAAGCTCTTCGTGTGCATATGTTGTTCGACAAAATGCCACATGTAGTGCCCAAAATGAAAACTCAACCAAAAGAGGACCGAGAAACGCTCACATAAAGGGAGAAGAAGAAGACGAACCTTGATACTGGGAGCGGGTTGATTGAGCTCCTCATCGGGAATGATAACTGGCCAAGTTTCCCCAGCTTCTCGGAACATTTGTTCGGTCTCAAGGAGTTGGCCCTTTTCAAGAATCATATTCCTGATTGTTTGAGCAGGAGTAGATGTAGCGTCGAAAACCTCTTCGACTCCGTTGACAAACGTGACGGCGATCTGGGGCGGGTGGTCATCGGTTCGGCGCTTGACGATCAATTGGCAAGCGGGGTTCGATTCCTTGGCCTTGCGAGCATTACACTGCGCTAAGAACTCCATGCAAGATGCTAAGCGTGGATCTAAGGCATTGAATTCGATCTTCACTTTAGACAGGAACTTCAACATCGCTGCTTCTTCCTCTTCGCCTGAACCTGCGATCAAAAATGATTGGGCCTGCGGGAAGAAGGTAATGGCCACGGTTTTTCTTTCAGTTTATTAAACGGTGCGTTTTGTCAATTTTTACCTTTTAAATATATTCTCACATCACATAAACACTCTCTTACCCACCCAAATAGAATAGAATGTGCCAAGAACATTGAAGGCATGGACCAGCTAGCTCTTACCAACCGAAATAGAATAGAATGTTAATGGGCCTGGCCCATTTATCTCTTACCAACCAAAATAGAATAGAAAGAACATTGATGGGCCTGGCCCAGTTATCTCTTACCAACCCAAATAGAATAAAATGTCCAAAAAAACATTGATGGGCCAACACCATTTTTCTCTTACCAACCGAAATAGAATAGAATGTCCATGGGCCTGGCCCAGTTATCTCTTACCAAGCCTAATAGAATAGAATGTCCATGGGCCTGGCCCATTTATCTCCTACCAACCGAATAAAGAATAGAATGTCCATGGGCCTGGCCCATTTATCTCCTACCAACCGAAATTGAATAGAATGTCCATGGGCCTGCCCCAGTTATCTCTTACCAAGCCTAATAGAATAGAATGTCCATGGGCCTGGCCCATTTATCTCCTACCAACCGAAATAGAATAGAATGTCAATGGGCCTGGCCCAGTTATATCTTACCAAGCCTAATAGAATAGAATGTCCATGGGCCTGGTCCATTTATCTCCTACCAACCGAAATTGAATAGAATGTCCATGGGCCTGCCCCAGTTATCTCTTACCAAGCCTAATAGAATAGAATGTCCATGGGCCTGGCCCATTTATCTCCTACCAACCGAAATTGAATAGAATGTCCATGGGCCTGACCCAGTTATCTCTTACCAAGCCTAATAGAATAGAATGTCCATGGGCCTGGCCCATTTATCTCCTACCAACCGAATAAAGAATAGAATGTCCATGGGCCTGGCCCATTTATCTCCTACCAACCGAAATTGAATAGAATGTCCATGGGCCTGCCCCAGTTATCTCTTACCAAGCCTAATAGAATAGAATGTCCATGGGCCTGGCCCATTTATCTCCTACCAACCGAAATTGAATAGAATGTCCATGGGCCTGCCCCAGTTATCTCTTACCAAGCCTAATAGAATAGAATGTCCATGGGGCCTGGCCCATTTATCTCCTACCAACCGAAATAGAATAGAATGTCCATGGGCCTGGCCCAGTTATCTCTTACCAAGCCTAATAGAATAGAATGTCCATGGGCCTGGCCCATTTATCTCCTACCAACCGAAATTGAATAGAATGTCCATGGGCCTGCCCCAGTTATCTCTTACCAAGCCTAATAGAATAGAATGTCCATGGGCCTGGCCCACTTATCTCCTACCAACCGAAATAGAATAGAATGTCCATGGGCCTGGCCCAGTTATCTCTTACCAAGCCTAATAGAATAGAATGTCCATGGGCCTGGCCCATTTATCTCCTACCAACCGAAATTGAATAGAATGTCCATGGGCCTGGCCCAGTTATCTCTTACCAAGCCTAATAGAATAGAATGTCCATGGGCCTGGCTCATTTATCTCCTACCAACCGAAATAGAATAGAATGTCCATGGGCCTGGCCCAGTTATCTCTTACCAAGCCTAATAGAATAGAATGTCCATGGGCCTGGCCCATTTATCTCCTACCAACCGAAATTGAATAGAATGTCCATGGGCCTGGCCCAGTTATCTCTTACCAAGCCTAATAGAATAGAATGTCAATGGGCCTGGCCCATTTATCTCCTACCAACCGAAATAAAATAGAATGTCCATGGGCCTGGCCCAGTTATCTCTTACCAAGCCTAATAGAATAGAATGTCCATGGGCCTGGCCCATTTATCTCCTACCAACCATAATTGAATAGAATGTCCATGGGCCTGCCCCAGTTATCTCTTACAAACTCAAATAGAATAGAATGTCCAAAAAAAAAAAAACATTGATGGGCCTGCCCCAGTTATCTCTTACCAACTCAAATAGAATAGAATGTCCAAAAAAAAAAACACATTGATGGGCCTGCCCCAGTTATCTCTTACCAACTCAAATAGAATAGAATGTCCAAAAAAAAAAACATTGATGGGCCTGGACCAGTTATCTGTTACCAACCGAAATAGAATAGAATGTCCATGGGCCTGCCCCAGTTATCTCTTACCAAGCCTAATAGAATAGAATGTCCATGGGCCTGGCCCATTTATCTCCTACCAACCGAAATTGAATAGAATGTCCATGGGCCTGGCCCAGTTATCTCTTACCAAGCCTAATAGAATAGAATGTCCATGGGCCTGGCCCATTTATCTCCTACCAACCGAAATTGAATAGAATGTCCATGGGCCTGCCCCAGTTATCTCTTACCAAGCCTAATAGAATAGAATGTCCATGGGCCTGGCCCATTTATCTCCTACCAACCGAAATTGAATAGAATGTCCATGGGCCTGGCCCAGTTATCTCTTACCAAGCCTAATAGAATAGAATGTCCATGGGCCTGGCCCATTTATCTCCTACCAACCGAAATTGAATAGAATGTCCATGGGCCTGCCCCAGTTATCTCTTACCAAGCCTAATAGAATAGAATGTCCATGGGCCTGGCCCATTTATCTCCTACCAACCGAAATTGAATAGAATGTCCATGGGCCTGGCCCAGTTATCTCTTACCAAGCCTAATAGAATAGAATGTCCATGGGCCTGGCCCATTTATCTCCTACCAACCGAAATTGAATAGAATGTCCATGGGCCTGCCCCAGTTATCTCTTACCAAGCCTAATAGAATAGAATGTCCATGGGCCTGGCCCATTTATCTCCTACCAACCGAAATTGAATAGAATGTCCATGGGCCTGGCCCAGTTATCTCTTACCAAGCCTAATAGAATAGAATGTCCATGGGCCTGGCCCATTTATCTCCTACCAACCGAAATTGAATAGAATGTCCATGGGCCTGCCCCAGTTATCTCTTACCAAGCCTAATAGAATAGAATGTCCATGGGCCTGGCCCATTTATCTCCTACCAACCGAAATTGAATAGAATGTCCATGGGCCTGCCCCCAGTTATCTCTTACCAAGCCTAATAGAATAGAATGTCCATGGGCCTGGCCCATTTATCTCCTACCAACCGAAATTGAATAGAATGTCCATGGGCCTGGCCCAGTTATCTCTTACCAAGCCTAATAGAATAGAATGTCCATGGGCCTGGCCCATTTATCTCCTACCAACCGAAATTGAATAGAATGTCCATGGGCCTGCCCCAGTTATCTCTTACCAAGCCTAATAGAATAGAATGTCCATGGGCCTGGCCCATTTATCTCCTACCAACCGAAATTGAATAGAATGTCCATGGGCCTGCCCCAGTTATCTCTTACCAAGCCTAATAGAATAGAATGTCCATGGGCCTGGCCCATTTATCTCCTACCAACCGAAATTGAATAGAATGTCCATGGGCCTGGCCCAGTTATCTCTTACCAAGCCTAATAGAATAGAATGTCCATGGGCCTGGCCCATTTATCTCCTACCAACCGAAATTGAATAGAATGTCCATGGGCCTGCCCCAGTTATCTCTTACCAAGCCTAATAGAATAGAATGTCCATGGGCCTGGCCCATTTATCTCCTACCAACCGAAATTGAATAGAATGTCCATGGGCCTGCCCCAGTTATCTCTTACCAAGCCTAATAGAATAGAATGTCCATGGGCCTGGCCCATTTATCTCCTACCAACCGAAATTGAATAGAATGTCCATGGGCCTGGCCCAGTTATCTCTTACCAAGCCTAATAGAATAGAATGTCCATGGGCCTGGCCCATTTATCTCCTACCAACCGAAATTGAATAGAATGTCCATGGGCCTGCCCCAGTTATCTCTTACCAAGCCTAATAGAATGGAATGTCCATGGGCCTGGCCCATTTATCTCCTACCAACCGAAATTGAATAGAATGTCCATGGGTCTGCCCCAGTTATCTCTTACCAACTCAAATAGAATAGAATGTCCAAAAAAAAAAACATTGATGGGCCTGGACCAGTTATCTGTTACCAACCGAAATAGAATAGAATGTCCATGGGCTGGCCCATTTATTACAACCGAAATAGAATAGAAAGTCCAAAAAGATTGATGGGCCTGGCCCATTTATCTCTCACCAACCCAAATACATTAGAAAATCCAAAGAACATTGATGGGCCTGGCCTAGTTATGTCTTACTAACCCAAATAGAATAGAATGTACAAAGAATATTGATGGGACTACTATTATTGTTAAGAGGGTACTAGTTGACATCTTATAATTGTACCATATCGAGACTACTAATGATATAAGCTCGTATGAGAGGTGACTCCTTACATCCATATGATGTGATTGTACTAGAATCATGCCCTATAAGATACCATAACACATATGGGTTACTCCTTGTACATATCAAATTCTACTAGGGTCGTACTCTATGTGATATGAACCCGCATGCAAAGTTATTCTCTACATGTATATGAGATGACCTACGAGGGTCATACCCTGTATGATGAAATCACTTTCTGCATATGTACAAAATGATTTAATAGTGTTGTGCCTTACATGATAAGGACTACAAATTACCTCCAACGATTAACTTTATCACAATAGAGGTGATAACTCGCGATGAAGAAATAAATGGTGATTTAATTAGTGATAGAGAAAGAAATTATATTTTGAAACTAATGAAAAGAGGTATGAACCATGAAATATTTAAGATTAGAATATTTGAATCATGATTTTATGTGACCAACCGTGGGTTTAGGGTTTCTAGTTCATGCAAATATGGTTACTCATTATTTTTATAACTGAATTAATATAGTTTATAATAATGAAGTTATAGAGATAATACAAAGCGTCTTTCATATTTTACCATTTGTAACGAAATAAAGACGCACAAGAATCACTTTTTATTTTATTTTATTTTTTCAATTTTCTCCAACGGTAGAGAGACTTAAAACAATAATGAAAATTAAATATTAAATCCAAAGAGAGAAAGCCCGAAATCGACGACAAGTTTGCGTCACTGAATGTGCACCCAAATTCCCTCGCTCGGAATTTCCCGATGAACAAGGTATAATATGTAATATCCCGCCGGTGCAACATTACCTGATTCCGGAATTGTAACCTCAACTTCATATTTCGACTTCCCTCTAAGTCTAAAGTTCCTGCCGGAGAGAACCAACAGCCTCTGATTCATGGAGAACGAATGAGTGTTGAACGACGGCGCCAGAATCGTCACCGACACCCTCGTCGGATCAACTTTTCCGGGGACTCCGAAAGGCACCTTCAATGCTTGCCCACGGAGGAGATTTGTGGGAGAAACTAGGTTTTGGATTGAGGGTCGTAGATATGAAAATTCCGGGTCTAAATACCAAGGGGAGAATGCTTCTAAGCTTAACTCTGTCGGGAAAAGTACATCGGTGAATTCGTAAAGCGCGTGTGGATTACTGCCGCCGACGAGAACACGACCGTCGCGGAGTAATATCGCCGTCGAGTGGTACATTCGGGGAATCGTGGTCGCCTTTTGCAATGCGAATCTCCTACCGAACGGTGTACTCGGGCGGTACAGAACAGGGTTCAAAACCGGTTCCCGACCGTATTCCCAACCGGCGGTGCCGGCAGAGGCTCCGTTAATAAGCAAAACGTGGCCGTTTGGAAGCAACAACATATCAGGCATCACCCAAGGATGCGGCATTGTTTCCATGACCCACTGGGGATCCGGGTCAGTAATCTTAATTCTGGCACAAGTGTTCAACGCCGCTACAAAAACATTACGTTTGACCTGCTTAAAAGCACCTTTTGGAGCTCCCCCACACACCAATACCTCAACTTCGATGAATTCAGTATCCAAATTTAAGGGAAGCATCACGGCGGAGCCGGTACTAGGGTAGCATCTCGGATCGCCGCCGAGAATCGTCGGAAATGTTTTGACGACTCTGTCTTTGGTGTAATCGAATAGAATGGCTCGATTGTTGGAAAATATGAACAAATTTCCATCCGGTTGCAGAAATACATATGGGTATAAATTGTTTTCGATTTTGGGATCGCTTGTCTCCGCCAAGAAAGGAAGATTGAACACGGTTTCAGTTGCTGTGCTTTTTGGATAGAATTCGTAATTGAACTGTCCCTGCCCGCCGATGATGATTTGTCTGCCGTCGGGTAGAATATGGTTAGTGGCATACCACCGGCGGGCCGATAGTCCCGGACGCTCTTCCCAATCGCACGTGGGACAGGGGCTCAACATTCTGATCCGCCGTTCGCCTTTACCGTCACCGCCAGTTTGGACGAGAGTGCCGTTGGGGATTACGGAGCCGGAGGAACACCAAACGTCGGATTGTACCATGAGTGGTCGGAATGTGTTGGTGATGACATCGTACTCAATAGAATGGGCCGTACAGTCCACTTTTATTTTGCCTGTAGGGTCTCTTAGACATTTTCCTTGGGGCAAAGACAAATTGGATGCACCAAAGTCGGTGCGGTCGAAAATGACGACGCGGTCGTTTGGAAGCAACTGCGTGTGCATGGCCGATATGCCCACGCTTTTCAGCAGCAGCTGCCAGCTCCCTCGACCCGCCTCCGTGAGAGGCTGAGCGGAGAAGAGAAGTATTTGGGCAAAAAAGAGTGATAAAATGAGTGGAGGAGTGTACATACTTTAAGCTGGTGTTGAGTGCATGGCTTTAAGGCCATTGGGTTTATCTATATATACACATGTTTTCAGGAGAGACGCTCAGACTTCGCCTCCCACTCATAAAAAAAACGCGTGGGCTACTAGAATTCACCAAAACCATTTGCGTTAAGGAAAAAAATGTTGTTTCTTTGTGGTTTTTAAGGTGTTCACCCAATCATTATGCTCATTCTTCAGATGTCCATAGTTTTAATTAATTTTGGGTCTCAATTTTCGAACAATAATTCAGTCATTAATTGTTTTACTATACCCACTCTATCTTATATTATTTACATAAGATTTGAAAATTAAACTCCCCTTAATAAAATTTTCTACTTCTCTAAAAATTAAAAGTTATTACTAAATTAACACCATTCTAAAAATTAAAAATTAAAAATTAAACTTAGTGATAGGACTAGCATGACCGGTATGAAAATCAAGGGTTAGCTACTTTGGCTTGATTTCTATTTACTTTGTTTTAGAATCCTTAATTATTAAAGTTTATTGTAAAATGTTGAAATGTGTAATAAATTATAACATTTTTGTTCCCTAAATAACATTAGGCGGCTTCTTATCTTATAAAATTTCAAATGGAAATTAGTTCCATCATCAATTATTATTAGCTTATTATTTATATATCTACTATACATGAAATAGACTAATAAGCTATTTCATTTTTAAAATTAATTATTCTAATTATTATTTTTTTTCTATTTTTCTTCCACTAATTCAAGTTAATTGAATTAAATAATTATCAAAATTTTAAATTAAAAAATTCTTTTACTTTCTTCTAGTTTTGATTTTAATTTATTTTTCTAAAGAGCAGAAGATCATCATAGACCAAAAAAACATCGTCTTGATTGATTTTTTATTTTGGCAAAAAAAAAAAAAAACAATTTTAACCAATCATACTCGGTAAATTTTAAGAAGGATTTGTAGTCTAACTATTTTCATGAGTGGTTGCTTCGAATATCCTTTCATATTTAATGAACTATAAAAATATTTATACAATATAAAATTGATACAAATTTAGATAGAAAAATAAAATCATAGCTGATTTGTTTTTTATTTGTTGAAATTTACAAATTTTAATAAAGTTATTTAATGATTAATTTAAAATCATAGTTGATGAAAATTTTGACACCTTAATTAAAATTTGTAAGTGAATTATCAAATATTAAAATGATGAAATTTGATTTTTTCAAAAAAAAAAGAAAAAAAATTAATGGACTGATCCAAAATTAGACAAGCATTTTAGTTTTCCAGCGAATTGATCGACAGTGCCAATGGTGTGAATAAATAATATGTTATTTTCAAAGAATATGAGTTGTATGGGACAATTATCCTTAAAAAATTCCTTCTGGTTATTTAATTTGAAAAAGTAACGGTTAATGACAAATCTTTATTTTATTAAAATTAATGAGTATATGAGGATTTGTATGCTATTTTTTAGTTCAAATTTGTGGATAAACTCACCAAAATGATTCAATTTTGAAATTAGAGAAGCATTTTAGTTTCCCATCAAATAATATGATCTGTATGTACAATCATCCTTTAAAATTTGCATCTGTTTTATTTAATTTTAAAAAGTGGCTTAAAAAGGAAAACCTTGTGGATTTTCTCCTTTTGTTTCTCATTTATTACTTAACCTTCCTTTTCAGCTATCTAATTAATGTTTTCACCCTCTGATTTTACTTCAACATTTAATTACAACTCTAAAATCTCTTCAAAATCTTTAACCACATCAAACTAAGAAACAATATATTAAATTAACAATAAAATAATAATTTTTTAAAAATTACTATAAGTTTGAATAATAACTATACTAAATTTACCGTGAAAGCCTAAATTTAACCTATTAATTAAATAGTTACTATTAATATTAGGGGAAAGGTTCGAAAATTTAGTTTATGAATCAAAATTAATTAATATTGATATTGGGCGAAATTTTTGAAAGATTTATTTACAAAGATTAAAAAATAAGTGAAATAATTCAAAATAATTAATAGACCATAAATGATTCAGAATAATTAATAGTAAATTATTGAAAATAATTAATTGAAAATAAACAAATAAAGAAATGTAAGTTAACTGCAGTTGAGTTAAACTTACTTGGAAATCATATTAATATTACATGTGCATACGTTATTTCATAATCATTGATAAGCTTGAAGATCTTTCTTATAGTATATGTTTGAGATATGGATAAAGCATAGTTTTATATATTTTATTTCAAAGATAGAGATGCAAGTCCACTGTCTAGGGTGAACTACTTGTGCTTGTATTGTACGCCAGAAAATTGATTCACATCAATTATCCCTTTTAGAAGAAAAAAAAAGAGGTTCAGATGGATGAAAAGAAGCGTCCTTGACAGAGCCCTGATGGCCTCGGAGTACGGCCACAGGGTCCGGCGGGGGGCCTCTTACCCATTCTCGCTCCAAACTAGCCATTCTTTCATTACTAATTCTTATCCTCACTGAAAAAAATTGTTGTTCCGGTGAACAAATCGCGGGGGTTAGACGGAGTTTGGCCTTACAGCGACGACCCGAAACTCCACGGTCGGAGGGCAGACGGTGGCGTTGTGTCGGCCTCCACTCGAAGACGAAATAACTCCATTGGGGAGTTTCTGATGTGGGCCGCATTTTCTGTGATTGGGCCGCACTCGAAGACGAAATAAAAGGAAATTACGAAGTTGACCAAGATTGAAGTAAATTATCAAACACTTGGTAGGTTACATTACATTATATGATCATCATTAGAACAAAGAATAAATGGAAAAATCACTTATTTCATTCCAACAATTTTTCTAAACTCGAATTCATGGCGTTTTAAAATGATAAACCTTCAAGTTTTGATATTACCTATAACGAAGATTAGAATCCATTAATTCACTGAAATATTAGCAATTTAGAAGGAAGAGGGACGAAAAAATAGAGGTAAAGATGGGGAAGGAAGAAGACAGCCCGAAGTTCATCCTCTCTCTTTTCGTTTTCCAGATCCGATGAAACAAACAATAACAGAGAATTAATTCATCCCCTGTTCTTATCTAAAATTAGAACCCTCATGGATTCTTCATTCATTTATCTGCCTTCCTAATTCCCTACTCCCTTTTTTTTTTTCTGATCCTTGTTAGCTTTTTTCTTTAACAATGTCGACGAGAGGGAGCAGATCGGAGAAGGTGAACAGGATCTTTCAGAAATTCGACGCTAACCATGATGGGGGTCTCAATAGGGACGAAATGGCTGCGCTTGTCGTGGCTGTTAACCCTAGGGTCAAATTCAGCGATGAACAGATCAATGCTATTCTTGACGAGGTGTTTCGGACGTACGGGAATTTTATTCAGGGCGATGAGGGTTTAACTTTTGAGGGGTTGTTGAGGACTTATGATGATGGCGCTGGAGATGTGGACCGTGACTTCGACGCGCTTGAATTGGAAATTAATAATAAGGGAATTTTGGTGACTTCAGAGGCTTCGTCTTCTTCAATTGCCGACGAGCGTGCTTTGGAGTCCCAGAAGAAGCAGAGAACTGCAGCGTGGGCATTGTCGCCGAATCATGGCATTGTGTTTGATGATAGTTGGAAGATCGTCGATGATTTGGAGATTTTAATCAAGAGATTGAAGGCCAAGCAGGCTAAGGATGGGAAATTGAAGGCGGACAATTTAGATGCCCACTCTGATGCAGGCTGGTCCAGAGAATTAGGGCCGTCTTCGGAGCTTTCAGAGAAGAGGGTTTTCTGGGAAGAGTCCGGCCATGACTATGCTTCGTTTCTCAAGGAATTAGAGGCGTTGAGAACTCGAGCAGATCGTGCGCGATCCAGAGATGAGGCTTTTGATGGGCATATGGTAATTGGTAGGGTTTTGTATGAGCACCAGCTCTTTAACGAGGCTCTGGTCAGCTTCAAGAGGGCTTGTGAACTGCTACCTACTGACGTGAAGCCGCATTTTAGAGCTGGGAATTGCTTCTATGTTCTTGGGAAGTATAAGGAAGCCAAGGAAGAGTTTCTGTTGGCGGTGGAAGCGGCGGAGGCTGGTGGGAATCAGTGGGGATATTTGCTTCCACAAATTTATGTGAACCTTGGAATTGCACTTGAAGGTGAAGGTATGGTGTTAAGTGCTTGTGAATACTATCGAGAAGCTGCTATTCTTTGTCCCACGCATTTTAGAGCTTTGAAGCTTTTGGGGAGTGCTTTATTTGGGGTAGGGGAATATAGGGCCGCCATAAAGGCCTTGGAAGAGGCCATATTCATGAAACCTGATTATGCTGATGCGCACTGTGATTTGGCCTCGGCTTTGCATGCAATGGGGGAAGATGAGAGAGCGATTGAGGTGTTTCAGAAGGCAATTGACTTGAAACCTGGCCATGTAGATGCTTTGTATAATTTGGGTGGGCTTTACATGGACTTGGGTAGGTTCCAGCGAGCTTCAGAAATGTATACGAGAGTTTTGGCTGTGTGGCCTAACCATTGGCGGGCGCAGCTCAACAAAGCTGTGTCCTTGTTGGGTGCGGGTGAAACAGAGGACGGTAAGAAGGCCTTAAAGGAAGCCTTGAAAATGACAAACAGGGTGGAGTTACATGATGCAATATTGCATTTGAAGCAGCTGCAGAAAAAGAAGTTGAAAGTTAATGGCAGTGCAAATGGGGAGGGGTCTTTTGTAGTTGTGGAAGCCTCAAAGTTTATGACCATTGGAGAGAAGACTGTTTCGAGACCGGAGTTATCGAACGCTCTTGTAATAAGGGGTTTTCAGAAGATTACCAGATTGAATCGTTGTGATGTGGAGCTTATAAAGAAGGAAATCAGTGAACATGATGTGCCAGTGTCGTATTCAGGGAGTGGTGTGCCTGAGAAGTCCATACGCAAGCCTAGGTTGGAAGAAATTCTTCGTAGATTATTGAGTTTCTTGAAGCCAGAGACGTTCCAAGGAGCTGTCAAAGGCGTAAACGAGAGGATACTCTCTGTGTTGGATGAGTCAGGCTCAGGAAGGGTGGACTTGGGGCTGTTTTTTGCCGTTCTTGCTCCCATTTGCACTGGCCCCCCTGAAAAGAGAAAGCGGGTGGCATACGACGCCCTCGTATGGCGACCTGTAAACGAGGGCGGTACTCAGATCAGAAAACTTGATGCAGTCAAGTATATCAAATTGTTGAGGGCTATATATGTTCCTATCGAAGGATCCAACGAAATTTTGGAAGTCCATGGCCACACAGACAATTCGATCATGTCTTTCACAGAGTTTCTCGTCATGTTTGATGACCCAGACCGGGGTTTTGGTATCATGTCCACCATGTTAAAGCTAGAAACAGGGGACAGAAGTCGGCATGGAAATCACGTATGCTCGGTTTGCCGCTATCCTATTATCGGTTCTCGATTCAAGGAGATGAAATCACATTTCAGCTTGTGTAATCAGTGCTATAGCGAGGGGAAGGTGCCTCCTTCATGCAAGCAAGAAGCTTACAGATTTAAAGAGTATGAGAGTGAGGGTGAAGCAATTAAAGATAAATGTTTCTGCTTTACAATGCAATCTCATGACGATTCTTAGCTTAGATTAGGTGTTCGGTGTCAATTATATAGCTTGGAATGTGTGCAGTGGGCGCTTTGCCCTTTGTATAATAAGCTCT
Source organism: Cucurbita ficifolia (assembly GCA_033971965.1). Classification (NCBI taxonomy): domain Eukaryota; kingdom Viridiplantae; phylum Streptophyta; class Magnoliopsida; order Cucurbitales; family Cucurbitaceae; genus Cucurbita; species Cucurbita ficifolia. The sequence goes on from CM066970.1 coordinate 543,673, forward strand.
GATATATTTATTTGTTCATCGCAGCCTATCTGCTTATTCTGTGCTGGAAAGTGGTGATTGTAGATTCCACTGTTATATACGACATGGGTTTTGTGCAATGGCCAAAGAGGAGCCCTCTTTTTTTTTTTTTCCCTCCCTCCAAAGATATTCTTCTTCTACCGAACAATCGTTCTCCACGAGTAAATATTGTCTCTCTAGACTTTTCCTTTCGCTTTTCCGGGAGAGGTTTCCACACCCTTCCTCCACGGAAGAAAGATCTCACAAATTTATCATGGAAACAGCCAAAGTCCTCGTGTAGGGCCAGCTTGTGTTTACTTTCTGATGTTCTTTTCACGATCTCTTAATCTAACATCGAAAGTCAAAGGGACTTTTCGAATCCGATGATTGATAACGAAGGCAAATAATTGAGAAGGAATAGCATAGGCTCCCCCCATTCAGTCACAATCCACTAATCATTCAAATATAAAAGTTGTTTTTCTTATTATGATTTTAATTATTTTTACAAATAAATGAATAATTAGAAGTGAAAGAAAAGGAAATGATATAGAAGCAATATTCTGTGGACAAAACAAAGAAAAGTCTAATACCACACAGGTATAGCACAGCACAGCACAGCATGGCATGGCAGCAGCGACACTGGCCTCGGTTGCTCGTTCAAGGAGATTCACATAAGATGAATAGAAGCAGGACCAGAAACAGCAGCTACTTTCTGAGCACGATGAGCTTCCCCCTTGTAAAGCCCTTTCATTTCCTTTTTTGTGCGCCGTGCTTCCCGGCGCGCTTCCTTGATAGCAGCCTACATGAATTAAGGAGATCATCATCAAACAACAATAAATGATAAGCTATAATTTACTAACTTGGCCAAACCTGGTTACCTTTCTCTCCTTCTTCTCTTCCTTGGACTCCTCACCCTGTGACTTCCTCTTCTGATGTTCAGTTCTCAAGCTCCCATTTTCTTTAACTTTGTCAACAACTTTTCGACCATTTGGTAGAAAGTCCACTGGTAGCCTCTCTTTCCCCCTTAGTGTTATCATAGGATTATTGGAATTAAGGGCTCCACACACAGTTTCAGCCAACTTCTTCCTTCTGGTCATTTCAGGAGCTATGATCTTCCCAGGATGGTTATTGAGATTAGAACATGTAGACACAATGGTCTCACAGTCCCAAACTTCGGATTCATCACTGCTCTCCTCAAATATAGATTCGTCTTCAATGTCATCGTCTTCATTTTGATATTTCTCAGCATATTCGATGCACCGGAGAATTACATCGCTCGCAGACTGCAGAAGCTCGTTATCTTCTAATACTTCTTTACCACTCAATATATCTGCAGGAGCCTTATAGCCTTGGTCAAGTTCCAACTCATCCTTATTATGACCACCAACACCAAGGGCATGATTGAGCTTTTGAGCAAGAGATTCGTCTTCTTCAGCTATACAGGGTTCATCAAAGCCACTGCCATCATTGTCACTAGATGCATAGTCCCGGCTTAATAGCTGCAGTCAATAAACACAAATGTATGAGTATCAGAAATCTACAGAATTGGAATGAATGCATAGCTATTAAAACTCACAGTGTCAAATTGATCATCCAAAAGCCGACGAGTTCTTGGCTTATCAACATCACTATCTGCGTCCTCAAAAATGTTGTCACCAACAGATTTGCTATTAACAATATGGCTTCTCTCAAAATTCTCAACCACACAAGACTCATTGTTCGTTGTGGAATTCTCCCCTTCTTCACATAAGTTTGCCTGAACTACGAAGTCCTCTTCCAAGTCCTCAACATCCGAACCAAATCGCGATAAATCATCATCATCATCAAGCAGTGCAGCTATTTCAGGGTCAACAGCATTTTGAATCCTGACTCCAACAGTCTTGGACGCAACTTTGTACATGAAATTCTCTTCGGCATCACTGTTTCCTTTAGAAACAGGCACTTTGGAGGCATCATACGCCTACAAAACAATCAAAGAAACGTAATGGTTAAGATCCCACTCCATATTTTGTATTCTACGCCGGAAGACATTAATACAAAAGAAAACAACCCACCTTCTCATCGCGCGGAAGCTGGCCCAGCTTGGCCTTGGGATTCTGATAAAACGCCGAGCCACCGCCAGTGTTCTTAATCTCCCGAAGGTGCAGCAAATAATTGTAACCATCATCAGGAAACCCTAGCTCCAAAATCTCCTTCCTAACATTTTCGGATAAAGGCGCTGTTCCACGAACTTCCCCACGAGACCGTACAGAAGGCTCGAAACCTCCATTCTCCTCATCATCGTAGTCGTCTGGAGCATCGGCAAATATTGAGTTAGGTGGTTCATCAAAGCAGGCAGAACCGGAGGCGTCGACAGGGCAATCATCGAAGACAGGGAGAGTATAAGAGTGGTTGTCGACAAGAACAAAAACACGGTCAGTGGCGGCAGTTCCATCGTAATTGGGATCGGATGAGTCACGAGCGAGTAATTGGAAAGTTGCGGATTTCTTCTTGTCGAAAAACTTCTTCTTCCCCATAGCGAGTCGAGTTCAGAAAATTGAAGAATACTTGGATCAGGGGCATCCACGGTTCGGTTTTGAACGGCCCTAAACCGGAAAAAAAAAACAGCTTTTGCTTTGCTTCAACAGTTTCAGCGCCACGAAGTAAGGAGTGAAGAGTAAGGTGAGAAGGGAGGCAGCGACGGCTCCTTTTGCAGTTGTTGGGGAGTGACGTTGGCAACGAGGCTGGTGCTGATGTGAATGGAAACACCACGGGGGCTGTGATATGTCGTGGCGGACTGACAGTGGTTATTTGAAATACATGAGACGGCGGAAATCGATGTAATCGGCGGCGAGAGGGTGAGGTGCGGTGGAGAGATGGTCGAAACGTGGGAAGAATGAGAGAGAGATTTAGGGTTAGAAATTAATGGACTTGATTGTGGGCCAAACTTATGAATTTGGGCTCTAGTGGGTTTGAAGCTAATGTATATTCATTTAGATTATTTTTATATTATTATTCCTTTTATTATAATTATAATTTCATTTTAAAGAAAAAATAGTCAGAAGCACAAGAAGAGAGCTCCCTGCTGGTTAGTGTGGAAGAGGAGTTCCACAGTTAGGTTAATTAAGAAAAACATTATAGATTTATAAATAAGGAATATTAACTCTTATGCAAGCCAAAAAAATCAGACAAGATTTGATTGCTTAATGATGAAAAACTCCCTTTCTTTGGTTCAAAGTCACCATGGGTTGACAAATTCAAAATTTCATCGTCTTATTAAAAAATATATGTTTTAATCTAGTTTCAAATGCTAAGATCTATAAATTTTACCATCTAATCTTAAAATATTTTCGTTGCAACATGAAATAATAAATAATTGACCCTATTTCACAAATTCTTTCTCATTTCTACGTTCAATAGAGATTCACCAACGGTAGCAATAATTCGAATATTTTAAACTGCTCAAACAAAGAAAAAGAAAACAAGAATGGGTTTAGGGTTAGAAAGTTGAGAAATTTAATACCTTGGATGGCGGAAGTACGACAGACAGTGTGCTGTGTGTCTCCGTTTAACCCTGTGATCTCATCACTCATCACAAAATTAGACAGAAAAAAGAAGTCCCATGATATAAAAAACCATTCATAATCTCCTTTCTTCAGTGAACAGATTAAAAAGGGAGAAAAAAAAAACATGTAGATATGAGTTGTTTTTATGGGTTTTGGCAGTCAATATAGTGGAAGACCCTAATAGGTTCACCAAATTATGGGGCAAAAAAGAACAAAATAAAAAAAAAAGCTTGACTACTCAAGGAGTGGATAGGTAGTGAGATCTGGAGGGGGAGGGTGTTGAAGGTGGATATTGGGGTGGTTGGGCTGGAGGCGCAAGGCAAATATGCGAGGATGGGCACCGCCTGGGTGGTACCCCATAATTGACTCATAATCTCCTCCGCCTACTCCTACTCCTACTCCTACTCCGACTCCGACTCCGACACCGCCATTGTCCACCAGCCCATAATGTGGATCTTCCTCTGTTGCAATATCCTGTACCAAATATTTGCCATTCCCAAACATTATCAAACTTTCAACCATTTCCATTTTCTTCAAATTCCAACTACAATAATCACACTTACAAACTCCTGAAGAAGACTCTTGTGTATTTCTCCTACACTCTTCAACTGCAGTTTCAAAACAAGCATTCTCATTATCATCAAGTGTTTTTTAAATATTCCAAAAATGAATAAATTATATCAGTCGAACTACCTTCTTCTTGTGCGTTTCAATCTGGTTTGATATCACCCGGTACTGTTCAACAATGTTTCAAATTCAGGTTGGTCAATGTATACATACAAAACATGATAACATACACATGCAAATATGAACGTCCCTAGAAGTTAGCTGGGAATAAATGTAGATCAGAAATTCAAGTAATATTTTATTTTAAACTAGATTTTCATCAAATAAAAATAGACTTTCAATTATGAAGAGTAGTTTAGAAGTGTTTTTTTTTTAAACGTGACAAAAATAATATCAAGAATGACTGGGATAAAATGAAAGTAAGAGATTTGTGCAAACTAATATAAGAATTTTGAATCGACCATGAAAACGAACGGAATAAATGTGTTCAAATTCTTCTCTATAAAATATTCAAAATTAATTTCGAACAATCAAGCATTAATATATTATATAAAAGAATCCCAACTCCCAAGACAAACTAGTGATTTGATGTATAAAACAACTGAAACAAAATAGATGGAGATAGTTATGAACATAGTTGTAATAGAATGGAGCTTATTTATATATTATTAAAATGAAAGTAATGGATTTGTGAAACCTTGCGTTCACGGATGATCCTGACAGCATTATCCATATCTTGCTCAAGACAGCGCAGTTCCTCAAAGCTCAGATCATTCATGCATTCCCCCATCCTTTGCCTATACATATATATATATATAGAAATGTATTTTAAGTGATTAAAAAGAAAAAAGGAAGAAATTAAAAATAGAGATCTGGATGGATATATACATAATCTGCCTGCGAAGATTACGATTCACGTCTTTGAGCTTCTTCAGATTCTCTTGCATTCTCTGCAGAAAGCCGAATTGATAAGATATATAGAAGAACCATGAGAGAAGAAAAGAAGGGGGAATCGGAGACCTCGAAGTGAGAGATCCATAGATCAACGCCTAGAGTCTTCTGGTACTGATCGAAAAGCTCCTTGGTCCTGGAAGGAATGGAAATGAATTGAAAGAATAGAGGAGGAATTTAGGGTTTGAGAGAAAGAGGAGGAGAGGTTAGTTACGAGGTGGAAGGGCTGATATACTCATGGAGTTTTCCAGTGCTGGAAAACATGATGATGGAGACTTTGGCATCGCAGAGGACGGTGAGTTCGTTGGCCTTTTTGAAGAGGCCGTTGCGTCGCTTCGAGTAGGTCACCTGCCTGTTGGTAGGGTTTTCGATTCTCTTGATCTGGATCTTCCCTCGCGCCATCGGAGGAGGCCTTTCGACTCTTCTTTGATTCTTCTTCTTCTTCTTCAAGGGTTTTGTTTTGTGGGAGAAATGGAGGAGGAGGAGGAGGAGAAGAACCAGGGAGATGGAAAGTAAATTATGAAGGCATTGCCGGAAATGGAAAGTTTGGGCCTAATTTGGTGAAAGCACTTGCAGGTTTTACAATAAACCTCGTAATGTCTTTGTTCTGCTTTTCCTCCATAACTGTGCACCAAGTGGGGACCAACACTTTCCGTCCTCTCAATTCACCGCCCTTCCTTTTCTAACCCCCCACCCCCTCTTCTTTATTCTTATTTCATCCAACCCAACAATCCATAATAATAATATCAAAATTACTCTACCTTTACTTCATTCGTCAATGTAGGACTACTTTCATGTACCACATTTTATTATAAACAATTTTGTCTTAGCGGTACCAATAACATTGTTCAATTTTATTATAAACAATTTTGTCTTAGCGTGTGGAAACCTCACCTTAGTAAATACGTTTTAAAACCTTCAAAAGAAGTATAAGAAAGAAAAGACCAAAAATAACAATATCTGCGAGCGATGACCTTGGGCTGTTACAAATGGTATGAGAGCCCGTCACGGAGCGATGTGCCAGCAGGGACGCTAGAACCCCCAAGAAGAGTGGATTGTGAGATCCCACATCGGTTAGAGAGGATAACAAAATATTCATTATAAGAGTGTGAAAATCTCTCTACAATAGAAGCATTTTAAAATATTGAGGAGAATCTCACAAGGAAAACCCGTAAAAAAGATAATATTTGTTAGCGGTGAACTTGGGCTGAATCATAACACTTTTCCGGTGGCATGTTCTTCTCCTCCCACAGTCCTTAATTACCATCGAGAGTGGTGTAACCCTTTTATGATGTGCGTTCTTCTTCTCGGGAGAGACTACTTCTCCCGACACCATATATAGAGGCATCCTTGAGAGAGACGTGTGTCTCACAAGGAGGATGTTTAGATGTGTTGCAATAATTTTAAAAAGAATATGAAAGGCATATAATTTATAAATTTAATTCATAGTATAAAATGTATTAAATAAATAGGAAATACAAATTTAAAAATTGCATTTCCATTATTCACATGCCATTAATTATTTTATCTAATACAACCAGCATTCAATGTCCTCCGGAATTGGATCTGGTTCATTAAAGTCCGTGACTAAAAACAAAACTTTAGCAAAATAGGCTCTCATGAAACTAAGCTTAGCTGGTCCTTTCCCGGAGCAAAGAGTGTAGTAGAACAACGCAAGCATTTAACGTTGTTGGACTCCGAAATAAATGTCACTTCACATAAATAAATAAATAAATAAATAAAAAAGAAAGACGTCTACCACGTCTAATCCACAACATCGTAGTACCAAGCTTCTTAAATTCCACGCACAGCAGAAATTAAAACTCATAAACCTGTCCCATGGCGGCTCAAGCAACCCTCAACTCACTTTTCAATACCCTTTCTTGTTTTCCTTAATCTCCTCATACTCGACTTTCCATGCGAAAACCCACAAGACAAAAGCTTGTGATTTTTTCGTTTTCTTGTATGACAAGACAAACTCGTGTCCAAATCCCACGGACAGAAAGTTACCCAAACCCTCGCCCTGATCTCCCACCAAACAGCTCAATACAAAAATGCATGCGCCTGCAAGATCGTTGAAGTTATAAACTTAGTGCAGGGTAAGATATGGGCCTAATTTGGGCTGAAAGTATGAGAAATGGGCTTCTATTATAAAAGCCCATTCATGGGCCCAAGGTCCAGTATCGCAGGAGATTTCCACACGAATCATGTCTAAAACTACATTTTATATTCATTATTTGCTATTAATAATCTTAAAACCATCAATTACAAATATTTAGTTTAATTGTATTTATAACTATTGTGTAGTTATAGTTTATTTTTTTAATCCCTATATTAATCTCACGAAATTATCATATCATATTTATATTTCCAATAACATAATTAAAAAAATAAAATTTCTATAAATACCTTGAGATTTGACATATATATATATATATAAAGTCATGCACGAAATTAAATCTGTACCTAAAATATGTCGTGAAAAATTTACCTTTTCGGATTTTGTCTCCAACCTCCTTTTCTTATTTTCTCAGAAATAATCGGAAAGAAAAGAATCCTTCTCTTTAGCATGTTCTTTTGGGCTTTTTTCTTACTTCTTTTTTAAAATTTCTTTTTTCTTTTTTCTTTTTCCTTTTATGTTTTTCTTCTTCTATCCCTTTAGCACGTGGAATTATTGAGCATTTAATTATTTAGTAGATGCTAACCATTTATTATTCATTCCAAATAAAATAAACTAGAAATACACAATTTGATCAAAATATTCCCACAAAATTAAAACTATTTTTATTGGAATTTTAAAGTAATTTTTAAAATCCTTTCAAAAAAAAATTTGTAGAAGATCAACGGAATATAATATTATTTCAAGAAAAACACATTTAATTATAAAGTTCTTATAATTGAGCCATTGAAAAGGAAGATTCACCCTATTGATATAGGTACTAACTTTCGTTTCCTTTAAAAAAAATTTAATTATCATATTTTCAAGATCACTCTCATTCAAATATGATCTATGTGTCAATCACAGTCTTATTTACTCGAAATATCTATCTATTTTCTCAATATAATTTTTTCATATTTATATTCATCGTGCATTAATTATTCAAGAAATGTTGTCATATTGGTCTGGCCCATTACGTGACCTCCAACACTCAGTATTGGCATGCAACAAATTTGATGGCTTTGGTTAGGATGGTGAAATTTAGAGGGAACACGAGACATCAAAAAGCAAAAAACTCAACTTTGATACTTGAGAGCACCATAATTGATCATAAACTAGACAACATCAACTCCACCTCTAATAGATATTATTCGCTTTAGTTTATTATTTATCGTCGTCAATTAGGCTAGATTACTAATAGATATTGTCTGCTTTGGTTCATTACATATCGACTACTTTAACAACCAAAGCCCACCGCTAGCCGATAATGCCCGTTTTGATCCGTTACATATCGTCGTCAGTCTTATCGTTTTTAAAAAGCGTCTACTAGAGGGAGGATCTCATACTCTTATAAAAAATGTTTGGTTCGATATGGGATGCTCACAATATTTATGAATTTTAAAACAATCTCTTAATTATTAAAAAAACACAGAGAGAAATTACAAAGTGAATTAATTACGTAAGCAAATGTGAAGCTAAATAGACAAAATTGATGACAGTGATTAGCGTAATGAGAAGGAAAGAGTTGAAGAGGTCAAAAAGAAGGAAACAAAACTAAGCATGCTCACACACAAGGCTCAATCTTTATAAGCTTCATTATTATAGAGCGTCGCCCACGCAATCCATCGTGTAATTACACGAACCTATCTAATCATAGTGTTGCCAATAAAAAGCAAAGCCCACAACACACATTTTTCAAGTTAAAAAAAATCTTGAAAGGTCCCTCGGGATTGATCGTGTAAAAAAAGTGTATATTTTTGGTGGGTGGAATAACTTTATATTCCACATCTTCCAAACAAAAGCTATAAAAAACTCCCACCTGGGTCTATCAGCAAACGAGTGAAAACTCTAAAACAGCCAACCAAATGAAGCCTTCAAAGATCAAGCCAAACAAATAAGCAACAACATGGGCTTCTGGATAATTCAAGATTTTATGCCTTCTATAACTACAAGTTAAGATCTTTCTAGGGAATCTGGTAAATCTTCTCACCTTGGAGGCTTGCTCAACAGTGTCTCACTCTCTCTCTCAATTCCGCCATTGAATTCACCAAAGTTTGTTTTTTTTTTTACTTGAATTGACCAAATGGGTCAAAACCCTAAAATATCTCTCAATTTAAGAAATTAGGAGCTCAAAAAACAGAATGAAAAGCAGAAAAGATGAACACAATGATTTAAGTGGTTCCACAATGTGTCGACGTCCACAGTGGAAGCTTTTATTAATGTCAGCAAGTATAGTAATACAGTGGAATACAGTCTAGAAGCAAAGACACAAAGCATTCAAGAACTCCCTTACGAAGCCCAATCACAGCTCACAACACTTGTAAGCTTTTAAAATATTATCCTTATTGCTTATTATTATAATTAATTAAGATTCTTTCCCCTTCTATGTTGGATTTTCACTACCTACCTCTTTACAAAATATCAAGCTAAATAAGATGTCTCCAGCCAATGATACACATTTCTTACTCTTTTTTTTTTCTTGGGGATGAAAAAGGAGCAGACACAAGGGAAACTTTGTTAATTGATTCACAAAGTTCAATTAATCTGTGGCCGAGAAGTTTGACCAGGCAGCGTCCAAATTTTAGACTAAGGTATGGAAACCTCACTCTAACTCTCTGATGGATATGTTTTAAAACTGAAAATTAAAAAAGGATAATATCGAGTAACGGTGAGTTTGAACTGTTATAAATGGTATTAGAGCTAAACACTGAGCGAGTTATAAGATCCCATATCGGTTGAAGAGAAGAACGAAGTCACCGAACAGTGTGCCTGCGAGGATGCTGGCCTCCAAGGGAGCCGGATTGTGGATCCCACATCGGTTGGAGAGAGTAACGAAGCCACCGAGCGGTGTGCGACGCTAGCCCCTAAGGGAGGCAGATTATATCGATTTTAGAGGGGAACGAAGAGTGGAAACTTCAAAAACCCAACCATATCCTTTGATGACAAGAGAGAGAGCTTTGAATGCGACACAACAAAGCAAGCAGCATTTTGTGATATCCCAACAGCCTTGTCTTCGCAACTCATTTTGTATGGTAAGTTTTGGACATTCCCTCAAGCCTTGAAGCAGACGATTCAGAGTAAAAATAAACCGTGTCCTAATTAAGTTCCCAACTTGAATAACTGTTCACATCCTTCCAGAATATATGTTTGTGTCTTTTTTAATTTAATTTTTATTTTTTGTCGACACGTTGTTAAAAAATGCTTTTAATTTACCAGCTAGCTAGCTGAACCCAGTCATAATGAGGGGGGAAAACGAGCAAGGGTGAGTGATTTGAGCACTGGATTCATTACCTCCAACCAACCAACCAACAAAAATTCACCTCTTTTGAGAAATAATTCATCACCCACCGAAAGCTCTTCTTCATCTCCTGTGATAAATATTTTAGTTATTACTATGCTTTGTCATTATGGCTGCTTGTCTGGTTGAACATGAATATACTTCCACGGTAACTTTTTATTTTTGAAATAAAACGATGCTAAAAGTAGAAATTGAAAGGCTAAACATAAAGGCCCAGATATTGCTTTTATAAATGTTGATTAAGTGCCAATAGGAACCCCTTTTTCTAAAGTTGAATAGGATTATGTATGATGAAACACCAAAACGCTGACCGGAAGATCCAATTTTCTGTACAGCTAAATCTTGTGTGGCCTAACTGGCAGTGGAAAGCAAGAAGACGACCCCTATAGGTCAATATGCCACGTGCACTTCACATGTGCCATGTTGGCATCCCACGACCTAAAAGCTTTAGAAAAATAATAAACTGATATTAATTGGGATATTTCGAGACAATATTAATTACCATTCAACTAAATATACAGGGTAAAAGTAAACATCACAACGTTCATTTAACTTGCGGGTTGTGGATCATCTCTCAACAAGACAAAAATACTGTTTTAAACGAAAAACGAGGAGGGAGATTTCATTTCTTTCCGGTCTCCCCCTAAGGCCTATGGAACCCCTCCAACAATCTCTCTGTCTCCTTCTCTCGAGCCCTCAAACAATAAAATACACTCTTTGTTCAACACTTGAGTCACTTTTTGACAACACCTTGGAGACTCACAACATGACTATGATACCATGTTAGGAATCACGAACTTCCACAATGATATCATATTGTACACGTCGAACATAAAGCTCTCGTGACGTTACTTTCCACAATGGTATGATATTGTCCACGTCGAGTATAAGCTCTCATGACTTTACTTTTGGTTTCTCCAAAAAAACTTCATACCAACGAAAATAATATTTCTTACTTATAAACCTACCATCCTCAGATATAAACTAGGAAAAAGTATGGATTTTTTTAGGTGTGAGAAGTGTAGTGATGAATTTGTATAGAAAGAAGAAGAAACTTTGGTTGAAGTTGGAGGGGAGGAAGGGTTTTGGAGGGGAGGAAGGGTTTTGGAGAGGAGGAATGCAATGAAGAGAGGAGGTGGGAGTGGTGGTCGAAGCGCAGGCGGAGTCAGATTCAGAGGCAGTTTATTGTTGTTCACTGCCCCAAAAAGACCACCAAAAACCAGGCTTTGGCACTATAATACGTCATAATTACAAAGCGTGGCTCTCAGGCTTTAAACCCTAAATATATTCTTCTTCCACAACCCCATCACATGAACAATGCAGATTCGCCTTTGAAAACTTGGAATGATGGCGGTTCGATTCAGGGGAGGCATTATGTCTGTTAAAGCTTAGAGATTGGCATCAGAATTAAACCCCACGATCCAGAAATGGAACTCCAAACCCCTTTTCTTTTCCTTTTAAAAAACCCCCCCTGGGGTTACCCTTTCAACGGAAACATTAAACTATTGCATCATAATAAAGTAAGAAGAAGAAAAAAAAAAAAGACTGTATATTCAAAGGTGGAAGCTTTCAGAGGGCTTTTATACACTGCAGCAGGTGTGCAAGAACAGCCTAGCCGACAGTACTTCTGATTTCCGATGTGGGATTCCTCTTGGTTGTGGACAAAATAAGCGAAAGCACTGTCTTTGATTCAATTCATTGTTTAATACAAAAGTGTTAAAATCCGATGTGGGATTCCTCTGGGTTGGGGTCGTGCGCGATATCCATCGATGGCGGCTCAGCTCCTCCCCTCTCCTCGGTGTTAATTCATCATGAGTCGCATGCTGCCAAAACAGAAGCTCTTTTTCCTTTTCATAATTCAATCAAATTCGGCGCACCTCTCTCTCCCAGTTTATTTTATTTATTTATTTCTTTAAAATATTAAACTATTATATTTTTGTACCGTTCATCTATTCATATTATTGCTCATAATTTAATCTAAAATTTGGAAACTTATCTTCCAAAAGGAAGAACTTTATAATAAAAAATAAATAAATACGTTGCTTTTAATTTAAATTTATTATACCTCCAAAAGATCCCACTTTAATTTCACCTCAAAATCCATCGTATTAAAGGGATAAATCATTTTCCTAATTTTTGTTAAGAAATATATATATTTATGTATGAAATGATTAAAGTCAAAATTGTGGATCATTATTCCATAAGCTTTTTTTCTCTCTCTCTCTCTCTCTCTCTCTCTCTCTCTCTCTCCATGTTGATGTGTGTAATTGAATGAGGTTGTCTTGTCAGGTTAAGAGAAGGAGAGTGGGGGAGAGACGAATGTGGGAGACAAGTTTAAAACATTTGAAAGCTACCAACAGTTGACACTACGTCTTTTTATGCCTTCTCTGGGCCCTTCCTCCATTCCTTCCCCCCTTTTCCCTTTCCTTCCATTTCTCTATTTATATCTCCAAACCCTCCCTCCACTCTCTTCACAAACCATCATCTTTCTTTCTTCTAATCTCTTCATTCATTCTCTCAAATGGCCGATATTGGGAGCTCAGCTTCTGGTAGCAGAATGTGGTGCTCCATTCCCGAGAAGCTTCAGCTCCATGCCGCTATGCTGGCCTTGCAGTTTGGCTACGCTGGCTTCCACGTTGTCTCAAGGGCTGCCCTTAATATGGGCATTAGTAAACTTGTGTTCCTTGTTTACAGGAACATCATTGCCTTTCTCCTCCTCCTCCCCTTTGCATATTTCCTCGAAAAGTACACTCCTTTTCTTTCCTTCTCATTATCCTCTTTTTGCTTTCCTACACCAACTCATTATTTCATGTTCTTATCAGGAAGGAGCGCCCTCCCATTTCTCTCAATTTCCTGCTTCAATTCTTCCTTCTTGCCCTCGTTGGGTATGTCCCACTTCTACGTATAAACCAATTAAAACAATATACTTAATCTTTTAACTTTTCATTTTGTGCCTAACAGAATCACGGCGAACCAAGGGTTCTACTTGCTAGGTTTGGAGAACACGTCGCCGACGTTTGCATCGGCTATACAAAACTCGGTCCCGGCCATTACATTCCTCATGGCAGCATTGCTCCGGCAAGACCTCTATTTATTTATACACGTTTTTTTAAACATTAAGACCTGGAAAAAATTGAATTTATTTTGATGTTGTTTGTATGATTGCAGGATAGAACAAGTGCGACTAAACAGGAAAGATGGTATAGCGAAAGTGATGGGAACAATATGCTGTGTTGCTGGGGCCACAGTGATCACTCTCTACAAAGGTCCAACCATATACAGCCCTGGTGCTTCGCTGCAAGCAGCCACCACCGCACCCATTTTTGCTTCACTTGGGGACGCAAACGGCAAAAGCTGGACCCTGGGCTGCATCTTTTTGATCGGCCATTGCTTGTCCTGGTCTGGATGGCTTGTTTTGCAGGCCCCTGTTTTGAAAAAATACCCGGCTCGTCTCTCTGTCACTTCTTATACATGTTTCTTTGGGATCATCCAATTTGTCTTCATCGCTGCCATTGCTGAGAGAGATTCTCAGGCTTGGCTTTTCCACTCCGGTGGCGAAATTTTCAGCGTCCTCTATGCAGTAAGTGGGACCCGGCTAATTAAGAGATTGATCATAAGTTTATAAATAAGAAATACATAGTCTTTCAAAAAATAAAAAATAAAGTTAGGAGAGCTTAAGCTCAAATTAGACAATATCGTAAAATGGATTAATTTAAATTGATGGGTTAAATGTACAGGGAGTGGTAGCTTCGGGGATTGCTTTCGCTGTGCAGATATGGTGCATTCAAAGAGGTGGCCCTGTGTTCGTGGCTGTTTATCAACCAGTTCAGACACTCGTTGTCGCTGTCATGGCTTCCTTCGCGTTGGGTGAAGAGTTCTTCTTGGGAGGGTAGGTCTCCTTTTTCACTTACTTTATGAAAAAGTAAAGAAGGATGAAAATGATTGTTAATAATGTGAGCGTGATGCACAGGATCATCGGGGCAGTGCTGATCATCACCGGCTTATACTTCGTCCTATGGGGCAAAAGCGAAGAGAGAAAATTTGCAGTTGAGAAGGCAGCCATACTCTCCGCTTCAGACCACAGTAACAGCAGAGCCCCCGCCCACATCAAGCCCTCCATTACTCAGCCACTTCTCATCCACTCAACAAACGACAACGTTTGACTTCACCCACCTCAATGTTCCAACTCCATGTTTCCCACAGTCTTAAAAAACAAGCTTGTGTGTGTACTAAGATTTTCATCTTTCTTTTCTTTTGCCCATCTTTTGTTGACTTTTTTTAAAATTATTATTTTTCTCAATGGCTTTTGTTAATTAGAGATGGGTTGGGGGAAAAGTAAAAGGGATGAACTTGTCTTGATCAATGTCACTTTGAGCTAATATTTGCTGTTTTTTTTTTTGTTCCTCTTCCTAATATCTTAGTTTATGTTTTTGATTTACAAAACTCAAAACGACGTCGTGGCCGACAGTTTAGAGCATGATATAATGAAGGTGATTAGTTTAATAATGAGTGGTATATCTTTTAAGCAACATAATAAGTAGGGATGGGAGATGGGTGTGTATTTGTTTTGTGAATGGATCTTCTTTTTAGCCAAAATTTCACTTTTCCATGTGTAGGAAGGTATGCTTTTGATCGGCTTTATAGGTTTTTGGGGAAAAGGGAAAAAGGAGAAGAAAAAGAACCCGCCGTGCTCTCCTGAATTGTTGCTGTCTCTCTAGTGGAAATGTTGTTGTTTGGAAAAGACATTGAAAGCATGGGGTTTAGATTAATGATATAATATAATAGCTAGAGAGGGAGGAATTAAAGTAACTTTGTGTGGAAGGAGATAAAGCAAGTTGGGGTTAGAGCATCATTTCATGAGATTAGATTGGACGAGAGAGTTGGTGGGACAAGGATATCAAACCTGAATAACTATTGTTTTACCTGTGTCCTTTCTTAGGAAAGATGCCACATTATTAAGCATGTATTGTATGAGAAAACCATACACCAAGAACAGCCAATTTAGAATAATATACGACTAGACTTACAAGATTAGGATGCACAAGATATGATCTTTCTCCCACCCTAGGATCTATGGGAAAGAAGATCCCACATTGATTAGAGAGAGGAACAAGTGTTAGCGAGAATGCTGGGCCTCGAAGAGGAGGTGGATTGTGAGATCCCACATCGATTAGAGAGAGGAAGAGAGCTAGCGAAGATGCTGGGCCCCGAAGGGGGTGGATTGTAAGATCGCATATCGGTTGGAGAAGAGAACGAAACATTTTTTATAAGAGTATGAAAAATAAGGTCCAAAGAAGACAATATCGACTAGCGGTGGGCTTGGGCTCAGACCTCTACAATGGTATGATATTATCTAAATCAAGCATAAGTTCTCGTGGTTTTGCTTTTGGTTTCTTTGGAACGCCTCATTAGCACCTTAATTAGTCAATGTGAAATTCCTCTCCCAACAATTCTCAACCCATCAAGCGGAAGGA
This sequence comes from Cucurbita ficifolia, assembly GCA_033971965.1. NCBI lineage: Eukaryota > Viridiplantae > Streptophyta > Magnoliopsida > Cucurbitales > Cucurbitaceae > Cucurbita > Cucurbita ficifolia. The sequence continues at coordinate 559,663 of CM066970.1, forward strand.
ATCGACTATATCTCAACTACCAGCATAATATCATAGCAGCTTATTGAGTACAGTTAAGTAGATAACATCATAGCAGCTTATTGAGTACAGTTAAGTAGATAACATCATAACAACTTATTGAGTACAGTTAAGTAGATAGGACGTTTGAACGATGATAGAAGCCTTATACTAATTCAAAATTGGTATCTTTTTAAGAAAGTATTTGTGGAGACAAGGATTTGGATGTTTGGGGAGTCACTTTTTGAATAATTGCAAACAATGCATCAAAAACCACTTTAATTTGTTGAAAAAAGCAAGCCAAGTACATGTAAAAAGAGACTCATGCAAAAGCACTCCAATTCAAAGCTATAGAGAGAGTGGATATGCTGAAATTACAAGATAAAGTGGATCTGAATGGCAAATAATAATAAGAATAATACACATAATCTTCCCTAATAGCTGCTGGAATTGAACCATAAAATGAAATTTCTCATCAACACAGTAAATTGAGTCTTGGAAATATATATATACATAAAAAGCTTACCAAGGGCTGAAGCACATCATAGATCGACAAGCAGCTGCCTTCAAAAATGATAATATCCCACCCAGTTGCCTGATATCCCAAGTGAAATCAAGTGCATCATTCTCACTGAGCACCAAGAAATTGAGTGTATAACGAGGGAGGGTCAATGGTATCCGACTTTAGTTAACCACCCGAATTCATCGACACTCCATCGGAATCTCTGCACTTCCTCAACGCTGCTCGAATCTCTTTCAACATTAAACTTATATTGATACCTTTCCTGCAAATGGTACATTGGAGAGGACAAGAGGTTTAATGAAGATTTGAATGGTAAAATATTGAGAACAAAAATGTTAATTTTTCAGCACCGACCGAGGGCGAGGGAGAAGAATGAAAATGTAGCACAAAACCAACAGCGTCTCCTACTTATAAGCTAACATTTTAAGATAGCTATGAACGACATGAGACCGAACATGATGTTTTAGCATTTTAGTTTAAGTTTCAACCACTGTACTTAAAACTCAGAACAGGGATTCATTCACAATATCTTATATTTAAGTTTCAAAGCCAAAAAAAGTCTAGACAAGTTAAGAGTTGAACTTACAGAACACTGACGCCGACGACAGAAAGGGGACGGGGATAGTCTTCAATCTCTCTATCCTGATGACCTGCAACTGGAATTTCCGAAGGAGTTGCAAGATCGCCTTCTGGAAGTGACGATTCTACACTGTTTTCAGACCCCACTTGCTCAGGATAAAGATCATCCCTTCCAATTCTCAATATTTCCTCAGTTATGGATGGAAGCCTGTCCCTGGCCTGAAAAGGGTAATTAAACATTTGCAGTGTTGCTTTGAAAGTTAATTTCAAATAGAAACTGCAGTAATTTTCCTTTTTTTTTCCCATGGACAAAGTAAAAGTGAAGAAGATCATGAAAGCACAAACCTCAGGGAGGTCAATCTTATTTAGCACCACAACGTACGGCCTTTCAAGGTAATTAGGATTGTACATCCGCAATTCCTGTATAACTCATACTTATCAAATAAATACATGAATCTAATTTAATATGATTAACCAACCAACAACACTAATTGATAACAATAGGAGAATATACAGTAAGATGGTACGACCATGAGGAGACCGAGGAATGAACCAAAAAGTATCAATAAGAACACGGACAGCAGGGCAATTTTCGAAACAAAACAAAGATGAAAGCTTACTTCTCTCACAGTCCTATAGTCATTGACAGGGCTCTCTGCAGCTGCATCGACGACATGAACCAACAGCCGGGTCCTTCTCAGATGTCTCAGGAAGTTACGTCCAAGACCCTAAAAGACTTAATAGATTGGAAAATCAAAGCTTCCAAACAAAATTTGTTTTGAGGAAAAAAAAAAAAAACATTCTGCAATACCTTACCCAAATGAGCACCTTCTATAAGACCTGGTAAATCTGCTAAAGTGGCTTCAGATTGATACATTCCTGCTCCTAAACTGGGATCCCCACCAAGGCGTCCAAGGTTTGGAATTAAAGTAGTGAAAGGATAGTCTGCAATATCGGGTTTTGCAAGAGTAATGGCTGCCAGAAGTGTTGATTTTCCAGCATTGGGAAGTCCCTATAGCAAGCAAAAGCAGAAAATGTTTGTAGTTAGATAAAAACAATTGTAACAAGTAGTTCAAAATCATGACTCAGAACTCTACGAATGGTTCGAACCACCCTATCATTTCTGAGAGCAGTCATTGAAGATAAAGGGTAAGAGTTGTGATGTATTCACTAGAGAAATTACTGCGGTATGTAACCTGCAGAAAGATAGAAAATAGGGGTAAAATAGAATAAACTGGATGTACTCACAACCAGACCGACATCGGCAACTACCCGAAGAATCAACTCCAAACTGACCTCTTCCCCAGGTTGACCAAATACCAGAACCTAAAAATAAAGTATTTCTGATTAATAAGTGAACAAGATATTTATAAGTACAAAACATCAAACCTATGCAGAGCAGTTTGCAATTGGAAATATCATTGCACCTTTTAACTAATTCTCATGCGAAATTCTTGTTTATGTTTCAAGGTAGGAATTCATTGATATCTCACATGAATTAATACAAATATAAATGTTCATAACCTTCACCTTATCACTTTCATCTCTCATCACATTGGAGGTCAGAGACATCAACTTTCTCCTTCTACTCTCTGGCGTATCTATCAGGCTTATCTGCAAAAAAATTATACTAAACCTTTTGTAAAAAAATTAATCTCGGTTTAGTAAAAAGTAAACAAAGAAGAAACGTTCATCATACTCATACCCCTCCTTGTCCTCCTCTAGCAACAAGAATCTCATCGCCTGGATGGACCAGATCAGCCAATAATTTTCCTCTTTTACGTTTTATAACAGTACCTACAGCATAAAAACCCATGTATGATCATTACACCAGCACGCAGAGTAAGATAACAGTGGTAAGGTTGAAAGTGTAATAGATTTCTTAACTAGACCCAATCATGAAGCTCGAAGAACTGAAATAAGATCCTAGGCATTTCAAGAACTCATTCAATCCATCCCATCTCCATTTATATTGATTAGCAAGTTTGTACCCAAATCAATCAATACATTACACAAACCTATAGGAACAGGAATACGCAGAGTTGGGGCAGCAAATCCATTGTGCAATTGGGAGGTCAAAACGCCCATTGCATCAACATTGCCACCACGTTTTGCATTATACCGGCTCTTGGTGTGGAATTCCAGCAGTGAGTCTTTCCCCTCATCGGCATAAATGACCACATCTCCACCACGGCCACCCATGGGAAGAATTAGAGACCCATCAAAGTCCCTTTTATACAAACTTTTCTTCTTCGCCTTCTCCTTCTCCTTCCCATGTTTTCCTTGGGACTTGCTTGTTTGTTGGTTAGGCATACTAAGAACTGTACCATGTCCTCCATCTCCTGAACGAACTGTTATGATAGCCTGATCAAAATACTTATGAGGTTCTTTTGTTAACGTAGCTGGGTTGGCTGAAGAGTCCACGACCCTAGCTAATTTGCACTTAATTGAGCTGTAGCTCAAATACTCAGAGAAACTTCTGTTTCGGTAACGCCTATGGATAACAAAATTAATGAGTTATTGTCAAACAAACATAGAAGCTTGTATAAGAAATGGTAAAGCAGATGTCGTGAATGTGTATAAAGAACTAAACGATGCCACTACAATTGAAGAACAGAAATATGACAAGAGCTCACGCGAAGAAAATTCATTGAGAAGAAATTGAGGGTAACAGAGAGTAGAACCACACCTCTTTGGGAAGACGCTAAAGGAGAAGCTCCTGTCATGAAAAACAAACGAGGAAGACGACGGAGGAGAAAGACTTGACAACATTATCCCGAAAAATGGAAATGTTTCAGAGTTGGGAGTTGGGATCTTCTGCAGAATCATGAACAGGTAGGGAGCTTGCCGCCGATGAGCCCATGACGTAAACTGGACACTTGACATTCTGCTTGCTTCAATTTTGCATGTTTATGAAAAAGGCCCAATAACTTTATTTGAGCCCAAATATCTAAGCCCAATTTCTACTCGATTTTGAACCAAAGGTGACCTAGAAAAACAGGGAGAGAATAATAACGTATTTTACATAAACCAAAAATTCAGATTAATTTACTAATTTAGGACGAAGGACAAAATGAAACCTCATTTATTTTGTGACAAAATTTAAATTCGGATAAAGAAGAGAACGAGATAATGAGAACAATATAAACCAAATCCTTTTCTTATTAAAGGCCGAAACCCAATGAGATCTTTAGCATAACTATTCTGATTAGGATTAATACTCTAATCATCCGCATAATTATCATGATTAATAATTTATCCCTTCGTTTAACTATTTTTGATAATTAATTCCACCGTGAAATGTATGAACACCTGAGTTAGAACTCGCCTCTTGACAATCAATTTCATATAGTTTTGTTAAGGCGATTCCCCTTCGAATCTATTTCATGAAGTACATGATGGAAACGTAAGTCATAAAGTCCCAAGAAGGGTCTAAGACTATCATATGACAACAAAGTAAAGGTTCTCCCATGTTCCTCCGTGTCAAAAACGGACTATGACTGTGAGCCAATATCTCGATACAGATAAAGTTTGGGAAAACAAAAAACAAAAAAACAAAAGAAAACACCAAGCTGCAAAATTAGAGACAGCATGTACAATCACAATACAAGGCATTAGAACAACTAGGTCACCAAACTGAAAGGAAACGAACTTTTTCTCAAGGGACCTGGATGACTCAGTTTACGGCCTACACGCCACCTAAAGCATACAAAGAGAAGACCAAACTTCCATACCACAGCTGTGGGTGGCAACAAGATCAGAAGCTGGATGCATCTCGTTGCTGTGAGCCAGAACGAACTCTTTGAATTAGCTTTTCAGAAAATCCCTCAAAGAAAATGATTGAAGCCCATCCTGCAAATCCAGAAAGATCAGTTACCCACATGTCTCTTAAGTCTTAACATGGAATTCTGTTGAGTAATGATCATTTATAAAACATCTAGTAATTGAAACAAGAAGCTAATATAATAACCTTAAGAGAACCAAGTCTAAATTTCAGAAATAATTCGAAAGCATCACTTGTTCAGGCAAAAGACATGATCCTTGACTAAAATTACTTGTCTGGCACAATTAGCATCAGTGAAAAGCATACTACAAATAAACCAAATCAATATAGTCATCCGGACCATCTGTTGCACATTACTGAAACAGATGGTACATTGAAACGATTGATAATAAATATACACATGTTAAGACATGCACACGCGCACATTCATTCATACACAAACCAGCACATAAATTTAGAATGTGCAGATTACCATGCCTAGCTCTTGGCTTAAGGAGTGTCTAACTACAGTCGCCTGCTTGATCAGCCTTTCCATTGCTGTATAGCTCGGCAAATTTCCATGCGCTAATATCGACCCAGACACAGGAATACGGAGTTGAACACACAATATAGGAGGTTAGATTTAAAATCTGTATTGCCACCTCCCTTGTAGCATTATGGAAAATGTCAAATAAAGCCACGAAATGAAAATTGGAACAAACCAAGAATTGCTCGATTTAGACTTTCTGCTACTCTTTGCCGATAATCCACGCTAAGAAGATGAAACATTGGAGATTTCTCTGGTTCTTCATAAGCAAGGAGGGCCATAAAATCCTACAATGATACAATGATTAGTATTTCAAGCTTTTCTACATATTTTCGTAAGCTGGTTCAGCCTGCTGAACAAAGAAATGATGGGGAAAAAAAGATAAAATAAAATGCCAGAAAAGATAAGAGGATATCCTAAGTCAGGATACAGCTACGCACTTCAAGTTTTTCCACATATTTATGCAACTTCCCAAAAGGGGCAAGCTTGACCTGAGCAAATTCCAGGGCCATTGTGCTGTCATGTAACAAACAAGAATGAGGATAAAACATTATAACCCGTTATACAGAATGCCCCGTCAAGCATCAGGGAATGGGTATTAAGGTTAAGATACGTAATTGATGGCGGGGGGCTCACCATTTCCTAGAGCATACAAGTTCAACAAAATGAAGGCTTAAAAGATCAAAATGCAGGTCCTCATTATTCTCAAGTAAACCCTGTGCTAACTCTTCTGTTAACTCAATGGCTTTAAGTGCATTCCCTTCTACTGCAAAATCATAAATTCCTGAAAACACAAAAAGTTACCATCGGATTCAAAAGTTTTAGATCAAATTTTGAGGAAATATAAAATCAGATTTAGTGTTAAACAAACAAATTTAAAGTTACGCTAAGCTCAAAGATTATAAATTTTAAATGCATATTATTAAGATTGTTCGAGGGAAATCAGTATCCACGCTGAGTTGCATTGCAGTGAATTTATTTCTAAACTCAAGGCCACTTAAGACAGTGGAAATAGATCATCATTCCTTACAAGAGATTTCTAAGATAAGTCATCAGGAGTTATACCAGAAGAGTCTATCTATAAAAAGGAAACGACTAAATCAATATCATTCAGATGTAAATTTATATTTGTGCAGCAAGAAACAGTCAGAATTCCCAAATAGCAAGAGAGGAAAATTTCACCAACTTTTTCTTTTTTCCATGTGAACAAGATAATCCGTGTGCTGCTTAAGCCCAGTACAATTAGCGAACGACTCTGCAGTTTCTTTATAACAGTTATGAACAAGGTACGATAGAACAATGTTCTGAATATCACCATCATTGATAGCCTGTCATAAAATGTGAGAAAAATGTTCTTAGAATGCACAACAAGTAAATTTGATTAACAATAATCAAACTGGTCAAAACCATTGTGGTAACAAATATCAATTTCTTTTTCACTTATAACAAAGTTTCAGAGGGTGATCGCACAAGAAAAAATGAAGTTAGAAATTAAATATTATTCTACATCCAAAGAGAACCAGACAAGGAAATTTCTCACTTAGAAGCAAACAACCTTGTGCCATCTGAGCTCAATAGCAATTCATGAAATATCTATCCAATTGCATACTCATCACCACATAAACAAGTAACCAGTAGATTACTAAAGCGGCGGACACTACGCAAACAGAAAATGATTGTCCGATATCCGATGCCAGACACTAGTTTCTTTAAATGAGCAAATAAATATTAACAAGAATAGAAGTGAACAACGAACTGCAATTTCAATTGTTTCACTAGTCCTCGTTTGAAGTGATAGAGCAATACCGTTAGAAAAATGTACTTGTGATAGCAAGTGAAAGAAAGTCAAGGGTCCAACTAAAACTTCACAAATTGACCAAGAAACAAAGTAACAGAGCAATGGCGATGAAACAGCCCAAAAATGAGCAAGTGCTTCACTAATCTGAAGAGAATAAGCAGTGAATTTCGATGAGTTCTGTATCAGAAATTGAGAGGAAAACGAACTCACGATGAGGTCGTAGAGAGGAGGATCGACGTCCATGATTACCCGTCGGCCGGCGAGAAATGGAGCAGTTAAGTGATTGAAAGGCTATGTTAACAGAGCGGTGGAGGAGGAGAGGACCACGATTTGTAAGTCGCCGTTGCGAAGAGGAGGAAGATGTTCCATGGACTTCGATCTCTCTAATCGGCCCCCTTCGTCTTGGACTTCCGCACTACGAAAATGAAAATGATCCGACTCCGTATCGGAATTTGTTGCAGCCCTATATTCAGTTTTTTTCTACCGCGAGTTTTGTTCACGCGCCCCGGCAAAAACTTCCGGATAAGATACACACAGACGTTACAGCGTCGACCATTTTCTTTTTTTTACCCCAACCAATTAACTTTCGTTTAACCCAAAACGTTTACAAATTATTTATCATTCTTTTAGAAAATAATTTAATAATCCAAATACATAAAGAATCTATTTATCAAGCGTGGTAATAAATTCAAACATAAATATCTCAACCAATAAAATTAATTTATGAATACTAAATATTGAACTCAAATAAATTTAAACACAAAAAAACGTAAGCAATCTTCTTAATAACTTACTTCTATAATGTTATATGTGGAAGAAAAAAAACATTCTATAGTCACCTATTTTTGTCCTAAATAATTTTATAGTCACATATAAAAATTCAGGTCCCAATTTCAATTTTTGCCTAATATTTTAACGATTTTCTACTTCAATAGTATATTCAAACATGTAAATATCTAAGTAATATTGTAAGTTTTGAAAGTTGGAGAATTTTTAAAGCAAATTGAAAAGTTGAGTGTGTGTGTGTGTGTGTTTTTTTTCCGTATATAAATAATTTAGTCTTCAAAATCCCAATTGGACCAAGATCTGCAGAATTGGGGATGGACCAGGCCCATCAATTTAACGGGCCAAACCCAGGTAATTTAACGCTCCGATACTATCCAATCCAAAGTTCGTCGGCCTTTCATACAAAAAAACCAGTAGTGACCCTTCATGCTCCTTTTTATTATTAAAACTACATCACATATAAAATCAGCATATTTGCTCAATTTTAATTGTTATACTTGAAGAGAGAAAAGCCACATACCATTGAATTCAAATAATAAGCTTAAACTGCAGCAAGAAAGAGGGAGAATTGCACAAGGCCACTGCTCAACTGAAGGAAAAACTTGAAAACAGGGAGAGGCAAGAGTGTCCCAGAAGAATTGATACCTGACTTGCTCAGGCGAGCTCATTTACAGGGACCCAGGTCCATCGGTTGACTCATAAAATTCATCAAGATTCACATCTAAGTGCATTTGAATGGCTCACCATGCAGGATCTTTAACACAAGTATACAGTTTTACGAGCATAAACTCTGAAACTTCCAGCATGAAGAACTCGAGCAAAACGCACATCCAAACATTGAGGAAATTAGAAAAGGAAACATTATAAATAATCAACTCTGAGTTCATAATATGTTCTTGCTTGAAGCTGCTTATTTGGGCATGAACAAAAATGAACAGAACAGACCACATGATTATAAAACAGATCGCTGTATCGTCCCAAAGCATCGAGAAAATTATATGGGGCAACCTTTGGGGCATTCAAGGAAGGCATGGTGAAGCCAGATGATCAAAGATCCTCACCATCTACTCAACTGCCAAAGGAAACAGATTCGTCCCTTTCCACAACGACCTCAATAAATAATAGTCTAATTCAAGCAGAAAGCACATATCAAATTCAAGTTCTTCGTGAACTTTCTTCAAATAATTCACCTAAACCCTTAAGAACACGTGCAATTTCTATATCGAGTATGTAAACATTGGTATATACCAGATGAAGCGAATTCAATTATATATCAAAATTTACAGCTTTAATATCATCCGTCCCTCGTATAAAATACGGGTAAAGGCAAGCAAAAATTAAGCATTACCTCCAATTTTGCTTCCTTGTGCTTCAACAATCTAGCTTAATCTCTCTCCAATCTCCACAGATAGTTCTCAACTTGCCTTCTAACTGTTGGACGGGAACACATCTTTAACAGCAGAAGCGGCAGTCAAGTAATTAAGAGTGTTTCTCAATGTCTCTTTCTCCCGTTTCAATCTCGCCGCCGTATCCTCCAATTCGAGCAACGCCTGCTGCTCTCTAGGCGCACCTTCAAACGTGCTTCCAACGAAGAACGAGAAAGGAGTTGGGAACAAATTCCTTCTCAAATCCTGAACATCTTTCTCCGGCTTACCACTCAACCGGTTCGACAATCGAATCACATCCTTCATGTACGACTCTACCTCGTTCGCCAACGCATCCAAATCCTCTTCTCCACTGCCGGACGGCCGGTCCTCGAGCCACGTAACTTCGGCGACGAGGTACGGTTTCGTCCGAACAAGATTGGTGACTCGAAACCGCTCTTGGCCCTTACAGATAAGGAAGAATCGGTCGTCAACGAGTCGCTCGTGTTTGACGACCTCACCAACGCATCCAACATCTGTTGTACCGGAAACTGCATCGGTGTAAATTACTCCAAAGCGAAGATCAGTCTGAAGCAGAGTGTGCATCATCATCCGGTAGCGAAACTCGAAGATCTGCAGAGGAAGAATAGCGCCGGGGAAGAGAACGAGAGGAAGGGGAAATAGCGGAAGCTCAACGACATCGCCGGATTTGGGAGAGCCGGTGTGATGTTTTTCCGGGAAAGATGAAGCAGAACACTTGAGCGTATTGGGCTTGTGGCAGCGGTGGCGAAAGGCGGCAGCAGAAGAGAAGAAACTAGGGCTAAGGGTTACGGTAGAGGAAATTGTGTTGGGATTTAAAATGGGATTATGGGATAGAGACGAAGAGGAAGAGGAAGGAATGAGCTGAGGAAGAGCCATTGAAGCACCGCCAGTGTTCCCAAGTGTTTAGATAAACCAAAGCAAATTGTTTGCTTGCTTGTCTCGAGTCTGTGTGCCGAGCTCTCTGCCTCACAAAAATCAAACTCCCCCAGAAATAAAAAATATTTACTCCCCATTTCCATCAATACCATTTTCATTGGGCTCATATAGGCCCAGTACTCGTTGATAAGCCCATACCAAGCCCAGTAATACATATTTGAAGGCCCAACAACTTTGGGGCACGTGTGAATCGCTGAAGATCGGAGGGTGCGAATGATGCTTACATCGTTGCGTACCGCGTAGTGTAAAACCGCAAAATCTGAAACTCTGATGCTCTTCTCCTTTTGCTTTCACCTTAGTTGTGTTTGGTCTGTCGTAACGCACTTCCATCGTCAGGCGTTTCAAGAATTTTGTTGTAGGAGCTCTCGATGCTTTCCCAATGGTTCGATTCCATATGCACCGTAAATGAGGCTTCCCTGTTGCTCGTTCATTTCCATGTCTTCTTTAAATTGAGCCATTCAGGTTTGTATTTGTTCAGTTCTCTCGTTGGACGACCATCTTACAGAGACGAGCAGTTTCAATTTACAATTCTCTTTGCTTTTGTGTTTTAAGATAGAACATGCGGAAAACAGCGGAGTGATTACGTGCCATACCGTTGGATCATGGAAGCAGCAGCTCCTCAAAGGAAAACAATCCAATAGACTGGTACTGCTTGATTCTAAATCTATTAGTTTCTTCATGTGTTCTTCCTCTTCCTAAACAATTTTAATTCTACAGATTGTCGTAGACTTCACTGCCGCATGGTGCGGTCCGTGCCGTGCCATCGCTCCAGTTTTTGCAGAGTTGGCTAAGAAGACGAGTAATGTTATATTCTTGAAGGTCGATGTTGATAAATTGAATGTAAGTTTATTCAAGCCCTGCCCTGCAGAGATTTTGTTTTGTTAATTGAGTGATATTGTTACGACTTCAAACCAATCGAATTCTTTTCTGCAGACTGTTGCTGCGGAATGGGGAGTGAGTGCTCTCCCTTGTTTCATGTTCTTGAAGAATGGGAAGGTGGTGGCCAGGTTTGTCGGTGCAAGAAAAGATGCATTGCAGAAGATTGTTTTACAGCATGCCTAATGGGAAGTCCATGTTGAGGAGATATCGTCATCTGTTCTTTGGATTTCATTAGAAGAGAAAGGTGCCACCTTTCCCCAGTTGGTAATAAATTGATGCTTTTGGTTAGCACAAATTTGATCTGTGTTTGATTGCTTTTCAATCAGTTTACTATTTCGAGGCTACCAGACTTGTTATGTAATAAATGAGCTTCTTTCTTTTGTTGAATAAAAATGAGCGTCTATTTAAAGTTGGCTTATAAATTGTGCGTAGTTTCTTCCATCTGTTTGTTTCATTAAATCTTATCATGCTTGGACATTTCAAAATTTTAACTTGCAGATGGTTTAAATTTCATCTTATGTGGAATCTTACATCGGTTGGAGAGGTAAACGAAACATTCTTTATAAGGGTGTGAAAGCCTCTCCCTAACATACGCATTTTAAAATTTTTGAGGGGAAGCCCGGAAAGGAAAGTCCAAAAAGGACAATATCTGCTAGCGGTGGGCTTGAGCCGTTACAAATGGTATCAAAGGCAGACATCGGGCGGTGTGCCAACGAGGACGTTGAACCCTAAAGGGGGTGGACACCGGGCGATGTGCCAGCGAGGACGTTGAGTCCCGAAGAGGGGTGGATTGTGAGATCCCATATCGATTGGAGAGGAGAACAAAACATGCTTTATAAGGGTATGAAAACTTCTCCCTAGCAGATGCGTTTTAAAACCTTGAGGGAAAGTCGGAAAATTTTTGAAGGAAAAACTCAAAGAGGACAATATCGGCTAGCAGTAGGCTTGGACCATTACATCTTACCATTGAACAGATTTCCACACACTTATAACTCAAAGAGAATGAATCTGAACGATTAAGACACTCTTTTATAACTTGAACTCATCCCATCTGATTAATACAAGGCCAAGGGAATAGGGACTTTTGGGGCAAATGGCTATCATGATCTTTCAACAAAACAATGTAATGAGCTCGAACCTTCCCATTTACAGGGCTTATGAGTTCCTCTAATGGTAATAACTTACACATGCCTATCATATATAAATTAATATGCAATGCAACATATGATCAATGAAACTCATCTTCAATCAGTAAGTTAAATCATCTTGGCTTCACAACATGAACCAGCATGCTGGTAAGGAGCAAGGATGCTGGCTGTTAAACTTTTCTCACGAACCGCGTCCTTTGGTATCGGCCATGGCACAATCGACCTCAACTAATAACTGTTTCAATTCATTAGGACATGGGTCTACTCCAAAGTTGTCTCTGGTTGTTGACACCAAACAACTCTCCTGCCCAATGCATTTCTGTAGAAATATTTCAAATTATGACTGTTAGTCTTAAAGTATCCGTCAAAACTTTATATGATAGAAGATATGAACGGACCTTCTCTAATATGGCATGAGAATCTGGTGCATGGCAAGTTCCCTTTTGGTAACTTCCGCAACTTCCAGAAGGAGTTCCAAAACTTGCAAATTGTATGGCTGATATGACCTGTCCTGGATTACATTGCAGGTGAAACGAATCTGGTTCCTCGTTGCTTTCAATGATGTAACTTTCATTTCTCACATGGTGTTCAACTGCCTCACCACAAACACCAGTCACAGACCTCCTCAAAAGTGATATTTTGGACGCATCGCCACCAAGTTCTTCAAACAACACCAATACATTATTGGTTGGTTTTAACCAGGATCGAGGAATGTGATACCTGGATGAACATATAAGAAATGGAAGGAATCAGCTATAGCCGTATGAAGAATAGAATTTGATTCTGCTATTTAGTGTTACCATCGTTGGGTTGGCTGCCCACAACCATGTTCGCATTTGGAAGGTCTGTAGGTCCCAGCATAACTACACCTACTGCAGCCACCCTTTGCATAAGCCATCCAATATCTTCCAATACTCTGTCCATTAATCCATGCTTGACCCTTGCCCATGCTTCTCAAGTTCAAAGCCAATGGCTCATTCCCTCCTGGCGCATTGAAATTAGCCTGCAAGTTCCATCTAAATTATAAAACTTCCTCATTTGAGTCACTAATTCAGTTTGGATTTTACCTTGTACCAAGTCAATGGTCGCTGAGCTTGTGAAGTAAGAGAACCTTTTATCCAATCTACAGACGCAGCTTCGGTTGGAGAGACCAAATTCATTGCCTCTCCTTGTAAGCCTACCTGTTGCCAGTCAAGGATATTAGACTGAATCAATCGAAAGGGGAACCCTGCCCATCCCATTGGTTCATATGTGAGTCTTTTTACCTGGTAACTCCATTTCTGCCATGTCAAATCCTTCTTTCCCTCATTAAGCCCACTTATCGAAATCGGACCGAGGATACCCGTTTGCCATGTCTCAAAATGCATCCCAACATTCTAACAACAGAATGCAAATCAGCAATAATATAGTTATGGCAAAGTCAAGTTCTACTTTCTGCTTATATGCTTGCTTTAAAACTTAAAAAGTGGATATATGGGGAAGGAGTCAACCGGTAAGCCGACTGTGATGCTGAGTAGAGCAATTTTGTTGATCCCAGCATGTAAGTTGATAGGGCCAGTAAATGTAAATTCTCGACGTTCCCTACTTCCATAAGCCGAGCCTGTAATTTATGTACTACTGACATAAATTCGATCATCACGTTGAAGATGAAATCTAAAGGATTGAAGGCATACCTGAGAACTGTCCATTGATAAAAACATGGAGAGCATGGCCAGCTGATCGCACAGTTAAACTGGGCTTCTGTCCTCCTCCAAGAAATGCTTCTGATGAACTGATGCCAACACTAAATACAATGCAAATTTATTGTTAGGCCTCTCTAATTATAGCTTACGTCCTACTCGCAAATCTGTCATAATCTAAATGAGTGTTCTATATGTGTTTTCTAATTAGTACAATCTCAAATACTTCTGAAGTGACTTGCATTCTTTGTGTAATATGGTGTATAGATGTTGAGGAGGAGAATGAATTTTTTTTTGTAAGGGTGTGGAAACCTCTCTCTAGTAGACGTATTTTAAAAACTTCAAAGGAAAGCTCGAAAGGGAAAGTCCAAAGAGACAATATCTGCTAGTGGTGGGCTTGGTCTGAAAAGTCCAAAGAGGACAATATCTGTTAACGATGGGTTTGGGCCGTTACAACAGTCGAGTTACATGTATAGATGAAAACAGTTACAAATTGAAATTTTTGGATCAAGTTTTTATTCAATCTATGTCGATAAGCAAGCTTTTATATAGTACTATAAACCAGCTAGCTGAAGATACCATATAATTCCAGGCTCACCTTGTCATGTACCAAAGATAGTCACTGGCATCTCTAGTGACATTTATCTGCTCCAAGAGGCCGGCAACAGTCATTCTTGAACTCCCTCCTAGGGAAGATGTATCTTCATTATAAGTTTCCCATGACAACTTGGAAATTGTTGGCAACATTTGGGTTCGTGCAATATGAACTCCAACCTTGATGAGCACAGAGCAATCTGAATTAAAACATAGGAGAAGAAAATGTACAAGAAAACATGTCCTAAATTTCAAGATTGAATATATACCTTTGCAGTATTGAACACAACACGCTTACAATCGGGAAGGATGCTTATTGACCAAGGAGGCAAAATGTGATGCATGTTGTTGAACACCACTGTAGCTGCAGAACTTGAATGGTAATTTGCAAGAAAAGCAGCACAATTTCCAGGTCCCGAAGAGAAAACGTGAGCCTGGGGAATTACGTAGTTGAGCTCAGAAACATCATTCACAATTTGAGAAGAAAGTCGTTGAATAAACAAATAGGCCAACCTGCTGATAGGTTCCTAGTGAGGTAACTGTAGGATCTGAAGTAACTAAAGCATGTTCACATAACTTAATGGCCCTATGGAGGTTCTTCAGATGCCCATATTTTGGTTGCCTGATCATGCCTAAAAGTAAATAGTAATCAAGTAGTCAGCTTTGCCTGCCAGTAACAGAAATAGAACTGCAGATCATTTTCTTTCAGGGATAATTCCGAGTAATATATTTGAAGTGTTGAAGACGGAATGATTATATATGTGAGATCCCACATCGGTTGGGGAGGAGAACGAAACATTATTTATAAGGGTGTGGAAACCTCTCTTTAGCAGACGCGTTTTAAGAACTTTGAGGGGAAACCCAAAAGGAAAAGTTCAAAAAGGACAATATCTGCTAGCGGTGGGCTTGTGCGGTTACAAATGGTATTAGAGCTAGACATCGGGCGATGTGCCAGCAAGGAGGTTGAGCCCCAAATGGGGTGGACACGAGGCGGTGTGCCAGCAAGGATACTGGGCCCCGAAGAGGAGTGGATTGGGGGGTCCCACATCGATTGGAGAAGGAAACGAATGATAGTGAAGACACTGGGCTCCAAAGTGGAGTGGATAGTGAGATCCCACATCGGTTGGGGAGGAGAATGAAGCACCCTTTATAAGGGTGTGGAACCTCTCCTTAGCAGACGCCTTTTAAAAACCTTAAAGGGAAACTCGAAACGGAAAGTCCAAAGAGGACCAATTTTTTTTGTGAGATACATTGGATATGATATGCTCAGCCTTCTCACCATATTCATCGAGTGGAGCATCGTAGTCATAACTAGTTGTAATGAATGGGCCTCCAGCAGTGCGACCAAAGTTGGTTCCACCATGATACTTTCATTAATCACAAACAAACAAAGTGGATTCGGTTTTATGTCAGGCATATCAAGTTCATAAAAACAGCGAAGTGAGTGAAGCAAGCTAACCAACCATGTAATAGTTAAAAAATGAACCACCCTTTTGTACGAAGCGAGCAACTGCAAATGCCAAATCTTGGACAGGTCTACCATAAACTGGGCCACCAAACTCTGTAAACCTTTCATTACAGGGAGGATAGAAGGATCAGAGTAATAATTCCATTGGTAGATTGAATATACAGAGGATTGATAAGTAAGATGTGTACCAGCCACTCCATGCCTCTGTCCATAATGTAGGCTTGTAAGGCTTATTAGGGGAGAAGTAATCACAATAAAAACCATTGCACGAATTTATCTGTGACCAAAAAAGGGAGAATTTATAGTCAGAAATTTCCATTGAGATGTTTAAAGATATATTTCTGCGCCAGTAAACAAAAAAAGATGGCTTGCCACAGGATCAGGAGCATCATCTTCCTTGCACATCACCCAAGGCACTCCTGTATTCAGTCCAACAGCCATCTTTGCCGCCCAATTAATGTATGCATGACCAGCAGCTCCAAGCGCTCTACCTTCCGGCCCATACTCGTTTTCAATCTAAGAAAACAAAATTGAAATGAAAATTTTGAAGTCTTCAGAAATGAAGGGTATCCATAGCATTGGTTGTAACCTCGCCATATGGAGATATCACATAAGCTTCTAAACCTTTACCTGTGAAAGGATAATGGGGCCACCTTGTGAGGCAAATAGTTTTTCGTTCTTCATCATTAGTACAATTTTCTGGGTGAACCCTTGCATTGCCATCTGGAGAGCAAGAAACCAGAAAAACTACTGACTGTAAACTTCATTAGTTGAAAGAATCAGGTAATAATAAATGGAGAAAACTAACCTTGAAAGGCTCATTATCAGTTCTAAAGCTGATTCCAGGTACATATTTTAACCAAACGGGAAATCCACTGTACAATAAAACATAAACGAAAAATAGTCAAGTATAATCAATAATAAACACTATGTCAGAGTCATTTACCACGAAGAGAAATAACAAAGCTGCATCTGATTTCAAGAATTTACTTCAAAAACTGGCAATAAAAATCAATGGGGGAAGTTTTTGTGTACCCAAAATTCCACTCTGCACAAACATAAGGTCCTATGCGGAGATGAACATGAAGGCCCACTCTCTGTACCGTCTTTATGAAACGTACCAGATCGTACCTCCCCTCGAAATCATACTGAAACAAGCGAGAGCGAACAAATTAATCTCAAAATTAACCAAAGTTTGGATGCATAAGTGAGTTCTAAGATAGTACATTGCCAGGAGAAGGTTCGTGAACATTCCAGAAGACATAGGTATCGATTACATCCAATCCCCCGTCCTTCGCCTTCTGAATGAGATCCTCCCACATCTACCAGAGCCAAATCGTGGAAACAGAGAAGCAACTGTGAGTCACACTCTTAAACGATTGCACAATGAATTCAAGAACACAAGAGATACGTACTTCAGGTGTGCTTCTTGTGTAGTGAATGGATCCGGAAATGAGAATTCGCCTTTGGCCATTGATGAGAATGGCCTTCTTGTCATAAGTCACGATGCAATGCGTGGGTCGAAAGCCAGCCAATGCGGCCATGAAAATGAAGAGCAGCAAGCTGTTAACCGAGAGAGCTTCCATGGATTTGATTTACTCTTCAACCGAGAGAGCAGCAAGCTGTAAGCCTGAAGTGAACGTTCCACCAAATGATCAGACTCACAAAAGGTACGGCTATGTTGTGTTTAAATGATAATTATGAGCAGTAGCATTATCAGTTGGTTTATAAATATGCCTTCTTTTTCAGGTCAGCTTCAGCATATGAGCTTCTTCGATATGAAATCTAGTTTTAAAAAATATTATTATTATATTTCACATGTCGTATGGTGATTGACTTTGCATAGCACATTCGAAAAATGGGATGATCACATATATAAATTTTAATTTTTGCATTTTAAGCATATGAAATGAAATGATTTGTAATTAACGATAATGATTTCCAAAACCTAATTAATGGGATCAAACTTTATTTTAAAAATAATAATTTGAACCAAAACAAATAATTATGGGCTGGCGGCCATGTGCCTTGCTAAAATTTAGACGCAGGATTATAGAATTTGGAACGGCGTGGAACCGAAGCCAGAACTTAATGAGTTTCTTCGACATTGGTTCGTGTTTTCAGAGCAAATTGCTTGCTTGGATTGCAAACAAGAAATGTACGGTCGATGCCGTTCTTACGCCGTTTGTTTCTCTTTGTGTGTGTTGCCGTTGGGAACTTGGAGTTGGCGCGTTGGGAATTACCCACCCTCTCGCTAGATTTCCGTTCCGTTTACGTCGGGCAGTTCTTTTATTTGTTTTTTTAATTATCTAATCATTAATTATTTTGTTAACCTAAAATATTTGTATTTTTTATACCAAAATATTAATAATATTGATTAATGGTCTTTTTTTTATTGTAATTTTATTTTAATTTTTTTTATTGTAATTTTATTTTAATTATCTATTTTAATATTAAATCAACAAAATTCAAATAGTTATAAAAAAATTTTATTAGATGGGTATTTTTTTTCTTTTTTTTAAAATAATCATGCATGATTTTACTTTTTTTTTAACTCATGGAATAGTTCATAACTTTAATCAACATTTTTTATGAATTTTCTGAAAAAATAAAATGTTTATCGGTTATTAATATATGTGTTGGAATTAATGAAATTTCAATTAATATTAATTTTAACATACCTCTTCCACTAATTTTCAAGAGTTAATATTTTCAAGAGTTAATATTGTGAGTTAATTGATGATTTAATACATATTTTATTTTGTGACACAGTTTCGACTCAAAGTTTTGCAACGTGGTGAACGATGATTTACATAATCACATACCAAACATAACTATAATTCATGGAGCCAAGTATCGGGACTTCTACAACCACTATTTGGGTGGAGTTCGAGCAATAATCAACAACTTAATGTTAATCTATTATAAATTGGTTTATCAGACAAGTCTTTGATGCCAGAATGTCGTAGTCAAAGTGACGATGAGAAATAATCTATTAAAATACGTTGGAGTTTATAAAATACGTTGATAGGGCCAAATTACATACCATGGCAAAGCCAAATAGGCCCAAACCTAAGAAAAAAACTGACTTATAAATAATAAAATTGAACTTATTAGTTATGCACCTCATTGGAGGTTGATTCGATCTTTCTTTGCAAAAGCTAAATAGTTTTTTTTAATTATTTTTTTTATTTCGATGTATTTAAACTTTTTATTATTTTTTTTTTTATGACAGTCACACAGACTATATTAATTTTTCAGAAGCCCGGGAAAATATCTTATCGATGACGAGCGCCTCTCTCGTCAGTTTTTTTCCCCGCCCTTCAATCCCAGAACAATGTTCTTCATGTACTTCTTCGAACCAGAATCGCGCACTTTTCCCCTTCGCCTCAAGAAAGGATTCGAGGAATTCTATCAGAACCCTTTGTAGTACTTTTCAACAAGAGCCTGTCGTCGTGTCCTCTGATAATCTCTCTT
This sequence comes from Cucurbita ficifolia, assembly GCA_033971965.1. Taxonomy (NCBI): domain Eukaryota; kingdom Viridiplantae; phylum Streptophyta; class Magnoliopsida; order Cucurbitales; family Cucurbitaceae; genus Cucurbita; species Cucurbita ficifolia. The sequence continues at coordinate 579,243 of CM066970.1, forward strand.
TCCATGGTTCTTTTGTCAAGCCTATTCAGGAAGTAGAAGGAACCAAAGATGCTGATGAGCTCATCCATGGCGTCTCCAGCACTGAACCAGAGCCTAAATCGCAGTTATCGAGTAGGGTTAAAAAGAAGGCACAAGAAGACGGGGATAGCCTCGAGAGTAGGTTTAAGCTGCGAAATGGAAGGGAGGTATGTTTCTTGGAGCTTTCCTTTTCACCCTTTGAACAGTACTATCTTCGGATTTTAGAATCAATTAAGATACCAAGATAGTTACGCCCCTTATTTCGATGTATTTCATCCATCAATGATTCTTCTTCCGACTGTCACACATGATTTAGAACGTAGAGTAGGAGGCTTCATACTTTTGAGGGTTGGATGTTTTAACTAAACAGTAAGAGATTGAATTCATGAATTATTCTATACTTTAGTGCAATGGAGCATTTACAAAATTTAATTGGGCGGAATGAACAACGACACCCGCAAATAAGGATATCAGACGCGAGGCCGCGGAGACAAAAGAGAGAATGTTAAACATCAATTGGGAATTATGAAATGTTGCGTTGAAATTCAACACGTTACTTAATTTTTTGGACTGGGTTCTTTGAACTTCAGAAAACACACGCTGTCAGAATTAAGGGGCGAATTCCCATAGGTTGGGTAAAATATCTTCTAGTTCTGAGCAACATAGGGGATACAGCATGGTACAGTTAGGATATGTGATCAAAACAAATCCGATAAAATGTTTGGCTGAAGTAATTTGGGGTAGAGACTCATATCAACGCTCGCGGGTTTCTTTTAATTAAAAACATGGATTTATGGATCTTATCCGTCTATGTTTTATTTTTTCTTTCAAAAAATGGAAATGAAGAATTTGACTTATTTATTAATTCAGATTTTTGAAGAACAAGCCTACCTCGTTGGCTTAGAGCGGAAAGGAGATGTTGGCCAACTTTTTAGCATAAACGAATCTCTGAAAGAACTGGCACAGTTAGCTGACACTGCTGGACTAAAGGTCGTTGGTTCAACATATCAAAAGTGAGTTATGTGGACACTTTCGTATGCCTTTCTGTAGATAAATGTATTCCTTTGGTAGGCATCTGATTGATTTTGGGTCATATGTGCAATAGGATTGTCATATTTTCACTTTCCTTCTCAATTTTCTGTCTTTATTCTGTTAATTCATTAGTTCTGTCTGAAATATCTCTAATCAGCCTGGACGTGAGGCTGTTCTTCTGCTCTCAATGAAAGCCTCTGTCTCTTGTCCAATAGTAATAATAATAGTATTCTGTAATCAATCCAAGTGTTGGCTTGGCATATTTATGATCAGATCATTTACTAGGTTTTCTAATGGAAAACAACTTCAATGGTGGCAACAAACTTTTTGCAATATGGATTTCTTGATATTGATAATATTTTCAAATGGTGGTAGATGTTATATGATATTCTCTCGATTTAGTACTCTTTTAATGTGCAAGAATGTCAAATGGCTTTGATGTGGGCCATATTTGAACATCCTAGCAATTTTAATTACTTTTTTTTTCCTGTTTTCTGTTCTTTTCAGCATACTTCAGGGTAGTTGTTACATAGTGCTCGTTTGGGTTTGATAACAATTATCTTTTTAGTTTTTTTTTTCTACAAATGGGCTTATACTCTTAATTTGTGTGTTTTGTGATATATATACACTTCCAACAAAACTTCTTTTTTTTAGAAAAAAAATCTAGCCAATTTCAAAAAGTAATCAAAACAAATAAATGAGGTGAATACAAGCTTGGTTTTTAATCTAAAAAAGTTACTAAATGATATGTGACTAAACAGAGCCTAATGTTTCTTTTTAAAAATCTGGTCCACGAGCGTCAAATGCTATATCTTTTTATTCTCACTCTAAGAATATTTCATTATTTAGCTCTCTAAGTGTTAATTCTCCCCTTATTTTCGAGATTAAAAAATTATTTAGGTTTCTTGATTCTTCATTGTCATGATATGCAGACTAGCTTCTCCAAACCCAAGGACTTACATAGGATCTGGCAAAGTTGCAGAAATCAAGAGTGCAATTCATGCATTAGGTATAGAGACTGTGATATTTGATGATGAGCTTTCAGCTGGGTGAGTTTGTTTTTATTTTTTTATTTTATTATTATTATTATTTTATTTTATTTAAATGATTCTGTTAATGGATGTTATCATTTCTCATGAGTGAGGAAACAGTGCATCATTGACATTAATTTTTATTTTATCATAGTTTCTTTTCCAATAAGTTTCCTTAAAAGTAGTCTCTGTAACCAGTTCCTTTCTTGTTTGAGTTGTGATTAGAGGTTGCTATTTTGCTAATTGTTTGGATGCTTCGCACTGTTTTCTGTTACACTATCATCTTGTTCAAGAGAAGCGAACCTTTTTTCCTTGTCATAGAACTTAATAGTCTCTTCTCTTAGGCAACTGAGAAACTTGGAAAAATCATTTGGTGGAGATGTTAGAGTTTGTGATCGTACTGCCCTAATCCTGGATATCTTCAATCAGAGAGCAGCAACACATGAGGCATCTCTACAGGCAATGTTCATGCACTTGAATGATTTTTATTTAGTTATCTTCGATGGATGTCTTTTTTCTCATTGTTGGGGGGGGGGGGGGGGGGGGGGTTGCAATGTATTCTTAACATTCTTATATTCTGAGGGATTTAGTTTATACAGAAGAATCTTTTTGTTAAATCATGTAAACTTTCTCTTTAGGTGGCATTGGCACAAATGGAATACCAGTTACCACGACTTACAAAGATGTGGACTCACCTTGAGCGTCAAGCAGGAGGGCAGGTGAAAGGTATGGGTGAGAAGCAAATTGAAGTGGATAAGCGTATCTTACGAACGCAAGTAAGCAATCTTTCTTATTCAATCTTTGTACAATAATTATTTGCTTCTGCTATTTTCATTTTTATCACATCAAGAATCTTACTTGAGAGTCAAGGCTGAAAAGGGAACTGATAGGCATCAGTCATCAATTTCATTTATCAGCATAGTACAGCTGAGGGAAGTTTCGAGAGCTTTTCACCTCTCCTACCTCTCTCAAGAGAAGGTCCAGAAAATTACAACCATAAGCCTACAAAACAACGCTCCCTTCTAGACCTTCACCCCCAAGGGTCCTCGTGTAACTAGCAAAACCTATGGGGCCCCACATAAACACATAACTGGCCCCCTCAAACGATTCCCCCTTCATACACTTTAGTAATTTGGAGCCTATGGGGAAAACAGATGGACGACACCCACTTTTTTTAGATTCCTAATTTCGCAATATTTAGAGTTTTCCGTTTCTAGTCTATAATTCTTAAATTTTCACCAAGGGCATATATATGTTCCAGCCAACTTTCTTGTGCTAAGGATATTCTGGTTATGTATGATATGCTATGTTCAATAGGCTATTCTTTGGCTTGTTTGTTGAAAATAAGTTTGAATGTAAATACACATCACTGCTAGATTGGTGTTCTCCGGAAGGAATTAGAGTCTGTTAGGATGCATCGAAAACAGTACAGAAGCCGGCGCTTTTCTGTACCTGTCCCGGTAGTTTCTTTGGTAAGTGAATTCACATGAACATGAACTTTCTTTACTTTCAAATTTTGTGCAAGTGAGGGTAGCTCTTGCTGCCAACATTTTAGGGGTCTTGGATGATGATGTTTTAGGTTGGATATACAAATGCTGGAAAGAGTACGCTCTTGAATCAGTTGACTGGAGCTGAAGTCCTTGCAGAGGATCGATTGTTTGCAACCCTTGATCCAACTACAAGAAGGGTTCAGGTATTTCAGCTAGACTTAATCTTGCAGCGTTATCATGTTCATGTGTCGCTGTTGGCATTAGAGCAATGCTGTTAGAGCGATGGAGGGGGGGTGGGGTTAGCTGCTATTGAAGTCTGAAGAGATATGCGATACATCTGTTGTATTTTGCTGTGGTAGCTATGAACGCAACTCTGTAAATGATTTGATTGATTGCCATTTTTTTGGTGATAAGAAATATTGCATTTACCTAGAAAGTTTATGCACGGGATGATTAGGCATTCTCCCAACATAAACACTAAAGCGAAGGAGAGTAGGGAACTATTTTCCGAAAGCCGCCCACCCTCTACATTGAAATATATTCGATCTTACATAACTATATCCTTGTTTTTCCTGTCCTCTTAATCAGACAGCAAAATTCTCTACATTGAAACAGAACTATTTTTTAATTCATTTTGTTAACTTAAGATGCTTGTTTCACACTCTCCAGATGAAGAATGGGAACGAGTTTCTACTCACTGATACTGTTGGTTTCATCCAAAAGTTACCAACTATGCTGGTGAGATTTGCAGCCACACGATAAGCGTCATATAGTCACACCTCATCTGTCATATCATTCTGAATCTTCTGGTAGTTTATTGTTATCCTTGGTTAAGTCGTACAGGTTGCTGCATTCAGAGCAACACTAGAGGAGATATCAGAATCATCATTGCTGGTTCACGTGGTGGACATCAGGTGATTGGTTAGTCTATTGATGCTTCTGATTTCCCTAACCTATTTTCTGATTCGATATTTTATCAATTTCAGCCATCCGCTGGCTGAGCAACAGATAGAAGCTGTCGATAAAGTTCTTTCAGAATTGGATGTGTCATCAATTCCGAAGTTGATGGTTTGGAACAAGGTAAACGGGGAAAATTTCTTACGGTAATAAAACGTTTCACCAACAACGGGAAAAAGTTAGATACTTTTATCTTAGCTTATAATAGATGTCTTTGCCCTTTTGTCATTGACCTTGCTTGTATTGGTTTGCTTTACTGGAATCTCTTTATTCTGTTTCTTTATTCTTCAGAGGTTAGATGGTACAACAAACAGGAGTTCTTCGTTTTTATGGCACTCTTTCATATGTTCTACTAAAAATGGATTTTCAAATGGGCTTCTGTTTTTCTCGTAGCCCAATTGTGTAGCTATTTTTAGTCTTGTTGTGAAATATTTGGCTTGAGAGAAAGATGGGGTTCATTGATGGAGAATAGAAGTCTTGGGGGAGGTTTGGTCTTTAGCTAGGTCCAATACCCCTCTTTGGTGTTGGTGTTGGTGTCTAAAGAGTTTTGTATTTATCCTTCTTTTCTTATTTTTAACAGATAGATGGAGCTCCTTCTTGAGTTTTGTTTTGCTCCCTTTGGCTTGGGCTAGTTTATTTTTTTGTTATATGATTATTGTTGCTGCTGTCATTATTATTAATTTGTGTTGCCAATTGTATATCCTTTCATTCGCTGTTTTGAAGTTTGGTTTATAACTTTAAAGAAAAATCTTTAGCTTCTGTGAGGGATCCTTATTGGTAATTCTATTGACGAATTCTTCCTTCTCAAATTCCAATATGCATAGCTGACTTCAAAATTTCCAACGGCAGGTTGACAAGGTTAGTGATCCTCAACATATTAGACTGGAAGCAGAGAAGAGAGGAGACGTTGTTTGTGTATCTGCCCTGAGTGGTGATGGCTTGGACGAATTCTGTAATGCAGTTCAGGGAAAATTGAAGGTGTATTAACGTTGCATTCTTGAAAAAAGTAGTTTTTCTCTATTCTTTGTTAGCATCAGAGATGAAGACAAGATCACGAATGATTGTTTTGAATGGGCAGGACTCGATGGTTTGGGTAGAAGCCTTGATCCCATTTGATCGAGGCGAGCTCCTGAGCACTGTGCATCAGGTTGGAGTGGTAGAGAAAACTGTAAGTAAACATAGGATCCTTTTCGATTTTCATTTTGTTTTCTTATTATACACATTTTTTGTTATTTTTAAACACCTTGAGAGTGCATTTGGTTGATGCATTTTGTCAGTATAATTAAAAAAAAACGCCATATTTACTTCCAATATGCATTACTCCTAGCTGTCTTGACTTTCTATTATTACACTAATAGACTGCTCTAAACAAAATAGTAAATATTTTCTGGCAAAAGATGAAAAATAGTGATGTATGATGACCCCACCTTCGGATTTATTTTGATCTCTTTGTTGGGCGCATGGCCACCACTTTTTTGCATCTTGAGTAACTTCCATTGTCTTCTTATGCTGGCAGGAATACACGGAGAACGGAACACTGGTCCAGGCATACGTTCCCCTTAGGTTCTCAAGGCTGCTTACACCAATGAGACAGCTATGTATATCCTGACCTCAGCTTGCCAAATTTTATCATTTCTACTTCTACTATCTATTTCTTTTCAGTTTCCCATGGAAAAATATATATCTGATGCTTTGTTCATACGACACGGAAAGAGACTCCTGTTTGCTCTAATCGCGTAAAAACATGGATCCCCTACCATGAGATTGTAAATATTTGATGCCCTAAATTGTTAATATTTTGATGTGTGAAGAAGTTCAATGGGCGTGGAATGCCTTCTTCTGTTATTTGCCTTTCTGAACTCACCCGAAGACGTAATTGGTGTTCGAGCAAGAGTAATAGTACTAAACCATAGGATATTTCGTTCATTTGCTTAAAGGAAACTCTAGGGATCATCTTGAGCTTGAACCTGTACCGTGGCGGTAAATTTTGTTAGAAAAACAGATTCTAAATAGCGAGGCCAAGCAAGCAGTGGCCATGGTTCTATTTCCGATCAGAGGCCAAGCCAAATGGGATCGTGGAAAGAAACAGCCATTCACTAAAAATTATTGGTTATTTGGTTTGAGTTTTTATTCTTTTTTGGTTGGTACATATCTTTGGGTGACGCATCATTATCAGGTGTCGTATGCCTGAGGCCATTGGTTAAATAATCGATTGGGTCGGTGATCTACCGTACGCAGGACCCGAATCTGCCCCATACTTGGGAACATTTATGTATAGAGACCTTCTGGGGATTGGGTAAAATTTTGGATTCAGTGAATATTGAAGTCACTGTATAGCTCAGCATATCTCATCCATAAATGGGGATTAATGCACGTTAGCTCACCGGGAACACATCGCTGAACGCCCATCAACTCTCCAATACTGTTTTCACTGGCGGGACTGTCTAGCACTCCCCGCCGATGACTAATCATTAGCATTTTGGCCCTTTAGTTTCAACTTTCTGCTTCTCTTTACTGATCACTTTAGTTTCCAAACTAGGCCCATCTTTATCTTATTATTTTAGTCTTTTTATTGTCTTTTATAGTTTTATAAACAATGGTTGTAAGAAGAGCATTTACGAATAAAGTGGCTTACCGATATACACAGTTTCAATCTATCGTCTTTATCTTAAACAAGGAATAAAATAATCATATTTTTCTTGCGACAATGAAAAGTAGATGAAAAAAAGAGAAAATATTTCATCAAGTAATGATAGAAAAGATTATATTATACGAAACTAGAATTTATGTAATATAAATGTGTTTCACTTCAAAATTCCCGACGATTAACCGATCTGATCTGATTCCAATCCATGAACACAAAGCATAAAAGAGATTAGATTAAGGTTTAAACTAGAGCCTTCCTTAAATCAATGGCGGAAGTGGATCAGTAGTGAAGCACGTGATGATCAGCAGAAGCCACAATGGGCTGTTGAGTGAGGAAAAAGGAGTTGATGAACAATGGGGTTTGATCAAAATCATAAAAGTTTTGAAGAAAATTATGTTGTTCTTCTTGGTGGTCGTTGTTCTTGTTGTTGTTGATGTGAGACAGGATCTGGTTTAGGGACTCTAAGCTATGGGTAAGTTCCACAATCTGAGCTCTCAAAACAGAATTTTCAGCTTCAACGTTGAGAAAGAGTTGGGTTGCGAGATTAATTCTTGAAATGATTTGGTTTTTGTTTTCCCTGAGCTGACTCAGTTGCGCCATCAGCCCGTCCAAATGCTGCTGCTTTCGCATCCTGGATCTCCTCGCCGATTCCCTATTCGATTGCATTCGTTTTCTTTTCCTTTCGTCCAGCAATTGCCTCAGCTCTTCTTCAGAACCAGAGCTCTGGTTCTGAACCACAATCTGAGATAATGAACCTGAAGAATTCCCACTACAACAGTCCATAACAAATACAAAACAACAACAACAACAACACTTAAATGACTATTATATTTATATATAAATATATATAGATTGAGATTTCTATATTTACACTTGATTGATAGACCCAGAAGCTAAATTCAGGGGGGTTTTGATTTTTTAGGAATATATAAGAAGAGATAAAACTAAAAATATACTAGAATGGGAGTGAGGGGAAATGGTTCATGAGAAGACGTAGAACCAGTGGAGGAACACGACGGAGAAAGACTGAACTAAATGGGTACGGCGGCGGAGAGAAGAGCTTATGATGAAACCGGACCGGAGGATTTCACTGAGAACTGGAGACATCAATCTCAAGCGTTAACGATAAGATTTCCAGCATCTATATCAACGAGACAAATGGGATGTCAGGGAAGAGAAAAGAAAGAAGAATCCGCCGGAGGAGAGGGAGAGAGGTCGGAGAGGAAATGGGAAGGGAAGGGAAGGGAATTTGAAAGTTGCGAGGAGGCAATATATAGAAAAAGGAGGGGTAGAAAGAGAAGGAAATGAAAAATGAAGGGTGGAAAAGAAAAGGGGAAAGTGTAAGAGGGGCATCGGAATGGGAATCAAGTGAAGATGGGGGAGGGAGAGGGGGAGGACGGTGATTGGGCGTGTGCGGTGCAGATGGATTATTCACAACCCTCCAATTCCCTTTGGACTTTCTTGATTTAGCCACAATTCTCAAGTGGAATGAAATAAACAAATAAAGGGTTTTAAAGGCATTCAATATAGGTTTCCAAAAAACACAACCTCTTGCTCAATTATTGCAATGGGATGGTGAAAGTTTAGGCGGTGGTTGCAAGGTTTGATTTTGAAACAGTGCAAAAGGCTGTCTCAAAAGAGCAGTATTCCCCACTATGTGTAGTCAGCATATGTGGGTAAGAAATGTGCCGTTGTTGTATAAAAAAAAAGCTAAAAAGATAGTGCAAGAGGACATGGCAAAGGGTCATAGGGGGCAACCTTAATGAGTCTCCAGTGCCCTAAAGAACTGGACAAATCTGCATGCATAGGCCACCCCCTTCCTCTTTATAAAACTTTATTTCCCAGCTTTATGAGAATTTGAATTCAGGAAATCGAGGCCTTTGGTTTGGTTTAAGAGGAAAGTTAGTGAAGTGGGATTCTCAAAACAGATTCCTTTCCTTCTGGAAGGATGGTTTTGGAAGAACCAACGAAAATGTTTGGTTTGTGATCGTCGCAGGGGTGTTGTTCTGCGCTGGAATTTCAGGGCCACCATGAAAGGGATTGAGAGCGACACAGACACTTCTTATTGTTACCTCTCCAAGTTCAGGAAAAAGTTGTATTGTAGCTCCATTCAACTATGCCTTTTGCATGTGAGATGGACTATCAGCTATGCCTTTCATTCCGTTCCGTACGTGTCGCCCTCAAGCTCATGGTTTCAAAATGAGATCTCACAATCCACCATTTGGGATCCAGCGTCCTCATTGCCCGTGTCTTCTGGCTTTGGTACCATTTGTAACAGCTTTTCCTTAAAAGGGTTTCCCCTCAGAGTTTTAAAATGCGTCTGTTATAGAGAGGGTTTTGCCCTACTCCGATCAATGGCTCATATCTCTGATACCATTTGTAACAGTCAATGTCCACTGTTTGCAGATATTGTCCGTTTTGGCTCGTTATATATCGTCGTCGTTTCATGGTTTTAAAAAGCGTATGCTAAAGAGAGATTTCCACACCCTATAAAGAATGTTTCGTTCTACTCTCTAACTAATGCTAGTGACTATTTGCAAAGTCGATGCCAGAAGAAAAGATGGGAGGTGAAATTAAGGCATGTGGGTCAAAACGAACACTCCTTTGAAAAGGAGGCAAAATAATCCACCAAGGTGTTTTCAAGAATGTGCTCTCAGGTCGTGCTTTTGTAAAAGCCGGTGTTTGACTGTCGTCCATTTCACTATATTTTTCTTTTCCCAGATTTTTATTTGTATCATTGGAGAGATATCGACAACTTTTTTCTCTTTTCTTTTTCTTTTTTTAAATTATATGCTTACAAGACGTGTTGCAGGGAATCCTAATTTTGCTTTGCAAGTAGGCCTCAGAATCACATTCCTTAATTTTATTTTTGGCATCCGTTTATTCCGTTTCGGTTCAGTTTTTGGTCCAAAAGCTGTTGACATTCGTACTTCCAACAACCAATTTTAAATCATATATATATTTCAAAAAACATATATAATTTTTAATTTGATGATGGAATTCCGTTTAAAAAGAACTCTCATAGCCATTTTTATAAAGCAACAAGGGGGAAACTTAGAATTAAAGAAAGCAGCAACAACAACCCATCAATCTAATAATAATAAAAGGGTATTGACTCTAAAGCAAAGGTGCCCTAGCAGTCTAGCACACCCCCATAGAACCGTGGGGGTTTGAGATTTACGGATGTTCAACCAAGTTCTTGCCATTTTCCAATTCACCCTATTTAAAAGGACCAATCTGCCAAATTTTCCAATGGTTTAGTTTGTGGGCTTGTAGTTGTCCCAATGCTTCAGTTCACGGGCTCACTATGGTAAAATGGGCCGGGAAAGGTTTTAAATTGTCGGCCCAATTTTCTTTCGTTGGTCACGTGATTTTATTCTGACGTCTGCTGACGTGGCAAACAGCAAGTAGGTTCGAGGCTGCTTTCTTACCGCGGGAGTGATCAAGAAGTCTCTCATTTGGTTTTCCTTCGCGCCCGTTGTCTCTGCGAATCGGGGAAGATACTGATTTTTTACATCCTCGACACGGTTGCTGAGTAATTGGCAATGATTTCGCAGTTCTTCGTGCTCTCGCAGAGAGGCGACAATATTGTATTCCGAGATTGTAAGTTTTTTTTTTTTTTTTCCAGATCTGTTGTGTTTTAAAGTTTTCTCCTACCGTCATTGAATTGCAACGGTTCTCGTTTCGATTCTCTTACTGTTTTCTTTCACGTTATCTATTCTGAATCAAAGCGGTGTTATGTTCCATGAAAGACTAAAGCCTTGTAATCTATTTGTTTCGAGGATGCTATTTTTGTTGTTTGAACTGACGTACTAATCAGAAATTAGCGCTATGTCAGCTTATCAGTATAATATTCGTCTACTATTTAATACTGTGAATGATTAAGATTTCGTAAATTTGCCGTGGTTATTGTTAAATGCATGTAGATCGTGGCGAAGTACCGAAAGGAAGTGCTGAGATCTTTTTTCGAAAAGTGAAATTCTGGAAAGAAGACGGAGAAGGAGATGCGCCACCTGTCTTTGTAGGTATTTTTTTTGTGTTGACTGCGTGGTAGTCTACAGGCATTTAGTCTGCTGCATACTCGCTGGAGTGTTAGAATCTGGAAATGCAGATTCAAATCCAAGACAGTTGTTAGACTTCTGTTTATGATTTCCTCAATAGACTGGAGTGTTCCCTGCCTTCTGCATCGTAGCTATCATGATATCTATGATATATTCGTGCATCTGTTCCCTGCATTGCACCTGCTTTTGTTGTAGGCTATTTACTGTGTCTTCCGCATTGGACATTGAGTGCAATGTATGCGGAAATGGCTGTTACAAACCATTAAGTTTTGTGATTTTCTTAATTTGCAGTGAAGTAATAACCCTTGCCTACTGTCTATATCTATTATTGAATCAATGATATCTTTCTGCATCTATTTCCTGGATTTCACCAGCTTGTGCAGGGCTTGGACTTTGTGTCTCTTAATAGGACATTGAGTATAATGTATACCGAAACATTCGTTATAATAAACATGAAAGTTTTATGCAGTAGAGATATTGGATTGTATGCTTCTTGATGTAGATATTGACTTCCCTTCTTGATGAAATATTTTGATTATACAATTTCTCTCATATATTTTAAATATTTACATTTCTTTTTGGCGGCAGAATTTGGATGGTGTAAACTACTTTCACGTGAAGGTTGTAGGACTGTTATTTGTGGCTACAACAAGGATTAATGCATCGCCTTCTCTTGTTCTTGAACTTCTTCAAAGAATTGCACGTGTGATCAAAGATTACCTTGGGGTTCTCAATGAAGATTCTCTCCGGAAAAACTTTGTTCTTGTGTATGAGTTGCTGGATGAAGTTATTGTAAGTTTGTTACCCTATCCCCTTGCAGGATTTAACAAATTAACTGCTTGTTTGCTCTACATTTCTGTGTTGCAAATCATTTATTTTTTGCTTGCTAGTGGTTAACCTTTTCTTTTAAATGCCTCGTGGCCCTAGTGTATCTGTTTAGAAAATATGATATTTGAGAGTAACATACTAAATTTTAAACATGTGCATCTTGTTATATGGTTTTCATTTGGTATTAGGATTTTGGTTATGTACAAACAACTTCAACTGAGGTTCTGAAGTCATATGTATTTAACGAGCCACTTGTGGTTGATTCTGCACGCCTGCCTCCCCTTGGTCCGGCTTCCATTTTTGTGGTATTTCCTATACTATGTGACAATCTTTCTCAAGTTTTATGCCTTAAATATTTCTTCAGTGGACTTTCTCTACTTGTCTCTTTGAAGCAAGGGAGCAAGCGGATGCCAGGTACAGCTGTCACCAAGTCTGTGGTTGCAAATGAGCCTGGAGGTAGAAAAAGAGAGGAAATTTTTGTTGACATAATCGAGAAGATCAGTGTCACATTCAGCTCAAGTGTGAGTATTTCTTGTTATTTCTTTACATCTTCCAATATTCTTCTTTGTTATCTTCAACTCAGTTAAACTTATCAGAAAATTCATATTGATGTTTTTAACATACATATAATGCAGAGTTGTTGACTGGTCTATTTTAAATTTACTTTTTATACAGTAGCATTCGCTGCCTGCCTAGTTTTGACTGCTGCAATTGGAATGAGAAAGGAGATTTTTCATGTGGTTTTCTAACTCACGTACAATGGATGGACAATCTTTTTTCTTTTCTTAACTGTTCATTACCTTCTCAAAAAATTTGGGTGAATAAAAGATGCACCCTGCACAATTCTATCTGAGTACGTCCTTGGTGACCCCTGATTGAAAAGCTTTTCTGTGCACCTCAATAGAATAAGTGAACTTATCTAACAATGTGTTGTAATGGTTCATGCTAAATGTATGTATGTTTTTTGCATCGGAATTTTCATAATGAATTATCATTTGTTGACTACAGGGTTATATACTTACTTCGGAGATTGATGGTACCATTCAAATGAAGAGCTATCTTACGGGTAACCCAGAAATTCGTCTTGCTCTTAATGAGGATTTGAGCATTGGAAGAGGTGGAAAGTCAATATATGGTAAGGTTCTGTATTCCGTTAGGGTATTGATTATTAATGTATATTCGAGAAGTGATTTAAGAGAGTATGAACTTCGAGTCTTGAGTTACCTTCATTCGTTGCTTTGTGTATTTTTATTTGTTCAATTAGAGGGGAGATGATTGAAGTCTGTTCCCTCGTGAACACATATGGATAAAGTTTTTATCTATTTAGTCTCTTTTTTTTTTTTTTTTTTTCTTTTTTTTTTTTTGAGTGCTTACTATTTTTCTCAACCTAACAATTTTTTGGGACTCATCCTGCTTCAACCCATGGTGACAGATTATAGCAGTTCATCTGGTGGAGGAACAGTTATCCTTGATGATTGTAATTTTCATGAATCTGTGCATCTTGATAATTTTGACATTGACAGAACTTTGGTCTTGGTTAGTAAAAAAAATACACAAGTTATTTGCTTTAGCTTACTTGTGAATTGAGACTCTTTCTTGATTCAATTTTTAAAGGTACCACCAGAAGGTGAATTTCCTGTCATGAATTATCGAATGACTCAGGAATTCAAGCCTCCGTTTCGTATTAATGTCTTAATTGAAGAAGCAGGGTCTCTTAAGGTTGAAATGATTTCCCTCCTGTGTGTTAACATTTTTCATGATTTTTGTTATTGAAAATTACTTATTTCTTTCAGGCTGAAGTAATTCTTAAAGTTCGTGCTGAATTTGCCTCCAACATCACAGCAAACACAATAAATATTCAGATGCCACTGCCAACTTTCACAACAAGGTATGTGTAGTGTGTAGCATATAAAAAGTTCGTTCGTAAATGGCTATCATTTTTTGTTGTGGTTTGAACTCATTTCTTGGAGTTCAGTTGACTAATCTCCGCGACTTTTATCATTCTTCTAAATTTCTCTTATATTTATGACCTTTCCAGAGTCAGCTTCGAGTTGGAACCCGGAGCAGTTGGAAATACAACTGATTTTAAAGAAGCGAACAAGAGACTTGAATGGGGTTTGAAGAAGGCAAGAAATTTCCCTTAACTTTTTCTCTCTTAAACGAGATTTTTTTTTTTAAAAAAAGAAAAATTGTCAATAATTTTAGAGAGCCTGTGGCAAGTTATTCTGAGCATATTCTCTTGTCTCTTTACTTCCATTTTTATTCAATGAATTTTCAATTTATACATTAATCTACTAATACTTCGCAAGTTCCCTGCTCCCTTTTTGCCACTCCTGTCGTTTTTTCTCGTTAATTATTGGGGCATAACAAGATGCCAGTCCCTTGTTCTCTTATCATTAGATGTCTGCATTAAAATTATTGTTACTAATAGGCGTTACATGGCAGATTGTTGGTGGATCTGAACATACTTTGCGTGCAAGGCTCACATTTTCACAAGAATCACATGGTAAATATGTTGTACATCGATGAATCAGATATTTTTCTTAGGAAGTAAATATATGCATTTAATATATATTTTTAATGGCAGGAAACATCGTGAAAGAAGCTGGACCTGTTAGTATGACGTTCACAATTCCCATGTACAATGTTTCAAGGCTTCAGGCATGTTATCTGATAAACAGAATCAAGTCATCTCCCTATGATCATCTCATTTGGTGCTAACTTCTTCCCTTTTTTTTTACGCGCAGGTTAAGTACTTGCAGATTGCAAAGAAGTCTAACACCTATAATCCATATAGGTGGGTAAGATATGTTACGCAAGCAAATTCATACGTCGCTCGGTTGTGATTGTGAATGTAAACTTCCTCAATCTTGATTCTCTCTTTTATTATTTTGAGCTGTACCATCGGTAATCAAAATAAACACTTGCATATGCGGAATTATTTCTATCCTTTTGTGAAGTATTGCGTATGGGTATCCACCCTACATGTGCATCTCTCAGGATAACTGGTCTACAATGTCCATAGTGGAAAGCTTAAAGTCGTCGATACGTCAAACTGCATTCTAAAATAATTAGGAAACTACGGCTTATGGGCTATTTATACGTTCAGCCGGATGGCCCATATTCTAGTAGTTGGACAGGTCAGTGCTCTGAAATTTACTTCGTTGTTCTTAGTTTGAACTTTTTAATTTAATGATGATTAAGTATTAGAATCTAAAGTAATGAGTTTCAACATTTATACTGATTCTTTCTTCAATTCATAGTCTATTTGTAGGATTTATGCAAATATTTGGGTCCACAAGTGGAGGTTTTTTTTGTTGAGAAAATGTTGAATATATTGAATGGAGTTTAAATTATTGGTTCAAGTTGTTTAGTTTAATAGCGATAGATGAAGAGAAAAGAATAGAAAGAAATGACGTAAAAAGTAATAATGGCGAATTAACTAAAATGAAGAAAAACTACAAATGGACAAATTCAATGTTGAAGGGACTTGATGGGTAATATCTTTCTGCTAGTGTATAAACATAAGTTGGGGTTAATCGCATGCATAGAAGAATATTGAATGATGCGTTATGAATAGAGCCCCTGGTTTTATCTGTTCTTTCTTTGAACAGGACAATTCACTCTGAATAAATGTCGATTAGGAATAAGATGCATATGCAATAGCAAAGTACATTGGAGAATTGTTTTCATAGCCTTAAATTTTTATATCGATTTCACTTTCACTTCCTACGGATACGATAAGATATTTTCACTGCTTGGTGTGGATAGCCAAAAATGGGAGTCTCATCATTTCAATCACCAAAAAGTTGATTGTTCCTGAAAAAGTCGATTAGAGTCCAGCGTTAATCTATGATATGTGTTATATTTCAAGTCAAATACAATGAATTCGTTCATTTCTATAGAAAGATGAGCATTTTCTGACCGTGAATAAACCTTTCAAATCATGAAATTTTGTTGTTGGCTAAGTATAAGATTTCATTTCATTGGCCTAGCTGGCCTTGGCATCGTAGGTTCGTAGCTTTGGATAAAGAAGGCGAATAATTTAGCTTGCTAAAATTAGACATTGATGGTAGCCAACGGACTTTGAATGACGAAGACGACCGCTCTGATTTGGTTTGATTATTGTAGGGGTATCAAGACCGTGGCTATAAAGTTCCATTTTATTTGGGAATTGTAGGGGTCCAATTTATTGGTTCTCACCTTGTTCCACGTGGATAGATGAGTTGTAGTAGATCTTCGTGTAAAAAATTGTACTATTTTCTAACGGGTAAAAGAAGAAAAAAAAAATCATTTGATTGAAAGGAAAAAACAAATTTAGCACGTACAATAAAGAAGTAATAAATATAAATTAACATTATATTGTAATTATAGTCATTTCTATATAAAAAATATATATATATACCATACTTGGGCACTGTGGAAATCATTGGGGATTTCCTTGATCTGTTTTATTGTGTTTATTAGTCCCATTTAATTTTATGAACAAGTTACGGGTTGAGAGAAGCTTGTCAAAACTTGTGGCCAAAAACAAAAATTCGTGGCTATAATAATTAGACAAGGCATCTAATCTAATCATGCAAGTCCTTATGACAAGATTTTATTTTCATTCCTTGGGAAGACTAAGGAACGATTTCACTTGGTGTGGACCACTACACAAAAGTTAAAGTGAGAGTCAATTAAAATTGATACCAAAAAATCTAACTAAAAAAAAAAAGTTACTTTCTTTGACTCATAGCCACAATTTTTATACTTGATTACCATTTAGGGTTTACTATAGAGATGCTTTTTTAAAAAAATCAAAAAGTAATAAGATTGTGGTTAATTATTTCTAGTTTTATTTTTTATTCATAAAATACTAAGCTTGTTTAGCAATATTTTGGTTTTGTTTCATAATCTACTTCTTAAAAGGAATTTAAATTTAAAAAGAATTCTAAACACTAAAAAAAGGATGCTAATAATAATATAATTTTTTTAAAATATATCTTATTTATTTATAATTTGGTTAATGGATTTGAAAATTTATCTAAAGGATGAATAAATAGATACCAAATCACCTTTATTTAAAAATTAAAAAAAATAAAAAATAAAAAAATAAAACCATTGTTCACGGAAAATGTAGTTTTATAGTTT
This sequence comes from Cucurbita ficifolia, assembly GCA_033971965.1. Lineage (NCBI taxonomy): Eukaryota > Viridiplantae > Streptophyta > Magnoliopsida > Cucurbitales > Cucurbitaceae > Cucurbita > Cucurbita ficifolia. The sequence continues at coordinate 596,440 of CM066970.1, forward strand.
CAAATTTTAGTATTCAAACATAGGAAGCAAATCGAACACACTGTGACCATAAAAATACGATCTTTGTTCAAAAGAATAATAACAATAACCTAAAATTTGAGCGAAGTTGGAACCATAAGAGAGGTGAAAAATATGAACGTTAATTACTACTTTTGCCACCCAACACCATAAAAGCCCTCGACATCCCCATTTCTTGTCTTCCAAAACAAAACCAGGAAATCAATGGCAGAGGGCCTCGTAATAAAAGGTGAGCAACTCCCAAAGTGCGAGTATCGAAACGACCCCGTTTTGATCAAACCAAGCAGCGAAACTCCGAAGCACATTCTTCCACTTTCCGATGTGGACGATCAAGCATTCCTGAGATTTTCGATAAAGTGTGTTTTGGTGTTCAGAGGATCGATGGAAGCAGAATGGTTGAAATGCGGTCTTTCGAGAGTTCTAGTGGATTATTATCCTCTGGCTGGGCGGCTCAGGACTTGTCCCCAACACCTTCACAAGCTTCAAGTTGATTGCAATGGAGAGGGCGCTTTGTTTGCTGAAGCCTTTTTGGACGTCCACTCTCACCATTTTCTCTCGTCTTCTTCCAACCCAGACGCCTCTTGGTCAACCCTTTTGTATAAGCCTAAGGTGGATGCCCTAAATTTCTCCCAACTCCCTCCTCTCCTTCTTCAGGTTATTTTTCTTTCTTAATTTTTAATATTATTTTCAGTTATTGTTCTATAAATTGTAATATTTTGCTCAATAAAACAATTACATAACGTAATATTTAAAAATTAAAAATTTTCAGGTTACCTATCTCCGGTGTGGAGGCATGATTCTAAGCACGGCAATCCATCACTGTTTATGTGACGGCATCGGAACGTCTCAATTTCTGCATGCCTGGGCCCACATAACTTCCCAATCACATCTCGCCCCTCTACTAACCCCACCGTTCCACAGCCGCCACGTGTTATCTCACCGAGGCCCCACCAGAATCCACTGCGCTCACCCTCAGTATACCAAAACCCCACGCGCCAACTGGGACGTCGACATCACCAAGTCCCTCCAATCTCAGCCGTTGATCTCTTCTTCCTCGATCTTCACCACTTCTCAAATCCTCCGCCTCAAACCGTCGTTCAACTGCACCACATTCGAAACCCTTGCTTCGCACACGTGGCGCTCTTGGATTCGTTCGCTCGACCTCCCTCCTTCGCTCCACGTCAAGCTCCTTTTCCCTGTAAATATCCGCAACAAACATGTCCCCAAAATCCCTCAAGGCTATTACGGAAACGCCTTCGTTCTTGGATGCGCTGAATCTTCTGTTAACGAATTGACCATCGCAGAAGACTTAAACGGCGTCGTTCGCTTGGTGCAGAACGCGAAATCGATCATCGATGACGATTACATAAAGTCGACGATCTTTCAGCTGGAGGACAAAAGCCTCCAAGCCGACTTGTCGGCCAGTCTGGTTATATCGGACTGGTCGAAATTGGGTTTACAGTACTTGGATTTTGGGCTTGGGAAGCCTCTTGTAATGAGCCCTTTGTCCAGCGATGTCTTCTGCTTGTTTCTGCCGGTGATCGGAGATGTTAAGGCCGTGAGAGTGCTCGTGTCGGTTCCGGTGAATGTGGTTGAGAAGTTTGAATATTACATGACCGGAGAGTACTTTTCCGATGGAGAAACGAACGTTTGAAAGCAGGCCCACATCCTCGGCCCAAATAAGATACGAATGGGCCTTACAATGCTGATCTGACCTTCCCAATAGGCCCAAAAGGTTTGCGGCCTTTTCAGGAGTGACCTGAATAATTACCGCGGTAAAATTAATGAGTTGTTCTTTTTACCACGTCTAATTATCAGTTCAAGAAGTACGAATCTCAGTGTAAATTTTTCCCCATATGGAGTCCTTAACCTACAAAGATTCAACTCAAAATGAGAAGTAAGCCACTTGGGAGAGAATCTTGAGAGAGATATATATTTTTCCGGAAAAGAAAAAAAAAATAGTTATTTTTATTTAAAATCAATAATCTTATATTTAAAGCAAAAATTAGCAAAATGAACCCACCTTATATTTATAAGCACATAAAGATAAGATGGAGAAGAGAATTAGAGCTAATAATTTGTATTTATGAAAAACAGACAAATGAATAAACCAAAAAAATTACAAAGGTCAACTTGTATAGTTTATAAATGGAAAAAGGGGGAAACATTATAATTTAATGTAATGTTTCTTTATAAATAAATGAGAATGGAAAAGAAGACAAAACTTCTGTTCATAGATGCCCCTTTATTCTCTGTCTGTGTTTGCTGTGGTGTACCGCACCATTCCAGATTTGTTTTTAAGGAACCACCGTTTTCTTTCAACTCTTCTGCCATTAATGGGTAAAGCTTTTTTTCTTTTTCTTTTTTTCTTTTCTTTTTTAGAACTTGGAAAATAAGAAGAAAAATAAACACATTGTCTGTACCATACTTGGTTAAGAAAAGACACTAAAACATTCCCAACATCCCCACGTTTCTTTCAATAATTACTATCAAGAAATAAATTTTAAATTACCAATTTTCCTATTTTCTTTTTTATGAAAATAAAGTATACTTTGCATTGTTTAATATGAATCATAATTTATCACAAAATATATGAATTAAGAAAAGATGATAAACTATGTGAAATAAAAATAAAATAAAAGGACTTACTGCATATGAGTGAGATATTTTATACCGCTCAAAAAAAAATGATATACTAATAAATAAGGTTTTTTGGATTGAAGATTGTTGGGATGAGTTCAGATTGACTATTAAAGAATAATCATGAATTTATAAGTAAAGAATATATTTTCACTAATACGAGATCTTTTGGAGAAACCAAAATCAAAGTCTGAGATCCCACTTCAATTGGGGAAGAAAATGAAGCATTCTTTTATAAGGGAGTGGAAACTCTTACCTAATAGACACGTTTTAAAAACTTTGAAGAGAAACTCGAAAGAGAAAGCCCAAACAGAACAATATTTAGTAGCGATGGGCTTGGGCTGTTACAAATGGTATCAGAGCTAGACACGGGGCAATGTACCAGTGAGGAGGCTGAGCCCGGAAAGGAGGTGGACATGAGGTGGTATGTCAGCAATGATGCTAGCTCCAAAAAGGGTGGATTGTGAGATCCTACATCGACTGAAGAGAAGAACGAAGCATTTTTTATAAGCGTGCAAAAACATCTTCTTAAGATATGTTAAGACAATATTATACTATTAAGAGAGTCCTATTATCCAACATTTTTTTAATGTATAAAATAGTGTAAAAAGGAAGGGAAGGGGGGAGAGTATGGCCGCGGAGCATTTATAAGATTTTTGCCCTAAATTTTAGAAAGCAAATATTCTCCTGTTCCAATGTTTTGTCTTCTTCTTAAAAACCCACCTTTACATCTCCCTACTTTAAAGTTAAACCCTTCTTTTAAGGGCTGTGCCACAAAAAGACTAAAAAAAAAATATCAGATCTTTAATTTTTATTATATTCAAAGTGGAATATTATTATTTAGGTAGCGTTGTCAACGAGTTAACAATTATTTTAAATTAAACTCATTATTTACCATGAATTCCTTTCTTATGTAGATCTCAACTTTCCAAAAGTATATTTTAAATTCTTACCCAAATTTCAAACATTCTTTCTAAACCCTTCTAGAATTCATTTCTGGTAGTAATCTAAAACGTTTAATTTTCAAGAACGGAATCATTATTAAATGGACTAGAAAATAATAGGACATTTTATGTCCTGCACGCTCACACACTTATAAAAAGCATCTTCCTGCCAGAAAGAAGAGACATCTAAAAGCTTGGTGGTACTAAGGGTTACTGTTGCTGTAATTTCTCATAGAAAGGAGCTAAAAGATGAATAAGTAAAGAGCGAAAAGTTACCACTTTGAAAACCCTTCACAATAAGCATAACCCCAATTAAAAAGATAATTAACTATTATTTAATGTTGAAAACAGATTATTATAATTAATTTAGGGAGAGGAATCTTTCCAGGACACCAGATCGGAAAGTGGGGTTAAAGGATAGGAAGGTTTTTAATGCGACTTACATACATTCATATATATATATATATATATATATATATATATATATATATATATATATATCGAAAAACAGGCAGCTTTAGTGGGAATGAATGTTTTTTTTTTAATTAATTAATTAATTTCTTTTTAGTATAACAGGAGAAGTTGCTGCTAAGATAAGTAAAGGGGCAAAAAAGGTAAGAAGATCAATATAAAAAGAAGAAAAGCTTTAAATAAAAAATAAATTAAAAAGAAAGAAATATAAATAGTCAAATATATAAAAATACTATTTAATGAAATTAAGGCTTACTCTCATCTCACATTTTTGTCTGATGTGATCCTTAGTGGGCCTTATCGAATTATTATACCTCTTTTTCTTTAACCTGAATCATATAACTTAATTTTATTTTTAATTTATTTTTGTCTTTTAATTATTAATTCCCCCTTTTTTTTTTTTTTATAATGTTTTTATCATCTAAAATGATTCGAGGAGTTGAACTAAACAGTAAACACGCAAAACTTTAAAAAATAAAAAATTGTTTTTTTTTAATTCATTTATATTTTACATTGTAAATCTTTAAATAAACATATTTGTTGACATTTCATTGCAACCAAAAGTGCTTCTACTAATTACAATTATGTTATTAGAAGATTTTCAATCAATCGATTCAAACTTCGAAAGTCACTCGTAGAATAATCTCTCTTATTTTTTCAAAAAGTGTATTTGTAATAATCAAATTTTTAAATATGGTTATTATTTATTAACATTTAAAATCATAAATTTTATAAAGATATCTATATAATAAATAATCCCTTCTATCGTCGAACTAAAAAATCACATGAAAATTAAAAGTCAACGTTAAATTATAATATATAGTCAATATATTTTTCTTAATAAAATGTTATGAGACATGGGTGTCAAAATCCAATGAATACTATCTTATCTATAATTACGGGAGTCATATGATAAATTGAAATATCTGAAATTTGATTTATCTCGGTTATTTTATTGAATAAATAGGTTAGACAGTAATAAATATGCTGCTTGCCATTTAGGTGGTATATGGGTGTGACAAAATTCAATATTTTCTATGAAATCATCATCAAGGCTTCGAACCCAAAGGGTTTTAGCTCCATGGCCCCTCATGCCTCCACACGGACCAAAATAGCATAAATTTGGTGTCCTCTATTTAAACTTTATTAATGTCTGCTTATTAATTAAACTTTATTAATGTTTCGAGTTGATTGTTCATAGAATATGGTTATTTCTCGAGAGAAGTGAAGATAGACGTTGGTGGGGAGCAGGAAGTTACCATTATAAAGCTTCCACTTTTTGCCGATAAGTTTAAATCAGAAAATTCTACTAAATGCGTTAGTCAAAATTGCCTTCAAAAGTTGCTGTGTCATCCAACCCACAATTTATTTTAGATCAAATTAATTCTCTCATTTTCTTATTATCTCAATATATATATATATTCATTCGTAGCAAACGTGGCATTATCTTCTTTGAGCTTCCCAAAACTACGTGGTATCTCACACTCCATTCATACGACTTCATTGACACACTGTCCGATGTCTGACTCGGTAACATTTGTAACAATTCAAGTAAACTTCTAGTATATATGATTCTCTTTAAGCTTTCTCTTTCAAATTTCCATTCAATCCAAAGCTAATGTGAGATTTCCGTTATTTTGGTTTTAATTTTTGAAAATGGAAAAAATGGAAAAAAAGAATTATATAAATAATCCAAAGCTAATTTTGAAATTAATATGATTAGAGGGGAGAATATGGTTTTTTTTTTAAAATAATTTTTATCATAAAATTGCAGTCTGACAAAATTTGATATTTATTTCGGCGTTCAAGGCTAGACTTTGACGTGGCTTGAGGGTTGCTGGGAAAGAACTACTTTTAATGCATGCTACTAACAATGATGACCATGGGACACTCTTACAGAACATAACATGAGGCCTTTGTGGATAATAAAATTATGTCCCCATAATTCCCAATCTTCAACTTCAAAGCTCCACAATTATATCATTAAAAACACAAAAATATATATTTATATATATTATCCCTTCTCAAGCCTTGGGATGGAAGGCAGCTGGGTTTCTTAATCAGATGGGAGAGGAAGTAATCATGTTCCTGTAATTGCAGATAATTAAAAGCCCTAATTCAAAGAAATATAATAAAATAATTAAAGTTACTCAGAGGGGTATGGGGATGAACAACCCCACGCTCTCTCTCTCTCTTTCTTTCTTTTCAAGGCTACTTTAGTAAGCCAAATATTAATAATAATAAATATAAAAAAAAGGGGAAAGTTTGGGTAAAAGCAAAATATGATGTGTTGGTTTGTGTTGCCTGGGAATTTGGCTATGGCTTGAGATTCTTAACGCTTAGAACAAAGCTATACTACTAGGGGGCCGCCCTTCCTTCAGCTGCTACTCGTTTTTAGTCTTGATTGCTCATCATCTTCTTCTCTTCTTGGGATTTTCAAGCTCCCTTTTTTCTTTTTTTTTTTTCTTTTTTTTTTAATTTTATTTTTAAATTGTTTATATATATATATATATATAATATTTATTACTTATCAACTTCAGTGGTTGTGTATATGGATTCTGCGGCTAATCTCCATCAGCTTCAAGAACAGCTTCTTGTTTCTTCTTCTTCGTCTTCGTCTTCCTCTTTGCCCGTCATTTCATCGTGTTTAGGGCTCGGAAGCAGCCATGGCTGGACTCCAAACGTATCCCCGTAAGTTTACTTTGATTTATTATATGCTTTTTAAACAGCAATAATTGAGGTATTTCAGCTTGATTAGGGTTTCCAAGTTTTTTGTTTGTTGCTGTTGTGTTGTGACAGGAATAATAATAGTTGCAACTACAACCCAAGAATATTCAATGGATTAACCTCGTTTCCAAGTAGATCAGATTGTGGGCAGAAAAATACAAACAGTTCTTCAATGCTTCAAGATTTGGGGTTTCAATGGAGTGGCGCCGTCAATACAGGGACCTTTTTCACTCAATCTCTCCACGACCCACAAGCTGGAAAAATCAAAGAGGAAATTTCATCTTTCCCCAAATTCACTCAAATCTCGAACAACCCTTCATCTACAAATCAAGATTTCCATCATTTTCCTTCTACAAATCAAGTAAGGAATAATAGCAACAATGATTCGGATCTTAATGACCTCACCAACAAGCTCTTGATCAAAACCCTCATTTCATCCGGATGTCAAATCAACGGTGGTGATCCTACCAAACCAAACAGAGCCCATTTCCCTCAAATATACCCTAGTATTAATGTCTCTAATTGGAACCTCTCATCTCCGGCGCCGGCGTTCTCAAATTCCTTAGACTTGAACTTACAAACCCCGGCCGATATGTTGCTCTCCGCCGCCAATTTCAGCCACTCACCGGATAGTTTTGGTTCTTTTAAACAAACACTTTCCGATTTTCAAGATCAGATGCATCCTCCGCCGGCGAGCCTCCCATGCATTCCAAATAAAGTGAGTTTTTTTTTTACCCATTTTTTTCAAAAGTTTGATCTTTTGCATTAGAGAATGCAGTATGGAAGGTATTTTCAGCTTTATACATTTGTAATTGTAAATGCATCTGCCTGAATCAACTACTTTTACTTTCCTTTTCTTTTCTTTTCCATCCCTTAAACGCTGATTTGTCTTCGCTCCACTTTTTTCTTTTTCTTTTTGGATTCTTAAAGAGAAAACCCTTCAGCACTGAAGCAACCGAACCTAAACGACCTTGTAACTCCATGGAGCCCAGCCTGAATCAACAATCTCCTCCTCTTAAGAAATCGCGATTGGACTCACGCGCTTCTTGCCCTCCATTTAAGGTTAGAAAAGAAAAATTGGGTGATAGAATTGCAGCCCTCCAACAATTGGTCGCACCCTTTGGCAAGGTAATTATTTAACACATAATATAACGTTTATTTAATAATATTTTAAATAAATTTCAATGGTTAATTAATTGATGTAATAAATTATGAATGATCTGACCCACTGGGATTTTTGAATGAACAATCCTAGATACTTCATAGAGTTCTAGGTTGCTCTTTCTAGGATTGGGCACTGTTTTGTTTGTTTGTTGTTCTTAGAAAAACGTAGGTTTTAGAATGACGTGTAATGCTGCTGATGTGTTGCAGACAGACACAGCATCTGTGTTAATGGAGGCCATTGGATACATAAAATTCCTTCAAAATCAGGTCGAGGTACTTCCTTTTTCCCCTTTGTTCCTTTTCTCTTCCCGTTTGAACCGGTGTCGTTTCATAGAAACTAACCCTTTAAAATTGCAGACGTTGAGCGTTCCATACATGAAGCCCTCCTCCAACAAAATCACAAAGCCGACACATCGGGTAAAAATAAATAATAATAATAATAAAGAATTTTGATTTTCTTCTCTCTGGATTTAATTTTTGTGTTATTATATTTATAGAGTTCGGTGGAGGACGGAAATGAAGAGCGGCCAAATCGAGATCTCAGAAGTAGAGGCCTGTGCTTGGTTCCATTGGGGTGCTTGTCTTATGTGACCGGCGACGGCGGCGGAATTTGGCCGCCGACTGGGTTTAATGGAGGAACTCTTGATAAATATAATTAAAATATATTTATTCTCGGATGAGTTTAAGAAAGGGTCTCTGTTAAGGACTAAGGCTCTGTGAATTAATGGAGCAAATTTGGTCGGTCTGTTTAAATCAATGGAGAGATACAGAAATGGACCAAGTTTGATCCATTAATATTAATCATTTCATGTATTGTTAATGATCCCTTGGATCAAACTTCACATCCTTATTTTGCTATCTGTTGATTATCCTATTACCCTTACTTTAATTAGTTTTGCGCCCCCTTATTTTTATTTTACTTCAATTTATATATCACTAGTAATAAAAATTTATTGTGAGACATCGTTAGAGAAGGAAATAAAATATTCTTTATAAAGATACATAAGCATCTAGCTAGTAGATGCATTTTAAAACTTCGAGCGGAATCATTATTACTTTCATATATATTAACTCAACTGAAAGAATAAACCTTCTATCTTGTCTAGTAAGCTGTCATTTTCATATATTGAATGAAGAAAAAATCGACAAGTTGAATAGGAAACCACTTGGGGTCTGAATAAGATCGGTAAAAACGACAATCCAATTAGTACAAATCCAGTTAATGTATTCTTTTATTTAGTACAAATTTGGTCGATGTCGACAATTCAATTATCCTGGAAGGAGGCCTATAAAAGGTTAGCGGAGCAATCAATCAAAAAATACCTGCTTTTGACACTACGTTGTGCCGACCAGGGATGCTACTCACGAGCTAATTAGGAATAGGTTTCAGTCACTCTTTCAATGCCATGCCATTATGGTGGCACGTGAACTACTGAATGGTGGCGGTTTGAATCCGATTGTTGGCGTGTGGAATATAAGTGCATCTAAGCACAGTGCAGCCAAGAAGGTCCAAGATTGCTTTGTCGAATGAATTGACCTTTTAATGAGCAGAAAAATGTTAGATTAGCTTTGTAGACCGTTGGGTTAGCTTGAGTTAGCTCTGCCTCAGAGTGGGAAGAATTATTACTTTCATTAAGAAACTTAAAGTTGGAATTTTGTTATGCTATGTTTTTTTAATTTAAATTATATGGACATATAATAAGATGATAAATAACATGAATTGTTCTTTATGTATCTATTAGTACTTATATAATATTGTACATTTGGAAATTTTAAATTTTCTAAAACATAAATCCACTTATCAATACTCTAGATTAATTTATGATTATATCAGTAACAATTAAAAGTGATCATAATTTTTAAAAAAGGATCAATAATTATATATAAAAAAAAGAATATTCTGTTAAAAATAACTATGATAAATGGATGATTATGAGCACATTCAGTGTTCTCCTGCATGTGGATTAACGTTTTTATAAAGTCTAATTTGCAAATATTTTATTCCCTCTCTATATATAATTGGAATATGCATGTATTTCAAGAACTTCCAGACTTGTAATTTAAAAGTGGATATTTGATTAGCTGTTTTAGGAGATTTGTTAAGCTTAATTTCAATTTTAATTAAATTTATCTACTCGTTTATTACAAAATTACAATTAATTAATTTTTGCTTGACTAATATATGTTATTAGAAAAAATTAATGTACAATAAAAGAGATAAGAAAGTCAATTATTAATATCACGTCCACTTGAGCTGTCACCGCCAAAGTCTTTGGGACAAGATATTTTTAGGAGAAGTGGAAGAGAAAATTGATATTTTTAGTCTACGGGGTAGCCTTATCCAAGAACGTTTCAGGACGGTTGTAATACACGTGGCGCTGATCGAACCATTTGATCTGGCCAGCCGCCGTCGACGGTAGACAACACACCCAATTTTGTCCATTGTCTTGCTCTCATCCGAAAAGGTCATAAACACCCTCCAACAGTACTGTAATTTATTTGGATGCTCGTCTTATAGAATCTTAATTAAAAAAAAATTATAAAAACTTGAGGATAAAACAAAATGTTTAAGGGTTGTAATGGCAATTTAAAATGAATTTTATAATTCAAGAGAAATAAATGAAATTTAAAATGGGCGTTTAAAAAATTGAAAAAAAGAGAACAAAAATAATATTTAAACTATAAAATTATTATTTAAAGATGTAAATTATTGTTCCCGAAAGAATAAAAGAATCAATCATTATATAAATTCGTCCTTTTCTTCCTCGATGCTTCCAGGGGCATAATGGTAATTTAGACTACCTATGAGTGAATGAATCATTATGCAATGGCGGGTGCTGTGAGCTCTAAAGTCTTCATTCACACTCCTCCATTGAAGAATCCATTTATCTTCTTCCCCGTTTGCCGTTCCTCCTTATCCGTTCACCTTGTCGGTTTTGTCCTTCCGAGTTTGTTCTTTCAATTCTCTGTCAATTTCCTTCTTCGATCTGTGTCGTTGGTAATTTGTTAACTTAAATTTAGCCATCGATTCCGTTCTTGAAATTTAGATATTTCATTCTAGAATTCCGGGATGCGGAATTGTTTTACCGGATCGAGCTGTGATCGCCGTTTGTAGCGTACTAATCGGAGACCTCTGTTACGAGTTTTTATCGTGATACGGCCTACTTTTCGTATAAAAGGTAACGGATCTTCAAATACTTCTCAGTGTTAAGACTGATGATCAAGACTCACTTTATTTCCCACCGACGATAACGATAGATATCTCTGATAGGTAATGGAAAACGTTGAATCCGACTCTAATTCATTCGAACTGATGGCTGAGACTGTTTTGATTTTCTTTGCCCGAATTTCTTCACTTCAGATTTCAGTTTCCTTTCTGTAGCGTTCACCAATTATATGCGTTCGAATCGCCAATTCCTATTTCTGTGTTTTTGGTCAGGATTGGGGATTTTGCACATTAGTTTTATCTGATCATTTGAATTTGGGTGAACTGAAGGACGCGAGATGGGGTCTTTGCAAGGACCGGTTGTTTGCCCAACCATTCGCGCCAAGCAAGCAGGATTCTGTTCTCTGCCAATCAATCGTTCTCTAATGGCTTTTAGGGTTCGAAGAGGTGAATTATGGGGTTTTGCTCGGACCAACGGTTTGCGTGCCAAGTTACCCGGTATTTCTCAGCAAGGCTGTGCTAGAAAATGCAAGACATTGTGTTGCAGCTTAAGTTCATCATCCGACGACAATGGAAGTACAGCAGAGAACTTCAACGAGAAGGATGAAGAATACGTTGAATCGAGCGTGATTGAGGCTGGTATGCTGAGCTGATGGCCTAATTCATCATGATTATGTTTTTGTTTAATGAATCGAGTGTCTATCTATATATGGTGCTATTAGCTAATTGAAATGGCCTTTGGTTTGTTTGTGCTGTATAGTTGAGGTGAAAAGTGGTGCCGATGAATTCGTGATTAAAATGAGGGATGGTAGGCACTTAAGGTGTGTTCACAACAACCCTCACGGAGGGCATTTGCCGGATTATGCTCCACATCCTGCAATTGTGTTGAAGATGGAAGATGGGACTGGTCTTCTTCTTCCCATAATCGTGTGTACGTATCGTTCGATTATACTGTCTAACGCATGCTCTTAGTGTTTTTGAATGAATTCGAACTTTTTTGCCAACATTTCATCTTTTGCAGTGGAAATGCCAAGCGTGCTGCTTATGGCTGCTATGCGAAATGTTCCAATTGTATGTTTGCATTGTTTTCTCTTGAGATTGGATATAACATTTTGGAAATGAATTTCTAACAGTTATTATTATTTGGTTCCAGGCCAGACCAACGATGTATCAAGTGGTGAAAGAGATGATTGAAAAGATGGGTTATGAAGTATGCTTTGATTCATCTCTCTTTTTCCACCTTGTCTTTTGAGTTTAAAGCTTAAGTGGGATGTGGGATGTGGACTGTTTGTAATTTTAGTCGCGAATATTTTATTTATCGATGCAGGTCAAACTCGTAAGGGTTACGAAGAGAGTGCACGAGGCATATTTTGCTCAGTTATATCTCTCAAAGGCATGTATAAGTTTCTCCCTCTGGATGCTGTACTCTTTTCTTAGATAAGTTTAAGAGATTGAGTTTTTGTGCGTTTCAGATTGGTTGTGAGACTGACTGCATCAGCTTCGATCTCCGACCTTCAGATGCAATAAACATTGCAGTGCAATGCAAGGTAACTTAAACTGTTTCGTGCTTACTTTTCTTGGTTGAGAGTAGAGACTCGGGTCAAGTGCCTCTTTTAGTGGCCGAAAGAATTGTCAAAATATTTCAGTTAGTATGTGGCGTTGAATTGCTGAAATATTTAGATGTTTTTCAAATATTAGGCATCTTGCAATTGATGCAGGTCCCAATTCAAGTGAACAAGTATCTTGCTTACAGTGATGGCATGAGAGTTGTTGAAACTGGGAAGCTGCCATCCCAGGCCCCTGCTACGGATGGCTTATTATTCACCGGAGTGGATAGGTAATAAAATATTTTGACAATTTGAGACTCCTGGTTCATTTGACAAGAGAAAATGGGATTTAATTGAATTCTTTTGTTTTCAGGCCTAATGGTCAGCCTTGTGTTGAAGCCAAAGAGTTTAATCTTATCAGGAATATGCTGATTGCTGCTGTTGAAGAGCGCTACAGAGATGCTGGTACCTATTCTGTTGTTCATTTATGATCGTTCTAAATGAGTTTTACTTCTTTGATTTAGAACAGAAGCTCCCATTCTTTAGTAATGTTTTACCAGAGTCGTTGAACATGTTGGTGTTCATGTGAAAGGTCGAAAGACCGAGAATAATTAATTGCTTAATATGGGATGACCTTGCGGGTTGTACTTGTATTGCCCGATGTTGGCTTGAATAAGGACGTATGAGAAAGAGAGGGTAAAGAGAGGCAACTAATTGGCGGGCTTGCGGAATAGTCGAAGCCATACCCAATCGAAAAAGGATGTTATCCAAACTTGACCTGTTAGAGATACGACTGTATTAAGATAGTTCCCAAAAATCATCATAGGTATCCCTTTGCTTAGACAAGTGCAATTTTAGGACAAAAACCAGCCCCATTTTGCCATTGATATGAGATTATATTCAGCGTGTGAGCTGCACAATATACATTTGGTTCTCATTGTTGGTCTGTATTTCAGCTCAATGGAGGGACAAGCTCAATCTTCTGAGGGCTAGGAGGAATTTGGCGTAAGAGGTTGGCAAACTCGTTCATTCTCTATATTCAATATTTCTATCACACTTTTTTGGTGGAATCAAGACAATATAGACTGAAAAATACTCTCTGTTTCTTCAGTTACTCCTGGAGAAAGAATACATGTACATAGAACGTAATTGTTCGGGGACGAGGTTGGTTTGCGTGGGTAAATTACATTGCCTCTCACCTCTTTCTACTTGCGTTATGTATTTAGCAAACTCTGTGAATATACGTATAGATATCTCTATATATATGTGTGTGTGTGTTTGTAGATAGAAGAACTTGGTGGTCTCAGGTCGTCAGATGTGTTCTTTGTGAAATGCATGATTTAACCAATTCCTTTGATGCTTCACAATCATGAATTTGTCAAATAAACAACATTGCTTATTTATATGTTAATCACTGCTTACATAATTTGATAGCCAAGGCTCCAATTTTCTTTTTAGTCGCTCGCCTAAATTTAGTGCAAGTTCTCCTTTAAAAATTATAGAGTGGAGAAGTAAAAAAAAACTATTTAAGAAATAAATTAATTATTTAATCTGGAGTAATTAATTTGTAATGGACACACGTTGTAAATGTGTTACTTATAATAACTAATTATTTATTTACAACTTGAAATGCATTTAAATTAATAATTTGCTTAGTTATTATCGATGTTGAGATTATTGTGTTTTTAAAATGAACTAAAAAGGGTGTGTCTGTTAATGTTGAAAGCTTCATTTTAGAAACTACTTCATATTAAAGGGACCGCTGAAATAAAAATTAGATTAAAATATGATAATCGTAATAATAAGAAATGATAAGGGTAAATTTGGAAGAGATGGAATCCCACATCGCGGAGGACCGACAAGAACTGTGTGCTTAGGTCCCCTGAGTATAAATAATGAAAATTGTTAATCTGCACGATTGGAGCGAAAAATAGAACTAGTCTTATTCCCTCCAAAATGCAAAATGCGATCCGGCATGAAGTTTTCGGCCTCGCTGTCTCTACATGTAAGGTCTGTACCATGCTTTTTGCGATGGTTATTTCTTGAAGCGTACGACATACAGTTGATGATTCTTGTTTATCGCGACGTATGAGTTTGATCGGACGACAATTTTCTTTCAAATCAACTTGGAACTGCTCCGCTTCTCTTCCGAGGTAAGTATGAATCTGTTTTTCTGTTTTTCTGTTCTTCTACTGTAACTGCGTATAAATCTCTGCGAGTCTGAGTAGATTTAGGTTCAGATTATGTCTATGTTCTTGATATTGAACATTGTGTACTTCCGCGAAGTCGATCGTAGTATTACGTGTTGTCTCGTTAATTCTGATAATCGAACATTCTTGTTCCTTGACCTTGAGAAATTATGGCAATGATATATCATCAATTTAAGAAATCCTGCTTTCCGGACTTCAATCGGATTATCGCTTGACTAGTACTGCTACTGTACTTTAGAATACTATAACTTAGAAGAGCAAAACGAGAGAAAAGAAGTTTTGATACAGATCAAAACTGGTTGATCTGTAATGGATTATGTGGAGATGTTTTCCAATGATTGGAACGGGAGAACAAAAACTAGGAGTGAAGAACTTCGATTGTCCGAAGCGGTAGAAAAGGACGGAGAATTCGAATGAGCCAAAGGTATATCTAGGCCACAGGTGCTCTCTCTTATGAACTATATTTGTCTAGTTGACAAATGTAGCCTCTTATAGTATCTTTCTTTGTTTAATACGCTAAGTGATCGGCGTAAATTTTAGAGAAAAACTTGTGAAACCTCCATTCATGATCTAAAATAGTACAGAAAAATCGATTTCCGAGATGTGGCATTTTACAGGAGCAGGGGAATATCATGCACAAACTCTGATTGCATCTGTACGATAAAAATAATTCAGCTCGGTCTATTGCTTGGAAGTTGGAATGACAAGAGAGAAACATCCGTAAATGAGAAATACGAAAGCAGAGAAGACGGAGTCTTAGACTCTTAATTCGAAATGTGAGAATGAAAATCCTAGGTAAAAAAAATTCTAGTTGATTTTAAGGGGGGTAACAGTAGCAGCAACTCTATTCTGAGGTCTGGCAGGCGAGTTCCT
Organism: Cucurbita ficifolia; assembly: GCA_033971965.1. Taxonomy (NCBI): domain Eukaryota; kingdom Viridiplantae; phylum Streptophyta; class Magnoliopsida; order Cucurbitales; family Cucurbitaceae; genus Cucurbita; species Cucurbita ficifolia. The sequence continues at coordinate 612,200 of CM066970.1, forward strand.
TGTAACGTTGTCACTCTTCATTGCCTCAACTTTATTCAATAGCTCCTCATTTTATCCAAAGACGGAATGTTGCTGAATTAATAGGTTAGTGTCTTGAAACCACTGAAGTCGCAGTAAGACATATGTAGGTGCAGATCCATGTGCTCGCGTCTCAACAATGCGGGATCCAACCGGTCCAGGTGGTTCATGGTCAATACCACTATCCGCTCGTCTCCACAGCTCGACCATAGGCCATCAATGAAGTTCAATAACCCAGACTGAGTAATCTTATTGCAACAAACAATTTGATAAGTAGCTTCCTCGATATGTCATGTAGCTTTGGATACAAAATATTTAGTTTCCTGCAGGTCAGGGACCTACCTTTTCATCATCTGCAGATTTGGATTGATTTTCTGAATCTGAACTCCTATCTGGAAGCTCAACAGAACAATCAATGTCCTCAATTACGAATATTGAACGGCCCTCTGTGCCAATCAATAATCTGCTTAAATCTGAATTGTATTGGACTTCCCTCAGATCCATATCATAAATCTTAAGCTTCAGATAGTTAGCAATGGCCGCAACTAAGTTTAATTTCCCTGTGCTTGGTGGTCCATACAACAAATACCCACGTTTCCAAGCCATTCTTACTCCTCTGTAGGACTCTTTCCTCTCATTGAACTTATTGAGATCGTCGATCAATGCCTTCTTAGTTTCAGGGTTCATGGCTATTGTGTCAAATGTTGCTGGGTGATTGAGGTCGATTGGACCCCAGTAATCAGTGCCACTATAATCTGTTGTATGGAGCTTCACGGCCTTTTTTTTCATCTCTAATGGCATTTGCTTCTCGCAGAAGATATCCTTGTGTTTCTTGTGAAAGCTTAGCTCGAACTGCCTAACATCTGTCCGCTCATGCGCATTACCATCGTGGTTCTTCGCGAAGAAACCAAAACCCACTTAAAATTGACGCCTTCGAATTTGTCAACCAGTTCTTGATTCCTATCTATGATCAAGGCCAATTGCTGCTCTTTTTCTAGCTTGTGGACCTTAAGTCCTCGCAAGGATGAAATAAGTTTTGTGCCCAAGTAAACATTTGCAGAGTCAAACATCTGGTTGGCGGTAAGCACATCAAGTTCTTCGACAACGACGATCGACTGTTTGTAAGAGCCAACGCATTGGTTCCTCGCGGCGTATAAGAACGAAGTCCCATGCCAATGGACGGACCTTTTTGGTTTGGGTTTTTTTAGTTTAAAAGTACGTGGAGTGACTTTTTGCTCAAGGTTATGGTATCGGCCTTTTGCATCCAGCCTTTTGATTGAGTTGGTTACTAGGGGTATCTATTTGTCTAAAGCTTGAAAGGTAAGTAGTTATCCTAGTAAGTACAGAACACACTTTAAGAAATTGTTTTTACCGCTGATTATAATTGAGAGTGAAGAGTAGTTTTGAACGTTGAAGTAGTAGAAGATTGCCAATGTATATAGATAAGAAATTATCCATAAATTAGACACATATCTAATTTCCTAACCACATAATGGAGCAGTAACTATAAGCATCTTTGGTGATAACATACCAGACATCGCACTTGCGACATGTCTTTGGGAGATGACTTATGACATCTTTGCTCTCGTTCTTCCCATCTTTCTTCTCCTCTTTTGCAGGCCCTACACTCAAAATTGCAGCAGATTTTCTAAACTTCCTCACCTTCTTGATGACCTTCATAGGATCAGCTTCGCCGATGACAGTGATCGTGTTTTTCGGTGGATCGAGGGCGATGGAAGTTATCCCCTTGACTGTCGATATCGATTTCATCACCTGCTGCTTGCACTTCCAACATGGCAGTTCCACTGACACTATAGTTTTCTGGAACAACGAATATGTGTCAGATTTTGAAGTACTTAAAGAGATCAGGCCCTAATGGTAATTCAATATTATTATATACACACATAAAGAAAACGAAAAAAGTGCGGTGGAAAACCTTTGACATGGTTTTGGGAAAAGTGCACGAGTGATTGTACTGACAAACATTGCAGAGTAGAGTACTTTTGTATGGTTTACAATTCATTTTTCTGTGCAGGAAGGCCGACATAAAGTTTGGTCGAGAACTAAATTCGGTGACAGAGTTTGTTGGCGACTACTAAATTCCAACGACATGAAGAATGTTTTATGTATCCCACCATGCATTTATTGCTGCTGCAGCAATACCCTCCTACTTATTGGTGAAGTAATCAATGGAGGAACAACTTGAGCCGTCTGGTAAGTACAACATAATTAAAACTTTCTTTCATGGAAACAATGATTTGACGCCTTATCTCACTAAGAAGCTTTATTTTCTATTTTCTAATATGGTCTATTTTAAAATTTTATTTATATTTAAAAAGTAAATAACGTCTATTATTCTTGGTGCATGCTCATCTCTGCTAGCTTCTTGTTCTTAGTTTCTTAATTATGCAGATTTCTTTTGCTTATTCATTCATTAATTTTTTATTTAATAAGTAAATAAATTTCATTATTAGTTTTTATTTGAGAAATCTATAAAATAAATGCGAATTTATGTTTGACATGGTAATTCGCTATTTTCTAATACGATCTATTTTAAAATTTTATTTATATTTAAAAAGTAAATAAAGTCTATTATTCTTGCAGCATGCTTATCTCTAGCTAGCTTTTCGTTCTTAGTCTCTTAATGATGTAGGATGCTTTTGTTTATTCATTCACAAATTTTTATTTAATAAGGTAAATAAATTTCACTATTAGTTTTTATGTGAGAAATCTATAAAATAAATGGGAGTTTATCTTTGACATGGTAATTTGCTATTTTCTAATACTATTTAAAAAGTATATAATGTCTATTATTCTTGTTGCATGCTTTATCTTTAACTATATTATTCTTGCTGCATGCTTTATCTCTAACTAGATTCTTATTAGTTTCTTAATGATCCAGTATGCTTTTATTTATTCATTTATTAGTTTTCATTCATTAATTTTTTATTTAATAAGTAAATAAATTTCACTATTAGTTTTTATTTGAGTAGTATGCTTTATATTCCTTCATTAGTTTTCATTCATTAATTTTTTTATTTAATAAGTAAATAAATTTCACTATTAGTTTTTATTTGAGAAATGTATAATTTGCTATTTTCTAATATGGCCTATTTTAAAATTTTATTTATATTTAAAAAGTAAATAACTTTTATTATTCTAACTAGCTTCTTAATCTTAGTTTCTTAATGCTTTATATTCATTCATTAATTTTTTATTTAATAAGTAAATAAAGTTCACTATTAGTTTTTATGTGAGAAATTTATAAGATAAATGCGAATTTATCTTTGATAATTTGCTATTTTTCAATATAGTCTATTTTAAAATTTTATTTATATTTAAAATGTAAATAACGTCTATTATTCTTTCTGCATGCGTATCACTAATCTGCTATTTTCCAATATAGTCTATTTTAAAATTTTATTTATATTTAAAAAGTAAATAACGTCTATTATTCGCGTATCACTAATGTTCTTAGTTTGTTAATTATGCAGTATGCTTTTATTTATTTATTCATTCATTAATTTTTTATTTAATAAATAACTAAATTTCACTATTAATTTTTATTTGAGAAATTTATAAAATAAATGTGATTCTATATTTGAAATTGCTATTTTCTAGTAGGGTCTATTTTAAAATTTTATTTATATTTAAAAAGTTACCATTGTCTACAATATTTAACATATTCTAAACTCGTCATATTCGAAATATAGTAGGACTAAACTTCTAATTATATGTTTTTTTTTAAAAAATATGTTAAATAGAATAAAGGCTTAGAGCAAAAATAAAAAAAATCTGGAAATTTAAGATAAGTTTGTATTTTAACATGTATTTGATTATTGTTTTGAAAATTACTCACAAAATTGCATGTGAAGTTTAAAAGAAAAATGTGAAATGAGTTATTCCTTTCTTACTATCATTTTTCTTCGATCTCTACTATTTTTTTTTATCTTTCTTTCCACCTATTTTACAATTTGAAACCATTTGATTTTAATTTTTACGCTTTGAATTTCAGATTTAAAAAACTAAAAAACGTAGAACAATATCTTTGGTTTTTTAAAATTGGGTTAAGAATTCAAAAAAAGAATTAAAAAGAAAACTCCGGTAAGTAAGAATATAAATACATCTTTTCGGTAAAAATTGTGCTTGATTGAAAATGGAACACCATTGAAAATTAGGTTTGTTTCTCATAATTTTTTATGATAGTTTTCCTCTATCAAATCGTGATTATAAACTCAATTTTAAAACATGAAAAACTAAAAGAGGTGTTTATGAACTCAATTTTAAAAAATTAAAAACAACAAGATTATCAAATGGAGACAATTTCTTGATTACCAAAAAATGAAGCCCATTCAATATTGCATGTAAAGTTTAAAAGAAAAAAGTGAAATGAGTTCATCCCTTTCTTTCTATCATTTTTCTTCGATCTCTATAATTTTTTATTTTTCTATCCACCTATTTTAAATTTTGAAACCATTTTATTTTAAATTTTTTAAAAAATTTAAAATTTAGAAAACTAAAAAAGTAATATAAATACATCTTTTCGTTAAAAGTTGGGATTGATTGAAAATGGAACACCATTGAAAATAAGGTTTGTTTCTCATAATTTTTTACCATAGTTTTAAAACACTAAAAACTAAAAGGTGTTTATAAACTCAATTTTAAAAAATTAAAAACTAAATGATTATCAACTGTTGCCAAAATTTCTAATATGATTGAATATCAAAAAATGAAGCCCATCTAAACTATTTGATTTATAATTTTTAAAAAAATTGTGCTTGTTTTTTAAAACTATTTCTTAATTTTAAAAAAGTTATTGATTTTAAAAACTCTTCAAATAGGAGACAACAAAACAAAGGAACTAATAGGTCAAAGAAAACAGAAAACCAAAAGGTTACGAGGGTTTTATTTTTTAAAATTATAAATTATTTAAAGAAAAAAAAGGTGCTTCAAGCACCCCAAGGATATTTAAGCAAACTATTTTTTTTTTTCTAATCTCCTTTTAAAAAATTTAAAGTAAATAATCTAGATCATACATCTTTAATAAATTTAATTTATAAACCATATTTTCTTTTATTAATTTATAATCTAGTTCATTTCTATTTTAGATTTGATATAGTTTTTTTCTTTTAAAAAAATTAGAAAATAGCAATTGTGAGAAAATAAATTTCGTTGAATTTAGGATAGAGATGGATCCTGAGAACTTACGATGAGTCTAAGATCATTCCTCCAGTGCCATTTGAAGACTTCCTTTCAGTTTCAGAGGCATTTCTGCTTTCAGTTTCAGAAGCACGCCCTCTCAGAACCTTTTCCCGCTTCTGTCGGCCAAATATAAGTTCAATTTACAAACATAAAACTCTCAAATTTAGGTTTTGGAGCTATAACCTGAAAGGATTAATCTTCAGTCTATGGCCTTGGCGTTTGAATCATCAGTTCAACGGCAAATGATGAAACCATTGCTACCTTGACTATTTGTTACATTGCAATATGAGCGAACCATATATCAAAACCGTAAAAAAAAGAATAGAACACCTAGAAAGCAAATGAAAACAAATGCTTTCATAAAAGAAATTACTTTTTATACGTATAATAACAAATAACAAACCATTTTAAGGTTTTTAACTAATATAGTAAAATAATCGAAACTATTATAACAACAATAATGATGATGAAAGAAATTGAGTGCAAAGTGAACCGGATTAGTGAGGAAAAAAATATGCAAGAAAGAAATTAATAAAAGATTGCGTACAGGGTCGTACTGTGAGATTTAGAACATTCGAAGCAAACCAATCAATTGCGTTTTGGGAAAACCACATGTGTTCATTCAAAAGAACATTTTAGTCCCGATTAAAAATACTCCATGGCATGGAAATAATAAACGATAAAATCAAGCCAAAACAGTTCAAGACAAAATTAACAGCATTCTCAGAAATTCACCTCAACAAGTAACAAAACAGATGATTCTAATCAATGTGTGACCCATTCAGATCCTTAGTAATAAAACCATTTCGTTTTGTCCCTTTCTCTCCTGCACTAGTGGAATTTTCCACGTCTGACAAAAATATATACTACATATTTAAGAATTTCAAAAGAGTGAAAAATTCCTTTTTTTATTTTTTCGCAAAAGAATCGATAGTGGATTCTAACGTACATTAATTAGAAATTAAATCATCAACTTTTTATTGAAAAAAAAAATCGATAGATGAAACATACCCCAAATGTTGTCAGTAGATATATGCCACGTATGAACTCCATCGATCCCTTTGTTTGACATGAAGATCATGCTTCCGCAGTGGACAATAAAACAACGGACTAAATCTGCGAAATAAAGCATCCAGATCTGCATATGAGCATCAAATAAGTATAATGAGCGATGCATGACAAAACAACTACTTGAGGAGCTTCTGGACAAAAACTCAACGAGCAGATGGTTAAATTGAAGATCAGTGAAGAATATGACGCACAAAAAAAATGATAACAACCAAATAGTTAGGACACAAACAATGAATCTCTAGTAAAATAAATAAATGTCCAATTCATGCTTAACAGAAAAGAAGTACAGCCACAACTTTGGCATGTACCCTTGTTGTGTTGTAAATTCACAACCCTTTGAGCCTGTAACAATTTTCTGCCTCTAGCGATGTCCCAAAGATCTGTTTAGTTGCGAACTATTTTGTTCTCTTGATCATAGTATTCTTCCTACTTCTTAAAAGGTTTTAGATACAGGTCTACGAAATTCACCTAAAACTTTGTAGTACTAGTAGACAATGGATTAATAATGAACCACAGAGATGAATTGCAGTGGGCATAAATTGGATGCAATCAAGTTACAACTTAAAAAGGTTCATAAGAGTAGTCAATTAATTACATCGAAGCAAGGCAACGAAAAGCCTAATACAGAAAAATAATATCAAACACAGAAAGTGTAGAATTGGGATCTGACACTGAGAATAACATTAAGTAATACAGAAAAATAATTGATGGGAATCACAAGGACGATCGAGTTAAATACCATTGAAACAAAAAGAGGAGCAAATTACCTCACCATTCTGCAACTTCAATGCTTGATGCATCCTAAAACGAGTCACATTTTGCTTAATGGAATTCCTTTTGGTTATGAATATTGAAGTTGGAAGACATCCATATTTCAGCTGATTTGGAAAAGATGAAAACATGTATTAGAAAGGGATTTCACTTTCAAGTGGATAAAAAGAACGAGAGGGGAGGGTAGTTGGGGCAGATGAAAATCATTATTCAACAGATATGCAAAATTCACTTTCGCCACCTAAAAACAAAGAAGCGTATGCTTGTAATACTCTATTTAATAGAATGGAGCCTTTTAGATCGTAAGTAAAGACTTCCAGATAAGTGCTCATCAATAAACGATGTTGAAACAGTTATAACAAGAACAATTTTGAGAAAAAAAATTCTTTAATAAAATGGTTTCTTTAAAATATAAAAATAAATTAAAAGAAGAAAAATCTTTTCTTGCATATGAGATGATTGTTAGTTCTTGACAGTTGGATCATGGTTGCCCTTTCAATTACAAATCTGCAATTTTAATTGTAAATCACATTCAAAGGTAATAGAAATTCTCCTACCTCTTCTCATATTCTCTTTTCTATTTTGTGACTTTTTATTCATGTTGTTCTTTTTTTTTTTTTCATTCTAACTTATCTCTAAATGAACAACACCGTGAAAGTTATTTGAAACTTACTTCCTTGCTCCCAAGGAGTTTATCAGATACCAAAAAACCAGTTAGACGTCAGAACAAGCTTCCTACTAATAGAAGTATATATTTCATACATCGGGGTGGTCCATGGCAAGAAAAAAATGAGCAAACCTCCAACACCATGAAACACTCGAACAATCAATAGATATTATGGCTCTGAACATTTAGTTGATTCAGCAGTAAGCTAGAGAATTTATTGATAATGAGTACATTTACTGTGTAACAAAAAAGTTAGAAGCCTGTATGCATTATATGATAATCCTTAAATGTGTTTAATATCAGCAGAAGGATAATAGCTAAAGAAAGCTCAAAGAAACTCTACCTTGAGAAAAAATAGAATGGTCAGATTGGAGGAAGAAAGAGTCACGATGCACATTGACTCGTCCTGCACTGACCAAGACATTCTTCTCAATAGCCTTTAGGAATTCTCTCGTTACAAGGACCTGGACCTACCAATGTCGGTAAGAATATACCGTCAGAATTATTGATTTTGTTTTCTTAGAAAGACTTCAATTGTTCTATGATGAAGATTTAATCATTCTTGAGCTATCACTTTTGTAGGTTCACATGAACTATCATTAACTCAACAAGTGTATATTTGCTAAGTTATCGCGTCACTTATCACAATTACTGTTCACAAATATGATGCGGTTCAAGCAAGACTAGCATGAAATGAATATAGAAACGTACCTCAGCATCAACATGGTTGGAATCCAATAACAGAATCATTACATGCTGCACATAGATTTGACACGCAGCAGTGCACGACTACATCTCTCCACAGAAGACGTCTATGCGCGGACAAAGCCATCAGGTTCGAAACGCTCACGCAGTGGGATCCATTTCTTGAAGCCATTTGTATCCGTATAACATTCTCAAACTAAGAACAGAATTAGCACAGAGATCGGCGGCGGCGACGAGTAGGTTGAAGAAAATCCAATTTCAAACGAAAAGAAAGTTGCATCGATAATTCACTGTCTTACTGGAATGCAGAAAACAATTCATCAATTTCTCAAAACTTACCGACGATAACACAGTTAAACAGAATACTAAACCATCTCATGAAAGAAAAAAAAAACTAGAAATAAAATATTGCTAATCACACTTTAAAATGAGATAGAAAACCGACAAGTGTTCAGGAGATTCTTTCACTAAACGATCTCATGAAAGAAAAAAAAAACTAGGAATAAAATATTGCTAATCACACTTTAAAATGAGATAGAAAACCGATGAAAAGTGTTCAGGAGATTCTCGATCTCATGAAAGAAAAAAAGAAAAACTAGAAATAAAATATTGCTAACCACACTTTAAAATGAGATGGAAAACCGATGAAAAGTGTTCAGGAGATTCTTTCACTAAACGATCTCATGAAAGAAAAAAGAAACTAGAAATAAAATATTGCTAATCACACTTTAAAATGAGATAGGAAACCGATGAAAAGTGTTCAGGAGATTCTTTCACTAAACTTCCGAGAGAAAGAAAATTGAAAAATAGGAGTCAAGGATCAACTCCTTGGACATATATATCGATGCAAGGTAGACATACAAAAAGAGGAGATGATCCAGATAAGCGAGGACAAGACTGACAGCTCCTTCGCCTCTGTAAGTCCAATCAGCAGCATACTCCTGCACTAGTACGATTTCCATCCGGCAGATTCCCTCGCAGTCTAAAATTCAAACAGTCGAGAGTTAAATTCAAGAGATTTGAATAGAACAGAAGAGAAAGAGAGTTTGAGAGCTCCATGCACCTGATCGGACTTTTGGCAGATTGCTTTGAGTAGAATCAAGGTCCGCTTCAATGGAACCAAACAACTGAGAAGAGAACGCCGATCAGCCACTCAGCATTTGTAGAAATGAACTTCAGTGTTCAACTTCAGGCGAAGACCTTCACCAGAAGAGAGAGCTTAAGGCTGTGGATGATATCGCCTTGCGGACGAGTTCGGACTTCGAAGAGAGAGTGAAATCATTTCTTCTGAAGACTCCAGCATCAAAATTTCTCTCTGCGAGAAATCTCGAACACTCGTTCACGGTATGAAAGAAACGTGGAATGCGAAGGATTTTTCAGAACCCGCGTATGCGTACCCGCGTCCATTTGTTCTTCCGCCGGCCCGCGCATTCTCTCTTTTATATCAAGTTTTATTTTATTTTTTTTTTATTTTAAGGTTATTAAATTACCTAATAATTATCAATTCCGCATTAATCTTTCACAAAATTTTCAACTTTCATTAATTTTTAAAAATTCGGCATTTTACCTTTAATATATTGAACAATAAATTAAAACTCTCTTAAGATAATTTATTAAATCTTTAATAGAAAGGTAATGACGCCAATGCATGTATTATTGACCAATAAATTAAATGTTTAAATCTATTTACATCAATAAATTTAAAAAATTGTTGAATATGATCATTATGTCTCAAATAAGTATTATTCTAGATTATGCTAATAAAAATAATTATGATTTTTATTAAAAAATAATATAAAATTCAAATAATGAAATTATGAGACGTACATCAATTATTTACAAAATGATCCAATTGATAGATTTTAACACATTAAAAAAAATTTGAAGCGCTAAACGATAAAGGACTAATTAAAAAAAACTATTAAACAAAGTACGTATGTGTATGTGTCAGCCTAATTGACATATACTTTTTTTTCTATAAAAGAAAGTTAACTAAATAAAAATAATTGTAAATTTTAAAGCATAATTTTTATTTTATTTTAATTAATATGGAGGTGTAAAATCAAATATTTGAATGTCAGGAGAAACGTGTAATGTTTTATGATTAACCAATTGAGTTTCATCGAACTGTTCATCGGCATTGAGCATTCTCAACAAACAGCGACGCAATGCAAGCGACAAACAGAAACAAAGTGTTCGATTCAGACAAATCAGTTTCGATTGTTCTAAATTACATACCCCAAAATCTTAATATGTAGTCGAATTTAACAGATTACCAGGCCAACTGAACTCTTCGCAGTCTTCTATTTTTTCTTCCCTTTGCCGCCGGATTTTCGTTTCGTGGGCAGAACGATTTCCCCTTTAAGGACAGGAATCTCCATCAACTGCGACAGCTCTCCGAATTTCTTGCGGAATTTCTCGACCTGATCGGCGTCTACGAGCAGGGCAGAGCGGCTGCCCAAATAGAAAGGGTGATTTCCCGACCACACATCCACCGAATACTCTTTCTGGGTCCCACCCGTCGTCATCACCAGCTCTCCATTGCAATAAACCTTAGAATCCTCGTGGAATTGGGGGTGCAGATCCTTTTTCCGGCAGGTCACCACCGCCCGGTGACTTCTCGCTCCAAATTCCTGGAAATTGCGCCGAAATTCAGGAAAAAATAAATGTACAGTCCCAGTTGTCGTAACATTGAGGATTGGGAATAAGGGGAAAGTACCTTTTTCTTCGGCGGTGCGACGACCGGGGAAATTGGCCGTTGAAGAAAGGAATTTGTTAGGTTCAGCGCCATTGCTGCGTTTGAGTGCGATGAAGTGAGGATAAGAAGGAGATGAGTTCTTCTTCAAGCCCTTGTCGTACGGCCACACGTTCGTCCTCCTCTTTTGGGCCTGCTAGTTTTGAGCCTTGAAATGGGCCTTCCTGATGGAGGCCTGCTTTTCGGGCCCACGTGTAAATTATAATTTGATAGTTATCGAATTAATTTTAAACAATTAAAAATCAATTAAATTTGAATTTCTCAAGTTGAATTAATTTGTTTTATAATGTTTTTTTTAATAATATATCAAATAGGAATCCATTTGTGCGCACGTGCTTTAACACTATTTCTTCTTTGACTAATCAAAGTTAGTACAATATAAAATTCTAAATAAATACTGATTTTGGTATGCATGACTAACAATAAACCTATTTTTCTTCGATGTATCCTCCAAGAATACAATATCGAATCAATCGTTTCAATCACATTTATGCCATGTCTTTATCGATGCGACTTGTCGGATCATGGAGCCTAATTAAGCACGACTTGCATACACCGAAACGACAATGATATTCGCCCGATTTGTTAATTTCCTCGCAGACCTATTCAACGATCTACATAGTAGAATGCCACGTGTAAGGTCAGAAATGCAGCAACCTTCACATCATGATCAGGGAGAGATTTGTATTACACATGTCGCCAATTCAGATAGCTACCCAAATGCGTGTATGCTTACAGGGATAGTTTAGAGAAAAATAAAACTTATTCTTGGTTTCTGTTTCTTTTAATGTTTTTTTTATATTTAGTACGAACAGTTTAAATTGATTGAAATATAATATTTAATGATACTCGTGAGCATGATCATCCTCAATCCCGTTTATTTTATTATTTCCACCACTTTTCTTGAAAATGCATATAAAAATAATAATAAATAAAAATCTTGCAAAAGGCCAAATAACAAGCTATTCGTGTCGTATTTTATTGTTTATAATTGGAAAAATTGCACGAACGCCACTGAACTTTATAATCTATTACTAAGACACCATTTAACTTTTAAATATTTATGAACTTTGAGATAGAACAATTTATTTTAGGTAATTTGTTAAAGCATTGCAATAAGCCTCTATTAATATTAATGTTAGTATGTTTGCAAAATTAAAATTTTAATATCGATCTGTACATAACGAATAACGATGTGTCAATATTTGAATGTACATTTAAATTTGTCCTTGCTTCGACCTAAAATTTTATATTTTAATTATTATTTGGATGGACGTGCTAACAAATTCTATCGCTCAAAGGTGGTTTATACAATTTTTCTAATCTAATCATTTTTTTAATGTACATTAAAATTTTATCAAACAAATTTTTAATATGAAATTTATCAGAAAATTAATTAAATTTGTCAACTGATTATTTTTTTAATCTATATATTATTTTAATTTCTCCCCCTCTCTCTTTTTCTACACATATATATGTATTATTTGAAAATCTTAAAAAGCATTGTTTTTAATGGGTAAAACACCATTTAAAATTAAACAAAATACTGACTAGTTTTAAGAATAAATTTGGATATCCATAAATAATTGTTGCACTTTATAGTTTATATCCTAACTAGCTCCATTAACTGATATGATTGTTTAATTTTGGTCCTTATTTTTAATATTTCAAATTTAAAGCTTTTTTATTTTTCTAAATGCGCATATTATAATCAATTCATTCAATGAGCAACCAAATATGTCAATATTGGTCATAGATCATAAATTACAAAACTCTTATAATGTGTGTATCCAATAATTTATTAAAAATTATTAGTAGAAAATACTTTTAAATTATTTAAAAATACTATCCATTTTTTATCTAAAAAAAAAAAAGAAGATATATTCTTACCATTATTATATGATAAGAGGGTATTTAATAATCAAGAGAGAAAAAACTTATTTAGGTTCGATGTAGTAATATTCATAAAAGTTAACCAATATTTTTTAAACATAATAATAACAATTATGTTGATAGTATTTTTTATTTTTTAAGAATGAGAAGAGATAATAATGAAATTTTGAACAAAGAAAAATGAAAGTATTAATATATATATTTTTTTGAAAGTTTAAATTTTTTTTTAAAATTTATTTAATTTAAAATTATTAACAACACTCTTTAAACTAATTTTTAAAATATACTTTTTCCACTAAACTTAAAGATTTTTTTACCAATGAAAGTTAGTAACAGAGGTTAAAGAAGGCAGTAAAAAAATGGTGGTTAAAAAAAGATCTCAAGAACTGCTTTTAGGTGTTAATCATGGAACTGTCATGTATTGCCCGGTGGGTCTTGAGAAGATGCAGAATCCGATTTAATGATCACGTGATCTCTTAATACTTCAAAATTTTGCGATGAATATTAACCGTCCATTTGGCTGGAAATATGTGGCCAACAACTTATATTATTTTCTGATTTTTTTATTTTTATAAATCAATAAATGACGTGACTGTGGGCCGTACACGGCACGGTTCAGATTACCGGGTTAGAAGTTCAATGAATAAAATCATTTTTCTATCGGTGAGTTGGATGAGTGTTTTAATTTTAAATTGTTAATTTCTTTCCATATGATTATGAATTTAAATAAGTAATCAAATTAATAGAAATTTTAATTAAATTAGAACAAACACATTATTTGAAAATGTACTTACGTTTCGACTAAAATCCACCTAACCGAATCCTTACAAAATATAAAAATAATTATAATACAACCCTAAAATAACCAAACATAAATATTATTCCTTTTTTAAATTAAACATTGAAAAAAAGAAAAATATTAAACGCCAAATCACACAAACAATTAATTGAGCATCTCGATTGTACATTATTATTTTTTTTCTATTCCTATAATTTATTTAAAATGGATAAATAAATAAAGATAATTTTAGATCTTAATACGTTAAGAATGAGAAATATAAATAGAATTGAAATTGGGGTGTGTATTCACATTGATATTTATAACCTTTAAATGTAATACAGCTTCCAACTAATACTTACAAATAAGAAATATATAAACTAATTAAATATTGATAATAAAATAAAATATATTATAAATCAAATCATAAAAAAATATCGAAGATATATTCTATAACTAAATATATTCTCATAATATTACATTTTATTTTTCATAAATATTTTAAAAATTAGGATTTTAATTGGGTTTAACAATATTCGAAATAATAAAATAATAATATATATACTCGTTTTAATTTCCCGAAATTATATTAATCGAATAAAAAAACAAAGAACAACAAATCTCGAAGGTTAATGGAATCTGTCGTCACATTGGAATCAAGCAGAACGCCAATTTATAGTTGTTTGATTTAAAAAAAAGTATTAGGTGCATATAAATATCTTTTTTTATTTTTATTATTTTTCTTTATTTGTTATAAACAAATCACTACAAGAGGCCAAGCGAGAGCTGACGAGTAGGCCCCAATTGCAATAGCCGTATTCCCGCCGTGTCAAAGTCCCAAGGCGCCCTCTCTCTGCACTCTCCATTATTGAAAGCCAAGATCGCCCGACGATCCTCTGGCGGCTCAAAACCAAATTTAACGACGCTAGTTTCTGAGCTTTCACATTCCTCACTACGATCTTCATCCTTCGATCTTTGATCTATTCCCGCCTTTCTTCTTTACTCTGTTCATTCTAAGCTCTTCCCTCTACATTTCTCTTACAACACTCTCTTTACAGGCAGGGCTCCAGCGTTTGATCCTTTTCGCTGCGTTGTACTTCAGTCTCCTTCTCAGAGCTTTGGTTTCCCTCTGATCTAGGCTTTTGAGCGTGCTCCGGTCTCGACGATTGCGTTGGAAAGGATCGGAGATCTTTCTAAGCTTTTTCTGCACTGTGGTCGACTTAACATATTCGGGCAAGCTACTCGGAGATCAGATTTTTCTCTTGATCTGTAGTTGATTTGACAATGGATTCGTTTGGTGTGACCTTGAAGGCCAATACGATGCCATTTAGAGCCAGCAGACAGTGTGGTAGGAAGGTGCAATGCTCCGGGTTCTGGGGAGAGAGTATTGAGAGAAGCGGAAAGTGCAAACAGATACAGATGAATGCCTACTCGCGGAAGAATTCTAATTCTTCTTCCCATAGCAGGGCTAGAAAGCTTACAGCGGGAGTTGCTCATTCTGTTCTCATGTCAGAAGTTAGTGAGGAAACAACGGTAAGTGGATTTAGTACTTTGATATTCAAAAGTATATGAACTTTTATCGGAACTTTTGACTCCAAATTTTACCTCAGACTTTACAGGCTCCTATATTTGAGACTCCTAGAGCTGATCCGAAAAAGATTGCTTCAATCATACTGGGTGGAGGTGCTGGAACTCGCTTGTTTCCTCTTACCAGCCAGCGCGCCAAACCAGCGGTAACCACCTCTACCAAATTGGTTATAGAAGAATAATTTCACAAACTTGGAGAGCGTTTTTAATTTGGGGGGATGTATTAGATGGTTGTAGTAGATACTTGATAATAGGAGCTATTGATCCAACCCAGGAGAACGAATTGATGCATGAATTTAAGCAAATAATCTTTACTTGCAGGTTCCAATTGGAGGTTGTTATAGATTGATCGACGTGCCCATGAGTAATTGCATTAATAGCGGCATCGAAAAGATATTCGTCCTAACGCAGTTTAATTCATTTTCTCTCAATCGTCACCTTGCTCGTATTTACAATTTTGGTAATGGAGTGAATTTTGGCGATGGATTCGTGGAGGTATGATGACTGTACTTCCCATTTTTACAATCTGCCCCTGCTTTGCAATTGTTTTAATTACATGAACCCGGAAGCTTTCTTTTGCTCATTCTCTGGATTCATGTTTGAGAAACAGGTTCTAGCTGCCACTCAGACATCGGGTGAAACCGGAAAAAAATGGTTCCAAGGAACTGCCGATGCTGTCAGGCAATTTATATGGTTATTTGAGGTGGGTGCCTAAAATCTCCTGAGCATGATTGGAATTTTCAGTCAAATTTTTTCATGTGTAATGAACGTTTTATCCATTGGGTTTCTGCAGGATCCTAAGACCAAAAATGTTGAGCACACTCTAATTTTGTCTGGCGATCACCTTTACCGGATGGACTACATGGATTTTGTGCAGGTATAACGTGAAGCTAACTAGTTTGTACTTGTATTTGTATCGTTGTGCTCATTTGTTCGTGATTCAATGAGGATTTCTGATGACTTCGTACTTGCAGAGACATATTGACACAAATGCAGATATTACAGTTTCATGCATACCCATGGATGATGGGTAGGCATCTTTCTTCATCGTTATTTCCATAGATATAGTGTTCCTTACAAACTTAGATTTTCATTAATGCTTTGTTATTTTGCAGCCGAGCATCGGATTACGGTCTCAT
This sequence comes from Cucurbita ficifolia, assembly GCA_033971965.1. Lineage (NCBI taxonomy): Eukaryota > Viridiplantae > Streptophyta > Magnoliopsida > Cucurbitales > Cucurbitaceae > Cucurbita > Cucurbita ficifolia. Next base: position 628,786 of record CM066970.1, read on the forward strand.
GAAAATAGACGACACAGGACGTATTTTACATTTTGCAGAGAAACCAAAGGGATCTGACCTGGAAGCAATGGTTGGTAACATTGATGCAATTTGTTTGGTTTGTAATTAGCAATATCTTTGTCTGATCTTGTTTTCTATCCATTGTATATTGTTTATTGCAGCAAGTTGACACTACAGTTCTAGGACTTTCAGAACAAGATGCTAGAAAAAATCCTTATATTGCATCAATGGGAGTCTACGTATTCAGAACTGATCTTCTATTAAAGCTTTTGACATGGACTTATCCTTCATGCAATGACTTCGGCTCAGAAATTATTCCATCGGCTGTTAAAGACTACAAAGTTCAAGTGAGATCCATTTTGAGAAATTTTAATCTTTCATTTTTTTCCTTATGCTTGAATTTAATAGAACTAAGTTTCCCAATGCATCCATATTGTTGTAGGCATATCTATTCAATGACTACTGGGAGGACATTGGAACCGTGAAGTCATTTTTTGATGCCAACTTAGCACTAACGGAGCAGGTATATATCCCATCGATTGTCTCCTTTCTTTTCCTTTGTATGGGACCAAGAATCATCTCCAGCTTTCTTGCTTATTTAGTTATCTGAGTTAAATATTTATATAGAAGATAAGTACCTTAACTGGCCTGTGAATTTTTCAACCAACCCCCTCCCCCACATCAGAAACAACGCATGATCAAGTGTCATTAAGCTGATGGCTTTAGTGTCTTTCATGCAGCCCCCAAAGTTTGAGTTCTATGATCCGAAGACTCCATTTTATACATCACCTAGATTCTTGCCCCCTTCTAAAGTTGAAAAAAGCAGGGTAAGACATCAAACTCGTTGCTCTCTGCATCATCCCTTTGATTCTTGTATTTTAAATGAAGTTGCTTTTGCAGATTGTAGATGCAATAATATCTCATGGTTGCTTCCTCCGAGAGTGTAGTGTTGAACACTCTATTGTCGGTGTGCGCTCTCGATTGGAGTACGGTGTGGAGCTTAAGGTGAGCCATGGTTTTCTTTTGAAATTTCCCCTCCCTTCCGATACTGTAGGAACGTACAAGAAGAATGCAGTGGCAGAAGATGGTTCGAGATGCTGCAATTTTTTTTTTCCACAGATTAAACTCTTACTATTATTGCAAGAGATTCTGCCATGCTGATATGTAGCATCTTAGCTTGAAAAAAGTTAATCAAATTTGGATTTGTTGGTTTTGCATTCTAGGATACTATGATGATGGGTGCGGACTACTACCAGACTGAATCTGAAATCGCATCTCTGCTTGCCGAAGGAAAGATCCCAATCGGCATTGGAGAGAACACCAAAATCAGGTAATATTCAGCTACGAATACAGAGCAAAAGCTATCTGCAATCTCTTATTAGTTAAATATAATCGTCACTTTATCATCTGACTGTTTACCATAAAAATTATTTGTTCATGGGTTTGGTCTGTTTCTGATTTTCTTTTATCTTTTCGGCAGGAATTGCATAATTGACAAGAATGCCAAAATCGGAAAAAATGTAGTTATTGCTAATACTGATGTGAGTATAGTTTTTGTGTTCTTAAGAGATATTTGGTTCACAATTTAATAAGTTTTGTTTTATCTATGTTTGTATATGTGCAAAGAAATAACCAATAAAAGGTTAGGTTTGGTTCTTGGGTTTCATAACCTGGGTGGTTTCATATGTGAAGGTTTATATAACATGAGTTCATGCAATTCAGTAGGGAGGGGAAAATTAACACTTTCTAAGAATTTGCAAACTCTATCTAAACCACATAAACCCGTGATGTTATTTGGTCATAGTACCTAACTAATGTGTGGTTATTAACTTTTCAGGGCGTTCAAGAAGCAGATAGACCAGAAGAAGGGTTTTATATAAGGTCCGGTATCACAGTCACGTTGAAGAATGCAACAGTAAAAGATGGAACCATTATTTAAAATCCAATGGCAGCGTCTTATTCAGGTCAAGAGAAAGCTGAGAGTTGACAGGAAGCAATTGCTCGAGGCTTTCAACCGACAATGCTCGGTAACGAGTAATTGGCGTATGACTTCCCTTCATGTAAAATGCTAGCTTCTTTTCTTTTATGTAAAAAGTTGAAAGCCAACACATTCCTGAGTAAGAGAACAACTTTTTATTTCAATCCATATATCATTAGAAACTACAATATGCAAAGCGATTTAGCATCAGTTTTTGGATGAGCAATCCTTTCTCTGTGAGGGAGTTGTTTATTCTTAGCCCCATTTTTGTTCAATTTCCAGGACTGTGGCTGCCTCCCTTTAAGGCCTCCCCCTGTGTCTTATGTTTCTAAGGTTGGCATGCATCTTCCTTATTTTGAGCATCTTTTCAGACTCCTGAGATATCAAATTAGCAGTGGAGGGGTCCTCACTAAATACCACTTCATACCCATCCCCATAAGAACCCATCCCTTCAACTAGAAGTTGCCAGAACAGTGCACCCGTAGCTGCTCCGCCGCGCTGAGCGGATGAATACACAGCTGAGTAAACAGCATGGTAAAGTCGATCCCTTTTATCAGCGCCACCGTCCTTTTTAGACTTTCCAAACTCAGCAAAGAGAACTGGCTTGTGGAGAACGTTATGTGCATCTTGGGTGTGTTCATTGAGCCAAGTGTTCAGGAATGAGAGCTGATCCTCAAAACTTTTACCAGATAACCTTCATCAAATCACCACTTTCATTTCAGCTAATAATGATTGAAGATCTCAGAAAAGGAGCAAATGGGAGAAGGGTTTTGTTCTTACCACTCGTCAGGATACGAGTGGACTGTGGCAAAGTCGATTTCGGGTATCTGATTGTTTGCAATGAAATCGGTTCCCACTTGGAAGTTAGGATTCCCTTGATTCCTTGCTTGGCCATAGAATCCTTCCAAACCAACTTCTAATAGGTGTTTTCCATCAATTGATTTCAAGTATGCGGCCATTTCTTTAATCCATGCCTGCCGTCATTCCATACATAAAACCTTTTAAATTGGGCTATGTCAGCTTAGTAGGTATAATAAACGTATAATCAGGTGCAACTTTTTGCATTAACATAATTTTAATTGTAATGAGAAGTCGTCTTTGGACCAAATCAGGATTAAAATTGGTTTTCCAATGAAAATATTTAAGGTTGAAATTAAGATAGAAAAGTATTGACAAAAAAATCAGGAATAAAATAAATATGTTCATTTATTGAAACAATTTCCATTTAAGAGGAGTGAAGATTGAAGAGAGATTTCTCTCTGTTAGTTGAACGAGGATGGATTCTTCCTCCCCCGTCTCACTATATATATATATATATATATAGATATATTCTTTTTTCCTTTTTACTTAGTAAATAAATATATTTTCTTTCGGGGTGGAAAACTACTAGAATTTTAGAAATTTATTATATTTTTATTTATAAAATATTATTAGATTTGTTTTTGGCTATCACCTTTTATAAAAATTATTGATTAAAAAATTCTTTGAAATGAAGCTTGAAATGAACATAATTAAAAGAAAATAAATAAACATTTATGGTGGGAAACTTGATCCCACAAATTCTTTGCGAAAAATATCTGCCCAAAATTCTTGCAAAAAAAAAAACGTGGATTGAATTAGGAGGTAGGAATGGAGACTAAAAAAAAGGTAATACGTAGTGAGAACCTGAACGGTGTTCCCTGAACGATCTGAAAGGCACCTGGGTTCGTTCATGAGCTCCCAAGCCATTATAGTTGAATCATCCTTATAAGCCACTCCGGTTATGGTGTTGATTCTTGTCAAAACGGTCTATATACAATGTGCATTATTCAAACAAAATTATCAATATTTATAAACTTACATCCATAGATTCATACACACTTCTTGTTACATAAATCAGTGATTATGGGTTCTGGCGTTACCTTAACATGGTTCTTGTAGAATCCTTTCACAACAGAGTTAGTGTAGAAATCATCCTCGGATGAAATGGACTGTCCCTGATTTCTGGCCCACTCCACATACTGTTTTCTCCCTCCCAAATTTACAAAGTTGTTCACCAAACTCAAGATCAATTTAATCCCATATTTTCTTGCCTCCGCTACCACAAAATCCAACCCCTAACAAAAGCATTAGCCATTTAGCAAAAGAGGAAAAAATAAAACAAAATTAAATCAAAGCAATGAAAGGACCTGAAACATCTTCTCATTGTATTGGCCAGGAGAGATCTGCAGAGGGTTACTTCCGCCATCGTTGAAGGCCATAGTTCTTCCAATGGCGAGGCTATGATTGACAGCTTGTTGATAAGCTAAGGACACTTTGGGTCTCAGCGATGGGTCCGAGGCGAAGGACATTAACCAGTAGGCATTGAACCCATTGGCGTAAAATGGGCTTCCATTCAGAATAAGCTGCTGCCCTTTGGTCGTCACAAACCCATCATCTGCTTCTGCTCGAAGCACAAGCGGCAGAAGAACAACGAAAACGTAACTCCAAAGCTTCATCTCTGTAAAACCGAGTTTGTGAAACTGTAAAACGTAACTCCAAGACTAAGTGTTGCGGATTAACTTTGAAGGTCGTTGTTTATTTATTAGTAATTATTATTAATATTGTGGTCGTGTTGTTGCCATAACTGAGAGATCATGTTGGATTCCTTTATGAGTTGTCATTTATGAATATTGGGAAATAATTGAATTCTAAATTTAAAACAAATATTTTTTTATCCATTAATAGATTAATCTATTTAATATATTATTTTTTCTTTCCATTTTCCGGTATTATAGTTTTAGATGGGAAATATAAGAGGATTATGTGAATTTAGATGGATTTTTATATTTGAATAAAGTGTTATGAACATTAGTTATAGTATAGTAACGCTTTTTGTAAGTCATATTTGTAATTTCTTTTAATTACTAAATTGTAATAACTTATCTTAGTTAAAACATAACATTATAAATGAAATTATGAAAATTCAATTTTTTTATATTGTTAATGGTTAATCAACTCCGTTGAAATTGTTTTTATTATTAAAAATAAGGTTTAATAGTTGAAGTAAGTTTATTTTAATTATAATGTAATATGGTAAGTTTTTTTTTTTTTTTCAAAATAAATATTTTGTAATTAAAAAATATTGATTTTCAGATAAAATGCAGCCTCACACGTGGCGAAATTGACACTTGTGGCTGGGAGGGATTGTGCGAAAATAGTAGTCTCACATTGAATAATTAAGGAAAAGATCTCTCTAATATGAAATCTTTTTAAGAAAATTAAAAGTATGACCACGGGAGATTATATTCAAAGTATACAATATCGTATCATCATGGAGGTCATGATTCTTAATTAATAAATCAAATTAATTTCAACTTTTAAGCTAATTATTTGTCTTTGTCTAAGAGAGCTATTGTATCAACGAAAAGTTGCATGTAAAGATAAGCTTGCTAGATGTTAAAGTTTTTCTAATTCCTAGCACAACCTCGAGGAATAAGGCAAACGATGGTTCTTAAAGTGCGGTGACCGGTAATTATGAAACCCTAAATACAACAACGGGCCCAAGAGTTACAGAACCAGAAAAAAGGCCCATTTAGTTATTTTTTATTTTTTATTTTTAAGTGAAGAATTTAATTTCAAACAGTGAGAGTGATATTTGAACAAATGGGTTTAGGAAAAAAGAAAAAAGATTTTAAAACAATTGTGGTCAAACCAAAGTTATATTCTTTTAATTTTATATGTCGAATAATAAATATTAGTATTCTTACTAACATCCGCCGTGCTCAAAATTCTTTGTAGGACTGAATCGGCATCGCCTGGTTCGGATAGTTATATTGCTCGGATTCTTGGAACAGATTTTGCCGGTATTCCGCCATTCCCACCAAAAGCAATGGCGGCGATTTGCTCTCACTCCACCCTTCGATCAGATAAAAACTCACTCCCTACTCATTTCTACTCCGCTAGGTCTCTCCGGCGATCGGTAAAGTTTTTCGGCGAGCTTTCAGGTTTCTCTGTCGCTTCTCCGCCTAGGTTTCCTGCTGGTTTTCCTTCAATTTCTTGCCAGAGCTCTGCGACTTACCCTCCTTCCGTTGTATCGCAAGGTGCATATCTATTTTCGTTAAGACTTCGTTGTTTGCGATTTTTTTTTCTTCTATAAATTTCATTTCAACTAAGGTGTTTGCATTTCCTGCTTAATTGTTACGGTTGTTGTCTGTGAGTGATGATAATCTGTCACTGTTCTTCTGTGGTTCTTGAAGTTCGATAAGTTATAGTTATTATTATCAGACGGTGCAACGCCTCTTCGTGCGGTTGGTATCTGTTTGAATGGTGCTCTGTATGAATGCAATGCATAATCAAACCTCTCCTAAACCAATTTATCTCCGTCGCTTGCATCGGCGATGTGCAAGATCGGCTCTCTCAGTGGCTAGAGAACAGATTATAGTGTTTTCTACTTTCAACTTTTCCTTGAGGGATTCAAGTTTTTGAAAACGCATGCTATTCTATGAATTGACGGTTGTATGCTTTTAATTGTCTGACGTTTGTTCTCTGTTGCATTATTGTTTATCACAGTGAAAACCGAGAAGAAGGATTTCCTTCACCTTAGTGATTTTGATAAATCCACCCTCTTGAAGATCTTAGACCGTGCAGTTGAAGTTAAGGCGCGACTAAAATCTGGTGATAGGACATTTCTCCCATTTGAAGGGAAGACAATGGCTATGATCTTTGCAAAACCATCCATGAGGACCAGAGTCTCATTTGAGACTGGCTTCTTCTTGCTAGGAGGTCATGCCATATATTTAGGGCCCGACACTATCCAAATGGGAAAAAGAGAGGAAACTAGGGATATTGCTCGTGTTTTGTCTCGCTATAATGACGTCATCATGGCCCGAGTTTTTGGTCATCGGGTATCGTGGCCAGTTTATTACCTTCTTAATTTCAAGTGACGATATCTGCGATTGGTGTTTTGTCACAATTTTAATGAAGCAAAAATAAGGGTGGTTGAGTTTTAGGGCCTATTGGGTTGTCTCTAAATAATTTTACTGTTGGAACAGCTTAGTGATTTCTTATGTTTCGTTATTCCGTTGCTATTAGTAATCCAGATGTCTCTCTACGGGTCGTCAAACTACCATTTTGTTGCAGGATATTCTTGATTTAGCTAAATATGCCACCGTGCCTGTAATTAATGGCCTGTCGGATTACAACCATCCTTGTCAAGTAATGGCTGATGCACTCACTATGATTGAACACATTGGCAAGTTAGAAGGAACTAAGGTTTGGGTTTTACTGTTATGTTTCGTTATAGTTGTTATAAAATGTACTTCAATTATATATTTCAAATGAATTGAGCAGATGATAATGAAAATTTAGGTTGTGTATGTTGGAGATGGAAATAACATGGTGCACTCGTGGTTGTTGTTGGCATCAATTATACCCTTCCACTTTGTTTGCGCCTGTCCTAAAGGTTTTGAGCCTGATAAGCATACGGTTGAAAAAGCCCGGCAAGCTGGAGTTAGCAAGATTGAGATTACCAATGATCCCAAGGAAGCAGTGAAAGGTGCTGACGTTGTGTACTCGGATGTCTGGGCCAGCATGGGACAGAAAGAGGAGGCTGAATATCGGCGTCAAGCGTTTCAAGGTTTCCAGGTACTTGTTGGAGCGTTTTCTTTCTAATGAATGCACTTCAAGCTAATTAATTTTGTCAATGAAGATGTTATTAAAAAATAAAATTGTTAATAAAGATGGACATGCAATGATGGTCGGAATCGATACTAAATTATCTGGTTTTGATCTTTTATGCCATTATTTGGGGTGGAATTTGTTTGTTTGTTTTTTTTTTTTTATATAAAAAAGATGCTTCTTGTCTGTCCTTTTTCTGTGTGTGAATACCGCTTGGCTAATTACTAGCTCACCTTTTTGCCTCCTATTGTATCTTTCTTAGCTATAACTTGGATCGACAGTATACTCGTAGTGATGAAAAAGTGTAGTTGGTGCAACATGGCCTGCACAAGTTAATTTCATGAAGACAATTGTGGGTCTGGAAGGGATGTACCATACCCTTTTTCTAGCCGAATGAAACGTGATTTCGTGACAAAATGCCGAAATGGTGGCTAACGAAAAAGCTACTCTGAGCTCAGCTTCAATTTTTAGGCCAAATAAAGTTTTCATATCTGAAGTTTGTTGGACAGTAGACTCACTGGCCAAATGTATGCCTTACCCAACTAAACTCAAACCTTCCCTCCAAACACCCCATAGAGGATTACTCCAGATTGTCCACCCTCTACGTTTGTGGACTCGTAAGATTCTATGAAAAAAATCTCCGATGAACTGTAATGGTAGAACAACCGAGGCCAGGGGGACCTTAGGTTTCAAAAATATTTGAGATAATTTCTCGTGTCATGGTTCTTTTTTTCCCTCGTATATGAGGGTATACTGAAATTGTGGTGTTCTCCGTGACACTTTGGGACCATATACAGGGCAATCGTTTGACACAAACGTTGGAGAGCAGCGCTCGTTGGTTCTTCCATTTTTATTTTTGATAATTTTGGTTGCATGTAGTATATAACCATAACGGAGCTGCAATGACATTCTTTGCATTCTTGTTGCAGGTTAACGAAGAGCTCATGAACTTAGCAGGTTCAAAGGCGTACTTCATGCATTGCCTACCAGCCGAAAGAGGCGTAGAGGTGACAGATGAGGTAATTGAGGCTCCCAACTCCATTGTCTTTCCACAAGCTGAGAATCGAATGCACGCACAGAATGCTATAATGCTTCATGTTCTTGGCTTGTGATTGTGTAGCACCCAATACTGGGATATGCCAATTCATGATTCAATAATAGTATGCCACAGTTGGCCTATGAGTCTACTTTTTTTTGTACTGTCTTCTATTTCTTGCACGCTACCTGGAACCGACTTTTTGCAGTACGGATTAACTTTCGGAGCTAGAATTTATCACGAGCCTCGACCTCCTTTTGGCATTTCTTGTTTAGTTGAAACGTCAATGACCCAAGCAAATGTAACTCAAATGTTTTATATTATGTCAACATTTTGTTGTGCTCATTTGTAGTCAACTTAGATACTGTTTATATTATGTCAGGATGAACGGAAAGAGTTACTTACGGTAATAGCTTTCTTGACAGCAGCGGTCGCTCTGATAACTGTTAAGAGGGACTGGCTGCTACCCACATGGGTCTTTTAGACCAATTTGTAGGGCCGAGCCCGTCGGCCCATGACTGTTATAAGGCAGTCCGGACGTTGGACGGGCCCGAAGGCCCAAATTTTGGGGAAACCGTCTTGAATATGTAAATCTTTTTAGGAGAACGATCAACTTATACCCCTAAAAATATATATAATTTTATTTTCCTTTTAAAATTATTAATATGGCTATACCAATATTTCCACTTAACATATTGTCATATCTCAAACCGTCAACCGATCATTTCAACACATATATATATATATATATATATATTTAAATTAAAAAGATACTGAATTGAAAATCCATCATCTTAAATGTTGTATTGACTGATTAAACAAATTGAATATCACATGACAATAATAGAATAAGCGAATAAATATTTTAATATACGTAAGAAAGAAAATTGAATTAAAAAATATATTTCGTGAATTATGCTTAGATTCAGGTAATTTTATTTAAAAGTTATGTTTAAATAATGTTTGATTTGTGAGCCGTGACAGGAATATATATTAAATAATTGAAATGGCAATCTAATGGTGAAAGACGACAAAGGGATGAAGGAAATCTAGAATGGGTGGGCCAAGGAAACTGAAAGTAGAAATAATGGGCCCAGCCCAATTCAAATCATAGACGGAGAAAATGGAAGCTCAAGTTGAAGGTTGCAAAAGGGCAAGAGAACCTGGTTGGGCAAAAACTGTCACAAATAAAAAGTACCGCCCGACAAGATAGCGGAAAGCCTGCCCCCACGTTTCGCTACCTTCTCAACAAACTTACCTTCTTTGCTTTCTCTCGCACACTGTGATATATATATATATATATATATATATATCAACCATCATTTTAGCTTAAATTCAGATATTAGATTATTAATAATAATAATTTTCCATTTAAATCACAATCTCCAAATTATGAAGACTAACATGAATTTGAGGCAATCATACTAAAAAAAACGATGCAATCTATTTCAATTAATACATTTCTTTTAAGAAAAAAATTGTACAATTCGAAGGTTGAATGCTATTTCCATTTGTAGGTTTTGATCCATGACCACATTAGCTGTCTTGATTTTTCTAATTTTTTTTTAAAAAAATCCTTATAGCTTTATTTCATTAATCATAATATATAATCTTGATTTAATCAAATCATTTGAATTGACCATCTAAATAGACCATCATTGATTTGATTATAGTAGGGTTCATTACTTCATTCATTAAGGCTAATTCATGTATGGCCTTTATTTCTACCTACCTAATTAATGAAAATTTAAGCATCATGATCTAATTAGATTATTTGTATTTCAATATTACATCATTTCTAAGTTAATTTCTTTTTGTAAAAAGTATTTAAATACTTATTTTTGTTAAACCATTGTGAAGAGTAGTCTTCTAAAGAAAATCAGCTCCTCTCCTTTAAAGTCGAGATCTAAAGCTTTTAACATGTATAGAGGCGTATTTTATACACCTTGAAGAATTTCTACCTGCATACTTCTCTTTACTCATAGGAAAACGTTTCGCGATTGTATTGAGTATTGACCCAACATAGAAAACAACAGAATTGCAACTATTCCCTTATCAAATCCTAAATAAAGTACCGCAGGCAAGCGAAGATGAAATCAATCATTAATGTAAATCGCACAAAGAATCGTTATTTTTAAAGTTAAGAAGCCTTCTCAATAAAATAAATTAGAAAATGCACTAAGTAAAATTTTACTAGACACCTACTTAAATGGGTAAATCAAATTTAATGTTAAAATTTTAATTTCATATTTAATTGGTGAAGTATAAATATATATATATATATATATATATATAAATTTAAAGTTGAAGCACAAAAGTATGAGTTGAAAACAGAGATAGAGACGGGGGAATAATGGAAAGAGGGGTGGGAAGGAGAGGGTGGCCAGAAATAGGGTTATCCAAATGGGAAGGGAGGGTGAGAGGGAAAAATAATGTCAAATCAAAAAGGTGAGGACACAAGGAAAATGGGCGCTTCCATGTTGGCTGCTCAGGCCTTCCCCTTCCCTACTTCCAAATCCAACCAATGCCCCTTTTTCCTTTGCTACTTGTTATTTTGGATGAATCGAGATATCTCAATCGTGTAATATGAATATTATCCTCACAAACTCGTAGATCTCGTAGATCCCGATGGCATATCTTCTTCTTTTTCTTCCTTTCGTTTGGACTATGTGTTTGTCCAAACCCCCACACACCACGCAGACACCCACCAAACTCTCCACCTGAAAAATGGCTTCTTTTCCTCAGCCTTCTTTCTAAGTTGTTCACTCTTTTTTCTATTCTTCTCTATCCGCTCTCCTCTTTCATCTCATCTTCCTACTTAGTCATACCTATTCAATTATTACTACCTCCCAAATTCCTATATAGATAAATTCTAACACTCAAATAAGAAACAGATACATAAATGAATCGATAATATCTGCTAGCGGTTGTCTTGAACTGTTACAAATGGGATTAGAGCCAGACATCAGGTAGTGTGTCAACGAGGATGTTGAGCCAGGGTGAATTGTGAAACCCCACATTAGTTAGAGGGGGGAATGAAAAATTCCTTATAAAAGGTATGTAAACCTTTCTCTAATAGATACGTTTTAAAATCGGGAGGTTGATAACCATATGTAATGCACTAAAACGAACAATATCTGCTAGTGATGACCTTAAGTGACTTCATTTTTTTTTTTTTTTTGAAGATGCTGATAAGTGAGGATAAAATATAATGAAAGAACTTAGATCAAATAATTTTTCTAGGTAACGTGGAGTATAGTCGTTAATGAAAGAGGCTACATAACTTTAAAAAGATCTATTTTTGTGTAATAACAATCCACTATGAATTAATTATGTGAAGTTGATTGTTTTTTTGCCCTTGTGGGGAGGGATATGACCAACTCTTTCATTTCAATTAAGAGGTAATTGGGACTTAGCTGATTAAATGTATTTTAAGGCCATTCTATTATACATGAATTTTAGCATTAACTAAAATAATATAACTTTTAAAAAATTACGAACGAAATTGGAAAAAATAAAAAGAGAGAGAGACCCAAACCTATTAGTACAAAAAAAAAAAAAAAAAAAAACTTTTAAATATTAAATCTTACAGAAATTAAAAATAAATAAATAAATCATCAGAGGGGTTGAGGAATGAGCAGCTCGGGGATTCTGATAAAATCTAGCTGGCGTGCACTGGACGAGCCAGCTCAATCCCAGTGCGATAAAAAATGAACATCTGTCAACCACATCATCATTATTAATAATAAGAAGAGTAATAAAATAACAATAATATTAGTACTGTAATCTGACGTGGTTTTCCACATGTATGGTGGTTGAAACCTAGGCAAGTGGCCTGCACGTGCAATTGTGACTCCCTCTGCCACACTTCACTCACTTTGTCTCTTTTCTCCCTTACCATTTCACAACTCAACTCTCCTTCATCTTTCTTATTTTTACTTTGTACTATTTTATACTTTTCATTTTGAAAATATATTTATTTAGCTATTTTTTTTCAAATATATAATTCAAGAATAGAAAATCAGTTAAAATATTATTCTTTTATCTCTTGTCATTCATAATTGGAAAAACATAATAAATCCAAATTTGATTTGGGTTGGGTTGAATTTAAATAAAAAAATTATAAATTTATTGTTAATTTAAAAAATATATATATTTTTACTATGATACAATTATATATTCGTACATTTATTTAATTTTTAATTATTCATATTTCAATGACTCTAAAAATAGTTTTTTTTCAGTTAATTTTTTAAAATATACTGAGAGTTATAAATTTTAATTAAATACTTTAATAGTATTTTTTTAAAGTTTAATACTTTTCATCATGCTTATAAAAGCAACGTGCCACAGAGATGTATTTTTTTTATTCTTTTAAAAAAACGGAAAGCTATTTGTTATATCTTTAAAAAATAATTTGAATTTTTCGCAACCAAAAACAATATATTAAAGTTACAGACTCTTTTAGATACAATAAAAGAAAAATGTCGTTATTATAAACACAATTATTTATAAGATCAATAAATAACTCGTTGGGCACGTTTTCTTTATATATCTTAAGAACTCTAGCGTGGGATGTAGCACAACCACTTAAAGAAGTTATTTAAAATTATTATATCACATACAAACGAGTGTGACCCTAATTATTGAACTATGGCAATCATAAAATATATTTTACAATAAAGTGGGAGGATATAATTTGTTACATAAGAATAATAAAATAAGGTGATATTGGGACACGTGTGAAGTAGATATTGGATGTGGAGTACATAAGTCCACCCGCACGTGGTCCAACAATGGCACCATCGACGGAGATGCAAAAAAAAGAGAAGCTGAAATAATGAGAGCCTCGATTCCATTCGTTACCTACCCCTAATCTATATATCCCCCACTTTTAAAGTGAAATTATACCAATTTAAATTATAAACATTATTAACTTTAAAAATATATAAAATTTTTAAAAATCAATTCATGGATTAAAGGTAAATTTGATTTTTCTGTAAATATTAAATTAGATAAATAATCATTAAACCTAAATTAAAATTTTAAAAATTTATTAGATAGGATGCGAGAGTGTAGACAAAAGTTGCTCAATAAATACTATACAAACGTGTCTTGCGGAGCTTAGACATCCTTCCCTTTAGCCTGCACTGCACATTTCCCACCATATTTAATTATAAAAATCGTTTTCGATTCTTCCCAAGAGAATTAAATTTAGTATAAAGTTTTATTAGATTGTTAAATTTCTAAATTATTAAACAAATAAAAAATCTAATTTTGATGATTTCAAAAATATGTTTTTGAGGATAAATTATTATAATAATGCGAGTTCACGTGAGGACGGGCCATTGCTCTATGCAATTACCAAGAACGTGCATCGCACTTCCTACAGAGAGACCACCACAACCAAACATGGACCTTATCACAACTGACCAATAAAAAGCATCCACATCAGCAACTAACATTTGGAACACGAACTGTCCATTGAGTCAGTGGATGAGAATCGAGAAACGGGGTTGTTAGAAAAACGTTTATTAAGACGACGATGAAGAATTGAGATTCTAAGGGATGAAAATCGAAGAGCCGTGTTTGTGGCTCTGGCTCTGTCTCTCGCCGTGACGGAGGTTGAGGCGGCGACGGTAGCGCGGTGGATAACGGCGACGACGGAGGAGATGACCTACTGTTGTGGAATAACAGAGAGTCTTAAAGAATTTTTCTAGCCTTTTATCTTTTTGCCTCTCTCTCTCTCTCTTCCTTCAAAGGACGTTTGAAACTTCCGAGACATTGCTGCCTTTTCGATTTAAAAGGGCAATTCAAGGTGGAAGGAAAAGGCTAGTTGCTATAATTTCTTTAATTCGGTCCATCAAAATCCTCCGAGTATTGCAGATTCTCTTGTATATTTGTTTATCTCGTGGTTTTCTCCACTGCTGTTCTCATTTTTGCGGTATGTGCCTCCTCCTTGTCTTCATCTGTTTGTCTTTTTGTTTCTTCATTGAATGATTGTTCGGTTTCGTCTAATGCACCGGGAATGTGAGGAACGCGATTGGAATTTTCAGTTTCTACTTTCGCATCGTTTGATGAGTATTTCTGTTTGTTTTACGTGTTGAATCTGTTATTTCAATAAACCGACTCATCTAGGATTGATGATTTGAATGTATCATGCGTATTTGTTGCTGTTTTCCGTTGAGTTTGTTGAATTGGAGTTTTTAATTTGTGTTTAGTGAATTGAAGACTGCTATCACGATGCCTCTGAGAGGCATAATTCGTGAGCAGAGTGAAATACGAGAAGGAAGTGAGAATTCTTCGAGAAAAGTGAGGGAGGGAGTTCAAATGCGTCATCTCGGAAAGTCGCATATTGTCCCGGAGCAGCCTTCTTCTTCATCTTTTCCGGTTCCGATTGAACAGAGCCGTTGGGCGAGTTTGCCTCCGGAGCTTCTTTTAGACATAATTCAACGAGTGGAAGCAAGTGAAACCTCTTGGCCTTCTCGCCGGGATGTTGTTGCCTGTGCTTCAGTTTGCAGGTCATGGCGGATGATTACAAAGGAAGTCGTAAGGACTCCCGAACAGTGTGGGTGGATCACTTTCCCAATTTCTCTGAAGCAGGTATTTTCAATTCATCCTCTGCTATTTTCAAGGCAGTTTTTGAGTTCCTTATCGACCAAGGCTTTAAGTTTTAGTCTCTTCTTCTTTGAATTTGACTTAACTGATCAGCCGGGACCAAGAGACACTCCGATCCAGTGCTTCATCAAGAGAGAAAGGGCAACGTCAACGTTTCGACTTTATCTCGGGCTAAGCCCTGGTATTTCTCCTTTTTCTTCTTCTATCAATTATTTTGCCTCTCTAGGATTGTCCTTTTCAACTCAGATTCTGGATTACGGGTCCTTTTGGTGAAATTCATCTATGGTACCGAATAAAGCTATCTTTCTTTTTCATTGTGAAGCATCGTATCAAAGCGTGTGAAGTTTTAAAATATGCAACAACTTCTCCCTTTTTCTCAATAAAGTGAAAAGTGTGAAGAAAGTTCTGTAGCTGAATTCAGTTCTTCATATAATGGTTCAAAGAGACCAATGTTTGTTATCATAAGGAGTCTTTGATTCATGGGTTATGTTATTATACACATCTAATCAGATCTTTTGTGTTTCATTTACAGCCCTGTCGGGTAATCTAAGTAAACTCTTGCTTACTGCAAAAAGATTTCGACGAGCCATGAGTACAGAGTTCATTGTATCATTAGTTCCAGACGACTTCTCTCGAGCAAGCAACAATTACATTGGAAAGTTAAGGTAAGCCATGGCCACAGTGAAGTTGGTTGGTTTATATTTCTTTTTGATTAATGAACTGAGAGTTGATGATGGATCAGGTCAAATTTTCTGGGGACCAAGTTTTCAATCTATGACAGTCAACCGCCACACGATCCAAAACTGCGAACCAGTAGATCAAAGCGAAGAATCCATTTGAAACAGGTTTCTCCAAGTAAAACTCCGACGAACTATACAGTCGCTGCCGTAGCTTACGAGCTGAACGTCCTCCGCACGAGAGGCCCGAGAAGAATGAGGTGCACCATGCATTCAATACCTGTTGCAGCCGTGGAGGAGGGTGGCACTGCCACAACTCCCACAGAGTTTAAAGACTGTATCAATGAGCATCATTCATCTACATCGATTTGCGAAGGTAAGAAGCCGATAATCGAGTCTCCGAAGCCTCAAGAATCAATGGCTCCATTGGTATTGAAGAACAAAGCTCCGAGATGGCACGAACAGCTTCAGTGCTGGTGCCTCAATTTCAAAGGGCGCGTCACGGTAGCCTCAGTGAAAAACTTTCAGCTGGTTGCTGCTGTGGAGACAAGTGAAAATGTGTCTGCAGCTGAACAAGAGCGAGTGATTTTGCAGTTTGGTAAGATTGGGAAGGATATTTTTACGATGGATTATCGCTATCCCCTCTCAGCTTTCCAAGCCTTTGCAATTTGCCTTAGTAGCTTTGATACCAAGCCGGCCTGTGAATGAACCATTGCTCAACTTGCTCCAATATTTTCCAGCTGTATATATTATTCTGGAAAGAAGCTTCGTTTAGACATTGTATTCAATAATCAGGCAACAATCTGTGATGAAATTGTGGGTAGTAAATTATGCTCCAAAATCTTTATCTAATCCGTCCAATACAGCAGATTTCAAGCAACACTTCAAATAGCCCAATTTTCAAGTTCATATTTTTTACTGTCTAATATTTTTCCTTGGATCTCAGATTAATTTTTAGAATTTCAGGTGGAGTTTTAAAATTTGAAAAAAGGAGGATGCTTTTACTTGAACGGTTAAATATTTTAATTTAGAATCTAAATTTCAAGGAAGTGAAGAAAAATAATTCCTTAAAGTATATATATAAATAATACTCCCAATTTTGAGATACCGGGCGATGTGCCAACAAGTATGCTGGGTCCCCAAGGGAGATGGATTGTGAGATCCCACAGGGAATCTTTAATGGACGCATTCTAAAACCTTGAGGTGAACCCTAAAAGGAAAACCTAAAGAAAATAATATCTACTAGCACTAATGGGTTCTAAAACCTTGAGGGGAAGTCTGGAAGGGAAAGTCTAAAAAGTAAAATATCTACTAGCACTAACACGTTCCAAAACCTTGAGGGGAAGTCCAGAAAGAGAAAGCCCAAAGAGTACAATATTTACAAAAAGTATAATATCTACTAGCGCTAATTCTAAGCTGTTACAATTACATGGCCCGCCTGTACATTTGACTACAAGTTGTACAAATAAAATATGAACAAAGATCCAGAATTTTTGTGAGGAGTAGAATGTATTTAGCATCATAAATTGCCTTACAAGGATGAGCCTACTCTTTCGAAATGGCGTAGGGTCCTATGGCATCAAGAAACGAACCAGACCTACCATGGAGGCCAACGAGCTTTATTCCTGTTGGGAATGAAAATTTGGTTCCATCTTCAACACCAAACGGCCCATGACTTTTTTTATTTGTTTCCAATGTCAGTGATCGGATAACGAGTGCAATTCCCCATTTACTTAAGTCACTATAATAGCCACGAATTGAGACGAGATGTTCATCTTCATCAAAAACAACCTGCAATTACACATCACTTAGTTTCAACAGGATTTAATCTTTTAAGTATTGGAAGAACATTGATAAAAGAAGACAGACCCATAATTTCCTACAAGTTACTAAGAATCTCAATCTGATTGAGGCAAACAAATTTAACAACAGGAGATTCATAAGAAGTTTTGAGGGTAACCTCAGATCTTGAACCGCCATCTGAGCCGTGCATTGTCGACCATGTCAACTTCCCATCCTTCTCATACTGAATTTGAATGGAGTGGATCAATTCTTGATGATTAATAGCGAATGCTCTGATCTTTGTGAAAACTTTTTCGTTCCAAGCACTACCACCTCCACCTCCATACGGCCCAATCGTTCTATGAATGCGCCCGCTATCAAAGGACCAAATAATTTTCAGTTTCACAGAATCTAAGTTCAAAACACTTGGAGCCGTAACATAATTTATACATTCTAAGAAAGTGACAAGCCTGTTAAAAATCATGGACCTCCACGATGGTACGATATTATCCACTTTGAGCATAAACTCTCGTGGCTTTACTTTTGGTTTCTGCAAAAGGCCTCATACCCAATGGAGATGTATTCATTACTTATAAACCCATGACCAACCCCTTAATCAACCAATGTGAGACTCCCTCCCAACAATTCTCAACAATCCTCCCCTCGAAAAAAGTACATCATAGAGCCTCCCCTGACGCCTATGTAGCCCTCAAACAGCCTTCCCTTAATGGAGACTCGACTCCTTCCCTAGAGCCCTCGAACAAAGTAAACCCTTTGTTCGACCCTTGAGTCACTTTTGACTACACCTTCGAGACTCACAACTTCTTTGTTTGACATTTGAGGATTCTATTGACATGACTAAGTTAAGGGCATGACTCTGATACTATGTTAGAAATCACGAGTCTCCACACTGGTATGATATTGTCCACTTTGAGTATAAACTCTCATGCCTTTGTTTTTTTATTTTCCCAAAAGGCTTCATACCAAGATGTATTCTTTACTTATAAACCTATGATCAACTCCTTAATTAGCCAATGTGGGACTCCCTCCCAACAATCCTCAACAATCCTCAACAAAGTCAACAATCCTCAACAAAGTCAAGTATGGCTCAATGGATAAAAGCAGCTGGTAATATATTTATATACCCTCTCTTTGTCATAGAATAAAGAACTTGAAGCAAACTAACAAACCAAGCACAAGACAGATCACAAAAGAGAGTTAAAAGTGCATCATTGGGCATACTTACTTTTGAATAGTGTGTTGGTGGAGTCCAATTCCACGAGAGGAAAAAGAACGGTTGGTGAAAGCCAGGCTCCCCTGCACTACCTGCCTGTGGTAACACAGCCCAATGGCGTGCACCTTGAACTTGCAATTGGAAATGCATTCAAAGGCCAACTCCTCAGCACATGATTCACCACAAGCCACACAATCCTCTTCCTTCCCTTTCATCCCCAGTTTCAGCGTGTGCTTATGACCTTCATGCTTCTTTAACTTCACGTAAGGAAACATGCCAACAGCACAGTCCAAATGTGCAGCAAAACTGCACTTCTGGCAGCTATAGAACCACGGCCCCGGCTCTCTTTCTTCCTCACAGATATCACAGCAATACTCTTCTTCTTCATTCTCTACAAATGTCAGGTCTAAAGGATGTGGATCAAATCTGTAGCTTACTCCAAGTGGCAGTGTCGCACATCCTGCATCCAAATGGAAGTTGCAGTCGACACATCGAAACGCCATCTTGTTCTTCACCCCCTCCTTACAACCTTCACATATGTGGTCGTCGTTTGAGCGGTCAAGAGATAAGGGGTGTTGGTGACCAGGGTGTTCAAATGGGATTTTGATCGAGGCGCATCGGGTGTCAAATGTGGAGAGACATGTTTTGCAGTGGTAGGCAAAGCCATTGAAATGTTTGAGACAAGCTTTGCATTGGAAGACGAAATTTGGGATTGAGATGAGATTCAGCCTATGTTGATGGAGGAAGTTCCTTTTCTTTCTAGGCAATTCAAGACATTCTTTGTGGGCAAAGAAATCACACTCCTCGCAGCCGTAAGATGGACCTGAAAGGCGCTTCATACACCCATCACAAACTCTGTCCTGCCTGAGTTGCTCCTCAGTGGCAAAGGCTAAACGATGATGATGAATGAAATGTTGAATCTCAGAGCCGGAAATCTCAATCTTGGTGTTTTCATCATCGGAAGAATCAAGATCATCCACAGTGAAGTTAGAGTCAACGCGTTGCTTTCGAGCACAATCCAAATGGGCAAAGTACTTGCAATTGTAGCAACCATATGCAGCATATTTGGTCTTTATTTCTTCCCCACAGATCTTACAATCGATCTTTTTGCCTACAAAATCAATCCCATCACGAAAATAGGAGAGACTAAGATCATGAAGGCGGTGTCCAAATGTCCTCAAACTTAACGGCAATTCAGCACATTTTTTATGAACCGAAAGATGGCAAATGGAGCAATACCATGAGAATCCATTTCCTTTCTCACCACATGCTCGACAAACAAACTGTATCTGATTCCTAAATTTGGTGAAGGTGTGTTTATGATTGAAAGATTGTAAGCAAGCGACATGAAGGTTGAATTTGCACAAGGAACAGTTATAGATGAACTCTCCGCAGTCATTTTTGCAACTATCACAGATGGTTTGGGTATGGGTAACATCGGCAAGAAGAAATAAAGGGTGCTCGTGAAAATCAGAGTTTAGCATCTCGCGCGGCAGCTCGGCACATTGTTGATGAAAATGGGCGTCACAAATAGAGCAAAAGTAATAAGAAGAACCTGATTTTATAAGCAATCCACAGACCACACAAACAATTTCATTGGTTGCTATGTTTTGTTCTCGCTGAAGGGTTAACGTATGGGGATGGCTGAAATGTCGAAACTCGTTATCGGACGTCTTCCGTACACCGCTGGCTTTGGTGTCGGCGATGGCGCATTTGACGTCAATCTGAAAACCGCATCCGCGACACAGATAAACATCGCCCGACGGCATTTGCCAACAGGCATTACAGATGTGGTTGTTGGTGGTTCGAGAAAGAGGATGTTGGGGGTGGAAGTGGTTGTGGATTTGCGGAGGAAGGTCGATGCAAGATTGATGGATGTGGAAGTTGCAGTCTGAATCGGAGCAGCTGAACGCCGGCGGACGCAATATTCGACGGCATCTGGTGCACAAAACCACTTCATCATTCTTCCCCTCTTCAATGAAGAACAAAGGGTGCGGATGGGGTTTTTTCAGAAGGTCAAAATTCATTGCAATCTCCTCCTTTTTCTTCCACTGTACATAAACTAAACAAAAGCAAGATCAAAGCTGGTAACAGAGCTTCCCGACATTAAACAAATTAGTTGCAGAACCGATTGAGATACCGAAAAATTGATGGAAAATTGGGGGACTGAGGATGAAGGCAAGAGTGAGATCGGGAGCGAAAGTACGGAGATGTGCGCATTCTTTGCCATAAGAATCTTTAGGTTTTGGGTTAGGAATGTGATGCTGATAATCAGAGTGAAGAAATGTGAAGAATGAGTAATCATGGTGGTAATTTCAAACTTTAGCCCCCAAAAGTGTCGGTTTTGGAGAAAAGGACCATTTTCTAAAACAATATTTTTGGATCCCTTGATTGTCTACAATCTAAGGAAGAAAAACATTGATGAACAATGTTTTAAGTGGATGGAATGTGGAATGTGGAAGCGTTCGGTTTGAACCTAGTTCATTCCGATCAAGTTTTCGTATGCTTTTTCGACTAGGTTTAGTGTGCTTCTTGGCTTAAAAATATAATTTCATGAATCTTAGTCGAATCGTTTATTTACTCAGATGGTTCGTAGTCGTGGGATCTCACATCGGTTGGGGAGAGGAACGAAGCATTCCTTATGAGCGTGTCGAAACCTCTTCCTAGTACACGCGTTCTAAGACCCGGAAGTTGACGAAGATGCGTAACGGGCCAAACCAGACAATATTTACTAGAGATGGACTAAACGATGTGCCAATAAGGACATTGAGTACCCAAGGGAGTTAATTTTGAGATCCTACATCGATTGGAAAGGAGAACGAAGCATGCCCAAAGAGATGAATTTTGAGATCCCAAAACGATTGGAAAGGAGAACAATTCCTTATATGTGTGGAAACCTCTCCTAAAGCTGACGACGATACGTAACAGGTTAAATTGTGAAATAGTCTTTCGTATCATCACATCATGATCTAAAATACCGTCATCTCTAGTGTCTTTCAATGGCAACCTCAATTTCTAGCAAATTTCTTCTTACGACCTTCTCACTAGAGATCATTTTGAGCCCCTACCCAATAAAATTTCAACATTAGTTTTATTTATTATACAAGGGTTTAAGGTTTAGGGTTAACCTCATCGACATCGACTAGATGCTCAGTCGACTAGATGTTCAACATCACCTTGGAATCCACATCGACTAGATGCTCAGTCGAGTAGATTGCATCTGCATTATATATATTCGTCACTTCTTCTACAACGAGTTGGGAAGAAGGTGGGTCGCTCTTCAATCAAATTGTTCCCATCATCAACTAGATCATCCTTGTGACAAACCTTGTCCGGACCATAGTATTTTTATCACATCCAAAAAAAAATTCCATACATTGTTTATACAAGTATTAAATAAAATAAATTAAGAACTAAAGGAAGTGAAGTGGTTTCAATTGGATGAACAAATAATTTCTTATATAACAAGAAAAGTATAATATACTTTTTTTTTTTTTTTTTGAAACCATATAACATACTTTTCTTGTTAGAGAAGAAATCACTGCTCAATCAACAATTTTTACATGTAAAAAAAAAACTAATTTTTTAAAAAAATTATATTTATATATTTATTTGAACTAATGTTCCACCAACATAAATATAATTTATATTAATTTAACTAAAATAAAGTACACAAATCATAAGCTTAAATTTCTAGACATGTATCGTGTTAGAACTAAAAATAATAATATACACTCAAACGACTTCAAGACTTTGATATTATCGAACATTTTGTAACGAAATAAGAAAAAGACATACAAATACAACAACATCATGGAAACATACAAATACAACAACATCATGGAAACATACAAATACAAATACAACAACATCATGGAAACATACAAATACAAATACTACAACATCACGGTGAACAGAAGTCGAAAGAGCGTAGGAGTGACTAGTAGTCTTGAACTGAAAGGGCGAGAAGGCCAATGGCATCGAGATACACACCAGATCTGCCATGAACGCCCACGATCTTTACTCCAACAGTTGGGAATGAAAACTTGGTTCCATTTTCAACCCCAAATGGCCCATAAGTTCTTCTGTTGGTCTCCAGAGTCAGGGATCGAATCACGGTGGCATCCAATCCCCAGTACTGTAGATCGTCATAGTACCCATGGATTGTCACAAGCTCCTCATCTGGAAAATCTAGAACAACCTGCACTTCCATTTCCATCACAATATTTCTTCTAATTTAGAAACAGCAAGCCAGTAATTATGAACAAACAAGTCAACAGGAAAAACACAAAAGAACTTGCGAGGGATTTGGGCTAACCTCTGACTCGGAACCTCCATCTCCACCATGCTTCTCGGACCACACCAACTCCCCATTCTCATCTTCATATTCCATTTGAATGGAGTCGATCCACTGTCCATGACTAATCACCAATTGCCTGATTCTCCTAAAACCCACCTCCCAAGCATCTCCACCTTCACCTCCACATTCTCCTAGGCTAAATTTCTCAGCCCCCAGCCCTTTTCTGCATGAGACAGACAATTACATATCATAACTCCTCAATGGTATCATCAAAATATAGCTAAGCTAAGCGCACATTTGGGTTTGAGTTGTATGTACGGACACCCCAATTGCATCCAGACACGAGCTTGATCTTCCATGAATGCCAACAATCTTTAGCCCTGTAAATGGGAATGAAAATTTGGTTCCATCTTCAATCCCAAATGGCCCGTAAGTTCTTTTATTGGTTTTTAGAGTCAATGATCGAATCACAGTGGCAGCAATTCCCCACTTATGCAAGTCACTGTAGTAGCCATTAACCAAAACAAGATGCTCATCTAATTCCAGAACAACCTGTATTCCATTTCAATTATTAGCATTTTTGTTTGTAAACATCCACACACGAAGCTATAGCTAGTAAGAAAAACTTGATGAAAGTTTTGGGCTAACCTCTGATCGGAAACCTCCATCACCACCATGCTTCTCGGACGACATTAACTTTTGATTCTCATCCTCATATTCCATTTGAATGGAGTCGATCCAAAGTCCATGATAAATTACCAGCCGTCTGATTGTTTGAAAAGTCTCTTCCCAAGGATCTCCACCTTTGCCTCCATGTTGTCCCAAGTTCAAGTGCTTCGGCTGAGGCTCAGGCTGGAGCCCAATTCTACATGTTATGTTAAGATATATTTTAATAATACATTGTATTATTGTTTCGTTCAATTATTATATCAAGCAAAAATGTTATGCCCTTCCGATCATATCAAGATATGACAAACATACTTTTGAATTGTTTGGACATGAACTCCAATTGCATTGAGGTACCGACCAGATTTTCCATGGAACCCAACAATCTTCGATCCAGTTACTGGAAATGAAAATTTGTTCCCTTCTTCAACTCCAAAGGGTCCATAACTTCTAATGTTGGTTTCCAAAGTCAATGATCGAATCACAGTGACGTCGTTTCCCCAATTATGTATGCAGCCATAGTATCCGTAAATTGAAATTAAGTACTCATCCGGATAATCTATAACAACCTACAATCCATTGGTTCAAAGAAGATTTTGAGTTTAAACTGATTCAGGTAATGGTGGTAATTTAATAATCTAGAGCTTTGCTCTGACTGACCTCCAATTTGGAACCTTCGTTTTCACCATGTTTGGGCGACCAAAACGATTCTCCATTCTGATCATACTCAATCTGAATTGAACAGATCCACCCTCTCTCATAAACTACGATCCGTCTGATCGTGGAATAAACACCGTCGTCCCAGGTGTTAGACGCCGCCGGATTCCAGGAACCTTCGTCTTCCTGCAGTAAGAAAAAGTGGAATCAGAAATTGACTGCAGCTTCAACATCACCTTCCAAATGAAATTTAGACATACCATAAGGCTCTGTAGAATTGTGATGGGAAAGGGCTAAGATCTTGAACGAGAAAGAAGAACATTGTGGATATCAATGGGGATAGTATGTAAAATGGCATCTGCCGGCGAATATATAATATAATATTAAGGAGCTGGAAAGGTAGACAAATGAAACTTGTTTCGGGATTGAGGCCTCTGTTCCTATTATATAAGAGTTGACCGGCAAGACATCAAATAAAAAACTCATACACTGCTCAACAGTCCGCCAGAGGATTTTTTTTTTTTTTTTTTTTTTTGAGCCCCTTGGTAGCCAGAGTCAAATGGACTTGTAAATTACAAAGGTGCATTTAGTCTGTGGCAACTCGGTGCAGAATCCCCATTCAAACCGGGAATGGAGAGGGATTAAGGGATTATATTTTCTTCTCAGCCCCACCCCATTATATATAAATGCATAAAAATATTATACATTAAATATATTATATTTATATACATTTTTTATTTCGATTTGTTTGAGAAAATATATTAAAAGAGGTGGTAGGAATAGAGACTTCTCCGTTCCTGCCATTCTCCGTGAACATCTCTATGTACAATCTAGACTTCAACTATGAAATAATTATTTGGCTTCAGGCTTTTGCAAATAAATTTTTTTTTTTTTACATGAACTTATGTTAATTATTTAATGAAGACATAATACGATACAATGTGATGCTAGAAGTACCGCACGTAGGCCAACGGCCTGAGAAATTGCTCGAGGAGGCTCTGGTTGTGACCTACTCTTGAATCGACACTACGTGGAGTCCAATTGCATTAAGATACCATCCAGATCTGCCGTGGAAGCCCACGACCTTCGTCCCAACAGTTGGATATGAAAATTTGGAACCATCTTCAACTCCAAATGGCCCATAAGTCTTCTTATTGGTTTCCAGAGTTAAGGATCGAATCACAGTGCGTCCAAGTCCCCAACTACGAAGATCACTGTAGTAGCCATGAATGGATACAAGATGCTCCCCTGGATATCCCAAAACAACCTGCAATTCCATTTGAACACTATGACTTCACTGAAAGTTTCAATAAGGATTAGCAAATTATGGAGAGAGGAATGAATAGAAAGGAGGATTTGGGTTAACCTCTGATGGGGATCCTCCGTCTCCACCATGCTTCCTAGACCACACTATGTTTCCATTATCATCTTCATATTCAAATTGAATGGAGTCAATCCACAATCCATGACGAATCACAAGCCGTCTCATTGACCGAAACATATCTTCCCAACCATCCCCACCTTCACCTCCATATTGTCTCAGCTTAGAGGGCACCTCTTGGATTTTGGGTGCTGGTGAAGCTGCAGGCTCCATCTCAGCCTTCGTTCTGCATAGGACAATAACTTCTTACCATTACACACTAATTTTATTTTGTTGACTACAATATATTTAATATTAAAAAAAAATTCATTGGAAGAGGAGTCCCACATCGACTAATTAAGGAGTTGATCATGGGTTTATAAGTAAGGAATACATCTCCATTGGTATGAGACCTTTTGGAGAAACCAAAAGCAAAGTCATGAGAGCTTATGCTCAAAGTGGACAATATCATACCATTGTGGAGGGTCGTGATTCCTAACATGGTTTCAGAGTCATGCCCTTAACTTAGCCATGTCAATAAAATCTTCAAATGTCGAACAAAGAAGTTGGGACCCTCGAAAGTTTGGTCAAAAGTGACTCAAGTGTCGAAGAAAGGGTGTAATTTGTTCGAGGGCTTCATTGGTATTGAGGCCTTTTGGAGAAGCCAAAAACAAAGAGTTTATGCTCAAAGTGGATAATATCATACCATTGTGGACCATTGTGGAGGGACGTAATTTCTAACATAACTTCAGTAATTAACTTCATTAATGAACCATAATTCAAATATACTACTAACTAATTTGACATATTTGAAAAGAATGAGATTAGAAGGTAGAAAAGAAACAAATCATGAGATCCATCTTTGGCATGTTTGAAAAACCACACCCTGCATTATTTTAGTTTTCTAACTGTATATGATCCCACGTGACCATGTCTGAGAATTTAATTCATTAAAGATTTTATCGTGTTGGAGACTACTCACATTATCTATATATATATGTGGGTGAAAAACGACAAACGACCCATAAATTCTTCTATTAGTTTGAAAAACGACACACACAACAGGATGAAATGATAACGAGCAAAAAAGTAAGCATATTATGTACGTTTATATCATAGAAATAGAAGATGATATCCAGAAAATGAAAAGAATAAAGATGGGCTGCCTACTTTTGAGTTGTTCCTAAGTAGAGTCCGATCGCATCAAGGTACCAACCAGATCTGCCATTGACACCAACGATATTTGTCCCCATAATTGGAAATGAAAATCTGGTTCCATCTTCAGCTCCAAACGGCCCATAAGTTATTCGATTAGTTGCAAATGTCAGCGATCGAATCACAGTGGCAGGATCTCCCATATCACGTATGTGGCTGTAGTAGCCATGAATAGAAACAAAATGCTCATCTGGAGATTCTAGCACCACCTAGAAACAAATGCCCAAGTTAGGAATTTCAACAAACAGGTTATGGGCAGAGTAATTCATCAGAGGATTTTGGGGTATAACCTCTGATTTGGAACTTCCATCTCTGTCACCATGCTTCTTGGACCATACCAACTTTCCATTCTTATCCTCATACTCAAATTGAATGGAGTGGATCCATTGTTCATGATTAACTACAAACCGTCTGATCGACCGAAAAAGGTACTCCCATGGATGCCCACCTTTGCCTCCAAAAGGTCCCAGGCTGTAGTTCTTGAGTTGGATTCTGCATAGCAGAATCAAAATGGAATTAATTCATTTCTGTTCATATGTTTGCAGCATACAAGTAGACGATCGTATGTACGTACCTTGGAATTGGCTGTATGTAGAGTCCAATTGCATCGAGGAACCAACCACATCTGCCATGTAAACCAACAATCTTGGCCCCCATAATTGGGAATGAAAATTTGGTTCCCTCTTCCATACCAAATGGTCCATAAGTTTTTCTATTTGTTTGGAGAGTCAAGGAACGAATCACATCTACTGCAATTCCGAAATTGCCTATGTAGCCGAAGTAACCACTAATTGAAATTAGATACTCATACGGGTAATCTAACATAACCTGCAATCATCAACGGTTCGAGCAAAATCAACAGAATGAGACAATTATTCAGGCAATGACGATTCAAACTAGGGCTTGGGAGTACCTCAGAAGAGGAACCTTGGTTCCCGCCATGCTTGGAACCCCAAATTGAATGGCCATTCCTATCATACTCAACATGAAGAGAACAGATCCACTGTTCGTGATAAATTAGAAGCCGTCTGATGGTGGAATAAGCCCCATCATCCCAAGGTCCACCACCTTCCTTGCATCCAAGAATTTCAATCTTTACCGTCGTATCCGGGGAACCCTCTTCGTCATTCTGCAGCAAGAAAATGGCAAATCACAAATTGTGTGCAGTCTTTTCGTCAGCTTAGCTAATAGATAATACTTACCATCCTCTGTAGAGTAGCGAGGCACTGCAAAATTCAGGATTGCGAAAAGGATAAGAAAGGAGAAAGTCGAGAGAGAGGTTTTCGCCTTTGGGATTATTAACTTGGTGGATTAGCAATAAATGTCAACGAACACAGTAAAGAAGGAGTGCAAAGATGGGTTTGGACGGGGACAGAGAGAAGCTAGAGGCCCCACATTCCCTACCCATCAAACAAATTTCGACGTTTCTACTCTCTGGGGTTCGATTCCTTTCTTGTTTTTCTTTTTTGGCTAAGAAATGGAAGAATTCCATAGGTCATTACAGAACTACTGATTTAACTAGATAAAAAACAAATTATTAAATAACTTTTAAATAGCGATTAAATTGTTACAAATTAACTTACCGTAACTTTCAAGTCGGAAGCAAGAGCTGCAATTGTGAGAAAGATAATAAAGAATAATGCTGACACAGATAATCACTTGATCTTGAAACTTAGTTTTCGTTTGATTATTTGGTCGTGGTAACAGCGCCCAATAGCGTGGACATTGAACTTGCAGCGGCGACATTCATAGGCCAAGTTGCCGGCACAAGGTTTCCCACAGTGCTCACAATCAGAGTAATCCCTCTTCCCCTCTGCCACAAGACTCAACAAATGCTTGTGAGTTTCATATGATCCATACTTGAGCCATGGATACTCCCCAAGGATGCATTCAGGGTGGGCAGCTAAACGGCACGTCTTGCAGTAATAAAAACACACCTTTGGGTTCCTCTCTTCTTCGCATACATCACAGTAATATTCCCCTGTTTCATCTTCCACGGAGAAACTCAGATCCATCAAACCACCATCGAATCGGCATCTTGCTTTCTGTGGTAGAGTTGCGCATCTGTAGTCCAAGGAGAAGTTGTTGCAGCCATCGTCACATTCGAACACCGCTTGGTTGCTCTCGCCACAGCCACTACATATTTTATCCTCGTGGTTTTGTGCAAGAGACAGCAAATGCTGGTGGCTCGGATGCTTGAGTTTCCTGGTTTCGATCAGAACACAGCGAATGTCGAGCGTGTACAGACATTCTTCACAGTGGTAGGCATGACCATGGCAGAACTGCAGGCAAGCATGGCACTGGAATGCCACATCTTGGGTAGTGATGAGAGTTAAAGGGTGTTTATGGAGCGGGTGCCTCTTTGTAACTGGCAAATCAGCGCAGCCTTTGTGAAGAAAGAAACCGCACTTAACACAACTGTAAGAGTATGATGGTTCAGTGACCGAGAAGCGTTGCATACATCTGCGGCACTGTTTATCATTGTCACCCTCTTCTTTGCAGAGGATTAAGTCCTGTTCACAATTTGAATGCAGAATCTCAACCGAACCCACTTCTTCAAACGTTTTCTTTGAAGAATTATTCGATGCTGGTGCTTCATCCCCTAAAGGATTGATTTTTAGACTGTCCCTTTTAGTCTGTCCCCGCATGTACTTTTTCCCAGCACAATTCAAATGAACGACATAGCTGCATTCGGAGCAGCTGTATGCTGCGAACTGTGGTTCAACCTTCTTTCTGCAGATTTCACAAGCTAACTTACTGTGATCCTCAAAAGGGTGAGAGTATGTGAAATTGAGAGGACAGTCGTGTCCAACAACCAAGAGAGATGGGGGCAATTCAGCGCAATTCTCATGAGCCAAAAGATGGCAGATGCTACAAAACCATGGAAAACCATGTCCCCACCAACCACATAGCAGGCATTTGAAGTTAATTATAGTCCGAAATCTGATGAAGTTGTGCTTGTGATGTGAAGATGCTAGACACATTACATGGAGATTGAAATCACACTCAACACAGCTGTAAACGAACCGCGAGCATTGATTTTTGCAGGTATTGCAGAAAGGTTGAAGCGGGGCATGGGGATAAAGGAAGAGCGGGTGATGGTGGCGGTTGGGTTTCAATATCTCTTGCGGCAGCTCGGCGCAGGCTTTGTGAAAGCGGATACTACATTTTGAGCAAAAGTAAGTTGGGCCAGAAACAAGCAGCAGACCACAAATATGGCAAGCAACCAGCTTGCTGGTAGTGATCTCGCTGTGGAGGATCAAGGGATGTGAATGGCTGAAATGTTTGCCTAACAAGTTCAAGCCAGGACGTTTTGTGTCAGCGAGAATGCATTTGATGTCAACAATGAATTGGCAATGGGGCTGGGTGCAGATGTAGAAGCAATCGCGGGGCATCTGCCAGCAGGAATGGCAATGGTCGGAATTGGTTTCAGTGAGGGAAATAGGATGGTGGGGATGGAAGCGGGAGAGGATTTGAGGAGGGAGGTGGATGCAGGATTGATGAATGTAGAATTTGCAGAGGGAGCAAATGAAAGCTGGTGGAAACAGTTCTTTTTTGCAGGCACAGCAGAACATGTCTTCTCGGCTGTCTGTTCTTTCTTCAATGAAACCCAGCGGGTGCGGGTGTGGCTTCTCCAAAAGCTTCATCTTCTCCATCTCTGATCCCTCTGCCTCTTGCTCCTCCTCCTCCTCCTCCACGTCCACCCAGCTTTCATACTCAGCCTGAAACCAAATGGTTTTGTTCAATTAAAATGGTCGATGTAATAAACACAACAAATTGTTTATTATTTTATTTACAGCCAAGAACATGATCTCTCCACCAATCCTTTTCTTCTCATTTATTACTATTTCTAAAGAAAGGAAAATCAATCAAGGAACTTCTTTCTTTGAAGATCTGATAATGCAGTGTATCAGATCTCAATGTGAATACTAGATTATTTTATATTGAAAAATCCAAAAAATAATAATGAATTACTAGATTGTTCAATTTTTCCTTCACATGATAACAGAGTCAACCTTGAGCATGAATTATGCTATTAAATATGGTTAAATTATATATATATATATATAAAAGGTTACATACATGTTTTTTCTTCTTAAAATGGAGTGATATTACATTAAGGACTTTAGAGTAATTAGGTTCCTACAAATTAATACATGAAGACACAATTGAAAACTTTGAGAAAACCTGATAATTGATGAATGGGTCCATAGATTGACCCATTTGTGTAGTTAAATTGAAGGGAGCCCAAATGTGAGGAGAAAACCCTGAGGACAGATAGGCTTATCAAGATGCTTTAACGATCGGGTACATCCAACCGCAGTCATGTGAGGCCCGGATTTTTTCTGCACGAACCATTATCAGGGTACTCCCTCATCCAACCCTGAGGTATATGACATTCTGGTGTGGTATCTCTGTCTTTATTGAAACCGGGCAAAATTTTCTGAGAAAAGAATCCTAAAAGAGAGCAAACTTGTCACCAAAAATTTTCATAGTTTTCAAACAATCGACCATTTTCAATTTTCATGACACCCTTTCCTAGTTTGAAATCCAATTACCTTTGTTGTCATTTCTGCTGTTTGTCACTGAATCGTGGGGCAAACCCAATAATAGTTGCTTTGCATCACTAACACCCACGGTTCATACTCTGGGTTAAGCTGAGGAAGTTGTTTAAGTTCAACTTGAAGCCATCATTAAGGCCTTGGTTTGCGCATCTGTCAGGCTCATCTGAGCATGCCTTGAATTTGAAGGCATCTCTCCAGCATACCTCGAGAGTGTCCCTTGGCATTGCCTTGCGCTTAACATACAGCTCTAATGTTGAGGATTTCCTCTGTTACTCACATTGGATTGATTACAAAGAATTTTCCAGAAAATAGAAATCATACGCAGTAAGCCAGCCAAAGTGAATGTTACTCATAAACACAATAATACAAGAAGAAGGTATCCCCTAACTGCGATGATGACGATTGAGATAATCATCACCAATAATTAGTGTATAACTAAGTTATACAGATAGTACCCTGAAGCAGCTGGATTTTGCCATCAACGTTTAGTGACTTCAATATTTATTTGGAGCCACAGCATTTGCTGCAACTCTGATATAAGAGACCCATGACTTTAGCCTAACTGGTGGGAATGAAAATTCGGTTCCTAAGTCAATACTAAATTGTCAACAAATTCCTCGTTTCCCTTCGAAGGCATTGATCAAATACAATGCAGCAATTTAGATTTCATCCAAGTTTCTGTAGAACATAACAACCATATTTAAAAAACTGCTATTTTGGAATCTAGATTCTCTGTAGGGCTTGTACAGAGATTTAGTTATTGCACAGAATTTTCGGAATATATTTAGTCGCCAAAGGCTTCTTTTTCCTTCGAAGGCATTGATCGAATAACAATGGCCACACGTCAAAATTCATCCAAGTCGCTTAGAACCTAACTACATATTTAGGAGACTGTTATTTTGGGATCTACATTCCCTATGGGGCTGTAGGGAGATGATTTTCCAAAATTCTCGGGCTGAACACAAACCCCATAGAAATTTTCTGAAAGAAAAGTTAAATATGTTACAGTACGTTGTGTGCTGATCCTTGCAGCATAATCCACTGAATAGAAATGAAAACTTTATTTATTACAAGACTACCATTCCAACATCAAAAGAAAGAACCAACAGAAAGTTCCACACATTCAGGCTTCTTCTAAAAGCAACCAACAGTTGGTAAGATCTCCAGATTCAATTCGAGTGGTAGGCTGCCTAAGATCTTCGGCTTTTCAACCATGCTGTGCAAAATATGATATAGCTGCAATCCTCCAAACCGGATTCAACAAGACCAACTTCGTAAAGTACAGGGAGGCATGAGCATGCTAATTTCGAACGCACAACCAAGAACCTCAAAACTCAAAGATGATTTTACTAATAAACGCAAACGATGAATTTGAGTCACGAAATTCACAAATGGTACTCTGGTAGTAAGGTTCTCAAATTCACATATCCATCGATGTAGTGAGTTTTGATGCATAAAATCAAACATGAAACATCACTCGTAATTTAATTTTTTTAAAAGTTCAACAATAAGTGGGAGGGGGATCCAAACTTTCAAATATTTTAGTTTTTTTCAATTTTTTAACTTTTATTTTGATTCTCAGACTTTTAAAACTTTAACTAAAATTTTATAGAAAACTTAAGAACTTTAACTAAAATTTTAAAACTGAAAGATCAAAATGAAAATGAATATGAATTGGAAGAATAAAATCAGAATTTAAAAATTTTGGAGATCGTAATAAAAGAAAGGATAGATGTTTAGGCACTAAAACATATTTAAATTTGTGCCAGTATGCGCACAGAAAGATGGATCTTTTGCATCAAAGCACTTGTCATGTCCATGAAACTGTAGCTAAAGTCATTTTGTAGTAGTTGAGTATCTATTTCCGAGAGAGAAGGAATAATCATACTGGAGATGGAATATGTATGGTATATTATAGCATGCAGCTGAATAAGAAAAAGAAAGAAAGAACCAACCATAAATAGGAAAGGTATGTTTCACTAGCTTTTTTTACACGTTCAAAGGTGGGTTGAAACTTTTGTCATGGGCGCATCTATGTGTCAAGAGATAGGCTAAGAATTGGATCTAATCCTCCACCAGGCTGTAAATTCTCGAGAAAATTCTACTTGCTGATGATATTTAAATGAAAAAAAGAGAGACTTTTTAAAGGATTTCACTACAGCCAGTCCCCTCGACACTCTTTCTAGCGTCTGCTCAACAAAACGAATCATATCTTTTAGCCTTAAATATATATTCGTCAACTTGCACCGATCCCACTACACAAACACTCCACCTCCAGTATATAAGGAGCAAAGGAAAATCATGCTCTTACCATCCCCAACTTCTTCCTCCCCTGCTTACTCAGACATACTTTTCCCCAAGCTTCTCTGTCATATCCAAACTTCCATTCCCCTTTTTCAGTGCCAGCCTAACTGAAAGTAATGGCATCAAGCTCTGTCACGTCGGCGGCACGTGGGTTTTACTCATCCTGGACAAAAAAAGAAAACAAAAAATTTGAGGAGGCGTTAGCCTACTATGACCAGGACACACCAGACCGTTTTGAGAAGGTAGCGAGGGCTGTTGGTGGTGGGAAAACAGCTGAGGAAGCAAGAAGACTCTATGAGCTACTCGTGCGAGATGTCAAGAAAATAGAAGCTGGTCAAGTCCAAATACCCCTCTACAAGAACGTGGGTTGTAATGGCAGAGGGTATGCTGACCAGAAGAGGTAATATCCTACTTGCTGATATTTTCTCTCCGAAATCATTCCAAGCCTGAAGCCTATCCTCAGTAATCTTCTCCTTTCAAATGGTACATTAGAATAAATGTCCTAACAAGAAACTTGTGTCCTACAATTCCTGGAGAAATATATTGAGACGATTCTATAACCGGCCCGTTGTTAAAATATCGTTTGATGTGTAGTAAAATGTTCACGAAGTCGGTTAAGCTACGAAGCTTATTCATGCGTGATAAAATCCAAGACCGCTTGAAGAGAAATGTATTCGCCGACGACTAACTTTTCAATTCAACAATCTATATAACCACGCACTTAAAACTTCAATATCCTTTGAAGTAGATCAAGCAAAGAATCTGAGAATTACCTCAAATCCAAGTTAAAAAGGGAGACGTGGTTTGAAATACTAATACCGTGGGCAGTATGATTAGGAACGAGTACGTTAATGGTCCATGAGTAGCCCTGCCTGTACGGGATATTGCAAATCTTAAGGCAGCATTTATCGTAAATAACGATCCAGAATAGACTTTGAAGGTTCACAACTTATCCACGTATCCCTCAAATGCAACCCTTCTTTTTCTAGTGGCTGCCACTTGACTAAAAAATGGCGGGCACTCTCCTGGGTCCAATGCAGATCTATCTTGTGAGTCTGTGACTGCGTAATTTTCTAACATTTTTCCATTATCCATTCGTATATTCAACTTTCTACGCAACCCACATGATATCCAATCTCAAATGCACATGATCTCATAATCTGGAATCCATGATTATCATCTCTAGCGCTCCCATCTTACCCTTAATTTAAAAGCAGTAAAATAAGAACACAGTAGAGTCAAATAGTCAGGATCAGTTCAATAAAAAAAAAAGTAACTAGTATATTAAGGATCCCACGTTGGAAAGATGTTCAGGTATTGCAATCTTTATAAGTTACATGGATTACTACTCTCATTACCGATTGGTTTCGAGATGGAATCTTGTATTTATCTAATATGGTATTAGAGCTCATGAAGCCCACAGAGGTTAAAAAAAATTGGGTTCTAACTCAATATCTTTATAAAATACATGGGATTCCTCTTGTTGCCAATTAGTTTGAGATGAAACTCATTTTTATCTAATATACGCCCTCACCAAGCTCCTTGCCAGGTGAGAACACATAACAAAAGGGGCATTTGTTCAACAAAATCAGAAGAAAAAAAAAAGGCACATAAAAAAAGAATCGCCTAATATCAGCCTTCAATTAGACCGCGCAGAGTACCAACTCAACAGTAGAGCAGATATAAAATGTATAATGCGATAGACAAAAGAACATGAAGGAATCAGAGATGGGCGATTCATCTATTAGATGAAGTGTTACTGAATACTGACCTTTGCAACGCTGTGGTAACAGTAGGAATTACAAGATAGAGATAGCTGATTCGATTTCATAATGAGTTGAACATTCGATCTGAATTAGGAACCGCGCGAACAAAGAATTGGAACGATGTTCCCGGAGAGAGCAATCACATAAGTTTCCGGTCAAGAGAGATATTGAAATTTGAGTCCGCCTTTGAGAAATAAATAACGCGGGAATGTCCGTAAAATGGGATCTTGGTACGGACTCCGCAACGATCCAAATAATCTGATTATTGTTTTTTTTAAATATATATATATATATATATTATTAACCGTTCGACAAAAAAAAATAAAAAAAAACTAAATTAACAAAAATATTTTTTATTTTGCAATTTATCTTTAAAATACCTTTAAACTGAAAATATAAGAAAAATGCCCCATCAATACTCTATTTCACAAACGACTTTCAATAATACTCTTTTAACTATTGATGGTAAGAATGTTCGTCTAGATAAAAAAAATTTATTTTTTATATTTTGTTATATAAATAAATAGTGTTAATGCTACTTTTAAATTTTCATATATTTTTTAAATATAATACCAACCGTATCTCAAGAAAATTCAATTTTTATAGTTATGTGTATTGACTAGTATTATATATATAAGGCAATCTGAACATACTTCAATTACTTCTAACATATTCTATCAATCACGTTCAAACCAATGTAATTTCTTTCATTCAACTTTGATTGGTTCTAAAGCTCATTTCAACGAGTAGTCGGTCCACATCTTGTCACTTTCAGATATTCAAAGCCATTTGATTCGAAGTGACAAGTTTACAAACCCAACTGCAGCGTTTCTCCAGCTAGAATCATCAGAATTCATGCTTCATGGTCCCTATAAATCAAGTTCTCAAAGGTAAAATCTACAATGCTACCCCTTACTAAAACACCAGCCGTATTTTCAAAGGTAAGAAAGATGAACGAGGCTACTGAGCAATAATGCATTTTCTCCCATGTTGAATAGATGAGGCAAGATGAGATACGATTACGAGTCCGAATAGCAAATGTCACAGCCAGCCATCGATTATCCGCATGAATGATTATTTTCTATGTACAAACTAAGATCAATGTTTCAGAAAATTTGAAGTAGAGAAAAGGGTAAAAGATGGATCATAAAGTCATTACAGATTGTTGTGTCATTGAATATGCGCAAGTGAACAAGCGGGTTTCTCGAAGTCGAACTCGCGCTAAATCACATTGAAAGCACAGACATTCAAGAGGAACATTCTATCCATATCCCTTGCCACATGATACATGTTGACGGCCTTAAAAGTGACATCAACCTACCTAGAAAAGGAAACTAACACATGTCATTTCATTATTTAATATTGAAGTCTAGAGTATCCAACCTCAAGGAGCCAAATATTCATTGCTGAGTCTTCTACTCCCACATAATTGGCATACTTATCATTCAGTGGATGAACTGATTGGGCTATCTGCAAAGATGTACTCTTTTCAATCCGAGTCACTGCCCCCAAGCACAGGCCCTAAACATAAACAACATGATCAACATGAGCAACACGAATCACATGAAGAGTAGCAAATAAAGGAATTGAACGATATAGGAAAGGAGACGAGAGAGCAATCATTCAAGAACCAACGGCCAAGACAGAACAGATGCCTAAGATGATCCTGGGGCAGCAACAATAAGTTTTTGTCAAGTGTTCCACAGTTTGTTCTCTCTTTATTCCAGAAAAGGGGCCTATCTTGCTGCCTCATCGTTTTTAATTATTAAATAAATAAAGCATTAACAAGCAGGATTTGTGTTCATGACCATAAACCTTAGCGATACAAATTAAATTTTCTGGATCCAACAGAGAAATTGCATGGCTTCTCCAAACCTCA
This sequence comes from Cucurbita ficifolia, assembly GCA_033971965.1. NCBI lineage: Eukaryota > Viridiplantae > Streptophyta > Magnoliopsida > Cucurbitales > Cucurbitaceae > Cucurbita > Cucurbita ficifolia. The sequence continues at coordinate 666,460 of CM066970.1, forward strand.
ACTATAGAATCAACATAAGTGGTAAGTGTTTTTCAAAGAGCGGCACACTAAAACACAGTACTCTCTTCTAGGACTTCTGCAAAGCGCTCAGATAAAAAAAACGATGGCTTTTCTGGGAGCACTCAATAGAAAAATGCAAATAACTTTTTGATAAATGGAAAATATAGGTTTAAAACTAATAAGATAATGAGAAGTTTAAGAAATTAGAACTTTTATAAAAGAATGTGGTGAAAAACGAACTTTTTAAGAACACTTCTGAATCTCTTCCTAAAAAATTAGAAATTAAAAAAAAAAAAAAAAAAAAAAAAAAAGGTTTCTTCAAGCACAGAGACGGGGCTCAAGTATGCTTCATAGGAGCCCTCACCTTTGTCTTTTCTGAAAAGCGCACCTAGGAGAGCTTTTTGCGCTTTTCAAATCACTGATATTGGTAAGCTATGGCTTCATAAAAATTCCAAACATGTGTCGTCAATCTATCAAGTTCAGACTACAAACTTTCAGGACTTCCAAGAAAATAAAGGAAAAGAAACAAAAACGGCATAAGGGCGAGAAAAACAGTATGCATTCACCACGTGAAAGCACCAAAGAAGAGGAGAAGAAGAGGAGGTAGCGGATATAAATAATCGATGCCCCTTAAGAGTGATCCTCACTTCCATATCCACCTTCCACATTCCTTGACCACTCCAAGAAGATCAATGATCAAACTACACCCAAGGTATACTCAAGTCACCATCTTAAACTTCGAACATGATATACCTTCCTAATATTCTGAAGAACTACTTTTCACTACAGATGACTGACCTGAATAAATATTCCACAAATGCAGAAATCCACTCCTATATTATCAAATTTAGCATGTGGTTTTGTTTCAATGATGTGGCTAACAAGCATGGACGGTGCTCATTTTCACCAAGCATCTAAACAATAAAGGGAACAAGTATTTAATATAGCCCATAGGTTGTGGCTTTGTATATTTCATTATATCGATGAAACTTTCTGCTTATTTACAAAAGTAAAAGGATTGCAAGAAAAATTAATATCTGAGAAAACAATGCAGATAATTGGAAGCACATTATAGAGTTAAAGGAGTACAGACAAGAAAAAGAAGCATAACAATCCCAGAAAAAAGGTCGAAATATACAACGCAAAGCTTACTTTCATATATCACAAGAAACATGCAAATAAGTATCGTTAATTTAGATATGCAGACATCTTTCGTCAGAAGCTAGATGCAATTAAAAGAAGAAAAAAAAACTTCACTCTAAACACCATGCATAAGTATGGTATGCCGCATTTGATAAACAATGGATGCAAGAAACACAATTTGGGACTGCAAATAATGGAAGCTCCAACACAAAAAAGAAAAACTATTTTAGTTTCTACACCGATAGAGGAAGATGAGATTTTTCAACTTAAACTACATGCAATACGTGGAAAAATAATAAACAAGAGAAGATAACAAAGACATAAAGGTTATACCCAAGATTGAGAATGCTATTAAGTGGATCAAGAAGCTGCGGCTGCTGTGGATGCTGGTGCTCCGGCTGGTGCTCTTGTTGCTGCAGTTGTAAACTAGCACCAGCAGCTATTGCTGCTGCGCTTGAAGAAGCCCCCTTTGCCTCAGCAAACCTCCACATATACCACGACCCAACCGATCGATACGGCCTCCACTTCTCGCATAATTGATCCATCTGCGATGGTCGAGGCAACTCTTCAAGATTGTAGAGAAGCTGAACACCTTTGCGAACATTAAGATCGTTGATAGGAAGCACGTCTGGTCTGTGCAGCGAGAAAATCATGAACATATGAACAGACCAAGACCCAATTCCATTGACCATTGTAAGCATCGTGAAAAGCGATTTATCATCCATATTTACAATTGCGGGGTCTGAAAGAATCCCATTTTGATACTTCCTCGCAAGATCATGAAGGTAACTAGATTTACGACCCGAAATTCCAATTTGCCTGAGCTGTTGAGGGTTCAAGGCAAGTACAGTTTCAGGAAGAACGCCAGCCTCGCCACCACAGAGGGCGATGAAACGAGTGTAGATTGAGGTGCCAGCTTTGTAAGCCAGCTGCTGATAAAGGATGCTTCTAGTAAGGGCAAGGAATGGGGTTTGAAAACTGTCGAAGGTAGGACGTTGATGAAGGTCGATCAAAGGTGCAAGGAGCGGATCGGCATTCCGGAGATGCCGAAGCGCGACTTCCACCTCGCCTTCACAGGAAAGTGATCGGGCAAGCATTACCGGGGCAGACGCGAATGCGGCGCGTTGTTGGGCAGTCTTGCTCTTGTTAGATTTGCTGGTGGCTATAGGTTTCGGCCCATCCGGAATGGCAACAACCTGAGAGGAATTTGGATCCGATTCATCAGGCGAGAGCTTCCGGATCTTCCGCGGACGCAAGGGCATTTTGGATGGCGGAGAAGAGGTTTGCGATGGCGCATTCATCACCTCGCTTAATGCTACAGTAGCTTGGGCGATAGTGGTTGTGGAGTTGGAGGATTCATGAAACGTGTTCTGAGCCTGCGATTGCGCTTGAGATTGGCTTTGGGTCTGAGTCTGAACCTGCACTTGCGTGTGCTCTCCCATATGTAAAGGATTCAATCTGCGCTATCTCCTTTCACCCAGGCAATTCAGTGAAAGAAAACACTGTACACAACCAAGATCAGCGGCGGTGGGGAATCGGAAGAAGGGCAAAACTCGATTCCCCAAGTGAAAGAACAAGAACTGGATTGAGACTAACAGAGAGAAATTGAAAAGTAAATGCGAAATTGAACAGATTAGGGATATTGAATTAGGTTAAAGAATAGACAAGTGGATTGTGAATGGTATAACCAGCGACTGAGGAGAATGAAATCCCGGTGACGTTCTTCTTTCAGTCTCTTTCTCTTCTCTATCTCTGTCTCTGGCCGCTCGCTCCTCAGTTCTCTAACCCAACTGGCTTTCGATTTCCCCTCCAGACTGGGAAATCGACTCTCCGCTTCTTCACGCTCCTTTGTTGGCGTGTGACGTCCAGTCGGCCCATGGGCTCAGGTTTCTTGGGCTGGTCCGTATTTAAAGAAAAAGAAGCCTGGATCGCGTTATTGGGCCCCAATCGAGTAAATGGGACCTTTGTTGGCGCGTGACGTACAGTCGGCCCATGTGCTCGGGTTCCTTGGGCTGGCCCGTATTTAAAGAAGAAGAAGCCTGGATCGCATTATTGGGCCCCAATCGAGTCAATGGGACCTTTGTTGGCGCGTAACGTACAGTCGGCCCATGGGCTCTGGTATCTTGGGCTGGCTCGTATTTAAAGAAGAAGAAGCCTGGATCGCGTTATTGGGCCCCCAGTCGAGTCAATGGAACACTTACTGAGAAAACTGTGGGACGACCCACCATGGCTGGAAGTATATAAATTTAGCCGACAACGGGAGACTGATCTCTCCCGCCCTCTCTCATCTCTGTTCTGTCATTCATTTTCCTGTACCAACGAGAAATAACGTGCGTTTCTTTCATTGGCAATTAACAGATTGGCGTGCGTTTCTTTCTTTGCCAATCAGGCAAACAGATTGGCATTTGATTACGGAACCTATTTTTATTCCAATCTCTTGTTCTTATTGGTAATCGGAAAGTGACGTAATAGATCGTTGTTGATTTCGGAACAGAGCGGGAAGAGATGAGTTTCAGGGACGAGAATGAGGAAGGGAGGGATCTCAGGAAGCCCTTCCTGCACACCGGAAGTTGGTATCGTATGGGATCGAGGCAATCGAGTATGATGGGCTCATCGCAGGCCATTCGTGATAGCTCTGTTTCAGTTCTTGCCTGCGTATTGATAGTCGCCCTTGGTCCAATCCAGTTTGGTTTTACCGTAATCATCATTTCTCGATCTTCTATATTTTATTTTATCGTGCCAAAAAAAAAATAGGAGAGAATTTTCTGGTTGAGAATTGATTGAGTTCATCTGTTAATTCTGGTGTTTGATTTGATCTGTTGCCAAGACTGCGTTTCTGATCTCACAGCTACTGGCGGATTAAATTTAATATAATTTTGCATCCCTTGGTGTAGTGTGGATATTCATCTCCCACCCAATCTTCGATAATGAAGGATCTACGGCTCACAGTCCCGGAGGTGAGGATTCATAATGCATTCCTTTCTTTTTCCAACACCATTCGAACATTATCACATTGCCTTTTTGATATCTGATTTTTGGTTCAGTACTCTATATTCGGTTCTTTGTCCAATGTGGGCGCTATGGTTGGCGCCATATCCAGTGGTCAGATAGCCGAATACATTGGTCGAAAAGGAGTAAGTATCCTTCATGAATCATTTTCCATTTAGCTCACTATATCTTGTTTTAGTTTCTATTGGTTTTCATGATTCATTTGTCTTGCTTTATTTCAGTCTTTGATGATTGCAGCCATTCCAAATATTATAGGTTGGCTTGCTATATCATTTGCAAAAGTAAGTTGGATGATCATCCTAATGTATTACTTATAAATGGATTTAGATTAAATGGCAATACAATAAATCTCAATTCTCACTCTTCCTACTAACTTAATGCTTTGTAGGATTCTTCTTTCCTCTACATGGGGAGGTTGTTGGAAGGTTTTGGTGTGGGAATAATCTCATATACGGTTAGACATTGAGTATCTATTTTGTTAAAATTTTACCTCTTACAGAATCTGGAGATTACAACATTTTTGTATGATTTAGGTACCCGTTTATATTGCTGAGATAGCTCCTCAAAACTTGAGAGGGGGCCTTGGTTCAGTTAACCAGGTTGGTTAGAACTATTGATTTCTTTTGGTTTCACCATTATTTTCTGTTGTCATCATGCTTTTCCAAGTTAATACTGTGGTTTCTGGTTGCTAGCTCTCTGTCACCATTGGAATAATGCTCGCTTATCTTCTTGGACTTTTCGTGCCGTGGCGACTGCTTGCAGTTCTGGGTAATTCTCTTGAGAGACATGCTTCTATTGGTAAATGGAATAAATGTGTACCTAACATGTAAGATCCCATGTCGGTTGTAGAGGGAAACGAAACACTTCTTATTAATGGTGTGAAAACCTCTCCCTAGTAGACGCATTTTAAAATCATGAGGTTGACGACGATATGTAAAGAGTCAAAGCAGACAATATTTACTAGCGATGAGCTTGAGCTGTTGTATAATAATTTCAGGCCTTCCTTGGCAACTGATTATGAAATGCATTCTAAAGTTTATTGGCTTAGTTATGATAAAGATTCCTTTCTAAGAATTCTTGTGTTTCACAGGAATTTTGCCTTGTACTATTCTGATACCTGGATTGTTTTTTATCCCAGAATCTCCTCGGTGGCTGGTGAGTTTCTCAAATCGATTTCGTTGTGATTTTTTTAGGCTTACATCACCCTGTTTATGAGTTTTTTTTTCAAACCGAGTCCAGGCGAAAATGGGTATGACGGAAGAATTTGAAACATCCTTGCAAGTTCTTCGTGGATTTGATGCTGATATCTCTATTGAAGTGAATGAAATCAAGGTAAATCAGCATAATTTGCAAGTTAGTTATTAATAATTGTCCTCATTCCTCAAAAACTCCTTGCAAGACAGACATGAATAGTTTGTCCAATCCTCTCATCTCTCTTTGATGATGCATACGGTGCAGAGGTCCGTAGCATCCACAGGAAAAAGAACAACAATTCGGTTTGCAGACCTCAAGCGGAGAAGATACTGGCTTCCTTTGATGGTATAACTACTCTACCATTGACTGCAAGTTTTCTTTCAGTTTCCCAACTTGACAGTCTAATTGATCTTTGCTATCATCCAAATTGCAGATTGGTATTGGGTTACTAATGTTGCAGCAGCTTACTGGAATTAATGCAGTTTTGTTCTATTCAAGCACCATATTTGCAGCTGCTGGTAAGGAAGAATTTCGTTTAGTACTCCGTCGTGGTCGTCGTCTATTTAAGCAGTGTGGAAGAGATCATTTGTTCTTTAATCTGTTTGTTGCTGCTTTAATATAAAACCTGAATCACATAAATTTCTAACACTTCTTTGATATGTAGTATGCAATTGATATTTGTATGAAACAGGCGTTAAATCAACTAATGCTGCTACATGTGGGATCGGAGCAGTCCAGGTTCAACTTTAAGAATTGCCTGATACAAATTATTATATTCATGCATTGTTGCCATTTGGCATTGACATGGAATTTCATGCCTTTTTAGGTTATTGCCACTGCAATGACGACATGGTTGGTTGACAGAGCAGGCCGTCGAATTCTCCTTATTGTAGGTTTTTTTTTTCCCCTCTTATCGTTGTTCTCGGGTCAGTATTTGTGAGGTCTCACATCGATTGGATCGGGAACGAAGCATTACTTGGTGAAATCTCTCCCTAGCAAATGTGTTTTAAAATTTTGAGGGGAAGCGCGGAAGGAAAAATTCAAATAGGACAATATCTGCTAGCGGTAGACTTGAGCTATTCTGATAGCAGTGGGATTGAGCTGTTATAATATTCATCTCGAGGTAAATGGAAATTTATTTATTTTTTTCTTTTTTGTTTCAGGTGTCCACAGCTGGAATGACGTTTAGCCTTTTAATTGTTTCCGTAGTCTTCTTTTTGAAGGTAAGAGTTCTTGAGGGGTTGTATTTTATAATTTTAAGATTGTTGATTACCTTCTCTAACACGTCTTCCCTCTGATATAAAATCAGGATCATACCCCCGAGACGTCCAATTTATATGGTATTCTGAGCATTTTATCAGTTGTTGGAGTTGTGGTATGTTTGTTTCTAAGCAGCACTAAATACAATTTGATTTCTGAAGTAATTTTCCCATAGAAATGTTCATCCGCCTGTTTCTTTTCTTCAGGCCATGGTGGCTTTCTTCTCTCTGGGTCTTGGGGCTATTCCATGGGTTATAATGTCTGAGGTATCTTCACTTCCATTTCATGTAAAATTGCGAGTAATGTAGGCTTATATGCTGCCTGCTTCTTTCTTTCGACTCGTATGAAGTTTGATAATCGTAGTGAGTAGAGTGCAAATCAAACTGTTGCTTGTGTCCTAGTCTAAAAAAGAAAAACTTTTACCTGTATTTGGTTGCGAACATTCTGATTTGCATAGCTGTTCGGAATTATGCTTCTAGTTGTCTAAGGGGGAAAAAAATTGCTGCAGATTCTTCCCATTAATATCAAGGGTCTCGCTGGAAGCATAGCAACGCTAGCTAACTGGTTCATTGCTTGGTTGGTCACAATGACTGCAAACTTGCTCTTGGAATGGAGCAATGGAGGTTTGCTCCCTCTCTCTGTCTCTCTCAATATTTGAATCGCATTATAGATCCAAATTTCATGCCGTTGCTGCTGCGCTATTGGTTGCAGGAACGTTCGCCATCTACATGTTGGTGAGTGCTTTCACGTTGGCATTCATTATACTCTGGGTCCCCGAAACGAAAGGAAGAACACTGGAAGAAATTCAGTTCTCCTTCAGATAAGAGGGTTGTTTTTTCTGTTTCTCTTGGTACCGCCTGTTGGAAAGAAAGCCTATTTATGCAGCTCTAACTTTTATGTATTTTCTCCTCTATATATAAAAATGGTAGTGCCTTAGCTCTTGAAACCCTTTGCGTTGCGTTGTTTTTACAAGATTCTTGAAGCGGTTACCTAATTATTTGATTGGTTCATCAATTGCTACATCAATAGAATCATGACTGCTTCTTTTTGCCACAAATGTAACGTGTACACTTGTAGTGGCATTATATCACCATACTACTTGTACGACCAATTAACTTTTCTGTGTGGAAATAAACGTACCTACAACCATAATTACAATGCTAATACAAATAATAGCTGATTGTTACCCAAGTCCAACGGATGCCAGAATAATTTATTCAAAATAAGTTAAGGGGTGAAATGCGATATTGTCCATAGCACCTAAAGTGCTTCCTTCAAGAGTTTCTCAGTCAGAGCCTTGGGAAGGCCCATCACACTATCTGTCGTCCCGACCTGCAGAGATCAAGAAATCACGACATTAGCCGGTAAGGCTGACTCTTTTTTTTTTTTCTTTTCACAATAAGCAGTATGCAGCCATTTCAGATACCCTTTTTCCAATCCCTAGATACCCATTTCAACAATCATATCAATCGTCATCTGTATTTGTATCATATGAACTATATCTTGTTATCACGTACATGCATGCCACGTACACAACATATTCATGGAATTCAAAACACCAAGGAAAATCTATAATGCTATTGGATGCTTCTTTCAAAATGATGGGAAAAAGGAAAGGAAGAAGGGAAGCTAACCACTTCTTTCACATAAGGTAAAATCAAAGGATGCTCGATAATCAGCCCTCCGGCAACATTGAGCACATTCCCCTCCTCGACCTGAAATGTATAGAAAAAAGGAAACACAAGATGACAAAAGATACAATATGTTCTTTTCCTAATGAAAACACAGCGAACAACCAATTATAAGGTGCAATCTCTACCAGCTTGTCGATGACTTCATCGGGTATTTCATCGAAAAAGATCTGTAAGTGCACACGTCAGTATCGAATAGCATAGAAAACAAAGAAACGTGTGGTGTTGCAAAACAGAACCAAAATCTTTTGTCATTCTATTTGTTTAGTCAATTAGAAGGTAGCAGTCTCAATTACGTGAGTGTCTTTTCATTAAAATACTATATAGAAATAATATCGAGAGAAATGAGATCATCAATAAACGAACAAGTATGTATATCTATACCTCTACTCGATCCCATTCTCCTTTCCTAAATCCTGTTTTAAGATTTGTAACAAATACAGATCCAAGTGTCGCTGCATGCCCTCCTGAATAATCTGCAACATAATTTTTAATCGAACCAAAAATTCAAGAAATACGAAAAACATAGAAATGCATTACTATTAGTATTATATGAACAAACCTTTCATAAATTGTCGTGCATCCTCCTTGCCGGCTGGTTTTTCTCTGATGACACCTTCATAGATCACCACCTCCACATCAATTACCAATAGAAGTAAGAAAGTATGTCTAAGAAGAACTTTGCAAACAGAACAAGAAAGGGTCGTGATGGCATACGTTATCACAAAAAGACTATTTATGTTTTGAGGATACAATATGCAACGGAACTAAGAATACATATACAGCAAGAGAACCTCTCCATAAACTTCTATCTCAAGGTAAATGGGTATAACAGGGGCATGACTTGTGGCGGGAGGTCTTTCACATGAGATTGGCCATATATTTAATCTGGGTATTGGTGAAGGGGACAGAGACTGAGGAAAGACCATTAAGCATCAACTTGTCATTATCGGCTGCATGATTCAAGAAAGTTTCTCACAAGTCACAAAATATTAAGAAAAAGAAAGAAATAAATGTCAGATATGAAAATCATACTAATCAACTTTTTATTATTATCTTTACAAAAAAGTTTTAGAGATGCAAATAATAAAAACATTACAATTCTAGTGCCAATTTTGAAAATACGAACACAATTCAACATGCCAATTTAGAAGGCAACAAGACTCTTATTATCTTTACTGAGTCAGGTAGATAAAGGCGTGCAATGAACATCGCACAAGAAAATTATCTATATGGTTCAAGTTGAAAATTAAGAAAACACATAAAAAAATACATAAAAACGGACGGATGTCGAAGGACTTGATATAATATATATATATATATACACACACTTGATCAGAACGGATGTCAAAGGACTTGATATAATATATATATATACTTGATCAGAAGTAATCAATAGTGTTGGCTCTATGTCCGAAAAATCATTGATGGAGAGTCTTCCTAAGATGGCTTCTGCCTGACAATAAATATCCATCATCTAAGAAATAAGCCAAAGCCACCTACTACCACAACCAAACCCCGTACTAAAATTGTGAAAGATAGTGGAAGAACCTTTGACATGAAACAGTCAAGTCAGTTAAGACTTCAAAGAGCAACGAAAAAGTGCACACTGGAAAAGATTAACTCCGAGGAAACACGTCCTATCTTAAAATGGGCCGTTGCGACTGTATCCTCAATTTACAAATGGCCCAAAGTGATGCAAGCCATCATGCGCCATATTGTTTAACAGAGAGAATAACTACTAACACTAACATAGGAAAACATACTGTGTCAGCAGCAATCAAAATTGTGGGATCTGCTTCCTCTTCATGTGTATGATTCTTTTGTAAGTTGGATATGATGGCCTCAGCCTGAGATGAAACTCATACCTAATTAATACAAGATGCTTGCACAAAAGTAACCACATACCAATTTACGTTATAGATAGAGATTGTAAAAGGGAAATGAAAAAACACGAATAGCTGCAAAAGAGATGAACATGACCGCATTTTTCCTCGCTCATTAGGATTTGGAATCCACGAACCTAGCTTGAAGAGTTAAGTCAAATCTTGCGTTTACGTAATCTATTCGTTCTTCACTGTTGAAGCATAATATCCAAACTATGCAAATCATTGTATCCACTCTAGGATGGTTTTAGAAATATTATGTAGCTAATAGAAGCTTCTAAATCCTAGCCTGTCATGATAGCATGGAACCAAAGACAATCATAAATCCAAGATTATCTTTTGGCGACAGTGCTCATATAGCACAAGCAATTTACAAAAGGGAACCAATAACATACGCATTAATATTTCAGTTGCAGAATATGGTGTAGCACAAATGAATCACAAGATGATACCTAACCTTTGCCTCTGCAAGAGCCACAACCAATTCTTCCGGCTTTTCTTTGCGTATGGCTTTCTCATCAATATCTGCAGACTTCATTTTGAGAGAGATAGAGAGAAAAGGTAAACATTTTGAGAGAGATAGAGAGAAAAGGTAAACATTCTGAGAAGAGAGAATTGTCAGGTTCTGTAAGTATATGTAGGTAGACAATACCATAATGGTGAATTCATAACCCATCTCAGATAATATTTTCCTACGCGCCACTGAAGATGATCCCAAAATTATCTGCCAAACAGCACACTTTTTATACCAACATTACAACAACTGACATGCGCCACACCACATTTGTTAAGAGCGCTTATAAAATTGATATGATTCTCAAAGTTGTTTAAGACTGTAATGCTAGGTTATATTTAAAAATGGAGCAAAATTTTAATCAACATATTGACATTTTTATTGACGAAAAAATTAGACATCGAGAAAAAACTCTTTTTTTCTCCGAAATTCGATGGAGACCTCAATGTAATGTGGAAAAGATCATCAATAAGTAGTGGAAATTAAAAATAATATGAATATAAGTACTATCAACGATTAAGTGCTAAATAATTGTTATTACTACGAACAGTTCTTAAAAACTTTTAGGAACTCTGTGATATATATAAAAATATCCGCAACATTTCCAATTTGATGCTCTGACAATTTGACATTCACAATACCAAATAAAAACTTCCTTCAGTCTGAATTATGCAATTGCAACATTATTTTGTCTTCAACAATTGTAATCAGTATCTAGATAAATACTAAACAAACGACTATCTGCATTTTCTACTAAACGCATTGGTCGACCATTGCAAACCTCAGTAGTGTCCCACAGTTTTTCATAGTGGAAGTCATTGCAAATTTCAAAATCAAAACAAAACAAAACAAGAAAACTCAGCTCAACATGGAGCACTAGAAAATAATCAATATCTACAAGCAACAAACGTAATTTCTTCTGAAAGGTAAGTAAATATCTGCTATATATCGGTGTCCGCAATCGACATATCGATTCCACTAAAACAGACTCGAAGAATCTTGTCAAATGCACAGCCATAAAAACGAACAAACCATTTGAAACAGAGTTCCTTGACCTTAACGCGCAAGCGTGCTAGCAGGAAATAGTGAAAACGGTCCGTACCTTAAACGAAGATGAATTAGCTTCCATGACTCCCTGCTTCGCCAATCAGTTGAAAGTTGAAACTCGCAACTGACGAATAGTGTAATCCCTCCACTACCTTCTATCGGCGGGACGAAACTTTATATTCCAAGTCTTTCGGGTCTCTAAACTTGAACCAATTCGTTTGGGCTTTTATTAGACGGGCTTCAATACAAAATGGGCTCTTCCCAATCCCGGCCCAAATTCAATTTCACGTGCTTAAAATACTTTTAATTTTAAATTATACAAATAGGTTCAATTAAATTAACGATTTTTTAAACTCAAAAGAACAATAATAGATTACATTGGTTTTGGATAATTAAAAATTAACTTTAAAATATCTATTCTCCAGCGAACTTAATAGATAATTTATAATAATAACTCTTATTAATAGAGTATTTATTCATTATATAACAAATTGGGACTACAGATAAAAAACTAGGAATTACAATAGAGATGGGTGAAGAAAACTAGCTACATTTAGCCTTCATATTTCAATGCAAGCGTAGGCTCCTCATCCTGCATTAATCACAAGAAATTCCTGTTATATATATTATAATATATTACAATATAAATAAATTTTATTGTCGTCCTTAATTACCGTTATTCGTCGTCAACAAAGCGAAATCCTCGGCCTGCGGGTCCGGGTTTTCTGTAATTAGGGAAAGGAACTTGGCCGGTCTCGATCCTGTTGACATCTTCAACGAGCCTGTCGTAGTGGCGTTTCACTTCCTCCGCCGTCTTCGAGCCGACGGCTTTGGCGAGGATGTGCCACCGCCCCGGCGTGCTTTTGTCGTAGATGGCTAAAGCATTCTCGAACGCTTTGTTCTGCTGCGCCGTCCAATTCGAACCAGACCCCATCGCCATATCTATCAATTTCAGATCAGTGCTTGGTTTTTCTTTTTTATCACAGATTTGGCGGCCAGTTCTGACGTATAAATACTAGAAAAACAAGGACCCAATGTGGGCCAATGGGTCCAAGTGGGTTCGACCTTGCTTACCTTTTACCTGTTGCTTTCCACCGGAAACACGGTCAGATACTCAGATTCTTAAAACTTTTTTTTATATTTATTTTTAATATTAACTTATATAGAAAATATTATAAGTTTATATGAGCATTAATTATTATAATTTTATGGCATGCAAATGGTGGGAACTGCCAGTTGTCCATTACGGAGCAGTCAAATTTGGTGTGACCTTGGGGCTCCGTGCATGCTGCTTGCTGTATTCTGGACTTCTGGTTTAATTAAGCAACACAATTTAGCCGTTGGGTTTATCGGCTCCGTACACTGTACAATCAGACTCCAGTCACCGTGACTCTGCCTCGCTTTCCACGTTGCTCCACGTTGCCCTGGCCCCTCTCCGCGCCATTTGGTCCAACACCATCTTCAAATTTTAGTTTAAATCGTTAAAAAAATTAATATAAAATAAAATTTTAAACAAAAATAAATTTAACTAATATAATAATTCAACAAAGTTCTTAAATTTAGTTATGGGATTTCCTCAACGTGTCTAGCGGAGAGGTTTCCACACTTTTATGAAAAATATTTCATTCCTCAACGTCTAGCACACCACCAGGTGTCTGGCTCTACTACCCTTTGCAACAGTCCAACCCCACCCACAGCTAACTAATATTGTCATATTTAGTTTTTCCCTCATGAATTTTTTCTCAAGATTTTAAAACGCGTCTACCATAGAGAGATTTTTACACACTTGTAAGAAATGTTTTGTTTCACTTTTCAATCGATGTGGGATCTCACATTATACACCACGGTAATATTATTAAATCGTCATCTTATTCAGCGACCAAATAAATACCGGGGTTGCTTTTTGTGGTTGAGTGGGCATATTGTGTCAAATGAAGATGAGATGAGAATAACAAAAGAAAGAAGGAGTCAATCTTATATGCCATTTGCGTCATAGAAAAAACATAAGGAACATATGCCATTTTGGATGGATATTAATTAGGAAGATAATGTTATCCTAATCTATGCAATTTGCTATCTAAGTGGGTGGGTATATGCGTGAATACACCATTTTCAGGGGAAAACAAATCTTATTTCTTTTCTTAAATGACCCAAAAGATTTTAACCCATTAAATTAGTGCAAGTTTAATTATTCCATTCCTTCCCAGCATGTTTTATCGTCCAAAAAGTTTAATTATTCCACTTGAGGAAATTCGAAATATATAATTAATATTTGGTGACATAACAAATTGTTTAAATATTCCATTCATATTATATGGTGTGGTAAATGTATTGCAATAAAATATAATTATAGGATATAGAATTTTAAATTTTAAAATTTAAAATTATATACTAATATCGGTAATTCTGATATAGTGTATTGTGGGGTTTGCATATATAGTCAAAATGTAATAATTGAGAACCATCAAAATGAGATGTAATTTGTATGAATCATTTGAGTGGCTATATCTTTTTCATCAATTTGGTACAAACAAATAATTTCATTTTTTCAATTTTCTACTTCTAAAAGCTTCATCATATATTTATTTTATTCGTATGGGACCCGTTCTGAATGAGAGAGGGTTCCTCATTTAAACTAGGAATAAGAGAGTGGACAACATTTTTTTTCACCATTAGATAAACGAAGTCAGAGATGAGATTATATTCTTTGTCTTCGTCCTTGCTCAATTTCCGAGTTTAGATTCTATAATATTTAAATTAAAAATAATATTATAGATTATTTTCATTATTAAATACTATAATACTACAATGTAATATTAAAATTTAAATTTAAATGTTTAATAATTAAGTTGGTACAATGTTATATATAAATATATGTGTTTTGATTTATTAAGATTTTTTTTTTTTGAATGAATCCCTTCTGCTTCAACAAAATTCCATGTTCAGAATCCTCATCGCCAACGTCCAATCTTGAAACAAGAATCTATATATCTGCTCATCGCCTTTTTTCCGTCACTTTCAATACCGATTTCCGCTGCAAGTTGGGACTGCCAATGGCGGGGCCGCCGCCTGTGTCTGTGCTTGATTCCGATGCGGCGGAATAATCGCGGACTTTTTGGCCGACAGATTCAGGCTTCCGGTGCTTCGATAAGAACAGCTTTCTCCATTAACAAAAGTAAGGTTCAGATCATAGCCACCTTTGTTTTGACGCCGTTAGTTACTCTAATCTTCCTTCTTCTTTTCATTTTCTTTCGCCGATCAGGTTCAATGGCTTCGCTGTGCGGGATTTGACTGCAATTTGACGATGAGCCGTCACCCGTCGTTCCATATATGAATGTGAAATGCGAATCTTTATCGTTTATCGCAAACCAAACGTGATTCTGATTGAACTTGTCTAATTATGACAAATTTTGAAGCTTTAACATTTTTAGTAATAAAATTGTTTTTTTTTTTTAATTATGTAGAATAAATCAATAAAATTATGGCCAATGAATTTACTTTTGAAAAAATTCGATACCCACTAACTAGTTATATTGACTAAGCATTTGTCTTACTTGTGAGAAAAATAGTCAATAAGGAATAATATAAGGTGAAAATAACTATATTTAATTTTTCAATTTCATAATAATAGATAAAAATAAATAAAAAAAACTAAAACAAATAGTTAATCAAACAACTTAGCTCGAGGATGCTCGAGTTTCTTCACGTGGTTGGATAATTTATGTATTTATCATGGAATTATTTTAAATATGACGTCCTAATAAATAAGAAGGTACATAATTAACTAAGACCATGTCTTAAAAAATTGATAATTAATATTATCTATATTAATAGTTACCTCAGTTTAATTTGTACCACCCATTTTAGTTGGTGCCTCCCATTAAAACCTCAATTTTACCGTATTCTCAAGAAAATTACTTATTTCGATTTTAATTTATAGTGATGGTCAAATGAAAAGAAGTGGAGCTTATTCCGCACTGGCATCACCATTGAGAGGATAAATTGGGCCGGGCTTCAGTTTACATCAAGCCCAACAATTATGGTAACGAGAGAGAGCCCAAATATTATATACACTCGAGTATTAAAATGTCCCCGCACAGGCCCAGAGTGGTAATTTAAATAATTATTAAATAAATGTGGAACTTACAATAATTACAGTTATATTATTTACCAAATTCAGGAGTGATAATAAAACACAGAGCTCACCTCAAATCCTTTTATGTCCAAATGTAATGCTAAGATTATTTTTTAATTTAAGAAAATTGCATATTAATAAAAACAAAATATAAAATTTGAGAATATTTGTATAATTCAGCCCACATGAATTATAAAGTAAATAAATGTAAAAAAAAAAATTGGATTGAGATATATATTTTTTTTAATTTTTTTTTTTAATAATTATGTTATTTCTATTATCGTTGAATATTATTATTATTTGCTTTTTCTTTTTTATAACAACTTTGGGCTCCATTTCAACAAAGATATAACGTCCAACCCCAAAAGGGCCAAATGACGAAGTTGCTTTGCAGCTACCTGTTGAGGAGAAAAATGTAAATTTTGATGCTTTTTGAATGCAATGATTCAACGTTGACGTCCACGTCGATGTCTTGTGGATAAAAATAAAAATTAGGTATTGCTCACATGTCACTTAGACTATGCATGGAATCTAATGATCAAGTCAATTGTGCTTTTTTTTTTTTTCGTTTGATTGGGTGCGACAGCGGTGGACCACTTGAATTTTATGCATACCAATATCAAACTTGTATATTCATTTGTACGGAACTGTTAAGTTTTCATTTCAATTATTATTAAAAAGATTATTTATTCACATCTATAGCTATGTGTTTCTCTATCATATGTAACCATAGTGTTATTCGATTTTAGAACATGATTCTACTCGATTTATTGGTTTTTGGTGAAAACAAAATTTGTTAGTAGCAGGTTTTTTTCCTCAATTGAATGTTGTTCTTTTGCCGTTTAAAGTCATCACCTGGGTGTTCCTCACACATGTTGGTGTTAGTAATTACACCCAAAGTGAGAAGGAATACTGGAGTTTATTCGTTGTTACGTGGGTCTAACTTTTGAAAGCTTCATGATGGTAGTCATCCGATTTGAATTTTTTTTAAAGTAACAACCGTACTCACGTGTTAGAAACCTTTTTAATAGTGATTGAAAAATAAATTTAATGGATACATATTCAAGTTTTAAGTTTAAATTAATGAATTAAAAGATTATAGCTAAAATTGATTTAATCACTTTAAATTGATAAAATTAAAAATTTATAGATAACATTCAAAATATTTTTTTTCTTTCAAATATTTTTTTTTATTCACCATTTAACAATCATTAAATTATATATTATTTTATTATAAGATCTTATATCAATATTTTATTTTATCTTTTATATTATCGTAGTATTAGAAAATAGCGGCCGACATGTATTATTGTAAGAGTAGGTCATGTTGGACACACATGATGATCGAGACAATTACAACAAGACAATGCATTACACGTAGGAATGTCGACTCGCTTGACTCCAAGTTGTAGGTGGTAGGGTAATTGACCGAGCGTGAGCTAATCAAGTCATTTTAATTTTCACACCGCTAACCAAAAAAAAAAAAACATTTTAATCCTAAAATTTAGAAAATAGTGGCGATTTGATTAAAAGACCGTCTACATTCATCATTGATGTCTCTCCAATTATAGCAATTTTTTATTATAAAAAGTTTGGTAGTCAACTAACATTAATGTCTTCAATGTAATTAATTGGATAAGCCCTACCAATAATTAAAACAGTTATTCTTCAGAAAAAAAAAACATTAAATACACGTTATAATTATAATTTTAATTCACTCTTAAATATTATTAATTTAATCTATTTAATCCTTAAACTTTTAATATTATAAATATAGTCTCAAAAAAATATATTATATTTAATTAATGAATTTAATTTTAAAGGTTGAATTTATTAGTAATTTTTATCAGAATACAAATTTGTGGAGATTTAGATCAATGATTGAGCCATATTATTATAGTATATGTGAAAGAGATTATGATTAATATGGTAAACGTAATTAAAGATTATGTATAATCCCGGGGGCTATTTTGATATAAAATTAAAATAACAGCTGTTTTCTCCCTCGTCTATTATACAAAAACAAAAAGAATAATGAAGAATTGTCAGTTCTTGAAGAGTTTGCGTATTAATATGATATTTCCACGAATAATTTCTGACGCAACAAAAGTAAATTACAGTTGGTAAATGCTACGAAGATGATCCAATGGTGTCCAAAGTCTGTTTGGATTCTTCCTTCGCGGAGTTTCTTTCCGTCCACTTCTGGAAAAGGGGAAATCAAATAAAGTTTAAAGGTAAGGTTTGAATTGATTGGAGCTTCTTCAATTGTTTAACAATGGCGTTCTGGCCATCTTTATTAGACTTACTGTGTGCTCAGTCTGTTGCGAAGAGGTGAATCCTTTTCCTTTATGACTCTGACAAATCTTTACCAGAAAGTTTTTGGGGGCGAAGATCACATAATCAGCTGAAATCAACTACCTGTTCTTTAATCTCAAAGCTATATTGATAATCGGAGTCTGTGCTTCCTCTTTCTCTCTCTCTCTCCGTCTGTGTGCGTGTGTTTATTGGGCAAGATTTACGAGTAGAGTTGTGAATCTGAATAGAATACACCTAGCGGAAGTGAAGTATATTATTGTCGCATTATTATCTGTAGGTGACTCTGGGATGGCATTTATGGCGGTTCAGAATAAGAGGTAGAATCATCGCTCGTGATTGGCGGTGAGATTTAATTGAGCGTTAAATTGGCGAACTCTGTTGGTTTGAGGTTTTACTGGAAGTTGCTCAACTTTGATCTTTTGTTGTGGTTGTGGATCGTTGAAGACGATGGAGTTGCAAATGTAACTTCAAAATCCACGGTCAACATTTTCCACATTATCAGACGGCGATGGAAGTTCAAGCTCACCGGCGGTATCTGCTAGTTGTAGCTTTGTTGTTGTTATTAATTCAGTGCGGTTTAGGTCAGGGTGAATCGTTGAACTCCAGTATGGAGTGGACGGCGTTACGCGATCTCCGATCATCGTTAGGGCTAAGAGGCAAAGATTGGCCAATAAAAGCCAATCCCTGTTCCGCTTGGATCGGAATTAAGTGCAAAGCCGGTCGAGTTGTTGGGATCACTGTGTCAGGTCTGCGGCGAACTCAGAGTGGACAGCTCAGCCCTCGTTTCGCCGTCGATGCGCTCGCTAATTTTACCTCCTTGGTTTTGTTCAATGCGTCTGGTTTTTTGCTTCCTGGTTCCATTCCGGACTGGTTTGGTCACTTTCTCGTTGCGCTCCAAGTGCTTGATCTGCGCTCTACTTCGATCGTTGGCCCAATACCTACCTCTATTGGCGATTTAAGTAAACTCACTGATCTTTATTTATCTGGTAATAGTCTTACTGGTTCTATGCCTTCGGCAATAGGACAGTTATCTCAGTTATCTGTTCTTGATCTCTCGAGAAATCTGCTTACTGGCTCAATACCTCCCATTCTTTCATCTCTTCACCATCTTACACGGTTTGAACTTGCCTCGAATTTTTTAAGTGGACCTATCCCACCCAGTTTAGGCACTCTTAATAAGCTGCAATTGTTGGATCTTTCAGACAATAGTTTAACATCCTCTGTACCAAGTGAATTAGGTAACCTTTCAGAACTACTGATGCTTGATCTCAGCAAGAATTCACTGACGGGTGCGCTACCTATGAACTTGAGGGGGTTAAGGAATTTGAAAAAGATGTATATTGGAGACAATGGCTTGGAGGGCCCTTTGCCAGATGATTTGTTTCGAAGCCTTTCTCAGTTGGAAAATTTGGTTTTGAGAGGTAATAAACTTGATGGCCGTCTGCATCATGGCTTGCTATCTCACCCCAAATTGAAGTTTCTTGACGCATCCAACAACAACTTTACGGGTAGCTTGCCAAGTTTTGTTCCAAACAGTATGGCTGTGTTCAACTTTTCTAATAATTTTCTGTATGGTCATCTAAATCTACCGCTGGAATTGCATGGATCAATCGATTTGTCTGGGAATTATTTCCAGGGTGTGGTACTCAACAAGAGTCATAATGCTATCCTCAGTGGAAACTGCCTGGAAATGGAGCCAGATCAAAGAGATTTCGAGGCTTGTAGCCTCTTCTACTCTGAGAGAACCTTAACTTTTGAAGGTTTTGAAAAGGGAAATCCAGACAAACTAGACCTTCATCATGATGAAAACAATCGCTTGAAGTTCATAATGGTGGGACTATTTGGTGGATTGAGCTTTGTTGTTATGTTTGTGATTATCCTCGTAGTGCTCTTGAAATTTTCTGGTGAAGGTAAGGTAAATAAAAGAGGAAAAGCAAATGTAGGCCCTGTCCCAGATGGAGACGGCCCTTCACTTCCAAAGGATCCAGTCTACTTTGCTGGTCTGGGAGATTCATTTGCTTATGAGCAGATGCTCCACAGTACTGGGAATTTCAGCAAAGACAATCTTATAAAACAGGGTCACTCTGGAGATCTCTACAAAGGGTTCCTGGAGGGTGGCCTTCCTGTAGTGATTAAAAAGGTAAATATGCAGTATTTGAAGAATGAAAGGTACTCTGTGGAACTAGACTTTTTCAGCAAAGTATCGCATATGAGGTTTGTTCCATTCTTGGGGCACTGCTTTGAGCGCGAGGATGAGAAGCTTTTGGTGTACAAATGTATGCCAAATGGGGACTTGGCTAATTGCTTGCAGAGTGTTTCCAGTTCAGAAGATGACAATGTGCAGTCCCTGGATTGGATTATCAGATTGAAAATAGCAATAGGAGCTGCCGAGGCCCTGTCTTACCTGCATCATGAGTGTAACCCTCCTCTCGTCCACAGGTATCAATCAACAAGCTTTCTTTGTGGTATTGTAATATTCAAATTTTATCCGGAGGCATCTACTTATAAAATATCAGCATTCCCACATCGGTTGGAGAGGATAACGAAGCATTTCTTATAAGGATGTGGAAACCTCTCCCTAGCAAACGTGTTTAAAACCGTGAGGCTGACGGCGATATGTAATGGGCCAAAGCGGACAATATCTTCTAGCGGTAGACTTGGACTTAGACTGTTACATTATCTTAAAAGTCGTCACCTTTAAAAATAGTACAGAAGATTCACTCTATGTCGTGCTTTTCATTTAACACGACAGAAGCACCATATGGCCTCCAGTTTATACTGTATACAAAAAATGTATTGACTTTGCTTTTCTTAAATGGTTGAAGAGATATTCAAACAAGCAGTATCCTCCTTGATGACAAATTCGAAGTGCGTCTTGGAAGCTTGAGTGAGGCCTGTGTTGTAGATGGGGATCAGCACCAAAATGCCTTCACGAGATTGCGGAGAAAGCCACAGTATGTATCTCAAGCCACAGTATTTACTCAATTATATTTGTAAATTGATATCAAGATCCTTTTCTCAGGCTAGCAGCTTAAACTATTTTGTTTGTTATTTAATCAAAATTCTAATGGCACCTTCTTGATTCTCTTGTGCAGAAGCTCCGAACAATGCTCTTCTGGTGCGTATTCCTTCTGAGATCTCTCTTCTTTTAAGCATTAGTTCATACCAAATGAACTGATTTTCCCCCCCTCTGTTGAGCTCTGTTAAGTATGACTTACCAATTTGTTGTGCATACAGGCTCCTCACCAGCATCCTGTTCGCAGGACGTTCACTGTTTTGGTAAAGTATTGTTAGAACTTGTGACGGGAAAACTTCGCATCAGCAAAGGAGAAGATGCTACAACGAAGGAGTGGTTGGAACACACCTTATCTAACATAAGTATCCATGACAAGGAACTCGTAACACAAATAGTCGATCCATCGTTGATGATAGACGACGATCTATTGGAAGAGGTATGGGCGATGGCGATCATTGCCAAGTCGTGCCTGAACCCCAAACCATCTAGACGACCCCTCATGAGATACATCCTTAAGGCATTGGAAAATCCTTTGAAAGTAGTCAGGGAAGAACTCTCTAGCTCCGGCAGGTTGCGCACAACTTCATCAAGAAGATCTTGGAGTTCTGCTTTTCATGGTAGCTGGAGGCGCAGCTCATCAGATGTAAATAGAGAAAACGGCAGTGGCTCTAAACAACCAGGAAGATTAAGCTCCCATGGCAGCTGTGGATATGATTTCTCATCTTCAAATAAAAGGATATCCAATGAAATTGTCCCCGAACCAGAAGAGTTTGGAGACGTCGAGAGGCAAGATTGAACATTCGCACCGAGTTTCAAGTTCCCGATCAAGACTGCTGTAACTTGTGTGTCAATGCCGAGTCGAGAACAGGCTCTTATTCTCGGATCGTTTTTAACTTAATTGCTGCGCATCAGATTGAAGATAACATTGGCAATCATTCCTAGAAGAGAATGCTGCTGCTCCAAGAGGTTGAGAATGTGCAATCTCGAGTTCTCCTATAATGGAACTCAAGTTACATGTTTTTTTTTTGTTTATAAATTATTAAATGTCTATCGAACTTCTTGAGTCACACGTTAGTTTATGCCATTAGAACACGACTGCCAGGTTGAGGCATTCGTCTTGTGTACATATAGGTGATTGGAACCATAGATGTGAAGTGCCATGGTCTATCGATTGAGATGTTTTTGTAAGAACATATTTTTCTAATAGTAAGATACATAAAAAGTTTTAGTTTTTACTGTTTACCTGAATTTTAATATTTAATTATTTTACCCCAAATTACTTTACAAATTTATATTTTTTTCTTCAAACTTCTTGGGTCACACATGAATCGATTATTGTTGACGGGAGGTGACCATTCAAGTTGAGATGTTCTTTGAGAGAAGTGATACAGCTATTATGGATGGATGTATATGAGTGTAATCAAGACCAAGAAACTAACTTTTATGGATGGATGTATATGAGTGTAATCAAGACCAAGAAACTAACTTTTATGGATGGATGAAGGGGAAGAAAAGAGTTCAAAGATACCAACTACAAGAACGTGATAAGAAGCCAAATAGAAACGGGATCAAAACTTCAAAAGCCAGCCAGATGAACAACAAAAACTGCGAATCCTGAAGAACAATACACCTAAACTCTACCTCAAACCACTGAAGCTTCAAATGAAACAAAAAAAAAAAAACAGTTGGAACACCCAACAAGAAAGGGAAGAAGAAAGCAGCAGAACCCAAGGAGAGAAACGTGAACATCACAAGGCCAAAGAAGAGATCGCCCAAACATCTCAAAAAGACAGGGCAAAACTCATTCCTTGATTCTAGTAAGAAAGTTGACAATCGAGAAGAAAAAAATCACGAGGGCAAGGTCTAAAAAATGCATACCAGAACGAGCTGGATCCAAACCATTTGAAACCCGAAAGCTACACAGGAGAAGAAAATGACTGGAGAAGTATTCTCGCCAAAATGGCGATCTCCAAGGAGGTGACTGGGGGAGATGGAAGTATCTATCTATGGTAGAAATTGCACGAGCGGAGACACCTTTTAGGCTTAAGATTTTGTGGAAACTAAAACCAGTGGGTGGCCTGAACCGATGTTTATTTTCGATTACAGAAAATCTTACAAAATACAATCTGGTTTGCAGGGTGAGGTTGACCTACCCGTGTTAGTCCTCAACCACCTATAATCAATCTAAAGGATGGTCTCCATTATGATCTAATCTCCAAATACCCTTCTCAACAAAATGTACAAAAGAAGCAAGACAAAAAAGGCAGCAAGAAATGATTAAAGAAACATTCTCAAAATGAACTTCTATAGAACAAACATGCCTAGGTACCGACAGACAATGACAATCTACCACTGCACGTGAATTGTGGCAGTTCGAGATATGTGAAAAAGTAATTACGACGTAAATATTAGATAAGAGTGATATAAGAGTAACAAACTCATTCTTCCATATTCTGGCTTTGCTCTGCTTGTGATGGTTCCACATTGACTTTGATCTTTGGAAGGGTGAGGGAAGGATCCTCCTTGAGAGCAAGAGGAGCTTTGACCAAACTGATGCTCTGATCCAATTCCTTCTTTGCCTCTCTGAGTTCCTTTGCTTTCTTTCCTTGCATTCTGCAAACGCAAACGATCCCGAGTTACACCAGAAGAAGCAGTATTCTCAAAATATATAGGCATACAACAAACGGCAATGGAAGAAATTTAAAACCTGCGTGCAATGTGCCTCGACTCCCTTTCTGCTCTGACTTTATCAATCTTCTTAATAGCCCTCAATGTCTCTTCCGTGAGATTCCTGTCATATCTCTCCGGCCTATTGCGCTTCCTCTCAAACTCAAAAGTTGAGTCCTGGATTATGTAAATGAAACAACAATTAAAGTTCTTGTGGTTACAAAATCCCATTTTCTCCACAAACAAATCAAGAAAGTTTACCTGTGTCATATCCTTTCCATGCAACCTTCTATAGGCCTTGGTCCATTTTACTTTGCGGGGATTTCTCTTCATCTTAAAGTTCTTGTGGCATTTTGACCGACAAAATCTAAAAATCTGCAGAAAAATCATATTAGGAAATAGGAACATGGGGCTCCCTGCCCACCATCACTAGTTTAAAAGCTCAACAAGAACAATTATCTATTTCCACAGCCTAATATGCATCACAAACAACAAATCACCAAAGGCCAAGATAGAACAGAACGATGTTGTCTCGTCAATCTCAGAGGCCGAGAAAGGTATTGAAAGTTCGAAACCGACGCCCTTACCTTCGCATCATTGCGAACAAACTGAATACCATGTCCTGGATATACAGTGGAGGAACAGAACCAACACTTCTCTAACCTCATTCTTTTCTTGATCAAATAACAAGCCTAAATTTCCTGCAACAAAAGGCACGGGCAAGAGAAATCAAATGAACTGCAACTTATATATTCAGAAGATCGACTGAAACGGAGAAACAATCTCTCTAAAAAGCTAAATAGTTCATAAAAGGCTCGGCTTACTTGGATTATAACTTTTAAACGCAAATTTACCACTCTTTGGAACCCCAGAGTTTGGATGAAAAAAAAAAAAAACAAGGAATTTGAAATCTAAGGTATACATTCTTGTTTTCATTTTAAATCTAAGAAATTTGAAATCTAGTTGAACATTGGTTGAAGAAGAAATCAACAAAAAAGAAAGGTTCTCAACTTTCTTCTCCGTGGGTGAAGAGAATAAGCCAACATAACCAAGCGAAACAAAATATATAACCTTGGGGAACTGACAAATGAGCGGCGGCGATGCGATCGCACCAACGGCGCGGGATTGGTGCTGAACCACCGACGGAAGCCGAGAGTGCAGCGTGCGGCGGTAGCCGCTGAGACTGTGTCGGGCAGGAACCCCGAGCGTCAGGCGGGGTGCAGTGGCGGGTAATGGGGGGAGGGGGCAGCTGAAGTGAAATAGGGTTTTAAACAGCAAGTCGAGCTTTTTTTTTCCCGTTTTTTGCCATTCGTTTTTCTTTGTTACTTTTATTTTATTTATTATACGGAAAGAGAGATTGAAACAGAAATATATCGTTTTATTTATTATAGGGAAAGGAAAAAATATTTTATTTATTACCAAAAAAAAAATGGCATTACAGAAGGGAGCCCCTGCCTTTATAAATAGGTTATGGCTGTGGGAAATAAAATAAATTACATAAGTTATATTGGACTCCTTGCAATACAACAGATCAACACATATTCAGAGTGGTTTGAAATGGAAAGAGCGTACATCGTTCAAAAGTTTAAAAAAAGAAGACCTCAAGAGAGACTCTAAAGTGTATATTGTTCGAGAGAAGAATTGTTGAGGATTATTGAGAGACTTAATACACACGCGTTATTATTTGATGATCGAGAAGATCATCATTAATCATAAACAAATGGTCGTGCCAAATTGGAGCATGAGAAAGAGTGAGATAGAGATGGAGAGAGGGAGAGAGAGAGAGAGAGAGACGGCGAAGGGGGAGGAGAGGCAGGCAATGAAAAAAAAGAGTAAAGTGCCGATGCCATCTCCTCCCTTAAACACGAAAAAATGGAAGTTTTATTGAAGTTTTGACCTGCCAAGCAAGCGCACCTGTCATGGCAAAGGTCAATCATCCATATCTACATTAATCGTTATGCTCAGATGTATTCAATTCTTCGCAACGTAAAACCGCGCCAATATTTTGGTGGACTCCAAATCCCAAGAAACCAAGTCATGTACGATGATCACCATCATCTTGAACGTAAGGTTTAATTAACTTCTTGTTCGCCAATCGCCGCAAGAACTCTGCATTATGATGAGAATTATATAAAGAAAAGCTTAATAGTAACACAGCAACAGTACATTGAAAACAATCCACATATGCGTTTCGAACAGAGTTCGAGACTTATCAATCTTTTACGAGGCTTCAAGATTTGTTCTTATCCCTCAAGATTTAGCGTTAATTAATTGCTATCAACTATGAAGAAAGGCACACCAACGTACTGAGAATCAAAGGTCGAACCTCCCACCTCTGTATCCGTATAAAAAAATTGGCGCTCTCCAATGCTCTTCATGCAAGACAGTCACCTGTGATCAAAAGAAAAGATAAAAGAGAGCAAATGATCTATCTGGAAGAGGATAAATCAGAATACCCACAAGTTCCTACACTAATCCCTTTTTATAAGACTGAGAACAGGTAAAATATTAAATAAAAGATTATTGGCCCAAAATAATAATCCATCTAATTATTTAAAATAGTTTTTCAATTTTCTTTATCTTATTTTAATTATTAAAAAAAAATATAAACAGTGGGAGGTGGGAGGAGAGAGAGAGATTAACGGTCAACCATTTTAAGAGCGAAAATTTAAAAGTTTCCATTGAGTTTTGGTTGGGAACGGTTTGCTGTCCCACCCAACCAACCATGAAACAATCCTCCAAATGTTGGATGAGAGTGTCCCACATCGGTTAATTTAGGGAATGATCATGAGTTTATAATCAAGAAATACTATCTTTATTGGTATGAGGCCTTTTGGGAAGCCCAAAGCAAAGCCATGAAAGCTTATACTCAAAGTGACAATATCATACCATTGTGGGGAGTCGTGTTCGTCTAACACCAAATACTCCATTGTAGCGTATGCGCCAGAGACATAAACAACTGAACCGCAATATCATACCATTGTGGGGAGTCGTGTTCGTCTAACACCAAATACTCCATCGTAGCAAACCCTAGAAGATTGTAGCGTATGCGCCAGAGACATAAACAACTGAACCGCAATCGCATAGCTTAAGGCTGAGAGTAGACGGCTCAGATTCAAAGTCTAAGGAGCAAATTGAAGTTGCTTCGTCACCAATTAATCCCACCATCGTAAAGCTCGCCCTCCCTAACTTTCATCATAAAGTAGTGACCATTATTTAACAAGTCATCGAGAATCCAACCTTTTTCCAACCGCGCGCTTTCATGGAAATGCTTTGCTCTCCCGCTGCTCAAAGCACCTTTGTACGTTGCAGAAATGGGGCCTGTGGGTCACGTTTGCCTAATTACATCGGAAATGTTTCTTAATAGCGAAGTAAAAGTGTTCACATTTTTATTTGATTTAATATATTGTTCTATTACTATAATAAATCTTTTTTCATTTTGGATTTAAACTATTCGGGTCACTATTTATTAACTGAAAAATTATCATTAATAATAATTAATTTTTAATTGGAGGGTTTATGGAAATTATAAATACTAAATTTAAATATTTAAAAATATTAAAATCTTAAGATATTTTAGTCAAGATCTTACCTTTAAAAAGGTGGTTATTTTATTTTCCGCTCACAGAATTCAATTGCAACGGAAGTTCGGCAACGGTCAAGAAAGAGGGGTATTTGGGTCATTTCAAAAAATGCACATACAGTAGCTTTATTAACATATCGACGTCACCGGCGCAAACACCTCCACGACTCCGCCATCTTCCACTTCCAATTCTCTAACGGCGGAGATCATTCACTGCACTTGTCGGGCAGCCCGCTTTTGAAAAAGATAGGGGGCCCACTGAATATTCATTTTACAATATTACCCTTGTCGTCTTCCTCTTCCCTGCTCAGTCATCTATTTAATCTCTCGTTCCTCTGCAACCCATCTCCAACATGTCTGCTTTGAACTCAACAGCCATGGCTTCCACTCTTCTTCGCTCTTCTGTCTTCTTCTTCTTTACCTTTCTGCTGGTCACTGACATTGCCTGTAAGTTTCTGGTTTCTTAACTTGTCGTTATCTGTGAATCTTTTATCCACTTTGATCGCTTGAATTTTTCATTCAATCTTTCATTAACAAGAATTGAATGCACTGTTTGGTTACCTAGAAACTCTCATTTCGGCTTTCGAATTTTTGATTGAAGATGCTCTGTTTTGCAGACTCGCAATCGTTCATCGGAATCAACTACGGTCAAGTCGCCGATAACCTTCCTCCGCCGTCGTCGACGGCTAAGCTACTTCAATCTACTTCGATCGAGAAAGTTCGACTCTACGGCGCTGATCCGGCCATCATCAAAGCCTTAGCAAACACAGGGATCGGTATTGTGATTGGCGCAGCGAACGGTGACATTCCAGCCCTAGCGTCCGACCCGAATTTCGCTAAAAATTGGGTTAGCGCTAATGTTGCCCCCTTCTATCCGGCGAGCAAAATCATTCTCATCACGGTAGGCAACGAGGTGATAACATCCAACGATCAAAATTTAATGAACCAGCTCGTGCCGGCGATTCAGAATCTTCAAAACGCGCTCGATTCGATGTCTCTGGGGAGTGATATTAAGATTTCCACTGTCCATTCCATGGCGGTGCTTCGCCAATCGGAGCCGCCGTCGTCCGGGCTCTTCCACCCGGACTATATGAGCGTGTTGAAGGGGCTATTGGAGTTCAACAACGCCACTGGATCGCCATTCACCATTAACCCATATCCATACTTCGCTTACCAGAGCGATCCGCGGCCGGATACTTTGGCCTTCTGTCTTTTTGAGCCCAACGCCGGCCGGATCGACACAAACACCAATATCAAGTACATGAACATGTTCGACGCTCAGGTGGACGCCATAAGATCTGCATTGAACTCAATGGGATTCAAGAACGTAGAGATTGTGGTGGCGGAGACCGGTTGGCCGTACAAAGGAGACGGCGACGAGGTGGGCCCAAGTCTGGAAAACGCCAAGGCATTCAACGGGAATCTGATTGCGCACCTTCGTTCCATGGTCGGAACACCATTGATGCCGGGGAAATCAGTTGATACGTATCTATTTGCACTGTACGACGAAGATTTGAAGCCTGGGCCTGGTTCTGAGAGAGCTTTCGGATTGTTCAAGCCTGATCTTACAATGGCCTACGACGTTGGTCTTTCAAAGAATGGGCAGAGCACTCCGATTCCATCGGCCCCAGCAAACCCATCAACGAAAGCTCCAACAAGCCCAAAGCCAAAGGCAGGAGGAGGAGGGTCATGGTGCGTGCCGAAGGGCGGCGTATCAGATGACCAACTTCAGGCCAATTTGGACTACGCCTGCGGAGGAGGGCTGGATTGCAGCGCCATTCAACCCGCCGGCGCGTGTTTCGAGCCAAACACGTTGGCCTCACACGCCGCCTACGCCATGAACCTGTTCTTCCAAACCGCCGGCGGGGATCCATCGACGTGTGACTTCTCACAGTCCGCCACACTTTCTTCCAACAACCCAAGTGAGAGCCCCATTTCATTTCACTTAATAACCCTAATCGAATCTAAATTCACCATTAATATTAGTCTCTGTTTATTAATGTAGGCTACAATGGCTGCAACTATCCTGGAGGAGGGCGCACGTGATGAGAAGGCAGCTCAATGGAAATCACGAAGATCCATATTCCAATTTCCATCTCCATTAATATGTATACTTCCCGATGGTTTTGAATTTATTATATATATTATCGTTTTCAAGCTATGGAGGCGTGCCGTTGTAAATCATAATTATGCGTAGTTAAATCGGTGTTTTTGGATCTTAATTATTAATTAGATTTTTTTTCAAGGATATTAAAACTATGGACTTGATCGTTCTGAAAATTGAAATGAAAATCCGTTGAAAGTTCCGAATAGTTCGTTAATGTTCGCGGGGAGAGAAATTGGATGTAAAAAAAAAAAAAAAAAAAAAAAAAAAAAACCCAAAATATGATTCCAAAATCGAAGTGGAGAGAGAAAAAAAGAAACAGAGAAATGAGTACAAGAGAGAGGGAGAGAGATCTAGGGCTCTTGATCCCCGTCGCAGTGGCTACAGTTTCTGAAAATGGAGCCTCCAAATCTTCCTCCGTTCCGGCTGTGGCTTTATCTAATCATCACTCCGGCGGAGAGGTCCGTTTTCGCTTCTCAATCTTGATTCTTCGATTGATTAAACCTTAACGTTAAATGTATTTGTATCTGAGGTTGTTCTTTCGATTGATTTCTTCTTACTCTGTAATGCTTGAAATCCATGAGAGTGTTAGATGCAGTGAGTCGACGCCATTATCGAACTAAGGCTTCGATTCATCGATATTTTAGGCCATTGCTAAAGTCATTCGCAGCTGGGCTTCCAAGAAGTTCATGACAGGATGGTAATTCTTCTGCTGTTCTTCCAAGATTAATGCATCTTTTTCCTTCTCCTTAGCATATTAAGGGGCTTTGTTTGCAGTGTAATTCTTCTGCCAATTGCTATTACATTCTACATCACGTGGGGCTTCATTCGTTTTGTTGATGGTTTCTTCTCTCCAATATATGCTCACTTAGGGATCAATGTTTTTGGTAAGCTAAGAGCAGAAGAACAACAAATTTCGAAGAGATTTTCCGCAGTTGATTTTGAGTAGAAATTTGTGCAGGGCTTGGATTTATTACCTCCATCACATTCATCTTTCTTGTTGGTATTTTCATGTCATCTTGGCTGGGAGCTTCTGTTCTTACTCTTGGTGAATGGTTCATTAAGAAAATGCCACTGGTAAGCTATATTTACTCGGCCTCGAAGCAAATTAGTACTGCAATATCACCAGGTAGAAAACAAAAGCATAGAAAAGAATAGCATTTATTTTGGTAGTTGACTGATTATCTGATAATCGGCGGCCTCAGATCAAACTTCAAATGCGTTCAAGGAAGTAGCAATTATCAGGCACCCTCGTGGTGGAGAGTATGCTTTTGGATTCATCACTTCTGCCGTTGTTCTTCAGAGCAGAATGGAAGAGGAAGAACTGTATTGTGTTTATGTGCCCACTAATCATCTCTATCTTGGAGACATATTTCTTATGAGTTCCGAGGACATTCTCAGGCCTAATCTGTCTGTCCGAGAGGGAATTGGTATGCTCTCTTCTCTTCTCTTGAGATTACACTGTTTAACATGATATCATAGAAGAAACCATATGGGTTAAAAGCTCGTTCGGATTGAGTTTCTAAGTGCTTTTAGGTGAAGAATATCTTTTAAAGTACTTAGAAAGTCGATCCAAACGGGTACTTAAACCTTAAGAATTAGTTGATATGGGGCATATTATGAACACGACGTTCCCCTTTTGGGTGCAGAAATTGTGATCTCTGGAGGGATGTCAGTGCCGCAAATACTGACTACCGTGGATGCAACAGCAATTCCAACAGGTGGAATCGAAAAACTATGCAAAACCAAAAGTATGGCATGATGATGATTACAGTGTGCCGTGACATGGAAGTTTTTATGGACGACACCATGCCTGTTAACATGTGGTTGGCTTCTTCGTTGTTGTTATGAATGAGAGAATGGATCGAGTGAAAATGTTCATCACTTCTAATAAATATAATGATGATATTAATCAGTAGAAACATCATATTAGGTAAGCTGTGCCAATCACTTAAAAAGTTGAATAAATTGTGATGAACTGACACTAGTATCGCAAGGGGATGGGAATAATAACTAAAAATGAAGAAAAAAACGCTGACTGGTAAACAAAAACCTGAGACACTTGATTTTAAGAACTTGATAATATTTTATTTGAGCCAAAATTTTGGGCATCTGTTTTATTAGTGTAGAACTTGTTTTAGTATCCGCAGTTTTGAAAGGAAATTATTCAAATTTTAGCGTTTACTCAACCAAAGATTTCTCATACAAATATTTGGAATTTTGTGTCAACGGTATTAACTTTCATTCGAGTTCAAATATGTAAATAGGAGTTAGAACAAAAATTATACACTAAACGCAGTTGTTTTTATTGATATTTAATGTAAAAAGATACAATCCAGAAGTAATACATATGAAAATTGTATAACAATTTTAAAACAAAATTCAATTGAAACGTTTGGTTTCCAATTGATCGGCGTTCGTCATCAGAATGGATAGAAGCAGCTGCAACGATCTCGGGAAACCACCAGCAGGGGAGAATATAAATTGAACTTCCAATCTACAAATTCTACGTGCTGCATGGTAGAAATCATTGATGTCTCTAAAACCTGAACTGAATTCGTCGGATACACTGAACGACTCTATAAATCAAACCATGACGAATCCATAGAGAATGTGTAGTTAAAAACAAAACATAGGCTCAGAAGAATGCACCAAACTAATCATGACAAATATCATATGTCCAGACATATTTTTGGCAAAACTTCATCATAGCAAAATCAAATGGAAACAGAGCAATTTCTCAACCACCTTTAAGATTGATTACACCTCAGGAACCCATGAAGATGGGAGTTGCAGACAATCAACATGGCATCAATTCAGACCGCCCGTCTGCTATTTCTCTTCATTGGTGGTGCAATTCACATATGGATGAGAATGAAATTGAAATGCTGACTGACGCCTAACTAAACTGAGATTATACTAGACCGAAATCGCAATTCATAAGTGAAACGGAGAACAAATACTATAATTACTAAGCGATAAAACAAGAAAAATCACTGAGCAATCAAATGAATCGAAGTTTTATTGTAAAAAATGGCAAGGCATCAGATAATAAGCGGAGTTATAGTCTACATGTACTTCAGTGTGTAGGATAAGAATTTGTCTACATCATTTGCCTGCCTTTAAAAGAAATAAATCTCCAACAAAACAAAGAAAAACAACGAAAGAATGAAAGCTTTAATGGCATCAGATAATAAGCGGAGTTTTGGGTCATCACAGAATATCAGTATATCAATAAGCGTAAATGAATTATTCATCATATGCCATTGTAACGAGCAGAATATTCACAAAATTAAAGCAAAAGAAAATAAAGAAAGGGGGCAAATAATGGATAATCATTGTTGCCGATATTTCGGTAGGTCCATTTGACTCCAAGACAAAGATCAAAAATATGAAATGAGCTGGTAAGCCAACCTATCGATATCCGCACCTGTATTATCCCCTTGATATTTCTAAACGATGTCAAGGAGAGGGTAAACAGATGCATTTAGATCATTCATCTAGCAGAAAGCAGTAGTTCGTTCTTAATCTACAATCGAAATCGAAACCGAAATCGAAACAAACTTGAAGAAATTGAATGCAAACATTTCGAATTAAGAAAATAGCAGAACTAGAAATGAGTAGAAAGAAGTTTGGCTCAAACCCGATCAGATCGGGTATCCGACGTTGAGATACTGGAAATTAGGGTTCAAGATTTCAAAATTCAGTGGGATGAAGGCAACCAAACGAGTATGTGAGACGAAGAAATTGAAATGGGACTTCAGTGTAGACGGCGAACGCTGTGGATAGAGCCTGGACACTGGTATTTATAGCATTCAGGGGCATTAGGGTTTGGAGTTCGGCGTACGACCCATCTGCGCTTTCTAATTTTTCTCCTTTTTTTTTCGACTGACCAATAAAATTAAACCGATTTTTTCAATTTTTGATTAAGCGAGTAAGTATACTGTTTTTAAATCACTTCTTTTTATTCCTTGTTTATGATTTAATATACTAAATTAATAAAAATACATCTAAATCTTTTATTTTGTTTAAAAACTTTAAAAAGAAATTTGAATAATAATTTTAGACTTTTAATAAAAATCTAAAAAATATCTTACTTAAACTAATGAAAACAATTAATTTTAATAATATTTTAAAAATATATTTAAACTTTACAAAGTTTCATTAATATATTTAACTTTTTAAAAGGTTTTAAATATGTTTAAAAAATATCTATGGACATTTAAAAATAAAATTAACACATTTAACATTAAAAAAATTAAAAAAAAAATCTAACTTAAATGATTTATGACACTCTACAAATTATCTTCAAATTTTTTAATATTATTTTAAATTTTTCATAAATATTCCAAAAAAAATTGGTACTAATAGTAAAAGTTTTTTATTTTATTTTTTAGGTTGAGGGTGTTTTTGAAGTAAAAAAAAAAATTAAGGTATTAGTGAGCATTTAAAAAATTTCGAGGTATTTTTTTAAATATCTTTTAAATTTAAAATGTGTTTATGAGTTGAAATATATTATTTGAAACAAAATAAAATTTCAAAATTTGACTTTGATTTTTTGAAAACTTAGTTTTAAAAATAGGTAATAAAGCAAAAGAAATAGGAATAGAAATAAGGATGGTAAGTTATTTTTCAAAAGAAAAAAATGAAAAACGAAATTATTAAATTATGAAAAAATTTCCTAAAGAATCATGAAAAACACTATTTAAAATATTTATAAAATAAATATAATTACTATAAAATGGGAAGAAACGAAAACTTTGTTTTGCATCATCTGGATACATTGCTTATCTCCTTTCCTTCTAACAATGAAGGCAACTCTGAAGACCAAGTACGACGCAGACAAAAGCGGCGCCGCCTCAACTTTGGCTGTTAACGCCGGCGATGTCAAGCTCCGAGCATCCATCACCGACGCCACAATCATCAACGGCCCTAGTTTAAACGGTCTTTCTCTTGCCGTCGAGAAACCAGGCTTCTTCATAGTCGACTACAATGTTCCCAAAAAGGTGCTTTGACTGTTCCATTTTTTAGATTCTCATGGCTGTTTGATGGCTACGAGAATTTCACGAATCGAAACATCTCGGTAGGAGTGGAATTTGCTATTGTCAATCTTACCTACCAGTCTGAACCATTTGGTTTAATCTACTATAAATTTGGCACTGGAGCTCGCGGAATTTGTATATAATTCTTTTAGGCTGGACCTGAAATTGATTCATTGTATTGCTGAATTTAATCTCTTTTTTTGCTGGAAGCCTGAGTTAGGTTTCTCTAGGATTCATTTTCCCCCTTCGCATCATCAAATTCAATACCGTGCTAACTTGTTTCGTTATTGCATGCTATTTTACAGGATCTTCGCTTTCAGTTTATGAATACTGTCAAGGTAGCGGAGAAGCCTTTGAATTTGACTTACATCCATAGTTGGGCCGATAATAGAACAGTTCTGGACGGGAACCTAGTCCTTGATTCGGCTAACAAGTTCTCTGCTAATCACGCTCTTGGCTCTGGAAATTGTAAATTGAAGTACACCTACGTGCACAAACATGCAACCACTTTTGAACCTTCGTACGATGTTGCAAAGAATTCGTGGGACTTCTCCATTTCAAGGAAGGTTTACGACGACGATGTATTAAAGGCTACGTACCAGACTACAACCAAGGCACTGGGATTAGAATGGACAAGAAATTTGAAGTCAAGCGGAAATTTCAAGGTAGGTAATTTTGTGATTATATTTCTATATTTTTTGAATGCTCGTTAATTGCGCAAATTAAAATCTCTGGATATGATTACTCTCCAAAAAGGAGGAAGTTTCCTATGGATAAACCACTATTGTGGACGTTGGTATAATGTAATTCTATCTAACCATACACGTGAAATGCACATCTTCTGTAGTGTTAAAATGGAATTGAACTCTAGCGGTCTAATTGTGAGATCCCACATCGATTGGAGAGGGAAACAAAACATTCTTTATAAAGGTGTGGAAACCTCTCCCTAGCAGACGCGTCTTAAAACCGTGAGGTTGACGGTGGTACGTAACAAGCTAAAGCGGTGAATATGTGCTAGCGGTGGGCTTGAGTTGTTACAAATGGTATCAAAGCTAGGCACCAAGGGGTGTGCCAGCGAGGATGCTAAGCCCTGAATGAGATGGATTGTGAGATCCCACATCAATTGGAGAAGGGAACGAGTGCCAGCGAGGACGTTGGGCCCCGAAGATGAGTGAATTGTGAGATCCCACATTGTTTGGAGAGGGGAACGAAACATTCTTTATAAGGGTGTGAAAATATCTCCCTTGCATTCGCGTTTTAAAATTGTGAGGCTGACGACGATGCGTAACAAGCCAAAATAGACATTATCTACTAGCGGTGGACTTGGGCTGTTACACTAGACTAGCTGTTTATACCTTTATGCAGTTGGCCAAACAGTAAGTGCACTTATTTGAAAGAATGTCTGGCCTGGAAGTTCCCATGGGCTATACAATCCATGAATTTTTTTCATTCAGCTCAGAGTGTAAAAACAAACATTCATTGTCCAGTATACCCAATAATGAAAGTAGAGAGCCCCCGAGGGTGATTCTCGTAGTAAAGGATTGGGACGGTTGGGTGGGAAAGTTCACTATGGATTAGTGGGAGTAGACCTGATACTGTGGTTCTTAAGAGAATGGAAGGGAGACTTCCTTGCAAGAAATGGACAACCAGGGAGTTCTATGAGAATCTTGAATTATTCCTTCAAATAGTAAATAGTCTGAACTTTAAATATATGGTTAGCTATTTCATTGGACCTTTAAAAGAAAACGAACCCCTTGGATTGTTTCCTCACCCTGGTTTCAACATATAAATGGGACAGGGGGTTTTAAGTAGGAATTACTCGATTTTCTACTGACTTAGCCTCAGATAATCTGATGTTTGATGACATGGTTTTTTGAAAATACATTTTTGTTTGGTCTGTGGTGAGTATTATTTGGAGGTTTTATCATCTTATCTTTGAAAAATCTCCCTCTCCCACGTGAGAGGTTTGAGGAAATTCAAGACATATTTATTAGCCTGGGCCATGCACAACTGCAGGATATAAAAACAAACAAACAGGATAGTCACAGTCTTTGAGTTAGGCTCTGCATTTCTAAAATTGTTAACTGTTATTTGGTTTTGAAGTAGTCAATATACTAATATTCGGGGTCGAGTTTCACGATGCAGTTTGGAGTTACGTATTGAAATGCTTTCTTTTACCAGCCATTGCAATAGAATGGTTCACCATAAATATTTTTCACAGACTATTAGGTAGTTTTAAACACCAATATATATGTAACAGTCCAAATTCACTGGTAGCAGATATTGTCCTTTTTGGGTTTTTCTCTCAAGGTTTTAAAACTCGTCTATTAGGGAGATGTTTCCACACCCTGAACAATCCACCCCCTTGGGGTCTCAACGTCTTCGCTGGCACACCGCACACAATTTGGCTCTGATACCATTTGTAACAGCCCAAGCTCACCACCAGCAAATATTGTCCTCTTTGGGCTTTTTTTTCTGGACTTCCCCTCAAGGATCTAAAACGTGTTTACTAGGGAGAGGTTTCTATACCCTTATAAGGAATGCTTTGTTCCCCTCTCCAACCAATCCCATCCCAACAATAATATATATTGGGAAATGATTGGTGAAAGTGTTTCCAGAGAATTACATAAGTAGGTCTCACGCTTTAAGCGTTGGCAGTGTACTGACATGGTGCAATTGAGAAGAAGGCAAAAAGCCTGCAGGCTTGAAGTGGTTGTTCCAGGCTGAGGTTCTGGCATTAGCTATCTTGGAAAGGGCTGTGTAGTTTCAGTGGAACTGGTTTTATCAGTTCATGACTAGATTGTTTATCCTTGGAGGCAATGGTAACAATCAACATTCTGGGATAAAAATGTAGTGGCTAGCACCTGAGTCAGCTCTCTACCATGGTAGTTGATTATTTATCCAGCAAACCGAGTGTTTTACTCAATTCAAAAGCTATTCACTGTTTTGAAATGAAAGGATATTGATAATGCAGACTTTGTCGTCGGTTCTTTTTAACCCATCTTTTGTTATGCAGATTGTAGCATCGGTCAACATGGCAGATGAATCCAAAAGGCCAAAATTAAGTGCAGAGTCGACATGGAACTTCCAAGTGTAATTCTTAAATCAATGTTCCCTTTAAATTCCTGTTGTGATTTATAGTGGGCATGGAGTTTTCTACATACATTGATGATTGAATCTGAAAATGTTCTGTGCACTCGAAATTTAAGTACACCTCAATAATCATAAGAAGCTGTTCTTTTGAAGTGACTGCCACTTTCATTTTGCTCATTCTCCGATCTTTTAACTGCTCATATCATTTGAGAGAACGAATTTTACAAGGTGAGGCAAAGCATTAGCAGCAGCTTGAATAAAGAACACAATAAAAACTTACTCTCTGCTGTTCATTTTCAAGATCCAATAGTGCAGGAGATAATGCAGGGATTTTGCTGGAATGAACAGAACAATTCCAAGAATTCAACAGTGTTGGTGCTGAGTCTGCTGACAGATCTTTTGAGACAAATTATTGAACGTAAATATTGTTTGAGTTAACGAGTAAGTTAGATCTATACTTAAATCTTATAGAAATGTAGACTTTGATGAATATGGCCAATTTTTTTTTCACCTAATAAATAAATATTTTAATTAGAAGGATAATTGACGTTTTATTTATCAAACTGTGAACTGTGCTCAAATCGACGATTTTAATATAATTATCTAGATTAACCTCTGTTTGTGTAATGATTTGTGGTTGTATAATCATATTATAGGCAGTTAGATTATGTAATGTAATGAAATTTCACATAAAGACTTCTGAAATTGAGATTGGAATCAAACTTAACTTCTAAGGCAAATAATATGCATGCACTAATTATTAAAATTGGAAGAAAATAAACTCATTATAAAAGTGTCACGTGGCAGTTACAGAATTCAGTGGAAGAAATAAAATAAGAAATTTGAGTAATAAAGAAATGAGAAATTTAACCTGCCACATGGTTTCTGAATAATTTAATTAATAATTTCAATGGTTTTAAGCAAAATTAATGAACACTAAATTACTTTTCTTTTTTTTTTTCAATATGAGAATACAACCACAAATAAATATTTTAAAATACTAATATAATAAAAAAAATATGTATCCATTAGTAAATAACACCGATCTAATCTCAAGAGGAAGGAAGATAGGACAAAAATAAAATAAAGAGCAGTGTAAGAATCAATAATTGAGAATAAAAAAAAAAAGAAAAAAGAAAAAAGAAACGACTGGGCCGGGCTGGGCTTCGTGTTTCTACATTTATTACCGACAGATCATGAATAGATTGAGTGGAGTCGGAGCAGGTAATTTTGGCGGGCTCGCTCGACTTCGTTTGGCATCTCATTAAAATAAAAGGGTGCCTTAGCCTTTATGTCTTCACAATTTTTTCGAATTCGCTTTGCCGCCACTACAGCCTTCACTTAGCGGCTCCCGATTTTTCATCCACTGTTCTCAGGTCAGTCCTTCGTCTTGGATTTTTGTTTCACAATCGACAGTAGAGGATGGAGAGTGACGACGATTTCCAGTTACTTTCGTCTCCCGAGGTCGATTCCCCTCTCGTTTCGGGGAGGAAGCTGAAGCGGTTGAAGAAGGCCAGTGTTCTATCGGAGG
Source organism: Cucurbita ficifolia (assembly GCA_033971965.1). Classification (NCBI taxonomy): domain Eukaryota; kingdom Viridiplantae; phylum Streptophyta; class Magnoliopsida; order Cucurbitales; family Cucurbitaceae; genus Cucurbita; species Cucurbita ficifolia. Next base: position 705,691 of record CM066970.1, read on the forward strand.
AGTTGCCGAGGGTCGAGGATCGATTTTCGAGTGGAGTGTTGGGGGAATTTACGAGGATCGATGATCGGTTCGATGATAGCCTTAAGATGCGTGAATTGAGTGCGGCGGAAACTGAAGCCGATGATTCTGATAAATTTAACGGCCAAGATCTGGATGATTCCGATGAGCTTCGTCAATCGGGATCTGGATCGAGGGATTTGGACGATGGTGGCAATTTGGAACCTAGTCTTGGTCTGGATGACCAGGAAAATGATTCTGGAGCCGAGAAGGGCTTGGAATTTGATGCCGTTGCTGGAATTGATGAAATAGATGAAGATCAAAGTCCGAGGATAGGAGAGGAAAGTGGCGATGCCCTGGTAGATGAACTGGTGAAGAAACGGCCAAGTTTGGATTCATTCGAGGACGAGAGAAAAGCAAAGAGGAGGAAATCGAAGAACAAAAGGCTCAAGAGCAATGGAGAGCCCGAAGATTTCAACGAGACTGCGGTCTCCAAAAGGACTCTTGAGAAGGTATGAGGACCTCCGATGTCCTTAAATGCGATAATTCATGTGGATATTTCCCCAATTTCTCGGCGTTTGCTTATTTCATTGCATATATTTTCAGGAGAGAAGAGAATACGTTGAACAACTCCGTGCCGAGTCTCAGAGACTCTTGCGAGGTAGATTGTATTACTAATTCTCACAATCGTGTCCTAATTCTTCTTGAAGACGATCGATCTTCAAAATTAAGCTCCAAGCCTAAGCCACACTTCCCCGTCTACATTCTCAAGTTTATTTTTCCTTCTTGTTAGATACCAGAGGGGCAGCATTCAAGCCCATGCCACTTGTTCGGAAACCGATATCCTCAGTGTTGGAGAAGATCCGACAAAGGAAGCTTGAGCTCTCTAGGAAGTGGGCATCCTATTCTTAGTCATACATCTGTACCTAGACTACGAACTTATATAATATTTATTTACGCAGATCTATCAATATTGAGAATGCCATTCTAGACTGCGACGACGACGACAATTATCTGTGCACAGAGGTCGTGATCAAGCATAGGTTGTCTGTAGAAGGGAGGGCGGAGTCTGTAGAAAGAGAATGCGAGGATATGGATCAGCATCCTGCTGATTTGGGGAACCGAAAAGGTTCAATGTGTATAGATGAAAGAAGCAATGGGACAAACATGCCCTCCGAGAGGGAAAAGGTTAGATGCATCCACCTCCCCTTCCCGTGCCATTAATAGGTTTAAATTAGTTTATCCTTGAACAAGGTGATAATTTACAAATGATCTTGTGATAACAATGGCAATTATTTTTGTAGCTTGCCGTCATTTCGAAATGGAGTTTTATCACATGCTTAGGAGTAACAATTTTCTTGGTGGAAGTATTGGCTAGTTCTGGTTGAGTCATTCTAGTAACTAAGACTTGAAGGAAGTTAACTGACACGACATTTTCTTTACTACCTGACAATTTGACCCAAATAACAAATTTATTTTTTTGCTTCAAGGATTTGTCAAGTTTCAAGTGTTTTGAAATTAGAATTTCAAATGTGTTACTGACTTGATGCAGTTGTTGTCTTTATGAATTACAGGCTACCGACGACGTCACAGAAGCATTTTGGACTCCTATTAATAACACTCAGGTATTTTCATTCAATGAGTTCTGATAATGTATTGTTTTATCTCTATATTTTTTCAGCATAATTACTATGTCTATCATGTTCTAGGAACTCTTTTCTGATTCCCAAACAAGCAATGGAGACGATGTATCAAATGAGATGTCCAACAATCCTCTGCAAGAAAATTTTACGCCATCTGTATTGGCTATGAATTTACAGCATGAATCTGTACCTCTTGATGATGTGTTGAACGAGACATCCAGAAGTCATTTGCAAGAAAGTTTCACACCATCCGTATTGGCAATGAATTTAAGGCTCGATTCTGCAGCCCTTGATGAGGAGTAAGAATGTTTGGAAATTTTATTACGTGTACTCATTTGATATGTTCATGACTTCCTTTCCTATTCTCTCAATGTTAAAAACTAAGAATATCAAGCTGGGCCACTGCTAATTGTTTGATATGAGTTTAATATTGGTTTCAAGAAATCTTAATTTTCGTTGTTTTACATCGCTGGCTGTTTGGTCATATAACTTAACTACTCAAGTACTTTGCTTTTTGTAGTTCTGATGAGGAGGATAATGATAAGGAGAATGTTAATCCACATCCACATGGTTTGTCAAACTTGCCTTCATTGGCAAGCGGGGATCCTGTTAAAGCTTTTGTTGATGATGAAGCTGAGGAAGAAGATGACAGTGACCATGATATGCGCTTTCAAGATGAAGACGAAGACGAGTACACTGATTCAGAAGAGCTTCAAGATATGATAGCAACTGCATACGAAGAAAATCCATTAGACAATGAAAAACGCAACGAACTCCATCATAAGTGGCTTCAACAGCAAGATGCTGCTGGAACAGAAGATCTTTTGCAGAAATTGAAATATGGATCAAAATTTACTAAACCAGCTTTGCTGGATGATGTAAATAATGAAGGAGAAAATGATGATTTTGAATTTTGTGAAACAGCTGCAGAAGATTTACTTCCGTTGAATGTTGCTCGAATGAACATTCGAAAAGTAAAGCAAATGCTTCCTCAAATGTATACAGATAATGATGATCAGTACATGTCCGATGACGAGGAAACAGAAAGGAGGATAGAAAGAGAACGTGTACTTTATAAAGCTGTGAGATTCAAGCTGTTCTTTGATGAACTACGATTTATATCTTTTAATCGTTCAACCATATAGCTCACAGGATGATCTAACGATTGGTCTGAAACAGGAGGAAAAATCCACATTTCTGTCGCCTGCTGAGGATGAGAGCACTAGAGAAGTTTTTGGTCTTATTAAGAAGCTGAATGTTGTATCCGATGTAAAGAAGAGACCCAAAGCACAATGTAAGATCTGCAGCACATTCATCATCCCCTCTGAATCTAGCATCCTTTATCTTGCTTAATCCTTATGCATTGTCTCTATTTATGCAGCGTTTTTGGACCCTCCACTAACTGGCGTAGGCAAGAACATAACATCCAAGGTATCTGTGTGCATAATCTCTGAATTCAGAAATGCATTAGCTATTAAATCCGTTAGTTCTATTGTAAAAAGATAACATCTTCTATAAAGCTAACATAAATTATGCAGTCATCTTTCTTAGGTCGAAGTTCAAATTTATCTCTTTCTTCATCCCGTAAGCACGGATCATCAATCAACAGTCGTTCTTTCATTTTCGGTCGAGATGATAGCAACAGCAAGAGTGCAATTCCAACAATGGAAGAATCTTCTGATCAGGTCAGCTCTCGTTAAAAATATTGATGCTGGACCATATATATTCATGTTTACTTTTGGATGATTGAGAGGCAAGAGATGACTTCACCTCATCATAGATCAGTTCAATCCAAACAGATCAAGTGTTCCTTGGTTGATAGTGGCACGACTAATAACATCAATAACTTGGCTTTGCAGGGCCAGAGTGAAAATAAACCTACAAGGATTTCTTCAGCCAAGTTTAGTCACTCCCAAGTGAGACCAAGTGCACAGAACGAAGCTAAATCAGGCAGTTCATTGTTTGATATATTAAGGCAATCTTCTTTGCAATTGCAACGCAAACCATGCACTTTTGGTGAGGAGTCCAGCCAAATGAGTTCTGCATTCGCGTCATTCAAATTGGAGAAGCCACACATGAAGAAGCCAATAAAGACTGAAGGGAGATTTCTAATATAAGGACCCGACATATTTGCCTTTGGATCCGAGTTCAATGCCTTTGTTTACGTTAGTTATGTTTGAAGTCCGTTCCGTTCAACGTTTCGTTGGGTGGACACTTTGCCTTTTTATTCCGAGTTAATTGTCCACATATCTGCTAGTAATTAAGGCCTTTGTAAGGCCACACAGGAAACCAATAAGGGACATTTAGCTCACAATTTTGATAAGTTATAATTTGTACTAGATTGCGGATTGTCGTGGTCTAAACTTTTTTTTTCTTAAGAGTATTAATTTTATGAATAAAGTGGATTTCATAACTTAAATTCATGTTATGAGATTGTAATATGAGATTATGCTACTTACATTAATAATCCCTTAGCTAGCTTTGAGAGAAAATTAAGTCTATTAATCATTGGTAAGTATTGTTTGCTTTGATATATTACATATTAACTTTAACCTCGTAATTTATAATTTATTTATAATTTAAAATAGAGTGCCACGATTTGTTATTACTCAAGCCCACCTTGGTATTATCTATTTTGGCCCATCCATCAAGCCCACTTTAATATTATCTATTTTGGCCCGTCCATCAAACCCATCTTAATATTATCTATTTCCGCCCATTATACATTGTCATTAACTTAAGGATTTAAAAAACAAGTGAACTAGGACAGATTTTTACTCTCTTTTATAAGTGAACTAAGGAGAGATTTCCACACCTTTATAATATTTTGTTCACCTCTTCAACGGATGTTACATATTTACATTTTTATCATAATTTACAAATATTTGTATGGATTAATGACCAACCAAGATCCTCATAAGTTCGTTTTCTTAAATTTACAAGCCACCATTTTTCTTTTCTTACGAGGAGCTATTACTAATAGCTGTACTTCAATCAAATCCTTTAGGTTTGGTAAAACGGGGGAGGCCAGCAGCCACCGTATCAAGACAAGTATGTACAAATTTAAATTGGAAGATCCATATATAAAAGATTCAAAATTGTCCTTACATTAAAACTTGATAAAATCAATTTCGAATTGGTTATTTTTGCAAATAGATGATACTTTGGACTTACCTGGCAGAATTGGTTTGCAGTTTTGTGGTATGAACCTCCAAAGCCATAAACAGTGCTTCATTTCATCTTTTCTTGTTTCCTTTTTTCTTAGTGAGGGGAAGTTAAATATTTTGATACATTGCCTTCGTAACTCTTCGTATCCCTCTCTCTCGCTCTCTCTTTCTTTTCTTTTTTACACCGATGACAGATAAATGACCCTCGCTGCTAAAAAGAATAACAATTTTCAAACTCCTCAAAAAAGATAAATAAAAAATAAAAAAACTAAAGTAGCCTCAAAATTATGGTAAAAAGATGAAGGTTTCTAAGATAATACAAAATCACTGGATTGGGAATCGGTAACAGCACATTGGTCAGACGGGAAGGGAGACCCCTTTATTTGCCATGCTATCAAAGATGTCGTTCAGCGCTTGACAAAGACCAACAATCTACACAGACCAAACAAAACAAATAATTACACGGTACATCAACATCACAAATGAAAATAAATAATTAGACATTTAGTCATTGTCATAAATGCAGATATCTAAAATTTTCGATAACATGTGGCGCGCAATGTAAGTGAACCTGCTTTAATCTTTCAAATTTAGAAACGAGCAACAAATAAATAGAAATGAAATCCAGAGAAAATACCTGTTGATCCCACTGCTGCAGCTCTTCAATATCGTCCTCGAAATGGATAATAGCTTCAACCTGATAGCAGTTTCATAGCTAATATAATATGTGCAAACAGTTCTGAAAGCTAATTAATATAAATAATCCATTTTTTCCAATAATTCTTTCATTTGGGGGGAATCCAGAAGAGAAGATAAAAACCTGGTCAATTGATCCCCGCATTCTGTCCTCGTAGATCATTCTTGATGCTATCTTCTCAGCCTAAAAACAAAGTCAAATTTAGCAAGCAAAATGAACTTCATAAGCAAATAGAGCATCTGCTTGCAAGCCAGAAGTAGATATCAAACAAGTTCTCTCTCTCTCTCCCCATCAAACACACAGATAAACTAGTCTCTCTCTCGACTTGGCATTCTCTAACTAGACCTTAATGCAACTATTCATCTTTTGCAACTTAGTCATCTTGGAGTACATTTTTGTGAGATCCCCAGCTTGAATCTGTTAAGGTATCCCAATTGTTGGAAAGACTTCCGAAAGGGTGAGATTTTTAAGTTGTTAGCAGCTTTTTATGTGAAAAAACCCCAGATGCAAACAGCCATACTGCCCAAATAATTTACGAAGCTTTATCACGAAAGAAAAGGTAAGCAAATTGTGTTAATGAAACTTGTACATGCCTGATTCCCAAAAAATCTTCAGCTGTCACGCCAGATATATTCTAGACCTATTAGTCCCACTGACACTGCCAATGTTTATAAAATCCTTGCTAGAATTTGTGGATAGACCTAAAAGATCAAGGTCCTGCCTCTTTCGGGGGTAAACACATTTTGAGACCTATCCTTGAAACGAGGTAGTTGATGAGGGGTAAAGTAGGAAAACAAACATAAGATATTCTTCAAACTGGATACTGAAAAATCATATGATATGGTTGATTGGTCCTTCATATGGCTTTGAATGCAAAGAAATTTGGTTGCTAATAGAGGTACCATCAAGGGCACAACTCCAGTATCTCTTATTTAGTAATTATTAATGAAAAAGCAAGAGGGAGGATTGTAATTTCCTGAGGCCTATATGATGTTTGATAACCTACTTCTTTGTGTTAGTCACTGATGTTCGAGTAGAAGATCACTCTTGAAGGTAGTTGGAGTCCAGATCCAGATCATTGGAATTTTTTATATCGGCAGGGTTAATTTGCACGCATATCAACTTAATTTTCAAATTAAAACTTGTTTTGAATAATGAATATTTTCTAGCAAATTTCAGGCCAGGGAAAGTAAATTTATATTAACAACAATTTTATTGATTCCGTGAAAAGTAAAATCAAGTAAAAACCAGTACACTACTAAATGTTCACAAGTTTCAATTGCAGCTAACTATAAGGGGACTACACTTATAAAAAGAACTAGAAATACACACGAACAAGAGCCGTGATACAAAGCTAAAGCTAAAACCTTCCCGTTTAAAAGAGTTTTCCTTATTCTCTTAAACATGGTTAGCTGGGACCTTTTAAAAGAGTTTTATATTTATTCTCTTTCTTTCTTTCATTTCTAATTAATAGAGAGGTTCGGCAGGTTAATGATAGGATCCATTCTCTCTCCCCGTTTATTTTAAAATCAGTAATTTAAGGATCATTTTTACCCAAACAGACAACAAGAAACTAATTGCATGTCTTAATTTAAACATACTGTAAGAAGCTAATCTAAAGATCATTAGCAAAAAGTCTACGAAGTTCTGTCGAAGCATTAAGAACAATAAAATAGCACACACCTTATGAGGAGGAATACCCAACAAAGTGCCTAATTCTTCAAAGCTGCGACAGGAATAGCCAAAAACAATAGTAAAACGAGCAAAAAGAAATAAAGGAGAACGAGATGATAAACTACACATATTTAACCTTATATTTGTGTAGAGTTTGCTTGCACTGAGAAGATTATGCTCAATCATAGCACGATCCAACACAGTAAAATTATCTGGCAGAAGGGCTTGCTGTTGAAGTAATGTAAAGGAAAATTTCTTAAAAAATGATTCAATGCAGAATCCAGAAAGAGGTAAAGAGCAAAAATAATAACCTGGTGAGGCTTTAGCTCTTCAGCAAATGCATCAATTTCGGGTTTTCTCAAAATTCTCTCCAAGTAAACCTAATAGTTAAATTTTACCCTGATTAATGTCATTGAACTGAACAGTCTTGAACGTAGAGAGAGAGAGAGAGAGAGAACGGGAACCTTTTGCAGAATTGGATAGATTTTTAACTTTGAGCAACGCTCATCCTAAACCAAAAAGTCAACACTTAGAAAGTGCATATTTAAAAATCACTCCCCTCCAAAATGATATATAAATTTCAATTTTTTTAAAGAAGATTTTTACTTTGTATAATGTGGCAAGAACTCGGGATCTCTGTGGACCAGCAGCAGCCAATATTGTGCATGTCACTGCAGCAGATAAAGCTTGTTCCAATGCTTCTTCGTTGATTTCTCTGAGAAAAAAACAGATAAAGTAACTAACATCCGCCTTAATAATGACCAAACTAAAAGAAGAAAGGCAGAAGGAAAGTATTAACTAAGCAATATCTTTTAAACACACCATGATTTCCTTCAAAGAAAAAAAAAACGACACCATGAATGAATTTATATTTTTCATTTTAAAAACATTAAGTTTTCTAAATCCAACTGTAGTATACAAATCATAGGATTGTATTGAAACTCAGTTTTTTTTTTTTTTTTTTTTTTTTTTTTGTGGTTAGAAACTGAGCTTTCAAAGGCATACAAAAAGCCCTCAACTACCAACAAAAACAAGATCAAATCCAAAAGAATGATGCTAAGTTAATAGTTACAAAAGGTCCGACAAACAGATGCCCATAATGAGGCACTAAACCTCACTTCCTCCCAAACCTCGTCAAAAGATTTCTCCACCCCTCTAAAAATTCTATTGTTTCTCTCACTCCACACTACCCACAAGATAGCGAAACAACAAGCCTGCCACCAAATACTGCCCTTATCATGAAACAACGATCTCCTTGACCAAAAACCAACATATATTAAAAGTATGTGGGAACAAGACTTCCTTTTCCAATGAAGGCACAGAATTGTTTAATAGATTGAGTAAAATAGTTTTGCAGAATGGATATTAAAAAAAAAAAGAAAAAGTTAGCTTTCGTCCATGCATGTGCAAGGCTCTAAAATTTTGAGCTTATAGCTCCGCATAGACAATATGAAGCCAGAGCAATTAAACTCAAGAGAGATCTTCATAATATAATTGTAGAAAATCAACAAAAGACTATTTGCATAATACACTTATGAAAATTTCAGACTGAAAAGTCCCACAAAATTGGTCGACACTCACTACTATAGCATATTATAATTATATCAGTGTCAGCATAATTTTGCAGTTCAACTATAAACTTCAAAGGAACGGAAAAAAACGATAATCTATGAGTCATATCAAGACATGAATATTGTACAATAAAACAAATGTCTTCATGTTAAAACTAGCCAATTTCCTATTTTGTAATTATTTACAAAATGAAACAGAAATGTAAATGCTTATTATTTAAAGTTAGCAATTCCTGCAGTGAATGAAAAGTGCAAAAAACAGGATGATGAAAAGTGTAAAAATAAAGGAACTTTCAATGGCATGCAAATGCTTTAAGGTCGATGTCCTAAAACAAGTATATCGCTCGAACAATGGTTGCTTAACAAAGCTAGAAACCACTTCTATTCTATGAAAAGAATGTTCAACTTTACATACTCATCTCCTATTTGTCTCTTTTCAATTTGAGATATATCATAATAACGCAGTGCTGCTTCCAAGAACTTCCTTTTCAAGTCTAAGATCCTAGCATAGCAAACCTGCGACAACGGTGGGGATTAAAAGACAGAAGAAAAACCATATGGCCATCCTTAAGTTATTGTCATCAACAACCGAAAGCTTTCCTAACCTTGTATTGTAAATTAAGGACTTCGTGCTGACTATTGCTAACCAAGAATGATGCTTTATTGATAAAAGCCTCAGCATTAACAGCATCATCATCCTGTTGAAGAAATTGAGCAAGACTGAGTGCTCACACCAAAGACTAAATAAACTTCATTGCCCGTGTAAGTATAAACATTAAACAATTAACCAATGCAATTAAAAATTGTTGTATGATTATATCATGCATAGTCAAAATGGCCGAGTTGGTCTAGGGCACCGGTTTAAGGATTTTATCATGCATACAATGCAATCTGAAACCACTTTCCTCCATCATATAGAGCTCAACGTAACGCTTTTACATGACCTCATAGCAAATTGCCACTACTAAAATATAGCCCTTTGTTATAAATACCGTTGTAGGAATTAAACTAAAACTACAGAAGTATACTGTACCTCAAGGTATAAACGAGCAATTTGAACACATTTTGACAATCTGTATGACTCGTCGATCACTCTGACAAAGACCATAAAAAGTTAACTAAAGAGAGAGTCCAAAACTTATATAATCCTACTTTCACGTAAGAGGTTGAAAGGAAAATGGGTGTTATACCTCATTCCAGAGTCTAGATCAATGCCACTGAGCATCTGAGCAGCTTTTGACCATTGCTGCTCTGATTCATACAATTCAGCAAGCTTCTCTCGAATAATCAACACCTGCAGCTCACGGGAGACAAATTATTTCCTTCCTCTACGGACCATGGAAGTCAAGATCCATGGACAACATAAGTAGTTAAAACTGAAGCCCCTAGCCACACTCAGAACATTGTGAGGTGAGAACAAAAAAACTGATATTAAAATAAAAATCATATTGACTATGAATAATTGATATTGATCATTTCAAGATAACAACACACTCTCAAAATATACCTCTTACTGATTTTTAATACATCACAGAATCTTCTGCACACTCAACATTAGATGTACTCTAGCATACTGGATGTGCACTGACTATGCTTTGAACATGAATCCGAAAGCTACGATACCTCTCCATTTTTACACACTCAATTCCATTATAAACCCAAAAACACTCATGGGCCTATTTCTTTCTGGGAATCAAAGTTAACATAACAGAAGTATATACTCCATTTAGATATGTAATTAGACGGATGGCGAGGCCAGGCTCCCGTCTCAATTCAGTAAGAAGGGACATTGGTTATTGGTTATCATTACCTAATTGAGAAACATCATTCCTACAGAATATGAAAGAATAACGCCAGAACCAAACCTGCTCCTCGAAAGAGACGACGCGCGGCTGAATCTGTGCGAGGATGTAATGGGCGATATCTTTCTGAGTCTCACCCTCCAACTTCCCCAACTCTTGCGCTAGAGTCTGCAAGAGCTGCCGCGAAACCACAAGCGGAACTTCGTCAGATAGTGCTGCATATCAAGAGTCGTCAGATGATTAGCCCTAACTTCGTACTAAATTGAAGACGAACAAGTTGGGAGAAAACTTCAACGTATTAAAAAAAGGCAGCTAACTGTGATCGATAAACTTCTTGGCTTGGACTGAATCGTTTGACGACAAAACATTATACAGAATGTTCTTATACTGTTCGATCTTCTGCCTCTGGTCTGAGATAGCAGAGGCGCTCGCAAAGGCGCTCTCCATGGCAATTCACTGACACCTTCTGGGATCAAGCCCCGGCTTCCCTTCGGCTACGAAAGTGGAAACCCTAGGTCACGGAAAAACCCTCTCTGCCACAGCTCAATCCCGCGCCCTGCAATGGAGGGAACTTCTTCTATTTTCCGATTCTAGATCGGAAGTATTCCCTACAGCAAGCGGGAGGAACAGCTTGATCATCCGCTAATTAAAGAGTGACACGTAGATGTAATGGCTAATTCGTAATTTCATAATTTCGTAATTTTTTTTATTGAAACGATTCTTCGATCGACATCGACGATTTTCTTTTCGACCGACTTTCCGAATTATATATTACATTCTTACTTAAAATAAAAATTAAATGTTTTGGCTCATTCATCTAACTTTATTCATTTTGATTCTCAATACTCTTAAAATATTTATTTTAGTCAGTACTTTAAAAAAAAGTTTTTTAAATATATATTATTTTTGTTTCTAAATGGTATATTTTTGGAAGTTAAATTATTTAATATACTTTTGAGAAAAAGTTATTCAATAATTTTAAAAAATATAATTTATAGAAACACGATTTATATGAAATGAAAATTTTAATTCAACAATATTGAAAATTTTGGATCTCAAATATTTAATTTGTGGCTATATAAAATAGAATTATTATGAAAACCATTCCATCAATAGAAAATTACGCACATAAACAAACACTCCTACATATATGTTACGTCTCACATCTCACAGCTGAATTTGTAAATTTTGTAAGAAAAGGCAATCTTCGGAAGTGAAAATTCGGACAAAATCGATTTTGTGCGGACAATTCCTCGCCGATTTGGGTCGCGAGGAAATGAAGGTATAGGCATAAGGCGAAGTGTTTGATGTACCAGTTAAGTTACCCGCTTCTTCGTCTTTCCTTCCCATAATTTGCCAAGGCCATCCGTCTGTGTTCTTGGAGCTCGATCTTCTCTGTCAGACGATTCTCCGCTTCATAATCTGAAACTGGACTGGAAACGGTTTACAATCTCTACAATTTGCGAGCTCTGTACCACAGGCGTCTCTGGAAATGGATAACACCGGTCAGTAATAGCCATTGTATTTACTTCGGTCTTGAATATGATCTATGGCGGTTTCCTTAATCCTGCGCCTTAATGGATTCATTTCCTCATTTACGATCCGCGTCGATTTCGACAATAATTGAAGTAAGAGAACGGCGGAAAAAGAGATGAAAATTAGGATTAGGATGTCGACCATTGGTATTGATGAGGAAGGATAGAGTATTGATTTCTTTGCCGCGAGTTTAGGCTGTCATGTATTTGTTTCTGCTTACTAGGATATATATTCCCGAGCTCATGCTCTTAATCAATTGCATTTTTAAGGCGGTTTATCTACTCCAGCGTATAGCCTCATATAGTGGTGTATGTTAACTTTACTACCAGCTTATTGTAGATTTATTAAGCATACGAACAGCATCGTCGAGTTATTGGAAACTTGCTTGTTAGACTTTCTATTTCGTCAGGAAGTAGTTCTTGATGTTTGGCTATTAAAGTGGTAATTTTCTTCTACATATAAACTATAAAGTAGTCAGACTCTGTAGTTACTCTCAAGTTATCTGGTTTTTTACTGTGTCAAATCTTGATGAAGGATTTCTGATGCCTCTCAGAGTTTAATTTTTGCAATTAATGCTCGATTGTCATCTTATATTTTGATTGTTTGACACCATGAATGTTCATACCTCAAGCAGGGAATCCTCAGGGCATTCTTGTGCCCCCAGTTGAGGGCGTTGCAGGAGGAGGAACTGCTTATGGATGGAGTGATGGCAGCTTAAACACATCAACTCTCCCCAAAAGATCTATTGATCCCACAGAAGTTCCTACAGCAGATCTAGTTGATGTGTGGTGCATGCTAAGCACAGCAAATGTTGGACCTCAGGAAATGCCTAGGCGTTTAGAACCTGTAAGTATGAAAGATATATAATCAGTATCTTCTTCCTGGTATTGATTTTATTTCTGTGCTTAAATTACAACTACTTTTCTTGTATCTTGCATGCGCCATTTTCCCCTAGAACATAAAACCTCACTGATTGGAAGCCTTTAATGGAAACCAGGAGATTGGATTTATTGATTCATAATGGGTTTTTAATTTGTGAGTGGGTGGGGGGAGCTTAGGGCAGTGCCACCTCAAGAAGGTACGAGTTACTGGAACTCAATTGGCAGGAGAGCTAGTCTTTTCGGAAACTGGTTCCATTCTGATTCCTACAGCCTATTTGTTTATTGACTGACTCGGTGGCAAACAAACTTATAGTGACCATGCTTAATTCAAGGAATAATGTCTTAATTAATCCAACTAATAAAACAGAAACTAGTAATTGAATTTAATGCTAGCATTCACGTGTTTCCATGTAACCATAATATAGAGAAACTAGAAATACCTTTCTATGCTTATTTCATGTCAAATGATTGGATTTGAAAACTGGTAATTCTGAAAACTAATTACTGTGATTATTTGACCTTCATATGTGGCATTCCATGTGTTTAAATATTTGTATGCTCTTTGGAAGGAATTTTAAATTCAGTTTTATCTTTGCAGATAAATCTTCTGGCAGCTAGAAATGAGAGGGAAAGTGTTCAAATTGCTATGCGTCCAAAAATATCTTGGGGTGGTTCTGGTGTGGCTGGAATTGTGCAAGTTTTTTCTGGTGATTTATGCTCCACATCTGGCGATCGGTTAGTGTCACTAAACAATTATTCATACATTCTCGTGTGTTATTCCCCTTATAAGCGTTCAGAGGTGGTTGTGTGCAGGCTAGTTGTTGGACAATCATTGAGGTTAAGGCGTGTGGTGCCCATATTAGGTGTTCCAGATGCCCTTGTCCCACTTGATCTTCCAGTTAGTCAAATAAACCTTCTTCCAGGGTAATGACGACTAATGTGTTGAATTGGGATCTTACATTATGTTGTGTAAGGAATGCTGGGTCAATTTTGTCCAAATCTGAAATAATATTTTATAATGTTGCAGAGAAACTACAGCAGTTTGGGTTTCTATTGATGTCCCAAATATGCAACCCCCAGGTCAATATGAGGGAGAAATCATCGTTACTGCTATAAAGACGGATGCAGAGTGAGTCTATTCACTTCTACAGCTTAAAACATATTTCAAAATTTCCTTATTTATTATTTCAGATTTTCTGGTGGCTAATATATTATTGTTATGTTTGACTTATTGGTAAATGCTCTAAACTGCATCAGATCTTCAACACAATACCTAGGCAGAGCTGAGAAGCATCAAATATTTAAGGAACTTAAGAGCTGTCTTGATATTATGGAAAATGTTGATGAAAAGCCATTGGATGAAGTGGTAGGTTGTGAATCTACCATTCTAACCTTGCTTATAACAATAATGTATCACGTGTCACATTTTCTAGCATTTAAGCTGCTTGTATGAAACGTTGTCTTTTCAGGTTGAAAGAGTGAAATCTGCAACTGCTTCTTTAAAAAGAGTTACTCAATCCCCATCATTTTCTGAATTTTATTCTGAGAATGGTTCAATTGATGTGATGGATGAAGATGCCTTTTCAAACCTTTCAGTACGTGTAAAGATAATGTTGACAGTTTGGGACTTCACAATACCGGCGACTCCTTCACTTCCAGCCGTAATTGGTGTATCCTTTGTATATAAAGGATAAGTTATTAATGTTTGGAGAACAATCAAGTTTTTAGTTGAATTTAAAATATATATTTAGGCATCACATGGTCCTAATATATGAAATAGATTTTTTCCTTTCATGCAATAAGGAATGAAGACATTTAGAATAATGCATGCCTGAAAACTTTTGCGTTTAAGCCTTAACTATTAGTTAGGTATCTGATACTGTAATTGAAGATCGTTTTGGTGTTGAACATGGTACTGATGAGTGGTTTGAGGCATTGGATGAACATTTTAAATGGCTTCTTCAATATAGAATCAGTCCTTATTTCTGCAGATGGGGTGATGGCATGCGTGTTTTGACGTACACTTGCCCCTGGCCAGGTACCATGATGAAGCAAACTTGGAACTGTAATTTTATTCTATGTTATTGCAGTGCAATAATATGTGATGACTGTTCTTATTGTTCTAATTTTTCTGGTGGAATATTGCTTTTTGTTGCTTTCTCTATCTGATGTTAGTTTACTCTTTCATTCCTATAGCTGATCATCCAAAGTCAGATGAATATTTTTCAGACCCACGATTATCAGCTTATGCTGTACCATATAGAGCAGTCTCGAGGTAAATTCTCAGTTTCCTCCATTCAATTATGTCAGGCATGTTTGAGATGGATACTGATGAACTTCCAACAACTTGTTGATGTGCCACAGTGGTGATGCGGCAAAAGATTACTTGCAAAGAGAAGTTGAGATATTGAGGACAAAGGCACACTGGAAGAAAGCTTACTTTTATCTGTGGGATGAGGTATTTATGTTGTGCAGACACCCAAATTCAACCCATACCTATTCTATATACTACTGTAGTATGTTGCCAATAATATTCATTTTTGAGTTTTAACAATTTGTTTAAAAAACATTTTTGGTCTCCAAACTTTCATGGAAGTGGCAAATTAGTCCCGAAATTTTAATTTCTAACAATTTAGTCCTTGTACTCTCAATTTTCTAACAATTTAGTCTTTGAACTTTACAATTTAGTCCTTATACTTAAATTTATAAGAGTTGGGTCTATCATGAAAAATATTGGTAAGATTTAGTGTGATATCTTAATTTGTAGATCAATAAATTGACTGGGACCAGATGTAGTCATAGGCTACAAAGACTAGGTCGCTCCATAAGAAAAATGGACAATTAATTTTGATAGATTTTTCATGATAAAGATTAAATTTCTACAAAATTTAAAGTATAAAGACTAGATTGTTACATACTAAAGTTTTAGGATTAAATTGTAATTTTGATAAAGTTCAGGGACCAAAAATATTTTTTATCTCGGTAGACTTTGCAAGTATATTCTATTTGTAAACTAACTATAAAGATAGATGTTGAATTTGAAACAAACCAGTGTTTAAATTTGTTATGATGGGAATTGAATTTGAATATCTGTAGTTTAGTGATCAAAATTATTATTTTAAATGATTTCTTCTGATGTAATCTCATTTTGCTGTGATTCTTTCATAAAGCTTACCACTTCAAACTTTCTATGGCAGCCATTGAATATGGAACATTATGATTCTGTTCGCAGTATGTCTAGTGAGATTCGTGCTTATGCTCCTGATGCTCGTGTATTGACAACGTACTACTGTGGTATGAGACATGCTCTTGCATATATTTGGTCTATTCATTCTATTGCAAACTCAGATTACATTAATCGAAGTGATTACACAAATTTCCCTGCTAGATTAATAATTTGCACGACACAAAGATGGTATTATAGTTTTCATGAACAGTATTCAGACATCAACCTTGTTGTTATTAGAGTTTTAGCACTTGAGGATTTGATCCAGAGTTTTTTCATGTGAATACAGTAGAAACTAATCAGATTTTTTCTGCAAGAATTCGGTAGTAACTAATCACAAATATAATTTGTGATTGTTGCTTTTTGCAGGACCCAATGATGCGCCTCTTGCACCCACTACGTTTGAAGCATTTGTGAAGGTTCCGAGTTTCTTGCGCCCACATACTCAAATTTATTGCACAAGGTAATGCTCTAATTGCAAGTAGAGGAGTTCGATAAACAAGAATAGAAGGATAGGGAAGATATAATTCGTGTGTCTTGTAGCAATAGTGAGTGGAATGGGAGTTGAATATAATATATTTCACAGGCCAGGTTCTTGTAGGTTGGTCAGAATATTTTAAGGTGTTCGGACGATGTAGGACTATAAGAATTACAACACACCCACATAAAATTATATCTTGCTGCCCTATCTAAATCTGACGGTCTTCCTCCAGTCTTGCGATCATTTTTCCACTATCTACACTAAATTGCTTAGCATAAAAGAATATGTGTAATTTATTTTTGTTATACAGTGAATGGGTGCTTGGCAATCGAGAGGATCTGGTCAAGGATATAATTGCTGAATTACAACCAGAGAATGGTGAGGTAATAATTTTTGGAATTTTAGGTCCCTAAAATGTATTTCCCAGAATTGATTTCTATGAAATTATATGTTTATGGTTTATCACACGTTTAGTAGTGGATTTCAGTTAAGTACGTTCATGGCTTTGTATTTTGTTTCTATTTGCAGTATCATTCTGTTATGAGGCTGTGACTTCCTCACTCTCTCTTTCTATCTCTAGGTTTTTGCTAGTGACGTTTAGTCATTTAAATTGCTGCTTCGAATTCTGTTTTGAGTTGTTTCATTACTCCTGGTGATAACAGTGTGTGAACTAGAGTTGGTGACCGATTAGAAATAAAGGTTTTAGATATTCTCGATGGATGAAATCTTTATTTTCGTTCTTTAGAGCATCCGTGATTCAATCATCAATGAATATTCTATTTTAGTTCTCTTTAAAATGGTTGCTATCCTCTTGTGGTCTAAAGGTTTAAGTCCTTTTGCATAGTTCTTTGCTGAGGATATAGTCACCTTTCTGGCAGGAATGGTGGACATATGTGTGTATGGGGCCAGCTGATCCCCATCCAAATTGGCACCTCGGGATGCGAGGTACACAGCATCGTGCTGTGATGTGGCGTGTATGGAAAGAAGGCGGGACAGGATTTCTTTATTGGGGTGCAAACTGTTATGAGAAGGCAACAGTTCCGAGTGCAGAGGTAAGCTATACTTGCATAGCTGCAGAAGCTCTAATGCTGAACGTTGTATGTCACGTGCTTTCCTAACAAGTCTCTATCATACTCGAGTAGATAAGATTTAGACGAGGCCTTCCTCCTGGAGATGGAGTGCTTTTCTACCCTGGGGAGGTTTTCTCATCTTCACATGAGCCAGTTGCTTCCTTAAGACTTGAGCGTCTTCTTAGTGGTTTGCAGGTGATTTTAATTCCTACTGGATGCTAAATTTGACCCTACGAGTTAAAATCTAACATTTTGGATACGGATTATTATAGTACATAAAAATATTAAACTGTGTACGCAGCCGACCATGCATAATACAAAAGTGAGTAAAGATCCTTTGGTGTTTTGTGTTATGCCCAAACAATTAATCCTGTATTACAGCAATGTATGGTATTGCTCGAGATTCGGGTTGCAAATTTCTACTTAGATAAAACTTACAAGAATAGTCTGTCTCTCAGTTCGTTTATTTTGGCAAATAAAATTTTTCCTGGATATGGATAGCCTACTGATTTTTATGTACTTTGGAATTGCTAATGAAATCTGTTTTGGATGCCAATTAGGACATTGAATATCTGAAGCTCTATGCATCAAGATATGGTAGGGACGAGGGGGTTGCTCTTTTGGAGAAGACTGGAGTCTATCAAGGACCTGAGCGATACACTCATGATCACATGCCAATTGATGTTATGCGGGGTGAAGTTTACAACTTATGTCGGTCATAAAACGACTGCCTGCTAAAATACGGTGGAAATTGTAGATTCCCCAGTCAAAGTGGAGCAGGTTTGGGAGTCCTCAGTTGAGGACAGTCAAATACTCGGAGATGCGAGATCTTTGACACATTTGGATCCGACTTGAATATTCCCTTTTGGAAGCCCTTTTTGAAGCGAGGTAACTTTCTCGGTTATTGTACCATGTCTACAGTGTTATTTCTTTCTCAAGCAACCAGTCGATATTGAACATCCTTGTGCAAAGAACATGCGTGTAAAATATTAGATTCAGGCATTAGTAACCTGCACGATCGCGCGTCATGATGAAGCTATAGTTTTTTTTTCCCGCCCTGTTATCATTGTACCTTTCTAGCTCCAGTAGTCGTAGACCTACTTTAAGTTCTCCTTTGCTTAGTCACACTGGTTGAGTTTGTGATGCTATGCTTGAGTTTCAGTATACGACCCTTTTTTCCCCTTATTAAATAAAAGGTTAAATAATACTTTTCCATACTATACTCTAGTTTTGTCAATATTTAGTCTCTGTGCTTTACATTATTTCACTCCGAACTTAGATTACTTATTGTGTTGACATTAAGAATCTTGTTAACTACCAACAGGTTGAATTATGTGACAACCACGTTACTCGAGTCGAGTTATGTTACCAAGAAATAAAATACACACGAGTCTATGTTTGGACCTAGCACCCGGACGAAAACCACTAACTTACACATGTAGGAGCCATAGATTAACCTGCTCCAATAACTGGCTTTCAGATTGAAAAAATTGGATCCATTTGGGGCTAAGTCCCAAGATAAGGGTGATGGTGATATATACTGTGTGGTTAGAAATCACTGAGGAGATTTAGCAACCATTTTCTCAGATTGAGTCATAGGCTATAAGATTATCCGATCAACCTCCTCTTCACTCTTTAAATCCGTAGTGGACCTCTTTTAACAGGAAATCGTCGTCAACAAAACCAAACCCTAACTACAAGTCCTTGCCTCCCCCTTCCAAGTAGAGTTCAATAACCATGTTGGATGGTTTTGTCTATGGTTCAAACCTGTAGATAGTGGTCCTGGCCTGGTTGGACAAATAGGTAGATTCTCATTTATTGTACACGCCACATGGGTACCATATAATTCCTGTTGCCAATTAACAGGCTTTTTGCCAATGGGAAATGACCAAGATTTCACATTTCTCGACTAAAGAGCAACGGTACAAAACTTAAAAAAATACTATATAATCAATATTAGTAATTTATCAGCCTCACTGTTACATGGGCCATAGCAATGATATGAAATATTGCCTATGGGAAAAGAGATGTGATAAAAGTAAATATTCCGTAGATTGACTTTTTTCTCTTCCATGAATCATTTGTCCCCGCCCCTAGAAACTAGTTGATTATAATCACTACATTGACCTTTGCATCGAATAGGCAGCAGCTTTGGACTCTGTAATATGCATTATATTAACACCATAATGACACGAGGAAAAGAAGGAAAAAAGGCAAAAGAGAATGGAAAGATGAAAGCTTTTTTAGTTGAAACTCACGGCTATCACACATATCCAATTCGCAAATCAAGTATATGGTGATTACTTGTGCATCTTTTGCCCCTCTTGCCTTTTTAAATTGTGATCTTCATCCTTGATAGCTGTTTACTTTTATCTAGTAAATGTTGAATTGGGTCCCTCTTAGCTTCGAAATTAATGCCTCCCAACTGTTTGAATTTTGTAATAAACTATTACGAGTTAACTCTTTCATGAATCTCAGCGTAAATTTTCGATTGTGATCTCTATTAGGATAAGGCTACATTATTGTAGGTCATTTGCATTAATATCTATTTGAATGAATTCAAGAAAAGGTCTGACAAAACAAGCACGATAGAGTTTAGATAAGATACGAAAAACTCTTTCATTAGAATTACTTATTATATTCGACAATGTCCCTACCTAAGTAAAAAAGGGTTAAATTTTGGTCGATATGTTGATTTTTTAGTTAATAATTCTAAACTTTAATGTCAGATGATACACTTTCCTTAATAAATTATTATTATAACGTTTTATTTTTTAAATATAAACGGCTATCATATCATAATAAAATAATTAAGTTAAATTTTGTTGAATTTAAAACAAATGCCTTTACACATAGAAACGATAAATTTCGCGTTGGATACTCGTTAGATTCTTCCACTACATACAAAATTAATATTAAAATTGATCATCTAATCATTTTCCATCTTGAGAACATAAAACAAGCCATTTCCGATTACATTGGATAAATAGGGAACTCTAGTGTAATTTGTCCCCTTTACAACATATATTAAAACACTAATACAAAAAAGTAGGTTCGCGGATAGCTACAGAGGGGTTTAGTAGTTGAGAAATACAAGGTGTCACACACATATTTATCTATGACTTTACATGCCAATTTCCCTTGTATTATATCACTTTATTGCTTTCCTTTATAGTTTTCATGATGTATAATCTTTTTTTTTTTTTTGTTTTCTAAAAATATGGGATTTTGTTATAATCATGTCTCTATTTAAGCCGTTGTGTTGTCTTTCTCGTTTATAATCTATAATATTATTTTCAAACTTTCTTTCAATATTGTTTTTAAACATCTTAAAAAAATTTCTCAGCCTCGTTTTCTAAAAACTTTATTCTTACTAATCATATGCTTGCAGCATAATCATCAGGCCATAGGCAATGTGATTTCGAGTGGGCGTAATTGTAATTGAAAATGACTATAAAAAAAAAAAAAAAAGAAAACTGGTGACCTTTGTCTACGGTACCCCGTCCGTAGATATTGGAGTCCTCAGACACAAAAGGACAAAACATTGCCCTTTTAAGCAACCATATACCCTACAACCGAAAGCACGACCTTCAAAATGGAACCGCCCCTGTGATTTGCTTTCGAGTGATGATCTCGACGTTCCACTGCACTCGTCCCCACTGTAACACCGTGGTCCCAACGCTTTGTAAGAAGCACGTGTAGGATAATGCCCTGTAGTAAGCCCAAGCTCCCCATTTACATTTTCTCTGTCACTCGTACGGTATCCGTACGATTCCCTAAATGCCCTCCAGCTTCAAGTTATTTACATTATTGCTACCACCCTTCGTCCTCACATCTTTCAGCACCATACTTTTAATTCAATCGAAAAATTAGTCCGAGTTTCCCCGACAAATATTATCACCTAGTAGATTAAGACACGTGGATGGATAGATTTCCATCCCCTTAACCATGGTAATCACACACACACAAAAGTCCTTCCTTCCCTAACCATGGTTAACTGGCTCCGCTTAGATTATTTCTTTTTAATCTGACTTTCCACTCAACCATTTCTTTTTCTTCAAAATTTCGGCTGTTTTTATCTTTTTTCCAAATTTTTTAAAACCAGAAATGTGAAAAGACAATCATGTCCTTAAATTTAGGTTCTGTTTTCCTAACATACAATCACAAGTTCAGAAGGCTTAGAATCCGAGTTGCTAATTATTGGATGGAGCGCAGTGTTCTTATAATGAGTTATTCGGAATAGTTAGTTTCATTAATCGACTGTGTGCTGAGCTTTCTGTAAAGCTTAAATCATAAAACTATCTTCTCGTTGAGCTTATTTTCCGAATGGTTGTTATAGAAAATTCTTCGCCGGTTGCAGTTTCCGGAGATGCTTCTTTATCTTCTTCATGTTATATGGAACCAGCGACGGTGGTAGCCCCGCCGAAGAAGAAACGGAATCTTCCCGGAATGCCAGGTAAGGGAATTAAAAGCGCAAATCCAGCCGCGATGTTTTGATTGTTCGATACTCTGTGATTTCAATCAATTTTGGCTCCCAGATTCGATTGTTTCTGTTTTTCAGACCCGACGGCGGAGGTGATTGCTTTGTCGGCGGAGAGTTTACTGGCGACGAACCGGTTTGTGTGCGAGATATGCAACAAAGGCTTTCAGCGGGACCAGAACCTGCAGCTTCACCGGCGAGGCCACAACCTTCCCTGGAAGCTTCGGCAACGGACTGACAATGAGGTGCGTAAGCGCGTCTATGTCTGTCCGGTACCTACCTGCGTCCACCACAATTCGGCGAGAGCACTCGGCGATCTTACCGGAATAAAGAAGCACTTCTGCAGAAAACACGGCGAGAAGAAATGGAAATGTGAGAGATGCTCGAAGAAATACGCGGTAAAATCCGATTGGAAAGCGCATATGAAAACTTGCGGAACTCGAGAGTACAAATGCGATTGTGGCACTTTATTTTCTAGGTTCGGTTTTCGTTTTTCTTTTCTCTGTTTAATGGATGCCTACAAATCATCGCTTCTTTGTTTATCATTTTCACTGAATTTTTGTTTCGGTTTCTTGAAGGAGGGATAGTTTTATTACGCATCGAGCCTTTTGCGATGTTTTAGCGGAGGAAAGTGCTCGTGCTCAAACCCTAGCAGTTCCATACTCTAAAGCGAAGGAATCGGACACTTCGATAGCCGCCGCGGTTTCGCCTCCCCCGCCACCGCTTACTCCGACGACCTCGGTGGTATCTCCGGCGTTGTCAATTCACAGCTCAGGTAATATACCTAAATCATCAATAATGGCGAAATGGTCCAAATCGATAATATCCTAAGTAAAGTTTTGATTGATTTTCTTTCCTAAGAACTCCACATTTCTTGACTTGTGCGTCCATATGCTCAATAATGTGTGTAATTAAGAGGCTAATCGTGTCAAATGGAACCTTTTCTGATCGATTGTTGTTTGCGAGTCCTCTCTTTTTTTTTTTTTTCCCCCAAGGTCGGTAGTAGTGCTCATTCACGGGCAATTCTTGCATGGATGACAGTGAAGCTCAAAGATCGAGGATAGTGGAAAGGGAGAATGATGGCTTATCGGAAAAAAAAAAGTCGCCATTATTCTCTTCCCCCTTTACCTCCAAAAGTGCTCTTCTTTTTCAGTTCAAGCTGTTCATCATTCACTGAAAGCAACTGCCTCTCTCTTTTCTGATTGCAGTTGTTCATCATTCACGAATTCTGTTCCCTGTTTTTGATTCATTTGTTCTGTTTTTTTCTTTTTTTTTCCTTTCTGTTTTCATAGTACCTCTACTGATTATTCTTTGAAAGATTTGACAGATTTGTTGCTTTGGTTTACAGAGCTAGCTGATACTCCGATAAGAGTTTCATCCATATCAACGCCTTCAGCCGCGGCTGTCAATAGTACCACAAATGCAAACGCTAACGGCAGTAGCTCAAACGATTTGTTTGGAAATAGTACTGTTTTTGCTCCCTCTGCTTCATCCCCGAGCGTTGCAGTCTCCAATTTACCCACCTCAATTGTGTCTTACGATTGCCCCTCTACTCGCCCTTCTGTTTCCACCGTGAATCCCACCTCGCTCTCTCTCACCACACCTCTCTATCTTTCCACTAAAGGATCCTCCCTCTTTCCCCGACCTGACCAAGACCGTCTGCAGTACACGTGTTCCACTCAACCGGCGGCCATGTCCGCCACTGCTTTGCTACAGAAGGCAGCGGAAATGGGGGCAACGGCGTCTAATCCGTCGTTGTTCCGTGGCATTGGGATGGCTACTACTACTACTTCTTCTTCAGTTCATGATAGGTCTGCCACTGCTAATGTGAACCGAGATCATCGCAATGGCGCTTCGTTAACGGCTGGTTTATGGCTTGAACTTCCCTCTGGACCGGCTTGTTCTGGTTTGATGATGGCGGGTGGTCCATTTTGCTCGTTTGGAAGTCAGCCCATGACGAGGGATCTTCTTGGGCTTGGCATAGACGGCGGCGGGGCCTCTACTAGTAGATTTTCAGCTTTGATCGCTTCCATGAACGGTGGGTGTGCCTACGACGAAAGCTCTGTTGGTGACAACAAAAATTGAAGTGAGATTGAGAGGAGGAGATGATATGAATGATTGAAAGGGAGGTCATTTTATAGGGCGGGATTTCATTGCTTCACGGAGTTGGTTGGGGTTTCTGTGGATCAAATTGTTTTCACCTCCTCATTCTCTGTAGCAACTAATTTGGCCAAGTCATTTCTATCTTTAGAAATGTATCTATCCCTTTAACACCCTCCCTTAAACTTAATTATGCAGAAATCAGTTTAGGACTTCACTTCATCTTCTTGATATACATCTTGGATTCTGCACATCCCCATCTTTCTTCTAAGCTTCTCGAACAATGGTTGTTTCAAGGGTTTTGTGAATAGGTCTGCGATTTGTTCATCACTTCGGCAAAAGTTGAGTTCAATAATGCCTTCTTTACACAAATCACGCAAGAAATGAAATCGAACATCGATGTGCTTACTCCTTCCATGCAACACAGGATTTTTAGACAACTTAATAGTTGACATATTATCACAATATATAACCGTCGTACCTGGTTGCTTTTGATTAAGAATTTCAAGCATTTTTCTTAACCAGATTGCTTGGCACGAGCATGCTGCTGCTGCCACAAATTCTGCTTCTGTAGTTGAGAGAGTTACAATAGGTTGCTTCTTTGAAGACCAGCAAATAGCTTCTGAACTCATCATGAAAATACTTCCTGAAGTACTTTTACGATCATCTATATCACCTGCATAGTCGCTATCTGTATAGCCAACTATCTTCGGATCATCTTCTTTCTTGTAGAATACCCCCAAATCAAAGGTTCCTCTCACATAACGAAGTATCCTTCTTGCTGCATTGAGATGTTTTTTCCGTTGGATGCTCCATGTAACGACTTATCATACTAACCGCATACATGATGTCTGGTCTTGTTGAAGTTAAGTACATCAAACTTCCCACAATTTGTTTGAAGTACCTATTATCAACCTCTCGCCCTTCAATATATCCTTGTGCAACTTCAAACCCAATTCTGATGGAGTTCCAAATGTGCACTCATCCAATTTAAATCTTTCAAGTAATTCTTGAGCATATTTCTTCTGACAGATAAAGTTACCTGCGGGAGTTTGAGTAACTTCTACTCCAAGAAAATATCTCATCAAACCAAGATCTGTCATTTCAAATTCCTTCATCATGCTCTTCTTAAAAAATTTAAACATTTCTTCATTATTGCCAGTAAATATTAAATCATCAACATATAAGCAAATAATGAGAATGTTACCTCCCTTTTCAGTTTTCACATACAACGTATGTTCATACGGGCATTTAGTGAATCCCATCTTTTCAAAATGAGAATCAATGCGACTGTACCATGCCCTCGGAGCTTGCTTCAAACCGTACAAAGCTTTCTTCAACTTGTATACTTTTTTCTTCTTTACCTCTTTGAACAAAACCTTCTGGTTGCTCCACATATACCTCTTCTTGAAGCTCTCCATGTAGGAAGGCCGATTTCACATCAAGTTGATAAATAGACCAAGATTTCTGTGCTGCAATAGAAATCATAAGCCTGATAGTATCTTGGCGTGCCACTGGTGCAAATACCTCCTTATAATCAACTCCATACTTCTGCTTGTATCCTTTTGCAACGAGTCGCGCCTTGTACTTATCCACCTCACCGTTTTCATTCAACTTGGTTTTGAAAACCCATTTTACTCCGATTGTTTTCTGCCCTCTAGGGAGATCAGTGAGCTCCCAAGTCTTGTTCTTCTCTATGGATTTGATTTCACTGTCCATAGCTTCCTTCCATTTCTTCTCCTTTACCGCTTCTTCATAGACAATTGGATCACTATCCATAAAGAATGCAAAATAAGTACTATCACTTGATTCATAGTCCATCTCATAATCAACCATCCAATTTGGTCTCTTTCTTGTTCTTGGATTTCTTTGATTATGATCATGATTTTCTTCTACTGGTTCTTCTTGTTGAGCTTGTGATGAGCTCTCTCCATGCTCATAGTGAGGCTGAATAGGGGCTTCAGTTTGTTCTTCAAGATCTACAAGAATCTGCTGATTCACAGTGATCTTTTCTTCCCATGTCCAAGTCTTATTTTTCGTCAAAGATTACATCACGGCTTACCACCACCTTCTTTGTCAAAGGATCATAGAGCTTGTATGCCTTGGAAGTCTCGCTTACTCCAAGGAACACACACTTCAAACTCTTGTCCTCAAGTTTCTTCCCTTTTCTCATCAGGAATGTGTGCATATGCTATGCACCCAAAGATTCTAAAGTGGTCTACTGCAGGTTTTTCTTCCGCTCCATGCTTCTTGTGGAGTCATATCTCTAACAGAGAAAGTAGGGCTCCGGTTGAGAATGTGAACGGACCACACGACAGCTTCTGGCCAGAATTCCTTCGGGACTTCTCCTTTACTTAGTAAACTTCGAACCATGTTGAGAATGGTCCTGTTTTTCTTTTCGGCCACACCATTTTGTTGTGGTGTATATGCTGTTGTTAACTGCCTCCTTATGCCCTTCTCTTCACAAAATTTAATGAACTCGTTTGAACAGAACTCTCCACCTCTGTCAGTTCTTAAAGCCTTGACTCTTCTTCCAGTTTCCGTCTTCATAGTAGCAAAAAATTTTTTAAAGCAATCAAAGGCTTCTGATTTGGCGTGCAGGAAATAAGTCCATGTTTTTTCGACTAAAATCATCGATGAGGGTCATGAAATATTTCTTGTCACCATTTGATGCTGGAGAGATGGGACCACATATGTCTGAATGAATCAATTCCAAAATTGCTTGAGCTCTTCTTGATTTTCCGGATGGAAAAGAATTTCTTTCATTTTTTTGCTACTACACAGCTCTCGCAAATTTCTGTTGGAGGAGTAATATCTGGCAACCCAGTTACCATCTTCTTTGAAGACAACGTCTTTAATCCTTTGAAGTGTAGATGACCATACCTAAAATGCCAAAGCCAGGTGGTATCTTCTTTCTTCACCATCAAACTTTTGGCAACGATATTTAACGTCAACGGATATAGACGGTTGGTGGTCATCTTCATCTTAGCAATCGATCCTCTTTTGGAGTCATAAATCTCACATTCATCATTTTGGAATGTGATCACATACCCCTTTTTCTTGTAACTGACCGATACTAAGTAAGTTGGCCTTCAGATCAGGAATGTAGAATACATTAGAAATGGACTCTACAAAGCCATTTCTAGTCTTGATATCTACGGTTCCTTTCCCCATCACTTGGATAGTTGAATTGTTGCCAAGAGAAACCGTAGGATGAAAATTTTCATCCAGAGTTGAGAAGAATTCCTTACAACCTGTCATATGGTTGCTGCATCCAGAGTCTACGACCCATACACCTTGATCTGCAACCTTCATAGCATGGAATGACATTAACAATGTTTCTTCTTCTCTTCTCTCCACGAAATTGGATTGATCTCTTTTCTCCTTTTGGAGCCTAGTATAGCATTCATTTTCGTAATGTCCAAGGCGTCCACATCTGTAGCATTCCACCTTAGACTTGTCAAAGTGTCTCTTGCCTTTGTTGTCATAATCGTTTCTGACTAGATCTGCTGACCTGCCAACATCTCCACTTCTTTCTCGACTGCCTCTCCCACAACCTCTGCCTCTTCTTTGCCATCTACCTCTAGGGCTTGAAGTTTCACCTGGTGTGGATATCTTTAAAGCTGTCATCTCCTCTATTGCACTTGTACGATTGAGTCTCTGTTCATGTACTAATAGGGAGCTCTGGAGTTCATCAATTTGCATCTCTTCGACATTGTTTCCTTCTTCGATAGAACATACAATGTAATCGAACTTTGGAGTTAGTGATCGCAAAATCTTTTCTACGACCGCAACATCCGTAATTGAATCACCATGCATCCTCATTTTACTTGCAAGACTTATAACCTTGCCAATATAATCATTCACCGTTTCTCCCTTTTGCATTTGGAGAATTTCAAAGTCTCTTCTAAGAGCTTGAAGTTGAGCACGCTTTACTCTCGTTGAGCCTTGATAC
The DNA here is from genome assembly GCA_033971965.1 of Cucurbita ficifolia. Classification (NCBI taxonomy): domain Eukaryota; kingdom Viridiplantae; phylum Streptophyta; class Magnoliopsida; order Cucurbitales; family Cucurbitaceae; genus Cucurbita; species Cucurbita ficifolia. The sequence continues at coordinate 733,971 of CM066970.1, forward strand.
TTCCTCCTCATAGAATCCCAAATTTCCTTGGATGTCTTCTTCTGAAGCATTGTTTCCAAGATAGTCCTATCAATGGACTGAAATAAATAGTTCTTGACCTTCAGATCCTTCAACTTCGATGCTGCCAACAGTTTGCTGTTGACCAGCTGAGAGTACCTCGCCTTCATTTGGCTCTTCATAACCCGTCTCCACCATATCAAAAAACTCCTTTGATCTGAGAAAATTTTCCATCAACATCGCCCAATGATCATAGTGACCATCGAACCTCGGGATGGCGGGCTGAATGTAGCTCTCAACTTGTTTTTCTGTTGCCATTATTGCTGCTGCAAGATAGCTCTGATACCAGTTGTTGGTGACAACAAAAATTGAAGTGAGATTGAGAGGAGGAGATGATATGAATGATTGAAAGGGAGGTCATTTTATAGGGCGGGATTTCATTGCTTCACGGAGTTGGTTGGGGTTTCTGTGGATCAAATTGTTTTCACCTCCTCATTCTCTGTAGCAACTAATTTGGCCAAGTCATTTCTATCTTTAGAAATGTATCTATCCCTTTAACAAGCTCCACCGCCGACGCTTGGGATCGAGATGAACAAGATGGAAAATATTGATTGCTGGCTGGAGCTGCTGCTCGTGTGGTCCTCCACCGACTTCGCCTCATAGCTCCGTTCAACTCCACGGTGGTTGCCGTTCCGCCCGTCGAACTGTCACTGTCTGTAGATTTTTTAAAATTATATTTAATTTGCAAACCACTAAATTTATAATTTGATTTTAAATTGATAGCTACTATATACCAAGCTTGTTTATAAAACAAGACAATTTAGTAATTTATTGAGGAATAAAACAATGTAACCTGACATAAAAAAAACAATAAATACATACCCCTAAGATGTTAATTGTAATTATTATTCGAGGTCAACGTGTAGAAGTCAAGAACTCTTTGGCTTAGTGTAAAAGGTTGTGCAAAAAATTAGAGAACTTGGGCGTCTGAACCAATGATTGAGAGATGCTCCAAATTGTGGAGCAATGCTGGGCTGAGGTCACGGCTTCAAGTAATTTCTCATCTGCCATTGACTTTAGCGGTGCTACAATGGATGGAGCAAAGAAGAACGACCACAGACCTTCCTCTCCTATACTTCGCTAGCAGCGGCTTTTCAATTTCCAAATGATTCTCTTTGCTGTTTCCCTTGTTCTTCTTCTTCTTCTTCTTACAATCCTCCTGAAATTTCTCTACTCCACTTTCTGGCTTCCATGGAGGATTCAAATCCACTTCCGAAAGCAGGGCATAAACGGCCCTCCCTACCGTCCGATCATCGGAAGCTCCACTGATATCCGCCGTCTGTTCGCGGAGGCACAATCTAAACCGATTCCGTTTCACCACGATATACTCAGTCGCGCTCTCCCTTTTTACTTCCGGTGGTCCGGTGAGTACGGAAAGACGTTTCTGTACTGGTTCGGGTCGAAACCGAGATTGGCCATTTCCGACCCGGATCTAATTAAGGAAGTGCTTGTGAATACGCACGGGTCTTTTCGAAGGATCCAGTTCAACCCGCTGGCGAAGTTGCTTTTTGGAGAGGGACTGCTAGGACTGGACGGGGAAAAATGGGTCGCGCGTCGGAGAATTGCGAATCAGGCTTTCAACATCGAGCGTATTAAGGTATAAAACTTTCTTTACATAATTTCTATGTTGGCTGGTGTCTGTTGATAGTGTAGTTTTAAATTTGACAGGGGTGGGTACCCGAAATAGTTGCTAGTGTGTCGAATGTGTTGGAGAAATGGGAAGAGATGAAGGGCGGAATGGAGGAGATTGAATTGGACGTTCACAAAGAATTTCGTCGCCTCTCAGCCGACGTAATTTCAAGAACCGCATTTGGAAGTAACTTTGAAGAAGGCAAGCGCATCTTCAGTTTGCAGGAACAGCAAACACATCTCTTCTCTCAAGCAGTCAGAAGTGTTTATATTCCTGGCTTCAGGTCCATTTTCAATTCTTAGTTTTGCTTTCCCTGATTTTCTGTGTACATTTTCATACATGGGAGTGGTTTTCTTTTCTCTTCTTTTCTTTGAAATTCAAGCATAGTCGAAAGGGTTAAGCAACGACAAGGACTCTAGCCTTGGTAAAGTACCTCTGTAGGCGGAATTCAAAAACTAGCATGCACCCTTAGATCTTATTTGATCGAATTTGTTTTCCCTTTCTTTGTCAATGGAGTGAAATATTCGTGGGTCAAACCTTCGTGTTACCTCTAAGTCCAATCTTGTAACCGACCAAGCCACAGCTAGCAAATATTGTCTGCTTTGGCCAGTCACGTATAGCCGTCAGCCTCACGGTTTTAAAACGCGTATGTTAGTGAGAGGTTTCCACACTTGTTTCATTTGTTTCTCCAATCGACTAGGATCTCACAACTCTTTGGGGGTCAACATCCTAGCTGGCACACTAAGGAATGCTTAAGTGGGATCTCACAATCCACCCCTTGGAGGCCAGCGTTCTCGCTATCACACCATCCAGTGTCTGGCTCTGATACCATTTGTAACAGCCCAAGCCCAGTGCTAACAAATATTGTCCGTTTTGGTCTATAACTCACATCGGTTGGAGAGGGGAACGAAACATTCGTTTATAAGGGTGTGGAAACCTCTCCCTAACAGACGCGTTTTAAAACCTTGAGGCTGACAGAGATACGTAACGAGCTAAAGCGGACAATATCTGCTAGATACTTGGACTATTACAAATCTACCAGAATTTGTCTTCATTGTTTTTTTTTTTTTGGGAAGAAGGATTAAGAAAATCCACCTTTCTTTTGTTTTGGATTAGTGTTTGTTTATTTATTCCTTGAGTCTGACTTGAAAACTTGAAATGTAGATTTTTGCCGACGAAGAAGAACAGAGAGAGGTGGAGCCTGGAGAAAGAAACTCGTGAATCGATAAAAGAGCTGATTGAGGCAAACAGCAAAGGAAGGGAAAACTCAACTAATCTACTGAGCTTGTTAATGTCATCTTACAAGAACCAGAATGGGGAAGAAGAAAGACTTGGAGTGGAGGAAATCATTGATGAATGTAAGACATTCTATTTCGCGGGAATGGAAACAACTTCTCATCTTTTAACTTGGGCTCTTCTGCTACTGGCAAAGCATCAAGAGTGGCAAGATAAGGCCAGAGAAGAAGTTCTCAACGTCTGCGCCCATAAAACACCTCCTGCGGCGGAGAATTTGAGCGAACTTAAGCTTGTAAGTCAATAAACACGTAATGATATATATATATTTTTTGGATAAATGTCACCTTGCAGTAGTTAAAGATATCCTTTATTGGCAAGTTTTGTGCATAGTCACTGTTGTTCTGTCCGAAAAACTATCATCTAGCAAGAGGGAATTTGAAGTACTTGAATGCAGATTTTCAAACGGTACGTAATAGTCTAAGCCCACCGTTAGTAGATATTGTTCTCTTTGTACTTTCTCTTTCGGGCTTTCCCTCAAGGTTTTACCTCTCTCTGACAAACGCGTTTAGAAACCTTGAGGGAAAGCTCATAGATGACAATCTTTGCTAGCGGTGGACTTTGACGGTTACGGATGGTATCTGAGCCAGACACCGAGTGGTTTGTCAGCAAACACGTTGACCCCCAAGGGGGTAGATTGTGAGATCCCACATCGGATGGAGAGGGGAACGAAGCATTCCTTATAAGGGTGTGGAAATATCTCCTTAACAGACTCATTTTAAAGCCCTGAGGCTGATGACGCTAGGTAACAGGTCAAAGCGGACAATATCTACTCGCAGTGGGTATGGGTTGTTACACTGTACATGGTGGTGTTGCTAACTCGTAGAATTCTGTTTTGGAAGTACGCAAGTGAAGTCGAACATTACGAATTCACTGGGACTAAAATATGATCGAAACATATATTTGATTGGTTGTGTTGATGTTTTATGGATGTGGGTTTGAACTGAAATGGCATCCATTTTCTATGCTCGTACTCATTCGATATCATGCATCTCTTATGGCAGGTAGGCATGATAATTAACGAAGCACTTCGACTTTATCCTCCAGCAGTGATGTTGATGAGGCAGGCAGCGAAACAGGTGACACTAGGAAGCTTAGACATTCCTGCTGGCACAGAGCTGTTCTTGGCGTTGGCTGCTGTCCACCATGAGAAAGAGATTTGGGGAGAGGATGCAAACAGCTTCAACCCTTTGAGATTTGGTGAGCCTCGGAAACACTTGGCTTCCTTTCTGCCATTTTCGTTGGGTCCCAGGATTTGTGTAGGCCAAAACATGGCGTTGATTGAGGCCAAAGTCGCCCTGGCCATGATAATTCAACGATTCTCTGTTGCTGTTTCTCCAACCTACACTCATGCCCCTTTGCTTTTTGTAACCTTACAGCCTCAGTTTGGTGCTCATCTCCTTGTTAGGAGCTTATGAAACTGAAGCTTGCAGTTAGTCAAAATATGAAGTAAACGGTGGAGCTTGTGAACTGTTTTGTAAAATGTATAGTTTTTATCCTAAGGAGAACAATATCAATGTTGGTAGTAATAAGTTCAAGTTAATGTATAATCTCATCTCACGTAGAGACGTCCACTTTATCTGCGAGGTTGGAGTCTGCGGGGACCCGACTCGAACGGGGAGATGATTCCTTATTTAGACGGGGAATGAGAGAGGGAGTGAGGAATATTTTTTTCTCGTTAGATAAATAGGTCGGGGACGAGAGTATATTCTTCGTCCCTACCCTATTTAAGAAATGGTAAGGTGAGTCTCTATCCAGGCAGGATGTATGGACATTAAAATTAAAATTGGGTTTTAAAAATAATAATAAAATAAAGATAAAAGGGGCATTTTTTTGCCCCAACTGATTTTCTGAAAAGACGTTTACCTGAAAATTAGCCACTGTTTGATGGTCGTTTACTAAGCCACCAGAAGCCTTGACCACTAATAACTAGCAAAAGACGACCTTGGGATTGCCTTGTACAGTTACCAAAATACCCTCACCGAGATTCGAAACCAATGGATGAGAGCCGTGATATTTTCGTAAATAACATGCTTTCCCCTCTACTCCAGCGTCAATACCGGTCAATAATAAATAGCAATTTCGAATCAATTCGCGCCTTAGGGTTTTTTACCTGGCGTCTGCATCCATAGAATTTTGTGGATTTCATCTCACTCCCTTCTGTCGATTCTGTTCCACGGGGAGGTTCTACACGGGCCGAGCTCGTACCTAATTTGAAAGGTTCGTTTCTTTAATTCTGACCTACGGAAGGTTTATAGATGGTGTAAGCGATCTAGGTTGCTAGAAATAGGTTTCGATTTAGTTTGTATGTGATTGATCTGGTAGAGCGAGGTTCCGTAATTGTCATTTTATTGTCTTCTTTTTCCCGTATTGTCGTTGAATTTGTATCTATTATTGGGTTTTCATTTTTGAATACGTGCGTTATGGTCTATCTTCGTTATATTGTTAATGACAAGTGTATTTACGCTATTTATGGGTTGGTCTTGTGCGTTTCATCTTGTAGTTCGTGGGTCGTCTATGAATATTTTCTTAAGGAGAGAGAAAGTTATTTAAGTGGTGTTCAAATGTTTCAATAGTTCTACTGTTGTGGTCATTCGGCAAATTCATGTTACTTGGCATATGCTATCAAATTCTATACTCACGCGATTGGGTGATAGTGATTTTAGAATCTGAGCGTAGCACGTATAACGCCAGAAGTTTGAATGCCCATTCTCACGTGTTGTTCTAATTGAAAAAAAAAAAGTTCGAAATAAACTTGTTCATTTCTTTACTCATTTGGTAAACTTTTGATCGGGCAGGTCTAATTTTCTTGAACATTTCGACATACTGATCACGTGAAGTAATATGCATCGAGTACTCTGAAATTAGATGTGCTGGGAGGAATGGTACTTTTTCTCATAAAAAGTTGTAGTGGTTTTATTCTGTGCTGGAGAAGAATCAAAGGGAGGCCCATCTGTTTAAGGGGCTAATATGCCATCTTATATGTCAAAACTACGAGCATCGGTTCAAATTCTAGGGTGGGAAGGCGGATTTAAAGGTTCATTGGAGCTGCTTTTTGGGCATCAGAAACTGTTGTGTGGCAATTCTAGTCTATTTCACTCGGTTCCTTATTCCTCACTTACAGAGTTGCATGCTCTCTTAAGACCTGGCACTATTTCGGGTGCTAGTTCAGAGCTAGTCAATCGCAGGAAGAATATCTCAGCTCTTGGAGCAATTTCTCGCACATTTTCTGTTCCTTCTGTTTCAGGCCCTGCATTTCAGACTTGTAGGTATCACATTGATTGTGCCGTTGCTGAATCCAATCAATTTTCATCTCACAGCAAGTGTCTAGACAAACCAATGGCTGCTTGTGGTTCTAGAGCTACACTTGGTGAATGTTCTTTTGGTAATTCAAGTTTTAGAAATGCACACTCGTCTTCTTCTGCGATCAGTGCTAGTATTTGTTTTAACAATAGAAGTGTTAATAGATGTCGGAAAGCCAGCATGAGTTTGAAAAATCAAGAGCAGCCTAGCAACAATGTGATATATGGATACTTCACTTATGACGTTGCAAAGAGGTTTTGCAGTAGTTACCTACACACTATGTCGGGAGTCGGTGATCTTCATACTTCATCAACTTCTCAGTTTTCTGCTGGTTCTGCCCCCAATGTGTCATTTGATAATTCTGCGCGGGAGGAACAACCTGCCAACTCTACTGATTCATCTGAACAGTATGTTCTACTTGATCCCTTAATTTAAAATGAAAATATTATAATTTAAGTGCTTAGTTTAGATTGCATCACGACTTTGGTTTTAACTTACAATATTGACTTTATATGAATGCTGTCATCAAATGAACTTGTTCTTGCGCTCAGGGACTGCAATGATCCCCCCATGGACTTGAATAGTTTGGAGATGTGTCATATTCATTTAGTTATTTGGTCATTCCATTCTTATTGATCCAACTATTGAGTGAGGATAAATTGTGAATAACGGTGACTTGTTCTGCTTAATCGACATTTTTGGTTATTCTGGTTAAAATGAATCCCTTGGTTTTATGAATTATATAAATGTATTTTATTGTTTTTGGATTTCATTATGGAATTCTTGTACTTGGTCAGTATTGCCGACACAGTATGCTGAGGTCCCCTTCCCTTTTTCAGATGTGCAGTTTGGATGCCCAGTGTTCTTTATTTCTAAAATTTCCTACTATGTTCTCCACAGGAATATCTCGATGGGCAAATCATTGAAACTGGTTTCTGGATCATGCTATCTACCCCATCCTGATAAAGAAGATACTGGAGGAGAGGATGCTCACTTTATCTGTGTAGATGAACAAGCCATAGGGGTGGCTGATGGTGTGGGTGGCTGGGCAGATCTTGGTGTTGATGCTGGACAGTATTCCCGAGAACTTATGTCTAATTCAGTTAGTGCAGTTCAGGAAGAACCCAAGGGCTCAATAGATCCAGCTAGAGTCTTGGAGAAGGCTCACTCAAAAACAAAAGCCAAAGGTTCCTCCACTGCTTGTATCATAGCGCTGACAGAACAAGTATGTTGATTCTTATTGAGACCAAATTCCCTGTTTTGAATCTCTAGATTCTTGATTTGGTGCAATTACTTGACCAAAATAATTTTGGGAAGTTTCTATTTAATTGGAATTAAAACCTAAGTCATCCTAGTCTGAACTTTTGGGTGGAATTCATAACAAGAGTAAAAGTTATTGATGTCTTCTAGACCTGTAAAATTTCCCCCTAGAGTAGTGAGGTGGAGCTTAATACTTCTCATATATAATATAATAGTATCTGTCAATAATTTTAGCTATCTGTACAATTACTTGCTCATATTTTGTCTTGCAAGGATGCCCCGCAGTTCTTTTATTTTATTACTGCACCATAGGTAATAATGTAATGCCTCACTGCAGGGTCTCCATGCAATCAATTTAGGAGACAGTGGGTTTATGGTGGTTAGAGACGGATGCACTGTCTTTAGATCTCCCGTGCAGCAGCATGATTTTAATTTCACCTTTCAATTGGAGAGTGGAAACAATGGAGATTTGCCTAGCTCTGGTCAGGTTAGTATGCTCATCAGCTTCCTTGCCATCTGTGGTTATCTTTCTTCTTCTGATTTAGGAAATTGGTCATGTTCTTAGTGAGTTAGTTAACATATGTACTGATGCATTAATGTCAGATTCATTGTTCTCTTCCCTTATATCAATCTACCATTCGAGATAATAATATGGAAGGTAGTGCATGGCAGAAACCTACATAAATATGTGAATAACCTCACAGATTATACAGCTTTGTGACTTCCTCACGTATGGTTTACTTTAACATAAACTGATATAGTTTGAAGACTATACTATCAAAATAATATCATGAATTAGAAAAGCCCCACCGTTTATGACGCAAGTCTTGACACTGCTTGGCATATGGTTGTTATTTTGAGCAGAAATTGATATAGGTGGGAATGATATCTTCCTCACGTGGCCTTGTTCCCCTAACTGCTTAAATCTCAATTAGTTATTTGTTATTTGTTTTTAACTATGTACCTATAACCTGGGAAGTAATATCCCTCATATCTTGGTACGAGTTGGGGAAAGAAGCATATTATGTCTTACCCCGCTCTGCTTTTGTACATCTTTTTCTTCCAAGTAATACTATGTTTCTTCTTTAATGATTTGCTTGCTTGGAATCCTTCGCTTTTGTTTTTCCCCCTAGTTCATACTTCAATGTTAAGACATTGAACGGTTTTGTTTACATATTTAGAAATAGAGTGAGCAGAGTTGGCAAACCTTAAAAACGGGAGTAGTTTTTTTACTCTTCAGCGACAACTTTAACTTGATAATGATGTGACTATTGAAACTGATTCAGGTTTTCACAGTCCCTGTTGCTCCTGGAGATGTCATAATTGCTGGCACCGATGGACTCTTTGATAACTTGTACAACAACGAGATCACTGCAGTGGCGGTTCATGCCATGAAAGCAGGCTTAGGCACTCAGGTGACTGCCCAGAAGATAGCTGCTCTTGCGCGCCAACGAGCTCTAGATAAAGACCGACAAACGCCTTTCTCCACTGCTGCTCAAGATGCTGGGTTTCGCTATTATGGAGGCAAGCTTGACGACATCACAGTGGTTGTGTCATATGTTACGCGCTCTAATGATAAGTGAGTGCCCTGAATGTCTTCTCCAACACTTGCATCTGCACGCTTCTGTATATAATCTTTGTAGCATAACCATTAAACAGTGCTTATTGCATCTAAGCATATTTAATTGAAGTATCTCAACTCTTTACATGGTGAAGAGCGGATGACCTCGTTTGTAAGTGAAAAATCAGAGGCGTGAGCCTCCCCAAGTTTGGGCGGTTGTTTCTCTGTTTTCGTCTTCCATCTGAAACCTTTTGTGCTCTCATCGGATGCGTAATTGAACAATACCAAAGTTAAGGGTTTATTTTGTTGTGTTTTTCCTCCCTGGTTTCCCCCCAATTTATCGCTTTTTTCTCCCAAATTAACTATCTTCTACAACGCACCTCTCTAACACGTTACATCGTTTTGTAATAAAAGCGAGCGAGTTTTCTTGTCATGAATTTTGGTATTGGTGGCAATGTTAGGATGTTAGAGATTAAATTAATAGTGTTAATAGGACATTTAATCTTTGGAGTGTAATTGGTGAAGTTGACGAATTCAATTCAATTCGAACATAAATTAGTCGTTTAGATGATAAATTACTGATTTACAGTAAATTAGGTTGGGAGGAATATTGACTTTTTAGTATTCAAAATTAGGTGGAGCCGTGGAGGGCGAAGTTAGGCAAAGCAACTAAACCAACGACGAAATGAAAGCAACTGCAAAATGATGAACATCAACATTGGATCTTCTTCTTTCCCTCCTCTACGCCCATCTCTTTCCCATTTTCTCTCCCTTCCTGCGCCTCCTCTCTCTCTCTCTCTCTCTCTCTCTCTCATCCCAATTCCAGTGACCAAAATCTCCGGTGCCACACGGTAAACGGAAACAACCCCATTTCTATATATATGGATTCCTAACTCTCCCTTCCATTTCTATAAAAATCCACAGCAATCCATTCAACTCTCTACTCTGCTGCTTCACTCACGCCGTACTACGCCTGATTTCTCTATGGCCGGTCGTAAAGATAAAGCACATTCAGCTCGCGCGTCTCGAGTCGTCATCGCCATCGCAATCGGAGTTCTTGTTGGGTGTCTTTTTGCTTTCTTCTATCCCCATGGACTTTTCCGCTCTGATCTGCCTCTCCAAAACCGTCGACTCGGGAAATCGGAGTTTCAGGTTCGATGCTGGTTGCCCTAGTTCCGGTTTCTGTGCGATTCCGAATTTTATACCGATTTAAATCCTCATTTATTGTTTCTGATTGCGACGTGAATCCGAAACTTCGTACCAATAAGAGAAGAATTATTATTCATTTTTTTTACCTTGGGGCGAGTGATTTAATTTTAACCTTCAAACTTTTAATCTTGTTTAGTGAAATCAAGATTTCTGGGTAGTATGCGCATTCTTGTGGCTGGATCAGTTCGTCTGGTGGCGGTGTTTACTTTTTAGTTATGTGTGTTGTCATGGCTGGGTTTGTGTATTTCTCTCGAGTCTTTACTTTTTGGAAGATATTATGAATTATAAAAAATACCCTTAGACGTCTCTCATTTGTTTAGAAAACTATCAGTATTTCATAAATGTTTCAAAATAAGTGATGGCCTGATGATGAATATTTCGTTCTTGGTCGTGTAAACGTTTCAATATGGTGACATTAAAAGGTAATTTTAAAATTCACTCACTGAGTAAAGTATTGTATTGGGTAAAAATAAATCTAAACTCAGTTTTTTTTCAATTAAGAGGATAATTATAGCATTATCTAATCATCTTATCCAGTTGATATCCAGCTTTATTATGTTGTTCCTTGTGCTAAATTGATTGAGCCCCTGAGTGTGCGTGGAGTCCTAACCCAATTTGAAGTGGCTTTGGAAGTTTGTTGGAGGCACCATTTGTTTTATCATCTTAAACTTGCTTAGCAGTTGAAAGATTGACTGCACTGAATATTTGATGGAATCTGTAGTCTTTTAGGGGATCATGAAGGAAACTTTTTGTACTTCCTAACTTTTTCTTCTTTTACAGGTTCAGTCTTCTTCCCCGTGCGAATCTTCGGACCGATTCAAGAACCTTAAAGCCGACGTGGTTTCAATATTAGAGAAGAACACCCTGTTGGAGAAGCGTATAAAGGATCTTACGAGGGAGATGAAGATTGTGGAACAATTAAAAGATCATGCTCAGAAGCAATATCTGGCGCTTGGGGAAAATCACAAGGCTGGTCCATTTGATAGTGTCAAAGGTCTTAGAACAAATCCCACTGTAATCCCTGATGAATCCGTGAATCCTCGATTGGCAAAGCTCCTGGAGAAAGTTGCTATTCAGAAGGAGCTGATTGTGACGCTTGCAAATTCTAATGTTAAATCTATGTTGGAGATTTGGTTTACCAGCATCCAAAATGTCGGTATACGCAATTATTTGGTCGTGGCTCTGGACGACCAAACCGAAGAGTTCTGCATATCCCATGATGTTCCTGTCTACAAGAGAGATCCAGACACGAGCATCGACTCGGTGGGAAAGCAAGGAGGCAACCATCAAGTCTCTGCATTGAAGTTTCACATTCTGAGGGAGTTCTTGCAACTGGGATACAGTGTTCTACTCTCAGACGTTGATATTGTCTACTTGCAGAACCCTTTCGATCATCTTCACCGTGATTCGGATGTGGAGTCGATGAGTGATGGTCACAACAATATGACAGCTTATGGATATAACGATGTATTTGATGAACCTGCCATGGGTTGGGCTAGATATGCGCACACTATGAGAATATGGGTTTACAACTCTGGTTTCTTCTTCATTAGGCCTACACTTCCTTCATTGGAGCTTTTGGACCGTGTTGCTGCTCGGCTTTCTCAAGAAAAGGCATGGGACCAAGCCGTTTTCAATGAGGAACTCTTTTATCCGTCTCGTCCCGGACGTGATGGTCTTCATGCCTCCAAGAGAACCATGGACATGTATCTCTTTATGAACAGCAAGGTACTTTTCAAGACTGTTCGAAAGAACCTGAATCTGAAACAGTTGAAACCCGTTATTGTTCATATAAATTATCATCCTGACAAGTATGCTAGAATGAAAGCAGTCGTCGAATTCTACGTCGACGGTAAGCAAAATGCTCTGGATCATTTTCCAGATGGTTCTGAATGATGAAACGCTCTTCCAACAAGCTTTACCAACCATTGCTTGATACAATGCAGCAGCTGCTACAAGGAAGAGTCATCTGATCATCATCCCATGACTACTGCAAAACATTCTCTGTTATTTCCTTTTCCGAGTTTTTTGTCGATGTATTTATGGAACAACATTTGTCATCTGTAACGATAAAGCTCAAATTGAGAGACTTTTCTTCTGCAAAAGGAAAATGTCATTACATATGGGTCGACATTCTTGTTATTTCATGTGTTTTTAAAAGGCTGCTGCTCATGTAATGTGATGACAATCTCAACTGTGATGACAGCTGCTTGCCTTTCCTAACTTTTGGCTGTCTGTAGGGACTTTCGGGTTAATGAACATCACAAGAATTTCTGGTTAATGGTCACCAAGAGAATATTGTTTGGCTGATGCAGATGCTGAGCGCAGCCTAATGACCCTTCTTCGTTTGGTTTTTGAGTTTTTCTCTTATCCACAAAATCAAATCTTCTTCAACAGCTTGTGTGGTTCTGAATCCCAGATGGCTCTTTCAGCAGCCCCACTTCGACTTCTTCTGTCTTTTCGTTTTCAATAATCTCCTCCGCTGAATCGTTGTTTCATTTCCCTTCAACTTCCTCTGCTACTGTTTCGAGAGAAACTGAGTTAACCCGTGGAAATAACTCGCGGGTTCGCCGTTCCCGCCATTTGTTATTTCAAATTGAAGCTCGGAATCTGTTAGATGGGGCTCGGTTAAAGGGAAGAAAATGGAATCGGACGATGTTGATTTTCACGACGTGTTCGGTGGCCCTCCGAGGAGGCGGTCGTCCGTTCATGAAACGCGGTACAGTTTCTCCGAGACGGTGGATTCCTTCGCATTGAAACGCCGCGATGATGAAGCACCGCCGGGCCGGAGTAGCCGCTGGTCTGGTTTGAATGAGAAACCGGCGTTCGGGGAAGAAGGTGTCCATGGGCGGCGATTTCCGAGCAATGATTTTTACGACGATATCTTCCAAGCCGATGAATCGGTGACTTCTTCTCCTCGCCGTCATGAGCGTGACCTTTTCTCTTCGATTCCTAGTTCGGGGGTTCTAAGTCCTGCTAGACCTCTTCCGCCGCCGGTAGAGCCCTTCGGCAGTTCTTCCCTCCCTGCACAATTAAGGTTCTTCTTCTTCCTTTTCTTGATTTGATAAATGGGTTTCATTCCAACATAATATTGATGGCTATTTTCTAAGCGTTAATGCATGGCTCTTTGGTTTGTGGCAGCCAACCATCAAGATTGGCCAAAGGGACTGATTTACCAGCATTTGGATCGAACCCATTAAGAAACAAGGACGGTGGTTTGAATGGAAGCCATACAAATTCTCCTAGGTTCACTCTTTCCAGATTTTCTTCAAGCACATCAAGCCATCGTTCTGGTCTTTTGTCTTCTGAATTCCAAGAACGTGGCAGTGAGGAAGCATCATCCTTTAGAAAATCTGATAATAATGCTATGAGTGGAAACAGTTCAACGAAGGGAGTAGATAGTTTAGAGGATTCTAATGGTAGTGGTCAATTTCAGTTCCATTTCTCTATTTACAAATGGGCAAGCAAAGGGGTGCCTCTGATGATGCCACTGAGAGAAGGGAACCGATCAAGATCAAGAGAAAAGACTATGATTCGAAGAAGCTCGAGCTCGACCGATAGGGTAGTGAAGACTAAAAATGAGATGCATTCCCCAACATCAACTATACAGGACATCGATTTTCCTCTCGTCTTTCACGAAACTGCAAACGTCGATGACGAAAAGGGATCAGGTTTACTGCCTGACATAGATGGTGTTGATCAAAGCAAGCCTGGTGGAAGTTTTGAGGAAACAATTTCAGCCGCTCCTGCAGAAAACTTGAGCAGACAAACTTCACTGAGAAATTCAAAAATGAAGACACCTAGTTTCCTAAGTTCAGACATGGAATCTGGGCATAACATTGGCAGAAAGAAAGTTGGGGGAAAAATTTCGGAGTTCGTTAAGATTTTCAACCAAGAACCTGCGTCGAAACCCCGAGACGTAGTCGATTTAGAAAATGGTAGCTCTACAAGGAAACAGGAAGGTGCTTCAAAAGCTCAAACAGAAGCAACTGTCAATAAAATAAGGAAGGATGAGAAACCCAAGTTGAATAAGAATACAGATGCTTCCATTAAGGTTCTCTCTTTTGCACCATTGAAGATAAGAATTTGGAAGTCAAAGATATTTTTGATGGACCTCAGTTTTCTATCTTTGTAGGGAGATGATATTTCCAAGCAATCAGTGGATGATCACTCTGCTAAAAAAGCTGCTAGCTACAGTAGTCCAGCACCAAACACTGGTTAGTCATGCATCTGTGCTGTGTACTTGATAGGTTCTATCAAACATTCGATGATCCATTGCATAACATTACTTCTTGATATCAGTTCATGTTCCTGGTGTTGAAAAGTCTACAACTCCGGACGTGGAGGAGCCCTTCCAAGAGCATTTCTCGGTATGCTCATCCTTGCGAAAATGAATTTTCGGTTTACTCTTTAAATCAATTTTATCTAGTATTGTGAGATCCTTGGAGAGGGGACGAAGCATTCCTTATAAGGGTGTGGAAACGTCTTCCTACTAGACGCATTTTAAAATCGCAAGGCTGGTGGCGATACGTAATGGGTTAAAGCGTACAATATCAGCTAGCAAATTGCATTAATTATATAAATTAACGAACGTGATGGCGATACGTTACCCATCTCTTAACCCATAGAGAGATGAGTATAAACTTATGCGTCAAGTATATTTGAATACGAAACATGAAACGTGGTCGAATGCTTTGTATCAATCAATGGCCAACAATCTAACGAGCTGATTTGGTTGGTTTGGGAACAGGTAAAAGAATTAGCACAAGACTATGAAGATTCCAGAGTAACAGACAATGGTCGTGAAGGATTACAAGTAATGCATCTCACATTAAGGACATGTATTATGTTTATTGCAGCTCGTGGCAAAGTAAGCTGATAAGAACTTGTCACGATGCAGGCTATCGATACTAAAATACGACATTGGTCAAACGGGAAGGAAGGGAACATACGTTCGCTGCTGTCAACTTTGCAATATGTGAGACTGTTATCTTATTAACTCCGTTGGTTGCCAAGCAATTTGCATATTTTGAGATTGCCTTGCTGATTATTACATTTGTTGTTCGTTCTTGAGGTCGACGCTTGACGTTTCTTCAATTTCTATAAGCTGTTCTTTGTTGTATGCAAGGTTCTTTGGCCTAAGAGCGGATGGAAGGCTGTTCCTCTGGTTGATATAATCGAAGGACATGCAGTCAAGAGATCGTATCAGAAAGCTTTGCTATACCTTCACCCTGATAAGCTACAACAGAAGGGTGCTTCATCAGATCAAAAGTATATTGCAGCAAAAGTTTTTGAAATACTACAGGTATTCAAGTTTGATTCTATATGCAAAAGTTACAACCAAACATGAATTCTATGATATGATCAAACAGTTCTACTTGTAAATGCTCCTACACATAGCTTGTCTTTTGACAGAAGCTGATAATTTGAGCGTTTTAAAGAGTCGGGATTTCTGATTTTTCTTTGAGTTCTACAATATGTTCGGGTGGAGTTTCGAACTTTTGACCGTTAGGGAGAGAATAGAATGCGTTAACGATTTGAGGTATTGATTGGGAGTGCGTTTGATGTGTGTTTAATAGCTCAATGTTGTTCTATGGATTCATGTAGGAGGCTTGGACTCATTTCAATACGCTGAGTGGACAATGATATATAATCGCGGCATTATGGGAACTGTGATTTTGGCAGAATGGAAGGCAATGGAGGTGCACACAAAGAGATGTCTCTATAAAGCTTTTTAAAGTGTCATTTGCATTTGTTTTACATACAAAATCCAAATGTCCTTTAATAAAGAAAAATAATTGAAATATTCTTTTCTTGAAATAATATTTTTTTTATTATTTTATTATCACAATAGGTTGAAGATTGTTTTGAGATATAACAGACCAAGCTCATCGCTAGCAGATATTGTTCGTTTTGGCCTGTTACGTTTCGTCGTCAATTTCACAGTTTTAAAACGCATTTGTTACAAATGGTATCAGAGCCAGACACCGAGCAGTCTGTCAGTGAAGACATTGGGCCCCAACAGAGGTGGATTGTGAGATCTCACATCAGTTGAAGAAGGGAACGGAAACATTCCTTATAAGAGTGTGGAAATGTCTCTCCAGCAAACGGTCTTAAAACTGCGAGACTGACGACGATAAGTAACGGGCCAAAATGGATAATATCTTTAGTTGTTACTAAGAGAAGATCATTCATTTATAAATAATAAATTATGAAAAAAAACCAAAAACAAGTTCCTAACACAATCATCAAAATTGGAAGTTTATGAATTTTATCAAATATTTTTTTAAAATTCATTATATTAAATACACCATCCATATGATAGGGTGAAGGGGAGAGTGAATCAATGTGTAGGGGCAAAATTGGAAATATGGTGGATTGGTGTGGCACGTCGATCTCACGTGTGGCTACTTTTAGTGGTTTTTTTCAAAACAGGGCTTCCAGTTTCCCGTGAAACAAAAAACTAATTCATGTTTCTGAATTTGGGCCATGAATAGATGGGCTTGGGAGTCGGAGATTGAAGCCCATGAATTTGGGCCATGAATAGATGGGCTTGGGAGTCGGAGATTGAAGCCCATGAATTTGGGGCATGAATATGGGGTTGAGATGGGCTGAAGCCCATTAAATCAAAAAAAAAAGTTTGTAGAAAATTTTGAGTGGAGGCGGGTGAGGTAGCCGTTGGTTACCCACTATTGATGTTCCTTTTGTGCTTTTTATTTATTTATTTATCTATTT
This sequence comes from Cucurbita ficifolia, assembly GCA_033971965.1. Classification (NCBI taxonomy): domain Eukaryota; kingdom Viridiplantae; phylum Streptophyta; class Magnoliopsida; order Cucurbitales; family Cucurbitaceae; genus Cucurbita; species Cucurbita ficifolia. Next base: position 751,019 of record CM066970.1, read on the forward strand.
ATTTATTTTATTGTGTTTTCTTCCCAAAAGGGCAGTTCTTTTTGTGTTTGTCTGATAAGGGTGAGGGAGTCTTTTGGATTCTTTTTATGAAGGGTAAGAAAGTCCTTTTTTCCACATCACCAACCGACTGTGACGCTTTGCCTAAGCCATCCCCCTTCCCGCCCCTGTATTTCTACTTCTTCCTCAAATACCCCCCCCCCCCCATTCCATTTATACCCTTCTACATGTTTGCAAGTCACCTTTACATTTTTAAATTTTAAATTTATAATGAATCCATCCATTTTTTTTATTTTATATTTTTTTAGGTCTTACAAACTTAAAAGTTTAAGAATTTATTAGAGTAAAATTAAAAACTTAAATACTTTTAAGAGGAATGCATTGTAAATTATAGGTTTACATGCCCATTTTGATGGGTAATTTCAAAAGAGTTTAAATATGACTATTTTAGCCTTTTTATTTAAAATATTGACAAAAAGTTTACATACAATGTAATTCCTACACTTTCAACAAATTTAATGAGTACGGTGTGGAAGAAAAAATGGCTTAGCCATGGAGTCCTCCTACTTGAAGATAAACAGGTAAAGTTCCATAGCCACGCGTGCATTGTCACCGCCTGTTGTAGGTATCCCGTACAAATCCAAACAAGCCTTCTTCCGCTTAAACATCCTCTCAGCTATCGACCCGTTTCTTCGTCGTTCTCTGCCCACGGAGTCACTGCTCTCTCTCTCGCCACGACGCCTTTCTGCTCTTCACTCCCAAACCGTAAGGCTTTCTGTAAAGCTCTTTTGCATTTCCAGTATCAATAATCTCTTCATTTTCGTCTCGTCTTGCCTTCAAATCGTACAGTTGTGTTGTCTCTGGAAAATTCGACGTTCGTTGCCGACCTTGCTTTGTTTTGATCCACACAGAATTCGATTCTGGAAGGGATTTTCGTTGACGGATATCTTTCTCGAGCAATGTCTGTGGCTACGAAGCTCCATTCGCACGCTAAACCGGTTTTGGAATCCCGAGCAATTCTTGGACCCGGCGGGAACAGAGATAGGGCGCCTGAGAAGCCGAAATGTAAACAGGAGACTTTGAAGAACTCAGAGAAGCAGAACAAGGCGCTTCCGGCGATTCCTGAATCGGTTATTCGAGACAATATCTCCATCGGGAGCTCCTGCTCATCCGATTCTTTATCAAGCAACTATTCGGCCAAATTGTTGAATCCGAAAGTGACGCCCTGCGATGTGAAGCCTGTGAAGGCTGTTGCTGCTGGAGGTGATCGAAACGCAACCACAACGACGCCTAGGCTCTCGGTTCCGGGGAAACGCTGTGGTTGGATAACGCCTTATTCTGGTTAGCAAGCTTAAACTCTGCTTATTATTAACTATCGCTTATTTTAATTGAGAAAACGATATGGATATGCGATGGACAGGAAACAATCGGAAAATTTCAATTCGGAACATAATAATAGAGTTTATCTTAGTTCAATACTCATTTTGTACTTGCATTGAAATATTTTGATTATTGTATTGTAATGCAATCAAATATTTAATCTCTTCATATTTTATTGTTGCATGAAGGATTTTACTTATTATGTTATTTGAATATTACAATTCATTATTATATGTGAATTTAACTATTTTTAAAAATCAGTTACATTCACATGGATTATGAATCTGTGGTTATCCTGTAATGTATTGTGATGGTTTCTTGTTGTAGACCCACTTTACATCGCTTTCCATGACGAAGAATGGGGAGTCCCAGTTCATGACGACAGGAAGCTGTTTGAGTTACTTGTATTATCACAAGCCTTAGCAGAGCTTACTTGGCCCTTGATTCTTTGCAAGAGAGATATATTTAGGTGTCTTCATTTTTGCCCAAAACTTGAATACAAATCAGTCCCTAAAAGAACATTGTTCTAAATTGTCTTCCGTTTCTCTCGTCTTTGCAGGAAAGTTTTTAATGATTTTGACCCTTCTACCATCGCTAAGTTCACACAGAATGAGTTTACGACACTAAAAGAAAATGGCATCCAGCTCCTATCTGAACCAAAGCTTCGTGCAATCGTGGAGAACGCTAATCAAGTACTCAAGGTATTGAGTTTTGGTTAAGCTTTAGCACTTCCTATCTTTTGTTAAGCCAAAGCTAACCCACAAGAACAGGCGTTTGGTTGTCTCAACTTCCATCCCTTTCAAGTGGTTGAAAGCTGAATCTCTACGTTTTCATTGCCTTTTGGCTTCTCCACAGATTCAACAGGAATTTGGTACCTTCAGCAACTATTGTTGGAGCTTTGTCAACAAGAAGCCTATAACAAACAGATTTCGATATGCCCGTCAAGTACCAGTAAAGACGCCGAAAGCAGAGTTCATGAGCAAGGATTTGCTAAGAAGAGGCTTTCGTTGTGTTGGGCCAACTGTGGTTTATTCCTTCATGCAGGTTACCGGAATTGTTAACGATCACTTAGTCAATTGCTTCAGATATCAAGAGTGCGATGGTATGAAATTAAGAGTAGAAGATCAGCGATCGGAGTTGCTTACCGGAGCTTTGGAGACTAGATCTTGACATGCTCATAGAAAAGAACAAAAAGGTTATCTCTAACTAAACCTAGAAATCAGTGTGATAAAATGGTTCTGATGATCTGATGCTGAGTAGTTTAAGTTCTCCTTTGTTTAGAATTCTTAATTGTAATTTGTATTTACAGACGACAAAAACATGTTGGCTTACTGTAACTATTTTTCAACCTTCAGAACACGCTTCGGTGGCAGAGCATAAGAACAATGGTATGTTTCTCTTACTCCAACATTTATAACGTTAGTAGTTTTCGTAATATTTAAGGTTATGAGTCGCAGAATTCCAGGGTCGAATTCGAATATTCGGATTCATTAGGTCTTAAGTCTCCTTGCAAATTTTAGCCCAATAGAATTGTGGGCCCAAGTTTCCGGGAAGGCCCAATGATTTCGTTGCCGTCGCAATGCCTCCTGCTTGAAACCCAACAAATAATTCATAAAGATTAACCAATCAAGCAATACAAAAATTAGGCTAAATTCATGATCTTTAAGTGTTTTTTCAATTTTCTTGCTATTGCTTAAAAGGTTCCTTGTGTATTAATATTTTTTTAATAAAGCTCATTAATAATAATGAATGTTAAATTTGACTAAAAATAAACTTATAGCTAGTTGACACAAATTTAGAGAAGAAAATTTTCTTTTAATTTAAAAATGTTGACAATTCTTCCTCAACTTCAATAAAGAAGTAGAAATATACATATATATGTATGTGTGTGTGTGTATATATATATATATATATATATATATACATTATGTAGGTTGAACTATGCTCCTTTTAGTCACATATTTAGTTTATGCGTATATAAGGATTAAAGATGAAATGTTGATATTTTTGAAGATAAAAAAAGGTATTGAAATTGACAATTCGGAATGCGATGTGAGGGAAGTGGATGACAGGAGGACGACACAAGCGCTACAGCTTTCGTCGGCTTTATGCGTTACAGGGTACAGTTTTGTTTATTTATTTCTTGTTTTTTTTTTTTTTTTCTAGATAAAAGCCATGATTATCATTTTCCCATCCAATCCACCGTCGTCTCACCAATCAACGGCTCATCATTCCTTATCCTGGCGGGAAATGATCCAACGGACTAAATCCTTCCGTCCTCTTCCACGTATGCTCGCCAACCAATTTAACGTAATCCCGTGACTCACAATTTCAATACGACACGCCACCCTCCTTCCACCCATACGTATACCCAAAGGAAGAAAAAAATAAACAAATAAAATAGCATTTTGGTCTAACTATTTTAGATATATTCTATTTTGGTACATGACTTTTTAAATGAAGTATAAAATAACACTTTTTCATTATTTAAATTCAGTAACTATATTTTTTATAAAGTTAAAAATTTGTTCTAATGATTGTTTAAACTAATAGTAAATATTAATTTAAAGATTTAATTTAGACATTTAAAACTATAGAGTAAATTAATTATTATAATTAAAAACTAATTAAGAACCAAATTAAAATTTTAAACTTGAACTTTGTAGGAAATTAATTCCAAAACTTTGAATTTAAAGGAAAAAAGAAAAGGGTAAGAAGAAACAGTGATTGAAAGGACAGGGTGTGGTAAGGACAGTACAAAACGCTGTCACTGTGGGTTCCAACGTAATTTGAGGCACTCATTTGGGTTGACTCATGTCCCATTCCCCTAATTTTATTTCTTAATAAAATAACAATATAATAATTAATAAACCCTCAAAAATAAATATAAAATCAACTTCCGATTCTCTTTGCCTCTGTGTCCATGTCCACAGACATTGAAATATCGTTCAGGGGCATTCTCGTCATTTCACCATCCTGTCACCTTGCCTGCCACATTTCTGGTATTAAAAAAACAAAACCGCTAGCGGTTTTCTGTCCTCCTGTCGAGTTTTCTTACAACAAACGTAATTACCATACATTTTCCTCTTTCATATAAAGCGAGAGAAATTTCTTTTTCTTTTTTCGTTCTATAAATATATTAATTAATTAATTAATTAATTATTAGTGAATGTAATTTGTAGGAGTTGGGGAGATATTTATTTGACAGGCGGGAAGAAGAAGGAGAATAATAGTAAAGATGATTTTTGGGAAAGAATTGGAGAGAGTGATCTGATTACGCGTGGCGGCTTGTAATTGGTTTCTTTAAAGACGTTGGGATTCGTAGCAATACACACCAATGAACAATTCAAGTCACTCTCATTTCTCTCTCTCAAATAAAGCACACATTCTCTCTCTACTCTATCTCTCTCTTACTCTGCTATGTGTTTGTTGTCGACGAAAATTCCCAAATTTCTCTGCGATTTCGCTGTCTTTTCCTGCTGAAATTCCCGAAAACATGCTCGAAACTCCTTGATCTTTCTGCATCGTCTAATTTCCAAGCTCTGTTTCTATTGAATTTTCCCCTGTTTGCTCGAATTGATTGCCGAAGGATTCGGGAATGCTTGAAGCAGTGAAGAGCTCCGTCAATGGCGGCTTCTCGCAGTTGCAGACCAGTGGCGATAGTAGTGAGGAGGAGCTTTCTGTTCTCCCTCGTCATACGAAAGTTGTCGTCACCGGTAACAACCGCACCAAATCTGTGCTCGTTGGACTTCAAGGCGTTGTTAAGAAGGCTGTTGGTTTGGGCGGATGGCATTGGCTGGTATGTCACTTTGTTTAATTGACTTGTTTGTGTGAGTGAGCCTAGGGCACAATGAGTCTGGATTGAATCAATTTCGAGTGTCAATGCTGTTTTCCCCAATTCACAATTTTGTTTTATCGGGGGGGTTTTTAATCAAATTTGTCGTCGTGGTTTCCAGTTATTATTGTATGTTCACTCTGTTTATTACATCCATTTACGAGTTTTGAATCTACTACGGAAAGAGAATCGGTTTTATGCTTTGATTTTGGGCTTTGAGCTATGAATTGCATGTTCAATTTGGCCTATGGATCTGGTGATTGGAGATGGGGTTTTCTTTAACAATGTAAAATCCATTTATTGCAATAGTGATTTTTTTTTTTATTGAATTCCGATTTCATAATTTCACGAATCTCGCCAGATTCTTGTTCCCTTTCCTTCGGATATTCTTCCTAAGAATTTTGAAGTTTGTTTCCATGTTTATCCAGCTGTCGCATTGATGTTAGAACAGTGGGATTGTTCTTTTGAAATCTGCAGGTCACTAGATTTTGGGTACATTCTAGGGTTAGCGTTTAATTTCGAAATTAAAACTCCTCAGGTTCTCACGAACGGCATTGAAGTTAAGTTACAGAGAAATGCCCTCAGTGTAATCGGAGCTCCCACTGGCAACGAGGACGATGATGATCTCGAATTCGAGAACTTACACTGGAATGGATCCGATATGGGTAACTTTAGAATCTTTCCTATTCTTGTTCACTGATTGAATAAACAACAATTGATTGTCGATTCTTCAAACGGATTAGATTAGTGAATATTGTAAGCTGGCATCAATTAAACATAGTAAAAAAGCCCCCAAAAAAAGCTTATTGTCTTCACTTTTGTTTGATTCTGATTAGGGTATTCATAATTAAAACGCTTGCTTGTTTTGGGTAATTGTTTCATTGGTCCTCTGTAGTTGTTGTGGAATGATATGCGTTCTAGGAATAGTGGTTTGAGGTTGGTACTTCGGATTCTTTGCTCATTCACCTTTTACTTTATTTGAAACCTTGTTGTGTCTTTGATTCCTTCTCTTCTGGCCCCCTCCCCATGCTTTACATTTTTCATAATGCTTTTGGTATTCTGATTTCCCAGCATCTGATGACACTCTAAAGTCCCATAGACCTAGACATCGGACGCACAAATCATCGGGATCATCACACAAAACTATCGGCCGATCCTTCTCTTATGAATCGCAGTCCAAGGGATCTATTTCCACCCCTCGTGGGTCCATGGTACTTAAGAAGCTGATCATTTTTTAAATGAAATGATACTACGCTTGTAATTTAAGTTGGGTTTTGATTAATGATGTTCCCTGTACAGAAAGTTGACCTTGGCAAACTTGAGATGTCTGCTCTATGGAGATATTGGCGACACTTCAATCTTGTAAGTCACCGTTACTTTGATAAGTGTGTGATGGTTTGGTTAAGCTGCAAGTTTCTGCCACCATGATTGAGAGAATTCCATGTCTTCTAGGTGGATGCTTTCCCTAACCCATCAAAAGAGCAGCTGGTGGATGTCGTTCAAAGGCATTTCATGTCACAGGTACTTAATTTTCTTGGTCTAACCGTTAATTGTTGTGTACTATGTCCCATAACATGTTTCGTTTGTTCACGATGCTTGTGCAGCAAATCGACGAGTTACAGGTGATTGTCGGGTTTGTCCATGCTGCAAAGAGACTCAAAACCATCTGCAAATGATGAGTGAAGGCTGTAACACCAAGCTTATTCCACCATTTCTAACTCAAGAAACACCAGTACCCGAAATTCCCACTTGCCCGCTGCATTAATGGTTCTCTGTAATATAAGTATCTTGGCTTATTATCGAGGTATCGTTACCCTTTTGTTAGTGTAATTATGGTAGATGAATATAGTAATTATATAATGTATGTATGACTGGCAAATAGACCTACGAAAACTAAGAAGTCCTTGCTGACTTCATTTTCCTAAGCCTCGATGGATTGAATGCTGACTTGGGAGACCGGGCATCTTGAAATGAATGTGTATATTCTTTTAATGCTTTATCTTTGTTTCTTGACAGCTCGATTACACGAATGAATCAATGTCTAACCGCAGTCTTAATTCCTGGCTTCTGTTATGTTGCATATTAATCTATACAAATGCTGTAAAACCCACATGATTATGTTCATCTTTTGTGTTTTTGTAACTTTTGATAAAGATTATAGATTCATATTCATGAGAAGAAAGTCACCTGAATTTTTTTTCAAAAAGGTTATTGAATTTTCTAGCAAGTCACTTAAAGTGAAAATAAATGTAACCGTATGAGGTCATTGTTAGTAGATATTATCCGCTCTTTGTCAGCTTCATGGTTTTAAAATGCGTCTAGTCTACTAGGGGAGGTTTCTACACTCTTACAAAGAATGATTCGTTCTCCCGAGGTTTCTACACTCTTCTAAGGAATTCGTTTCTCTCTTGAGGTTTTATACTCTTATAAGAAATTATTTGTTCCTTTTCAAAATCGATGTAGGATCTAAAAGTCCACCCCTTAGTAGGGGTTCGTTTCCCTCTCTAATTGATGTGGATGATGTAGAATCTCACAATCCACTCTCCTATTGAGGTTTGTTCTTTTCTCTAACTGATGTGGGATCTTACAATCTACCATTTTTGGGATGGGATCGGCCGGTGTTTGGCTTTTAGTAGATATTGTTATATCATTTGTAATGGCTCGAGACTACTGTCAGTAGATATTGTTCGCTTACGCCCGTTATGTATCGCTGTCAGTCGTATGATTTTAAAACGTGTCTATAAGGAATAGGTTTCTATGCTCTTATAAGGAATATTAGGAAAATGGAGTGAATGAATTGAAGGGAAGAGGGGGCCAGCTATGAAGGTGTAATTGAATGCGTGAAATAAAGTATAGAAAGAAAAGAAGAGATCTTTAAGAATCAAAGCGGGGCCCTCTCACGTTTCGCTGTCTATTTTCAGATACCAAACTCTCATCTCTCCTCATTCAATTCAATCTGCTAAAGTCCAGACTCCCCACTATTTAGTCACACTCACAGTCTCCACAATAAATTTAAATATATATTAAATTAAATTATTAACGGCTACAAATTTTGACGGTTGGGTTGAAAAATATCCTTGTGCCATTTTTTGAATTTTAAATCGTATTCCCGCCTAAACCTGGGTGAGTGGAAAATTTCGGTGCTTTTGAAGATTTGTGGGATCAACACCTTTTCGTTATGGGCCTGATTTTGTAGCCCAATACTAACTACAGTTCAACGTGGCCCAATGTGAGATTTGGGCCGAGCCTGCTTTAGTTTGGATATTTATGGAAGGAAGAGGTTGGGCCCATTTAAAATGCAGACAAGGCCCAAGTGGTTGTCAATGACTTCTCTGGTTCAGAGTGGGATGAGGAGATTTAACGTTAAAGGAATATCTATTCCATGTGTCGTGTCGTAGGCGTGCGCTAATAATTTAGGAGGGGTCAAAAAGCATGAAGGGGGAGAAACTAAGGGAGGGTCGCGAGTCGTGTGTCGTGAGGGGCAAGTAATAACAAAACTTGGGAGGATGTCTTGTTGTGTGCAACATCACTAGCCCACCCCTTCTTTCCCCCATCGCACACTAGGTACTATGCCTCGTGCTTTGACACCTCTCTTCTAGAGAACGTTCACCAGATCATACGTGACCTTCATTGTCTCGGTTCTCATCTTCTATTTCAATTCTCATTTTTGTGAAATTTATCGTTAATTTTTTGTGGAAATCACAGTAAGAATGTTGTATAAGAAATTCATGAGGATCAAGTTTTCGTAAAGAAAAATATAATATGATGTTTCCTAAAATTACGATGTTAAAACATAATATTAGATGTTTGTAATATATAGAGATGTTTATATTTATTTATAAAAGTGGGGCAATGTAAAGATGGGAGAATAGAATGGGGAATATAATCTCTGTCTCTAGCCCTGTTTAGGTAACAAGTAAAAATGTCTCTCTGCACACTCCATTGTTCATTACTGAGGAGAGTGTTGAAGAGAAATAAAGTTGAAGAGCAAGCAAGATTAGAGGTGATAATGTTTTCAATGGTATGAGTGACAACCTTAAAGGGAAGCAAATGGGGTCATGAGCCACAATCTCGTAAGAATAAATTGCATCGAGAGTTTCGCCAAGTGACTTTGAAGTTATATGCAAATTGATGAGATATGTAAGTATGTCATATTTAAAGTCAAATCGAGATTAAATAGGCGTTTTAAGTAGGGTTGACAAGTGGCTCCTCGTCACTTTTCATGCATATTCGACCATAAAATTTATTCATATCATGAAATGAAATTGATTATTGTTTGTAACGTTCTGAATTATGGATCAAAGGTGGCCTCCGACATCCCTAAGATCTATGGTTAACAACTTAACATCCCCTTTCATGGCAGCCATAGTTTATTATAGCAAATTCCCAAACCAAAACAAAAAAAAAACAGCATGGGTTGCTTCGGTGCATAGATGACACCCTCAGGTTTTTTGAAAAAGAAAGATGGAAAAAGGAGGGTAAATTGGTAATTTTGCGATTTTAAATTTAAACATTTGCTGGAATAATTTATTTTTGGTAAAAACTCGATATAATTAATTTAGATTCTCTTGAGGTTGATTCGGTGCTGACGTCAGCTGAGGATCAAATGAGAAGATATAAACAAATAACGAGGCGGGACCCACGCTACTTACTGCCGTTCACTTCCTTTTCCTTTGGATGGTTAAACCTATATAACCCCTTTCTCTTCTCTCTTCCTCTCGTCATTCCAACCCTGTGCCCTAATTTTACGTTACAATTTCCTCTCCCCCAATTTCTTTCCTCTTCCTCTCTTCTCCATCAATGGCGTTCCGGAGACCTCTTTGCAAGCGCTTTCTTGATGCTTACAGAACTAATCCTTTTTCACCGTCTCTCTATTTCAGCCTCCGCCGCGATTACCTTTCTCCTCCGATGGATTCCGCCGTCAAGGCCGTTTTCCGGCGGTTGCTTCATAGGAGAGCCATCTATCATTCGCCTTCCACGCCTCCCATCTCGGAGTTGTTGTCTACGTCGGTTGGCAATAAACTTCGAGAGAAGATCGGAGGTAGCAACATTACTGGAGATCGAATCCGGCTCGACGGCCTCATACCTCCGGCGTCGTTAGAAAATGAATGCTCTGTTTCTGGATGTGGAATCTCGATTGACGATGCCAGGAAAATCATAAGGCTGTCACAGGTCGAGAAGCTTAAGGCGAAACTTAGAGATATCCCGAGGAGTTCGATTTCCTACTCTGAGTTCACTCGGATTTGTATTGATGATTGTGGAAACAAGGATGATGGTGCTGAATTCGCCAAGTTGTTGGATAAATCTGGCAGCGTCATCGTCCTTGGGAACATTGTGTTCCTCCGCCCTGATCAGGTATAATTAAAATTCCGATTACATGTTGCGAGGTCAAAATTTACAAACTAAAAAGAAAATTGGCCCAATCCATCCCCTGCGGAAATACCGATTTAAGAGGAGGATGACGATGAACAGTACTGGACGAATATGCAGAGTAGGAGAAAATGTTTGAAGAAGTTGAAAATTTGGGACAAAATGGTGAGATTTTCAGTGAAAATTGTTTGATTGAAATGAAATTTGAAATGTTTGCAGGTGGCAAAATCAATGGAAACGATGATATCTCGATCAATAGCAACACCAGACGACCCAAGATTCAAACAGCTAACCGAAATGGAGAAGCAGAAGGCGGTGATTGACAAAAAGGCCAAGGCCCAAGTTCAGGCCGAGTTATTTTGCGGATTGGGCCTTGTGATGGGCCAGACAGTGGGCTTCATGAGGCTCACATTCTGGGAGCTAAGCTGGGACGTAATGGAGCCCATTTGCTTCTTCGCGACATCCCTTTACTTTACCCTTGGCTATGGCTTCTTCCTCTCAACCTCCACAGAGCCCACTTTCGAAGGCGTCTTCCGACGTCGTTTCAAAGCCAAGCAGACGAAACTCATGGCGTCTCACAACTTCGACATCCACAACTACAATGAGCTCAGAAGAATTTGCTATCCAAACCACAGGGGCGGCTTATCATAATACACGGTAATTATGATATAAATTGTCTTCCAAATTTGAAAAAGAGAACAAAAATGAGCACCTAAATTTCTATACTCTTTTTTAGATGGAAACTTATATTTATTTTTATATATAATATTATTTTTAAGAATTAAAGAGTTTGAAGACTAAGACTGCCATATAAATACAATGAGAAGACAGTAAGAATTAGGCACAAACAGTAACAGTAACAACTAAAAACAAAATAATAATAATAATAAAATGTGTGAAAAAGGAAAAGCAAAGAAAATTATTCCAAAGGTTTGAATGTTGGAAAATTTTAGAAACTAGAAGAAGGCGACAAATGTACGGACATACAAAGTCAAGGTCTACTAACCAAGCAGCCTTGTCTATGCCCACTGAAACTTCCCTCACACATTCATTTTATTTTTTATATTCAATAAACTTATTTATGCATGTCTCTTTAATTATTATTTTGTAATTTCATGCCAATAAACTTAAATTCAAAATAGCAATAAATTACATGACCAACTAAGTCAAGTTTATCGATCTTGATCATTATTATGATTCATGAAGTTACAATATATTCCAGAATATTAAATTTAATATTGTAGAAATTAATTTAAATAAGGTAGTCAAGTGTTAAACATGTTCATTATTACTTTTCTGTGTGTACTTTTCCAAGAAAATTAGTTTCCCCAAAAAATGATTTTCAGCTAACGAAAGAACATTCTAAAAATTTAAAAATATTGCAATAAAAATTATATATATATATATATATATATATATAATAAAAGAGTGAAAAATCTCTCAGCTTTACATTGTTGACTTTGACTAAATTAGGCAAATATTCCCCATGCAAATTATTTTTTAAGAATTAAAAAGGGAAAAAAAAGCGCGTTGAAACGTCAAACTCCGGTCTGAAGGTACAGCTACGGATCTCCGCCTTCAGTCTCTCTCTTCACTCCTTCCTTATATACTTTCATTTAAATCCCATTTCCCATTACTAAATTCCCTGACTTCCCCTTCGCCGGACCGCCATGCCCTCCGCACTTGTCCTCCTCCTCCTCCTCCTCCTCCTCGCCGTCTCCGCCGCCGCCAATGCCGCGAATTTCAGAGAAGCCCCCCAATTTTACAATTCCCCAGATTGCCCCTCCATTGCCGACGACCTCGAGGACCCGGACGCGAACGAACAACATCTCTGCTTGGATCGCGCCGTCCATGTCGCGATGACGTTGGATACCGCCTATATACGTGGCTCCATGGCCGCCGTTCTTTCCGTCCTTCAACACAGTTCTTGTCCCCAAAACGTAATTTTCCACTTCGTCTATTCCGCATCCGCCAACGTGTCGTCTCTACGCTCCGTCGTCTACCGCTCATTCCCTTACCTGAAATTCCAACTCTACTCTTTCGACGAGGAGGCGGCATCGCGATTCATCTCCACGTCAATCCGATCCGCGTTGGATTGTCCGTTGAATTACGCACGTAGCTACCTGGCCACCCTCCTTCCCACGTGCGTCGGCCGGGTCGTGTACCTTGACTCGGATCTAATCCTAGTCGAAGACATTGCCAAACTCGCCGCCCACCCACTCAGCGGGGACTCGGTCCTCGCCGCGCCGGAGTACTGCAACGCCAATTTCACCACCTATTTCACGCCGTCGTTTTGGTCCAACCCGTCTCTGTCTTTGACGTTTGCGAACCGGAAAGCGTGTTACTTCAACACGGGGGTTATGGTGATCGATCTGGACCGGTGGCGGGCCGGAGATTACACGGCCAAGATCGAGGATTGGATGGAATTGCAAAAGAGGATGAGAATCTACGAATTGGGGTCGTTGCCGCCGTTTTTGTTGGTGTTCAGCGGGAGGATTACTCCAGTGGACCACCAGTGGAACCAGCACGGGCTCGGCGGCGATAATATCAGAGGGCTCTGCAGGGATCTGCACCCTGGTCCAGTAAGTTTGTTGCACTGGAGTGGAAAAGGTAAACCGTGGGATCGATTGGACGCGAACCGACCCTGCCCTGTGGACGCCCTTTGGGCTCCATATGATTTGTTACAGACCCCATTTTCGATTGATTCTTAAGCTCCAGAAATTGATTGATTATTGGTGGAAACCTTACGGAGCTTCAATTTATTTATTTATTTTTTTTGTAACAAAAGTAAATAATAATAAGAGAATAATGGGATGAAATTTTGTGATGAACTAATGTAAAAACAGGATCATGTTTTTGTACATAGAGAGATTGATTCAACTGTATTCAATTCACCCATCATAATACAAAAATTTACAATGCAATTTGAATTTTTTTAAATGTATAAACCATAGGGAAGTAATAAATTCATAATTTTATATTTTGAAAAAATCATAATTTTATAAGGATTGATGGATATGTGGGGTGGGGCTCTATGTTTATTTAAAGTAGAGGTAGAAATATGAATGATAGATAATCTAAGTCGTAGGTGATGTTTTGTTTTTCCACAACCATTAATACAAATGTCACATAAACTCTAGCCCACATGAAAGGATGAACGGTAAGGATTCTTGAGGGAGAAATCTCGGTTGGCTAATCAAATGGAAGATAATGTGTGAGATCCTATATTGGTTGGAGAGGAGAACGAAACATTTCTTATAAGGGTGTGGAAACCTCCCTAATAGACATTTTAAAACCATGAGATTGACGACGATACGTAACGAGCAAAAACATACAATATCTGCTAGTGGTGGACTTGGACTGTTACAAATAGTATATGAGCCAGACACCGAGTGCTGGGTCCCAAGGGGATGGGTTGTGAAGTCCCCACATTGATTGGGGAGGGGAATAGAAGTATTCCTTATAAGAGTAGCCAGACACCGAGCGCTACTTAGGCTGTTACAAATGGTATTAGAGCCAGACACAAAGCACTAGGGCCTCAAGGGGGTGGATGGTAAGATCCTCACATTAATTGGAGAGGGGAATAGAAGCATTCCTTATAAGGGTAGCCAGACACTGGGCGCTGCTTAGACTGTTACAAATGGTATCAAAGCCATACAACTTAGAGCTAGAGACCCAAGGAGGTGGAGTGTGAGATCCCTATATTGATTGGAGAGGGAAATAGAAGCATTCCTTATAAGGGTAGGCAGACACCGAGAACTGTTTGGGCTGTTACAAATGGTATCAGAGTCCGAGAACTAGGATTCCAAAGGGGGTGGATTGTAAGATCCCCACACGAGCGTTAGGGGCTCAAGGGGGTAGATTGTGAGATCCCGACAGCTATACATAATTATTAGTAGGGGGAGATTTTCAACCATCTGTAGGGCTTTTGAATGATGGGACTATGGAGAGAGAAGCAGAAGACGTCCGGACTCGCAGGCATAATGCATTGGGCCCAGATCCATCAGCGGTCACGGCCCAATAATTAGTCCATTATAGGTCAGCCCATGAGTGCTCAAGCGTTTTCCTTGATTTTCTTTTTAAGAAAAAAAAAAGAAAAAAAAGAACAAAGGGTCTTCCGACAACAATGTATTAATCTAGACATTTTGCAATAACTGCATGAAACGACATGATAATTTGTAAGGAAATTTCGATGCAATTTCGAGTAGGGACTTTTGCAATTTCTTCATAACTCTCCCAAAAGACTTGGCCCAATGCATTTCTACATATATTTATATCATCTCATTCATACTTATTCCTCACCATCAAAGCACCAAATGGCCCTTTCACCCATTTCCACTCCCTTCAAATGGTTTTCCAACACCAATTTCAAGCTCAATTTCCCTCGCCTTCGCTTCAAACATAAACCCACCCGGTCTAACCCTCCACCTCCACCACTACTCCTCCTCACGCCTGCGCCCCCGCTCGCTGAAGCTGCCTTCCGCCACCTTGATGCCGATGGAGATGGCAAAATCTCCGGCGACGAGCTCCAATCCTACTTTGCATCGGTCGGTGAGTACATGACACGGGACGATGCTCAAAGTCTGATCAGAGAGTTCGATGGGGATGGTGACTTGTTACTGGAGCTCGGAGATTTCGAACGGCTGGTGAAGGGTGGGGAGGAGGAAGAGAAAGAGGATCTGAAAAGGGCTTTTGAGATGTTTGAAGGTGAAAAGGGATGTGGATTCATCGGACCGGCAGGGCTGCAAAAGATGTTTGGGCTGCTTGGATACGTGAAATCCATAGAAGAGTGCATGGCTATGATCGGAGTGTTTGATGTTGACGGCGACGGTGTGATTGATTATCGTGAATTTCTCACAATGATGACTTAACGGCCTAATCTTACGTGTCAATAAATTGTCTTTTCATTTTCTATTTTGTTTTGTTATGTCATATAAAATCTCTATTAACCTTGTACATATAAATCTCCAACAATTAGTTGATATTCTGCCGATATTCCGGCTTTCCCTCAAAGTTTTTGAATTATTCAGTTGTGCTCGTTTTCACCCTTGTATTTCCTTAGAATTTTTTCTCATTGAATCCCAAATTCCTTTCGAAGTTTCTTTATCCAAAATAGTCTCCAGAGTTGAGCGATTGATGGCCTGAAAAAGGTAGTTCTTAGCTATTAAGTCTTTCAATTTCTCCAACCGATGTGAGATCCTCCTATAGGATCCAGCATCCTCGCTAGCACTCATTCTCATCTCCAATTGATGGATGGATCTCACAATAATCCACCCCCTTCGGCCCAGTGTCCTCGCTGACACTAGCTCCTCTCTCCAATTCCTGGCACTCATTCCTGGCACTCATTCCTCTCTCCAATCAATATGGGATCTCACATGAGGTCATTTGGGAAGCCAAAATTAAACCCATGAGAGTTTATATTCAAAGTTAACAATTCCAACACTGTGAAGGTCTGTGGTTCCTAACATAACATCAAAGTCATGATCTTAACTTAACAACTCAAGTGTCGAATAAAGTGTGAGACTCATGTGCCTAATAAAGAGTAACATTGTTCGAGGGCTCTAGAAAAGGAGTCAAACTTCGATTAACGGGTGACGAAGAAGTCTCTACAGTATATTTTGTTCGAGGAGAGAGGAGAGAATTGTTGAGAATTATACGAAAAAAAACTTTAAACTACATACATAGTAAATTATAATCAGTTGAATACATACATACACATACACATACATATAATATGAAAGAGAGGAATGGAATGAAAGAAATTAGGAATAAGTGATACATACATAGAAGGCAGTGTGGGTTGGAGTGGGGAGCAGCTGGTACTAAAACGAGGATGTGTTTGTAAGTCTAAGACAAAGCTGAGCTTTCACTGGCTTGTGGTCGGAACTGTAAATCTCATCCATTGATTCATAGGAACATAAATTTGCACTAATCTTCTCCTCCTCATCTACTTTAAACAGGATCCTGTCCGTCCACGATGGTACTCTCACCTGTCATCAATACCCTTAATGTATAGATAATGCATTTTCTCAAGAAGGATGCTAACATATCCGCTAGCAGCATTTTACCTTATAACTGCTGTCGTATTTGCTACTTCCGACGTTGTATTTGTAGGTCGGTTTGAACGACAATGTTCCTTCGCAGTAGCCATCGAATATGTGTCCTCTTTCAGCTTCTTGCAGAAGCTGATCTCTGCTCCTTAGCAGCTGCATGCAACACCACACAACAAAGTATTAGTTTTTAAAAACCGTCTATTTATGGGATTATTGAAAAAGAGTCCCACGTTATCTAATTAAGAAAAAGAGTCCTTTTGGGGAAACAAAAAATAAAGACACGAGAGCTTATACTCGAAGTGGATAATATCATACTATTGTGGAGGTTCGTGGTTCGAGCCTCAATTAATGGGAGGTTGTTCGAGAGCTCCCTAGACCGCAAGGAAGGCTCTATGGGGATGCTGTTTGAGGGCTCCATAGGCCTTAAAGAAGGCTCTTTTCAAAGAGAGGATTATTGAGTATTGTTGAGAAAGAGTCTCACATTGGCCAATTAAGATCAATTAAGATGATCATGTGTTCATAAGTAATACATAAGTCATGAGACCTTAGTAGACAATATCATACTATTGTGGAGGTTTGTGATTTCTAACATATTAAACACCGAGATTACTTACGGAAAGGAGACTTTTGTGGATCAAATTCCGAGCTGGGTGTGTGCTGATCCCTTCAATTCTGTAGTTGAGATCCCCCAACCAAACGGTGACTTGAACGGGCAATGCATAAGGGTTCCATTTCTTTGAAAATAACGAGTGCGTTATGTGTTTGCACTCCCAGTTCCTCTCCTCTACCTTGTGAGCGTGAGCTGCAGATACCAAAACATGCCACTAATACTTCATAGCTTGGAAATGGGCTTGTTTTGAATGAGTTTTCAAGCTCAAATAGAATGATGAAGGGTTGAATTGTACCAGAGAGATGACAAGAAATGAAGAGCATTCGGATGCCTCTGTAAGTAAGAAAAATGGCCACAGCTCCTTTCTTCCTTCTCATCAATCCGCCGCACCCTCCGATTGATTGTTTATCCACCTGCACCTCTGCATATAAATATATAAATTTAAAGAAGGGTTGCCCAAGAATCAAAGGCTTGAATATCGTTAACATTACCTTTGATAAAAAAGTCAGAGTTCTTCGAGCAGAACACATAGAGTTGCAGAGATTGCATGGTTGCTTCTCCTACCAACCTTTAAATGCAAACAAAAAACAACACATAAGTTAAATTCAGCCGCCCATGTTTTATTCAACCAAAAATTAAAGATCTTACATGTGAGACTCAGCCAAAGCCGACTGCAACAGGCGGGAAACATTCGACCGTGGCACCTCCTGCAATCCGACAACGACGAGCTCAAATTCCCGGTTGCCGCCTTTTCCTCCGACCAACTTTTCCAAATCCCCATAACGCGCTTGCCCGTTCATGTTCCAGGTAACAATGTAAATGCAAACGCCGCTGCACACGTAATCATCTACCACGACGGTTTTTATCCCTTCGTGGGCTGCGCCGCCCTGGTGCCGGATGAGCGCCGGGGCCGGCGTCTTTGAAATAGTTCCTGTACATAATCTGAGGAGATGATTCATTGGACGCATAACGAACCGATAATGGAAAAGGTAGGCGTTAACTTTGAGATGGCGCATTATATATAATATATATATTGAGGCGAAGAATAAACAGGGAATTGAAATATAATTGTGGAAAGATAGCATTTGGCGGTGACAAAGATTTGGAGAGAATGGGAAAAGTCAAAATGTCTGAAATTACGTATGGTTATGGTTCCTTCATGTTCTTCCATCTTCCAAGAGTTAGGTTTGTAGTTATTTGACAACGCATTCAAAGTTACAGACAAACTTGAACACCATATTCTATATTTTGAATCTTTAAATCTAATTTTGATTTGAATCCTTCCATTTAATTTTAAAATTTTAAAATTTTGTAGCTCATTTTTATTAGGTCCATTTACTTTATTCTTTTATATTTGTACTCTCTTATTGATTTAACCCGTTTAGTATTCCTACTTGGCCCATTGCGCATTCCTACTTATGTATTCGACTTGGCTTCCTACTTATGTATTCGACTCGGTTCGTAAAGAAAATTAATATGTTCCCCGTTCGATTTCGCAAGGACCTTGTCAATATTATGAGCCACATTCGCAAAGTAAATACATGCATTGTTTCTTGAGAAACTTCCACCACATTCGAATGTTAGCCAATTATATTGAGAAACTTCCATTGTTTCTTCATTTTATGTTTATTTGCGTAAGAGCACTCTGGTCGGCGCCGTGACCTCTAGGGTGAGCAATCCCTGTTCGAATATAGGAAAGGGCAGTGAGTTCATACCAGCAGCTCATTAATTTTCTCACAAGGAGATAATGCTTGCAGATTATGTGAGTTCATCAATATTTTGTATTAAAAAATTATCTAGGTACTCACAGAAACGGCTCAAAAGTGCTTGAGAAACAATCACAGAAACAATCTCAGTTTCGAATAAACCAGAGTCTGCTTTCTCATCATCGCCGCACTTATGATTGTGTAAATACAATAAACCGTCTCAGATTCAATCAAATCGAAATCACATTATTCGAAAACGTCAATAAGCTCTCAAAATCGTAATAAGAACATAAAACAGTAGACAGAATCGAATTAAAAAAGAATGTGGAAGAAAAAGGAGGTTTAATTTCTCTCAGACAAATGCCTCAATTGTCGTCAGGGATGAATGGATTAGAGATCGGACTCGTCATCATTTTTCATCATCACAGAGAAAACCCCATATAAAAATAAGAAGTCCATAAATTGCAGAATATGAAAGAATTTGAAGAAGAAACAAAGAGGCGGCCAAGTTTTGAATGAAGAAGACGGCCAGATCGCTTCTTCGTTCCGTTCACAGAAACTTTAAGACGGTGAAGAACGAGAGGTTTTCGTCCCTAAACAAGCTCCTTTATTTGAAAATGAAACGAAAAAAGATGGTAAAAATGCAGGAAAAACAAAATAAAAGAGGTTGATTTCTCTCAGACAAATGCCTCAATTGTCGTCAGGGGTGAATGGATTAGAGATCGGACTCGTCATCATTTTTCATCATCACCGAGAAAAAAACATCAACATTGTTGAAAACTCTTCGCAAAAAGATTATTTTACAGAAAAGAAAGCGATCGGATTCAATACGAAATATGCATCTGAAAACAAAAAGATTGGATCTGAAACGTAAACAAAGATGAAATCTGACCTACTCGAGAGATCGGTTCACAAAAAATTCAAGGAAACCAAACCTTGCGGCGTATGCTCCATCGGAGAAGGATTGATTTGCTGATTATCACTTCCTTCGATATTTATAAGGAAAAGACGCTTGGCGGCTAGGGCTCACAGTCCCGCCTCTTGCGCTGTTTGGTGGGCTTAGCTAAAAAAACATCGGCCCAATAGACTCTATTGCTTCTTTCTTCTTGAGGCTTTCGGCCCATGTATTAATTTAATTAAAAACCCAAAAATGAACGAGCTTTTATTTTTCCTAATTTATTCGCAATTAGCTTAATTGATGGACTTTGATTAGTGGTTTAGAACTAAAATAAATAAATAAGTTTTATCTATAAATTTGTTAGGCTGTATCGATTTTCATATTAGGTTTTCAATATCATTATATAGAACTCTATATTCATAGCGTTAGAAATGTTTACCCTCCGCCAAATTTTCTCTTTAGTCTCGTTTTAATAAATGAACCATTGAATAATTTGGTCAAAATTCACAAATTTAAATAAAAGATTGACCTCCAACACTGTTTTATTGAGATTTTATCAAAGTTGTATTATATATATAAGTTTTATAATTAACTATATTTAGAACAGGAACTTATTATAAAAATTGTAATACTATTTAGAGTTTGATATAATAGATTGTAATATAAAATTGAAATTTGATACAACCTTGACAAAGTTCACGGGTTTAAAGGTAACACCCAAATTCTCGAATTTGAAGACTAGGGCGTTGCTTCGTTTTCGATGAAAATAGAAAGAATACAACCTACTATCCACCCATGCCACTAACAAATATTGTCCGCTTTGGCCCGTTATGTATCGCCGTCAATCTCACGGTTTTAAAACGCATATGCTAGAGAGAGGTTTCCACACCTTTATAAGAAATGCTTCATTCCCGTGTAGCAAACAACTCAACCGAGATAACCTCAAGCAAACCAACTCTTACACTCATTGGAAGCTGTTGTGCTCAAGTATCAAGCGCTTATTGTTTAAGAAGAGATGAAGTATGTGGCCATTATTATTGAATTTCCTATGGTGGTCTTGGCTCTCCGATATCACCTCCAGGCCTAAAACTTAACAATAATAAGAGGGTAAAAGGATACTATCCTAACAGATCAAAGAAAATCAATGTAGAGAAGAGGAATGTACGTACTTGTGAGAACTTAAGTCATCAAGCAGAAAAGTGAAGAAAATTAACTCAAATCAAACAGGATGGCAAGTCCTGATTTTTCCTTAAACTTCTGAGGAGGAAGCTGAAGATTTGAATATCAATTGATGGGGTACGACAATATGGAGCTCATTGAACAAATCATGATAAAATGTTCTAGAAATCCTTGCAACAAAATAAATTGTAATTAAGAGTTAACTAACCCTGAAAATAGAATGTACAAAATGCTACAACACTAGTAATTCTCTGCCACAGGTCTGGAAGGAAAAAGCCTCAAAAGAAAAGTCATTAACGACCAGAGGCATATCACTCCCAGGACTTGAAAGGTTATCATCATAGAAAAAAGAGCTCCACTTTTTTCCAACAACTCTGGAGTGTTGGGAAGCCCTCTCATTTGGAACATCAACCTCTCCATAAAATGGGAAGCTTTTGTCAACTGGTAAAGTCTATAAACCTGCAAGTTCATTCGTTTAGTTAAAAGATCTTGTTTACTCTTTGAAAGCAACGAGGAATGAGTTACTTATAAGTGAAATACCTCAAAAATGATTGGAACGAGTGGCCAAGCAGCTGAGCCACGCCTATTAAGATGGGTTTCAAAAGCCAACTGAACGATACAGCCAACCAGAAATGGAAACACTGCAACGAGGGCAGGCAGGCCAATCATCGGCCAAGTTACATAGACGGCAAATAGTGGAGCTACAACCTTGAAGCCAGCAATGAAGAAAGCTGTTGTCAAGTATCCTCTAAGGCCTGTAATGAGACTCCACCTCTTCGAGCTGAATTGCAAGTATGGTTTTTGAACACGATCCGTCACGAGCAGGAACGCAGCAACTCCAACATAAAATAGGACTTCAAACACCAATGAAGTCACAACGTCTGATTGAACCATGCAAATGTATTGCGTTAGATAGCAATATGCCGCACACAATGGAATGAAACAAACAGCAGACAAAAGGAAACCCCAGTAATCATAATATAAAATGAACTCGGTTCAATACTACCTACGAGAATCTCCTCCTTGAAGTAAGCCTCAATTAGGTCGCCAAGGAAAACTTGAGGAAAAATCAAAGATGAGATAAACACTGCAGGAGCTAGTACCCAGAGGAGAGAGCCCTTGTCTTCTCTAAAAGGAGCTGACATCAATTTACCCTCTTCTACCAACTGGTGAGTGAGACCATGAAATGAGACAGAACCAGATTTCCCACGACAAGGCTCCACTCCATTCAATGCACTAACATACAATACACGATTTTCCTTTCCAGATGATTTCAACTGAGGCTTCCCGTTAGAATCAGCCACGCACATGAACGCCCCTCTCTTCTTCTTCAACACATCCCCTGCAAAATTGTTTTAGCAGAAATCTCTCACTCAGTATTAACTCTTATCAGGTTGATCCAGAAAAAACAGATTAAAAAGAAAAAAACAAGTACGCGCACAGACGCAAGAATAATTGAAAACATACACTTGGATGCAAATTGAAGCTGTTTGGATGCGAATTCAAGCTGTCCTCCTTGTCTCCACCGGTTTCCCAATTGCTTGAGAAGAAATGAAGAGCGAAACTACAATGTTACGTCCGAATGACAGAAAAATCATTAAATCAAATATTCGTAGCAAGTACTGACCATTTGACGAAGGCGAGAACGGCCATCCTGTAATCCGACCAGTGCCGGGGGAAGCCCACGAGAGAAGGATTGCGACTGCATATTCTTAGGGTTTTAGAGCAGAGCAACCGGTCCTTAAACCCTAAGCCCGCGAAAATGCTTCGGGCATAGGCGTCTGCGCGAGGAAGTTCGAAAACGATGAGGATGCCATGGTGAAAGCCGAAGCCATTGGGATTAACGTTTCAGAAATCGCTGCCATTATGGGCCTAAGGCCCAGCTGAAGCATATTCGGATCCAGCTTAGGCCCGCGATTCCACAGAAATTTGGATTATAAGTTTTTTTATTAATAAAATATGTTTCCACGTGGCGTGTAGGTAAGGTATCACCAGGGTATTGAGCCACGTGTTCTCGTTTGACGGAATCAACGAAATTAACAGATTTTCAAAATAGCGTTGGATTTTGAATTTGCTAATTATGGCGAAACTCAGTACTGGCCATCCCTTGTTGTTCATTTTTAGCATCCTCTCCTGGGTTTGCTCTCGATCATCAACGCATTATTTGAGGCCCAAAAGACCCATTTTAAGTGTGGGTCTTTTGGGCTATCAGGCTTCTGGGGTTAAAACTTATTTCTACATCGCATTTTCACTTCTCATGTCGGAATCCGTATAATAAAATCCACACAAACGAGAGAAGGTCGGAGCAGAGTCAGGG
The DNA here is from genome assembly GCA_033971965.1 of Cucurbita ficifolia. Lineage (NCBI taxonomy): Eukaryota > Viridiplantae > Streptophyta > Magnoliopsida > Cucurbitales > Cucurbitaceae > Cucurbita > Cucurbita ficifolia. The sequence continues at coordinate 774,364 of CM066970.1, forward strand.
AAACAAGATGTTTGGAGAAGACAGCAGCATTCCACGATCCAAATTCGGCGGCAACATGGCACATTCCGACCCCAACATTTCGACCACCGTAATCGAAGACGATTTCGCCATGAGAAACAGCAGTGCTTCTGTGGGCGGCCAAGCCTTTTACGACCAGGGTCGTTTGAGTGGTGAAGGCTCTCCAATGACAATGTCGCCCTGGAACCAGACCTCCACGTTCGGTAAATCTTCATGGTCCCAAGTGGAGGAAAACAACGACCCACAAAATGCCTTAATTGGCTCGTTGACCCGTGAGGAGGGCCACATCTATTCCTTGGCCGCTTCAGGGGAGCTTCTCTACACTGGCTCTGATAGCAAGAACATCCGAGTTTGGAAGAATTTGAAGGAATACGCTGCATTTAAATCCAGCAGTGGGTTGGTGAAAGCCATTATCATCTCGGGTGAGAGGATTTTCACGGGACACCAAGACGGCAAAATCCGCGTCTGGAAGGTGTCCCAGAAGAACTCGAGTGACCACAAACGAGCTGGTACATTGCCAACACTCAAAGACATTTTCAAAAGCTCCATTAACCCCAGCAATTACGTGGAAGGACGAGGGCGTAGAAGGGCTCTGTGGATCAAGCACTCTGATGCAGTGTCTTGTTTGAGCCTCACCGAGGACAAGCTCCTCTTATACTCTGCTTCGTGGGACAGAACACTGAAGGTGTGGAGAATTGCAGACTCCAAGTGCTTGGAATCACTGAATGTGCACGACGATGCGGTGAATTCGGTGGTGGCGAGCGTGGAGGGGCTGGTGTTCACAGGCTCGGCGGACGGGACGGTGAAGGTTTGGAAAAGGGAGGCCAAAGGGAAGGCCACAAAGCACACTCTGGTGGAGTCGTTACTGAAGCAAGAGTGTGCAGTGACGGCGCTGGCAGTGACGGCGGACGGATCCTTCGTGTACTGTGGGTCATCTGATGGGATGGTGAATTTCTGGGAGAGGAAAGAGAAATTGACACACGGTGGTGTTATGAAAGGGCACAAGCTGACTGTGCTGTGCCTGGTTGCGGTGGAGAGCATGGTGTTCAGTGGCTCCGCCGATAAGACCATATGCGTGTGGCGAAGAGAAGGGGCAACCCACACATGTCTGACGGTGCTGACGGGACACACTGGGCCGGTGAAGTGCTTGGCAGTGGAGGAGGACAATGAATCCTCGAAGACTGGGGAGAAGCAGTGGATAGTGTACAGTGGGAGCCTCGATAAGTCCATTAAGGTGTGGCGTGTGCCTGAGATGACGATGGACAGGAATGCGGTGGCGATGATGCAGCAGCAGTTTGGGAATGACGCGGACTCGGTGCCATCGGATAGAAGCTTCGCCTCTTCCAGAGAACCAAGCATAAGCAAACGGCCGTGAATTTGAATGCGAATGAGAGCCTGAGTGAAATCTTTCAACATTTTGTGATTCTTTTAAGTGTGTGTTTGGCTTGACCCCATGTGTTTTCTGTACCACCAAACTCACCTTTCTCCCCTTCTGTTGTATATTGTGGAACATTTATAAAGGATCTAACCCTCCGCTTCGTATCATTGCATCTTATCATAAAACCACACTAATCATATGTTCCATTAAATCCACTCCACTTTCTTTGTGTTTCACAACTATTTCACAACAACAATGTTGTATAACAGTTCACTATAGTCATTTTAACACTGTTGTATAACAGTCCACTATAGTCATTTTAACACTGTTGTATAACAGTCCACTATAGTCATTTTAACACTGTTGTATAACAGTCCACTATAGTCATTTTAACACTGTTGTATACTGTTGTATAACAGTCCACTATAGTCATTTTAACACTGTTGTATACTGTTGTATAACAGTCCACTATAGTCATTTTAACACTGTTGTATAACAGTCCACTATAGTCATTTTAACATTGTTGTATAACAGTCCACTATTTCTAATAGTCTTAACTCTTAGATATTGTCCGTTTTGGCCCGTTATGTATCACCGTTAGTCTCATAGTTTTAAAATGTGTCACAAGTTCCACAAAGTTAAAATCTATTTTCCTTTTTTTTTTTTTTTTTTTTTTTTTTTTTTGTGTGGGTGTGTCTCACAATTTAAGCCTAAACTAGAGGCTATTGTATAATCACAATTCACAACTCAAATCCATACAGTGGGGATCTTGAGATCCAATCCCTTGGCTGATCTAAGCCTACACGCATGAAATACACGAACAACACTAAGGAGAGATTAAATATTTTCCATATTTTACAAGTAACACACCTAATTTAGGTGATGACTATGATCATTTGGAGAAAAAAATGGACAGAAAATGTGAAAGGGGTTTGTTCAGACCTTTCCTATTCAAAACTGAACTGTTGTTTCATTGTGAGAGTGTACGAGTATGGCTTCTTCTTGCTTCGATTGGTTTGTGAGACGTCAAACCATCCAAGTGTGCACTTCTGCAGCCGACTGGATCGAAGTCTAAACCAAGAGGAACAACTGGATCTCCTCCTTCTAGCACTCGAAGAATCTGAAAACGAACGAAATCGACTTGGATGCATCAAACAACTACCATAACAAACGTGCCACAAAAATTGAAAAAATTCAAAACAAACCTTTGACATTGAGGGTCTTGATTCAGGATCTGGACATAGACACAAGGAAGCGGCACGGACCATAGAATGCAGTTGATAACAGAAGTCGGGGGATTGCTCGGATGCCAAGCATGGATCTACCAAATGGTTACTACTAGCTAGTAAATGTTGAATTTGCAACGCAGAGATGGGGTGGAACCATTCTGATATAAATTGTTTTCCCTCTAGACGGTGCAGCTCGCAGCTTCTTTTACCACTAATCAACTCTAATAAAACCATGCCAAATGCATATACATCCACTTTTTGTGATACCATACCGCCATTGATGTACTCTGGTGCTAGATACCTGGTTCCATAAGCAACTAGATGAATCAAATGATAAAAAAAAAAAAATCTTAAGCGTGTGTTTGATAATAATATTGTTCGTTCCTGGCTCTTTTTGTTTCCAAAATCTTGTGTTGTTTAGTGAACAGACCTAACTTCTTACAACTTCAAACTAAATACAAAACCATTAAGCAAGTACGGAATCTTTGCACGTTATAACTTTGCATATAAACAGGATGTGGAGTGAATACCCTGAAGTTCCAATGACTTGCTCCTCAACACTGGTAGACCATTTAGAATGCCACCTTGCCAGCCCGAAATCAGCAACCTGATGGGATAATAAAGTGAGATCATCTCAGAATGGATGATAGGATGTTCTGGAAAAGAAAATAAATGCTTTCAAGACTTAATAAAATCGATATAAAAAATGAAGGTACCATGGGTTCAAAATCATGAGTTAGGAGGATATTGTGAGGTCGCATATCTCGATGCACTATACACCCAACTCTGCAATCTTCGTGAAGATAACGTAAACCCCGTGCTGCTCCTATTGCTATCTTTTGCCTTGAATGCCAATCTAACTGGCTTCTACTCCCTGTCAGTGACTGAAACTTAGAAATTCCATGATTGAAACCTTATAAATTAGAAATAGAAAATAGCCTGTATTCATGATAAACTAGTGAAAATTAAGCGGATAAAACAACCCAGATGTATACCATGTAAATGGAAATCCAATGAACCATTGCATATGTACTCATAAACCAATAACCTCATGGTGTCCTCAATACAGAACCCAATCAGCAACACTACATTTCTGTGTTGTGCACAACTCAACACCCGAACTTCTCGACAAAAATCAGCATCTGCTTGTAATCCTCCACATTTCAGCTGCTTCACAGCTACAACTTGACCATCTCTCAAGATTCCTCTATGAACAATTCCGAAACCGCCTTCTGCCAAGAAGTTCAAATCCGAAAATCTGTCAGTAGCTTCCTCAAGCTCTTTGAGAGTGAACTGTCTGGGAGGTTTTCCAAAAGCCGGTGCTTTGTGTTGACATAATGAGCACAGAGGAGGGGGTGCAGAGGATGCTCTGCCCAAAGACACAGCATCCCTGATATTTGAGTCCACAATGTAATCTTTTCTCTCAGACTGGTTGAGCCTCATATCTTCAAAATTCGCACTCTTCTCAAGACTTGTAGGATTACTGAATGGCACCTTGGGGGTAGAAGCAAATCTAAGGAATCTTCTTTTGGACTTGGATAGAGTTTTTCCTTCAGAAAGGTTATGGTTCTGAGAAATCCAATAAACACATTTTTGATTCGAAGCCACAGATGTTGGAGGTAGAGACAGAACTTTTTCTTCCACTGAGTTGGATGATGATACTGAAATGCTTAAATCGTTAGTCTCATTAATTGGCAAGTGATTGCCCTTTAAGTTCCCTTCATATAGAGGGTTTTGCTCATACACAAGGAAAATAGAAGACACTGCATCAGTACCCAATTTTGACCCTTCTTTAGAGGATTTTCTGAATGAGGCACTAGGTTCTTCTTCTGGTCTGCTTGCTAGTGAAGCTGTCTGCTTCATCCTATTTTGTTGACCTTTTCGAACAGGAGACGAATTAGCCGAAAAGAAAGGAGTTTGAGGTTCACTCCAACACTCCAAATTAAGCCTGAGAACTTTCGGTTGAGACCCTTTCATTGTAACAATATTGCAGCTCAGTTCTTCCAGGCAACTTTTTACCTCATTCTTCAATTTCCTGGTCAACAATTAACTCAGGCATTAGATTTGAAACTTGTTTAGTACAATCATTCATTTCACGGTACAAAAAGTAGAGCAAATAAAAATCAAAGACGTAACAGCATATAGGAATATAACTGGCGATAAATAAACATTATGGGTAAGTTTCAATCCAAAATATATGGATAAGGTCCATAAGTAATAGATCACTGGGTACCAATGCAAATCTCGCATAAAAATATAAAATTAGTTTAAAAATTCTGTTTTTAAGAGCTGCAGAACAAACTTTCATAGACAACTTATGATTTACCTGAAGTTCTAAATAATTATGTTCAAAGCACAACCAAGTGGCCCACTCAAGTGAAAAGACTATTATTAATCATAGAATCAGTAAGAAACATAAGAACATCGTACATTCTGATGGTAAATTACCTGTCTAGTACGACCCAGTTAACTCCTTTTAACTTTGCTTCAGCAGCGACAGCTCCTCCCTGTGTTCCTGTGACCACCTTAACTCTCACTTTAACCTGAAAACCAATGGGACATAGTAAGTACCACGATCTCTTGTTTTAGTGGACAATTATTACACAGGCGTGCTTGGTATAAAACACTGATGGATGATTGGTCTTCCTATTGGCATTCATCATAATTCATCATAATCATCATCCCACCCTATACAATGTAGTCATCAAGGGAAGCTCAATTACACAGATCCGAAGCTCAGTGATATTACCAAACTCTGTAAGACAGCAAGGGAACATACTGGCGCTTATTTTAGGCTTTGGTCCACGTTACCAAAACAAGTAACAAAAATTAACCCCATTGAAGAAGCTGCAAAGAAAGGGGAAAAGGTAAAAGAAACCTTTCTCCCACTGTCTTCTTCAAGAGGTCCAATGGTCCCAAAAACACATGTCTTCCAACCTGGCCCTTCAATCATGAACCTAATTAGTGTTTCCCTTAAAACAAATGCAGACTCGCTTCCACCTCCTGGAATCTTCTAAATTCAATGGCACAATCATCAAGCCACAAGGTAAATCAGAAAAGTTTCTTCTTTTTCGTTTGCTACCCAGACAATGACAACTAGCTAAGAAGTGACAGCGTGAAAAAAGCACTTAAAACGACGACGTTTAAAGGGCGCAAAGAGTCAATGACAGTAAAAAAGTTTTAAAAAAACAGAATACCTCAACTTGATTGTGGAAATGAAGCACCATCTGTGAACATGACTCGGAGATCTCATGTACCCGATCCGGCAGATTCTCCTGAACAGCATTCGCACAATCCCCGCTCCATCTGTGAAAATTCCAGAACCTTCTGCCTGAACATACATTCACACATGCCTTAATCAAGTTAAATTCAATCCAACACCGCAATTTTGTAATCAACCCAGATAAAAACAAATTGTAAGGAATTACAGAATTACCAGTTTTCTCGACGGAGAAGACGGCGAGCAGGGTTATACAGTCACCGGGACGGACCACATGGGTAAGAGCCCAAGCCAGTGCAGTTTTGGAAATCACTCTCTCAGCCTTGATGGCGACGATAACCTTATCCGGCGCCGTTTTGGCACCGGGAGCCTCCTTCAAAGCGGCTTCGACTTGGCCTGGGAACATTTCAGAAGCCAAGTTCCGAATGTCTTTACTAAACGTGAAGGCTTTTGAGAACATGAGGAGCTGAACGAGCGAATGAAAATGGATTTGTGTTTAGATATGTCGACAAACAGCAACGTCATGCGGTGGTTGTGACGATGATCCTCAACCGACTACAAGGAAGGGCAAATTCGGCAATTCAACACTACGCAAAAATTAATCAATCAAATGGAAACTTCTGATATTTTCTCATTTTGGTACCTACATTACGGAATGAACTCCATACTCAAAAATTCTGTCTGTGCTGAAATACAATTCTGTCGTCAATTCAAAACTCAAACATGTACGAAAGCACTGGATGAACTCTTCCGTCAAACTATTTCTATATTAATTTGTTTATATGATCATTTGATTCCGTCAACGAATGAGAAAACAAGTAATGGAGTACTAAACATAAGAATCTCGGGAATGAGAAAAGAATGACGAGAGAGATGAAAAAAAAAAAAGGTGTATACCTACGTGAGAGAAAGTGCTGGAACAATTGGCTGCAGTTGCTCCACGCGGCTAACTTCAAAACCGGTGCGATCAAGTGAAAGAGTGGAAACGCATCGATGCGGAATTACGGAGGAGACGGCGTCGTATTGTTGGCAAATGCCAGCGCGAAACAGAGGACGGAGTTGCTGATCGGAAAATTAAACGCCGCCGTTGATTAATCGCTAGAGAAAGAAGAGAGACAGAGAGAGATGAAGAGTTTTGGATGTGTGCGCGGTAGCGATTAGCGAAGAACAGTAAAAAAAATTGACTCGCGGGCTTTTGGACGTTTTGGCGATCCTGCTCTGCAGCCGTTGAATCTCTTTAAATAGGGATTTAAAATAAAGGCTTGATTTTAAAATTATATATCGCATCAATTATTACTCCAAAAATTTAACACGTTAATTAATTTTTGTTAATTAAATCCACAAACTCACTAATTTTAATAAAATCAACTTTTAAGCAAAATTAAGTTTGGTAAGTGCAAAAAGTAATAATTGAATTGACTTTCTTTTTTTTTTTTTTTTTTAGCCATCTTTAGAATAAAAATTTATTGAACGTGAGAATTAATTTGATAGAATTAAAAGTTTAGAGTAGAAATGGACAAATACACAGACAACATTATTATTTCTGCTTTTATTTTATATTATAAATTAGCTTGAAATAATAAAAATGAGAAAATAATAAAAATAGTCAATGAATTTGAAATTAAAGGAGAAAGAAAAAGAGAAAAAGGAAATTGAAACAAAGTATAAAGAGGAAAAGGAAAGGAAATGAAAAGAGTTGAAGGGATAAAGAAAAGTGTTAGACAAATTTGTTGGTGAATTTGAAAACTTGAAGAGGGAGTGAAAAGTGAGGCAAATCGTCAAAGATGTGGCCTTGTCTGGCGCCGCTGGCGAGGCGAGAGAGACTGAGACTGAGATGCTCTGCTGGTTGGCCTTCGGCGTTGGCCCATATACCCCATGACATTGGGTCCATGGGGACCGCCTTCGCCTTTGGTGCCAGCCAAATTCAGCCTTCTTTTTCACCGTCTCCGATGCTTCTTCATTCAATCCAAAATTAAAACATATCAAATTTCCTTTCTTTTTTCTTCTTTTCTGCATTTTGCTTTGGACTTTGGGAACCAATTCATGCTCATAATTGCCAAATGAATTAAAGAGTTCCCCGAGCATTGAACTTTATCGGGAATCCAAACTCAATGCCCCATCGTTGCTGTCCATTGAAGGATTCATTTCATAGCTTCAAACTTCAAACCCCACAAAATATTATATATAAAAAAAGCGACACCAAGTCTTGTCCACAAAAATTGGGATTTGGGAGACATCATTGGCTGTGTTATTAGCAGTAAAAAGAAGAATCATGTGACAAGCAGCAGTAATGAGCCAATTCAATGGGCCTCTCCATTAGATTTAGATAGAGAAGTTTAACTGAAATATCAAACGTTCAAATATTTGAATTCTACATACAACGTTGTTATTATTCTAATAGCTCAAACGGATTAATATTGGAAGTTGTGGGGGAGGGAGGGAAAATGAATTGAATGTAAAGGGAAAAAAGAAAATAAAGTTAAAATGACAAATTTTTTATTCTACCAAATTTTCATCACGCCTTTTGTTGCAATTTTCAAAATTAGAGATAAGGTTTTATAAACAAATTTTTTTAAAAATGATATTTTTATTTTCTTTAAGATGAAATATTAACCAAGAGCATCTGGTTCACTTTTCTTCATTTTGTGAGCTGGGTTCATGTATTTTGAAATTGGATTAATACGGAATTTCTCAATTTATTGTGCAGAGTAGAGAGGGATAGTAACGTGGAATGGGAAAAACATTAATATTATTTTAATATTTGGCTACTTTCTCCCGAAAATATCCCAAAATAAAAAATAAAAAATTTATTAATGTCTTTCTAACTTATTTTAAAAAATAAATATTCATGAAATTTTAAAACTAACATTAATATTTTTTATTTTTATTAAAAAAATCTCAATTTTTTTAATGTCACTATATGAACAAAAAAAACTGTTTATCAACATTTTATAGATGAAGTCTAAATTTTTTAGCGTTAGTTTTGAAAGTTAAGAGTATTTTTTAAACATGATAAGAGTTTTTTTTTTTTTTTTTAATTTAAAAGTGTTTTTGAAATTTTGAAAAAAAGTTAAAGGTTACTAATAACATTTTTGAAAATGAAAGGGTATTTTAAAATCTAAACAGTGTTTACAGCCGCCTTTCCACCGTCTCCGGTGGCCGGAAAAGGTGGAAATTTGGGATCTAGAAATGGAGGAAAATCCAGTTGAATTATGTTACCTACTTTTATTTATTTTATAATATTTTTCCCTAAAGTTTGCGGAGTGATTTCGTGAATGTACAGACTCTTACCAATAATATATAATCGTTACAATAATATAATCCTTACTTTTATAAAGTTTGTATCACGAAGACACGTTAAAAAGGACAATGATATCTACTTTTATGCTGAAGATAATTATTTATTTAAAGGATTATATTTTAGTGGAATTCGCCAACTACTTCGACAATATTTGACAATAATTGAGATCATGGGACTAAAATTGTCTTGTTACAAAAAGTAAATTCCATTGATTAACGCTAATAATTGTCACAACAATAACAACATTATACAATATTTTTATACTTTATTTGACAGACGAGGACTTAAAACAATTTCAAGCGGAGTTTTTCTAAAAATAATAAACCCAAAACCCTCTTCCATGTCAAGTAATTCTTCAGATGGCCTACCAATTTCAAATTCATGAAGTAGGCTTGCAAGAGTAAGATGCACAAGTTGAAGGGCAAATGACATTCCAGGACACATCCGTCGACCCCTTCCAAATGGCATTAGTTGCATATTTTGTCCTCTCATATCAAACTTTGTGTCGCTTGTTAAGAATCTTTCTGGACGAAATTCACAAGGGTCCTCCCATACAAGTGGGTCTTTTTGCAGTTTTTGAACATTCACTAAAAGACGTGTCCTTGCAGGGATATGATAGCCTGAAACTATACAATCTTCTACAGATTCATGAGGGATTAATAACGGCGCTGCAGGATATAAACGCAATGTCTCCTTTATAATGGCTTGGAGATATGGTAAATTTTTGACATCAGACTCTTTCACTTGTCTTGATCTTCCAACCTTTTCATCTAACTCAAGTTGTGCCTTCTTAAGTGTTTCTTCGTTGTTGAGGAGTAGAGAAAGAGCCCACGTCGTAGCAATCATGGTAGTGTATCCACCCAATATCATCGACTACACAATATCATAATTTAATTTGTTATTCAGTAAGAGTTGGTCCATGTAAGGAATGGATTTTGAATACATATGCTTACCAAACAAGTAGCTTTGGTGACTATATCGGCATCAAAACCACATAACCCTCCGTCGTCGTCGACAGCAGAAAGCATGACATCCATGAAGTCTTGCTCCTTTGTCTCCACTCCGCGTTCACCCCAACTCTTCGTCTTCTCTCGATGCTCTTTGATCCATTTACTAAGCATCTCATCAAGCACCTTCGCCGTCTTATTCATGGCCTTCTTATACCCTCCCAAATCCAACCAACTTAGACATGGAAACGAATCTGAAGGAACAAATGCCGCAAACAGTTCAAAAAAAGCCCTCAACGCCTCTCTGTACTGCTCCGCACCATTGGCTTCGAAAACAGTGCTGAATGGCTTTCCGACCACCATCCTAAATATTGTATTCAGACTTACATCCCCAAACCACGTCTTCATCTCAACCCTCACTTTCCCACCTGATCCCTTATTTAACTCATACAGTTTCTTGATCGAATTTTGAACCTCACATATTCTAATGTGTTGGAGCTGCTCGAGGCGATGGTTCGTCAAGAGTTCAACCGTGGCTAGTTTGCGCACATGGCGCCAGTATGGACCATAGGGGCTAATTCCCAAGGCTGCGTAGTTGTAGCCGAGCAGCTCTGAGGCAACAACTTTTGAGCGGGAAGCGAAGATTGTGTCGTTTGTGGTGAAGCACTCTCGCGCTATTTCCCAACTGCTGACGACAAGGGCTGTGTTCATTCCCAATCTTAAGGTAAAGATAGGTCCGTAGGTGTCGGCCATTTTGGCCAAGGCTATGTGAGTTGGCTCCGTTGCACTGAGTTTATGGAGGTGGCCGATCACTGGCAAAGCACCAGCGGCTTCAGGTGGAAGTGTGTTGTTGGTAGGATGAGCGCCGGATCTCGGAGATGTAATACGAAAGAGAGCATAGAGAAAAAGGAGAAGGGCGAAGGTTGCAGCTAAGGTGTGAGTAAGTTCCATTTGTGGTGGGTGTGATTTTTGCATTTTGAAAGGTAACTGTGGGAAGGATTTATATCAGATTTATTGGATTCAAGTGGTGGTTCACCGGTGGGCCCAAGTGATTAATAAAAATCTTCTAACTTTAAAATTTTTGTTTTATGAAAATTATCTGTTATTAGTATTCATATTTTTAGAAATGTAAAACATTTCAATTTCAACTCTTTTTTTATTAATACTCATACTTCAAACATCCAACTTACTACTATTTCAAAATATGTTAGCGAAATTACTCATAAACATGGAAACATGGGCAACTAGGCACGGAATTAAAACAACTTCGAGTGGAGCTTTTCTATGATGATTCAATTCCATACTCGATCTCTTCCATTTCGAGGAGTCATCTCTCGATTTCAAACTCACTTAGCAAGGTAAAGGTGGAATTCCATGCATCACAAAAATGGCAAAAGGAGAGGTGGAAAGAAAGAACACGTTCCATTTTGGCTAACTTTATGTGCAAGTTGGGTCTCCTGCATACATACAAATTGATTTGATTTTTGTAATTTTATTATAATCACACTAACTTTATATCTTATTATACTTATTCAACTTATTTATCCAACTTATTTATCCGTACATGTCACAACAATAGCCACACTATACTATACTTTTACTTGTTTCTTGGTTTCATTTCAAAATCATTCCTAAACTAGATTTGATAGGCGTGGACTTAAAACAACTTCAAGTGATGTTTTTCTTGGAACACTTGATCCAAAACCCTCTTCCATGTCAAGTAATTCTTCCGACCGCCTCCCAATTTCAAATTTCTGAAGTAGATTTGCAAGGGTAAGATGCATAAGTTGAAGCGCAAATGAGATTCCAGGACACACTCTTCGACCACTTCCAAATGGCATTAGTTGCTGATTTTGTCCTCTCATCTCAAACTTTGTGTCACTTGTTAAGAATCTTTCCGGACGAAACTCACAAGGATCCTCCCATACAAGTGGGTCTTTTTGCAGTTTTTTAACATTCACTATAAGTCGTGTCCTTGCAGGGATATGATAGCCTGAAACTGTACAATCTTCCATAGATTCATGAGGGATTAATAACGGCGCTGCAGGATACAAACGTAATGTCTCCTTCACAATGGCTTGAAGATATATTAAATCTTTAACGTCAGACTCTTTCACTTCTCTTGATCTTCCAACTTTTTCATCTAATTCAAGTTGTGCCTTTTTGAGTGCTTCTTGATTGTTGAGGAGTAGAGAAAGAGCCCATGTCATAGTAATCATTGAAGTGTCGGAACCTCCCAATATCATGGTCTACAATATATCATAGTTTATTTTGTAAGGAGTTTCTTTTTAAAATTCAAATAAAATTGAAATATATATATGCTTACCAAACAAGTAGCTTTGGTGACAGTATCGGCATCAAAACCACATAACCCTCCATCATCGTTAAGGGTAGAAAGCATCGCATCCATGAAGTCTTGCTCCTTTGTATCCACTCCGCGTTCACCCGAACTCTTGGTCTTCTCTCGATGCTGTTGGATCAATTTAGTAAGCATCTGGTCAAGCACCCTAGCCGTCTTATTCATGGCCTTCTTATACCCTCCAAAATCCAACCGACTTAGAAACGGAAACGAATCTGAAGGAACAAATGCCCCAAACAGTTCAAAAACATCCCTCAACGCTTGTCGGTACTGCTCCCCACCACTCCCTTCAAAATCAGTGCTGAATCGCTTTCCCACCACCATCCTAAATATTGTGTTCAGACTTACATCCCCAAACCACTTCCTCATCTCAACCCTCACTTTCCCACCTGACCCCTTATTTCTGCTGTCGGCGCATAACTCATACAGTTTCTTTATCGAACTTTGAACCTCACATATTCTGATGTGTTGGAGCTGCTCGAGGCGGTGGTTCGCGAGAAGTTCAAGCGTGACTATTTTGCGGACATGGCGCCAGTATGGACCGTATGGGCTAATCGCCATCATTGCGCTGTTGTAGCCGAGCAGCTCCGGGGCTAAACCCTTTGGGCGGGAGGAGAAGATTTTGTCGTTTGTGGTGAAGCACTCTCGCGCTATTTCCCAACTGCTCACGACAAGGGCTGTGTTCATGCCAAATCTTAAGGTAAAGATAGGTCCATAGGTGTCGGCCATTTTGGCCAAGGTTATGTGAGTTGGCTCTGTTGCACTTAGTTTATGGAGGTGGCCGATGAGTGGCAAACGACCGGCGGCTTCAGGTGGAAGTGTCTTGTTGGTCCGAGAAGTTATAGGAAAGAGAGCATAGAGAAAGAGGAGAAGGGCGAAGATTGCAGGTAAGATGTGAGTAATTTCCATTTGTGGTGGGCGTGAGGTTTGCAGTTTGGAAGGGTTTATATCAGATTTATTCTTACTTGGGCAGGGGCTGAATGGACATTGTCTATCAATAGTAGTGCGGTCCTTTTGATTCTATTACATTGTCACATCGACATTAATGTTACCACTTTTTGTCATATATATTATTCGCAAATTATTGTTTTTATTTGATTTTATGTGAAATTTTTATTGTTGTTTATGGCCCAACAATCTTTTTTTTTCTATTGTCATTATAATAATATAATAATGAAACTTTACATTATGGATCATTATTGATAGTAATCTTTTTCTTTCTATTTTGTTTTTTACTATAATATTAGTAATTAATAATACATAAAATAAACGTTGGGTAGTAATATATAAAATAAAGAAATAAAGAAATTGATTGCCTTTTGAGATCTCAAGTTGCGGACCATTTAAAAATACGTATTTAATTTAAAACTTTTAAATATGTACACACATAAATAAATTTAGATTTAATACAACATTGTTCAAAAATACATTACAAAATGACCAATTGCAACGACTCACACACAAAACATGATATAGGTAGTTCTTAAAATCTCGAAATACAAAAATCAAGGGTTCGATAGAGAAACATGTCAAAGGGGATACAAGACACCGATCTAACCCAAAACTTCATAACCCCCAGCTCGTATGCGCCTCTACCTCAACACTCCATTATGTCTCATCTGAAAAAATTTTAAGTAGCAAAGATGAATATACAAAATATACACAATAAGCAACTTGGTGGTAGTTCATAGTTCGTTAGTAAGTTTTATTCAACTTAGTTCATTCGTTCGGTGTCTTATTCTCATTTGGGATTTTGTTCCCAAGTATAGGCTCTTCCTAACTACACCCCAAGGTTACATATTCTATTTTTCTTGGTTCTTGGTCCTATATGGACTTCCATCCCTCGAAATATTTTTAGGTCTCTTGGTTAGTCGTTTCTGCTAGTCTCTTTCATCATCATAACTCTAGGCCCTCAAAGCCGACCTCAACGCCTCTCTGTACTGCTCCGCACCACTGCCTTCGAAAACACTGCTGAATCGCTTTCCCACCACCATCCTAAGTTCCATTTGTAGTGGGAGTGAGGTTTGCAGTTTGGAAGGGTTTATATCAGATTTATTCACATTAGGGCAGAGGCTGAATCGAGATGGAGCATCAAAAGTAGTGTGGTCCTTCTCATCAAATTGCATTCATACATCAACAATAATCTTAACAATTATTGGTTTTTAATTGATTTTATGGGAAACTTTTATGGTTGTTAATAGCCCAACAATTTTTTTCTTTTTTTCTTTTCTTTTCTTTTCTTTTCTAATGTCATTGTAATTATGAAGTATTTGGTATTCTAAATGTTCTAGTTTCAAATTATAGGGTTTGACGAATAAGATTGGGCAGGGTCATTACCTTTGGAATTTTCTTTCAAGGAGCTCCCACAAACTTTAGACTTGTGTGTTCGAGTCATAGCAAGAAAGATTTTGTGAATGTAGAAAAACTTATACGTTGGAATACTTCAAGGAGAGCTATTACTCTTGTATTTATTGCTTTCTTTTAATTCTTAATAAAATCAAAGTGGTTTCCAATGCTTCCGCTATATGGATGAAGAGTTCATTCCCTTCAACGGTGTCAACTTCAGAAGTAGAATATGTTGCAGCAACGTGTCAAGCCATTTGGCTAAGAAGAGTGCTAGCTAATCTTCAACAAGAGCAAAAAGGACCAACAAAGATATTTTGTGATAACAAACCAACTATCTCTATGTGAAAAAATCGAACATTTCACAATAGAACAAAACATATTGAACTTCGACATCATTATATGTGTGATGCTGTTGTTTTTGAAGAAATGATCTTGAAGTACTTAATACCACATTGAACAACTAACAGATATACTCCCTAAAACTTTATTCAAAGAGAAGCTGTGCCGACATACTTACTAAGGTTTTATAAAAAAGAGAAGTTCTACTGCTTAGAACGAGGAAATTATCTTGCACTGTTTGTTTTTGTTTGGATAGCGATTTCTTTGATTTCTCAAATATGGGCAGGTAGGCGTGGAGTTAAGACAACTTCAAGTGGAGCTCTTCTAAGATTGGTCAATCCCATACTCTCTTCCATGTTGAGTAGTTCTTCTGATGGTCTCTCAATTTTAAACCCATGTAGTAAGTTTGCAAGTGTGAGATGCATTATTTGAAGAGCGAATGAGATTGCAGGGCACATCCTTCGACCATTTCCAAATGGTATGAATTGTGGACTTTGTCCTCTAACATCAAACTTCTTTTGGCTTGTTAGAAATCTTTCCGGACGAAATTCACTAGGTCCCTCCCAAACAAATGGGTCTTTTTGAAACTTTTGAACATTAACCATGAGACGTGTCCCTTTGGAGATGTAGTAGCCTGCAACTGTGCAATCCTCTACTGATTCATGAGGGCCTATTAACGGTACAGCAGGATACAACCGTAGAGTTTCCTTGACGATAGCTTGAAGATATGGTAGATTTTTGACATCAGACTCTTTCACTTGTCTTGATCTTCCAACTTTTTCATCTAATTCAAGTTGGACTTTCTTTAGTGCTTCTTCATTATTGAGGAGTAGAGAAAGAGCCCATGTCAGGGTAACCGTAGTTGTGTCAAATCCACCCAATATCATACTCTACACTAATATAATAATTTAGTTTGTTTGCAGAAAGTAAAAATTGATTCATGTAGGAGTGATTTTTATGAACTAAAATTTTAGAATATATATATATATGCTTACCAAACAAGTGGCTTTGATGACTGTGTCCACATCAAAACCACAGAACTCTTCGTCGTCGACCGTAGAAAGCATGACATCCATGAAGTCTTGCTCCTTTGTATCCACTCCGCGTTCACCCCAATTCTTCTTCTTCTCTCGATGCTCTTCCATCCATTTACTAAGCATCTGGTCAAGCACCTTTGCCGTCTTGTTCATGGCCTTCTTATACCCTCCTAAATCCAACCAACTTAGACACGGAAACGAATCTGAAGGAACAAATGCTCCAAACAGCTCAAAAAAATCCCTCAACGCCTCCCGATACTGCTCCCCACCACTGCCTTCGAAAACAGCGCTGAATCGCTTTCCCACCACCATCCTAAATATTGTATTCAAACTTACATCCCCAAACCACGTCTTCATCTCCACTGATACTTTCCCACCTGATCCCTTATTTAACTCATACAGTTTCTTCATCCAACTTCGGACCTCGGATATTCTAATGTGCTGGAGCTGCTGGAGGCGGTGATTCGTGAGGAGTTCAAGCGTCGCTATTTTGCGCACATGGCGCCAGTATGGACCGTACGGGCTAATCCCCATCACTGCGTAGTTGTAGCCGAGCAGCTCTGAGGCTAAACCTTTTGAGCGGGAGGCGAAGATTGTGTCGTTTGTGGTGAAGCATTCTCGCGCTATTTCGCAACTGCTCACGACAAGGGCTGTGTTCATGCCCAATCTTAAGGTAAAGATAGGTCCATAGGTGTCGGCCATTTTGGCCAAGGTTATGTGAGTTGGCTCTGTTGCACTTAGCTTATGGAGGTGGCCGATGAGTGGCAAACGACCGGCGGCTTCAGGTGGAAGTGTCTTGTTGGTCCGAGAAGTTATAGGAAAGAGAGCATAGAGAAAGAGGAGAAGGGCGAAGATTGCAGGTAAGATGTGAGTAATTTCCATTTGTGGTGGGCGTGGGTTTTTCAGTTTGGAAGGATTAGTATCACATTTATTCTTATCTGGGCAGCCTCAATGAACATGGACTATCAATAGTAGTGGGTCCGTTTGATCCCATTACATTGTTACATCAACAATAATGTCAACAATTATTGTTTTTTTATTTGATTTTATGGAAAAATTTTATGGTTGTTAATAGCCCAACAATCCTTTTTTTTTCTATTGTCATCTGGTTTGAAAACTTGACATTATGGATCATTATTGATAGTAATCTTTTCATTCTATTTTTTTTACTATGATATTAATAATTAATAATACATAAAATAAATGTTTGGCAATATATAAAATAAAGAAATTCGAAGAATTTCAAAGTTGTGAGCAGTTGCTTACCACATGGAATATTTGAAACTACGCATTCAATTTAAAACTTTTAAACATGCACATACGTAATTCTTAAAATCTGGAAATACAAAAATCAAGGATTTGTAAGAGAAAGTTACAAGACACCTATCTATCCCAAAACTCCATATCCCGTAACTGGTGCCTAATGAAAAAAGAAAGAAGAAAGGTACAGGATAGTTGTTGGCAACCACTTTTTGAAATGTATTTGAGTTTTTTTCTGCAATAATTCCGTAAGGATCGAACCTTCAGCAGCCATTTATGGATGTAGTAGATGTCTCCCTTGATGGGTTGTTTGTGTTTGTGGTTTCAAGTGGGAATTTTGATTATTCATCTCGAGATAAATGGTGATGTGCAAAGCAATAAGATGACCATTAAATGATTAACAAACGAGATTACATAATACGATTGCGAGATTGCGAGATTACTCATAAACATGGGCATGTAGGCGTGGAGTTATGACAACTTCAAGAGGAGCTTTTCTAAGACTGGTCAATCCCATACCCTCTTCCATGTCGATGAGTTCTTCTGATGACCTCTCAATTTTAAACCCATGCAGAAAGTTTGCAAGCGTGAGATGCACCATTTGAAGGGCAAACGAGATTCCAGGGCACATCCTTCTACCATTTCCAAATGGTATGAATTGTGGGCTTTGTCCTCTAACATCAAAGTCCTTTTGGCTTGTTAGAAATCTTTCCGGACGAAATTCACTGGGCCCCTCCCAAACACGTGGGTCTTTTTGGAGCTTTTGAACATTAACTATGAGGCGTGTCCCCTTGGAGATGTGGTAGCCAGCAGCCGTGCAATCTTCTGTAGATTCGTGAGGGACTAACAGTGGTGCAGCAGGATACAATCGAAGAGTTTCCTTAACAATAGCTCGGAGATATGGTAAATTTTTTACATCAGACTCTTCTACTTGTCTTGATCTTCCAACCTTTTCATCTAATTCAAGTTGGGCCTTCCTGAGCGTTTCTTCGTTGTTGAGGAGTAGAGAAAGAGCCCATGTCAAAGTAATTGTCGTAGTGTCAAATCCACCTAATACCATATTCTACACCAATTTGAACTAAAGGTTATTGATC
The DNA here is from genome assembly GCA_033971965.1 of Cucurbita ficifolia. Lineage (NCBI taxonomy): Eukaryota > Viridiplantae > Streptophyta > Magnoliopsida > Cucurbitales > Cucurbitaceae > Cucurbita > Cucurbita ficifolia. Next base: position 792,892 of record CM066970.1, read on the forward strand.
CATACCAAATTTGAGAAGAACATGAAAGGATAGAGCTTACCAAGCATGTAGCTTTAATGACTGTATCCGCATCGTAGCTGAAATGTTCTCCATCTTCTTCAACTCTAGAAATCATCACATCCATGAAGTCCTGTTCCGCCGTCTCCCCTTCGCCCTCGTTTCTTCTCTCCCGATGTTGTTGGAGGAATTTATGAAACGCCTCATCTATTATTTTGGATGTCTTCTTCATTGTCTTCTCATGTCCTCCCAAGTCCAACCAACTCAGAAATGGAAACGAATCCGAAGGAACGAATATATTAAACAATCCAAAGAAATCTATCAACGCTTTCTGGAAATTTTCACTACCATGTTCGATGGCGGAGAATCGCTTTCCAATTACCATCTTGAATATGGTATTCAGGGTTATGTCTGCGAACCACTTCTTCATTTCCACCGCCACTTTCTCAGCTCTTTCATTGGTTTTAATACTCATTTTGTGTAGCTCATTCATCCAGCGCTGAACCTCAAATGCTCTGATGTGTTGGAGCTGCTCAAGACGGTGGTTAGTGAGGAGCTCAAGCGTGGCTGTTTTGCGCACTTGGCGCCAGTGTGGAGTGTATGGGCTGAACCCCATCATCGCATAATCATAGGCAAGAAGCTTTGAGGCCACAAGCTTTGGACGAGAGGCGAAGATTCTGTCGTTTGTAGTAAAAAACTCCTTTGCTATTTCCCAACTGCTCACAATCAAGGCCTTTTTCATACCGAACCTAAACGTAAATATGGGTCCATACGCATCTGCCATTTTGGCCAACGTTATGTGAGTTGGGTCTCCTGCATCTAGCAGATGGAGGTGGCCAATCACCGGCCAAGCGCCACCGGCCTCCGGTGGGATCCTCTTCCGATGAGCGCCAGATCTCCTGGGCCAAGTGAAGAGAAGATAGAAAAAGAAAAGAAAGGGGAAGATTATTCCGGCGACGGCGTAAAGCTGTTCCATTTGTGGTGCTCAGGATTTGGAGAGTTGAGGAGTATAAGAGGGCATGCCTCTCCGGACTCCAAAAACAAATTAAATGGAGGAATCTTGTAGTATTGTCGTGATATTATTGATTGTGGATATCCATATATGATCGAAAGGCGGTGAATTATTGTTCGAATGCAGAACTATCACGGTGGAGAAGCTTCGGGACAAAATTTGAAAATCCACGGCTGAGAATTCATTTTAAGATTTCAAACATACAAATTGATTTGATAATATTTTAAGGTTTCAAACATTCAAACATCCTACCCATCGGGTAGTACTACCATTCAATACTATTTTTTTTTTCTTTTTATTCTGTTTTAAAATATCAACCGCATAAAAAGTTATTTAAAAAAAAAAAAATTGTGTTACGATAGAGAAGTTAAATGACACACTTATATATATTAATCAAAGTTCTCATTTTCGGACAATACTCTTTATCTGCTTTAGCACATTACGTATTGTCGTTAGTGTCACGACCCGATTTTCGAGGCTTCGAAAAACCGAATCGTGACTAAAAGGACGAAATCGAAAACAAATAAAAATTCAAAAGAAAATAAAATAGAAGGTAAAAAATCCGACAAAATTTAAAAAACAAGAAAAGGAAATCAAGGACACCAAAATTCAAAGTCAAATGTTACAAATATAAAATGAAATACAAAAGACTCCAGGTATGAAAACGGACAAAGGATTCTAAAAGACCGACAAGGGACTGACGCTCCGGAACGACACCCCTTTGTGACAGTGCAGCTCTCGAACACCTCCCCGTATCGACTGGTACCTGAAAAAAAAGGGGAGAAAGGGGTGAGTATAAAAATATACTCAGTAAGCAACCTACTTGTAGGCTCTTTACACATCCTTATCTTGGTAGGTATCCACGGTCTCTCTCGGGATTCTAAGGAGAGCGATCTAAGCTGCAACTCTCTACTCTGTATCCTAAGAGATCTGCCCAACTCAAGCAGTGGAATGTTCAGTGTCCTGAGGTGAGGCGCGACCTCATAAGTAATCTGAGGGGATCGTATGACTAGATCTGAATACATGACTATCTCTGAACATCATCCATGGAGGTTAGCTGACAACCCTCACACGGGACCATACATCCACTAAATTTGGGGAGCGACCCCCTGTGTGCCGGTCAGCTACTTAGTCATCCTAGTGGTTCCACGTCCCCCGCTCAGGGACGGGTTTCTACGGCCCAGGTGTCCTGTTCAGAAGACCCCTTAGCTATCACCACTAGGTCTGGGCACCTGTCACACTTCCCTTTCCGGATCTGCCAGGCTCAACGATCTCCGTACCGGAGCTCTGTCTCGACGGTACGGTATCGAAGGAGAGAGGGAAGTAGAGGTTCTGATGACACTGTCCACACTGCTCAACTCTGGCGGCTACCAACAGTTACCATGGTGTCCTACCATGCTTCCTAGGGTGGAACTTGGTGGCTTAGACTTGGATTCCTACATCTCTAGGATTCTCGTGCAAGGTCTCACAAACCTATCGGGTTTGGAATTCTGGGTTCTGAATCCGCTGGTACTCGTTATGCGGGTCTAAATGCACGGTATTCTAAGGGTCTCCGGATCTAGGGACTCGTCTAGCCTACTCAGTCACAAGCACCCTATTCTAAGCTCATAATTTCTTCCTATTCAACAAGAAAGATAACACAAGCAATCATATCATGCATAGGAGATAACATGAAACAGTTCATGCAATATCACAAACATGCTCAACGGGAAGATAACGTCCATCTTTACCCGGAGCGCAGATTTCACAAGTTTTCTCATCCTCCTCATGCATACATACATAATCAGATCTCAATCTTCACAGATTACATAATCACTCGTATCTAAAAGCCATAGATTTCCTTATTTATTTCATCTCCATGCTTTCCATACTAATATGCTAGATTCGGCTAGCTAAGCTTACGGGTACGATAGCATGCATGCTTATTCCAAACGGTTCCTACAAGTACTGCTCGTGTGAATCCAAATGGCTACTTACTTGGTTGACGCGTGCCTTCCCAAGCTTGAATTATCTGCCGAAAAAGGTTCCAAAAATTCTGGAATTTTCTTGATAGGTCGAACGGAAGGAAAAATAGTGACTCACGCGCTACACGCGCATCCCACGCGCCTTGGAGGGATTCTCCGCGCAGCTGCTACGCGCGCGTGCCCACGCGTGGCTTCCCGCGCAGTTGCGGGCCAGCGCCCGGTTCGGTTCGGGCGCACGGTTCGAACCCAGGCCGACCCGGTTGCGCGCGCCTGATGCGCTTCTCCAGTCCGCGGTCGCCACGTGTCGCCTGTCGGCCATGCAGCGCTCCTCCGTACGCCGGCCGACGCGTGGCGGCGTTTTTCTCTCTCCTGCGTTTTTCCAAATTTTCCAGAATGTGAGCTTTTCGCATTTTCGATCCATTTTCTTTCGATTTTTATATTTTTCAATCCGTAATTCGAATCAACAAATTTTCTTCACATAAATTGTAGATCTCATATTCTTATTCTACAATATATTTTTCTTTTATTTTTTCCTTGAGCACAGGATGAGTTAAGGCCGTCCAAAGATACGGAAAACTCACCTTTTCTGTTTTCGATCGATTTACTCGAAGTCTGACTAAACTCCGATTTTCGTCAGATTTTCGTCCAGGAACTTCAAGAAACCTGTGTGAATCTTATTTTAGTTACATACCTCCAAAAACTCCAGATCTAACGCTCAAGAAACTCCTCAAATCTAGATAAAATCGAAACAAGAAGTTCGAAACCTTACTTTGTCCGTTCTCGAATTTTCTTGCCGGAATGAGTGAATCCACCACCCAACTCCTTTTTCAGCACCGAGAGAAGTATTGCTTCGAAGTTTCTTGCCTTGGATTCGATCTCCAATGGCGGTTTGTCTTCTCTACTCTTCCTCTCTCCCAAACCCTAACTTCTCCTCCTTTCTCCTTTCTCTCTCTCTTTTTTTTTTCTTTTCTTTTCTTTCTCTTTCTTCTTAGAGCTCAAACAGAAATGACCCTTTTGCCCCTATGTTGTTATTTTTATTTTTTTATTTATATATTAGGGGGAGGTTTTCACATCTTTACAAGAAATGTAGGTTTTCACATCTTTACAAGAAATGTTTTATTCTTCTTTACAATCGATATGAGATCTCACAATCTATTCCTTGGGGGCCAACGTCCTCACTAGCACACCACTTCATGTCTGGCTCTGATATTATTTGTAACGGTCTAAGTCTACCGCTAGCAGATATTTTCTGTTTTAGCCTGTTATGTATTGCTTCAACCTCACGATTTTAAAACGTGTTTATTAGAGAGAGGTTTCCAGATCTTTATAAGAAATGTTTTGTTCTCTTCTCCAACCAATGTGGGATCTCACAAAAGTCCAAAAAAACTTTGATGGAAAACTCAATATGGACTTGAGTTGTTACAAATGGTATGAGAGTTGAAAGAAAACAATGTGGTGAGGAGACACATCTTTCGACAAGTTCTAATTCATACATCTTTTGAGTGTTCACCATTAGATGTGTCTTTGCAAAGATGGGATAGCCAGAAAATGTCTCTTTGGAGATATATTGGATTTTTAACATTAGACTATTTCAATTGTTTGGAAACTTCTCTCTGGCAGATACGAGGGAAAGTCCGAAAAGGAAAGTCAAAAACGAACAATATCTCCTAGCGGTGTGTTGGGCTGTTACAAGTGACCTCTCGATTTCAAACTCATGTAGCAAGTTTAGGAAAATCCTAAAAAGGACAATATCTACTAGTGGTGGATTTGTGCTGTTACACGTGGCCTCTTGATTTCAATCCCATGTAGCAAGTTTGCAAGCGGGAAATGCATTATTTGAAGGTCACATCTTTGGACCATTTCAAAATTGTGTATATTGTAGACTTTGTCTTCTAGCATCAAATTTCTTTTGGTTTGTTAGAAGTTTTTTTCGAACAAGTTCACACGGTCCCTCCCAAACAAGTGGGTCTTTTTGGAGCTTTTGAACATTTTTGAATTTAAATGTGTGGTAGCCAAAATCTGTGCAATCTTCTACCGATTCACGAGGGACTAACAATGGTATAGATTTATGAGGCAAGGTTGACTTTGACTTCATTTGTTTTTACCGTGTGTAGAAAGTTTATGAGTTCCTATCCAAAGAAGAACAAGATCGGGCAGTTGCAAGTTTGCGTATTGATAACAATTTTCCTATGATCACTCATACTTTCTATAACGTGACGGTTTGCGTATAGATGCGATATATTAACACAAGGAAGAAAAAAGATTTATATTATAATTATACTAAATTTATCTCACTTATTTTTTTCATACATGGCACATCAATAATCACATTATATAATACTTCAAAGTTATTTAAACTTATTCGTAAACTTGGATTGGTAGACGTGGACTTAAAACTACTTCAAGTGGAGTTTTTTTTAGGACGGTTATTCCAAAACCCTCATCCATATTCAGTAATTCTTGAGATGGCCTACCAATTTCAAATCCATGAAGTAGGCTTGCAAGAGTAAGATGCATGAGTTGAAGGGCAAATGAGATTCCAGGACACATCCTTCGACCACTTCCAAATGGCATTAGTTGCTGATTTTTTCCTCTCATGTCAAACTTTGTGTCGCTCGTTAAGAATCTTTCTGGACGAAATTCACAAGGATCCTCCCATACAAGTGGGTCTTTTTGCAATTTTTGAAGATTCACTATAAGTCGTGTCTTTGCAGGAATATGATAACCTGAAACTGTACAATCTTCTGCAGATTCATGAGGGACTGATAACGGCGCTGCAGGATACAGACGCAATGTCTCATTCACAATGGCTTGAAGATATATTAAATCTTTAACATCAGACTCTTTCACTTGTCTTGATCTTCCAACTTTTTCATCTAATTCAAGTTGTGCCTTTCTAAGTGCTTCTTCGTTGTTGAGGAGTAAAGAAAGAGCCCATGTCATAGCAACCATTGTAGTGTCAGATCCACCCAATATCATCATCTACACTATCATAATTTAATTTGTTATTTGGTAAGAGTTGGTTGATGTAAAGGAGAAGAGAATAAAATTGGAATACATATGCTTACCAAACAAGTAGCTTTGGTGACTGTATCCGCATCAAAACCACATAACCCTCCGTCGTCGACCGTAGAAAGCATGACATCCATGAAGTCGTGCTCCTTTATATCCACTCCGCGTTCACCCCAATTCTTCTTCTTCTCTCGATGCTCTTCGATCCATTTACTAATCATCTGGTCAACCACCTTGGCGGTCTTGTTCATGGCCTTCTTATACCCTCCCAAATCCAACCAACTTAGACACGAAAACGAATCTGAAGGAACAAATGCCCCAAACAGTTCAGAAAGATCCCTGAACGCCTCTCTGTACTGCTCCCCACCACTGCCTTCGAAAACAGTGCTGAATCGCTTTCCAACCACCATCCTAAATATTGTATTGAGAGTAGTATCCCCAAACCACGTCCTCATCTCAACCCTCACTTTCCCACTTGACCCTTTATTTCTGCTGTCCGCACATAACTCATACAATTTCTTGATCGAACTTTGAACCTCACATATCCTAATGTGCTGGAGCTGCTGGAGGCGGTGATTCGTGAGGAGTTCGAGCGTGGCTATTTTGCGCACATGGCGCCAGTATGGACCGTAGGGGCTAATCGACATCATTGTGTAGTTGTAGCCGAGCAGCTCCGAGGCTAAACCCTTTGGGCGGGATGCGAAGATTGTGTCGTTTGTGGTGAAGCATTCTCGCGCTATTTCCCAACTGCTCACGATAAGGGCTGTGTTCATGCCCAATCTTAAGGTAAAGATAGGTCCGTAGGCGTCGGCCATTTTGGCTAAGGTTATGTGAGTTGGCTCCGTTGCACTGAGTTTATGGAGGTGGCCGATCACTGGCAAAGCACCAGCGGCTTCAGGTGGAAGTCTGTTGTTCGTAGAATGAGCGCCGGGCCTCCGATATGCAATACGAAAGAGAGCATAGAGAAAAAGGAGAAGGGCGAAGGTTGCAGCTAAGCTGTGAGTAAGTTCCATTTGGTGAGTTTCACAGTTTAGAAGGTAGCAATGGTGAAGATTTATATCAGATTTATATCAGATTTATATCAGATTTATATCAGATTTATTGGGTTAAGTGAATGTGTGGAAAATGGGTATTCCTCTTCTTACATTTTGAGACGAAACTATGTGTTCATTCATTAATTTTAAATTCTTTTTCTCTTGAAGTGATGGGAAACATGGTAATAATTGAAGAACTTTGTTGAACAAAAACTTACGCCTCTCGCATTGTACATATTTATCGGCTTTCAATCCTAAAATAAAAATAAAAAATAAGTTTGATTACATTAATATGAACACAAAACTTTGATAAAGTTAATTTCTTTTTTTAAAAAAATATGTTTTTAACTTACAACTTTGGATATTTCAAAATTTGTGGCTTTGGTCGGAACCAAAAATGTGTGGAGTCCAAACCAAAAATTAAGATAAGGTCAACAGAATTTTTTATTCCAACCTTATCTCCACTAATTTGGACTCTTCCAAACATAGTTAGGCCTTTAATTATAGAAAACTTTATTCTCATTTTTAAGATGATGTCCATTCAATTAGTGAAATTCTTAGAGATTGAAAACTATGTTGTAGTATTGGTAAAATATTATATTATATTTTTTTTTTTTTAAATATTATTAGATTTAATAGATTGAAACAGGTGATACAGTCCTTCTTCAAGATAAACAGTCAAATCTTGCCGATACAAGAACCCGCTACATCATTCTTAAACTTGAGCCGGAAGATGAGGAGTTATTACAGCCTGAAATAGATTCTTTCTAATGCTTGTCATTCTGCACTCTCCTCTAGAGGAGCTCTTTACATGACCGCAGATTTGCAAGTGTTAAATGCATAATTTGGAGGGCGAACGAGATTCCAGGACACATTCTTCTACTGCTCCAAATGGTATTAACAGGAGACTTTGTCCTCTAACATCAAAATCTTTATTATCAGTCAAAATCTCTCTAGTCTAAATTCACATGGATCTTTCTATATTTGTGGGTCTCTTTGAATCTTTTGAACATTCACTATAAGACGTGTTCCTGTTGAGATATGGTAACCAGCAACCGTACAATCCTCTATAGATTCATGAGGGATTAAGATCGGTGTTGCTAGATATAAATGCAATGTTTCCTTCACAATAGCTTGAAGATACAATAAATTCTTTACGTTAGACTCCCTCACTTGCCTTTGTCTCTCAACCTGTTCGTCTAATTCAAGTTGAGCTCTCTCAATGACTTCGTGATGGTTAAGAAGTAAAGAAAGAGGTCATACCATCGTTATTGTTGTAGTGTCGGATCCGGTCAACATAAGAGCCTACACGAGCACCGACTAGTTTAGAGAAGTAAAAAACATAGAAGTGGGTGTGAAATATATCTTCCCTTCACCAACGTTCTTCTTTGTGGATGCTCTTCAAGCCATTTAAATATCAAACACCTCGTCAGGCACTTTGGCCGTCTTCTTCATGGCCTTCTTCTCATGTCCTCCCATGTCCAACCATTTTAGAAATGGAAACGAATTTGATGAAACAAATACCCCAAACCATTAAAATAATTTCCAGTGGATCTTTTCTATGATTAGTTAATTCTATACTCTCTTCGATGTTGAGTAATGGTATGAAGTCCCACCTCGATTGGAGAGGAAAACGAAGAATTCTTTATAAATATGTGGAAACTTCTCTCAGATATGTTTTAAAACTTTGAGGAGAAGTTCGAAAAGGAAAGCTCAAAGAGAACAATATCTGGTAGCGGTGGGTTTAGGCTATTACAAGTGACCTCTCGATTTCAAACTCATGTAGCAAATTTAGGGAAAGCCCAAAGAGAATAATATCTGCAAGTGGTGGGTTTGTGCGGTTACAAGTGGCCTCTTGAGTTCAAACCCATGTAGCAAGTTTGACCTCTCAATTTCAAACTCATGTAAGAGTAGGAAGTTTAGATAAAACTCAAAAAGAACAATATCTGCTAGAGGTGGGTTTGAATTGTTACAAATGGCCTCTCGATTTCAAATTCAGGTAGCAAGTTTGCAAGTGTGAGATGCACTATTTGAAGGGCAAATGAGATTGCAGGGCAGATCTTTCGACCATTTCAAAATTATTATCAATTGTAGACTTTGTCCTCTAGTTTCAAATTTCTTTTGGCGGGTAGAAGTTTTTCTCAAAGAAATTCATAAGGTCCCTCCAAATAAGTGTCTTTTTCAAGCTTTTGAACATTAATTATGAGGCATGTCCCTTTAAATGTGTGGTAGCCAATAACGGTGCAATCTTCTAGAGATTCATGAGGGCCTAACAATGGTATAGATTCACGAGGCTTGAGGCAAAGTTGACTTTGACTTCAATTGTTTCTTTACTGTGTGCAGAAAGTTTATGAGCTCCTATCCAAAGAAGAACAAACTCGGGTACTTGCAAGTTTGCGTATTGATAACAATGGTCCTGTGGTTACTCATACTTTCTATGAACATTTCTATGGACATTACAGATGCGAAATATTAGCACAAGGAAGGAAAAAAATTATATTAAGATTATACTAAATTGGTACCTTATTAAACTTAATAAGTTTTTTTGTCGTACTTGTCACGTCAATAATCACATTATACAATACTTTTATAAATAATTTTATTTATTTTTTCCGACTTCATTTCAAAATTATTCATAAACTTGGATTGGTAGACGTGGACTTAAAACTACTTCAAGTGGAGTTTTTTTAAGAACGGTTATTCCAAAACCCTCATCCATATTCAGTAATTCTTCGGATGGCCTACCAATTTCAAATCCATGAAGTAGGCTGGCAAGAGTAAGATGCATGAGCTGAAGGGCAAATGAGATTCCAGGACACATCCTTCGACCACTTCCAAATGGCATTAGTTGCTGGTTTTTTCCTCTCATGTCAAATTTTGTGTCGCTTGTTAAGAATCTTTCTGGACGAAATTCACAAGGATCCTCCCATACAAGTGGGTCTTTTTGCAGTTTTTGAAGATTCACTATAAGTCGTGTTCTTGCAGGAATATGATAACCTGAAACTGTACAATCTTCTACAGACTCATGAGGGACTGATAATGGCGCTGCAGGATACAAACGCAATGTCTCGTTCACAATGGCTTGGAGATATATTAGATTTTTAACATCGGACTCTTTCACTTGTCTTGATCTTCCAACTTTTTCATCTAATTCAAGTTGCGCCTTTTTTAATGCTTCTTCGTTGTTGAGGAGTAGAGAAAGAGCCCATGTCAAAGTAATCATTGTAGTGTCAGATCCACCCATTATCATCGTCTACACGATATCATAATTTAATTTGTTATTCCGTAAGAGTTGGTTCATGGGAAGGAGAAGGGAATAAAATTGAAAGACATATGCTTACCAAACAAGTAGCTTTGGTGACCGTATCGGCATCAAAACCACATAACCCTCCGTCGTCTTCGACAGCAGAAAGCATGACATCCATGAAGTCTTGCTCCTTTGTATCCACTCCACCTTCACCCCAATTCTTCTTTTTCTCTCGATGCTCTTGGATCCATTTAGTATGCATCTGGTCAAGCAGCTTCGCGGTCTTATTCATGGCCTTCTTATACCCTCCCAAATCCAACCAACTCAGACACGGAAATGAATCTGAAGGAACAAATGCCCCAAGAAGTTCAATAAGATCCCTCAACGCTTGTCGGTACTGCTCCCCACCACTGCCTTCAAAATCAGTGCTGAATCGCTTTCCCACCACCATCCTAAATATTGTATTAAGAGTAGTATCCCCAAACCACGCCCTCATCTCAACCCTCACTTCCCACCTGATCCCTTATTTAACTCATACAGTTTCTTTATCGAACTTCGAACCTCGGATATTCTAATGTGCTGAAGCTGCTGGAGGCGGTGATTCGTGAGGAGTTCAAGCGTGGCTATTTTACGCACATGGCGCCAGTATGGACCGTAGGGGCTAATGGACAGCACTGTGTAGTTGTAGCCGAGCAGCTCTGAGGCTAAACCCTTTGGGCGGGAGGCGAAGATTGTGTCGTTTGTGGTGAAGCACTCTCGCGCTATTTCCCAACTGCTCACGACAAGGGCTGTGTTCATTCCCAATCTTAAGGTAAAGATAGGTCCGTAGGCGTCGGCCATTTTGGCCAAGGTTATGTGAGGTGGCTCTGTTGCACTTAGTTTATGGAGGTGGCCGATCACTGGCAAACGACCGGCGGCTTCCGGTGGAAGTGTCTTGTTGGTGCGATGAGCGGCGGATCTCCGAGAAGTTATAGGAAAGAGAGCACAAAGAAAGAGGAGAAGAGCGAAGATTGCAGGTAAGATGTGAGTGATTTCCATTTCGTGAGTTTTAGAGTTTAGGAAGGTAGCAATGGGGAGGATTTATATAAGATTTATATCAGATTTATTGGGTTAAGTGAATGTGTGGAAGATGGTCATTCCTCTTCTTACATTTTGAGATGAAACTATGTGTTTATCATTAATTTTAAATTCTTTTTCTCTTGAAGTGATGAGAAACATGGTAATAATTGAAGAACTATGTGTTTTGCTGGCTTACAATCCTAAAATAAAAAGAAAAAAAATAAGTTTGATTACATTACTATGAACACAAAACTTTGAAAACTATTGTTTTTTTTTAGAAGACTTTTGAGTAAAGTAGTTAGAAGATGTATTTATAAAGTTCTTTTTTTTATAAAAAAAAAAAAAAAATTGTTTTTAACCTCCAACTTTGGATATTTCAAAATTTGTGGCTTTGGTCGGCACCCAAAAATGTGTGGTCCAAACCAAAAATTAAGATAAGGTCAACAGATTTTCTTTATTCCTAACCTTATCTCCAACCGCCTCTTCTAATTTGGGCCTTTTAAGAAAATTTTACTCTTGTCGGTCGGTAAGATGTCCATTCATTAAGTGAAATTTATCTGGTCGAAAAATAAAATAAAAAATAAAATAATTCTCCGGACAAAAATATAGATGAATATTCCTTCCTCAAGATGAACAGTCAAATCTTGCCAATACAAGATCGTGCCAAGTCACTCATAAACTTGAGCTGGAAGACGAGGAGTTATTATCGCCTGAAGTAGATTCTTTCTAATGTTTGTCATTCCAGCACTCTCCTCCATGTCGAGGAGGTCGTTAGATGGTCTTCTTATTTCGAACTCATGAAGCAAATTTGCAAGTGTTAAATGCATAACTTGGAGGGCAAACGAGATTTCAGGACACATTCTTCTACCGCTTTCAAATGGTATTAACTGGGGACTCTGTCCTCTAACATCAAAATCTTTATTATCAGTCAGAAATCTCTCTGGTCGAAATTCACTCGGATCTTCCCATATTTGTGGGTCTCTTTGAAGCTTTTGAACATTCACTATAAGACGTGTTCCTGCTGGGATATGGTAACCAGCAACCGTACAATCCTCTATAGATTCATGAGGAATTAGGATCGGTGCTGCTGGATATAAACGCAATGTTTCCTTCATAATAGCTTGAAGATACAATAAATTCTTTACGTCAGACTCTCTCACTAATCTTTCTCTTCTAACCTGTTCGTCTAATTCAAGTTGAACTCTCTCAATGACTTCTTGATGGTTAAGAAGTAAAGAAAGAGCCCATACCATCGTTATTGTTGTAGTGTCGGATCCCGCCAATATAAGAGCCTACACGAGCACCTAGTTTAGAGAAGTAAAAAACATAGAAGTATGTATGGAATATAAGCTAATTATGCATACCAAACATGTAGCCTTGGTGACAGTACGAGCATCATAGTTAGAGAGTTGTCCATCATCTTTAACATTAGAAAGCATCACATCCATGCTATGTGTGCTGGTTCATTTCCGGCTAAACGATGGAGGTGGCCGATCAGCGGCAAGGCTCCGCCGGCTTCTGGTGGCAGTCGCTTCCGATGAGCACCGAATGTTCCTCCATATATCTTGGAGAGAGCATAAAGAAAGATGATGACGGCGAAGATTCCAGCAAAGACGTCCGATGAGGAGAAGCAAGATAATTCCATTTTGCCTATGAAGATGTTGACAATTTGGAATTGGGCTGTAATGGGTAAATATTAAATATAGGATTGGTTTGAAGATGAGGAAGCCAAATGAGACACGAAATCCGACAGATAAGAAGTCAATTTTGTTGAATGTCTTACATATATTGTGTATTAGATTGTCGTGAGATGAGCAGTGATGGCAACCCACTCCAGTGGCGGCTGTCTTACACAAATTATTGTTATTATTATTATTATTATTTTAATTTAAGGATATTAAACTTTTAAAAATTTAAGATATTATCTAGTTTCTCATAAAATTATTCATAAATTTCAATTGGGAGACGTGGATTTAAAACAATTTCAAGAGGGTTTTTTCTGATACACGTGGCTCCGACACCCATCTCCATATCTATCAAATCCGTTGATGGCCTTCCAACTTCAAACGTATGGAGTAGATTCGCAAGTGTGAGACTAACAATTTGGAGGGCAAAAGAGATTCCGGGACACACCATTCGACCACTTCCGAACGGTATTAATTGGGGACATTGACCTTTAATATCCAAGTCGTTGGTTAAAAATCTTTCCGGTCGAAATTCATTAGGATCTTCCCAAACAAGTGGATCTCTATGAAGCTTTTGAAGATTCACTAGCAAGCGTGTCTCTCCAGGGATATGATAACCACCAACTATGCAACTTTCTATAGATTCATGAGGGATTGCGATTGGTACTCCAGGGTACAATCGTAATGTTTCCTTCACTATAGCTTGGAGATATAATAACTTTTTCACATCGGACTCTTCCACGATTCTTCTCCTCCCAATGTGTTCATCTAATTCGTGTTGGAGTTTCTCGAGTGCTTCTGGATTGTTGAGAAGTAACGAAAGAGCCCATTGCATAGCTATCGCAGTAGTATCGAATCCACCCAATATCATAGCCTAGAAGCAAGTTCATCCAATTATGAGACTAAAATAATCAACATGGTTATGAAAATGATTGGATATGTGGCATACCAAACACGCAGCTTTGGTGATTCTTTCATCATCGTAGCTTGAAAGTTCTCTATCATCTTTAACAAGAGAAAGCATGAGGTCCATGAAGTCATACTCTTTGGCGCCCACCTCAATGGAATTTCCCTTTTGTCGGTGCTGTTCGACCCATTCATTAAGCTTCTCATCCAAGACCTCCGCCGTCGTCTTCATGGCCTTTTCATATCCTCCCAAGTCAAACCACCGTAGAAATGGAAACGAATCGGAGGGAACAAAAACCCCAAATAAATCAAATAAATCTCTCATTGCCTTTCTATACTTCTCCCCATTGCTACCTTCAAAAGCCCTCGAGAATCTCTCCCCAATCACCATTCTAAAGATGGTATTCAAAGCCAAATCTCCAAACCATGTCTTCATATCCACCAACACTTTCCCGCCTATTCCCTTCTCTCTTCGGCTAACCCATACCTCATATAGCTCCTTAATCGAACTCTCAACTTCGGATACTCTAATGTGCTTGAGCTGCTCGAGACGGTGGTTCGAGAGGAGTTCATGCGTGGCTATTTTCCGCATATGGGTCCGGAGTGGACCGTTTAGAGTTGTCCCAATCACGGCGTAGTCGTAGCCGAGCAGCTTCCCGGCAGCGACTTTGGGGCGAGAGGCAAAGATTTTATCGTTTGTTGTAAAGCACTCTCTCGCTATTTTCCAATCGCTTACGACCAAGGCCCTCTTCATGCCCAACCTTAACGTAAAGATTGGTCCGTAGGTGTCTGCCATTTTCGCCAACGTTATTTGAAATGGCTCTGTTGCACTTAACAGATGGAGGTGACCGATCACTGGCCAACCACCGCCGGCTTCAGGTGGCTGTCTCTTCCGCTGAGCCTTAAATTTTTGGGAAATACTAAAGACGGCATACAAAAAGAAGATTCCGGCGAAGATTAATCCGGCAATGGCGTTGATTGAAGAAATGTGAGGTAGTTCCATTTTTGTCTCGGTAATGTTTGCAGATGCAGTATGAAATTACTATAATAAGTATGAATAGTAATATTAAATTATTAATTAGTCAGTATTAAATTAATTAATAGCACTTAATTAAATTTGCTAATAATTTCAAGTTTATAATGGATGGAAATAATTTTATGATTTGATTATTGAATGTAATAATACAAGAGAAATAAATTTTTTTTATTATTGATAAGCATTAGAAGGATATGGACCAAAATTGACTAACTTTCT
The DNA here is from genome assembly GCA_033971965.1 of Cucurbita ficifolia. Classification (NCBI taxonomy): domain Eukaryota; kingdom Viridiplantae; phylum Streptophyta; class Magnoliopsida; order Cucurbitales; family Cucurbitaceae; genus Cucurbita; species Cucurbita ficifolia. Next base: position 808,063 of record CM066970.1, read on the forward strand.
AGGTTAGGTTCATGGACTAGTTCAGAATTTAATTTGAAATGCCACAAAATGAGAGACATGGTGTTAGCTCTCCACTACCCTTGAGTCTTATGATCTAAACGAGTTATCATGTGAGACATACATATGTCACAATATGGGCAAGTGTGACAAGACGAATATCTCTGAAATGGGTCTTTCAAGGGTAGTGTCGAACGGCACAGGTGTGCTAATATCGCGTCCCAATCCATGTGTCGGAAGTTGGATTATGCACTCGCGATCTAAAACGAATTCCGTAAATGATTTAGTATGGATACAGGAGGGTCCAATGCTTAGATGAGAATCTAAATAGATGGATGCTCGAGATGTTCTTATGAGATGAGCGGTACATGAGTCAGTCCAGATAGATATGTCCGAGCAAGCTAAGATGACCAAGTTATCTAGAGCAAACCAAGCTACGATTAAACATGCATACACGAACGACGTATGTGGTCGAACAATCTTAAATTTCGCATAAATTGTGTTCGGTTGATGAAAGCGAACCTCTCCTCAGATCTAATAAACCACAAAATCGGACCAAAAAAAAAATTAAATGAAGATTAAATTTCTGATATGATTTGTGATGATGACGACGTAGTTAAAAATTACGCCACGTTAAGAAAGGATTTGATTTTGGTCAGATTGGTACTTGTTTGGTTCCATTCCAACATCATATCTGCATTGGATACTCTTAAATGCTAGAGGCAACAATTATTTCTTTAAAGTGGAAAATATGACAAGCAAATTATTTCCAGCTTTAAATAAACTCTTCAACTACTCTACGCTCAATAATTATTTCCAACTTTAACATAATTTAATTCGTTAGATATTACTTTAATTGATTAGATATTATTTAACCGTTTTTATCTTTTTCTAAAACAAGATAATATCTGTTAGCTGTGTGATCCGGTGGTTATAAATGATATTAGAGTCAGACACTATACGATGTACGTGCGAGGAGGCTGAATACGAGGCAGTGTGCTAGCAAGGACGTTATCCCCAAAGAGAGTGGATGAGGTCCTCGAGAAGAGAACAAGTCCTAGCAAGCACCACCTGACTGGGGCGGTAGCCTTTTGCGATGAGCGCCAAATATAGTGAAGAGAGTATAAAGAAGAACGAAGATTCCAGGTAGAGAAGCGTTGGGAAGTCCATTACTGTTTTGGTAATTGTTGGTCGCTGTGAAATGATTTGATTAATAATATTACAAGGACTTTTGATAAAAACAAAGCTGGCGATTATTGTAGTTCAACACGAACACATACATCACAGACATAAAACAAATAACTTCGCCATAAACACCCAAAATACACGCCTAGAAGCGACTACATTATTGGGCCGTGAAGATGCGAAGGTAAGCGCGGGGTGACCAGAACATTAAGAGGAACCACTTTCTCATTCGCCATGCCGAAATTCTCCGCCATATCAATCGGTTGGGGCGTCAAGGTTTTGACATTAAAGGAATGTAAAAAGCCAGCCAAAGCAAAATGCACCATTTGAAGCCCAAACGCAATTGCGGGGCACCCTCTTCGCCCACTCCCAAACGGAATCAACTCGAAATTATTCCCTTTCAAATCCACATCCTTATGGGTCGTCAAAAACCTCTCCGGCTTGAACTCAAATGGGTCTGGCCAGACTCGTGGGTCGGTTTGGATCTTCCAAATGTTTGGGATCAATTGGGTGCCTTTGGGAACAAAATAGCCTGCCACAAAGCAGTCCTTGTAGAACTCACGAGGACCCAACAGAGGCCCTGCTGGGTACAGTCGCATTGTCTCTTTGACTACGGCTTGTAAATAAACCAACTTGGTTATGTCGCTCTCGTTCACTCGCCTGTCTCTTCCCACCACTTGGTCAAGCTCTTCATAAGCCTTCTCCAGGGCTCGCGGGTTGTTCAGCAGTAATGACAGTGCCCATGTTAGAGTGACAGTGCTGCTTTCAGTTCCACCTGCAATCATGTTCTGCACGTACATACTTTCAGTGATTGTCTGTCACGAACCACAAATCTCTATAACCACAAATCTCCATGATAATATGATATTGTCTACTTTAAGTATAAATACTTTAAGTTTTCTAAAAAAGCTTTGTAGTTATGAACCCATAATCAATTAGTCAAATGGAAGACTCTCTCCCAACCATTTTCAGAAAAAAAAAAAAAAGCTTCAAATAATATAATTAGTTTAAGGAGAGAGTACCAGTGTTGTCGCTTTGATAATTGTATCGTGGTCGTAGTGACTCGGAAGCTCGTTGGCGCGACATAACGAAAGCAAAGAATCCATAAAGTCTCCATCTTTTGTATCCAAACTCTGATTTTTAGCTCTATCCCGCCGGTGTTGTTCGAGCCAACCCTGAAGAATGGAGTCGATTCGTTTGGCTATTTTCTCCATTGCCTTAACATGTCTATCAAATCCCAGATTTGCAAGAATAGGAATATAGTCTCTCAGTAACCCTTCACCCATCAAATGGAAAGACTTCCTAATTGCCATTTGCAAATCTATGGCTTCTTTTTCATCTCCCTTGGCGTTTGGACCTACGCATCGTTTACCTATGATGACCTTAAGAAGCATATTCACTGTCACATCGCCAAACCAACGCTTCATCTCCACCTTAATGTGTCGCAATTGGTTCTTCTCAGAACCCCATCTTGCGTGCAACTCTGTAACCGATGTGGCCATCTCACTGAGTATCATGCTCTTAACCTGTGTTGAATTTAAACAAGGGAATTTAGTAGGCCAGAATTACCATATTTATTTTTGTCGAATACATAAAAAGAGGAGGAATAGGCCTAAACCCACCACTAGTAGATATAAAGATATAAAAATTTCTCTTTAGTAGAAGGCAATACGTAATGGCAAAAGTAACAATATCTACTAGCGGTGGGTTCGGGCGGTTACAAATGATATCAGAACCAGACACCGGGAGATGTGCCTGAGTCCCAAAGGAGGTGGACACGAGGCAGTGTGCCAGTAAGGATGATGGACGCCGAAGGAGGTGGATTGTGAGATCCCACATCGGTTGGGGAGGAGAATAAAGCACTTTTTATAAGGGTGTGAAAACTTCTCCCTAGCAGACGCGTTTTAAAATCGTGAGGCTGAATGCGATATGTAACGGGTCAAAGTAAACAATATCTACTAGGGGCGGGTCTGGGTTGTTACAGATGGTATCAAAGCCAGACACCGGTATTGGGCCCCCAAGTAGGTGGATTATGAGATTCCAGGTTGGTTAGAGAAGGGAACTAAGAATTGGTTATAACGGTGTGTAAATCTTTTTAGTAGAAGTTTTTTAAAATCTTTGAAGGAAAGTCTGAAGGGAAAAGTTGAAAACAAATAATATCTATTAGAGGTGGGCTTAGAGAATTACACCCATAAATCTGTCAAATTCAGCCGTGTCAAATTCAGCCGTGTCGGGCTCAGAGAATTACACCCATAAATCTGTCAAATTCAGCCGTGTCGTTTGAGTTTGAGAATTGTGTTAATAGAATATAAAGTAGTTTAATTTAAGGTTATGAGTTGAGCGAGGAGTTAAAACCTGATCGACACGTGGGTTGGAGAGGAGTTCCAAGTGGGTTATTTTACGCATATCGCGCCAGTAAGGGCTGTAAGAAGCCAACCCAAACATGGCGAAATGGTAAGAGAAGTTCTTGGAGACCGAGAGTTCTGGGCGAGATGCAGCGGCGTCGTCGTTAATGCACATGCTTTCTTTGGCCATTTCCCAATTGCTGACGACCAGAGCAGGGCGAGAGCCGAGCTGCAGGCGAAAGATTGGACCATATTTGTCGGCCATTGCTCCAAGAACATGGTGGGGGAGCTTCCCATTGTTGAGCAGATGGAGGTGGCCAATTATGGGCCAAGCACCCGGCGGCGAAGGGGCCTTCTTTGGCTCACAAACTCCCCTCTTCAGCCACTTCCGTGACAAATAACATAAAGAAATAATGAAGAGAAAAAGGATGGATAATGGGTTTAAGCAAGGAAGGGGAAACTCCATTACTTTTAGTGTTTGGAATTGAATTGAAATGGTGTGAATTAGATGTGGGGTTTTATAGCTGTTCCGCAACAACAGTGACAATTAAATATAGACCACAGAAGGAGAGTATCTGGTGTGGCTTCACTATCAAGTACAAATAAACCACGAGGTCGAATAGATATTGGAATGAGTTATGTGTGAATGTGGGTGTGTTTCACAAGTTCTAAAATTAGGTTTTTATCTGATACACACACTTCACAATCATAGACCACACATCATCCCTACCATATCTTACACTATTGATTCTCTCATTAATGAGTTTAATTTTAATCTTGATTTCATTTTTATTTAAAGTTGTGAGCTTTAAAGAGATTTAACTTTGTTAACTCTAGTAAGTGGGTGATTGGATGAACATGAAAGAGTTTCTACCCAGGTTAGTAAGAAGAAGATAGCTGATCAATGGAAGGGGCACAACGTTATGGAAGTCTAACCCTATATTGCAACCCTCGACTCAATGGAACGGTCACAATATTGACAATCAATATCACCTGAGGAAATCCATTTTCAAAGAAAGACGCCCAAACACACTCGTCTTGCAATACTCACTCATATCATAACACACTCATGGGTTGGTGGAGAGTTAATACCATGTGTAACGGCTCAAGCACACCGCTAGCCGATATTGTTCTCGTTGGGCTTTCTCTTCCGAACTTTCTCTCAAAGATTTTGAAACGCGTCTGTTAGGAGAGGTTTCCACACCTTTAAAAAGCGTGTTTTGTTCTCCTCCCCAACCAATGTGGGATCTCATTTAGTGTGTAATTGACACCAAATTTTACGTGCATACATATTTTGCTTCAAAGCCCCTTATCGAGTCTCACAATGGAATCCTAACTTTCGAGGTTATAGCCTATGAGATCTCATATTGGTTGGAGAGGGGAACCAAACATTTTTTTACAAGAGTGTGGAAACCTCTTTTTAGTAGACACGTTTTAAAACTGTGAGACTGATGGCAATACACAACGGATAAAAAACGGACAATATCTATTAGCTGTGGGCTGTTACATAGCCCAGGATCCCATTTGTGTTCGTTAAACTTGTTTCTAACACTATTAGCTATATCACATTAGCTCGACAATCTCATTGTGATAGATTATGCATCATCTTCATCTTGGTTCATCATGAAATTTATCTCTTAGCCTTTAGTATGGCCCAATAAGTGACATCTTCTACACATTTATTGTAATATTGAAAACTAACTTTAGCACATATTTTATTTCAGTTTTTTTTTTCTTTTTCTAACATTTATTTCCAACTGATTAGATATTATTTAACCGTTTTTATCTATTTCTAAAAAAAGACAATATCTCTGTCTAATGAGATATTAGACCCAGACATTAGGCCTATGTACCTGGGAGGAGGCTGGATATGAGGCGGTGTGCCAGCCACAAGTAAGGACGTTGTTCCCAAAAAAAGGTAGATAGAAGTCCCACATCCATTGGAGAATGGAACAAGTTCTAACAAGCACCACCAGTAGATAGGCTCTTGGGATGAGCGCCAAATATAGTGAAGAGAAAATAAAGAAGGACGAAGATTCCAAATAGAGCAGCGTTGGGAAGTTCCATTACTGTTTTGGTAATTATTGGTCGCTGTGAAATGATTTGATTAATAATATTACAAGGACCTTTGATAAAAACATAGCTGGCGATTATTGTAGTTCAACACGAACACATACATCACAGACATAAAACAAATAACTTCGCCATAAACACCCAAAATACACGCCTAGAAGCGACTACATTATTGGGCCGTGAAGATGCGAAGGTAAGCGCGGGGTGACCAGAACATTAAGAGGAACCACTTTCTCATTCGCCATGCCGAAATTCTCCGCCATATCAATCGGTTGGGGCGTCAAGGTTTTGACATTAAAGGAATGTAAAAAGCCAGCCAAAGCAAAATGCACCATTTGAAGCCCAAACGCAATTGCGGGGCACCCTCTTCGCCCACTCCCAAACGGAATCAACTCGAAATTATTCCCTTTCAAATCCACATCCTTATGGGTCGTCAAAAACCTCTCCGGCTTGAACTCAAATGGGTCTGGCCAGACTCGTGGGTCGGTTTGGATCTTCCAAATGTTTGGGATCAATTGGGTGCCTTTGGGAACAAAGTAGCCAGCCACAACGCAGTCCTTGTAGAACTCACGAGGCCCCAACAGCGGCCCTGCAGGGTACAATCGCATCGTCTCCTTAATTATGGCCTGTAAATAAACAAGCTTGCTTATGTCGGCCTCCGTCACCCTCCTCTCTCTCCCGACCACCGCGTCCAGCTCCTGCCGCGCCTTTTCCAGGACATGTGGATTGTTCAGTAGCAACGACATCGCCCATGTTAGAGTCACCGTGGTGCTTTCAGTTCCACCTGCAATCATATTCTGCACGCGTATATACAAATTATCGTATCAATTTGAAGAATGATCATAAATTTATAGATAAAGAATCCATCTATATTGATAAATCCACTAGAATTTTTATATTTATAGTAGACAATATCATACTATTATGGAGAGTCGTAATTCCTAACCATGTATAATAAAATTTAAAATTTAGGTACCCACCAGGGTTGTGGCCTTAGTAATGGTATCACCATCGTAGTAACCTTCAATCTCCTTGCCATTGTATAAAGAAATGAGAGCGTCCATAAAATCTCTGTCTTTTTCACCAGAAGAAGCTGATCTTCTACGCTTGTGTTCTTCCAGCCATTCGCTTAGAACCATGTCGAATCGTTTCGCTATATTTTCCATAACCTGAACCTGCCCATTAAATCCCAGCCGTCCAATCAGTGGAATATAGTCTTGCAACAATCCTTGACCCATCAAATGGAACGAGTCCCTAATTGCCAATTGGAAATCTTTGGCTTGCTTTTCACCTCCCTCGGCGTTCGGACCCACACATCGTTTTCCGATGATGATCTTAAGAAGCATATTGACTATCGCATCCCCAAACCAACGCTTCATTTCTACAGCAACCTGCCCGGATTCATCCTTTTGGGCAGCCCATGTTTGGTGCAGCTCTGTCAGCGATGTGTTGATCTCACCAAGCATAGTGTTCTTAACCTGTGTTTCAGAATATTAGTAGGATCCATAACTGTGAGAGGAAGTCTCACGTTGACTAATTTAAAGAATGATCAAGAAATATTTAAAACCTGATGAACGCCAACCTGATGAACGCGTGGATTAGAGAGGAGCTCCATGTGAGTGACTTTACGAATCTCGCGCCAGTAAGGACTGTAAGGAGCCAAGCCGAAGGCAGCAAAGTCGTAAGAGAAATATTTTGTGCTGGAGACTCGAGGACGGGAGGCGGCGGCGTCGTCGTTAATGCACATGCTTTCCTTGGCCATTTCCCAGCTGCTGACCACAAGAGCCGACCGGGAGCCGAGCTGGAGACGGAAGATGGGCCCATATTTGTCGGCCATGGCTCCAAGAGCATGATGGGGGAGCTTTGCATTGTGGAGAAGATGGAGGTGGCCGATTATGGGCCAGGCTCCCGGCGGTGAAGGCGCCTGCTTCCGCTCTGCCACTTTGTGCTGCTGCCACTTTCGCCACAGATAATAACAGGAAGTAATGAAAAACAAAAGAAGAAGCATGGTGATGGATGCTGGGTTAGAGGAGGGTAGTTGGAAGTCCATGATTTTTGGGGGCTAGAAATTAAAGGGTTCCTTAAAGATTTTATAATGGATGGACAAGAAGGTGGAGAATTTGATATGAACCACATATTAAGAAGAGTTAGGTAACACAAGGTATGAACTTGCTGCGTTCTTTGCTGATACTCATTAATGTTTTTGATTCACGAAGAACAAAATGAGTGGAGTCCGATCTTCATGACTTTTGAATTAGAATTATTGCATGCATACCCTCACTCAATAAAAATACAAAAATACAAAAATACCCCTTGATAATAATATCCATTCAATAATATTATTGAGTAATTAATTGCCTAACAATAGTGGCTACTATTTTTGTTTGAAAATGATTAGGAGTGTAAATTTAATCTATCATTTTTAATTGTTAATTAAATAGAAAAGGTGTTCATTGTGGTTGCTTCTACTAATATCTCCTAATAATTACAAATATAAATTCTCCAGAATTCTCTAACTTCCTCCAATAATTAAAAAGACATTTTCATCCAATAATTTATTATTAGATGTATTATTTTTTTGAGTTTAATCTTTGGAATTATTTTATTTCTGTAGCTTTTAAAAAAAAACTAATTGGGATAAATCGACTAGAGAGTTTAAATTAATTATTTTAATATTTGAATTTTTAGTCCAATTAAAAAAATAAAAATAACTTTTATAACTTAGATAATTCTGTGGCAATAAGTCTTGGGCGAGCATGACATAAGATACAATGACATAAGATACAGATACTGGCTCTACGAATAAAGTGGACATCTTTAAAGTTCACTATTATTTGAGTCGAGAGAAGATAGAAGGAGAAGGAGAAGAGGGGAGACCATGTTGCCCCTTTTCAAAAGGCTATCAACGAAGAAAGGTATATAAATCCAAATGAGCTGAGAGGGGCCTCATGTAAGGTCAAGCAAACCACCACCACATAATCTTCTTCTGGTCTTATCAGGTCTTTGTGCACTTTACAATAAATGTTAAAACAACATTTTAAATACTATTTTTGTTATTTATTAAACAAAAACGTGTTGCTGCCTAAATATTATTTGAAGCCTTTTCTTTTTTAATAACACTATATTATAAATATGAGGAGGGAAATAAAATCTAGAAATAGAAAATGTAGATAAGTTAGGTAAATGTTCATATATACCTAACTTATCTCATTCATGTAAGGATGCCGTCAATTTATATATATATATATATATACACGCATTTTCAAATTTAACTAAAAATGTTATCAATCAAGAAAGGTATATAAATCCAACTGACTTGAGAGGGGCTCATTGTAAGGTCAAATCAACCATCACCACATAATCTTCTTCTCTCGTGTATATCATGTCTTATCAGGACTTTATGCACTTCATAATAAATTTTCAAACAACATTTTAAATACTTTTTTTGTTATTTATTAAACAAAAACGTGTTGCCGCCCAAACATTATTTCAAGCTTTTTCTTTTTTAATAATACTATATTATAAACATAAATAAAATCTAGAAATAGAAAAGGTAGATAATTTAGTTCCGTAACATTTGAGTCTCTAAATCTATCTATTAATTATTGTAACACTCTATCCATGGATGCCACATCCCGAGTCAGTGTCCATATTCTTCTTTTCCTTTTCCTTTCTCCGTTCGTCGATGTAACAACTTAAGTTTAGCGCTTGTAACTATTGTTCGTTTTGACTTGTTACATATCGTCGTAAGTCTCATGGTTTTAAAATGCATCCAACAGAGAATTGATGTGAGACCTCAGAATTCAATTAGGGGTGCGAGGACGTCCACATTCTTCTTCTTCTTTCCAATTCTTTTCTTGTCCATATTCGTCTTCTTTTCACTTCTTTCTTTTCCCTTTCTCGGATGGTCGGTGTCCATATTCTTCTTCTTCCTTTGAAAATCTTAGGACTGAGGTGCAATGATGTCTTTGTTGTATGAGCTCAGAATTAAGTTAATAAAAAGTAAAAATACATAAATAATTGCTCTAAAGTAGCCACCAAAATATGTGAATTTTGTAGGTTTACAAACGCCCTCATGAAACATTTTCACTTGAGAATTGCAAGAAGTAGATCACAAGAAAAATAGAGAGAATATGGCTTGGAAGAGATCCACATGAAACGGCACAACTCCAATGGTGGCAACATAACAGAGTTGATAAACATAAAAGACTCTAAACAGACCTGAAAACATTATAGCAAATTGATTAGGCAGAATCAACCGCATAAGCAGTGGGCAGGAGGCGAGGCTTGACTGGAAGTTTAAGAGGGCTGACTCTACGAGCGGTGAGTCCAGAGTTAGCAGCAGCCATCTCAACCGGTTCATCAAAACGAGTTCCAATTTCAAATGAATGAATCAGAGTTGCCAGCAGCAGCTGCGTCATTTGAACTCCAATGCCGAGCCCAGGACAAGCCCTTCTTCCATACCCAAACGGGCCCAGTTCAAAATTCTTGCCACTCACATCCAACTGCTTGTGCCTACCCAGAAACCTCTCAGGCTTGAATTCCAAAGGCTCTGCCCAAACTCGAGGGTCCGTCTGTATCTTCCAAAGGTTAGTGATGAGGCGTGTGCCGGCGGCCACGTTATAGCCTCCCACCGTGCAGTCCTGGCTGAACTCTCGCACCCCCCCCAGGGGGCCTGGTGGGTACAACCTAAATGTCTCTTTCACAATGGCTTGGAGATACACCAGCTTGCTTATGTCTGATTCATCCACTACCCTTCCCTTTCCGACATGCATGTCTAGCTCCTCTTGTGCCTTTCTTAGTATCTCTCGGTTGTTCAATAATGATGAGATCGCCCATGTCACAGTGACTGTCATGGTATCAGTTCCCCCGGCAATAAGGGTCTGTCATACACACTCTAATAAGCCCTCCTCCCACATAACAAAATGTTAAAACTAAATGGAATGATGAATGTCTTATGTAATATACCATGCAAGTGGCTTTGATGACTGTATCGGCATCATACCCAGCAAGGTCCATCGTTCCTTCTTCAAGAATCGAAAGCATCACATCCATGAAGTCATGTTCACCATCGGCGGCTGCGGCGGTGGAGGAGTGTCTCTTTCGCCGGTGTTCTTCCAGCCATTCCGTAATAAGACAGTCCAATTCCCTTGAAGTTGTCTTCATGGCCTTCTCATATCCGCCCAAATCCAGCCATCTAAGAAAGGGAATGGCATCTCCCACCATAAACTGACCACCCAAATCAAAGAAATCCCTCATGGCTTTGCGGCACCGTCTCACAACCTCATCATCGCCAACGAATCTCTTCCTGCAAACCATCATCAAACTCACATTCAAATTAATACTCCCAATCCACTCATCCATATCAACAACCAAATCTCTCTTTGTGACCCACAAATCGTAAAGCTCCTTCACCGCGCTCTTCACCTCACAAACTCTAACGTCTCTATTCAACTCCAAACGGCGGTTGGACAGCAGTTTGGAGATTATGATTTTTCGCACGCTGCGGTAAAAGGAATCATAATATGGCCTGAACCCAAAACCGGCAAAGTTGTAGCTCAACAATTCGCCTACCACACTTTTGGGACGCGAAGAAATGACTGAATCAAGAGTTGTGTAGCACTCTTTTGCCACTTCCCAATTGCTTATAACCAGGCCTTTCCGGACACCAACTCGAATGGTGAATATTGGTCCATATTTGTCGGCCATGTCTCCCAGTGTTTCGTAGGGGAGCTTTGGACCTACCAGCAGTCGCAGGTGGCCTATAATCGGCCATCCGCCGTCTGCCTCAGGAGGGTCTCTGCCTTCGCAAGGCCTGGCCAGCTTCTTCAAAATAAGAACAGAGAAGAGAAGCAAGAGGCAGAGTCCTACTATGTTGAGGAACGGTGAAATGATCTCCATGGATGTTGTTTCAGGAAATTGCATGTCAATTGTGTCACTCACTCCAAACCCTATGTATCTATGCAAGTCTGTCAATCCTTATCCAAGATAGTAAAACGTGTCGAAGGATACATTTCCACCATCTCTGACCACTACAACACAACATGACATTTATGCTGCAACACTCTGCCGCCATCGTAACATTTGCCGAGGATACCACATTAAAAACATCGAAAGATTTTACAATTTTAAAAGATATCCTTAATAACTCGAAACCCAGAACAGGGTTCGCTGAGATCACGAGTAAGCAGAAGGTAGGAGACGTGGCTTAACGAGAACTTGAAGAGGGTTGACTCTGTGCATGGTGAGCCCAAGGTTGGCAGACATGTCCACCGGTTCATCACAACGAGTTCTAAGTTGGAATGAATGAATCAAACTGGCTAGCACCAAGGGCGTCATTAGAAGGCTAATCCCCTGCCCAGGACAGGCCCTTCTTCCATACCCAAAGGGAGACAGTTCAAAGTGCTGGCCCTTCACATCCATGTGCTTGTGGCTGCTTAGAAACCTCTCAGGCTTGAACTCCGAAGGCTCTTGCCAAATTCGAGGGTCCCTCTGTATCTTCCAAATGTTTGTGATGAGGTACGTGCCTGCCGCGACGTTGTAGCCTCCAATTGTGCAGTCCTGGCTTACCTCTCGAGCCCCCGACAGTGGGCCTGCTGGGTACAACCTTAATGTCTCTTTGATTACGGCTTGGAGATACACCAGCTTGCTTATGTCTGATTCATCCACTACCCTTTCCTTCCCAACGTGTATGTCTAGCTCCTCCTCTACTTTTCTCAATGCCTCTTGGTTGTTCAGTAATAACGAGATCGCCCATGTCAGAGTTACCGCCATCGTATCAGTTCCCCCAGAAATAAGCGTCTGCAATAACAAAAAATTACATTAAAACTTCTTGGACACTAAGTCAAAAAATAAATAATAATAATAAATAAATAAATAAATAATCAATAACTAAAAAATATATATCAGGGTCTTAAAACGTCTTGGATCTCACCATCCACCCTTTAAAGTAAAGTCCTCGCTCCCACACGGCCCGATTACAAGAGAGGTTTCAACACCCTTCATTCTCCTATTGGGATATCACAATCCACCCCTTAGGGAGATGTCGGCTGGCACACCATCTTGGTTACAGTAGAAGTTTCCATATCCTTCATCGGTTACAAGATAGTCAACGTCCTCGCTGGCACACCGATTACCGAAGAGGTTTCCACACCCTTCGTTCCTCTATCCAACAGGTGTAGGATCTCACAATACAACCCAACACCCTTACTAAAAAAACTAAGTTTCCACGATGATTCATTCTCCTCTCCCCCATAAATGCTATCTCACAATTTAGCAGGTAATAAGTAAGGGACGAGAAGATTAAGTACTTTTTTATATATATAAAAGCTAAAAATAGTACCATACCAAGCAAGTAGCTTTGTTGACAGTATCAGCATCATATTCAGCAAGGTCCAAGCCTTCAAGAAGAGATGGCATCACAGCCATGAGGTCATGCTCCCCGTCGGCGTCGGCGTCGCTGCAGTCTCTCTTCTTCCGGCGATGTTCTTCCAGCCATTCCTCCATAAGACAGTCCAATTCTTCCCATACTTTGTTCGTCGCCTTCTGATATCCACCCAAATCCAGCCATTTCAAAAAAGGAATCGCATCTCCCACTATTAACTTCCCCCCCAAATCAAAAAAACCCCTCATCGCTATACGACATCGTTCCATCTCCCTCTCGCCGCCGCAAGAACCGCCCACGAACCGCTTTCCACAAACCATCATCAGAATCACATTCAAAGCAATATTCCCAATCCACTCGTCCAAATCAAGAACTAAATAGGAGTCTGATGAGGCTTCCCTTGTTTTCGCCCATAAATTGTAAACCTCCCTCACCGATCTTTTCACCTCAGAACCCCTAAGATCTCTCTGTAACTCCAGACGGCGGTTGGAAAGCACCTCGGAGGCTGCGATCTTCCGCATGTTCCGGTAAAAGGAATCGTACTGCGGCCTGAACCCAAAACCGGCGAAGTTGTATCCCAGTTTCTTTTGTAATATAATTTTGGGTCGCGAAGAGACGATTGAATCGAGGGTGGTGTAGCACTCTGTAGCTACTTCCCAACTGCTAATAACTAGGGTTGGGTGGACACCGATTCGGATGCCAAATACTGGGCCATATTTGTCGGCCAGTCCTCCTAAGGTTTCATGGAGGAGCTGCGAATCAGTACTGAGGAGTCGTAGATGGCCGATTATGGGCCATCCGCCGGCTACTTCAGGAGGTTGTGATCGGCGGTTACGGGATGTAGCCTTCTTGAGAACAAAATATGAGAAGAGAAGCAAGAGGAAGAGTAGTCCAGCTACAGTGCTGTTGAGATATGGGGAAATCTGATCTGCCATGGATGTCGTAGTGGGAAGCTCCATGCTACTGAATTGGTGATCCATACACAACCACAACTTATCCTCAACAAAACAAATCTGTTTTCTTTGATTTTTTGTCAAAGGAAAAACGCATTTATTAGATTTAATTTACACGAAATTATGAACTTCATTATCACCTAACTTAAAATTAATATATTATTTATTTTCTCTTTAAAAATATTCATAGAACATTATAAAGCTATCAACTTTTCATTTTCCATTAGTACAATCTAGCACCCATTTTTTCTTTTACAAATCCCCTGTTTGTTATACATATTTTACATAAATTTATTGACTTTATTGTGTTAATAATTGTTTGGCAATTCTGAGATGTTATTTAATTATTTTTTAGGACCCACAATGAAGAAAAAAAATACGACTATGGATGCATTCCTTAATTAACTCAGGATCAATCTCTTAACTCCTCTCCTAACAATGTCCTCATGCATAAGCACAAGCAAGGAGACGCGGTTTGACGAGAACTTGGAGAGGGTTAGCTCTGTACATTGTGAGTCCAAACCCAGCAGCCATGTCTACTGGTTCATCGGACCCAGTTCCAAGTTCCAGCGAATGAATCAGGCTCGCCAACACCAACTGCGTCATCTGAATCCCAAGGTTCATTCCAGGGCAGGCTCTTCTTCCTAAACCAAACGGCGCAAACTCAAAATTCTGCCCCTTCACATCCAACTGCTTCTCTACGCCAACAAACCTCTCAGGCTTGAACTCCAAAGGCTCTGCCCACACCTGAGGGTTCGTCTGTATCTTCCAAAGATTCGTAATGAGGTGCGTGCCGGCCACTACGTCGTAGCCTCCCACCGTGCAGTCCTCACTGAACACTCGGACACCCGACAGCGGTCCCGGTGGGTACAACCTTAATGTCTCATTCACCACGGCTTGGAGATACACCAGCTTGCTTATGTCCGATTCATCCACTAGCCGTTCCTTTCCGACATGGATGTCCAGCTCTTCTTGGGTCTTTCTCAATGCATCTCTATTGTTCAGCAATAACGAGATGGCCCATGCCAAAGTCACCGTTACAGTGTCGGTTCCCCCAGTGATAATGCTCTGTTTTGATTCAAATCATCTTAATGCAAATGATAATCATAAGGCAGAGGAAGTGGGAATTTTATATATGAATTTCATTACCAAACAAGTGGCTTTGTTGACTGTGTCGGCGTCGTAGCCTGCAAGATCCATCCCTTCAAGATTGGTAAGCATCACATCCATCAAGTCATTGTGATCACTTCGCTTCCGACGGTGTTCTTCCAGCCATTCCTCCAAAAGAGAGTCCAATTGCTTTGAAGTTATCTTCATGGCCTTCTCATATCCACCCAAATCCAGCCATCTCAGAAAAGGAATGCTATCTCCGACCAGAAATTTCCCCATCAAATCCAAGAAATCTCTCATGACTTTACGACACCGTTTCATCTCCTCATCGTCAGCAGAACCGCCAAGGAACCGCTTCCCACAAACCGTCATCAGAACCACTTTCAAGTTAATATTCCCAATCCATTGTTCAATATCAACGAGTATGTGGTCTGAGCCTTCCTCTCTCTTTGTCCACTGATTGTAAACCTCCTTCAACGATTTCTTCACCTCTGAAACTCTAATATCTCTCTGTAAAGCCAGACGACGATTCGAAAGCACCTCGGAGACGACGATTTTACGCATACTGCGATAAAAGGAATCGTACGGCCTGGCCCCAAAAGCCGCGTAGTTGTAGCTCAACAGCTTCCCTCCCACACTTTTGGGGCGGGAGGAGACGATTGAATCAAGGGTGGTGTGGCACTCTCTGGCTAATTCGGAGCTGCTAATAATGAGAGTTGGTTGGGCACCGAGTCGGATGCGGAATATAGGTCCATATTTGTCAGCCAGGGCTCCCAAGTTTTGATGAGGGAGTTGGGAATCGGCTTTGAGAAGTGGCAGATGGCCGATTATCGGCCATCCACCGGCTACTTCAGGGGGTTCTCTGCGTTTAGGAGCTGTAGCCTTCTTGAAAATAAAAAATGAGGAGAGAAGGAAGAGGAAGAGAGCGGCTACAAAGGTGTTGAGATATGGGGGAATGATTCCGATGGATATTCCGGGAAGTTCCATATCAATTTCAGAGATCGGCGACCTGAGGGAGAGGGATGGATGATGACAAGCAACGTAGTCACCATTTAAAGCATACGCGTGTAGGCGATCCCCTCCCATTAGAAAATAAGGCTATGAACGTTACATTTAAACCTTTTTTTGACCACACATTTAAATGAACACTCATTTGAGAAGCAAAGGGTATCGGTAATATGAAAATAAAATTTAATTGCTACCAATTCGTGTTTGTCCATTTAGGGCTGAGCCCATTACACTTAAATCAATGGGGCGATGGGTCCATAAGGGAAAGATGGACGAATTTATATGTAGTTTTGCTCCTCGTTGGCACACTGTTCTATCTTTATTTTTAAATAGTAAAAAATATACTATCTTCTAAAACCACGAAAGTGGGTCCGTGTGATATAACTAAAAGCAAGAATAAAATAGACTAAACTCGAAGATTTTATTATATTTATTTATTTATTTTGGTTGGAAAATTAGAAAATTAGCACTTGAGAAGAGCAAGCTCATTTGCATCGCCATAATCCAATTGCCAACTTGGGCTTCCAAGAGTGAACTCTAAATTAATCCGCTGCATGGCAATTGCCTTCTCATAACCTCCGTTGCTTCCTTCCACCTATATTATTTTTAAAAAATAAAAAACAAAAAACAAATTACCTTTATAATATCACCAAATTTTAAAAACAATAATTTTAGGGCTGGTTCTTTTTGCCTAATAACAAATTTATTACCTTAATTCCTCTGGATTTAGCGAAAACGTCGCCGTTTGACTTGGTCCTGTCGCAACTCTTGTGCATTGACGTTACCAAACTACTTCTGCAAGCAAGAGAAAAATAAAATATATACGATAATTAAAAATTTTAATTCATCATTTAAAAATACAAAATTTAAACATTTTGAAAAAGTTTTACAATAAAAATAAAATAAAAATGGAGGATTTGAACCAGAAAATCAAATCACTTCATGGGTGTAGAAGAAGAGCACAGAGATGATCTCACCTTTGGATTCTCTGCAAATGACGCCATTGAAAGTTCGAGTTTTGAGCAGACGCCGACGACGAAGACGAAGAAGAAGAAGATAAAACAACTGCATCTGGTTCAATCTCAGGCCTTCCACAATCATCTGCAACATTCACAGTTCACCATCTTCAGTTCTCAATCATTCATATGAAGAATTTGAATGATCGTGCCAGAAATGTTGTATTCATTACCTGTTCCCTTGATAGTGTTCTTCACTGTTCTGTACATCTGCATGAACAAAACCATAATAATGTGTTTAGATTTAAAGTTTACTTTTTTTTTTTTTTTTTTTAATTCCAATTGATTATTGGAAGAAATTGAAACCCACCAACCTGCAAATGGCTTTTGACATGAGCTAGGGTTAGATCCTTGACATTCATAAGCTCCAATACAGATTTTGGTGTAGCTCCTGAGAGAGAGATATATAAAAATAAGCTCCAATTTGTTCTAAGAATTAAAGGTGAATGATGGTTTTGTGTATTTACTTTCATGTCCGCCAAGAAGCTGAACGGCGTGTATAAAATGAGCGTGTAGAGTTGTAGTCCATCTCATTCTGGGAGCCCGGGGGCTTCTTTTTACTCCGTACGCAACACCACCGACACTTCTTTTGAAGTCGCGGCGGCAACGGACATTACATGCTTGATGATGAGGCCGAGGAAGACCCATATCTCCCACTTTAAACCCTAAGTGGAAGAGATTATTTTTACGGCTCAAATCACTTTTTGCACTGCAACCAGAATGCGTGGTGGTTGGGCTTCGTGGGTTGGGCTTCTGACACGGCGGCGTTGACATTGGAAGGCTGATCTGCAAGGAGAGGTCCGGGAAGGAAGGTGGCGTGTTCATCATAGGAGCCGTTGGAGAGGACCACAAAGTTCTACAAGAAGAGGGGGGAAAGGGTAATGAATGATTGGAAATGAGTAGGTTATGATTTGAAGACGAGGCAGTGTAAGAAAGGTTTTGAATGAAGAGGGAAATGGAAGGAGGGAGTTCTTATCCTTATGAATAAGGAGAGAGAAAGGGGGAGAGAGAGAGAGAGAGAGGGAGATAATGGCGGTTTGCGAGAAGGGAATGGTGGGAAATCGAGAAAACAAAAAGGGGACTGTTCCATGGAATATCGGAGGACTGAATTGGGTCTCACTCTACATAGGGTTAATACCCTTTCTACATAGGGTTAATACCCTTTCTACATAGGGTTAATACCCTTTCTACTTAGGGTTAATACTCTATAAAAAGTGTCGTTTATTGTGAAATTTAATTCTTTACCTTTATAAAATAAATTAAAAAAGAAAGAAATTACCATCTATAACAAACTAAAGTGAAAAATATTTGGGGGCGATAATGTTAGGTTGTTATAGTTGACACGAGAACCACACCTGTGCGAGTGAAATGTGGATTGCAAACCTCTTTCTATAGGAATACTTAAATTAATTTGACGGATGAGATTAATATAAGAAATAAAAATCATATAGACAAAGAAGAATAATTTGAAATACACACGATGAGCTTAATTTTAATCAACCGACCAAAATAACAAATCCAATCAATAACAATCCGCAGATTGGATTGTCTAATTCAAATTGTAATATAAAAATAAAACTAAACTAATATAAGAATATATAATAATTAGTCACTCTCAATAAACACAATTCAGAAGCCATTGCAGTAGAGGATGTGCAGACTTTCCAGGAGAATAATCGTGTGGAAGTGGAGTGGAACTATCCAAATGCTCTTAGACTTCGAGCTGTACACGTGCGAACTCTCCTCGCCAGGGAATATATTCATGAAAAGATCATAAGACCCATCTGATGACACAATAAATAATCAATTTAATTTACAAAATTGTTTGCATAGAAACGGCGTCGTAGGGTACTCAGAATGCCCAATATTCCCTGTGGGTTGTCCTGTCGAGAAGAGTTGACGGCAATGGCGCGCGGAGCCCCACCCAAGCGACCGGTTGACGTTGAATAGCGCCACATTCATCGGCGGCAACATGGGCTCACGTGACCCTAAGGACCTCACGTTGTCTCTATCTCTATTCCCTTTTTCACCATTTATTTTTATATTTTTTATTCTATAAAATTCTTCAAAAATTATATATAAAAAAAATAGTTATAATAATTTATCCTTTTTTTTTTTTTTAATTGTGTTTTGAGAAGCGTATTATGGGCTCGACACTCCATGCGCCTTTCTCGGCTCCAAATTTCAAACCTTTTTATTCATCATTTATCATTAATCTTAATTATTATTTTATATTTATATATTTGTTTTTGAGATTTGGAAGACCTGCCCCTCCATATGCTCGGTCAGCGCCTCATGCGCTCTAGATTCTTTCTCCGGTCAACATCTTCTATCTTGCAATCTTCCTCCTACATTATTACTATTATTATTATTATTATTATTATTATTATTCATCTATTAGACTCTCTATTATGGAGCTCTCCTCCCAAAGCAAAGAGAGCTTGTTTGTATCCATCGCTATAACGACAGAAAAGAATCGCCGAAGCCCACGCCGTTTAGGCTTCTGTGCAACTGCGACGTTACATGATCATAAACTCATAGTTTAAACACAATATTGCATTAAAACGCGGACATGCAGACAAACCAACAAGAACACAACACAAACACAATTAAAATATGTGTTCTTGTCAACCGTCCTATATTTTTCTCTTTGAATTTTTCTTTTCTAGTTTGTTCTCAGGATTTTAAAATGCTTTTGTTAGGGGGAGGTTTTCACACGTTTATAAGAAATGTTTCGTTTCCATCTATAACTGATGTGGGATCTCACAATTGTAGAGTATTGTATTGTGTTTGGTTGACTTATATAAAATATATGCGTCGACCAAAAGATTAAATGTTCAAACTCTCTATCTCACATCCTAGTGAACTCAAAATAACATTTGACGATAATCGACTGGAGAAGGCGATGTTGCAATGTCAAACCCGTGAATGAAAAACTTGAACCTGAGAATGGAGAAGGTGATGCTACGATGTCAAACCCACGAATGGAGGTGGCGTCGGGTGGTGGGCGAGCTGCAAAGAACCTTCGATAAAACACGAATGTCACACAAACGAGAAGAAAAGAAGTGAGAAGTGAGAAAGAAAGGAAAATGTATCACATGAATCACGATGGCTGGCGGTGGTTGTGATTTGGACTTGAAATTCCGTGTATACTGTACACGTACATTACATAACTGCAATCTGTTCTTGAAAGCTGACACTGACGTTAAAATTAGTATTTTCTTTTTCAATTACACGTAGTTGGGCCATCGTGGAGCCCAACCTCAGTTCATTCTCTTACAATCTCTGGACTTTTTGTTAACAGCCTGTTCTGAGCCCATGCAGATTTCTGGACTTCGTTAAAAATTATGTAAATTTTACTTTCTATATTTTTAAGCTTAATTAATGTACTTTCAATAAATCATTTTCACAAGACTTATAAAAGGAATGTTAATAGAGACCATTTTTTGTATGGTCTAATTTTAATATTTATTAAAATAGAGGGACTGAAAGTAAAAAAAAAAAAAATATATATATATATATATATATATATATATATATATAATATATGAACTTACTTTTGTTTTATAAAATGATTTTTAAAAAGAAAAATTAAAAGAAAAAGAAAATTACTATTGATATTTTTTGTATATAATAAACATTTTGGGCGCGGTGTTTCGGACTGGGCAGCCCATCGCCGGATCGCGCTGAACTTCGAGAGCAAAGCAACTGCCGATGACGGTGTTTCATTTCTTCAACTGTGCGATTCTCACTTTCGGTCCTCATGCAGTCTACTACTCTGCAACGCCATTGTAAGGATCTCCGTCTTCTCTTCTCCTATCTTCCTCTACTTTTTAGATCTCCTCTTCCGATTACTGCCTCTTTAGGTTCACACTGATTCCTACTCTTTATATGCTGCTCTATTTTCTTTGTTTGAATCGGAATTCGCATGGAACTATATATCAGAGTCTCCTCTTTGCCGCAGTGATTCCTTCTGTTGAAATTCCTTTCTCTTTGCTTCGTTTTAAATGATTTTTTGATATTTTGTTTGAGCTGTTCAAATTTTTATTTCTTATTCGTATGGAATTGGATATTAGAATCAGATTGGAGAATCAGTTTAAAAAGCAGTCTGTGAACTACCGGAATGCTTCGAGATTTGAGCCAGACGGCCAAATCTCTTATTTTGATTAGGTAACCTTGAAATTGCTAGAGATTTTTTGACGAATTGGTAGGTTAGTGGATGCTGTTACTTGGAATATCATGATCTCAGCAGTCATCATATACAAGGAAAGGAAAGTTGTCATTAGCTTGAGAGTTGTTTGATTATATGCCACAAAGAGATGTTGTTTCGTGGAATTCAATGATAGCTCTTAGGATATTCACACAATTCAATGTAAATTTCTGGAAGGCCAGCCAGTTTTATATTTTTATTTTTACTTTTGTATTAGTTTGTACTAATTCATTCAGAATTCAATAGAGCCGACCATTTTTGTCCCTCAAAAATAATAATATAGTAATAATGGTAATGATAATAATAACAATAAAGATATTGGCCAGTTGGATTCTTTAAAGACGTTTAGATGAAGTAAATCTGAGATACAATTGCATATTATCTTGCTCATGGAATCGATGATACTTATGCAAGTATCTGATTCTGTCATAATTTTATATTTTATATTTACCTAAAAGTCACAATTTCATTTTCACTAAGAACTCAAGCTTTGCAGGTCTGAGTATGATACACTCGGAACATCAGTTAAAGCGGCATTTGTTTATCTTGGAACTGCCTTAGTAAAGGTTGTGATTTCTGAACATGCCAAACTCCGAAATGGATTGAGACCTTGAATTTCTGTACTTATATTTTTGGTATATTGTTGTTATTATTAAAGACACTTCTTCAGGAATCTAACTGATTTCTTTTTCTGCATTCTCATCAGCTTGTATGCCTTGCAACCTTTCTGAACGTGTCAGAGAATGACTCCTTTGACCTATATCAGGTATTCACAATCTTTTCATCTATACTTGGTGAAGATATCAGTAATATATTTTTGTTACATTTTGATTCCATCATTTGTAATGCCTATTCCTATCATTGCAATTATGCTCTTCAACTATGTCCCTTCATTCCTATAAAAATAACTATGTATGATCATAAAATTATTAGAACCTTTCATCTTTGTTTTTATTTCTTTTTCAGCGTATTTTGGTAATGACTACTACCACATCACTAGGCATAAATGATTTAAATTTTCATATCTCCAAGATATGCATTTTGTCCCCTTTAGTTCGTTCAAATCTACGACTTGGAAGGTTAAATGCATTAATTTACCTTGGAATTAGGGGGGGGAAATTTGGTTGCTTGAGTCTATTCCTCAACTGGGAAACCTAACTTCCATTATGTAATACTGGTTCTCCTTTTTTCGAATTTACTTGAATTGTTATACTCCACATTGCACTCCGCTTTATTGATTGGTGTTGAAATAGTCTACTGTTTGAAATTGTTATTTACTATCACGATTATGGAATCCTGTTTGTATTGAACACGAGGGGTTAATGCTATGCCATTAAATGGTTTGCAATGAAAAGATTAATGCATCCCTTGGATTCAGAATTTTACAACTTGAATCAGAATAGTATTACAGAACTGTTCTTATTGTTGAATTGAAAAGGGATTACTTGTAATGTAGTTGCAAGGCACTATTTGGTGAACTAGCCCTGTTTGCTTCCTCTTTTCCTCTATCTTCTATCCAATGGTCATATAGCAGAGCTAAATGTTATGGTTCTTTTATTAGATTCTCTTATCAAATGTACTAATACTTTCACCTGAAACCTTCCTATTTGTAGGAAATTTCATTAGAAAGTCTTTACATGTGCCTGTAGCTTTAGCAATTGTTAACAAGGTAGAATTCTTTTATTTCAGGAACTGTTGAAAGCGCTTATTGGTTTTATTGATGTCGCCGGACTGTACTTTGCTTTGACCCAGTTGACATATCGGAACATATCTCAGAACCATAAATTTCAGGCAGTTGGACTGGGTGAGTTTATAGAGTCAATTAATTAAGGTTCTTTTAGTTTGAATGTAAATGCAGGCTGCTGATCGGTTTCTGCTTGTTTATTTCCATCTTTTAATATCTCCCCTAACATTTAATCATCGGATGGTCTTGTTACTCTATTCTGTTTGTCTGTAGGTTGGGCATTTGCTGATTCTGTTTTACACAGATTGGCACCACTTTGGGTCGGCGCCAGAGGACTGGAGTTTACTTGGGATTACATTTTGCAGGGCCTTGAATCTAATGCAAATCTGGTTTCGATCTTTCTTCTTCTTTACTTTTAAATATTCTTTATTTGGTTACTTTAAGGAGGCATTCAACCGTCAAAGTTATCCTATTTTATTTACAAGAAATTCTTGGGTTCTTTATCTTGCATTGTGGGTGAAGAATATTCCTTAACTGGGCTGTTGCTTCTCTAATTTCTGTCCCCCACTTCAATTCAGGTGTTGAGTATATCTCTTGCCGCATTGGGGTCTTTGATGTGGCTTCGGAAAAACAAGCCCAAGACTTTAATTCCCATAATTTATATCTGTGCACTGATCGTGGCTACCATGCCATCCATCACAAGGTATGCACATCAAAATTAAATGATTTTCCACTTCATCTTATTTACCTGCTTTTAACTATCCGAGCATCAATAGGCAAGTAAAATAATAGAGTTGCTCTAGATTCAAAACTTGCGACAAGCTTACCTATTTAGAGATTTGCCTTTTGCTTGCGCAATCTGTTATGCTAATTTTCAAAATTGATGTTGAATCTTTCCCCTTGCAAATTGGCTGGCTTTCAGCAATCTGCAGGGTTTCAAGCTCCTAAGTTCAATTCACAATTCAGATATGGAGATTGCTTAATTTTAATAATACTCATGCAAATTGTTTTTCCAGCTACTTAAGGCGAGGAATGGATTGGCACTTCCCAAAGGTGGTGGGATTTGAACTCTTCACCTCTATGGTGATGGCTTTTACTAGTTGGCAGCTTTTTTCTGCTTGTCAGAGACCCTCTGCTTAAGGGTACGGCACATTGGGTTGACTCGACTAAGGGGGGAAATTTATCGAGGGTGGACGTGAATTTTGGAGGTGCGGACCCGTCTACCTAAGCTTGCTGTTGTGCGCAGTTTTCCGCCTAATTTTATTGCCATTGCAAAATCATAATGTGTCGTTTAGTTTCAGATTTAGAGATTGTCAGCTTTGTAGTGTTTAATCTCAGGTAAAAAGGAGTTGATTTTGAATGGAAGTAAAAGGTTAGCTTGCTGAGACTACGTAATCCTTACTCTTTTCCCCCTCCAGATTTGGAACGAAAGTAGAAAATAATGTTTGGTTAGTCTTTCCTTTTTCAATTCTTCTACTGAAGGCAATGGTTGCCTCACATCTAGTCTCGCTTAGTTCTTCAGATTTTATGTCCAGATATCAATTTAAATTCTTTTTTTTCACTTAAATGTCTTGTATGTTCATTTCCTGATTTCTATTTAATATGAATAGAGCTGGTTTAATTTTAAGGAGTGTTGAGAATATTTAACATACAAATTTGTTTAAAATAATATGCTTAAAACGTCCGTAAATTGAACTAATATGTAATGTTGTATTAAATCATATAAAATAATATTTTGTAAATTTCATCATTGTTTTGATATAGGTTTATTTTAAAATCAAAATATTGTATCCGAGCCAAAGCAAACAATATTTGCTAGCAGTAGGCTCGGGCGGTTACAAATGATATAGAGCCAGACACCAAGCAATGTGACAGCGAGGGCCTCCAATAGGGTAGATTGTAAGATCTTACATTGATTGGAGAGAGGAACTAAATATTCCCTCTACGGATTTGAAAACCTCTCTCTAACAAATAATATGGATACCGTTCAATGGTTGGATAACGGATAGGCCAAATCTAGCGGGTTTGAAGCTTGAAGCTCTGGATGATTTTCTGTAACCGCCCAAGCCTACCGATGGAACCCAAAAAATTCTCAAAGATGCATTTTGAAGGGTATTTATCAGAAAGTAATATTTGTTCATGTAACTTATAACACACAAAAAAACAATATTTTCAAATTAATATAGTAATCTAATATATAATTTTCACGAATTATGAAAATCGCCAAATAGAAAATAACTTGACATTTATTTTTCATTTGCTCACCTCTCGAAATTTCTTTCGCTTTGGAGCCTACAAGGGCGCCTCTGACTGACATGCAGCTGAACATGAATATCAAAATAAGAGAACATATTCACTAGTTTCATTTAGCACAAGGGGCAGAAAATCAAGCGAAGTACGTACGAGTGGGGCAAAGCCGATTGAACTACTCATCCCTTGACATGGGTTCAACCACAGCCCAACCTAGGGCCTATCATTTTGCAAAAGTTTTGGAGTTTACAAAGCTCGGTTCTGAGTCGGGTTATGATCCAGAGTCGCCACAATGAGAATTTAAGGGAAAAAAGACGACTGATGACCTAATATAATAGCAATGGAAAATCTAGCAATTTCTAATATAGGCAAAAAAAAACTTTCCATATAGAAGAAATGAACAAGAGTACCAATCTTACCGAGATGGATCATTGCTTGTCGTTGGTACAATAGCTAATTCACTGCAAGCTGTGACTTCACTGCTGAGGTCAAACCCTTTCTTCCCGACTCCGGTTATATGAACCAGCAATTCACACTTGCCGATAAGTTCAAATATACAGATATCATCCTTCTGGATACCGTTGTCACGAACAAACGACATCCAACCACCGCAGAAGGTATGCATCATTCGCCCCATTGAGTCTGGTACTGAGTTCACAATCCAACGTCCCCCATTTGGACCATGAAGTATAATCTCAGTTCTGCTGTTAGGGAAATGTGCTGAAGAAAACTGATGCGGAATTTTCTGCAACATAGAACGTTTCAAAAAGAACTACACTCACAAAGAGTATTTAGATCTAAAACCTAAAACTTAACGGAGTACATCAGCATAACAATATTTGGATCCATGATAACTGACTTACCAAAGTATAAGAACCACTTGTGTTGAACTTTTTCATGATTCTGACAAAACTTGGAAAAACAGAAACAAATGATTTAGCTGCCCTTTCTTCGTCACGTGCTACCATTGCTCGCAAACCAAGTCTAGCTGGTAATACGAGATCGCCTTTGACACTGGTTCTCCGATTAACTAGCCATTAAAATTTCAAGAGCCATAAAACTAAGTTGTTCATATTCTTGCATATTATAACCAATTAAGACCACCTTTGAAAAAAAAAATGAAAGCATAATGGATACCCTGATACATTGCAATCAAACTACATAGATGAATAGAAAAGCAATAAACTTCATTTTTGAAACAACAGATAATAGGTATTGTGACATAAAAGGAGACTATAGAGAAAGCTCTTTTGCATACATTTAAAACTGCATGCTGATGTAGAGAAACCTTACCCAAACGCTTAGACGGCTTTTTTGATTGAGAACAAACCATGACTTTAGTGGATACCTTTTTTGCACTAGAATGTTTCCTAGCATCATTGCAGAAGGGTTCTTGCCAAGAGTTCAAACATTTTTTATCATGTATTTCAATCCTTTTGGAGCGTTTTGAATGAACTTTAAGAGAGTTGCCATTCATTTTCTTTGGCAAACCTTTGAGAGCTTTACGAGGAATTACTGCATGGCCAGCACCTAGCCTATTCAAAGTTCCTTTTCCACTTTGATCCTCAGGGATTTCCTTTCCAACCCTGAAAATGTGAACACGCAATTCACAATCCCGAACAAGTTCAAAAACACATATATCTCCCATGTTGACATCGTTCCCACGCACAAAGGCCATCCATCCTCCACAAAGAGTATGACTTGTATTCACTCTTGTTGTAGGAACAGAATTCACTGTCCAGGATTCCCCTTTCAAATTGTGAAGGACCAACTTCAGTTTGCAGCTAGGAAGATGTGCCATAGAAAACTGATAAGGGATATTCTGCATCACAGGAGAGGACAACATCAAGCTAAACCAACTGACATTTAAATGGAGGCAGGCTGCTTTACGATCATCATAAAAGAAAATGATTTTTTTTTGTCTTTGTTACCACGAACGTTGTATTTTTTTTTTTTTATTGTTGGGGGATGACTCACCAATGTGTATGAACCACGAACGTTGAAGCTTTTCATGATTCTCACAAAATATGGAAAATTGGAGCTAAAGGACTGGGAAACTTTCTTCTCATCCTGAAATGATAGTGATAAGGCCAGAATTTTATCTTGCGTAGTTACGTCATCAACTTTACTGATCCCATTCTGACCAGTTCCATTTTTATGAACCTCGACAGTTCTTAAGGCTGGAAACAAGAAGGTATGATCCAATTAATTTCTAACCACATGCTGATATTTAGCTGACATTCTGCACAACTATTGATAAATCACTACAAATAATTATCCAAGTATTTTTTGGTCCTAAATTTTTGATTAATTATGGAGCGACAAAAGAGCTGAAAAATACTATGTCCATAGAAAAGCACTTTCCTCTACCTTTTAACTGAAAGCCCAGAAAACTAGAACTCAGCTTACCCGCTAGGTTCTCCCTGCATTCTGAATGAACATCAAAAATGCTCCTCATTTTCTTCGCCACAGCTTCCGCGCATGTTTGTGAGGATGAATTGTCCTCCTCCCTGTCTCTTTTATGGCCTGTATTATCTTGACTGCATTGAGAATGAAATGCACCTTCTTTCTCACATGTACTCTCATCAAAAATTTGCACAGTGAAATGCAACTCGCCATCATATCTAAAAACCAAAAAATCACCGCATTCTAGGGCATGATCTCGTGCAAAAGTTGGCCATCCGTCACAGAAGAACAAGTCATCATTCTGCTGGATCAAGTTAACAAGCCAAGTTTGGCCGCTAGGACCAATAAGTGTAACTGATCGAACTATGATTTCTTCCAAGTATCTGATAAATTTCGAAGGAAGTTTCTGCAATAATATGAAAATCAATTAGCACAAGACAATACAATGCCACAGAACAGAAATGGCGCTACAGATTCATCTTTGACCTGAATGCAAAACGGATGGACATAGAGCAGCTATTCCTCATAAGAAACATCTAGAAGCTAAATGATGGAAAGACAACGTGAAACTCGCGTGGAATGATTTAAACCTTTATTCAAAGATATGTTAGTTTCCTCGAAGTACTGAACTATAGACCTCCCCAGAAAACAGAGACAAACGAAGGCAAAGCAAACTATAGCTTCTTAAATTAGTTTTTTTTTTTTTTTTTTTTTTTTCTGAAAGAGAGAAGAGAAACGAATTTCAGAAACGAGTCCAATCTGACCACACATGATGTGAACTGACAAATGCATGCTAGTATAAACCTAATTTCATAGATAATGACAGTAAGCACAATCAGGAGAAGGCGAAATCCGAAGAAATTACCAGTCGTTCTGAAGAAAGTGTGGAGGAATAGAAAGTATAGAAGCAAGGCCGCCTGGCGGTCACCATCTCCCGGCGAGACTCCGTCCCCATCATCAAACCGCATGAACAGACTCCAGGCAACAGGGATTAGAGAAATATTTTGCTGATACAAACGAAAACGAAGAAATTTTCGCCACAAACCGAAACATTGAGAGGTAAAAGAGAAGAAAAGGTATTGAAAACCCTACGGAGAGCCAAAAATTAATGGAGAAATAATGGAAGTTCCGGTCGCTTGCTGGAGAGATTTGAGTTTCGAGGGATTCTGGCAAGTTCGCGGGTGCCACGATCGCACGTGTGGAGTGTGTCAGTTAACCGTACGGTCATTTTGGCTGTGACTTTTGTTTAAGAAAATAAAAGAAATATATACTTTTACCAAAAATTTAAGTTTACATGGATTTTTAAATATATTCATAATTTTGAATTTAATTTCACTTAGGTTCCTTCAACATTTTTGTTTTTACTCACAGTTTTTATTAGTCTTATTTTTCTTTTAGCTAAAACACCATTTTTTTAATTTCTTTTTCTTTTATTTTTTCTTCAAATTTCATCTCGGCAAATTCTTTAGATCTGGGTAGAGCCACGGGCACACAGCACCGACCACATAACACCATTGTATGGAGGCTTAACCTTTTTTTTAATCTTCTTTTCCTGTTCATCAACTTTCTCTTCTTTTCCTGTGACATCAACCTCTGCACATAAGATCTTTATGCAATTATGAGTGGTGGCAAATGGGAGTGTCGTGGGTTTCTAGCATGTATCGCACTTAAACTTAGTGATATCAATAAAATTCTCAAATTGAAGAAAAAAATTGTGAACCTCAAAGGAAAGGCATAGTGTAGTCAGAGCGACAATAAAAAAATGTACTTTGTTCGAAGATTCCAAAGACGAAGGCCAAAATTTACGGGCCAGATGGTTGGTACTGGCTGTTGTGATGGAAGAAGAAGGGAAAGCATAAGCCTTTCAGACAAACAGAGACATTTAGAATAAATGTCAAATGCAACAAACCAAATCTGGAAGTGTTTTTTTTATCAGAAAATGGAAGAGAAATCCATTAGGTAACGACCAGTTTACATCCTTATACAAACAAATACAATCAAAACAGAAGAAAAAGGCAAAAACAAAGACCAGAGATTCTATATCTGTCAGGAAATGCACAAAAGATTTACAATCTCAATTAAGTTTGTAAATTAGCTGTGGGCAGAGAGTTGTAAGCACCAACCTACGTAGCTTGCAATCTTGTATATTCTATCTAAGAAGATCAATCAATGGCAGAGGCCAGCCAAACCATTCCTCTGCCTCGTTTTTCAGCAGAAGAGATCCGGTACACGTTTCACTGAAGGTCGCCACAACGAGCACGAGTCGTGTGCTCGTCGAATTCTCACCTGCTAAGCAGGAAGTGTTCGACTTTTAGTAGAGTGTGTTGTACGTTGCAGCATCTCCCGATTAATGAGATCAACTTTCACAGTTTCGCGTTGATGTTTAGCATGGAGAAGCGCGTTCTCAAACAGGCTCCTGTGATAGGATTCCAAACTCTCAGGGGCGGAAGACAGAGTATCGTTTTCAAGAAACGATGGATTAAGAAACTTGGCTATGAAAGCCCACATTTTATAAACATCTTCAAAGTTGGTAAGGAATCCAAGGGAAGCTGTGACGACCTCGACTCGAAAAAATGGTTTCTTCCTGCTATGTCCATTAGCCATGGGTTTGCACAACGCCACGCCTTCGAGTTCGCCCTGTCCCAAATTCTGCTTCGGAACGTCTATCGCCTGCACATGGCTAAGAATGCCAACTCCAAGAGATATTCCATTATTTTCAGCCAGTTTTTGTACAACTTCCGGATGTATTAGCCCTCTTCCATTGCTCTCTTTTACATTGAAAGCAATTGCAGCACCTCTTTCGTATTTGATCTTTGGTCCATACAGTTGTACAAGGTGAACCCCTACATTATCTCGACCGGGTAACCGGAGTTGAAGTAACGAAGTGACAAGCCAGTTAATGAGATACCTTAGTCGGAGGGTAGTCTTGTTGAGGCCCAACATATCGGTATGATCGAGATGACGACAGATCACTTCAGGCTCCCTCCTTCCCCATTCTTGCTCATCGTCATAATCTCCATCACTGGTCGATTCCTCATCGCCAAAGGCTGCATTAGATGCTTCTCCAAGCTCGAACATCTCACGCAAACTTTCCTTTTCATTATATTCTACGCTAAATGATACACGATGACCCGTGCTTATCGCACTATCTCCCTCTTCTAAACCAAAGAATCCACGTTCAGAAAATCTACTCCTTTCCCTCCTACCCAAGAGTCTGAACTCCCCCTCTGACTCCCTTCTTATAGCACTTTCCTTCAGGTCTTTGAAGGCTCCTGATGTAGTGGAATTTGAGAGCTTCAGATCCTGAAACTCAGATGTTTGATTCGCAGGTCGGGTTCCGTTTGAGGCAAAACTCAACCTCGTCAAAATCGATTCTTCTCCAGTTTCTGAATCCTCCCGAATTTCACTAACAACACGAGAATCCTTTGCCTGCTTATCATCACCATACATGGGACTTTTCATCAACCTAGATGCTGGTTTTGGTGAAAAATGGCTACTGCTCCTCTTTCCAGAAAACCAAGATGCTGGCAAGGGTGACCATGTTTTTTGCTTGATCAAATGGCCTGAATTATCAGAACCGAATGGACTCTGACCCAAATCAATCCAATATGAATCGTCTGGCGACTCGTCGTCACTGAAGATTGGACTCTTCATAACCTCGCCAACTGAGATGCTCTCAGCTTCCTCAAAAATGGTACTTGCCCCATCCCTGTCTGAGCTATTATAATCTTGCTCCATTTCAGTCTGGACCGCATCCCTCACCTGGTTCGACGTAAACACGCCTGAAAAAGCAGGCATGCGTGGTTCCTGATGCTTATCAGTTTCGGAATCCTCCTGACCATTGATTGCATCATCTTCAATCCCAGATAAGACATCCAAACCATCAAAAGAATCACCAATATACTGCGGAAAAATGGGGAGTATCCTCACCATTCCTGTACCAGTCCGCCCAGATTGGTTTTGCAAGCTCCCTATAACAGATTTCTTAATCAACAGGCAGCCAAACCCAGTTGGATCAGACCCGAAAACACGATAAAACGACGTGATGATAAAATCTGGCCTGAAGAGGGAGAGCCCCAAGGAATCCATGTCCTTAGGACCGAGCGAGCCAGCATCGAGCAATACATGCCAATTGTTCTGCTGGGCAAGTGCCATCCACTGGTAAGAATACTTCGCCCCTGTCACTCTTGATTGAACAGGAAACACAAAAAGGCCACCAACAGAATCCTTCTTCCTCTTCCTCTTGTTTGTAATCTGTTTCCTCAGCTCCCTTGAGCTGAGTCTCAATGTTGGCCACTTAAACGATGCACTGTGAACCTTTGCACCTCTTTGTTTAGCACACTGAGCCATCCAACTCACAGATTGACTCTCATGATCAAACATAGTCAACAATTTCTTGTTGGTATGAAAAGGGTAAGACTCGGACAAGAGCTTAAAGGCCGATCCCCTACTGGCTGTAAAAACAAGCCCATATTCATTCTCAGAAGTGTTCAGATAATCCATAATCCTAGTCTTGATATCGTGTTCAATCGTGCCCTTCTCGGCGCCACTGTAAAGTGCGTGGTTGCTCAAATTGGCAGTGATTTCAGAGAGAGTAAACGCAGAAGACTCCCAAAATTGCTGCGTTTGAACATAGGAAAATAAACCAAAACCACAGTAATCAAGACATACCTTCGAGAACGACTCTGAGAGATGCTCGTACTCTTCTGATCTCAACTGGTCGATTTTTTCCGACGACTGGAATTCTGGGTACATAGTGAGGAACTTGGTGAAGGCATCGAAGAGATTTGGAATAAAATCCCCGGTGCAATAGGTCCGGTCGGCGGCGAGTGCAGTGGCGCGTAGAAACTCCTTTTCGACATGAAGCCGAGCGAGAGATCTCGACCGTCGAACATTTCTGTCCTGATTTGGCGATTCATAGTCAATGTCTATGGATTTTGCGAGAGACCCATCTTCAGAAGCTTCTTCCAGAGCCTCTCTGAGCCTGTTTTCTTGCAATTGCCTGAGAATGGAAGATTTGCGCCTCTCCGTTAGACCAGAACCGTGTCGCCTTCTGGTTTTCTTGTCCATGATTAAAGCGGCGTAATGTGACAACGGTTTCCATAGTGAAAGATGCATGAATTCTACATAAAGCCAAAGCGAACCAAAATTGTACAGCTCTAGTTCAAGAAACTCAGGCTTTAAGCAGAAGAAGCTCCCAAATTCGAAATTCAAACCCAACAAACTGAAAACAAAAAAAGGGTCTCTGATTCTCTTTTCTCTCTCTTTTGGTTTTTCAATTCAAATGGCAAGGGCCCATGACTGGAAATGGTTTGTTTTCAAAGTTGAGCTACATCAGCAACTCATTCAAAAATTCAAAAAAATAAGATATCTATTGCAAAAAGATGCAAAACCCAGATTCAAAGTCATCCCAATCAAAAGTCCCAAGCAGCCTTTCGCTTTTTTGAACTGAGAATCCCAAAGATTCCAGAAAATCCCAGATACCCATTTTCACATAGCTTTAATAGAACCTAGGAAGCATTACGAAGAACATACCACTACAATGTCCACAGACAAGCCCAAAAAGATAATCCCAAGAACAAAACCATCAAAAACGGAAGTTGACAAGAGAATGGGAGAGATGGAACATAAAAACAAAAGAACATTGTTGGATTGAGGCATAGGACGAAACATAACCGCATAAAACAGCATCCGACACCAACTCCTCCAACCAGTGTCGGCAACTCGACCAACCACCCCGCCACTTTCTTCATACATTCTCTCAGCTGGAGTAAATGCAGCCCCAAAACAAAACAGAGTAATGAAATGAAAAAGAAAATTATATTTCATCTTGGAAAAGAAAAAAATGAATTTTTTTGGTTTAATATATTAAAAGAAATTAAAATGTTCAAAATACTGTCATAATGGGCATCTGTAAAATATATTTGGCCCAAGCAAAAAGAAGCACTATTTGGGCTGTGCCGCTTTTAGACAATGGGCCTGGCCCAACATTAAAACAGTATTTTCAGCATGGGCCAAATTCGGCATCTTCTTCTGCTTAAAGAGACAGCAGCCCATTGGCCCAACAGAGAAATGAAATAAACACACAGAAAATCACGGCGAGCCGATCATTGAAAAGATCACCAAAAAACGAACTCAACAAACTTGGGACGATTTCAATGGGGATCGGCTATATTCGGAAAATGTCTGTTGGCCACGGCGGAAAAGCATCTCGACCACCTAGCCGACCCACTCCCCTCCAGTATAAAACCTCGCCGGAGTCCCCATTAATCTTCACCCCACTCCAAACATTCCTTTGTAGGCCTGTCCAAGGAGGCAGCAGTAGCTTGAGTAAGAGTTAAAAAATATACGATGAAGGGCTTGGGCGGTTTTTTGTTTATCTGTGTTCTTCTGTCAACATTTTCAATTTTGTCTTCGGCGCTTACTGATGCGGAAGCTTCTTTCATTGCCGGCCGCCAACTTCTAGCCCTGCATATGAACGAAGATTTGCCCGACAATTATGATCCCAAGGTCGAGATCAATGAGACCTTTCCCAATCCAAGGCTACGACGGGCATACGTTGCGCTTCAAGCCTGGAAGGTGGCTATTTATTCAGACCCTTTAAACACCACCGTCAATTGGGTCGGCGCTGATGTCTGCCACTACACGGGAGTTTACTGCGCTACTGCTCTCGACGACTCCACCATCGAAGTAGTCGCCGGCATTGACCTTAACCACGCCGACATTGCTGGTTACCTGCCGGTCGAGCTTGGTCTGCTGGCCGACATAGCCTTATTCCACATCAACACCAACCGATTCTGCGGGATCATCCCAACGAGCTTCGCGAGGATGACTCTGCTTCACGAGCTCGACCTTAGCAACAACCGATTTGTTGGCTATTTTCCTGAGGTGGTTGTGAGGATTCCTAATCTGAAATTTCTTGACCTCAGGTTCAATAATTTCGAAGGCCCATTGCCTCCTCAACTTTTCACGAAGACACTCGATGCCATTTTCCTTAACAACAACAGATTCACCTCCAACATTCCCGATACTTTTGGGGATTCGCCGGCGACGGTGATTGTGATTGCCTACAACCATTTCACGGGATGCATTCCGAGCTGCATTGGAAAAATGGGGAACACACTGCACCAGCTGGTAATGTTGAACAACGATTTTGCTGGTTGTTTGCCCTCTGAAATTGGGATGCTTGGGAATGTCGTGGTTTTCGATATTTCCTCCAACATGTTTAGTGGGATCTTGTCCAAGAACTTCGATGGGCTAAAGAAGGTCGAAATTTTGGATATTTCTAACAATTCTTTGACGGGGGTTGTTGAGGAAGGCTTGTGCAACTTGCCCAAATTGGCTGAATTCACCTTCTCTCACAATTTCTTCAATGGCGAGGCGGAGAAGTGCGTGCCGCAGAGTAGAAAGGATGTTGTGTTCGATGATACTGCAAATTGCTTGCCCGAGAGGCCCAAGCAGAAGGCGGCAGAGGCTTGTACTCCGGTCACCAGCAAGAGTGTTGATTGCAGTAAGGCTATGTGCGGCGGAGGAGCGCCATCGCCGTCCTCGATGCCGTGGCCATTGAAGTCACACACACCAGGCCGTATTCATCATCCTCTTTCTCCACCTGCAGTACACTCCCAACCACCGGTTCACTCTCACACACCATCGGCCTCATCACCCCAAGCACCGGTTCACTCTCACACCCCAGCGGCCTCATCACCTCAAGCACCAGTCGACTCTCACACCCCAGCGGCCTCCTCACCCGAAGCACCAGTTGGCTCTGAAAGCCCAGCGGCCCCATCACCCGAAACCCCAGCAGCCCCAACACCCGAAGCACCAGCGACCCCATCACCCGAAGCACCAGTCGACTCTGAAACCCCAGCGACCCCATCACCCGAAGCACCAGTCGACTCTGAAACCCCAGCGACCCTATCACCCGAAGCACCAGTCGACTCTGAAACCCCAGCGGCCCCATCACCTGAAGCACCAGTCGACTCCGAAACCCCAGCGGCCCCATCACCTGAAGCACCAGTCGACTCCGAAACCCCAGCGGCCCCATCACCTGAAGCACCAGTCGACTCCGAAACCCCAGCGGCCCCATCACCCGAAGCACCAGTTGATTCTGAAACCCCAGCGGCCCCATCACCCGAAACCCCAGCGACCCCATCACCCGAAGCACCAGCGACCCCATCACCCGAAGCACCAGCGACCCCATCACCCGAAGCACCAGCGACCCCATCACCCGAAGCACCAGCGACCCCATCACCCGAAGCACCAGCGGCCCCATCACCCGAAGCACCAGCGGCCCCATCACCCGAAGCACCAGCGGCCCCATCACCCGAAGCACTAGGGACCCCATCACCCGAAGCATCAGTCGACTCTGAAGCACCAGCGGCCCCATCACCCGAAGCACCAGCCACCCCATCACCCGAAGCTCCAGTTGACTCTGAAACCCCAGCGGCCCCATCACCGGAAGCACCAGCGACCCCATCACCGGAAGCACCAGCGACCCCATCACCGGAAGCACCAGCGACCCCATCACCGGAAGCACCAGCGACCCCATCACCGGAAGCACCAGCGACCCCATCACCCGAAGCACCAGCGACCCCATCACCCGAAGCACCAGCGACCCCATCACCCGAAGCACCAGGGACCCCATCACCCGAAGCACTAGGGACCCCATCACCCGAAGCATCAGTCGACTCTGAAGCACCAGCGGCCCCATCACCCGAAGCACCAGCGGCCCCATCACCCGAAGCACCAGCGACCCCATCACCCGAAGCACCAGCGACCCCATCACCCGAAGCACCAGCGACCCCATCACCCGAAGCACCCGCGGCCC
This sequence comes from Cucurbita ficifolia, assembly GCA_033971965.1. Taxonomy (NCBI): domain Eukaryota; kingdom Viridiplantae; phylum Streptophyta; class Magnoliopsida; order Cucurbitales; family Cucurbitaceae; genus Cucurbita; species Cucurbita ficifolia. The sequence goes on from CM066970.1 coordinate 844,511, forward strand.
CATCACCCGAAGCACCCGCGGCCCCATCACCCGAAGCACCAGCGACCCCATCACCCGAAGCACCAGCGACCCCATCACCCGAAGCACCAGCGACCCCATCACCCGAAGCACCCGCGGCCCCATCACCCGAAGCACTAGGGACCCCATCACCCGAAGCATCAGTCGACTCTGAAGCACCAGCGGCCCCATCACCCGAAGCCCCAGCGGCCCCATCACCTGAAGCACCAGCTACCCCATCACCCGAAGCATCAGTCGACTCTGAAGCCCCAGCGGCCCCATCACCCGAAGCACCAGCTACCCCATCACCCGAAGCACCAGCGGCCCCATCACCCGAAGCATCAGTCGACTCTGAAGCCCCAGCGGCCCCATCACCCGAAGCACCAGCTACCCCATCACCCGAAGCATCAGTCGACTCTGAAGCCCCAGCTACCCCATCACCCGAAGCACCAGCTACCCCATCACCCGAAGCATCAGTCGACTCTGAAGCCCCAGCGGCCCCATCACCCGAAGCATCAGTCGACTCTGAAGCCCCAGCGGCCCCATCACCCGAAGCATCAGTAGACTCTGAAGCCCCAGCGGCCCCATCACCCGAAGCACCAGCTACCCCATCACCCGAAGCATCAGTCGACTCTGAAGCCCCAGCGGCCCCATCACCCGAAGCACCAGCTACCCCATCACCCGAAGCATCAGTCGACTCTGAAGCCCCAGCGGCCCCATCACCCGAAGCACCAGCTACCCCATCACCCGAAGCATCAGTCGACTCTGAAGCACCAGCGGCCCCATCACCCGAAGCCCCAGCTACCCCATCACCCGAAGCCCCAGCAGCACCATCACCCGAAGCCCCAGCAGCACCATCACCCGAAGCCCCAGCGACCCCATCACCCGAAGCCCCAGCGACCCCATCACCCGAAGCCCCAGCGACCCCATCACCCGAAGCCCCAGCGGCACCATCACCCGAAGCCCCAGCTGCCCCATCACCCGAAGCCCCAGCGACCCCATCACCCGAAGCCCCAGCCGCACCATCACCCGAAGCCCCAGCCGCACCATCACCCGAAGCCCCAGCCGCACCATCACCCGAAGCCCCAGCCGACTCTGAAACCCCAGCGGCCCCATCACCCGAAGCACCAGTCGACTCTGAAACCCCGGCGGCCCCATCACCCGAAGCCCCAGTCGACTCTGAAACCCCGGCGGCCCCATCACCCGAAGCCCCAGTCGACTCTGAAACCCCGGCGGCCCCATCACCCGAAGCCCCAGTCGACTCTGAAACCCCGGCGGCCCCATCACCCGAAGCCCCAGTCGACTCTGAAACCCCGGCGGCCCCATCACCCGAAGCCCCAGTCGACTCTGAAACCCCAGCGGCCCCATCACCCGAAGCACCAGTCGACTCTGAAACCCCCCCAGCGGCCTCACCACCGCCTCCAGTCGATGACATCATTCTTCCTCCAAACTTGGGCTTCGAGTACGCATCACCGCCTCCACCAATGTTCCCAGGCTACTAAGTGGCAAATCATCCGACTCTCCTCTCTATTTAAACATTTTTATTTTCATTCTTTCAAGTTTTGTATCTTCGTTAGTTGGTAGCTTCATTAATAACTCTACGGACCCTTGATCCACGAATTGTAACGATCTCTTTCTTTGTGCATCAAGGCCATTGAAATTTCAATCAGATTCATGTATTGCTTTGAATGATTGCAAAATATATATACATGATCTATGTTCCATGATAAACATATTCTTGTTACGATTTAAATTAAATTATTTGAAGATAATGTAAGACCATGCAAATACTGTAGAGAAGATAAATATAATTTGTAACGTAATACTGGATTTAGATTTTGTAATAAACGAATTGAATATAACTTTTATGATTGATACCAAAATTAAATATCGTCAAATTTTTTTGTAAGGCATCTTAAATAATAATAAAAAAGAAAATTGGCAGTTTCTATATTCTAAAAAAAAATTACTTCGATGGAAGTTAAACAGGGCCAACATAGTAATTTCAGTCATTCGAGGGATGTCCAGATACCCTGCTTGTGCTCTTAGTGCATGAACATATTTCAAATTCCAAAGGGATGATCATCATCGTTCATCACTTCCTTCCCAAATGGAAACAGACGCGGAAAAGGAATCACAGCAAAAGCGCTACCCAACAACAATAAAATAACGGAACCCAAAGTTCTGATTTTTAAATTCTGTTTTTCTGAAATTGGAAAAAAATAATTAAGAATCATAGAGTGAGGCGTTGCTTGGCGTTTTTGCTGGCTTTGCATGTTCGTACTGCACAATGCCACCGCTGTTCTTTTCTTAGCTTTTGTGTTCCCCATATCAATTGGTCTCTCGATTCTCTGCCACTCCCCTTTATAAGAACCCCCGCCTCACTCTTCGCCACTGCCACTGCGAGTTTCTCTGTTTCCAGAAAATGTCGATTTTTAATCATCCTCTCGGCTCCTTGCAGCATCTCCTCGACACCCTTCAGGCTCCGCCGTATGCGGCAGCCGCCATTCTGGGTGTCATCTCTTTCTTACTTGCGGCTTTTCTCGTCGCCGATTGGAGAAAGAGTCGCCGGAATTTTCTCCCTCCGGTTCCGGGTAATGTCTGTCGGCTTCTGATTCTCGATCTGATTATAGGGGTTTTAGTGGGAATGATGTGAAATTGATGATCTAATGAATTTTGGAACGGTGGTTTGATTTTGTAGCGATTCCGGGGTTGCCGGTGCTGGGGAATTTGTTGCAGTTGAAGGAGAAGAAGCCTCACAAGACGTTTGCACGGTGGGCTGAGATGTACGGTCCGATTTATTCCATAAGAACCGGCGCCTCCACTGTGATTGTTCTCAACACCGCCGAGGTCGCCAAAGAGGTATGAATTACGGCTGTTTTCCAGCCAAGTTTTGTCTTTTGTCTTTTGATTCTAACTCTGCTCTGTTCTTGTCTTGATTCTTTTAAGGCTATGGTAACGAGGTACGCTTCCATGTCCAGTAGAAAGCTAAGCAAAGCCCTCACCATCTTGACTTCTGATAAATGCATGGTTGCTATGAGCGATTACAACGACTTTCACAAGATGGTCAAGAAGTACATATTGGCCAATGTGTTGGGAGCTAATGCACAGGTTGTTTCTTCCTTCTTCTTCTCTTGATTTGGGTTAAATCTAATAGTTTGATCTGTTTAATTTTCAGAAGAGACACAGACAAAGAAGAGACACCATGATAGACAATATTTCCAGCCATTTGTTTGCTCATGTGAAGGATTCTCCATCAGAATCTGTCAATTTTCGAAAGATATTCGAATCGGAACTCTTTCGACTGGCGCTTAAAGAAGTGAGTTGATTCTGTTCTTCTGTTAAGATAGGAGGATAGATATCTAACTTCCATGATTTCACTGGCAGACACTTGGGAAAGATATCGAGTTGATATATGTCGATGAGCTCGGTACGACGTTGCCAAGGGAAGATCTGTTCAGGGTTCTCGTGATCGATCCGATGGAGGGTGCTATCGAGGTTGATTGGAGGGATTTCTTCCCATATCTGAAATGGATTCCCAACAAGAGTGTGGAGAATAAGATCAGGCAGATGGATTTTCGCAGGCGAGTGACGATGATGAGCCTAATTGAGGAGCAGAAGAAACGAATTGCTGCAGGGGAGGTAGTTCTTTGTTGTCTTGAACTGAATCTGCTCTGTTGCAGAGAGTTTTTTAATGTCTTGGCTTGAATCTTTAACAGGAAACGAATTGCTATGCTGACTTCTTGTTATCTGAAGCAAAAACACTGACAGAACATCAGATAGCTATGTTGCTTTGGGAGACAATCATTGAAACCTCGGACACTACTTTAGTTGTAACAGAATGGGCTATGTATGAACTTGCCAAAAATCCTAAACGACAGGCAATTTCCTTACAACACAACCATTTCTGTTTTTTTTTGCTTTGCTTGTCTGACCAATTCTTAAAGTCATTCTATGAATCCTTTTGACATTGCAGGACTATCTATATCAGCATATACAGAGTGTCTGTGGCTCTGAAAAGCTTACTGAAGATGACCTGTCGAAGCTACCATATCTGACTGCTGTGTTTCAAGAAACTCTTCGTAAGCATAGTCCAGTACCGATCATCCCATTGCGATATGTGCATGAAGATGCCCAGTTAGGCGGGTTCTTTGTTCCTGCAGGGAGTGAGGTGAGCCATCCTGGAACCTTTGATGAATCCTCCAGTGTTATTTGATTCGACTGTCTGATGATGTTTCGTTCGCAGATCGCAGTGAATATTTACGCCTGCAACATGGACAAGGATCGTTGGGAAAGCCCTGAGGAATGGAAGCCAGAGAGGTTTCTTGATGAGAAATATGATCCAATGGATCTGCACAAAACCATGGCCTTTGGAGGAGGGAAGAGGGTGTGCGCAGGTGCTCTCAAGGCAATGCTGATAGCTTCCACATCCATTGGAAGGCTTGTTCAAGAGTTTGAGTGGAAGCTGGGGGAAGGGGAAGAGGACAAGGTGGACACTCTTGGCCTCACTGCTCGCAAGCTCCAACCGCTGCACGCAATCGTAAAGCCAAGAATCAGCTAAGGAAACGTCCCCCGCCGTCTTTATACTGTTGAATCTGGAATAAGTAACTAGCATGAGACTCTTTGGACACCATCAGCCTCTTGTTGAAGAGAAGTTAGAGTGTTTTAGATCAGTTTATAATAGAAGGTGTGCACAGATAAGAGTTCTAGCTCATGATAAGTTGGAAATTTAGCTGAACGATACACGAGTGATGTGTTGCATATTGCCCGGTAATCGAATGCATTTTCCAACTGACGAGATTTTGATATCAGAAACGAAACCATAAAACATAGATCGACAAAGTAATAAACCAGATTTTCCATGTTTCGATAGAGAATTTTACGAACTTTTTAACTATATCCACGAAAATATCGATATATGACACACTTCTAGGTAGATCTCATTTGTTTAGAACTGCTGCTCTGCTCTGATGATGAATTTTTGATCAACTGGGTTTGAAGAACTTCAACTTTAGTCCACTGGTAACCAAACTCCAGATTCCTCCGATTGAGAAAGCCAAGCTAAAAGCAATGCCTAGCCAGCCCAATATCCAGTGGAAGTACCAATTGAAGCTGAACTTCGTAGGCTTTTTCACGAGAACCCACATGAAGCAAGGGTAAGCAAATGTGACCGGAAGAGTGAGTCCTCCTAGCAGACCAGCCAAACTGGAGAGGAAAGGAAGTGCTACTCCTATGAAGAAGTTGACAAATCCATAGAAGACGCGGAAACCAGAACGAACCCATATCGAGCAAGGGCGGTTAGTACGACTTGTGTAGCTAGCTTCAAAGTTGTCGAAAACGGGCATAGAGTAAATTTGGAAACTGCTCAAACAATTGAACACAACTAGAAGGAAAGTGATGGCAAGAAGCCCTCTGGGAATATCATGGCCGTGAAATGCATATATAGCATTAAGCATCCCTCCTGAAGGCATCTGCGAAACAATCGTGAATCGTTCGAAAAGTGAGTACGGTTGTTTCGAAACCATCCAAGCTCACTCGAAAAGAACAAAGATAGATACTCACAAGATTTCCATAAGCCCAATATCCACCAATAGCAACTGGAAACAAGCATGCTGCAATGAAAAAATACGCAACTTTGGCTCCTCTCCACATGGGAACATGAGCAGGGTGCTTAAATGTTGATGGCATTGTTGCCTGAGAGACACCAAAACAAACATAATTCAGATTCAACCAAAAAGAGCAACTCGATTGACGGTAAGGGGTCTAGAAAGTGATGCAAAAGGCACACCTGAATTTCCAAAACCAAGTTATGGCCTCTGAAAGCAAAGGCTATGATTCCAAGTGCATTCATGACAGAGAAAACAGAAGAAGAAGCCGATGGCATTGAAAGGGGTTCGTAAGAGATCGTGGGAGGCCTTTGCTGGCTAACAGAGAGGACCCAAACCATGGTGGAGTAAGTGATGGCAGTCACAGCTCCAATAAGAGAAAGTCCAGCAATTGAATTGAGGTTTGGCAATTGAGAAAGAACAATGCAGAGAGATGTAAATACAAGGTACCACTCTACAGTTGTTAAAGGATTTGATGAACACAGCGGCCCACACACTATTTGGAAAAAGAGTTTCATTGTCTCTCCTCCAACAATGATCAATGCGGTTGCAGTTCCTGCTGATAAGTAGGCAGTAGGAAATACAGCAAGCCATACACCCAATCTTTCCCCTGAAAATTATACAGCAAAATCCTTTAACCAATGTGTCGAATACGCTTCAGTGATGATTAGATGCACGGTTTGGAGATATTGTCCGTTTTGGCCCGTTACGTATCGCCATCAGTCTCACAGTTTTAAAACGCGTCTGTTAGGGGGTGTTTTCCACACCCTTATAAGAAATGTTTCGTTCCCCTCTCCAATCAACGTGGGATCTCACAATCCACCCCTTGTGGGCCCAGCGTCCTCGCTGACACACGCCCAGTGTCTGGCTCTAATACCATTTGTAACGGCCCAAGCTCACCACAAATAGATATTGTCTGCTTTTGCCCGTTACGTATAGAGTCTCACAATTTTAAAACACGTCTGCTAGAGAGAGGTTTTCACACTGTTATAAGAAATGCTTCGTTACCCTCTCCAATCGATGTGGGATCACAAACCTCTAATAATTTCTTAAGATGAGGTCTATAAAAGTTGGTATTGGATTTGTGAAGTTGTAAGGAGATCTTACCAAATGCTGCTTCAGCAAGCTCCACATATCTGTTGTACCTTTTGCCTGGCACTGCTTCGTGAAGCTGAACCAGAATCCACAGGGTATAAAGTTGCCAGCAATAGGCTATGGTTAGTGATAGTATTCCCCAGCTCCTACAAAATTACCACAAAAAACAGATAATACCAAGTCAGAGATGGTTACATCAGATCTTCTATGAAATTGAAATCTTTGTCTCTGTCTCTGTCTCTTTCACTACACCCAGAAACTCAAGAAAGCATTTGATTTGGGGACCGTGACATGTAACATGTTAAATTACCATTTTATGCTTCATATGTTTTGAAGGTTCCTTCCTAAAATATGTATAGAGTTCAACATCCAAATAAAATATGTAATGTAGAAAGTGTCATTAACATCAGATTTAACCAAATTATGAAAATTACGAAGACCCCGATTGAAATTGATAGCGGGGCTTAAATAGTAATTTAAGTTTTGTAATACAATAAAAACTTACAAAAATTTGATTTTCTTTTCCTTTTACGAAAAATAATGATTTAGAGGCTGAAATTATGGCAGGTGGGCATGATGTAAACCAGAAAAAGTGGAGATATTTCGAGTAGGACCCAAGAAAGATTATACATTTCTATCCATTAAAAAGTATCCAAAGATAAGATGACCCACCAAAAACAAAGGTGTCGCATTTTGGGAGCAAAAGCGAAAGGTCATATAGTGTTGTCCCTCTTCGAATCTAAGCATGCATAAAAGAACTTTTGTGAATTGAAAGCTTTGACTAAGTTGTACCCTCCCATTTTTACCAGTGCTGTTATCATTTGTAACCCCCTAACTCTACTGCTGGCAGTTATTGTCCTATTTGGACTTTCTTTTTCGGACTTCCACTCACGATTTTAAACACACATATATTTTTGGGTTTCTTTTTTGGGCTTCTACTCAAGATTTTAAAACGCGTCTATTAGGGAGAAGGTTTCACACCTTATAAGGAATGTTTCGTTCCCCTCTAATCGATGTGGGATCTCACAATCCACCTCCTTAGAGGCCCGCATCCTCACTGGCACACCGATCGGGGTTTGGCTCTGACATCATGTATATTGTCCATGGTCACCGCTGACAGATATTGTCCGTTTCAGCCTATTACGTATCGCTTTCAGCCTCACGGTTTTAAAACTCATCTTCTAAGGAGAGATTTTCACACCATTATAAGAAATAGTTTATCTTATAATAGTTTATCCTCCTCCCCAATGAGTGGGATCTCACACCCCACACCCATTATCCTTGCAAAATTTACCATCAGCTTTATTTGTAGTGGGTGGGGCAAGGAGCACCATGTTGCAAGAAAAAAGACATAGTTCATCTAAATTGAAGCCTACTTTAGGTAACTATGGAATATCAGAGAGTTTTCTAAATCTACATGTAGAAGCAGGCTTCTCCAATGGAAGACTAAACTCGTGATATAATAAGATTAGATAATCTTGTGTATTTTTATTTGTACATTTCTATTATCAATAATCAGTCATGTTGTGGCGGTGTATATACCTCTTCTTGAAATGCAAAGCAGAGTGTTTTTCGTTTGAAAATTGACACAAGGCACAACTAGTGATGACTCTATTAATTAGCTCAAAAGATGAGGTTAGAGAAGGTACCAGCCGAGGAAGGCAAAGGCTACGGGCAACACGAGAGCCTGGAAGCCGATACCGGCATTGAGGTTATGAAAGGCAGCGTAGTGAGCGTTGCCATTGCGGGACTCAGTAATGGGAAGCCAAGCATCCTGCGGGTTAAGCTTGGTGAGATGGCCCACCTCCTCTAAGTAACCCTTCATATTAATCAGCACCCTTTTCATGGGAGTCCCAATGGGGCTCAAAAACCTCGGCGATATAAACGACGTCGGAGTCCACGCCGTGGACGACTTAGCCTCCTTAGAAGGCGGCCTAGGTGATCGCTGTCCCGTCGGCGTCAGAATCTCCGGCGTAGACACTCGTGGGGTCGCCGGAATGGAAATGAGCTCCGTCTCCGGTCTCTCCTCCATGGCAAACGCTGCTTTCTTCAGTCTCCGGTAGTAAGGAATTGAGTTGGGGGCTCAGCAGCTGAAGCGGAGGCGCGTGGAAGTGAAGGAGGCAGTGATTTTGAGGTCGTTGATATAGAGAATCAGAAGTGAGAGTAAAGTGAAAGTGAAAGTGGATGAAAATGGAATTACAAAATGGTTGATTGAAGAAAAGCTGGGGTCAGTGGATGATGAAGGGATGCCTAATTTTGTAAGATTGGCTTCATCTTTTTGGACCAGAAATAAGCTGCCCGCCATTGATTCTTTCACTATCTCCGACATAATTGACGCTCATTCGACAAGGAAAGCGAAAGGTGGAGACGAGTGAAGTATAGGCGGCGAGAGTTGGGAGGGTCAAGTTTGAGTGAGACCCCGACATGAGCGTGCGGACCCAAGTCGGGTTTCGGGTCAAGACACAAAACCCGCCATTTCTGTCATCACTGTCACGCACCACCGCCACAGACAAGTAATGATAACAAAGACAACATTCTAACTTTTTAGGATGCATTAATATAAACATGAGCTTATATATGTTTTAGGTCAAATTAATACAAATAAAACTAAGATAAAAAAAAAATACTAGTAATAGAATTTTGGATTAGCTATTAATACTTTATTTAAAAAATATTAATTTTTTTAAAAATGCTTTTAAAAGTTTCATTAATACCTTCTAATTTTTAAAATTTTTAAGAGTTTCATTAATACTTCCAAATTTTTTTAAAAAAATACTTTTAAAATTTTTTTAAAAATTAAAAAATATATTTACCGTTATTATCATATTTAAAAAATATATAACTTTCTAAAGTAACACTAAAATATTTGTAAATAACTTATGAGATGTTGATAGACGCTTTTCGTTCATAAATTGATAGTAATAATTTTTTTGAACTTTTTTTTATAAATGTAGAGAATATCAATGTTATTTTTAAAAATTTATGGGTATTTTTTAAATATAATATTAACCATAAATGTATTTTTAAAAGTGAAGGATATTAATAAAAGTTTTGAAATTTTAAGGATATTGTTTAAATAATATTAAAAGTTTTGAAGAATATTTTTCAAATAAAATATTGAATAGTTCTTTTTTTTTAATAAAAAAGTTTTAAGGCATTATTAAATTTTTAAAAAGTTTATGGGTATTTTTTTTAGACAAAATATAAAATGTATGGATATTTTTATTAATTTAACTTATATTTCACTTGTTTAACATTTTACAAAATTTAAATCTATACGGAGTAAATTTAATAATTTTAAACAAAAATTAAAAAATTTAATAATATAGTAAAAACTTTTTCAATAATACATTTATTTAAACCAAATGTAACCATATAATAAAGTAAATCAAAATGATTCGAAAAATGAAACTTAAAAAGGTGGGGGAAATAAAGGTTGACCTTCACATAAATTATTACTATTTATTATTATTATTTGGACAAAGACCTTCAAACAAATTTGTGCCACCAAGAATAAAATGTGACGTAAGCAGGTATGTCACTTTATGGATATCAAACAGCCAACAACATTTACGTTATCTATAAGATTGACTCAAATTAATATATCTTTACTTTATATGCTCCAAAACTTTTATTTCTGACCAACAAAATGAAAATAACGGCTTGATGTGTGAACAAGGGACATTTTTGTCATTTCCCCAAGTGAATTGTCCAATTTTTTTGGGTGTCCAAGAAGTTCGCACGAAGCATCCAGGCTCGGAGCTGCTGCCTATATTTTAATCGGTCAAAAGAATTGTCCATACCAAATGTTTTCGTATCAAAAGCCTAAATTAGCCATTCCTTAGACCAATATTTACTGCCATGCCACCGCTGTACAATATTTTCTTTTTAACAAATTTTCAATTAAAAAAAAATGATATTAGTTTAAAATGAGCAATAAAAGCGGGAGACGAAACAAACATTGATCAACAAATATTTCAAGGAAAAAAGAAGAGAATATTTAGTAGAGTGGCAAAATCGTAAATAAAGACTGCAGAGAAGGCCAAATTCATCAACGACCTTCTTCTTTATTACCCCATACGCGCTAATGCGTGGTGTTTCTTCCTGCTCCCGCAATCCCTTTGTAGAATCTTCGCGCTCTCTCCGAAGGAGAGCGCCGGGAGAAATTCCTCCGTCCGTGGGACCCGACGATTAGCTCCCCGTTTTTTCTCACTGAAAACCTAGTGTCTGCTTTTTCAAGCCCCTAATCGCTTTGGATTTTGTCTCCCAACTTAGCTGCTATTTTCGATTCTTCCTCTCTGTCGTTGGCTCACTTGTTTCTCCGACAGAATGACGGTCGTCGGCTTATAGGGTTTTGTTCTAATACATTTCTAGTCAGTGAGGGCTCTCTGCTTTAGAATTTTATTGAGGTTTTCTATATTACAGATATGGCTATCAGGGTTACCGTCTCCTTCTCGAGTTATGTCGCTCAAAACCTTGCAACATCTGCCTCAATACGTGTCGGTAATTGTCGCGCCGTTCATGAATGCTGGCTCCGATCTCGAATTTTTGGCTCGAATCAGAAGCCGGAATTTGACCCTTCCGGTTCGGTGCGCAATTACCGTTCCGACGTCCCTCCGTCTAATTCGAAATGTTGGGTTAAGAATTCGGCATCGGCGTTTGGCACCATCGCCGGAGAAATTGTTGGTGAAAGCTGCAAAAGCCCCATTGTTCTAGGTTTGATCTCGATTATGAAGTCAACTGTAGTTACTTCCGCTTCCTCGCCAATGGCTATGGGCGTATTTGGCGTTTCTTCCTTTAGAGCCGCTTCGATTATCCCATTTTTACAGGGGTCGAAGTGGCTACCCTGTAATGAATCGATTCCAGCCTTAGCAAGCGGTGAATTAGAAAGTTATGGAGTTTTTGACTGCGCCATGGACGAGGGTATGAGCCAGCCGCCCAATCCTCCGCGGTTAGAGAAGAGCAGCTGGATATCGCGCTTCTTGAATAACTGTTCGGAGGATGCGAAGGCCATCGCTACAGCGTTTACTGTTAGTGTGCTTTTTAGCTCCTTCTTGGCTGAGCCAAGGTCTATACCTTCTTCATCAATGTATCCCACCCTTGATGTGGGCGACCGGATCTTGGCTGAAAAGGTCAGACAATGCTCTTCTACTGAAATTTTAGTTTTAAATATCTGGAGAACTACAAAAGAATGTTCGTTATGACTGTTGGTTGGTAATTATATGTTTGAATTGATATGAAAATGTTCAAATTACTATGCAAAATTTGTTTCATTTATCAAATTGTTTCAAGAACCATGAATTTTAACCATTATTTGCCTAGAAGGATGAGTTTGTTTTAATTGTTATATGCTGAGTGACCATGGAGGAATGTGGCTGGAGTTCTTCTGGACAGTTTTTAGGATGATGGAGTACATTATGCGACGGAGTTTACTTTCTTTTATCTCTCTTGTATAAACCCTGCTTCCTTAAAGGCTTGAATTTCCCGTTTCAGTTGTCAAATGACATATAGAGAGGACAACTGAAGCTAGTGTTTGATGGTTGTTGAAGAAGGAAGAGTAATATGATAAATAACTTGTTTGAAATTGTTGATCACTTTTTTCTTCGTTAACTTAGTCAGTCTTCTTTTGCTTTTCAGGTGTCATATTTTTTCAGAAAGCCGAGTGTTTCCGATGTTGTCATATTTAAGGCACCTCCAATTTTGCAGGTAGCGTCTACGATCTCTATTTTTATGAAACATATGTCGATGATCTCTTGTTGAAAATTCTGGCATACTTGCAGGAAATTGGTTATAAGTCAAGTGATGTATTCATCAAGAGAATTGTGGCAAAGGCTGGTGATTGTGTTGAGGTTAGCTGTTTTCATCTGTTTGAATGATTTCACCGAGTCTCGATTCTTCGTTCTTACTGACCCTTTTGAGAACATAACTCAATTTATGATGGAAGTTTCTGACTCACTATGCTCTTTTTTTTTTATGGCTACAGGTTCGGGATGGAAAACTTTTGGTAAATGGTGTTGCTCAAAATGAGAAGTTTATCTTGGAGCCACTTTCTTATAACATGGATCCAGTGGTATTACATCCAACCCTTGCTGATTAAACACATTTATATTTGGTAGAGCATGTTCACTCAAATTGTTGAATGTCATATGTTGTCTTGCAGCTTGTACCTGAAGGCTATGTTTTCGTAATGGGAGACAATCGTAACAACAGTTTTGATTCTCATAACTGGTAATTTGACTATCTCGGATTCGATTTGCTACTCTTTTCTCAACAGGGCATGTTATCCTGCATAATCTGGCAAACCAGCTCCTTATTTGTTCTCATTGGGTCTGTTGTCGAATATCTTTAGATATTGCATCCAAATCTTTAGATAATAGTTCAACGTTAACGAATCATCGAAATGGTTCTGAAGTGTTTTCATTTGGCTTTTCCAGGGGTCCACTTCCTGTCGAAAACATTGTTGGTAGATCAGTATTCCGATACTGGCCACCGTCGAAAGTTTCTGATACTGCGAGTGAGCAAAATTCAGGGAAAGATGTGGTAGTTTCTTGACGCTTCACCATCTGCTGTCTTTTTGCAGAGATAGAATCTCTATAACATTTTGATATTGATTCTCAAATTACCCGTCCTTTTCTCTTTCTTCTTTTGTTTTTTGTTTGGCCAAGTGCTGAGAGCCAAATTAGAACTTTGGATGGGAACTACATTCATCTGTAAATTATCTCTCTGTGGTTGAAACCGTAGCCGCCGTTGTGTTTAGATTTCAGTTGATGACAGATCCACATTGGTCTATGAAGATGAGAGCGTTTATTGATATTGTTTCATTGAGCTTCATTTGCCCACTTTGTATATATAATTGTGAAGTAGATGGATTCGTGTATATATTGCAAAATGTATTTTCATATATGTTTCAACTATGTGAAGATTATTGGAGCCCAAAACCCAAAGCAAGGCCCATTTCTTCTTTCTATTTTGGCAGAATTTATCTTAGACTCCAAGATCCTCGAATTCCTCAAACAAAAAAATGTCGTGGCAGCAGCTTTTGGTGAGGATTAGGGTTAACTGTGAAAGCCCACGAGAATGGGGCCCATAAAGTGAAGTCGTCCTGGGCTGGTGGATGTTCAACGATATTGACACTTTTAACAGCAAAAGCTGCGTTATATTCATTTGGTTTCTTTCCAAATCAATGGAACACCTACGCCCTATGTTCCTTTTATTTGTCTCCTCTAATTGAATTAGCCCCTAATCTGAAGAAGGGAACGAATCATTGCTTATAAGAGTGTGGAAACTTCTTCCTAATAGACGTGTTTAAAACTGTGAGGCTTACGGTGATACGTAACGGGCCAAAGCGAACAATATATGATCGGTGTGTCGAGGACGCTAGGCCCCCAAAGGGGGTGGATTGTGAGATCCTCTCATATCGGTTGGAGAGGGAAATAGTGAATTGTGAGATCCCAGGAAAAAAAACATTCATTATTAGGGGTGTGGAAACTTCTCTCTCGCATACACGTTTAAAATCTTGAGGGAAGCTCGAAAGGGAAAGCCCACAAAGCTAGCGGTCTAATCTCAAGTTTAAATATCAACCTTTTCAAACTCTCGAAAATTAATATACCCTCTACAAACTCAAATTTTGAAAACTTCCTTAATACTAAATTTCATTAGGGGTGAGAATTGACTAACAAAAAAAAAACATAAAGTAACCAAATATGGCATATGAGTTCTTTATGAAGCTTAATTGATTGCATTATTAATGGTAAAGAGCACTAATAATTACAAAAACCGGGTACAATTATTGAAACAAAAGAAACCAAAATTTGTAGCAGATATTACCGTTATACACATTAATCTGGAGAGATCGGCAGGTACAGGATTCCGCCACGTCAAATTCCCACTCAGCTCACATTTCAGTGGTCTGACCCATGTGACTCAACGCAGAAATTTATATTTAATTCCCTAAAAAAGCTCCCTATTTCGCCACATTTCCAGATGGGCCACTGCGGTCGGTGCTATTATTTTAAATATTTTTTTCAAATTATAAATCCCTTTTTTTAAAATTAATTATATAAAAAAAAAAAAAATTATGAACTTCACTGGTTGTATTTATTGCACTCCATGTTTATATATTATGGGAATGGCGGATCGGCCGTAACTCCCCGCGTGGCCCTCACGTGGCTGGCGCGAAATTTGAAATCTTCCTAACCCTCCCTCGCCTTATCTTTTACGCCATATTCCCGCATGTCTCCCTACTTTTTCTACACTATTACAAATGTGCCACCGAAGCCTTCTTTTTCTGATTTTAATAAAATAATTCATCTTCGTAAAATTATATTATATTTATTAAAACTATTCATTTATTTAATCCATAAAAGTTTCCCTACTAACTACATTTTAAATTATCTACGATATTCTATTAACAAAATTTATCTTCCGAAAAGTCAAAAAAATTAAAATAACATTAAAGTATTAGAAAATTAATATATTCACCAAGTTGCAATTTAATTACTCTCGTTATTATCGTATCTGCTTTTTGTGGAAGTAATCTAGTCATAAAGCCATGTCTAAGCCCAAAAAGTGGACATCAAATTATAAATTAATTAATTTTGAAAATTTGAAATTTCTTGGAATATAATAAACACAATATTGAAATTTAAGAATGGATTAAGCGATTTAAAAAAGAAAAACAATCAAAATAGATATAAAAACCCGAAACTAAACTTGAAAATAAGGGGAAAAAGGAGATGGTACAGTGGTAAATAAATACAAAATGGAGGGCAATTAGTTAAAATCCCGACGGCTTTATACGTAAATACGACAAGTTTAATGTAATCGCGAACTTCCTTCTTCCATCAGCTCATCACTAAAAACTCCTTACTCATTAATTTTCTTAGTGGACTTTATAATGTTTAATTAATGACTTAATTAAAATAAGAAAAATTGCCTTCCAATTTCCTTTCTTCTTCTTCTTCTTTTCTTCTTGTTTTGTTTTGTTTTTGTTTTGTTCTCTCTGTTTCCCCACAGCGTCGGCGATCTGCTAAAGGAGTTGCAGTTTTTTGCTACTTGTGAAGAACCCCAACTAGAGAAGCTACTGAAAGATTAGTTTATGGGGGAATCCGCCACCACCCACCAGCATACTTCGCCGGCGACGGTGACTCCGCCGCCACCGCCGCCGAATTTAGCATTGTCTCGAGGACCCACTTGGACTCCGGCAGAGCAACTTCAACAGCTGCACTACTGCATCCACTCCAATCCTTCTTGGCGTCAGTTTCTCTATCTCTCTCTCTTTGATTGGATTATGGGTCATGTTCTTTTTCTCTTGTGTAACCTTTTCTTTTTGTAATTTGATTGGAACTCTGAAAAAGTTTGAATCTTTTTGTCTGGGGGTTCCTTTTTTCTATCAAATATCAGATTAAGCTCAGGGCAGGATTTGGTTATTCCTCTTTTTTTAAAAAAAAAAATATATTATTTCCATATGGGTTCTTTTTTGTTGATCTTTATCCCGATTCACCTTTGTCACTTGTTTCTACTCAGCTTAAAGTGTTCTGATTTGTGTTATTTTTCTTCTGAGGTTCTGAGTTCAGTTCTAAAATCTCATCCGATCTTATTCAGCTTTAATCCAACTTTCTCGACTAATCTATGTGGTAGTTCTTACTTTTTCGAATTCTAAAGGGCTTTCGACGATTGGATTTTGCAGCCGAAGCTATTTTACTGGCTTTTCAGCACTATATTGTGGTGCTTGGGACTATAGTTCTTATTGCCACTACCCTCGTGCCTAGAATGGGCGGCACCCCTGTGAGTGAGCTATGAATTAGTATTCTTTGTCAAAACCAAAGCTTTATGAACCATTTTGTCATGTTTTGAATTTGATTAGTGCTGATAAATTGTAAATGTTGACAGGGTGATAAAGCTCGAGTGATTCAAACTTTGCTCTTTACTGCGGGGTTGAACACTTTGCTTCAAACAGCTCTTGGATCAAGACTCCCGACAGTGATGCGGTCGTCGTTGGTTTTCATTTTACCTGTGCTTTCAATCATCAATGATTTCTCTGATAGGACCTTTGCGAGTGAACATGAGGTATATGATGTTTAGCTGTTTTTTGAGTGGCATTGTTTACCTGTTCCACTGTCATGTCTTCAGTGTTTTGAAGAATGACTTAACAATTCATACTACTCTTTTTATGGTCAAACTCAAACCTTGCATACTCATGATTGATTAGCTTCCATAGGATCATTTTGGAAGTACTTAGTTATTGTTTTCATTGAAGAATGCTGGTTAGATGAGTGTTTTCTTCGGAAATTCTACTCTCAAAAAGCACTTTCAGATTCATTCAAACTGTTCAAACAATTCTGTATATGGTACTAGGAAAATGAAACGGCTCAAGGCCATCGCTAGCAGATATTGTCCGCTTTGGTCGATACATATTGCCGTTAGCCTCACGGTTTTAAAACGTATCCACTAGGGAGAGGTTTCCACATTGTGAGATCTCACACCAATTGGAGAGAAAACTAAACATTCCTTATAAAGGTGTGAAAAACTCTCCCTATCAAACGCATTTTAAAACATTTAGGAGAAGCCCAGAAAGGAAAGCCCAAAGAAAACAATATCGGCTAGCTGTGGGCTTAGGCTGTTACAGTAGTGACAATAGAATTATGTGAAAAAGGATCCCTTCAATTCTGAAGTGATGCCCCTTCTAAGCTCATATCATAACCCAATCTATTTCTTATGGTAATGACGGTTCGCCATCAATTCTCCATCTAAGCCATGTCTTATTTGTTGTTGAATTTTTTTGACTTTGGGTAACTTATACTCTGTGGTATCAAGTTGTTTTAGATTTTGTGAATGTAATCCCTTTGTATGTGATGTATTTCACAGAGATTTACCTACACTGTCCGTACCATCCAAGGGTCGTTGATCGTTGCTTCAATCATAAATATTATACTTGGATTTAGTAGGGCATGGGGGCATCTCACAAGGTAATAATTCTTCTAACGTCTATTTTCAAGGATAATAGTGGAACGCTTGAAATTCTTTTGCTCTCATCACGGATTTCCTCTTTGTTGTCAGACTTTTTACTCCTGTAGTTATTGTCCCTCTGGTTACTGTGGTTGGTCTTGGTCTGTTTATGAGAGGCTTCCCAATGGTAAACTTCCGAACCCTTCGATATGCATGTAAGTGATCAAGCGAGAAGTATGAATATGCGGTTTATTCTATGTGCAGCTTGCTAATTGTGTGGAGATTGGCTTGCCCATGTTGATTCTCCTTGTCGTCGGCCAGCAGGTATTTGCATTCTCTTAGACTTTCGTATCAGTGCTTTGTTTCCTTTAATTCATTCAATGTGTACGGTTTTTCAGTATTTGAGGCGTATCCATCCGCGGGTTGATGTCATACTTGAGAGGTTTGGTCTGCTTATCTGCATTACTCTTGTTTGGGCTTTTGCTGCTATTCTCACTGTAGCTGGGGCTTACAACCATGTCCGGGAGGTGACTAGACAGAGCTGCCGTACAGATCGCTCGTTCCTTATGTCATCTGCCCCTTGGTATGTCCGGGTATCATTGAATTGCTTTCGTAGTGTTTATATTGTCTGAGGAACTTGTCTTCCTACTCTTTTAATGAAACAATCTCTACTGGTGCTTTGTGTAGGATTAGAGTCCCTTATCCATTTCAGTGGGGTACTCCGATATTTCGTGCCAGCCATGTCTTCGGCATGATGGGGGCTACACTCGTTACGTCTGCTGAGGTCAATTTTCAAGTCGATCAAAAGCTAAATTCTGGAGTAGCTTTCGAAGTCTTTGACGTTTAAATTCTGTTTTAGTGCAGTCAACTGGAGCATTTTTTGCAGCAGCACGGCTTTCAGGCGCTACACCACCTCCAGCATACATTTTTAACCGGAGTATCGGCTTGCAGGTATAATTGTAAAACACCATGGTTTTTCTATCTCATATTTATTTACACGAACTTGTTCCATCCATCGAGTCTCCGTGTCGTGCAGGGCATTGGCCTGTTGGTCGAGGGAATTTTTGGTTGCATCGCTGGTAACTCTGCATCTGTGTAAGGAGCTTTTCTCATTACAAAATTTTCTTCTCCATTGAAAATCAAATATTAGAATATGCTTCTACTAACTTGGCTGGTTATGATGTTGCAGTGAAAATGTTGGCCTTCTTGGACTCACACACATAGGAAGCAGAAGGGTTGTGCAGATATCGACTACGTTCATGATCTTCTTCTCCATATTTGGTTCGTTTGATTTTCTCTCATGAATTGCGGTAATTGTCCCGACATATTATCCTTCGCTTATCGTCATATTTCCCACATCTTTCAGGAAAGTTTGGTGCATTCTTTGCATCCATTCCCTTACCGATATTTGGTGCCATATACTGTGTTTTATTCGGCATTGTTGGTGAGTCCTTTCTCTCCGTAATTGCTTAACAAAACACATCTCTGCAGTTTTCGGTTCTCGTTGTATCGATGGAAATTTTGCTGATTCCGTGCATTTCTTATCTGCAGCTGCTACAGGGATCTCATTCATGCAATTCACCAACAACAATTCCATGAGAAACCTTTACATTATCGGCCTCTCCTTGTTCCTCAGCATCTCGATACCTCAGTATTTCGTCACGAGCAGTTCACGAGACGGTAGTGGGCCAGTTCAAACAGCGGGTGGATGGGTCAGTCACAAAAAAGACCCTTTACTAACTACTCTCTCTGTTCTGTAACTGTTGTCTATCCTCTTAACACTTCATTTCTTATGCAGTTCAATGATATCCTGAACACCATTTTCTCATCTGCACCAACAGTCGCCATAATTATCGGAACACTGCTTGACCAAACACTCGATGCAAAGCCATCGAGCAACGACCGAGGAGTCTCATGGTGGAAACCATTCCAGCACAAGAAAGGGGATGTTAGAAACGACGAATTTTACGGCCTTCCTCTGAGGATAAACGAGTATATACCAACCAGATTCCACTGAAAAATGATTACTTTGCTTCATGTTTGTTTATAGTACTGTGATGAACGAACTATACAGCTTAACCAGTGGTTCTTTTTCTGTATCTGATAGAAGTGAATTTGAGAAATCAGATATGTTCCAAACCTCATGTAGAGATTTTTCTTACTGATTCCACTTTCTTTTTTTCTTGTCATGAATCCAATGAAATGAACAAATTTCAGAGCATTTGATCACATTTCAAACGTGGGTGTTATGGGAAAAGGTTCGAATTTGCAGGGAAATGTGAAAGCGTCAGAAAAGTCTTGGGATAATGGGGATTATGAGATGAAGCAAAAACCCATTTTTTCTTCTCTTTTTTTATGAAGCAATTTGTGGAAGCGAATGTGAAAGGAAACTTCCCATCGTTGAGGATGACTTTATCTGTTCGTCAATAAGAAGAGAAGCAAAGAGGAAGAGAGCCACTTATTAAATACAAAAGGGAGAGGGCAGCCTTTGAATCTAACATATCCATAGTAATAGTTTTAATAAGTCAATAGTAAAGTGTGAGATCTAAGGAAATGAATAAGGATAAGGAAATGAATAAGGATATGGAAACCTCTCCTTAGTAAACACATTTTAAAAATTGCGAGGTTCACGACGATACGTAACGAGTGGTAGACTTAGACCGTTACAAATGATATCAAAGTTAGGCATCGAGCAGTGTGCTACGAAGACGCTAGGCCCCCAAGTGGGTGGATTGTGAGATCCCAGAGTTGAGGTAGATTATGAGATCTTATATCAATTGGAGAGAGAAACGAAGCATTTCTTTTAAGATATGGAGTCAGCGAGGACGTTGGCCCACAAGAGAGTGTAAAAACCTCCCATTAATAGTGGATTTTAGCCGTTACAAAAAGTTTTAACTTGAGAAGGTGATTCTCTACCCAAAAGGGTTGATTTTCAGGTAAGAGTCCTTTTCACTCCAAAATAGTAAAAGATGGGCGAGGGTCCTAAGTCGCTTTCTGAGGTTTCAAAGATTCCTATCTCTCCGAGAACAACAAACAGATGAAGACAAATCGTGGGACAGCCCTGCCTGTAAACCAGTGAGTGGGAAATGACGAAATGATGATGGTGGGGCTCTGTTTGTTCCCTGATGGAAACTGGTTGAAGAAGACCCCTATAACACCTCCAATTCGTCAATATCTGTAATACCTTCAAAAGTCTCCTACTTGGGAGTTTCCTGGAAGCTGCCATGGAGTAAACAATTTTTCTATTTGTCTACTTGGAGTTTCCTAGCAACTGCTATGAAGGGAACACCTTTTTCCTGTTCACATCTACTTTCATTTGGACTAAAATACATCCATAACCTTGATTTTTCAAGTTCTACTCATTGGATGGATCTGATAAAACAATTCTGGAATTTTCCAAGAGATTGATGAGTGGATCATAAAGCGTTCAAACTCTTAAGGCTTCCATCATTAATTACTTTTGAGAATAGAAAAGGTTATGTACATAAAGAGAAAAAACATCAGCAACCAAGCTGACTATTAATCGTTGAGCCAGTCTAAGTCGAAGCATTTCTCGGCGACTTGAATGTACAGATTAGGCATATGACTCTTCAAATCCTCCCACAGCCACGAGACGTCTTCCTCACAGATTACGTGACAGAGAGATTGCAACCACACAACTGATCTGGGTAACGTCCTGATCAGCGAGCATTCTCTCATGTCAATTTTGTCAAGGTTTGCCAGTTTACCAATTTCTTCAGGAAGGCTGATCAAGTTAACACATTGAGAGAGGTCAATGTACTTTAGACAAGAAAGTCCACAAATGCCTGGGGGTAGAGTTGTGAGAAGTGGGCAAGCAGAAAGTCTCAAGATTTGTAGATTTTTCAGCTTCCACAAGTTGGTAGGCAGTTGACTTAGACTATGACAATTGGTGACACTGAGACACTTGAGACTTTGCATCTCACAAATGCTTGAAGGTAGCTTAACCAAATCGTTGCAGTGATCGATTTTGAGTTCCAAAAGGAATGGGAAGATCTGGGATACGTTTGCAGCTGACTCGTCGAGGCTGTTCTTAATCTTGCAGAAGACGAGAGATATCTTCCTCAAATGTTTCAATGGGGCGCAAGCATCGAATAGTTGCGCAATGGAAACTTTTTCCAGCCAGATGCTTCTCAGGTTGATCAAACTAGAAAAAACTGAAAAATTCCTGATAGTTGCATGTGTTGCATTGTTATTTAGCATAACTAGTGCTCTCAGCTTCGGCATGTTGCAAAGAAACGGTGGCAAGAAGTATCCACTCGAAGAGAAATTTAGAATCAGCACTTCAGCCTCAGGAAATATCATCTGCCTCCAATCCATTTCTTTCATTTCACCTATGACATGAATGCGTAATGAAAATGAGCTTAAACTTCAAGAACGCAGCATAAAAAGTTTATAACCATAAAAGTGCCATCTCTCGTAATTTGACATTGTATTTCTTTGCCTAAAAAACGTTTTTGGATGCCTAAAAAACAATGCTACCTGTGTGAATTGAAACCAGTCGAGCATTAAACGGCTCATCTGATTTCCTTGACCATTCTTTTGGAAGTTGCATTTCACTTTTTGACATCAGTAATCGCTTGCGGTCATTTACATTCTCCTGGCTACTGAAATGAAGAGCAAGGTCCCTTAAGACATCGTGTTGAGTGACATACATCTCGTAATAACTGCTGTAGATGTCACCACCGCTGCACCAATCAAGCATTTAGTGGACATATCGTGATGTCTGTAACGATTACTTAAACAAGCGATGTAACATAGTTAGGTCGATACCGTGCATCTTTCACCAGGGTAAGGAGATTCTTCTGAGATAACTCGAAAAGGACAGCAAGAGCTTCTTCATCGTCAAGATCATGCAACTCCTTCCAAACATTGATGAGAATATCAAGAGGAATCTTTTTGTCTTCAGGAAAGCATCCCAAATCGAGGAAACAATCTCTCACTTTACTTGAGAGGTGTTCCATACTAATAGCCATTCTTCGAAGCAATTTGTTCTCGTGGGTCTCGCAAATAGGCTCGCCTCGTAACAACCTGGTCTTTGCATTATTCCAGAACATCTCGCTCTGTTCTCTGAGAGACGCTCCTATGACTTTAAGAGCTAGAGGCAGGCATTTGCATTCGTTCACAACCTTGTAAGAAAATTTGCCAACAAATGAGTGAAATAAAACAACCAATCTGTTTGGCAACAAATGACTTGAACGAATGAATGTTTTGTTCCTTACCTGTTTAACCAAGTTATGGTTAGCAGCCAGGGGAATTGATTGTTGTCCAAAAGCATAATGGCAAAACAGAGCAATCGCTTCACTTTCCCTCAATAACTCCACTTCATAAGTTGCTTTAAGAACTTCAGGGAATTTGAATCGTGAAACCACTAGAGTTTTGCAGCCAGATATGTTTGGAATGAGCTTCTCAAGAACTGAGATTGACCACACATCATCCAGAACCAAAAGAGCTGAAATTGCAGGCCTCCCATGTACAATCAGATCGTAAGAATTGACACTGTCGCTACCCATTACATACCCCCAGATCGTTCTCCTCAGTTGCTCCACATCAGGGGACTGTGACACCGTCAAGACCAAAATTTTCTCCTTGAAGTGTCCTGGAAAGGTGGCAACAGGCAACAGCAGTTAGAATCCGACAGTTCCTACAAAAAGAAGCCAACACTTTCTACAGAAATTCACACCAAAAAGAAGTTCCTATCTGCCCCTTTAAAGATACAGTATCCAAGGGAGACTCAACGGATATTCACTTCATTGACAAGAAACTTCCCATTCTAGTGAAAGTTATAGTTTCGAAACGAAAATTTAAAGCATTCACACAAAAGGAGAGAAAAGGGGGCAAGAAAAAACAAAAACATCTCACTTTGAAAGTCAGAAAACCAAACAGATATGGTACAAACGACTGGAATTGAAACGAAAATCGAAAACATCTACATAAAACGAGAGAAAAGGGCGAACAAAACAAAAACAACTCACTTCGAACTTCAGGATCATTGCAGAATTCTCTGGCTAAAGTTGTCTTCCCCGAACCCCCAAGTCCACTAATCCCAACCGCCGTCAAATCGTCCCTTCCAATCACCAGCTCCTTCAATTTTCTCATGCCCACACGCAAACCAATTCCTATATTCACCGAATTAGTCTCATACCTTTCCTCCTCCCGAGCCCTCATAAACGCCTCCTCAGCCCACCACCTTTCCTCTACGGGACCGTCTGCCCTAATCTTCATCGACTCGAGCCGTCGCTCCAGCCAAACTCCTTCAAGCCGGTCGAACCGCTCGGTGGTCTCGAATCTCATGTGGTGCACATCGGCCAGTATATGCGCCGGCAAGGTGCTGTTAATGAAGCGACATATATCCTTTTCGAGCTTCTCCAACTTCCTCGCGAGCCGCAAGTTTCTGTAAATGTTCAATCGGCTGCATTGAAGAGCCTTCTCGGAAATCTCAATGCCTTTCCTGAGAGTCTCGCTGAAGCGATCTAACTGAAATTGGCGATGAGAGGGCAATTCAACCCCCGAGTACTTAATCTCTTCGATGATCGGCAAAATTTGCTGAAGCGAATTGGCGATTTGAGCTGCCATCGCTTTACAGTGGCATGATTTTGACGAAAGTTGTAACATCATTTTGAGAAGCTCGGTGACTATCTCTCCAACAAAGAAATCTGTAACCGCCATTGTTGCAGCTTTTGGAGAAAAAGTTATGGCGGGGGAGGGAACTGAGAAGCTCTTCGTTATTTAAACTTCGGTTTCGACCAGTATTAATCGAAATTACGAAATCCTTCCAACGATTACTGTGTTTGAGCGGTTTGCGTTCATTTTTTGGGTCTTAATTTGTAATTTGGGATAATGAAATGACGGCCATCAATATCAGAATGGACGTATCATCATTAGTCAGAGAAAAATATATATATTTTTTATTATTTTTAAAAAATATTAATTTTTCGAAGACTTTGACGGCTTTTTTTCCTTCTTTTTTCGAGTTTAATGATTTAAATCCGAGCCATCGTCGACTAAATTCACCAAAAAAAAATTCAATATTTTTTATTAATATATTAAACAATAAAATTTTAGAAAGTAAAAAAAAATAATTTAAATTATATTTGACATTTTTAAAATTAAGAAACAAAACATGAGAGATTAAATTTAATTAAATATAAACACTATTTTTTTTACAATGTAGTTGTCGAAATTCCGTCTACGTGGCAAGAGTTCACTCGTGGGCCATAAGATGAGTGGGCTTGAAAGTTGGGAGGCCCATAAGTGGCCCAATAGAAAGACGAATTCCAGGAGTCGATCCCATTTTCCCACTCCGTGCAAAACCTGTATGAAAACTGTTTGGCGGCGTTTGAAGAATATTTGGAGCCAAAATTCAATCGCACCACAGCAAGCTCCACTGAGTAGAGGCTCATTGAGAGTGTGAACCAACAGTCTCTGGCAAGCATACGAAAGAGAAGAATCAGACAGCAGTTTCCAGTTTCCAGTTTCGACCAATTACACTAGAGGTCGAACTCCCATGGAATTAGGTAAACCCTAATTTTGATGTGAATGTATTGAATTATCTCCACGAGGATGTTGCTACAAAATTTAGTTCGAATTTCTACATTTCTTATGTCCCCTTTGAGGAAAATACACTATTCTCTTCATTTTTAAAGCTCTTGCCTGGTCCTCATCCTTCCTGATAATGCTAGAAGCTTTTCGTGGAAATTGTAGCAGCTGTCTGTACACATTTTGTAATCCTGTTGCACTTTGAGGGTGATATGCTCGCTGGGTGCTTTCTGTTTCTATAACTCGTGTTCTGACAGATGGAACAAAGGAAGAGTAAAAGTTTGATCGATAGCATCAGTGACATATTCAGCAATGGCATACATTTTGCAGCGCCAATTTCCTCCTTGAGGACGAGTGAGCTTGATCTGGTGTGTTGGCTTATCGATATTTGGTATCACGAGTCTCTAAATTAGCTGGCATTATCGTACACTGATTTTCCCGCGGGTTTTAGTTTAGCTACGTTTTTTTTTCATGTAGGTGCGTGGTGTATTGCAAATGTTGCAAGGATTCTCCGGTTCCCTTTTTAGCTGGGATTGTAGTGGGAAGAAATTTTGTGCTAAAAGTGGGATATATGTTTCTCACCTCTCCCGATCTAGCCTTCTTGCCATTCTCAACCAATTTATGTATGCAGCGACATGTCTTCAGTTGACACAGCTCGTATTACAAGAAGTTAATACAACCGCAAAGTCAGTTCCTCCAACTTTAAGGGCGTTTGTTACATCTGTTTCTGCTTGGCTGAAGGTATGTATACGGTGCTGTTAGCTTGTCATTGTTATTTTCCCTCCGCTCCTCGACCTAGAAATCTTATTGATTTAAATTTGCGACATGGAACTAAGAATAATTGTATTTTTTTTGGGCAGAGGCTGCGAGATTCAGTATTGAAGGAGGAGATTAAAATTCATGATGCTGGCTCTGGAATCACTCCTACTTTAATGGGTTTAGCTGGCTCTTTATCGAGGTTTTACTTCGTTTTATTTTCTTGGTCATACACTCTTTGGCGATACTCTCCATCACCCTACTTCACCCAATCTTTTATGCACCTGCATCAGCACTTCCTAACGCTGACTTATTTGATATCAGTCTTTGTTCAGGTGCTGAATATTTATTACAAATAGTCCACAAAGCCATTCCCAAAGTATTCTTTGAATCTAGTGGTGTACTTACCACTGCTGATTTGGCCGTTCATGTCCTTGACAACCTTTACAAGAAGCTTGATGAAGTGTGCCTGATACAAAATGGTCAGGTTGAGAGAACTATTGTTGAATTCATTACTTCGAGTTTTTATTTTTATTTTTTAACTTGTACTTACTCGTACAGTCTGGGTTAAGAGTTTTATTCATACAGGAAGAAACTTACCAAATGCTGCTTCATATATTTGTTGGAAGTTT
The DNA here is from genome assembly GCA_033971965.1 of Cucurbita ficifolia. Classification (NCBI taxonomy): domain Eukaryota; kingdom Viridiplantae; phylum Streptophyta; class Magnoliopsida; order Cucurbitales; family Cucurbitaceae; genus Cucurbita; species Cucurbita ficifolia. Next base: position 871,101 of record CM066970.1, read on the forward strand.
ATTGCCGTATATTGAGGAGCTTGATTCCTGGGTTTTTGAAGGAATACTTGACGATCCTTTTGAGGAGGTAACTTTATCGGGATTTCTTTTTATGCTTGTTTGTACTTTTGCCATGCCGGTTCATCTACATGGAAATCTTAGATTTTTTTAGTTAATGTATGGTGCTGTTCTTTGAGACCAAGTTTTTTTGTTTTTTTTTTTAATGTACGGTTGACGTGTTAATCTTTAGCAGCCACCTGATTTGTAGTCGGTTCTAGTTGCATGAGTGCTTCATAATTCTGTAGGTAGTAATGACAGACTTGTGGTTTCTGTTTCCCTTTTCACCCTTGTAAATAATTGTCTAAATTCTGTTTTTTTGCAGTTGTTCTTTTATGCTAATGAAGCAGTCTCAGTTGATGAACATGATTTTTGGGAGAAGAGTTACTCTTTAAGATCACTGAAGTTGGAAGGTGAGCTCTCTTCATCAATTAAAAAGGAAGCAAATGAAAGAGAATCTATTTCTGTATCTCATTTGCTGAAGGGAAAAGACCAGTACACTGGAGGCTCTATAGCATGTCCCCTGTTTATGAAGGACATAGCTAAGTCGATAGTTGCTGCTGGAAAGTCTTTGCAGCTCATCCGTCATGTTTATGAAACATTGTCTCCTGCATCAGAAAAACAATATGGTGAAGAGTTTAATGGTAGTGCTGATTATGGAGGAAGTTTGGCAAGGCTATCCTTGTCAGAAATCTTTTGTGTGTCATTGGCAGCTCTAATTGGTGATGGTGATCGCATATCTAGATACTTCTGGAAACATGACCAATATAAACTTGAGACTGATTCCTTGTTCAAGTCCCGCACAAACAGATTTGAAGTAGCAAATGGCATTGGTGATTCAGCATGTAAAGAAAAACATTGGTATAGTTTATTGGTCGATGCATTGGTGCTGAAAAGAAGTGTCTGTTTGAATTCTGGACACAAGGATGCGAATAAGCTCATTGGTGAAAGAGAAAATAAAATTACATTTGATATGAAAAACTGTTTATGCTCCTTGGAATCGTTCCACCCTGAAAATCCAGTTATGACTGTGTGTGCAACAATCCTGAAAGATGACACAAATGTTTGGAAAAGATTGAACCTGTCTAGATGTTTCAACTTGCCCCCTTTAAATGATGAGAGTTTATTGAAGGCAATATTTGGTGATGAGGACGCATCCTGTTCTGAAACAAAAGGGACAGATTTTACTTTTGGTTTCCAGTTTGATAAATACGAGCACGTTCATTTGCAAAAGGAAGCAAAACTGATTGAGACATTGTTTCCTTTTCCCACAATTCTCCCCGAGTTTCGGGTATTTCTCCTTTTGTGATTTAATTATGCTCTGGAGCTTGTAGCTGTTACAACTTGGATTTCTTTCAATATTAATTTCATTATTGGCACAGGATGATCTCCATATTTCAGATCTCTTACCCTTCCAGAAGAATAGCACTCTTCCATCAAGGGTTCTAAGCTGGATGTCAAATATTGTGCCAAGGACAATGCCACTTATGATGGTCATTATGGAAGAATGCCTTGTTGTATATCTAAGACAGCAGGTAGATCTTTGAATCTCTTAAACCGGGCTTAAGATTTATATTGTGTGTGGTTGATATTTAGATATTATCAATTAAACATAAGTACTGTAGGTGGACTACATTGGCAAGCGTGTTTTGTCAAAGTTGATGAACGAATGGAGATTGATGGATGAGCTAGCTGTCTTACGTGCTATTTATTTATTAGGATCAGGTATTTGTTAATCATGCTATTGTGCGATCATGATTTCTTCTTGTCAGTTTGTTTGCATACTGTTAGTAATAACAACATGTTTTCAGGTGATCTGTTGCAGCATTTTTTTACTGTAATTTTTAATAAATTGGACAAGGGAGAAACGTGGGATGATGATTTTGAGTTGAATACAATATTACAGGTGCAATTTTATCTTTATTTTTTCATGTATATCATTATTTATTCTTCCCAAAATTGTCAAGCCCCAATTGGGTCATCTTGTTTGCATAATCTAAATTTACTGAATAGTCTCTCATGGTTTTGATAAGTGATCGTAAAAACGCAACCTAACGTTTCTGAGGTATGTTATGGACTAGAACAATGAAACCCTTCTCTTAACGATGTTGAGTCCCAAATTCCCAATCTAGCTCTTCTTTTCTTCTGAGTGTAATGTTTATTATACATGCCAATGGGTTGTGCAAGTTGAAGATAAGTCTTTATGTTGCTGCAGGAATCCGTAAGAAACTCCTCTGATGGTATGCTACTAAGTGCTCCAGATTCTTTGGTGGTGTCCATTGTCAAAACTAATTCTTTGGATGGTGACGAGCAATCTAATTTAGTGAAACCACCGACGACCCCACATAAAAGCTCTGCACATGGCTTTGGAATGGATGGGCTTGATTCACTTAAATTTACATACAAGGTTTTCCCACAAAGGGTTGTCTATTTATTTTTATGCCTCGTCTCTTACTCTGAATTGCATCTAATGTGTTTAAATTTAATTTGGCTGTTCAGGTATCTTGGCCACTTGAACTTATTGCCAACACAGAGGCAATTAAAAAGTATAATCAGGTCATTATTCTCAACTTTTGTTTAATCCACGTGTAATTTTGTTTTTGTTCAAGTTTCTTTATGTTGTCAATTGTATGTTTCATTTTATATAGGTGACAGGGTTCTTGTTAAAGGTTAAGCGAGCAAAGTTTGTTCTCGACAAAACTAGGCGTTGGATGTGGAAGGTTCTTTCCTATATTTCTACTTTATGTTTGATCCACATTATTTTCTTTTCTGGGGTGTCTTCTTGCTCACAGTGCATATAAATCAACCGCAATTTGTATGATCAATCATCATGAGTACAATTCAAGTGTGTTTAACTTTAATGGCTATTCTCTCTTCAGGGCAAAGGCGCTGTTGTAAACAATTGTAAGCGCCACTGGCTGGTAGAACAGAAACTCCTCCATTTTGTGGATGCCTTTCATCAATATGTCATGGACAGAGTAAGGATTTCACCTTGATTGAAAGTACATATTTGGCACTCTTTTAAGCATTGGAAGCTTTTGGGCATTAGCTTAGCACGTTGCACTATGATGCACTCTGGGATTTCAAACCAGATCCACAGATTTTCTATTTATTTATTTACTTTATAATCATATTTCAATTTATTCTTCTTTTTCTTTTTTCTAATTGAAGCTGAATAATTAAAAAAATATATGCTTAACATTCTTATTATACATGTTTGTTGTAAACCTTATGATTGATCAAACGATGCCAGGTCGTGAATTTTTAACCAAGGTTCTTTTTGCAGGTCTATCATAGTGCATGGCGAGAACTCTGTGAAGGTATGGCAGCTGCACAATCTTTGGATGGGGTTATAGAGGTGCATGAGGCATACTTGCTGTCGATTCATAGACAGTGCTTTGTTGTTCCAGATAAGCTGGTCGGTATTTTTCTCTACATTTCTTCTTATGTACTGTGCTGCCTCGTTATAATTAATCGTTGAAATGGTTTTAATTCTCTCATTTGAAACAGTGGGCTCTAATTGCTAGCCGAATCAATGTTATCCTTGGGTTGGCCCTAGATTTTTACTCTGTGCAGCAAACGTTGAGTAGTGGTGGAGCTGTTTCCGCAATTAAGGCTCGGTGTGAAATGGAGGTCGACCGTATTGAGAAACAATTTGATGATTGCATCGCTTTCCTCCTCAGGGTGAGTTTATACCCTCCTTTATTTTCTCCCGTTACAATTGAAATGTTAAAAAAAGTTAATGAAAACGAGAAAGCTAGGTGTCTTTATGCAAAAGCCCATTATTTGATAAGCCAAACTTTAATCAATTGGTTATGTTGACCAGGGCTAGCATTCATGGTGAACTTCCCTATTACATATTAATACAGTAGATAATATGATTACGTTATACACATAAATATTGTAGGTGGTCATATTTAATATGCTAGCGTAATGCTCGATGCAGGTCTTGTCATTCAAGCTAAACGTGGGACACTTCCCTCACTTAGCAGATTTGGTTACGAGAATAAATTATAGCTACTTCTACATGTCTGATAGCGGAAACTTGAGAACTGCCCCCAGCTCTGAAACCGTATCTTCCAGACTTGGGAAGACATTTATGGGGAGAACGGATTAATTTTTAACATCTTTTCTGATATTTCCTCCAAGGCTGGTTAATCCAGGTGCTTTGCCTTCATTTTTTGGAATCAGTTTCAGTGATGTTACTAGTGCCGCAGAACCTTCTGTTTGGAGATTATTTGTCAACACCTGCTGCCTTTACTGCACATTGTTAGTTGGGACAGCTCTTCAACGTGGCGAATGTCTTTGAAGTCACCACGTTGTACAGTGGTTTTGTTCAGCAAGGGCTGGCTCCTTTGGAACCGCAAACGTGGGCAGATCACTTTTCCATGAAGGCTGGTGTTGAAATTTAACTCAGATTAAGATTCCTCTTCCATGATCCAACAAAAGTAAGTGCAGTACATCTCATCTTCAAGGTCTCTATTAGACTGCTGAAATCTAAGAATGGGCTGAATGTATCTTCCTTGAAATCCCCAAATTTTCATGGTTAATTCTGCAGTGTTCCATCATGTTCATGGAAGAATGAAACCTGGGAACATGCCTTCTTCAACTTAACCTCTTGCTTTTCTTGTAGTGTTTCCGTGTGAAATATGTGTTCTCTAATTGAGTGCCGTTGCTAATCCAAATATGTGTTCTCTAAGGATGAATGAAATATTTAAATTCATTGCATATTTAACTAGCGATTAGCTAAAATATGCTTCAATAGACCGCATGATTTTAATATGTTTAGGACAGTAAGAAAGAAATCCCGTCTTCAAGTCCTTTATAAAAAAATAACAAATCTCCCGAAGCGTGTGGACAAAAAGGTTCTTAGCCTCCCACAAGGGTAGAGTTCTTTTCTGCAATAATATTGTGGCAGTGGCAAGACTAATTGTCGTCCACTTCCAATTTTAAAAGGGTTTTTCTCAGTGGATGAACTCTGAAATTTCTATGAAAAAAAAAAAAAAAAAAAAAAAAGTTCATTTCTTCTAAATGGGCGGTGAGTATTTCTCCTTTTACACTTCATTTGAGCTTAATTAGGATTACTATTTTTCTTTTTTCTTTTTGTAAATTAAAAAAAAATATATATATATATAAATACTTAAAGCCCCAAATAATAATAATAAAAAGCATAACAATATGTCTAGAAAACATCAATAGAATTGAATGGAAATTGAGCTTTGGCAAAGTTATTTTATTTTATCATTAGTTTTTCCAAGGAAAACTCATTAGGTTGGGCTCAAGATTTATTTGGACCACTATTGGGCTTGTACATCATGAACCTAAATGGGCCGAGGTATCGATCTTGCTGGGTCTGGGCCGGCCTAGGATTGGACGTCTTGTTTGGAATTCCTTTAAAAACCCTTCCCTTCATATTTTCCCGCTATCTTCTTCTCCCGCTTTCCCCCCGCGTGAATGCACGGAAGGAAGAGGAACAGCCGTTGAGATGGAGGATGTCACGATTCTCACCATTTCTGAGCTAATCCAACGTGGTCTTCCTCTATCTGGAACTTCCAATGTTCATCAATCTTCTTCCTGCAATTCATTCCCGATAGAATTGTTTCAATCAAATCCAAGGCCTGTTCCATCAACCTTCTCATCTCCTGCGGAATCGAATCCTAGCCCTAAAGTTCTTGCTTCTCTAAAACATCCAGCCATCATCATTGGAACCCTGAATCTTCCTACCGATGCTTGCGGGCCGTCCAACTTAAAGTCTTCCTGTCGATATCCCAGCAACAATTGCTTTCAGTTCACTGATGGTTCGGGTACTATTTGCTGTGATATACTTGATATCGACATTCGAGTGATCGGAAATGAAATTCGGGTCTTATCTTGGAATTTCATTCCGTTGAGAAGCGCCGGCGGTTTCTTGGAAATTATAAAATGGGACTTTCTTTCCCCCGGCAGGGCACTTCCTCAATGCCCCGACGTCGATCCAGTTCTCTTGGATATAGGTGCTTACCCTACTTCTAACGATAAGTTAAAGCTTCGGCACTGTCTTTGTGGTGTGTTAGAGTCAGTTGGTCCAGTTACTATTGTTCCGTGTACAGTAGGCCTGAGAAATTTGCAGAGCTGCAGGGAGTCCGATTCAACCGTGGGCTTGAAAAATATTCGAGGATTTATGGCTCAAATCATGATCTGTGAGTGTCGGTCATGTACTTCTAGGGAGCCGATGAGTTTACCTGACGATTCAGTTCGAGTACTTAATACTCATTCATTTGTCAAACCGACAGTTGTGTATCTTTGCGGCTCAGCGTCATCTTGGCATCCTGTCCTAACGAAATTTGTGGGAAGAGCTTTAACTTTTGGGGGTTTGAAAAAGAAGAAGGTCTCCATCGGTAAGGCCGAGTCCTGTTTGATGTATATCAGCACGGAGAACTCTTCTCTCCATCTATCTAGGTTATCTCGAATAAGGCTTCCATGTAAGAGAAATGCCATCAAAGGGGAGGGAGAATGTGGATCATACACGGGTATAATTAATGGAGTATATATGCGAGGAATGCTTCTTGAGCTTGAGAACGGAGTCTGGCTTTTGTTGACCGATCATTTCATTTCTCCACCTCATAGTCTTAGGGCGGGCGCCATTGTGAGTCATTCCTAACGTTCAATTTAAGGCAATTGGTTGCAGGCATGCTTTTCGTAATGCTATTCAATTTTTGCCTTTCTGTAGATATCTGTGCGGAATGTCCACTTTGTGAATCCTAAATTTCCTTGGTCGAAATTGCTTATACTTGGTGCTTGTGTCAAAACTAGCATCTTCGTGCGGCAATTTTCTCCATTGGAAACCAAGTGAGTAGCTTTATCTATTTTTATCTTCATCATTTCTGTTTGTCCGATCTGTTACGGATTGCGTTTTGTGCCGAATCATGGAAATTAATGTCCATAATTCGGTTTTTTAGTGTCCTATTTACCTTTGGTTTTTCGTTTATACCCTCTGCTTTTATTCGTAATATTGATTATTTTGCAACCATGGTTTGCCTTCTCATTATTTCCACCCTCCAAGGTTCATTTATTCACAATGGAAGTGCTACTTTAAAATATTTGTTTGCAACGCATTCCCTTTGGATGACCAAATTTGCACTGGATACGTGAATCTTCTGCAGGTGTCACGTCCTTTCACAGTCAAGGTCTATGCTGGGGAAGTTTATCGACACCTTACCTTTTTCGGCTAGACTATGGTATTCAGTTCTTTCTGTTCTTCTATATAGCCTAGAAGCACGTTGATTTCTGTCTAGGTGACTTATTCGACTGGATGATTTGTTTCAGGGTATTGCTTCTTATTTCGTCTTTCCGGAAAATGTTTGCTGGTGTTTTATCAGAAAAAGAAATTTTGGGATCAAAACATGTAATATTCTTTCACTGAATTCACGCACTTTGCTCCCAGACTGTTGCCCTTTTATGTTAAAACAAACTTCCCTCGTGAGCTCATTTTGTTGGTGCAAGGTGTTTATCAGAAAGAAGGACTGGTCCAAATGTACGCTAAATCGCATTTACCTTCGTCTATTTTCCGATATCAGGTAAGCAAATTATTTTTGTTCCATGATGAATGAATGATCTCTTTGTCTTTGTAATTCTTTGATACCATTCGCTATTCTTTGTTTCTACTGGCAGCACGGATCAATGATGAAGCTGTACGAGCATGATTCATGTGGCTGTGGTAGTGAACCGTGGAACATTAGCCTTGAAACTGTAAGTTTAGGTTCAATGTGTCTTTCTTTGTTCGTTGTCTGAATTAGTTTGTCTTTAGGGTCACATCACATACGATTTCCTGCTTCTTGGTTTCAGGTGGTACCTCTCTCTCTTTTAAGTTTCTATTGTAATTTTACGTGTTTGAGGGCCATAATGTTGAAAAACAAAAGAGTTATTATGTACGAATACAGCCAGCTTGATCACTTCAGACTTCTATCATGTGGAGGTAGATCTTCTCATCAGACAACTAGGAAAATTTATCGTAGTGAAGACATTGGCTTTGTTCTGGTTGGCAGTCTGAAGGTTAGTAAATTGTCTTGATTTTTTTCATCTCAAATGTAAATTTTAAAGTTGAGTACCTACTGTGTCATAAACGAGGTTTTAGATTCTTAACTAGGATGAAAGGAAGGCTCCGTATGCAAATTTGAAATTGATTTTGCATTTCTCAGTGTTCATTCCGTTTCTGCAGTAAAGTAACTGTCTTTTGTTTTTTTGGGTGTTATGTTCTTATTGTGATATGTTTTTCTATGTTCAGATAGGTTTTTCTTTTTTAAAGTATACATTAATGCAAAATGTTTTGTTAAATATAGTTTTGGTGGAACTATGCACTTCAGCCTATCTAATTAAGCAGTAATTATGCAGATTTCCACGTATTCTGGAAGATTGCAGTTGGTCGATGCAACTGGAGGTATTGATGCTATGGTACCTGATCTTCCGTCAACTTGGAATGTCAATAGCATATATGAGGTAAGTTTTGTGGTCGGTTTTAGCTGCTTATGGTTGGTGATTGTCGTTTGTGCCTATGATGATGTTAGATTTCTTGCAGTGACCTTTGTCCATTTTGGTCTTTCAGGTAACAAAATATATTGTGGTCATTGAAGGCATTCCACAAATGGATAAGTATTTGACCAATCAGTCATTCTCATGCCGCAGTTTTTTTCAGAGCATCTCGTTGGAAAGAGATCTTGGCATTGCAATTTATGTTTATTTTCAATACAGAAATGCAACCTGCAAAAACCTTCCCTCATATTGTCTCGTTGAAAATGGGTCTGATCTTGAGATATTCGAAGGTGGAACTTATCACCTTCTAGAAGTAACACACAAGTTTCCTATGTTACGAAAGGTAGAGTCCAATATCTTTTTCTCATTTGAGGCTTTTTTATACTTCTAATTAAGGCTTGTAAACTTTTTCTCTGTTGTTCTGTCACTCAGAAGAACACTGCTTTACTTCTCAAATATCCAATTGAAAAGTTTTTCTTTAAAAAAATTGTCTTTTCTCCTCTATCATTGTTTCTATAATTTATATCTCATATGGCATTGACAATGTTAATAAGATTATGGACAGAAGAAAAGAGAAGATTAGTTGTGGCATTAGTTATTAAAAAGTTATATCCCTCACTTTGTCTTGGTAAATGTTTTTATGCGCATCTTCCTAGTTTCAAGGCAAACATTTGGCACCAAACACATCAAGCATGTTCGTTGAGGCTGTCCTCCATCCTTGGAATTTATTTCTTACTGAAAGAGATAAAAAATATTCAACAAAGGCTTCAATGAAGCAGCTGAGGGAAGATACTGGAACTCCAAATGATCAGAAATATGTTGATAAGAGACTTAAAGTTGGTCATCCATCTGGGAGGCTTGAAGGCTCAGATATGGTATGTGACTTTGATGAGTCTAGCTGTAGGCTTAATGGTCGTTGCACTTGTTACAAAGGATCTAGTGAGGAACAGAAATGCTGCAACTTGAGCCATCACAGAATTTCTTGTGCAGCTACGGTTAGGAGTTCAGATCATAGTAGCCAATACATGTTAGGTTTCTTATACAACACAAAAAGCAAATCAAGTAGTGATGATGGTTCCAGAGTTGGTGCTCAACAGATTTTGTTAGAGATCCAACCTGATATTCTTTTGAAATATCAGGTGTGTATTATCATTGCACAATTATTACCTTCTGGCATACATTACTTTTCTTGCCCTTTTCTATTAGTATAAAGGCAATAATATGCTTTCGTCAACATTTCAGTTCCTGCAGATTGGCAATTACTACATCACAAAACGTAATAAAGATCATTCTTTATTCAACATAGAGGAATGCAATTCTGTCAACAGCCAAAACTTTGTTATAACCTCAAGTACTCATTTATGGAGCATCTCATTAACTTTTGATAATGATATCCTCCATAGCATTGAATCGAACGACACTCAGTTCAATGACTTTCCCATCTGTGATGGTGGAATGATTTCAGGAGATCAAATTGATTTGCATGATGGATCCTTTTCGGATATCCATCTTCATCTTCCTGCAAATGCAAAAGATATTTTGGTTTTTGATCTTGAAAAACAGGAAGAAAATTCAAACCAACCAATTTTAAGACCTGAAGAGATCGGCAAAATTTCTCCCTGCTATAGAGATGTGACATCGTCGGACATGCATGCCTCTGTTTTCCATGGATCTGACTGTCTGTTTCCTGAAGGAAACTTATCCTCTGCGGAAGGTCATGTTGTTGCAGTGCATGATCTTCATCAAAGTTGCATTGATTCTGATTTAAAATGTCAAAGTATTAAAGAAGGTAGCCAGTGCAGATTCTTTGTGCGTTCCAAAAGCACTTGTATTCATCTTCTGGTGGAGGACCAAATTGTATGTCTGGCTGTATCATGCTCTCTGCACTTTGTTTTCCTATATTATGTACAATCTACACTTTAATGCCAAATGTTTTTTGGGTTTTAATTTTCTAGGTGAAAATTTTTGGTTATCTGAAGAATCATGCTTTACCTGTTGGATTTGGCCCTGGTGTGAGAGCAACTTTCCATCGAGTTCTAGAACTTGGGTATTGTGCAAATTTATATTCATGTTCCTCCACTGGTGATGCTTAATTCTCTCCGTTAACATTATTCTTCATACTGTGAAAATGCCTCTGACACTGCATGTGTTCATGAATAAATCTCCTGCATGTTAGTCCTCTTCGTTGACTATTTTTTTTTTTTTTTTTTTTTGTACTTTCTAATAATGGGAGTGGGTATTTTGTGAGAAGTGAACCATAAACTTCCCCTTAGTTTTGTCTATCTTCTGACTACGCCACCAAAAAGTGTCTTCTGGTATGACGTGATAAAAATCTTCCATTGCTACATGATAAAAGATTGTTTTCTAACAGATACACCATTATGGTTAAATTGAAGGACTGCATTTTAAGGGTCGCGATCTAGATTCATAAACCACCTTTGCTTCACATCTTGATGTATCAGGGTTTCTACTGAACTGACCTTTAACGATGTTGTATTTGGAGTTTGTTCTCTACATCACTAATTTACTATAAGTTCTTGATGCACAAAGCATTATCGTTTCTCTCTCTCTTTCGTACCATTTTTCCTCCCTTTAGTTGTTTGATCATTGTGATTTGTCAACTTTGTAGCTTTTTTCGGAGGGGGTGCAGTGTGGATGTTGAAATAATTGAAAAATATTCTGTGGCTACATGTTCTCAATTTTCAATATACTGTCTATCTCGACTTGTGTTATGATCTCTATATCTTGCTTGCATCTTGTCATAATATAGTCCTTTTCTTCTTTCTGATTACTTAGTTATTGGAATACCGTTTCTTAAACGTGATAGTTATTCTTGGTTTTGCAGGGATCTACGGAGATTGATGTTGACTCCGCTATCTTTCATAGATATCATTTCTTTCAGTGTACTTGATCATTCATTTATTGAGAAGAATCCCGACTCTATCTCATATTCAGACACTATTTCTTTGCAACTATTTTCTGAACTGATTCACTCCTCCCATTGCGAGTTAACAAAGTTCCGTTGCAGAGTAAGCTCTGCAGCACTATATCTCATGAGATTTGTTGCTTTAGAACCGCCTCTTTTCATTTTCCACTAATATCATAATGTTCCAGATCAATTATGTAAATCATTGTCTCAGCTTATCCTATGAAGAATTTATGATCATAGCTTCATTGTAGTTTTTTTTTAATTTTTTAATCTTTGAACAGGTTGTTGCTGTCAATTTTCTAGTCCTGGAGAAGAACATTGATCACGTCAATTTGCAAGATGAAATGTCTCAAAGGCAACCTCTCGTAAAGATTCCTCTTGCTGGATTCATGTTGGGTCAGTTCCATATCTTCTAGGAAATATCAATATCATGCAACTCTGAAATTTAGTAGGTCCCATTCTGGTGAAGCTATTCACTGATCAAACTTATATTTCACAGGCCTTTGCAAATGGAAATTGGTATAATTTAACAATGTTTGGGTCACATAGTTTTAACTTCCGTTCTGATTTTTATCTCTATGTGGAGAAATCTTGCTAATTCTTTTAATAATTATTCCATCTGCTAAAATTTTCATGCACAGATGATGGTTCATCCAGATGCAACTGCTGGACTAGTGGTGAAAGAGCAGCAGCCTTGTTGCGGCTGCACGATCCACTTCCACATTTAGCTTTTAAGAACATTGACTGGACATTAAAATGGACTGGGATGACTCGTAACTCTCGCGCCACTGCAAGCTATCATCTGGGCAGGGTTCTGAAGAACCATGGTAGAATTATTGTGAGAAGTTGCGGGTCAATCCTCAATTCTTATCAAGACCTTGATATTTCTCTTGCTTCGGATGATACTCTCAGCAGTGCAGAGGAGAGTCTTCTCAAGTTCATATTAGTGAATTCATGTCTTGGTGCCATTTGGGTGAGTTTATATCCCATTGCTCCATGAACTCAAAAATTATCAATTGCCTTGACCTGGTAAAGCGTCTTCTTTACTTGGCCAGTGTTTGTATAATATGTTTTGGCACTTTTGTAGACTCTCATTGGGAATCAGTTGGATTCAGATGCTGTTGGAAGTCTGTTAAAGGAACACATGATGGAACCAGGGTTGATGCAGTCACAAAATATATGGGTGACGGATGTTTATTGTACAAATGCTCTTAATGAGGCCAGGAATGCTATCCTTGAACTGGCGAACAGTTGATGGTCTTATTTGTCTGCAACCAGAATAGCCCAGGTATAGCATGACTTTATTCTTTCCCTACCATTTTTTTCCATATCATTATATCCATATATTTTTATAATTTGTTTCACTCCCTATATGATTATTTCCAAATATTTCCTTGCATGCAATGCCTTTCACATTGTAATATGATTTTATTTCCTTCTCATTGCAAGACACTACATATATTTATATTTCTTGTACCTTTTTATTTCATATATATGTAGCCATTTATTCGATTGATATTTCTTGTATTACTCTAATCTGTTGGTCGGTTAAGATGATATTTTGTTCAGTCATCCTGCTTTATGTGCTCACTAATCTAATATTTGTTTCTATCAAGATTTTGTTTATGAAATTCTTGTGGATGAGGTTTTCTGTCCACGGGTTTATTTATTCTGCATAGGCCATTAATACTGACCATAATGTACTCTCTTAATATGCTTTTCGTTTCCAAGTCTGTAGAACTTCAAATGGCCTAGGAATTAGAGTTCACTTCAGATAAAGCCCCAAGCAGTTTCTGTTCTTATAGTTTGTCGCTTATACCAAATACAGACCAATGTATCAAAGAAAGTTCAAATAGAGTTCAAATATTTTGGTAATTTTACCATGTGTATAACCTATCAGTCTGTGCAATGCCTTACATATGCTTCTTTTGATTGGATTGGAAATATAATAATGGGTTTCAGTTTGCATATTGCAGGGAATTGCTCCTGTAAGCCATTTCCGCTATGGCCGGCCGTTAGCCGGGTTAGTGGCTCTAAATTGAGTTCAAATAACACACTTGAGTTGTCAAGTGCAACCCGCCAATAAAATAGCGAAGGCCACTTGATGTTCTTGCCGTCAAGTCCATGTAGGCCTTACTCTTATTAGGCCAATGGCAATGCCTGCAATATTTGAGAGGAACTTCGCTATGGCCATGCACAGAATACTGAATTAATGTTTGGGTACTAATAATTGGAGTTTCGCTGTGTTTAGAACTGTGATGACCGACGAGCCAGCTTGAAAAGGACGGGATCGTCTGCCCTTCTGTTGAGTTTGAAACAATAAAAGCTCCCACCAACACAAATTTGAGGTTGATGAGGCTGCACAGGACAAGGAGCGAGCTACCTCCACGATTGAGGTTTGTATGAGTTTATGTTTAGTTAGATGAAATAAAGTATATTTTCCTAATTGAATAGGAATACATCTTAAATTAGTATTAAATGTAATGTAAATTAAATTGAAGGGTAAATTAGTCAAAATAAAGGTAAATTGGAATTCAAGAAAACCCATCAATTTTGGTGGGAATAAAAGAACGTCTAAGATGTCCTCTGGACTATGGAATTGGTCTTAGAAATGTGAAAATAGTATTATTTAGAATCTGTTCCTCTGCCTAAATTATGTAGAAGCTAAGTAACACCATATATATCTTCACGATTTTATTCTATTTTCTGTCTCTTTTTCTCTTCCTTTTCTTTTGAATGTTGGGAAGATAGAGGGAAAATAACTTTTTTTTCTCCTTTACTTTTTAAAATAAATTATATATATATATATATATATATATATATATATATATATATATAGTTTTCTTTTACCAAGCATAACATGGAGTTGTATGTGAACTAGAGACCAAGATTGACTAAGCCACATTCTCATATCTCTTAGAAAATACATTTTTAACATTCTTCTATTTGTGAATATTTGAATTATATATATTTTATATTCTAAGAGAATATTTAAATCACTTTAACTAACTTATGTCCTAAAAATGATTTCTTATGTCGTTTTTTTCGTTATTTATGCACGAGTATCTATGATTAAAAAAAAAGATGGACAATTTTTCAAATGTAATACCAAAAATTAGTCGAGAGAATAAATAATTCATGTAATTTATAGTTTAAAGTTGGTGAATGTTTACAATTGTCAAAGAATCGTGTTCTAGGGTTGTACCTCTCTTTTTTTTCTAACCAACATCTTCCTTACTAGAAAAGTTTAATTATTGTTAATTTCTTTTTCTATTTCTTTCTAAAAACCCAATATTTCTTTAAAAAGGAAGAAGAAAAAAAGAAAAATCCGAGAGAGGCACTTCCAAAGAAAGCAAAAACAAGCTTATTCATCACATTGTTAATTAATATTGGATAGTGAAAAAGAGAGAAAAAGGCAAATAAAGCGGCGCCGCATTACTTTATACGAGTGGGAATCATGGTTCCACCATTTCCACTTTCACCCTCACTATTCCTATGACAACCGCCCCTTCCTTAACTAATCCTCACTTTCTCGTTCTTGATTTGGTCTTTTATCTTGAAGTAGTAGAAAGAAAGAAAGAAAACAAGTAGCAGCCTATACAGTTTCTTTTTATTATTGTTGTTGTTGTTTTCCATCACCAGTTACTTAGCTTGGACTATTAACCAAAATTAATATACCAATCAACCATTATGGGAGAAAGTAAATAACAATTAGGTCAAATGCACCAATTTTACCATTTTTATGCTTTACTCTTTTATTTTTTTCTATGATAGAGATTGTGTCTATTCTTTTATAACTTGTCTAACTCAAACATAACCTAAACAGATGTGCAATAATTAATCCCGAAGAACAATAGTTTGTTAAAATGTGACACCCGAGAAAATGAGAGGTATATAAATGAACTGAAACCACATCCGCATGAGAGCGATCTTGAGTATAGAATGACTAAAAAGACTTAAAGTTACTATACTAACAAGGTGTCAGACACCAAGCGAGTATGGTATCAAAGCCAAACATTAAGTGCTGTGCCAGCAAAGACGCTAAGCCCCGAAGGGAGTGGACATCGGGCGGTGTGCTAGCGAGGACGCTGGACTCCAAATGAGGGTAGATTGTGAGATCTCATATCAATTAGAAGAGGGAAACGAGTGTCAACGAGGACGCTGGGCCCAGAAGGGGGCCACATCAGTTGGAGAGGGGAACAAAACATCTTTTATAAAAGTATGAAACCACACACTAACAAACCCGTTTTAAAACTTTGAGAAAAAACGCAAAAAGAAAAAGTTCAAAGAGAACAATTTTTGTTAGCGATGGGCTTAGACTCTTTCACATCATTCAAACATGACTCAAACAACATGGATTTAATTTGATTTTTTTTTTTTTTTTTTTTTGAAGTACAAAAATGAAAGTACAAAAAAATAAAATTATAATAATAATAAAGGCTAAGGCTTTATTTTATTTCCACATAATTTTTGCATGGTTTGCATGAGCCAATGACAACCAAAAGAGAGTACACAAAAGGCATACTGCGCACTTGCAAGTGCATGTCCACGTGCCATTTAGTGGTTGGCCACCTGTGTTTCAACAAGTTGCAAATTCAAAAAGAAAAAAAAAAGATATTTTCTATTTTAAGCCTATGAGCAAAGAATAAATTGTGACCATTTGCGTTCATGACAGGCTGTGGAGCACACGGCTCGGCTTTTCCAAAAGAGCCGCCGGGAATTTTGATCCCGATTCCCTCCCCTTTTTCTTCATTTCTAATTTCCACTAATTCCAAATAATTTAGAATTTAACAATACATTATTAAATCCATAAATTGCACATTTACATATTAGCCCCTTTAATTTTTAATGAAATCCCGGATTTTCCGAAAACGTCGTCGTCATGTACTCTCTCACCTCCCTCGCTACAACGTCCCTCATCGCTTCCCAGAATCCCGCCGGCATACTCTCCCTCCTGCGGTCGGACTCCACCGCCACGTCACCTCCCGCAACCATTCCCGGAGTGGCAAGAGTTAGCTCGGTCAATGGGTCGTCATTGACGGCCAGCAACGAACCCCCACCCACGTCGGAAGTGCGATTACCGGCGGATTTTCGGTCGTTTCTAACTCGGCGTTTGAGAGTGGAGTTCCAGTGGTTTTTGACGGCATTATCGGTTCGCCCAGGGAGGAGGCGAGCAATGGTGGCCCACCGGTTGCCGTAACGGGCATGGGCAGCGATGATGGCGTCATCCTCCGCCGGGGAGAAAGGGCGGTGCTCGACACCGGGACAGAGCTGGTTACACCAACGGAGCCGGCAGGATTTTCCAGAGCGGCCCTTTACGTATCTACTAATTAAAGACCAATTTCTAGGGCCGTAACGCTCGACGAGTCGGGTCAGGACCCGATCCTCTTCGGCGCTCCATGGGCCTTTGATTTTATCAGGGACGGCGGAGTTTCGCGGCGAGGGCTTGCCGGAGTGGGAGGAATCGGAGGAAGAGGATTCGGAGGTGGAAGAGGAATAAGAGGAATTTTGAATTTCCATCGGGGGAGTGAGGAAAACGAGTACAGAGAGAAGCAATGGAATGTGTTGGGGATTTATATACGAACGAGAATGTGAAGGTTACTTCTCGGAAAGTGGCTTTTTGTAAGGTTGGTGGGCGGGCAAGGAAGATGACCCGACCCGTTACTGTTTCGGGTTTTATCTTATCTTTTTATTTTTCTTTTTTTAACACAAAATTAATTTTCTAGATTCCTTTTTAATCTCAATCAAGGATTTAAAGAGATAAATAGAAAGGAGACGCGTTTTTTATTTTGGAATATACACTTTTCTTTACTCATCAATCAAATTCTACAAACTTAAATTTAAATAATAGATTCCTAAATTAATTTTAACTTATTACAAAATAAAATTGATATGATTATATGTTTATCTCCCAACATTGACAATAGAGTGAATTATACACTTCAATCATGTAATAATTAAAAATATAATATAAAATTGTATTGCCTTTTACGCGTCGGGTCAATATGATTTCGTCGGATTGTCACAATCTAGCAAACGTCTTATGAGAAATGAATAAAAATAAATAAATAAATAAATATTTGCAATGTCATTATCTTCATATAAAATATTAAATTTATGCCTTATTTTAATGCTTACAAATTTTTAATTGAAATTTAAGGTACATGTAGCAACCTATGTCTTGTAGACGACAATGGGTCAAAGACTAGGTGGATGTCCCATGAATGCCGGTTTCATGGATTCAATTATTTTTAGAAATTTGGATTATTGCATTACAATTAATAGTTTATTATGTATACATGTTGTAATAGAATATGCTTCAAAACATAAATATGTTTTCCTCCTTAAAAATTATTAATTAAATAATGTTAGAGAGAAACTCATAAATACATAAATATAATGTGTTGAGCACTATACATATTTACTACCAGTAGAAGGGGGACTAATTATTAGATTATTAAACAACATGTTGCACCTTAATTAAAGCTTCTAATTAACTTTATTGGACAAGAAATCGGCGAAATATAAAATAGACTATGATAATATGTTATTATTAAGTGTGTTCCATTTCATGTGGAGGAATTAAGCACATGACAGTGAGCCCAAAGTTGTTTAACGAAAATTTAAATAAATAAATTCAAACGGCAAAGTGGGTCCATGCCTTTTTGACTGAATTGGCCCAATGCAGCCAATCAAGGAGCGTCACTACGTTTGATCAACGGCTGAGATTTACCTTGCTTTCAACGTTAAAATATCATATAATATCATATCATATCATATCTCATTAGATTAAATATTAAATTGCAGTTTTAGTTTTTGTTGATTTCGATTTATATTTATTTGGTTTAATGATTATTGCATTGCCATCAATAAGTTTAGGGGGAATTATTAACCATGCAAGTTTCATAATGTTTATAAATTTGTGTTTCATTTAAATCATCACTAAATCAAAATTTTAAAAATTTGAAGAAAATAATTAAATACTAAATGTAAAAGTATTGGCTAAAATGTAACGAATGAAAAGCTAAATAGAGGACTATTTTCTTATTTAGTGTTCGTTTGTTTTCCTATGTTTTAAATTTTGTGATAAATAAGTTACTGGATAGGAGGGCCCTCCTACAGGCTGTAAGAATCTCACGTGATTGGAGGTGCTCTTGTTTGGTAGAAGGTTTTAGAGAGTGACAAACAAGGACCAAAACTAGGAATGAAATGTAAATGTAACGCACCTGGGGGAGTATTAATCTACTGGCGTCACAGACAAAGGAGAGCCATGATTGCATTGGAGGGTGCCAGGTGGCAATATTTATGGCGCGACTCTCAGGAACCTTTAGCGGGAATCGGTTGGGCAGTTACAGAAACAGCTGGCTTCAAACGGATGAGAACAGAAGCTTTCACCGACTCCGGGATGAGCAGCGATTTTCAAACCCAGCTGTGACCGAATCCGCTGAATGGTCTGTTTGTCCTGAGACAGTGTTTCGTTTTTTATTCTGTGTAGACACTTGGACCGTTTCCTGCGTACATCACTTTGATGTCTTTCCATGATTGGAATCATTGGGCCGTTGGATCTATTGGGCCCACCGCGTTCCCCTCCATTGTTCGGCCCGGTCCCACTAGCTCGCATCATACCGCGTCCAAGTTGGTGATTTGTCCCACTCCTGTGGGCTCCACACGATTCGCCTCACGCTTGACGTTGATTTCCTGTTTTCATTTGCTTGATGAAGATGGGCTCGCACAAGGTGCTTTCTCTGGAGAGCAGATTGGGGTCGCACGAGCTGCTTTCTCTGGAGAGCAGATTGGGGTCGCACGAGCTGCTTTCTCTGGAGAGCAGATTGGGGTCGCACGAGCTGCTTTCTCTGGAGAGCAGATTGGGGTCGCACGAGCTGCTTTCTCTGGAGAGCAGATTGGGGTCGCACACGAGCTGCTTTCTCTGGAGAGCAGATTGGGGTCGCACGAGCACTGCTTTCTCTGGAGAGCAGATTGGGGTCGCACGAGCTGCTTTCTCTGGAGAGCAGATTGGGCTCGCACGAGCTGCTTTCTCTGGAGAGCAGATTGGGGTCGCACGAGCTGCTTTCTCTGGAGAGCAGATTGGGGTCGCACGAGCTGCTTTCTCTGGAGAGCAGATTGGGCTCGCACGAGCTGCTTCAACGAGTCCAGAAGCCCAATTCAAATGGGCCATGCGATGTGGGCCCATATTGATATTTTGGATTTGGAAGGAAAAACATTTTTGTTTCATTTTCTGTTAATCACAGATTTTAAAAATAACAAAAGGACCGAATAAATAAATAGAACAGTAAAGAAAAAATATGGGGTGGGCAGTGACTGAAAAAATGAGAATAGGACAAGGAGGGAGACAAAGTAATTGAAGGGTGACGCCATTTTACGTACTTTAGGGGCCACGTATACAGGTTTAAATTATAGCTTCATTTTCTCACCTTTCATTTTTTTTTTATTGTTAAATTATAAACTTCATCCAAAAAAAAAAGTTAATATATAATTCCTTATTTTTTAAAAACTTTATTAATTTCCTAACTTCCTTATTTAAAAAAAATAAAAATAAAAATAAAATATAAGTATAGAAAGTTGAAAAAGAATTTAGCGATATAAAATTATTTGACCAATTATTGACTTCATAACCTCATGACTATTATATATATAATCTCATCATTATATCATGATTGGAAGGATTAAAAAACATAAAATATTCTGTTTGATGCCAATTTGAATATACATATAACTGCTGAAGATTTCAGTTGCATCAAGCTTCAAACATTCAACTCAAATTTGTAATATTCATTTTAAATAACCCTTATAGCAATTTTATTTCCCAAAAAAAGAAAAGGAAAAGGAAAAAGAAAAAGAAAAAGAAAAACCCTTACATGTGGAAAGAATTCCAATTATACAGGAACAGCCATGATAGCCATCCTTAGAAATCCTTCAACAAAACAAGGGAAAAAATAAAATTGAAGCCTTTCTTTAGAAATGGCTATAAACTATTTATATTTATACAGAGGGAAGAAAAAAAATGTATTCTATTGAGATCTGACGAAGAAAATACTCAACTCGGGGCCGCCCGCCCCATCGGGATTAATCATATACAAAGCTTCCGAATCTTTGGATCCAACAACCCTCTCAAATCTGGCCCTCATGTACGTCAATTCCCCATCTAAATTATCCTTCTCCGACGCCGGAGACGGCAGAACTCCGGCGCCCATGGAAACCCCTCTCAAGTGCTGCATGACATGAAGCTCATCATCGGATATTTGTTTCCTTCTGATGGAGTATCCAATTTTCCTTCCGTTGCAATAAACCGCCCACACGAATTCCTCCATTAGCTTCTTCTTGTGGGTCTTCGTCTCGCTCTCCAGCGCAATCCTCAGAATGTCCGACGCCATTTCCTTGTTCAGCGCCGCGGTGTGCATCGGCAATTCGATTACGAATATGGGAAGGCAATGAGGGTCCTCTTGAATCGCCAAGCTCACTCTGCCCTTACGGTACCCGAAGATTGTGCCCGTCGTGGCGTGGTCTTTCAAAAGGGGCTTTCTGGGTCGGCCCAGGAGAGCCACCATTTTGCAGCCGGAGCTCAACATCGGGAACAACTTGAACATTTTGAGGAGTCCTCCTCCTCCGCCGCCGCCGCCGGAAGAGGAGGATTTGGGGCGTTTGGAGGTGTGGCGGAGGAGGGAGAGGAAGACAGACTTGTCCATGAATGGGCTGGAGTGAAGAGATGGCATAATTAATGGGTTATTTCTATTGAATTTGGGGTTTTTGATTATTAAGAGAGGGGAAATGGGGGAAGGCATAAATAGGGGGGCGGTTGGGGTATGGGGAAGTTGGCTGTTGGTCATTTTGGTTGGGCTTCTGTGTGTCATTTGGAATCTTGCGAGTGGGAAAGGGAAAGGGAAAAAGGCGAATTCAAACAACGGACTCACTCAACTAAACAGATATGATAGAGTTTGTGTAATAAAATACATATATTTCATAAGGGCTAAAGGGTTGATGTTCGCCGACTTTGGTCACTAAAACAATAGTAGAATTGAATGCTCCATAACATAACATGAGCCTAATCCAACCTATTTATACAACCTAAAAGCTTGGCTCGACAGAAACGGCTAGGAGAGTTAGGCTAGGTATTCGAAGATCGACCTTGTAGGGGATGCCCCGTAACATGATCATATATAGCAGAATTTGTAATTGCAGAAGACTGAACCATTGATATGATTTTTTGGGATATATATTATTAAAGGAAAAGTAAATTGATTAAAAAAAGAAAAATGGGGGCAGTGGGAAATGTTGGGCATGTGCTTCTCTGATCATTAGGTTTTGAATGAAGATCATGAAGTGGTTTTATGCTTTTTGGGAGAAAGAAAATAGTGATAATAATTGAGGTGCAGCTCATATTCCCACCCTTGCCTCCCGATTTTCCCATGCAAATTTCTCTTCCTTTCTTCCTTTTCTTCCTTTTCTTCCTTTTTCTCTGTCAGATCGTAGTCTTATCCCAAACTAAAAAAAGCTACTTTAGGCGCGTAACTACCCAACTCCATATTTTTCATTAATAAATAAATAAATATTTTCCCAAATATTGAACTAAATTACAATTATCTTTTCCTTATAATTAATGTACAAGAATATTTATAATAAATAATAATGGCCCTCCCTTCTCCCCCTTCCTGGTGCAACCCAGGTCTTGTAATAAATTGTTGTAATAAATACTTAATCTTCTTTGTTTAGCCGATGGCATATACGATATACGGTTCCCTAACTTGAACTGAAACCAAGTCCAATCAACCCAAAATTTTCCATTTTGGGTGGGTTTATTTTTTCTTCATATTGTTATTATTATGATAATCTCAGTGATTTTGGTTTTGGAGTCGCTTTCACAAGAGTTTGACAATATCGATTTGAAGGGACTATTTTAGTGTAAATTGATGGTTTGCTGAGTGGGCTCAAATTATTGTGGATTTGTGATGTGACTCTTAACTCTTTCGTTTCGTTGTGATTCTCTATTTCTCTGCCTGGCATTGCTTCCAAGCACGAGAAGAGATCAGGGTGCCTGTTGAAAAATGAACCGACGACTCATAGGCAGTAGCTCAATTAAGAGAACCCACCAAAAAAGTAACGAAAGCGAGTCTTCATAGAGCAATTGTCACTACTTATGGGCCTGAACCTGAGTGATCTATCCATGACCAAGACGAAGCTTGGGTAAAACTAAGCGGAGGTCCCATCTTTGTCTTCTACCACCAAACTTCTTTAATGCTCAACACCCTATTCATTTATCTACCAAGTTCATCTGAATTTTCAAGCTAACAAGTTAGGGCCTACGTGTTTGTGTAAATCAATCTCTACGTATTTATTTTAGTGTCGGAAGTTTAGGATAGGGGAGAAATATATAAACTCTCGACAAGAAAAAAGATAAATATTCCAGTTCTACCGACATGTTTGTTCAACATGATAGAAAAAGCTCGTGGTATCACGTTGCAAGTGCCATATGTCTAAAGATGTCGGATAAAATTGAAAGCGGATCTCCTAATAATAATTATAAAAAAAAAAAGTTTCTTGAAGGCTAATTAACTTACCAAATATTTGGGTACAAATTACACTATCCAACCACTGAATCAAATGGGGTTATTTGCTATGCCTAACAAATCTTTTTGTTTGGCTATGCATTTCTGCAGTGCAAAGAAGTCCAATAATTGAACAAACTGATGAGATGACAGCAAAGTTGGGATTGTTATTTGTAGATTTGAAATTTATTGTACTCCTTTTACAATTCTATTAAGACAACGTGGTAGGTTTCAGAACATGTTTACATTATTAATATTTAATTTAATAATCCTAATCCTTATTTGATTATTAAACCTTAGTTATCATAAATTCAAAAGCATATAATTTAAAAAATAATAAAAGAAGGGAAATAATGGGGTTATGATTTGATAATTGGGGATGGGGGTGGGTTCTGTTGCATATGATTAGGTTATAGATATTGGAACATTCGCAAATGGCTACATAAAAAAGGCAACTCATTATTTTATTTCCAAAATTATGTTTCATTTTTCCTCTCTTCTTTTGTTCACGTGCCTCCTTATCCTTCATATTTACCTTCTTAATTATTTTTTGGAACTTTATGCTATTTACATTATAAAATATTTAATGACTGTTTTTTTATTATTATAATTTTATGGAATTTGGTGGACTAAATCTAAGTTTATATTATAGAGATGTCTACTTTACCTACCGTTAGATAAATGGGGTCGGAGATTGAATTATATTCTCCGTCTCTTGTCTCTTGTCTCCGCCTAATTTCTTATCATGACCCACTCAATATAAATATATTTTTAACTATATATTTTTTTTACTATATTAAAAGAATTAATTAATTAATTTTAAAATAAATTATAATATTTACTCTATTGTAGAATTATTTAATTATTAAACGTTATGATGTATAAAAATTGAATTTTTAGAAATTATGTGAGTAGAATGTTATATATATATATATATATATATATATATATATATTATATATTTTTTTAATAAAAATTATATTGTAAAATAAAAGTTTTAAATATTTTTTTTAAAGAATAATAAATCGATAAAAAATAAATGGAAAATTTCTGTCCCACTCCAACCGCAGACATCTCTAGGTTTATATGTCATTTTCTATATTTATTTGTTATTTTTATTATGAAGCTTTCAAAATATTCCATTTGATATTTAGGGCATTTATTTCAGTGGGCCGGAGGTAATACTATTGGGCTTCAAAGAAATAAAATGAAAATGGGCCTCAAAGCCCATAAGTTAATCTGAGAAGCGTATTTCGCAAGCGGCTCGCTCTAAAAATTCATGCGTAGTCCAAAATCGAAACCGAGAAATAGTCCAACATAAAAACGATTGAATTTTAGTCAATAATTTATGGGGCAGCATTTACAATTTAGAGTATTTTAATAGTTTAACAAATTTAATAAATATTAAAATATTACGTATAAATTCATTCCCGCCTTCCCGGTTTGCTGGTTTACCCTTCATTCATGGTTGCATCGTCTCCTGGTTAGAGTTCTTTTCGACTTTCTCCGTTTCTATTCTCTTGCCCTACTGTTATTTTTCTACTAGGGTTTTGCTATTGTCTGGTTCTTCGCGTTTTATGTCATTCTGAGGCAATCGTGCGTGACTGCGTGTTGAATCTTCTGCTTTGTGTTTTGATTTTCGATTTACTTATACGCTCGTTTGCGCCATTTTTGATTCTCAGCATTTCTCTAGGGTTTGGAGTAGGATTTCATCGTTTCTATCATGACTCAATGTGATACTCACCATTCGAGTGGTACGGTTTTCTTCCCGTTAATTTACTGTTACTCGATGTCGTATATCTTGAACTGGTGGCATTTATATTATTTATTTACTGATGATTTGAGATCAGAGAAGTATCGGAGTATAAGATTTTCATATTGTTTCGACATCTTCGCTGACAAGACTGACTTGGTATTTTTGAATCATATGCATTCGCAACAGAGGTATTAGGCTAAAATCCTTGATTGTTTTAACCATACGCGCTACTAATTAGAAAAGAAGAGAAATCAATCATTATCTTACATTTCGCATAACAGTTCAGAAGTGCCAACTTCTATATGTGTTTTTTTAGTTTTTTCTTGAATTTTATATGATTATAAGAAGAGTTCTACTAACACTAACAGAGAAATATGTTGAAATAATACATGTGTGGTGTCCGAATTCTACTCTTTCACTTACCAACTAGGATTGGTCATAATTATATGTGCTTTAATAAAATTGCGGTGCTCTTGGCGTGGTATGTGATAAGAAATCTGTGTGATTTTAGATTCTAAAAGTCATGGACAAGAGGTGCTTCTGAATGAAGTGTATCGTGTAAAATTGCTTGGTTAATTAAATGGCACAATGCATGCTTCTAGTATGGCATTGAAATTGCTTTGCCAATCGAGCAGTGGTACATGTTATCCATTCCCAACTAACTTTATCTGTATTTTTTTTTTCTTTCTCGTCTCTTTTCCCCCTCTTTGATCAATTTGTAGGCCTATTTATGTGTGACAGTGTAGAATCTCTTATATGCCTACTGAAAAGTCTTGGAGACATCCATTAAAGTTTTAAAGGCTATTTATCTTTTAAAGTATTTAAACGTAAACACCGGTGGGATTTGAGAACTCTTTTCTTTCTTACTTCAATTGTATTTAAATGTAAACACAGTGCCCTAGTAACGCCGATTAGAAGTTTGAAGGGCTGATGTGTCAACTGTGTGGAATATGTCGTTTGGATTATAGTTTCTTCCCCTTTTATCTCTTACTTAAATTGTTCGGTAAATTTGATATCTGTTTAAGCTTTAGATAATGGGTTCCACCCTTCAGCTTGGGGTGTGTGACTTGAGTCACTTGGCCATATCAGTGCTGAGCTCCAAGATGGGAAGCCAATAATATGCGTTACGGGTTGTGACGTGATTACCCTTTAAAGGCCAGCAGATTTGCGTGTTCAAATTTTAATTTCTGGTCACTTGGTCAATAATCATCCTTCCGGCGGAAGTGCGTTTGGGTATTCAATTCAACGTTTGGTAAGTTTCCTAGGCTTGCATGTCATTTTCATTATTTAATATGCATCTTTATCAGTTCAACGACGGAGCTGGGAGTCCCTTGCTTGGATTTGGCAGGTGCGTTTCATGCTGAAATGTTTTAGTTTACTAATTTTTTAACATAAAACATGTAAATTAAATAATAGTAGTTGAAATTAATTTGAAACTTAGTTGGCAATTAGAACTTTTTTAATGATTTGTAACTATACTATCAAACATATTTTGGCCAATTGTTTATATTGAAATCTAACTTCTAAATTTGCTACTACTTTAAACATAAAATACAATTCTATATTTTTTATTTAACCCTTATTTGCAGTTCTAATTTTTTCAGACCACTAATCAAATCCAAAAATTTCTACCTGAACCATGCCTGTAAATTTTCATACTCTTGAAGTGTATTGGTTTCGGTCTTATCTCTAGTGTGGTGGCAAGTGGTCACGTGCAAAGCTTGTTTTGAGCCAAGCATGCCAATTTGGCTAGTTGCCAGTATAAAAGTCCAAATTTCTTTTGTAGCTGCTGTGAGGTGGTTTCGTTGCCAGGGGAAATTTTTTAACATTAAATACCCATTTCTCCCCTTTATGATTTAATGCATCATCAAATGATATCTTATTTCTTTTTTATGATCTTTAAACTATTTTTAAATAATGCTATGAATTAAGACGGAAAGAGAAAATTTTCCAAGCAGACTATAGTGCTAACAATTTTTCCAGTGTCCACTTAACTAACTTTTGACAGCTCGGAAAGAGAGGGGAGAAAGAAAATTGTCCTTTATTAGAAAAATGTATACACACACAAAAAAAAAAAAAAAGATTTCGTAGTCCGCAGTCGGAAGTGTTGTTACCTTCTGCGTAGGAAAAATACTATTTTTTTTCCAGCTTTGAAGCATGCAATTCGAGGACATAAAAAAGGGACCGAAATTTTAACTTCCCATAAAATCGAGGCGCCAAACAACGATGTTGAAGGTAAAGTGAAACGGAGGTCGGTAGCTAATCTCATCTAGCTCCTCATCGCACCGATACTGACTGCATCGCCGGTCTCGGGAATCATAAGCGTTCACTCTGAAGAGCTACGGACAATGGCTTCCTCTGTCTCATCTTCAGTTAGCAAGGAAGTCCCAGAAGTAGTTGACCAACTGGAAAAAATCACTGCACCCTATGGCTCATGGAAGTCCCCAATCACCGCTGATGTTGTGTCCGGCGCCTCCAAGCGAATCGGAGGTACTGCTGTTGATGACTCTGGTCGCCTTATCTGGCTTGAGTCACGGCCCTCTGAATCTGGGTATGGACTGTGCCTGTTGCTTTACCTATGTTTTGTTTCTAATAAGACCTTACATTGTTTCTTCTTATTTTCGTTTGTGTGTGTTTCTAACTGGTTATAAAATAAGCTTTGCTTTCAAATTCCAATGGCCTGGTTCTATTTGTTCTAGTTACTCGACAATTAGTTTTAAGTGAAAATTAATTTTCAATCGGACATGTTAAATTGGTTTAGGCGTGAAGTTCTCGTCAAGGAGCCGGAGAAGCTGGGTGATGAGCCTATTGATATTACTCCAAAGGAGTTTTCAGTTCGGACCACTGCACAGGAGTACGGCGGTGGTGCTTTCATGATATCTGTGGATACTATAGTCTTCTCCAATTTCGAGGATCAGAGACTATATAAGCAATCCATTAACCCCAGTAGTAGCCGTAATGTTATTATTTCTTAAAATTCATTGATGAATTTTGGAACCTTGAAAACTGAAAATTTCCAGTTTCTTATTTCTCATAGTTAGCGTTTGCTCTGATGCCAGATTCTTCTCCTCGACCCCTTACTCCAGATTATGGTGAACCGTTAGTCAGTTATGCTGATGGAGTGTTTGATTTACGTTTCAATCGTTATATTGCCGTACGGGAAGGTAGGTATTAGTGTTTGCTTATGTTAACAATTGGGGCCTGTGTGATAGGTTATATAACATATCTGTCTTTTCGTTATTTCCTTTGATAAGAAATACTCCTTACCATTTTTGGAAGATTTATCTATATGTTAAACATTTACTTCAATCTTGGTAGATCGGCGCAATAACAGCTCAAGTCCAACCACGACAATTGTATCTATAGGACTCGAAGAGAAGGCTATAGAAGGTAAAGAGGATCCATACCGTGTAATATAAAATAAAGCTAGCTGCTAATTATGTTTGTTACTATGAGAAAAGGACACTTAAATGTAGAATTTTCTGAGGTGGGTTTTTTGCTCATGAATTTTGCATCTTGTTTGAACATAATTCTCAGATCCGGAGGTACTTGTAGAGGGAAGTGACTTTTATGCTTTTCCTCGAGTGGATCCCAAAGGGAAGCGGATTGCATGGATCCAATGGCATCACCCTAACATGCCATGGGATAAATCAGAGCTCTGGGTTGGTTACCTTTCTGAGAATGGGTGAGTTCATGTTTGTAAGTAACTCCTTACAAATATTCGTTTCTTACTCTCTTGACGTCTTTGCTTCAAGTATGAAAGTTTTCTTCATTCCAATGTCATGGTAAGACTGTTGTACATGACCTACTTTTTATTCTACTCTGCAGCAAAATCAACAAACGTGTCTGTGTTGCTGGTTGTGATCCAGAGCTAGTGGAGTCACCTACTGAGCCTAAGTGGTCCTCTGAGGGTGCTTTTTTTATGCCATTCAATTAATGAACTGTTTCATCACCCAGTTTCCATCACATGGTCCAAGTTATAACACGAATGTCTGAACGTCAATTTGTTCTTTTTGTTTCATTGCACTGAGATGGGGCTTCTCCTCGCTTGGCTATTTTTGTTTTCAAAAGGATGCTCTCTCGTTTATCATGGTGTTACATGTAGTTTATTTCGTTATCAGCCTCTACTGGACATGTTTTCTACTTTGCTGTTTATAAACTTTCTAAATTGACAAAACTCAATTTGCTGCGTCTTTAGAGACAGGTAACATTTACTTCATCTGATTGGAATGTGCAGGAGAACTTTTTTTTGTTACCGATAGGAAAAGTGGGTTCTGGAATCTATACAAATGGGTATGCTTTCTTTTTTAGTTCTTGCTTCAGTGATATGCTTTTTTTTTTTTTTTTTTTTTTACCACTAATTCTCTGTTTCTTTAAAATACATTTTGAACATGATTCTCTACAATCTTGCTACAAGGACCCAAGAATTACTATGTACTCGTATTCAACAAACTTGGTGCCATTGTGTCAGCATAATGACAATCAATTATTCATAATTTTGTTGATTATATTTCGCTAATAAGCAAGATCCTAACACACATTAATTATATAAGGTCATAGTGATCTTTGTAACTCAGCTTTTTTTCCCTTGTCTTGTTATGGGAACTAGTTCGAGGCAGATAATGAGGTGTCTCCAGTTTATTCTTTGAATGCGGAGTTTTCACGTCCACTATGGGTTTTTGGCATAAACTCTTATGGTTTCTTACCTGGCCATCAAGGAGAAAACTATATTCTCTGCAGCTATAGGTAACCAAAAACTTCGGTGACTCTTGTATTTTTCATGTTCTGTGCGCATGAAGTAATAATTTTTCTCACCAAGGCCATGTTTTTCCATTTCATTTAGGCAGCATGGGAGATCATATCTTGGAGTCGTGGGTGATACACAAAGCTCGCCATCTCTGCTTGATATTCCCTTTTCAGATATTGATAATATTGTACTAACACAATCAGCTCTTCAGTTCTCATGAAAATCCATTTTGCTTGTGAGTTGTATGCCATTATTTTATACGAGGAGCATCTTTTACCTTTGCAGACAATTGGGAAACATTGTTTGTATGTGGAGGGAGCGTCAGCCTTTCATCCACCATCAATTGCTAGGGTAATCTTGCTAGTATTTCTTTTTCCTTTTTTATCCTATGATTTTGCGTATCTTGTCAACTGTTTTTCCTTGTTTAGGTTACTCTAGAAGAGAAAAACTTGAAGGTAGTTGAGTTCACCATTATTTGGTCATCATCGCCTGATATTTTGACGTATAAGTCATACTTCAGCACTCCTAGGTTAATTGAATTTGCAACAGAAGTGCCTGGTGAAAAGGCTTATGCCTATTTTTATCCACCATTCAATCCCCTTCACCATTCTTGTGAGGACGAGAAGCCTCCATTGTTGCTGGAAAGCCATGGTATGTTCCATGCAGCCTAACCTTGTTAGCAAAATAATGATGTGAATTTGTTCTTTTCATTATAATAAAAAAACAGAACTTTTCTCAATAGGTGCATATCACAAGGTAAGAACGATCGTTCTAGATGATGCAGTCATCATCAAAACAATTGTGTGAGAATTATTCCAACAATACAAAAAACATTGGATGAGTTTCTTTTTTTCTGTTTAAATTATTTCTGAAGAAATGTATTTAGTTCTAGGTTCTGCGGAAAAATATTGGCCATTGATATCTTGACAAAGGAGTGTATAAATTAGACTAAAACGTTAAGCAGCATAACTAATGCCCTATAAGATTTCTCTTTTTCCGTCCTAGATTTGTACTTTGGTTGCCAGCGCTCTTTAATTTTCTTAGTTATTATCTCCTTGTTTATGTAGTTTATGTATGTGTTATTACAGGAGGCCCGACAGATGAATCACGTGGAATATTAAATCTAAGAATCCAGTATTGGACTAGTCGAGGATGGGCTTTTGTCAATGTTAACTATGGAGGAAGCTCTGGTATGCATACTTGTGCATTATCATTTCACAGAAGTTTTTTGAGTTTTAATGGATAGAGTCTAATAGTGTTGATACAATAGTAGAATTTTCTCATTGCAATGCCTTAATTACGTGTCTTTAATGTCACTTTTCAGCTTTTGGCCTATTTACTATACATGCATGATATGAAGTGATTTTGGATTGTTTGTTATAGTCTCATTAAAGTTTTCATTTAGATAATCTTGAAGCGATTGTGCATTTGTTTTCTGTGAATTATATGGTGAGCATCGTGCTTCTTGTTTTCATTTTATCTGCGTCAATCATCAATTTGGGGTGCTATTTGTCCTATTGTTCTATCTTGTGGTTTGTTTGGTTTATTGAAGAATGAAGGTGCTTTTTTTATTTAAGCATGCTGTTTCCTGAGGTTATATTTCTTTACCAAAGGTTACGGGAGGGACTATCGGGAAAGGCTTTTGAGGAAGTGGGGAATTGTTGATGTCAATGACTGTTGCAGCTGTGCAAAATATTTGGTGACTATCTTTCGACATCTATTTTCTTCAGATTTTGGAGGTTCTGATCAATTCTTAATAACATGTTTAAAGTATTATACTGGCTACTTGTTTGTGTAGGTCGATTCAGGAGCAGTTGATGCAGAACGATTATGCATTTCTGGGGAATCTGCTGGGGGATACACTACCCTAGCTGCTCTTGCTTTCAGAGATACATTCAAGGCAGGAGCTTCCTTGTATGGTGTGAGTGTTCAATCATATTCTTGATTCTAAAGCATTACCATTATAAATTGTCTCGAAGCATAGCTGCTTTTAATTGATGTCCTGATTGTGTCACAAATAGTGCATCTCTTTGTGAAGGAACTGGATTCATTTTACTATATGTAATACCCTTTTCTTTTGAAGGCTCGACATGAAGAAGAAAAGATCATAGTTATGTATGACGTTGTATTTAAATTGGAATAATTTTACAATTTTTTTAAACAATTGCTAGTGTCCTAGCCTAGCCAATTTATGCACATTTGTCAGCCATGGGACATCTTAAGTAGGTAGGTGACCATTGCAGTTTAAACTATTACTTCAAAGACATTTGGGTTTTCAAACTTGCCCCTTAGATCATTGTGCCTACTCACGGTATAATTTGTAATTATCACCTTTTAAAAGCCATAGACAAGATACAATGGATTCATTACATTCATTTCACCAAAGTTGAAAACTAATTGCGATGGATGCATTATATGCTCTTAAGCTTTATTATGCCCGGCTATTAATTTTCAATCTATTTCCATTGTTTAGGTTTTGCTTACGAACCTGACCATCTTTCTTTTTGCAACTAAAAAGGACTACTTTAAATCAGGCTATTTATTCTCCTTTCAGCCACTCATAGTTTCCTTCTTTTTTAAATATTAAATACCATCCTTTTCTAGTTCAAGACCCTAAGCCACTTAATGTAGTGATTAGGCTACACCAGCAGTACTTTGTTCAAATGAAACATGACATTTGAAAATTTGATGTCTATGTCTAATATGCTGATCGTTGATACGTAACCATTTATTTTTGTTGTTTGGAACAGATAGCTGACTTGCGCATGTTGAGTGCAGACATGCACAAATTTGAATCTCATTATATTGATAATCTTGTCGGTGAGTTTGGAAAACATAGAGTAGGATCTCAATTTGAGTTCTTTAGACCCCATAACTACATTTTAGTGTCTGACGATTCAACTTTCTGGATTGCAGGAGGTGAAAGAGATTATTATGAAAGGTCGCCAATTAATTTTGTGGAAAAATTTTATTGTCCAATAATCCTGTTCCAGGGATTGGATGACAAAGTAAGCCTAGAAGTAAGTAAGTTTGGAATATTTTGCTTTCCCCTCTCTAACTCAAATAATGTTCAGGTTGTGCCTCCTATTCAAGCTCGTAAGATCTACCAAGCACTGAAAGAGAAGGGCATGCCTGTTGCTTTAATTGAATACGAAGGAGAACAACA
This sequence comes from Cucurbita ficifolia, assembly GCA_033971965.1. Taxonomy (NCBI): domain Eukaryota; kingdom Viridiplantae; phylum Streptophyta; class Magnoliopsida; order Cucurbitales; family Cucurbitaceae; genus Cucurbita; species Cucurbita ficifolia. Next base: position 903,804 of record CM066970.1, read on the forward strand.
CGGCTTTCGCAAGGTACATTTATCCATCTTGGAAGTCAGTTTGGAATATTTATTTCATCAAGGAAATTGCACGCTAAATCTGAGCTCTTGCACAGGCGGAGAATATAACATTTACGTTGGAACAACAAATGCTGTTCTTTGCACGATTGGTCGGACGCTTTGAAGTTGCTGATTAGATCAGTCCAATCGAATTTGACAACTTTGGTTAGTATAAATGAAAGTGCACATGACTCTTATAATCACCTCATTTCCTTAAAAGCCTCCTCGATCGGTTTTAACTGCAGTGTTGTGCTACGTAATGCGCTTTATTAAATAAAAATACTAGTTGCTGCAGAAACATCCTTTTTAAGTTCTGCAAATATATGGCTGCCATTATCTTTTTACCCTTGCTTAGATGCCAGGACATCCCAGGCGATTTCATGGCAGTGAGTTTTGAGTGCTCAATGTCCCCAAATGCTTTGATCGTGCCATCACTTCTCCAACCGATATCAAATGGTCCTTTTGGTCACTGGTAATTCATGCGAAATTATATGGTGTAGGTCCCTTGATTTTATAATAGTTAAATACACTAGGAATTTTGAAAAAACAAAACTTGATTGTGAATTAGTTCATCCCTTGATATCTCACCACTCTACGTTTCAAAGAAAAAATCTCCACTCAAATTGTAAATGGGTCTCAAGGCCCACTAGGTACGGCCCAGACTGTTGAATCGTAAAGAGTCCGCTAATCTTGTTGGCTGGCTTTTACTTCTTCCCTAGGGTTTCCGCTAGGGTTTTATTCTTGCCTGTTCCTCTGGACTACTTTTCATTCCATGGTTCACCCAAGCGACTTCCTGGTATTGCTGTCGTTGACAATGATCCCTCGATTCTTATTCGGATGAGGATGTCCTTTCCTTGGCTCTTAGACATGAATGAACTACTTTCACTTTCAGTCCATTTTCATTGTTTAACTTTGCTTACGAGTGTGATTTTATATAAAAATTTGAAGCCTATTATGAGTAGAGTAGTGTTAACGTTGAGAGTATAAAAACACAAATTCAATTCTCAATCTTGTTGTTGAGCTTCGAGAGCAAAGAGTGAGATAACAATTTGAGTTCTTCCCACTCGATAAAAAAAGGTTCAAAAGCATTTTTTGAGTTTTTAAATTTTAAAAAAATATTAATAAAAATTTGAAAATTCAAAGATTGAAAGAGATTTTTAGAATAAAGAATTAACTATTTCAACACAAAATTAGGGTATTTTTTATTTTTTAAAAAAGTTTATTGAGAGTTTAAAAGTATTATTTATTTATTATTATTATTTTTTTTTAGAGAAATGCATTTTTATTAATTTAAATTTTCCAAAATTGAAGGACTCCTCAAATAATCTTTCCGAAGGTCCCGCGTAAACCTTATGCATGCGTGTATGCGCAGCCGGAGACGAGCTGGTTTCAATGAGTTTCTGTGCTCTATTAGGACCTGTTCGCTTTTTTGCTCCATCGTCTTCTCTTATTTTCAATTTTAACGCCTTAAATAGAGCATTCATCAACCGAGTCTCCACTGGAAGGCATTTTCGGAGCTACAACCCTATGGCTTCATCCATGTCTTCTTCATCTAGTACCAACAAAGACGTCCCAGAAGTAGCCGAGCAGCTCGCCAAAATCACTGCGCCCTACGGCTCCTGGAAGTCGCCAATTACTGCCGAAGTTGTTACTGGTGCCTCCAAGCGCCTTGGTGGTACTGCTGTCGACGGCAATGGGCGCCTTATCTGGCTCGAATCACGCCCCACCGAATCCGGGTACCGATATCGATTCCTTCCCACTATAGCGAATAATATGAATAAATCTAAGTTCGCAGGTTGTTTTCTTGTTCGGATTTAGCTCGAAACAATTTGTTGCAATTAAGTTCAGAAATGCCGCTTCGTGTAATTCCGTTTAAAATGGTTTAGGCGAGGTGTGCTTGTTAAGGAGTCGGATAATCCAGGGGATGAGCCTAGTGATATTACTCCAAAGGAGTTTTCAGTTCGGAACACGACGCAGGAATACGGCGGTGGTGCATTCACGGTGGCCGGAGACATTGTTGTCTTTTCGAATTACAAGGACCAAAGACTTTACAAGCAATCTTTAATTTCAGGTGAACCAACAACCGATTAATCTAGACTTTTATATGTTAACTGATGGAGTGGATTTCCTAGACTTAAGCCACTCGATTGCTCACTGCCTGTAAATAAGAATGTGAAGGACGTGGAACTTTCAGTTACTGATAAGTTAAGGTTTCACGCAAGCAGATTCGCCTCCGCAAGCACTAACTCCCGATTACGGAGGAAGATCAGTCAGTTATGCCGATGGGGTGTTTGATTCTCGTTTTAATCGTTTTATTACCATCCAGGAAGGTACATTTTTTCATTTAGTGTTAAGAATCCAGGATTTTGTGCTATCAACATCTTTATCGTTGAACTCATTTTTAGACCACTTGTATGTATAGTCGTATGCTTAAATTATTTTGTTTTGGTAGATGGACGTCAAAGTAGCTTGAATCCAATCACCACAATCGTGTCAGTAGAACTTGACGGAAAGGATATTAATGGTATGCATATTTTCTCTGGTGTGTACAAAATTTGTTGAAAGTTCATACATAATGCGTTGTAGTTACTGAGGAATTTGAATTGTTGACCACATAATTAGTACCGCCATTTGTTCTAATTTTGGGCATGACTTTCAGATCCAAAGGTTTTAGTTGGAGGAAATGATTTCTATGCCTTCCCACGAGTGGACCCCAAAGGGGAACGGATTGCATGGATTGAGTGGGGTCATCCTAACATGCCTTGGGATAAATCTGAGCTCTGGGTTGGCTACCTTTCTGAGAATGGGTTAGTTGAACCATTCTCCCCAGTTGGTTGATCTTACTATTCTAAACCGGCTATTTGTTTTAGGTGTTAAATGTTACTGTTTCCCGTCATATTTGGTATTTTATCATGCTTCTTTATTCTCTTTCTCGTATTAATTTTGTTTTTTAATTCTAATCTATGTTAGAATGCATTAAAATTTCGCTTGAAAATAAATCAGATCTGCTTGTATACTTTATAGGTGATAGTTATCTCTGCCACATAGAATCATATATTGTTTTTTATATCTAAAATGGTTTAAAACTAAAGTTCTGGATTGTGATCTTGATGCTATTGATCATCTTGCAGAGAGGTCTACAAACGAGTCTGTGTTGCTGGTGGTGATCCAAAGCTTGTGGAATCTCCCACTGAACCGAAGTGGTCTGCTCAGGGTATGTACATTAGCTTTTGAAATGATTAAAGGACTTGTAGTCAATGTGTTAAACTTCTATGTGAGGCCAAATTAACGCCATGCATGGCTGATGATGCCATTGTCTTCTGCATAGATTTTTTCCTGCCTTGGAAGGGCTGTTAATCTTCTACTTGAATGGTTCAATTTTTTATAGGGTTGTGACTGGATTTCTTAAACTGACTATCATGGCTGAACGTAATGCTTGGGGTTATTCTGGTGTTTACTTATTTATTTTGAGAATGTGCAGGAGAACTATTCTTTATTACTGATAGACAGAGTGGGTTTTGGAATCTTTTTAAATGGGTGAGTTTTCCTTTTATTTTCTATTACCTGTATTTGTTTCCATTGCAGAACTATAGACAATGCATACTGTAATTTGTTTTTGAAATCAAGTATGTAAAAGATGTTTCTTTTTTATTTTATTTTTCTGATTGCTTAATGTTGAATAATCGTGTATGCATTAATAAATTAACTCCTCACTACTTGCATTGAATTTCCTAGAGATTCAGCTTATCGGTTTTTGAATCATGGATTGCAGTATTTACCTTTATTTTGTTACACCTTATTCCAGATATACTTGAAAAAGTAACAAATGTAGAAGGAAATTGCATACGAATTTATTTTGAATTGGTCAGGCAAAAAATAACGGAAATAAACACCTAGTTTTAGCAACCGTTCTATAATCAGATCATTTGATATGGGCCTCCATTGCATTTAACTACCTACCTGGTTCTATTATATAACGTTGCCAATTGAAATAATGGCACTTGTAACTCTTGCTTATCATGGAAACAGCTTGAGGTTAACAATGAGGTGGCTCCAGTATACTCTTTAAACGCCGAGTTTTCCCGACCCTTATGGGTTTTTGGCACAAACTCTTATGAATTATTAAGGATTGGTGCTGGGAGAAACGTCATACTCTGCAGCTACAGGTGATTGAAAAAGTTTCTATTTTCTATGCTTCATGCTGCATTTTTTGGCTCCCAGATTTTTGTAGACATTCAACTGCTTTTCCTGCATTGGATCCTGCAGACAGCGTGGGCAATCATATCTTGGTGTTTTGGATGAGGCGCAAAGCTCACTATCCGTGCTTGATATCCCTTTCACGGATATTGATAATATTGTATACTTGATCTATTAAACTTTGAGATTTTTTTATTTTCAGTTTCACAGAGGACATGTTTTTGTTAGTAATATTTTCTCATATTAGATAAACATGTTTATGTTTGCAGGCTCTGGGAAATCATTGTATATATGTGGAAGGATCTTCGGCACTTCATCCACCATCTATTGCCAAGGTCTTATTTTTAATGCCATTATCTGTCTTCCATTTTCTTTGTAGTTTTCACTGATTTCTGCTTTCAACATTGCTAAATTTCAAAAGCTTCTGGTTATAAAACATCGGATGAAATTGTTTCTGCCTGTCTTTGGCAATGCCACTTTTCCCATGCAGGTGACCTTAAATGAAAGAACCTTGGAAGTAGAAGGTTTCACTATTATCTGGTCTTCTTCTCCGGATATTTTGAAATTTAAGTCGTATTTCAGCCTTCCTGAGTTCATTGAATTTCCTACTGAAGTTCCTGGCCAAAACGCTTATGCCTACTTTTATCCACCGTCCAATCCTATTTACCAGGCTAGTCAGGATGAAAAGCCTCCGTTGTTGTTGAAAAGCCATGGTATGTTGCAACTACGCTGTCATTAAACTTTTGTAGTTAGGGGGAAATAATTCAAACCAGTATCCTGCAATCTTTTTGCCTATCAAGTAGGGTGTTGGAATATTTGCCGTTTATTTTAATGGAACATTTTTTAAAAATTTGTTATTATTTCATAAGAGACAGGAAAAAGTATGTTTCGTACTTTACCTTAAATGAAGTGTTGTTGGAATGATTCTTACTGGCTTTTATTTCTAGTTATGGCATAGCTCCTTCTGCAAAAGTAGATATTTTATAGATATTACCCTACAGGAGGGCCAACTGCTGAAACACGTGGAAATTTAAATCCTAGCATTCAATACTGGACTAGTCGAGGCTGGGGTTATGTTGATGTCAATTATGGTGGTAGCACTGGTATGTTTGCAACCATAACTAGTTTTAAATATATTTAAAAAAACAAAAAAATTCTTTCTATGTCCATTCCGTGCTTCTCTAATTTAGGAATGTTTTTCATAGCTATCATAGTTATTTACTGAGGTATTTATGATTTGGCTATAAAGGTTATGGGAGAGAGTACCGAGAAAGGCTTTTGAGGCAATGGGGAATTGTTGATGTCAATGACTGCTGCAGTTGTGCAAGATTTTTGGTGCACCCTCCTACGATCTTGCTTTCATTAGAACTAATGATTTCATGATTAATTATTGATACACCTATCTAACCTTGTGTAATATCAAACCATAATGTTTTCTCCAGGTGGACTCTGGAAAGGTTGATGGAGAACGATTATGCATCACTGGTGGCTCTGCTGGGGGATATACCACCTTAGCTGCTCTTGCTTTTAGAGATACTTTTAAGGCAGGAGCTTCCTTGTATGGGGTGAGCGTCTTGTCTTATGCTAATCTGGTCTCGCAGAATAAATACAGTGATAAGCGTAGCTCTCAAACCAAAATTTATGTTATAATTTTTCTCATTTTATTTGTTGTTGAACTGTGTTCTGTTATACTGCTTGCATTGAAACAAAAATGAATGTTCGATGGTATGGTATGATTTCAAATTTTACCTTTAATCACTTATTACCGAAACTAAGTAATGAAAGCATGGTATTAAATTGAAGTTCAGCTACAAGCCTACAACACTTGTTGGTGATTTTATTGTCTACAAATAGAGATTACTGCTCGTTTTCTTCTACAGTCGGCTGTCTAAGTGCACGACTCAGTATCATCTCTAATGGTGTTGATGCTATAGATTTTTTTTTCTAAGCATTGTATGTATTACTTGTTCATATAGCCCTTTCCCTTTGATCATAACTCCCTTCTGCTTTCTGTTAATACACACACACATATGTATATATTTGTCTTTGCTTACTAACTTTTGAAACTAGAAACCATGCAACAGTTGACTGATTGTAGTTCTCATGATCTTTGAATAGATAGCTGACTTAAGCTTGTTGAGAGCAGATACACACAAGTTTGAATCTCATTATATTGACAATCTCGTTGGTGAGTTGAAGAAACAAATAAGGAATCTCATATTTGATTTCCTTCTCATTTTAATAGTTTGAATTCTGATACGAATTATAATGGGCTGCAGGGAACGAAAAAGATTACTTTGAAAGGTCACCAATCAATTTTGTTGACAAATTCTCTTGCCCTATAATCCTATTCCAGGGATTGGAGGACAAAGTATGCCCATTTATCTTTCTTTTTCTCCTAATAATGATGATGTAAAACATGAAACATTATGCATCTCTTCATGGTCATGAAGGCCACTTATTTGTTGGGTAAACACTTTGTATTGAATTTCCAGGTCGTACTACCCAATCAAGCTCGTAAGATTTATCATGCATTGAAGGATAAGGGCTTGCCTGTTGCTCTAGTCGAGTATGAAGGAGAACAACATGGTTTCCGCAAGGTCCACGCTACTGCATCTTTTGAGTGGTACTTCTGAGTTTTGGCATTGGGGTATAGAATGCTAAACTTTGTGTATTTAATGCAGGCAGAAAATATTAAATTTACCCTGGAACAGCAAATGATGTTCTTTGCTCGATCAGTAGGACGCTTTCAAGTTGCAGACGATATTAACCCAATCAAAATCGATAACTTTGACTAAGGATCTAATGTGCTGGTATGTATGTTTGGAAACCTTATACTTGGTAAATTACATGAAATAAGTTTTTGGAGATCTTCTGTCAGTAACTTCAACTCAGCATTTGGACAAACTATTATAATTTCTGCATGTAGCTTCATGTCACATATATGTTACATGATTTTAAAGGTCCTTCCTGGCTTTTACAACCTCTCCTTCCTAGTATCGTTAACTATTCTGGAGCCCCATCTCCCAAGCTTTCTTTATGTCCTTTATTAAGATCATGAGTTTTTAACTACATTTATATATTTCAGTTACATATTAAGTAACCTCTATTTAAATATAGCCCATTCATTTCCAATTGAAATCTGAAGTGAAAATTTGGATTTATCTTAATTTTTCAACCGTGATCATCCATTTATTTATTTGTTTATTATTTTGTATTTATAAAAAATACTAAAAAATTGATATCATTTATCTCAGACAAATATTATCAGTCATATAATTGTCTTTTAAATTCAAGTACTTCAAATTCCTTCCATCTTCAAACGGCTCCTTAGTGTAAAGTAATAAAAATAAGTCTGCAAACTTCAGCTAACTGGGCCTTGTTGGGCCAAGTAGGGTCCAACTGGACCTTGTTGCCCACAGCCTGAAGTCTGACTCTGAACCTTGGAATTTTGTGGGCCGATTTCAGTCCTTTTCAGGTACCTAATTCCTTTGTTGGGTGTTCTTAGCTGGGAATTTCATCTCCATGTGGCCCTTTCATGTGGCCCTTCAGAAAAAAAATCTGCCTTACTTTCTCTTGACCATCTGTTAGTAATCTTATTATAGAGGAAGAATTCTTCTTCTTTGTCACTACTGCTAGGCTTTCTTCCTCTTTCTGAAGGATAGGATGCCCACCAAATCTGAAGAGACAACCAAATCAAACTCTGGGTCCTCGACTCATAAATTATTTTACCATTTTGTTAAATTGTTATGAACCTAATAATTTCAGAAAATTCAAAGAGATGGAAAGTGAAACACAACGACAAGAACACTCCTGAAGAAAATTTCAAGATGGGCACCATGATGATTCGAGCCTTTTCGAAAAAGGTTAGTAGACAAGTTTTATTCTAAAGGGGGCTTCAAATGGGACTTCTAAATTGTTAATACTTTCCACATAAAACATCGTTGTTTAACCAACTCACGGGTGGTAGAGGAGGTGGGGAAGAAATGGAGTTAGAAAGAACATGAGTGGTCACTCTCAGGCTTTTAACTTTTATTTGTTTTGTGTAGTAGTGATCACACTAAGCAGTTTGTTGTTGCCCTTCAATATAGGTATATAGGTGGGTGAGGTTTTCTCGTTTTAGGTGGAAGAGATTGCAAGGACCACTCTTCTTGATTAGAATCAAATTCCTTCAGATTAAGACAAATTTGAAACCTCTTTACTCACCTACCATTCCTTTCAACATGCCAAAACTTAGAATCTTCCAGCTTTCACTTTGCAAATCAACTGGTGATTGGATGTTTACTCAGTATCTCTTTTGTGGGGGATGGCTGGTTTAGATTCCTTCCATGATTTTTTCATAGAATTATATATCGTTTGAGTTGCAATTGAACCCTTTTTGATATTATGTTTCACGTGAACTTGAAAATAGCTACAATGACATTTTTTTTTTAAAGTATCGAATTCCTGCTTTAAATGATACCGTTTTTTTTTAATTAGTTCATAGTTCAATGGGTTAAAGGCACTATGTGGGGAGAATAATAATAATAATAAGAATAGTAGTAAAACTGTGCCCCCACAAAGTTTGGAGTTTAAGCATCCGTCTATGGTAAAGTCCTTGACAACAACATAATGTCGTAGTCGAAGAAGGCCACATGTGATTTCCTCTTGGACTGTGGAGTGATGACCTGTGCACTGAGTTGGCAGGCTGATTAAATTGAGTAATATTATGTTATTGTCTTCATTCCATCTTTTCACCAAATCCTTTTTTGCGTTACAGCCAAATACAGTTGGCACTTCTTTTTTTAATGCTTAACCCATCAAATCAATGCCATCTGGCACAAGTCAACATCAATCACACACACCTTGGCCTCATGCTCTCTTCTTCTGTTCATAATTAATTTGGTTCTTTCATTAATGTCTCAGTCCACCCAAGATCAAGAATCATCTGTTGTTCACATTAGCCACGAGGTGCTTAAATTTTTCACCCTGCACTGTTACCAAACAATGTACAAGTCTATATTCTTTATAATACCTATCATACAGTGTACTACTACTACTACTAAATCTGAACCATTGCTGCCAAAAAAAATATGAAAAGCTTCCACAGAAAAATCAACTGGATTATGAATTATTATGTGCAGAGAAGGTATCTAAAGCTAAATTCATAAGGTATTACTTTAACAAACTGAGAAAGAGGCTGGTTTCGTCTCCTCTCCATCAACTTAATTGCTTCTTTTCCTAATTCACTTGGTAGTTGAAGGCAGACCCAGTCAACCAAGGAGTCCAAGTCTTTACCAAAGTCCAGCAAATACCAATCCAGCAGCTTTGGGATTCCAAACTTCTCTGATGCAATTCCTACTGCAGCTTGTAAATAGTCTCTTTTTGCTAATTCTAGCTGGTTCTCGACCTGGGATGCTGTGTATACTCTCACCTTCATTAACCAAAAGTTCATGAAAATTAAAAGTGGAATCAGAGGATGGAAAAACCATCAGGGTCTCTTAAATCTAGTATGGATGAATAACTTGAAAATAATTGCCTAGATAATTAATGAACAGATTTTCATTTATTAGGAACCATCTTTAGAAAGAGAATTGCAGAATAATTGAAGAGCAATGTAATAATCCAGAACCAGTACGGAAATCTGCTGATGTGTTTAAAGGTTTTAATCAAAAGTAGGTGTAAAGTTCGGAAATCTGCTGATGTGTTTAAGAACTTACAGCTGGGGACGACCAGCTTCCACATGTAATGCGAACGTAACCAGTGGTTCTGATAACTCCAACCCAAAAATACTTCTAAATGTCTTCTCATCGTACTTGGCACTCTTTGAGAAAGCCTGTGGTCGAATTAAATTACAAAGTTATAAACTTCCCAACTTTAACTTCAAAATTAAACATCACAATACATTATTGAAATCAGCAGGCTTACATATTGCGAATGGTAAGGAAGTCTCAAAATGAAATGCTCAATGGTTATAGCATTTAGCAAGTGTCCGCTCACATTAATTGTTGCCTGGTGGACGCATTATTATTATGAGTTAGTTTGCCAAAATACGAAGAAAGAACAAAGCTATAAAGAGTAGAGCAGAAGGATGATTAATAATCTGTACCTTCTGCATCAAACCAGCAACCATCTCGGGACTCTCTGGTATTCCAAGTTGTAGAAATGCCTACAAATAAAAAGGAAGAGGCATTCCCAGGGAGTAATGAGATGGCTAATCTTGACGAATCAATGTGAAAAGAAATCACTAACTAGAAGGGTCTCTCAAGAAATCACTAACATTTATCATGCAGGAGTTATAGACGTTGATCCAAAAGGCAAGCTTCTCCTGATGTGTAAGACGTTGCAAGTTGACAGAAGCAAGTTTCCCCAAGAGGAGTCTGAAATTTAGAAAAATTGAGGCTAGATTTAATATTTAATTTCCAAAACAACAGCATGAAGCGATGTAATATTATTATCAGTAGCGCAAAACTTACTTCAATCTTTGGAATAGAAACAATGAGTTTGTCGTCCGCTTTGTATTAATTGAACTGGCTTCAACTATACGTACATTCTTGTATGGACCAATATCTCGCATTCCAAATTCTGAACATATATTATAAGGGTCTTGAAGATCTGTTTCTTCAGTTTGCATCGTAGTTAGCATTGAGAATAGATGTAAACTTTCAGTAGCACCTCTGTTCTTGATTGAGCTCATTCTCAATAGAATGCTCGATAAGCATTTCAAAATATTTTCAGAAATATTGTTCGGACTATCATCGCCAGATACCTTGTTATCTGGAGCACGTAGTCGTCTCGCTTCAGCATTTTCTGGACTCGTCTCTCGGTTTTCGAACTGAATATGAGAAAAGTAAATGTATATATATGTGTGTGTTTATAACAATACCAAAAATGAATAATATGGAAATTTCATACTCACATTCAGTTTTGGAGAATTTGGTTTCTCTGATGATTTGTAACGAGCTGGAGATTTCTTGACTGGAGTCTTTATCGTATGGGTTTTCTGGAGAGAAGACACCTTGTGGTTACTTCTCGTATTCATACGTGATTCATTTTCCTTTCCCAGACCATTATCTGAAACAGAAAATAGGCAAAGGAAAAAGGGTTCAAAAGGTAATTGCAAACCTGATTCAAAATTTTCATTTAATAACTAACTTCAAAGTCATAAAAAAGTTATGGCTTTATCGTTCATGGTTGCCAATGAATTACCAGTTTTTTGAACTGAAAGTTCGGGTTGAAGTTGCTTGGAATTGTTTTTGAGGGAAAGCTCAATGTTCTTCTTGGAGGAGGAAATGTTGAGAGCTTCCTGATATAGGTCCTGCCTGAAATGCACAACCTGCTCTTCAAGCCGCACCACCTCCTCTTCAAGAACAGCTACTTCGGCAAGAAGTTCTAGCATCTGCAGGTGTGAAAGATCTGGCATTACAATTCTGGCTTCGTTTCACCAACCAAGCCTCTGTTTATAATTTTTTTAAAAAACTATATTCCCGAGTGCTAGCATGAATTATGATTATCATTGTTTTCAATGTTTAAGGAAAATCCAAAGCTAACAATAAGGAAGGAATTGAGGATTTGAAATACGTACATTGGGAGGAAGGAAAGGAGGGAGGCGGGGTAAAGCTCCCAGAGGTCTGGTGAAAGCTCTCTTCAAAGCACGACCCACATTTTCTTCGTATCTGAGCTTCTTCTTCAGCTTGTCAACCTGATGATTCAGAATGCCAAATCCAATATAAAATTATGACGAAGAAAAAGAGTAATTAGCAATTTTCATTGGGATGAGACACCATTAAATTTCGTTCATACGTCTTGTTGTAAAGCCACTTTTCTCTCTCTGCTTGCAACCCGTCCGCTCGTGGTTGCTTTTGCTGCATCAGGCAAGTTCGCCGCCGGCATATCCACGCTTCCCTTCAAGGCAATTCGGAATTCAACCTTTTAGCTTTTACAGTAGTATCGCACCAGTGATTCTAGCCCAGAAGTAAGAGGATGGGCGACAAAATTTGTATGAAGGAAAGCAGAAGACTTCATATAAATTTAGAACTTCATCAGATGAAGAATAAAAGAGATAAAAAGAATTCTTCATATTTTTCATGGCTTTCGCCCATCAACAGAACAAACCGTTTTTCGAAGCATGCAATAAATAAGGTAAGAAACTACAGCGACCTACTTAGAACTATGCACAAGACTTGGAAGTAAGGCTGGGATTACTTTTTCATGATTCGCAGATGCTCTCATTGACTGCACCCTTGTCCTCCCTTTGCGATCCATCTCTTCAAAACTGCAATCCAAACCAAATTTATTACTCAATTTACCTTCTCAATGTCAAAATATCTAACAAAACAATTCCATCGAATCAGACAAAACAAGGGATCAAAGCGTGCCTTAAATGGAGATCAAACCTTTCTGAGAGGAAAAGAGGCTCATTTTTTCAGACCCCTAAGAACTCCAATGGCGAAAGACCAATCCAAAGATTTACCTCCCAATTTCGACATTCCTCGATCAATGCAAAGAAACAATAATTGGGACTTTATTTTCGGAATAGCAGATACTAGATGTCTCGGAGACATGGAAGTCTATTTAAGACACTGTATATGACAGCCACAGACAACTGGGTCTACCGACTCGGGAGTAATTTACCATATCTTCCACCGCTTCAAAAGCTTATCTGTGAGAGAAAAAGAGAGAGATTTACTCACTGAGTGAAAGGTAAAACGAATGGCTTTGCAGAAAGTTTATGTGCATCTCTTGCATATACCGCTCTATGGTCCACAACATGCCAGCGTCATCATGGAACAACGTGTGCCTTCTCTTTCGAACCCCATCTCCTTTATATCCCTTTTTTTTCTTTCTTTCTTTTGGGAATGGACTTTCAGAATACAATGAATCCTGAAAACAGAGTACAACCAGAGTAATTAAGATTTCATTGGTTAAATATAAATCAAATCCCATGTGGGTTGTGATTGTTAGCGACTTTGGAAGCACACTGGGAGGCGATTGCATAAAATATTAATAAGGAATGAATTTGAGGGCAAAGACTGCCACAGTCACATGCTTGCCAACTAATTAATACATTTTTACTTCTTTCGGAAGATCCAAAGCAGAAGAGCTCTAGAATTGCCTGGTTTGATCATCCGTAATAACATTGGTATTCGTTCTTAATTAACTACCTAATACCAAAGCTTATTATAATAATCCCTCCTTTCATTTCAAGAAATGTATAACCCATTTCTGCTCTGTTCTTAATATGAATATAACAGATTTGCATTTTCAGACCTGACTTGAAAAGAGGGAAAGAAATTCACCTAGCACCAATTTATGCCGCTCGAAAATGCTCCCCACCTACTTTCTTCCTTATCCATCAAGAAAAGATAATTGCTCAGAAATGAAGCCTCTTATCTCTAAGAAATCAACCAATGAATGCGTTCAAACTAAACCCCACTGCTCATAAAATGTCTGATGTCCCTTCAACCTCCTCAATGCATATGTCAAAACACAGCTGATTTCTTTAAAAACAAGCTTCAAGCTGGAAAAGTAGTGTATTTAATAATGAAATCTCTGTTTTTTGGTAAAGCAAATTTGGCTATTTTGTCACTTACACATGCAATGGATGCTTTCATGATAGAAATGGTCACTTATCGACTTAAAAAAGGCTTGTGGGAAATAAAGAAAAATGTAAAATTAATTAAAAAAAATCAAAGTAGGCACTCACCTCCACGTGACAGAGACATCAAAGCAGAAATATCTTAATGCTCCATGATTAACAAAAGTAATAAAGCAATAATCTTTCCATGTATGGAGCCATTTAATTATTGGGGGACCCTGTTCTAAAGGCAGTTGGGATGAGACTAGTGCTTATTTGAATTCCGAAAGGATCGGGCTGCTGAGTTCTTCAAGAGGTTTTAAATGTCTTGTGTACTTGAATTAATGAAGAAAGTAAGTAGGCAGAAGTGTTTCAATAGTAACCTCAGCAGCAATTCCAATGCCGAAACGGATTCGCATTTTGACAAACAGTTTATGCGCACTCGCGCGACGGCCCATCGAACACATCCAAGAATTGGCAAGTTCTTGTTCCGAATTCCAAACAAAAATAATTAGTAGCAAATTGCAGTTGGAGAGTTAAGGCTTGTCATAATCGATGGCAGACAAACGATTTTGCAGGGCAGATGAGTAAAAGAGGGTTATTATTATACCTGCTTGTTCTTCGTAGAGTCGATCAATCGGGAAATTGGTGTTAACTGAAGCAATCTTAAAAGCGGAAAAGTCAGATTCAAGAGGAAAATGACAGATGCACGACCTAACAAATTTTGGAGTCCCTTGATCGATCATCCTTTTGCAATTAATGCAAATTGATTGAAGAATATTATTGTTGGAGAGCCGAAGCAGAGGCGTAATTGCACGCTAAACGATTCCGATTATTGTTTTCCCGCGGAACTTCGAATTTGTGTTGCTCTTTATTTGTTCGTTTGAAAACAAATTTGACTATATCTGCAATTTCTGTAGGCAATTAATAATTTAAAAAAATGAATATAAACAAACAAAAGCAAACTCAACATAAAATCCAATTCTATCTTAATATATATTGAATTAAAAAAAAAAAAAAAGAATTATGTCAAAAATCTATCTGACACATTATAAAAAATTTAAAAATTGAGTGCACTAAAAAACCTATAGTTCAACTAAATAAATACTAAATATTCAATAACTCAAATAATAACGTAAAATTTAAATCTCCCCTACAAATAACTCTCAACATTTCAATGAAGAAAAAACAAAAAAAAAAAAACAAATGGAACCCATTTAGAAGTGTCAAGACAAATAATTTTGTTAGCCCAAATAATAAAAATATATTGTCCTTTTGCAAAAATAAAATAAAATAAAATAATTCTAAGGGAGCAACCTCATCTTCCTTCCTTTGTCGGTGACCTTAGCAGCAGCAGCAGCAATGAAGAAGAGGAGTTTATTGAGTAAAATCAGTGACAAATCCAGTTATAATCTTGGAACCTGAGCATCACAATGTAAAAGAAAGTGCTATGGCGCGGCCAATTACAGCCGTGGGGGGTGGGGACCTGCCGTGCTAAAACGCCTTTATGCTTTTCTTAGCAGGCTGCTGCACTTTTGCCGTAGCCGTAGGGCAACGGCGGTGCTGTGACATTGACATGGCACACCCACCTTCCATCTAAAAAGCCTCTTTTACAATTCCCAATCGCAGTGCAACACTGTTTTACACTGTTTTGATTTGAGGGGCTTCTTCTTCTTCTTCTTCTTCTTCTTCTTCTTCTTTCTTCTTCTTTCCCCAAAGGACCCTCAATTTTCAATCATCTCCATGGATCGAAAAGGAAGTTGCAGACTTGCAATTGAACAGTACAGAATATTAAAGGAAAAGGAAGTTGCAGACTTGCAATTGAACAGTACAGAATATTAAAGGAAAAGGTGATGATTCAGAAGTGTACTGCTCTGTCCAACAAAGTCAATATGAAGTGTACTCATACCTAATGTAGGATACCAACCTACCCACAAATCCATTCTAACAAAGAGAACATAAGATTCAGATGCCCCAAAAAAACATCCAAAATTCTCACCAAATGAACAAACATAATATTACTGAAGTAATAATCAATCCTGTATTTCGAAAGGCCGAAAATCTTAAACTAGTTGAAAAAGATGAACAGAATGATTGACCAAAGAATAGGTATAACCGAGACATTGTGTATGTAACATGCATGCACTATTGCAACATTATATATATATATATATATTCTAATAAATAAGTTTGTTATCAATCTGAATGAAATAAATATATAATATTCCCTACAAGATGAGAGAACTAGCTCAGGTCATCAAAATTCAGTTCCTCTAGGCAGATGGAAGGATGATTAATATGGAAAAAAGAAAAAATCTAAAACCAAGTGAATTCCAGAAGCTGAAGGATTAATATGAGCTTTTCGGTGTTCAGATTACTTGTTGTTGATGGCTTCCATATACAGTGTAAGCTCCATAAGCTGCGTGATACATACTTGGATCGTGAGGAGGCAGACCACCATATCCATAGCCATCATATATGTGCCCCCCGTAGTAAGCTCCATTCCACTGGTTACCAAAATCTCTGAACTGCCAAACCTCAACAAATGCAAGAAAAAATACTGTTAAGACTATTTATCAACCCAAATCGGCCGCTTCAGATGATAAGAATTAAGAAGGAATGTAAACCAAACATTTCCCCGGCTACGTTTTTCCAAATTCAATTCCATAACTGAGACAAGGTTCAAATAAAAGGTTCATACTTAATTGAAGTTCTTAAAACAGCTCATTTTATTTGTTTTCCTATTCTTGCCCTTCAGGAAAAGCATGGAAATTGAGAGAGTAATGCATAAGTTTTTTGTTATTATTTTCACACTAGGAGAAAAGGGTAATTTGCCTGCTTATTTGCTGGATTTCGGCCCCAAGAAAGACGAATAGTTTGCTTGCCAATTACAGTTGCATTTAGTTTCTGCAAGGCCTCTTCAGCATCATTTCTGCAGAGGAAAATTGAGAAGAATAACGAAACCAATAACCAGATAGATACTATTAATTCATGGTTTATATGATAGGAAAACCAGATCACAAACTTTTTACCTATTGGCAAATTGAACAAACCCACATCCTTTACCAACTGGTATTTTAACAGAGACTATCTCACCATACTGTGAGAAAGGTTGCCTCAGATCTTCATCGGTGACATTAGGATCAAGCCCTCCAACAAATATCTAAAAGGAAAGCTCAGGTTAAACCCAAGAATACGAGGTGGAATTTCTAGCTGTGCAGATAACAATAACCAAAGCAACTTACAGTTGTATTTGCAGAATCTCCTTCAGCTTGGAGTCCTTGGCTAAAGGGACCATTTGTTGAATATCCTCCTATAATAAACAGAGGACAACATATGCATAAGCAGTCCAAACGGGGTAGGGAAGTGTACAAACATGAGTAAACCCTAAGAAAACATGCATTCAAAGAATTAAATCCAAACCCTTTTTGATTGATAGACAGGAAGACGCAACACATATTTCTTTGTTAGCATTATAGTTTTCATTTTCACAACCCTTTTTGATTCATAACCCCCAGTCTTGAACCAAATGCCCCGGAAAAAGTAGAAAGCTTCCATATCTTTACTTATTCCAGAATTCCACGTCCTCCCCAAAGACTAACCCTAATCCCTCTTGGAAGTGGTTTTAGGCTATGCACACTACATTGTAACCATACAATTTAAATATACCTTGTGAAGAATTCTGTTGCTGATATCCAGAAGACTTTCTAGGCGTTGCAGCACCAATGCGCATAGGTCTGCTCGAACAATATACACCATTCATTTCAGACATGGCCTGAGACCTTTCATTGTCATCTCCAAACCGCACAAAACCATAACCCTTTGAACGACCAGTATTGGCATCAATGACAACTTTTGCTGCTTTAACAGAAGGAAATTTACTAGAAAATGTATCGTACAACAGAGCATCAGTAACATCCGCAGCTAAGTCACCAACAAAAATAGAAAGATCGGGATCATTATCTGATCGCTTGTCACCGGTGCTAAATGTCGCCCAATTCAAGCGGAAAGGCTGCTCTGTACTTGGCATGAGCACTCCAGCATAGTTCTGAAGAGCTTTTTCAGCTGTTGCATGGGCAAAAAATTCTACAAATCCATACCCCTCAGACAAACCACTTTGCTTATTACGAATGATCTTGATCGATGAAATCTGCGTCATACAGGAAATAAAACAATCAATGTTCAACATGATCATGCTAAACTAAGAACAATTCAAGATTCTTCAACAAAAAAGATTGTTTGTAAACAGTGAGGATAATTTCATTAGATTCATTTTTATTATTTGGTTCGAAAAAGTAGGGAAAAGAACGAGATAGGGTAGCTAGAAAATCCATGTACATAGCTGAATACACAGCAATAAATATAAAAAGCTATAAAAGAAACCTCCTTCAGCAACAAAATGTCAATGTCAATTGCTAGAGATTGTGATCTTCCATTTACTTCTTCATACCCTTTTCACAATATTCAACAGGCGGTAAATTTGAGAAGCTAGAAGATACAGCCATTCTAGACAGGACTAAAAAGTCCCATAACATGCTTCTATGTTGCTTTACCATTTACCAGTTGCCAATTCGCTCTCATTAAAATTTGTCAAATACCAAAACAACATTTTTGCAAAATATACGGCTGCATTTTTAAGCAGATTCTACTCTAACCTACTAATATCAGAAAATGTAAACCAATCGCAACAAAAAACTCCAATAAATTCTCACTTCCTCCAAAGTAGAAAAAACCTTTTTCCTCAATATTTGTAGACTTATTTTCAGGAAGAGAATGAATCGTTTCATAAAAAAATAAAAAATAAAAAAAGATTGATTTATATGAGAACTTTAACGATTCCAGAAAATCAGCAAATAATCATCGTCGATAATAAACGTAAAGATGAGTGAAAAAGAAGAGAGAAAATTGAACCTCGCCAAGGGAAGCAAAGCAGGTATGGAGGAAACTCTCGTCCATCCAATGATGCAAGTCACCCACCCAAATCGTTTTGTTTTCGCCGCCAGATCCCTGTGGCGGCTGCGAATGCTGAATAGGGAGATGGTGATGCTGATATTGGGGGTGATAATGCATATACGGCGGCGGCGGCAGTGGCGGCGCCATGTAATGCGGCGGCGTCATCATATGGTGCGGCATTACCATAGCCGGCGGCGGGTACTGCATTGACATCCACGACTGCGGCTGCTGGTGCCGCTGATTTGGTTCTTGCGGCTGCGAATCAGAACCGTTGCTTTGCATCTTATCTTCCTCCGTATTAACAAGGAGAATGGAGCAGATTTTAATGTACACCCTTACTCAAAAGGGTAAAAGAATCTGAATGGAATGAGAGGAAAAGGAATCCGAATCTGAGAGGAAAAGAGGGAAACCCAAAGAAGCCGAAAGAGGAGGACTGGATTAGGGTCTAAGCCTGAGGATGAGGATGACGAAAATAATAACCGGAAGGTTTTTGGGCTGTCTATATACACCCTAGGATTAAGGAACACACTTAATCTCAGCTGTTCATCTCAGTTTCCTCTCCCCGGGCTTTGCCTCCATCCGCCGCCAATTATCCTGTAACCATCAACTCTTAAATTACTAAATTTTTTAAAAGGTTTTTCTATTCTTTTTAATTTTAGAAAAATTAATTTCAAATTTTGTACTTTTTTTTTTATATTTTATTTCTAAATAATTTAATCATGTTTTAACTTTTTATACAATTAACCCAATTTCTTGTTGGATTAAAGCTTAATACTATCGGCCCAATATAAATAATTTTGAATATAATTGAAGTTTTTGGACCATATCCATATTACTAGTTTGAATACCCATATCATCTAACTCAATTTTAGAATAATTTATTAGATTATCTCATAATTTTTTAAATCTCTATAATATTAAAAGTTATCTGATAAAAATTAAAGTCATAAATATAAATTTTGTTCAGGAAATTAAACTAAAATATAAGTTTTTGATTTCTATAAGAATCCTCTTGGACTGTTTAATATTGGTTCATATTAGTTTAACAATTATATACATTACACAAAATATTAAAATAATAAATTTGTATTAAGTCAACGAAATAAATAGTAAATAATTAAGCAAATTTTGTTTTGTATAAAAATAAATATACTAATAAATGTAATTTAGCGCTCTAAGTTTTAAACAAAATAATTATAATAGTTAGACCAATAAACATTTTAGTTTAATTTAATTTTTTTTTAATTTTATTCCTCCAATCTACCTCTAAATAAATTCATAAATTAAATAGAAAAAGACTATGATCCTGTTTCAAAAAGTAATATCCTTACTTTTGTCTCTCAACTATAGGGCACTAATTTATTTTTATTAATAATGAAAATAGCTGTAAAGAAGAAATAAATAAATAAAAGAAAATAATAATAAAATAAAGCTTCATTAATTAACAGATAATCATACATAATAATAGAACATGCAGTGCAGTTGGTAATATGAATATGCAACTAAACTAAGTTACTATGAATATCATGATTAATATAACATATAACTATATAAACGATCATAAATTCTAATGGATTTTCGAATCCACGTGGCTTGCTGGTGCAAGAGAGTGGCCGACTCCAGGACTGTGGCCCGGGGTGGTCGGACGGAAGTCGCCGCCTAGCACCTCGGCGTCGCCGTCGCCAGGAGAGGAGGTAGTGTGTTGAAATGCCGGTGGCCTCGACTCGAGAGGAGCAACATCGGCAGTTTCAACGATTTTGCGGCGAAGATTTCCGACGATGGGATGCTCCATCGGCAGCAGCCTTCCATGGGTGTGTGATATATTGCAAAGGGAAGATAAAATGAGGAAGACGATACAGATGCAATTGATTACAGTCATTTGTGTAGAGAGAGAAATATGAAGGGATGAGAGAGAAGAGGAAGGTAAGTATGGGATGGTTCCAAGCTTTGAGCAAAGAGGAGTATTTATAAGCATGATTTTGGTATAAGAAGATACTCATGTTTGCTATGGAAGTGCTTATTTCAGTTTCTGGCTAAAATATAATTAAAAACCTATCAACTGCACCTTATTTCCTTGAAATTATTAAATTTGTTCAATCGGTAGCATATATTTTCTACTTTGGTCTGTTATGTATACTCATGGTTTTAAAGTACGCCTATTATGAAAAAAAATTTCACACTCTTGTAAGAAATATTATGTTCCCTCTGAATCTATTTGGGATCTCACAATTCACCCTCTTGAAGGCCAATATCCTCACTGACATACCACTTGGTGTCAGACTCTAATACCATTTATAACCGCTCATGTCCACCGCTAGCCAATAACATTTAATTTCTAAGTTAGGTATTAATCACTTTTTTAATTTATTATTTTTATAGAACTTATTTGGTAAAAAACTTAATTTTTAGTTTTAAATATTATGCTTACTTACAATATTTTTGGTATTGTATAAATATATATGTACGAGAGTATAACTCATATGTTTAATTTAAAAAAAATATAAAATTGAAAAATGACTCATCATCAAATTTACAATAAGAATCAAATATGAAATTGAATGAAGGGCTCAAAATAAGAACTATAATCGAGAATTAAAATTAGCCAAAATAATAACAATAACAATAATGGGAAACTTCTGAAAAACAATTCTATTTCAATCCTATGATATTTAGATTACATAAATAAAATTGTCTTTTGTTTTTCAATCAATTCCACGATTTGCAAAGAGATTCTAAAAAAAATAGATTCATGGAATTTGAATTTGGAAAATAAAAAGTAAATTAAAATTGGAATTTTAGGTGAGAGGAGGGAATGATTATGTGGCCCAAAGATTCTCGTAGAGAGAGAAAAAGTGTGGAGGGGGGGGAGAGAGAAGATGGGATTTCTTGTGAAAGAGCAAAAAATTGTTGTTGCTCCATTACCAATTCTGCATGTTCCATGCAGAAAAAGGAAGTTCCATTTTGGAATGGCTCATTTCTAAGGAATATTCAGTTTCATCCAAATGGAATCCTTTGCTATTTTGGAATGAATAAAGAAACCAACCCAAAGTGCCAAACCCACTACTACTAACCTTTCTTTCTACTACCGAACCCATGTTTGACTAAACTTCCCCATTGCTACCTCCATTAATGCTTCCTTTCTCGTCCTCCATTTTGTTTATGCTTACAACTCAAAATTCGACAACTTGTCGATCTGAACATATAGTTTAATTGATTAATAACATTCACTTTTTTTGTGTTTGAACTCGATAGAAACATGTTGTCATACCTGTGATTATCGAGGCCATACCAAGACATTCATCTTCTTCGCCCTAGAAATGAGAGGGTGGCGCTAACTTAAGACAAAGATAATTAAAAAGGTAAGTACAATATCACATCCATTAGAATGGGAAAAAAGATGCGAATAGAATGATCAAGATTCTTGATATTGTGAGAGTTATAATGATGGTAGAGAATGAAATGGGTGAGATTCGTGGGGGGATCTCATTAGATTGAAAAATAGTGTGCTGAAAAGCAAGCACTTCTAACGGCAAATGCCTCTCCCAAGCCCAATAGTGACAACAATTTTCCTTCCAATGGCTATCTGTTTCTTTTACTTTTCTTCTTCCCTTTGTGTTTGCTGTGACTTTGGATCTTAAATAGAACAGCATTTTGAGCTGTTCTCCAATCTCCTCAAATAACCATACCATACCAACAAGCTATACAACAACTTCCACCCTCTACGATTTTTAAATATGATCAGAATGGAGTTCTATTAATAGTTTTGAAACATAACTTTAACAAATTAATATCAGCAAAATATCTCTTGAACATATGTTTTTGGCAAAATTTCTCACCAAAAAGGAAGAAAAAAAGCACAACATATTGATTATGAAAGGTATTTTCTACTCTTTTTTCCCACAAAAGAATTGCCATATATTTTCCCTGATATGCTTTAAAGTGCATAATATTGTTCTAGAAAACTTTAATTAAAATTAGATAAGTTCCTAAAGCTTTGAAGTGCCTTTTTATGGCCTTTCAGGTCAATTGAACGCTAATGGTTCAATTCAAGGATTTATTTATATCGAAGAATATAATATGAAGCAAATAGCTATATACGTTAATGAACATGTCATCTCAATATTCTATGAATAGAATTAATAAGAAATATTAAGCAGAAGCACATTATAGATTTCAAACATGTAATTGAAGTTTTTTAAAATTTAAAGACTAAATATTTAATATAATAACTCAGAACATAAACGAAATACAGAACCTAATATTTAGTATTTTCAATAGATTCTTAACCATATCAAGAATGAAAGTGCCAATTTGATTTTGTGCTGAGTGTCACTGTCTTGAACGATGTTGAGCCACTAGGCAAAGTGAAAGTGATAATTGACCAAGTGCGCATTACTGGTAATGATTTTGAAATATAAAAAAAAATGTGTGTATATATATGAGAAAAAGAAAGGTGCAGAAAGCTTTAAACCCCACCAAAGGCAAGTCAAATGAATCCAATGGTTCTCTAAAAGTACTTGGGACGTGTACCTGATGGCATTTGATGGAATGTTGAAAATAATGGGGTTAGCTCCTCAAGTTGGGGAAGGTCACTGGCTCCATGTCTTCAGCCACCACTGGCCAAAATCACTGATTACCAATCAGAGTATCGAAGCCCTTGAATGGGGGCAACTCTGTAGATTCATTGCAAGTTTGATTGATTGAATAAGAGAGCCATTTTCTGTGCATTGTCAACTCCTACCTGTGGAGAAAAGGCTCCATTATCGATTGGAAGTGTTCAAATAAAAGCATCCTTATCTTGTGGAATTCAAATTCTGATTGTAGACCATCTGCCTAGATTACTATTGAATGGTTTAACTTTCATATTCATCTTCATATACCAGTTTCTACAACACAATTAATTGTTTCGACAATAACCCTACGGTTACAAATATAGTCAGTAATTTAATAACACTTGAAGATTAATCAAAGGAAAGCTTATTGAATTAAAAAATTAAGATGATATGACAAGAATCTTGACAAAGAACTAGAGCACCATCTAAATTGATGTTAAATGGATGACAGTATATTGCAAGTTGTAGTTCGAACCAAATAGTGAAGCTATCAGCAAACCTAAACCAATGGTGTTGAAAGGCATCGAACACTAAAGGTAGGACGAAGGATGAAAGGACCTAGTAATACAATTTGAAAGTAACAATAAAAACATAAGGCTATGAAAAATACTTGGAGACTGCTTTTCAGCGAAAATTGCATTTTATCTTAATAGACATGTTAACCGGAGAAGTGGGCAGCTTCACAATGATGGAACATGTAAATAGGACCCCTCACACCCTAACCTCACTGCCATCATAAAATTATCAAGGCAATACACGCTGTGCTACAGAACATCAAAACGACAATGCTGGTTCCCGTGCTATACTTGTCTGGCAAGAGCTACTTTACTACCATTAGATTTCTAGGTAGTGGTTATCAACACTTGGAAAAGATCTGGTAGACTAATATCAACGTACAAAGAGAAACCCTGCAGCTCAGGTCAACGGAAAAGAATGAAACAATTTTCATGTTAAATGATGTACAAGAACCGTCTCCTAAAGATCTGTTGTACTTAGTTTTTTCATAGGATTTGGTTACTTAGTTTTTTCATAGGATTTGGTTCTGTTCTCAATATTTTCCGGTGTTTACAATTACTCAACTAATCATCAACATCTTTCTTATAGATGCAGTAGACAACCCCCACCTAAGCAAACAACATGCAACACAATAACATCTAGTGTTCCACCCCCTCTCTTTCTTTTCTTTTTGATAGAAATCATGTCATCCAAAATCTAAAGTTTAGCTTCTATTATCAACTATCCAAAAGCTGTCTTCATGTTGTTTTTGGAGGGGAGGGGGTTTCCTTTACCCGAGCCCTAGGACTATTTTTTCCTTTTTCTTGTTTAAAAAAAACTCAAGAATAAAAAATACACATCTTTTCACTTACCTGAAACTAAGTTCTAAATGATCAAGGAAGAACCACTATTTTAAATTACCCTTTTCATACATTCGGCCATCTAGAATTTTGTACTTTTACTCTGCGTGTGTCTGTATGTTGGCAGGTATCTATCTAAACAGCCAATGGTAATGAATCTAATGATGGAAAGAGGATGACTGCAGGTCGGCAATGATGAGGAAAAGGAACAATGAATAAAAAAGGATGATATTTTGCAGCAACAATGGAAAGAGGAAGGAGAAGTAGATGGATAACACACAAGTACCAAAAAAAAACATTGGAAAAATAACTAACAATTAATGTTTTGAAATACACCAAAAATTAATGTATTTTCTTAAGGATGTTAAGTTATTATATGTTCGGCTTGTGTGAACAAACGCGTGCCTTAAACAAATTGTCGGTCCCTAGGTTTTCTAGTCTTGTGCCCTTTGAGAATGTAAGACAAAGCATATTAACTTATGAATGAAACAAAGGAATAAAGAGAAGCATAAACAATATTGCTGCATTACCGGGAACAGCTTCAAAGTCATAGCATTTATAAGATGATCAATCGAACTATCTCTCCCAAAAAGCGGAATGACTTGACTGCTTCTCTCAAACATTTATTTTTCTCATCCCGAGACCAGTGCTGCATTAGTGCCAACATAGCAGCATAGGGTTATCAAATAGTAAAGCAAAAGCTAAAAACAGCATTCACTAATAGAATTTTACTTAATATTCTACAAAATCAACCTCTCCAAGCATATTGAGCTTGTCACGAACGTTTTTCAGTAATTCTTCTGCATCCTCTTCCCATGTATAAAATTCAAGCTTTCTTCCTTCAAGGAGTCTCTCAGAAACCTTTGGAAAAAGATTAAAAAAAATCATAATAATTTTTTATCAGCTAACAGGCAATAACACCGTGCATATATGTAAATTCTCAAGTTATAATAATTTCTAGGATAAAAATTATTTCTTGTGCAGCGTCTTATGCATGAAGGAAGCCACAAGTCATCAAACACTATTTATGATATCAACAATGCCTGATAGGTGGTTTATAACTCGCGACTCAAATATAAAATCACATCAGAGGCACCTCCTTAATGGGGAAAGGCTATTAATCATCTTTGTATAATACGTTCTAAGAGAAGAGGTTATGCAATCATTTTTTTTTTTTTTTTTTTTTTTAATCTCAGATCCCAGTAGCATCAACTTGTGAAATCAAAAACATCAGAAGGCTTCATATACCTGTTTCGCTATCACTTGCCCACCTGCTATATGTGAAAAGTTGATATTATAGTAATGGGAAAGGAACAAAGGGGCACTCCTCTCAGCAAGTTCCTCCAGATACTTAGCATAAGAAATTCCTGTACTGGTCGGGTCAGGTATCACAATACCCTGTGCACTGAACCATTCTAGATCCTTTGCAAGACATTCTGAACGTTCCAACCCTGATTTTCTGAAGTAACTATCTGCAATCAAAATACTGGATTTCAGTCTTTTGCAAATAAAGACAAAAGGAACACCATCTGTCACTTAACAGTAAATGACCTTGTTAGTTCTAACCTCACTCGAACAAGATCTGTTCTATTGGTCGTACGTGTCCTTTGAGTTCATTTTTCAATATATCAAAAACTTAATTCTCATACTAAGTTGATTTACTTTCGAAAATACTAGTCAAGAGTGCATATCATCCAATTACTATAATTCTCAAGAGAACCATTCGAACAACCTAGAGAATCATAAAAGTACCAAATGTCCAGCAGCTATAGTAGAAACCATAGCCCTAGCATTTGTGCACTCACAAATTTGTATAACTTCTATTTTTGAAAAAGAGAAACAATTTAATTAGATTGATGAAATAGAATAAAAACTCCAAACACCTAGAGGTGAATTACATAAAGGCCTACCAATTGGAGATTAAATCAGATAAGCTATAATGAGCAAAAGGGTGCTTAGTTTGCACCAAAAGAAAGCATAGGAAAGAACAATTTCCATAAAATGATCGAAAGAGTAGGAGAAATACGATCATTCCTTGCACCTCAAAGAGACCAAAAGAGAGCATGACTGTGGGCAAGCCAAAGGACCTTCTAAGAACCACAAAAAGGATGGCCCACCAAGATAGATGCAAGGAGATAAAAGATGTTATTGGATAACGGTAAAGACAAACCAAAAGCTTCCAAAATACTAAACCAAAACAGGGAAGCAAATGGGCAATGTATACATAAATGGCTTGGTAATCAACATTAGATTTGCATGTGATGCACCAGGAAGGAGATAGGTTGATATAAGGCATTCGTAGTTGTAACCGATCAGCCGTATTAATAACTCAAGTCACTGCATAAATCCCTTAAAAGTGAATCAACAATACCCACCAGATCCTCCATAAGAGATTTAACAGTAACCTCTAAGAAGAGGATAAGTCCAAGTGTCATGAAAAAGTCTGTAATCTAACTGAAGACAAGAGGTGTGAAAGATGAGCCCACTCAATTGCTTCCAAATCATTAAGATTACGATGAAGGCGCAAGTTCTATGTATCAGTTGCCGCAACCAACACATCTGCTACAGTAGCATCAGGATTAGAAGTAAGCCGGTACAAGCACAGGAAAACAGTCGCAAAAAATTCCACAACTTCAAGAGTCCTTCCAGAAAAAGGAAGAGCTTCCATCTCTAAGACAATGTTGAGCACGACCAGCAATCAAGTCCACTGTTTGACAAATAAATCTTGGAAAGGACTTACAAGAACCATACAGAATGGATCGAGGCCACCTGTTCCCAATTGCAGCCGCATGGTACATAGCATCAATAGGCTTCCACCATAAGCATTATTTTCATTAAGAACACGCCAAATCCATTTGGCCAATAGAAATAAATTTTGATGCTGAAAATTTCTAATTCCAAGACCACCCGTCAATTTAGGAAGCTGAGTAGTCTCCCAATTCATGTTACGCATACCCCCATCCCCTCGGGAACCTTCTCAGAAGAAATCACAGATAAGCTTATCTATTATCTTTGATACTTTGGTGGGAACTCGTAACAAGGATGAATAATAAAATAAGAATTTACAAATGTATCTCGATAAGGAAAATATTGAAGGGAACATTGGTGAACGAGAACCTACCCAATGCAGAGTGGGGATTAGAAGAATGCCGTCAGATCAATGAGGAAAGTTGAAAAGTAACAAACTCCTAGCTTAATGTGCACTTATTTTAGACCGATAGCGATATCTCTAAAATTTACAAAAAGAAATATTGGCATCTAAGTATCTTGAAAAAGTCGATGGTTTCTTTCCATCAAAAGGTGTCGAAGAACCACAGAGGAATCTCTCCACTAAATTATGGCCTTAACCAAGAACCAAGACCCTAAAAGTTATCTAGGGAGCATCAGAGAGATATCCTGCAGCCAGCATCAGAAGATACTGAAAAGATTCAATAGGAATAACAAGCAACCAGAGGCTAAGGAGCAGTGAGTATCTAAAAATCTATAAATAAGAACTTAACTGAGAACCCCAAAATTTTAGAACAGAATAAAAATAGTACCAACTTCTACACACGAAATCCCAATAACCTAGTGTAACCATTTATCTAAGTCCCGACAACACAAATCTCTACAGTCACAGAAACCTATATTAGTCGCCAACATTATCATGCATCCTCTCGTCTTGGTTATACGAAATATAAACAATCTGGAAGAGAAAATGCTGGGAGGAATCTTACAAGCAACGTCGCTGGATTCATCAACGATTAGCTCCACAGTGCTGAAGACGAGCTTACTATCAACCAAATATTTAAGGAACCCTTCCAAGCTCGGTTGCCAGGTCTGTGTACCATCCCCGTTCTCATCATTATCATCGTCACTCAACACCAAATTTCCGTCGTCTTTCTCCTCTACTTCAACTTCGCTGGATGAATCCACAGCGTCACCAGATGACTTTTTACCACTAACATTACGAAGCCTCATGGCGACGAACCTTAACTCCTCAGTAATGCCTTTGCTCTCTCCAGGATACTCTCTCCTGTACCTCTTTTTCTTCTTCAGAACCGGCGGAGCAGAGCCCGTGCTTGTCGCAGTCGTGGAAGGCAGAGGAGCAGAATGATTTGAATCCGAGCAGCACAACCTCAGAGCACCTCCATTTCTGAACTTCATCGTCCGAGTCACTACACTTGTACAACTCCTCAAAGGCTTCGAAGAACCTAAGAAGGAGGAAGAAACAGAAGCATAAGTTGAAGAAATTGGTTCAAAAGAACGCAGCGATACGCTTTCCGGCAACGACATCGTCACAGGAACAGTCAGCCTGAAGATTGTTGTTCTGCAGTATCTGACTTCGCCGGTATCCTTGGAATCGAAGCTGACAACAAGAAGGCCGGGCCTGAATAGAGCACGAAACTGGGTTGGGCTTGCAGACCATTTGATATCTATTTTTGTATAAGGTCTCAGATCTTTTACAAAATAAGTTCTCTCTCTTCACGCGCGCGCGCGCGCACGGTCATACTGTCCGAAGTTTTCTAATTATAACAATAAATTTTTAATATGATTTTTTTTTTTTAAATTTTCTAACCATTTTCTTTTCAACTATTAGAGTATAGTTGAAGACATGTATTACCACTCAAATCTAAAATTTAAAATTTAAAATTTAAAATTACCATTCTCATCTTTGCATTTTCTACTACATTTTGAAAATTATATTTCAAAAACTAGCTCCATTTCCACATTTTTTATGTCATGTTAATATGAATAAATTAAATAAAAAAATGTTTTATTTTTTTTTATTTTTACTAAAAAGAAAGATTAATCCGTGATTATTTCTTCTAATTCATATTCTCATTTTACATCATCTGTTACCATGTATGTACAGTTCAATATATCTTCCTACCCCTAACCTTGAGCTCAAATCAACACATAAGGCTACAGAAAAGGGGATAACAAACGACATACTAAAAGAAACAACAAATTTCCGGGCCGATGGCTGTATCTTCTAGTTTCTACGTTAGCATTCAGATTGTAGACGATGCCACTTGAATTCTGGTCGAGAAAGCATGTCTTTTCGGCAGCATCAGCAGCAAATATATCAGAACCTTGTGCCAGATATCCTCTATGACTATATACAAATATATGTCACTACAAAAATGCTATAGGAAGTGGATTCCTAACCATACCGAGATTTCAACTTCTGCAAAAATTCCAATGTCTCTGTGTATGAAGGGTCAGCACGGCTGAGGGGCTTGCATGAATTTATGTGATCCGTTGATTCTAACACCTGTATCGCAACCAAAAAGAACATATAAATCTCAAAAAGTGAAAACGGAAAATGAAAAACTGAGTCCAAAATTGCCCTTCAAAGGAAAATTAACTAATTAAGAAGGTATTTGGTTGGTGTTTTCAGAATCTACTGTTTTCCTATTTAGGTAGGTGGTCAGTTTTTCGGCAGGAGAGAAAAGGGAGAGGGAGAGAGATGGGGAGGAAAGGGGGGGAAATTGTTCTATTATAGATAAACTAATTTAACGAACCAATAACTTTTGGACGTTAGATCCTAGGATTGTTTATGAAATATTTTGATTCTCATGCAAAATCAAATAAAACTATCAAACATTCATAAAAATCTCGAAAGATCTTAAGCATTCCACTCTTCGTCATCGATACAAGGCTCCTCCAATAAAATCAGAAAACAGAAGGATCCATGGAAGAAAATCTTATACCCAAAACAAAACCATGAAATATAAATAATAATAAATAAATAAATAAAGATGCATTTAACTAGTTGCCTATCTTTAATAGAAAATGCATGATAAAAAAATTGATGAAGCTATAATCAGAAAGAACGCATTAGAGAACCACATAAGGACCATTTCCAGAACAGCAATAGCATCCACTGACCATTACAGTTTCACCATTTTGCCCAACAAAGTATCATAAAGAATATCTATCTGGGATATATTTAAGACAAGAAATACAGCTTATAACTCTACTTATTAAAATTAGGCTACCTAGTTTTTTCTTTAAAGTTTCCAGATCAAATCAACAGGAAAAATAATCATTTGGCAATTTTCATGGTATACTGGTCCAAACTAAAAAAAATGATATATGGTGATACTTGAAACTTATGTGATTTCTATATTACAAACTAAAAACTAATCATACTCACAACTAGTTCCCCAAAGCCAGGATATGCGGATTCAATAGGAACAATTTCCATTCGGAAAGCCCATCCTCCATAACCTTCAACAATTGGGGTCACCTTCGTCTGCAGATAATCATAAGCTGCCTATCACTCTAAAAAAAAAAAATACACGAAGGAACGTTGTCTTCCAACTCAAAAAGTAAACTACCTCACAGAAACTAAGAACCTCAATCAGTCCTTTCTTATGGAGGTGACGGAGAAAATCATTCAGCTCCACCAATCTAGGAGACCCACTTCTCAGCTCTCCTATCTGAATAACAAGAGATGTGATGGATGTTAGTGTAAAATTTGAACTGGTTCCCAAAAAACAAACAAGACATCAAACGATTAATTGCTCCTCAAACAGAGTCACTTCGTTAATGGAGTCGAATACTAACGGTAGGGGCAGGGCGGAATACAAGACCCATTCTCCAAGGCATGTCTGCTAGTTTGCTGCCAAAATGTGGGCAGCTATAGAAGACCTGAAGTCAGAGATCAACAAGTTGTGACTGATAAGAAGATTGAAGACATTAAGATAGAAAACAAAGCAAGTAAAACAAATATTGCAAGGTAACATACAACTCCCGCTGTATTTTCCACAAGGTTATCAATATTTTCTTTCTTGGCTTTATACAGCATTTGCTTGACAACCAGCCCTCCCATGCTGAAACAAGAAGGTTGCATTTGGTTAGAGGGTTTCGGTCACACGAGGAAAGCATGGACAAAAAAATTAATAATAATGAATAAATAGACTGCATAGATAAGATCAAAACTAAAAGATATGACAGATTGCAAGTGCCTATAACTTGAGTGCATTACAAAAACCAGCAATGAGCAACCTTATACACTTTTTTTTCAAGCAAGAAAAAAAATCAAAACAAACTCTGCAATGAAGAAGGCTAGAAAATCAATAAAATGGACGAGGCATCAAACTCTAAAAGATTTTCCGATGAATGCATCAAACATCTACAACCTTTGACAATAACAGCAAAAAGAATATCTTTAATGTGAAGAACAAAAAATATCACCAAGATAAAGAAGACAGCATTTAAGCAGGGAAAGGAGTCCAACTGAAAGAACAGGAGGAAGGATGACAAAAGAAACCCCGATCTCACCAATCTAAGAAATGACCACAATGTAGAAATCTAAGTGGAAAATGATATTTTTCAAGGTAAAAGATTTCACATCAGAACAAACAGGTAAACCAAGCTAGCCTCAGGTTTGTTATTCTTAAATTAAAAACCGTCATTGTTGTACAAACCTGTGAGTAACAAATACAACAGGTCGATCCCCAATTCCAGCAGCGACAAGCTTATCCAGTAGCATGGAGCTGACTTCCTTCATGATTTAAATAGTAAAAGTTGATGAACCAATATAAAACACTCTCAGAAGAGGACCAACAAAAAAGAATAAAGAAGCTTGAATTTCCATTTAAGTGCAAGAATACTAAAAAATCAAAGTAAACAACGTTGAAGTCAAACTATTGACATCACAACTGCAACAGGAAAAATAGGAAATTATTATTCGTTTATGCAGCAACTGATGAATTAGAAATCCAGCTCTCTTCCATAAAAAATCAACCAAACTGAGATTGGTGGTAGCATACTACATTCCATTGGACTGCTAAAGCTCGGTAAAGAGAAGAGAAGAATGACCGCATCAGCTAAAACCCCTAATGAGCAGCATCAACAATAGTGCAGTGCAGAACAAGTGCACATTCTCAAAATGAATTTGGCTTTGGAGACAATAATATGTAAGGCAAAATATATAAACTTCTAGGAATCGCTATATTTCAAGTTAATTTAGCAAACAAACCTGAAGAGGAAGGCTAGCCCCAGACCACTGTGTGAGATTTGTCTGCACAAGATTTGTAAAATCAGATCTTTTAGACATACAGATAATTTTCAAATTTGCAACTTCAGTTTCTGATTTTACGATAAATAGAACTTAAAGTTCGGAAAAATACCTTGTATTTAAGGGTAAACATACGAGCCCTTGGGAAGTCAGATGAAAGCCATTCACCTGGCCAAAATGTCCCTAGTTTCCCTGCCTCTTGATCAATCTTCTCTACTAGTCCAGATTTTGTTGAGGATTTGTCCTCAGATATGCGCCATGACTTGTAAGGTCCACCACGGAGGCCATGAATAAAAACAACATCTACCAAAGGAGAGTCTAGCCGGGAATCATTCTGAAATGTATGAGATGAGGATGAGGTATTGTTATGATTTCCTACAGCTACACCATCAATATCAATGAAATTAGCTTGTGAAAGAGATGACTCGTCCTTTTGAACAGTGTCCTGATCCTTTTCTTCATGAACCTTCCAGTGAGGAAGTTCGGGGTTTATTAAAAAGATCATATCATCATAACGGGGGCAATTCTTCTTCCTGTTTGTAGAATCAGTATCAGAGGGAGAACTATTTTCAGATGCTCTACGGTTAATACAAAATATATTTAGCAATGTGGCTCTAGCATAGCTTTGCAATTTAGCATCATGGCAACCAGGAATGGCCCCATTGGCACAATCCTCAAGCCATCTACAAAATTCTTCATCAGAAACAATCTCCTTCTGGACTTTCTCTAGAAGTGAAAGGATGGTTAAAAGCCGAGCAGCATGTCTACGGATGTGAGCTGTAGGCGGTACTCGGACACTAGACGAGTCATTTTTCTTCTCTGAGAGTGATGGTTCCCCAGAGACATTTGAAGTACGTTCTTGAGCCTCAAAAGCTCTGGATGCATCATATGCTTCCATGGCTGCCAGCTTCTCATAATCATCACATAACAAAAGCCGTCTCAGCAAAAAGAGAACGCCAAAATCAGCTATTCTGCTCTGACATGAAGAATCATCACCACAAACTTCAGTCAGTGCTTTAATACCCTTTAATGTTGCCATTGCAGAATCAGCTGCATCAAACTTTGGACTATTCTCTTTTTTTATATTCTTTAAATGTGCTACAAAAGGTTCACGTGAAAGTAAATCTGCCAACGGAGGAGAGGTATCTAATGAATCAGAAGTTGCACCAAACTGGTGTACCGCGAGGTTAACAACTGCACCTGCTAGCTGACTAGCAACTTGACTGGCAAAAACAATGTTTGACTGCTCAATCTTAGTCTGCAAAAATTCATCGGGAGAATTTTAGTAAAATAAAATTGACAAAATACCCTCATTCATACATGCACTGCAACAGCTTGAAAGAACAGTGTGGCAAGAACATGTGTGTGTGGTCTACACATGAAAAAATCATTTTGATGTTAGTGAACAAAATGATGAGTAATCAAGTGTATCTGATTCTATAATTAAGAAAATAAAGATATCTGCAGACCTTCACTTTGTCATTTTTAAGCTCAGTAGCTCCATTCACTGCAGGCTTCTTAGTAGAACCGAGAATTTCAGTCAGCAGTATAGCCAGCCATCCTTGAGAAATAGGTATGGAGCTAGGTCCATAGTCTTCAAGAATGCAAGATAAGATTTTAGTTGCAGAAGACCTCAAAGATTCAGAAGAAAATTTGCCAAAAACCCATTGAAGTAGTATAGCAGACCATCTCTGACTCTCTTCAGCTGATAGACGCATCCACCCAGTGCTGAGTAACTCTAATGCCTTTGCTAAAGCTTCTTGAAGCTCTCCATGTTTTTGGGTCCGTATAGCAGCATCTCTCATTAGATGAAGACCCTTCTCCATAATATTCTTTTGTGCCTCAGGGAACCGTTCAACAGAAGCCAAAAATGCAGACAAAGCAGCCTGAGCCAAAGGGATGTCATCATTTTTACTTGCATGAGAAACAGTAGAAAGAAGGCTTGAGCTCCAATCAGAAACAGAATCATTTAAGGGAAGGTTACGATCCTCCAGTAAAAGCCTAGCTACCAAACTTCCATGCCATTTCACAGACCTTTCAGGTGCCATTAGTGCAGTCATGACAGCATGCCCGTCTTGATCTAGTTCATGAATGTGCAATCGGTTCAGTTCTGATGCCATTGACCAATTTGCCAACGCCCACGCCGCAAAAGGTACAGCAACATGCTCACAATGCAAATCATCCCACAGACCAGGAACAACAAAAGAATTGGCTACAAGTGAGCTATCATGCTTCTCTGATACTAAACTTTTAGGTGTATTTTTCACCAGTTCTACATGACCAACATCAGAATATGCCAACTTCACAAACCCACTTGTTCTAGAAAGTCCCAAAATGGAAGTGCCTCCAAGAATCTTAATTCCTATTCCTTTGATTCCTCTTCCACCATCTTCATCTTCGCCGCCACTTGATTCATCAAATTGGAAACCCCCTTCCTCAATAACTTGAATAGCTGCTGCAATATCTCTAGTTTCAGCATGCGCGGGCAAGGATGGCTCAAAAGCTAGCTTATCTAACCTATCACAATTGGACGTAACTATATCCATGATGGCAGCCACAAGCATGCTCCTACCTTTCAAAGAATCAGAAATATCGAATGAACTACGTCTTGGATGCTGTCCCACAAAAATGTGACAAATATCAATTGGAAAACAAGACTTAAGAAGGAAAATATCAACAAAATCCTGAGTACAATATTCTACATTTTGTTTAAACGACAAAAAACCAAAGAATTGACCGCTTTGATGGAATAAAGTGAACAACATCCTAAGTGACCGGCAGATTCTCACATGCATCCAGACCTCGCGTGTTAACTGTTACATTATCTACCAATTTCACTCTAAATCCACTTTCTAGCCATTTCATAGTAACGTAATTGTTAGTCTACCCAAAAACCTTAACTTCCTTTCATCAAGAGAACTCTTCCCCAAATTATAGACTTACTAGGTGGCTTTTGATATGTATGACAAAAGGGACAACAAATAAGGTAATGAGGAGGAGTCTCAAGTACTGTATCAAAAAAGAAACTCAATATATTTGTAACTTCAACGTAAGACTCAAGGTATTTGTCTCAAGTACTAAAACTTCAATGTATGCCTAATTTCTTTTTCTTTTATACACAAGAAATATGTTAAAACTTTATTAATCTCAAATTTTACCTGCTCCGTTCGCCGAGGCTTACACGAGAAGATGAACCTCAAAAGATTTGGAACAGCACGAGGCCTGCCCAGG
This sequence comes from Cucurbita ficifolia, assembly GCA_033971965.1. NCBI lineage: Eukaryota > Viridiplantae > Streptophyta > Magnoliopsida > Cucurbitales > Cucurbitaceae > Cucurbita > Cucurbita ficifolia. Next base: position 939,759 of record CM066970.1, read on the forward strand.
ACGGAAGCAGACACATCAGGATCAGCAATCAAGTAGGCCAGCGCTCTAGCCGACTCGGCCTGAGTTCCACATCCATCCCGAGGAACCGCCACCGACTCGAGCAACCAATCCACCACAGCACCGCCTCCCGCCCCGACAATCGCCGCCCTACGGCTCCCATTGGCTGCAGCAATGTCAGCCAGCAATGCCGCGACCCTGAGTTCAAAGCCGGACCGGACCTCATGATTGGCTGACGACATCACAGACCTTAACGATTGCCAGAGAACCGAGGCGGCAACGCCAGTTTGTTTAATGTGATGAAAAAGTCTCTTAAATGAATCGCTAGATCTCTGAACTGCCCCTTCAATCCCATCATACAAGGGATTATGAGTCTCCTGGGGGCGATCAGACTGATTTTCAGAGGGAAGAAGGGCAATGGAAGCGACTAAAGCAGAAAAAACAGCAGCGGAGATAGTTATAATCGAACTGCGAGAAAAAGAAGCGGGTGATGCATTAGTTAACAAACTGTTCTGTGGACGATGCAAAATTGGAACTGGGGGTGAGACTAGAGGCGAATTCTGGAGACTCTCCGAGCCCTCGATTGATTTTTGCACAGTAGACAATGAAGAAGAAGATGAAGACGATGAGGAGAAACGAGGAAGATAGATCAAACGATGAGAACACCGACTTCTCGCCCAAGCACAAAGCATAATTTCGTAATCCAAACTTGGAGATATCCAATTTCCCAATTCTTATTCACGCGAAATTTCTCAGCAAATAGAAGAAATTGAACAAACTATCTCCTTGTTCTTCTTCGTTGCTTGTTCGTCAGATAAAACGTAGTGCGAAATTGCAGGCGTTAATATATGGCGGGACGAGAATGCGCAATTTGTACGGTAAATAAAGTCCACAGGGAATTTTCTCGCAGAAAATGCGAACCTCGGAAGCGTGAAAAACAAAATAAAACTAAATAGTAACTGGGCCTACTGGTCCTGATACTGGGCTCAAATTTTCGGCCCGGTAGGAAAGGCCATGGATCAAAGGACTCCTTTCTTATAAATACGTTGAAGCCCAGAGGTTTTTTTTAATTAATAAAAAACCCTTTTAACTTTATACTTCATTTAAAAAATATTTTTAGTTTTGAGTAGAAACGGTGGTTCTATTTCAAAAGTATTTACAAAACATCTTTAAATTTTTAAATTTTCATTAATATCCTTTCATTTTTTAAGAAAGAAAATAAGTTAAAAATTACATTTTATTGTTGATTTAACCTTTTAATAAAAGTACTACAATTTTTCAACTAAACTACCTTTTTTTATTGTTTTTAAATCAAATATAAATTTTAAAAATATTTTATTAATTTAGTCTGTTAAACTTTTTTTTTTCAGTATAAAGAGCAAAATTTTAAATTTAATCCAGGAAGCGTTCCCTCCTCGCCTTAGTTGCCATTTTCAAGAACCAGACGAGAGAAGTCTTGTTGCGAAAGAAACTTCAAGTCTTGCATATCCGGCTGCCGGAAAGATTGAAGCGGGGGAAAACTTTGGGAATGGAGCGGCTACATAGAATGTTCGCCACTGCCAGGGGTTCATTGGGGCACCCGCCGCCGGACTCGGCCACTCTTGATTCGTCGGAGCAGGTCTACATCTCCTCGCTCGCGCTTCTGAAGATGCTCAAGCACGGTACTGTTCAAAATGTAGCTGCCATATTTTTTTGTTTCTTCGGCTCATGTTCTTTCGGATGTGCTCACAGTCTTAAAATGAAATAATATTTAGAGGTTCCATTGACTCTGCCCTTCTATGAATTCAATGAATTTGGACGGCTTTGCTCGGTCTTAGGTTTAGGATGTTGAATGTTAAGTTTATTGGTAATTAAGATCGTGAAGCTTTTTCCGTTTATGTAATTATCCACTGCAATTTGCAAGATAGGACGAGCTGGAGTTCCCATGGAGGTAATGGGCCTGATGTTGGGGGAATTTCTTGACGTGTACACTGTGCGTGTGGTCGATGTTTTTGCTATGCCGCAAAGTGGTACCGGTGTTAGTGTTGAAGCTGTTGATCATGTATTCCAGACCAATATGCTTGACATGCTTAAACAAACTGGACGGTAATTTTCTTTACTTTGGAATGTCTGTGAATATAGATTTAGATTTCGAATGACTTTCTTTGCTACAGAGAGCATCTTAAAGATTAAGTTGCTGAAAATGAAACTTTAGATCCTGTCTGTGATGTCTGGGAAGCCTTGTGCTGTCCAGTGCGAGTTTAGTTTTTGGAATAGATCTGATGCTAGCATAAAACTTACGTAGGTTTACTTCAATTTCATTGACAACTATGCAAATGGACATTTAGGAAGGTCCTGGAATGGATAAACTCTAAGCCAATAAGATTTGTTGATGTCAATTTCTCTGTTGAACAACGTGCACGTGCACTTTGGAGGGATAGTTGGCTGGCCTACAATTTTCTTTCTTATCTATACCATTGGACCTTTGTCCAGAACCAGAATCATTTCTCATGCTGATTTCAACTCTTTACTTCTCTTAGGAAATGACTCCCTGAATGTGGGTTCAATTCATTTTTTATTTTAATGTCATCCCCGTTTCTGTGGAGCACTACTCACTAATTTATGATCTTCTTTTATATACATTTGTTTGGTTGTGCCCGTTTAAATTGAATGACTCTCCATTTTTAGGCTTCTCCCCGTCACTTGTTTCTTTAGCTTTAGTTTTGGTTTTGGTCTGATATTTCAGTCGACAGTTTCATCAAATGAAGGTATATAGAATTAAATAAAGCAATGAGTTCATGGATATGTACCTAACTATTGGCTAGTCTGTGATTTTGTGTTTTGGGAGAGAGGGTAAGCTCTTCAATTACTCCCTTGATCCATGTACCTCTATTGATAAATAAATTCAGCCTTATTAGAGTCCATTCTTTTCTACTTCAATTTTTCTGAAGAATAAAGATTGAAGTCATTATTACCATATAATCTTCTGCTGCCCATTACCTTCAACTGTTTGATTTTTTTGTCTTCAGCCCTGAGATGGTTGTAGGATGGTACCACTCTCATCCTGGATTTGGATGTTGGCTCTCTGGTGTCGACATCAATACTCAACAGGTTTGTGGTTCTAAAACAACCTCCATTTTACATTATTGTTATCCACCTTATTGTTTAATCTTTCTCGGGGTGCGTGCTTCTTTTTTTTTTCTTGTATAAATATTCATATTTATCTGGGATTTTGTTTTTTTGTAATAATTTTAGTGTACATTTTATTTTCTTGGGTCTTCCAGCTACGGAAAAACTGTAATGAAGTTACTTGTTTAGCTTGACTTGAGCGCTTTACAAATGGTTTGCAATTGGGATTAAAATGTGATGCTGGTATACTTTCATTATCATTTGTAGAGTTTTGAAGCTCTTAATCAGCGAGCTGTTGCCGTAGTTGTGGATCCAATCCAAAGTGTCAAGGGGAAGGTGGCTATCGATGCCTTTCGTCTAATTAATCCCCATGTAATGATGCTTGGCCAAGAACCACGACAAACAACATCAAACGTCGGCCATCTTAATAAACCATCTATACAAGTAAGTATTGAACAAATACAATTAAATCACTCTAGCTTTCATTCTACTGACTCGTGCCATTATTTTCAGGCATTAATCCGTGGATTGAACCGCCATTATTACTCTATTGCAATTAACTATAGGAAGAATGAACTAGAAGAGAGGATGTTACTTAATCTTCACAAGAAGAAATGGACTGATGGGCTAACAGTTCGTCGATTTGACGCTCACTCGAAAACTAATGAGCAGATCGTCCAGGTAAGCAAATGTCTTTTATCCTTCTAGAGGTTGCATTTCTTCTTGTGTCTTACGAATTTTGAAAATGTAAAGAGTGATGTGTTGGATCGGTATGGCAACCCTAGAGGCGGGTGAATAGGGTTTTGACGATAAAATTATTAACATGAGATTAAGGGCCAAAAAGGCAACATGATGATCTTGACGACTCACTTTTCACAGCTAAACCTGATAAAATTGGATCGGTATGGCAACCCTAGAGGCGGGTGAATAGGGTTTTGACGATAAAATTATTAACACGAGATTAAGGGCCAAAAAGGCAACATGATGATCTTGACGACTCACTTTTCACAGCTAAACCTGATAAAATTGGATCGGTATGGCAACCCTAGAGGCGGGTGAATAGGGTTTTGACGATAAAATTATTAACATGAGATTAAGGGCCAAAAAGGCAACATGATGATCTTGACGACTCACTTTTCACAGCTAAACCTGATAAAATTGGATCGGTATGGCAACCCTAGAGGCGGGTGAATAGGGTTTTGACGATAAAATTATTAACATGAGATTAAGGGCCAAAAAAGCAACATGATGATCTTGACGACTCACTTTTCACAGCTAAACCTGATAAAATTGAACATAGCAACCTATGTTGTGATTTATGGTGCAGGAAATGCTGAACTTGGCTATCACGTACAACAAGGCAGTGCAGGAGGAAGACGAGTTGTCACCGGAGAAGCTTGCAATGGCAAATGTGGGAAGGCAAGATGCCAAGAAGCACTTGGAAGAACATATCTCCAATTTGATGTCATTAAACATCATGCAGACATTAGGAACTATGCTCAATACTGTTGTGTTTTAATCGAACTATGGTCTCGACACGTCCCTGCAGGAAACACAGGAAAGATTCTTAATTCAAAGTTGTAAACTCTCTGATTTTCAATCATGCTAAAGAGTGTGTTCTTTGAATCATAAATGCAACTCTAAATTCTGATACGAGAGTTGATTTCGGCTGTACACGACAGCAGCGTTAGTTCGAAGCTTGAGATGTGAATTAATACATGGGTGATTCACCCGAATGTTTGAATGAATGTCAGAATTCTAAATCTTGTTTATAATAAGTCATAGGATTCAGAATTAATTAAACAAATTAAAATTTTAAACACCAATTAGACATAAAATTGATTAACTTTATTATTGAATAAAACAAAAATATTACGTGGAGTAGCAAATAAGCGAGTTATTACTAATACGCAACTTTATGATACTGCAAATATTTCCATGGGGATGGCAGAAATTGTAATTGTGGAGATGACGTGGCACGGTTTCTTCGGCGAAAGGCAGCACAGTGGGGCCATGACCAGTTGAAATTTATTGTCAAAAGTTTAATTTCAATAAATAAATAAAGTTAACAAAAAAACGAGCACTTGCCGTTGCGGTTCTTCTTCTTTATTTGGTCGGTAAGTTCTCCATTTCCCATTAGAATCGTCTTCATCCTCCCGATATTTTTCATGAAGAAAGCTTGAAGACAACGAAAAACTGAGTGGAAGTTCTTTATTACCCAGAGCTGCAAGATTTACTGGATTTTGGAATTCAGAGAGAAGAGAGGAGGAGGAGAAAGATGTGGGGATTTGGAGGAAGGTATTACTGGGGAAGAAGAGAGCGAGTCGGGAAAGTCGAAGGGATTGTAGTGGCGTTCGCATGGATGTCTAGTCAGGAGAGGCACTTGAAAAGATATGTGGATATGTATTCCTCCCTCGGTTGGAATTCACTTGTTTGCCATTCTGAGTTCCTCAATATGTGAGTTCAACTTCCCAATTTACTTCCTTTTCTTTTTCCCGCTTTGATTGTCACTGGAAATCCGATTTTGATATTGTTGCTGAATCTATGAGCTTACTAAATACCACCTTTGTTTGTTCCAGATTTCTAGCGGTCAGTCTTCAAATTCCATCTGTATCTGTAGTTGTGTTCATTTAACGAGTACGCTTAGCGATATATGCAAGCTAGGCCCATTGGGACATGGGATTTTGGATTTACTTCCTTTGTTGGCTGAAAATTTGAAGAAAATAATGCCTACATTCATATTGATGTTGAATTAACGATGGGAGGCTTGTAGTTTGTTTATTAAAGTTTAGAAATCGGGGGTTTTAATCCGGCCTCTGATTTCTTTTCCCTGGCTAAGAAATTTGGCTGGCAAACACGTCTAAGTTTGATGTTTTTGATGGACATTTGGAGCAGGTTCTTCCCCGATAAGGCTGCATCTCTGGCATTTGACATTCTTAAAGTACTAGTCGAGGTTAGTACTAAAGTAATTTTAAAGTGCAAAATTAAAATAATTGCTCAAGTCTAAGCTACCTAAATGCTTTAGTAACTGCTGAAATTTACTTTCAGGAGCTAAAGATAAAGAGATGCCCCATAGTGTTTGCATCATTTTCTGGTGGGCCTAAAGCATGCATGTATAAGCTTCTCCAGGTGAGCTTTCTCATACTTTTCTATTATGGTTTGCTCAAACCACATAGGGGCATCCTGTTGAGGACAATCAGATTTTCTAACATTTGCTCTTCATGTCATGGCAGATAATTGAGGGATACCATGAACCGCAGCAACATTGTTCGGTAAACGTTACTCTTTGCTGTTCAATCTTTATTCAGAGATATGAGAGGAACCATGTGGTTTTCCCTGAATTTATTCAATCTGTTTATTGTGTACTCTGGCTGTAGGATGGTTATCAACTGGTCAGGGACTGTATTGCTGGCTATATCTATGATTCCAGTCCAGTTGATTTTACCAGTGACTTGGGAACTCGATTTTTGCTTCATCCAACTGTGCTGAAAGCATCTCAGCCACCGAGAATAGTTTCATGGTTAGCGCACAACATAGCTTCTGGTCTTGATGCGCTTTTCCTCAACAGATTTGAATCACACCGTGCAGAATATTGGCAAACTCTTTATGCTTCAGTTGTAAGCAATTTGACATTTACTTGTCCTAATTCAACTCTAGTCTACAAGATTTGAATTCACCTAACACTGTTCTAATGCAGAGTATGAAGGCTCCTTATCTTATTTTGTGCTCTGAAGAGGATGATCTTGCTCCTTATCAGACAATCTTCAATTTTGCTCAACGACTAGAAGATCTTGGGGGCGATGTTAAATTAATCAAATGGAATGGCTCCCCACATGTTGGTATGTTCCTAAGCTTTTGCATTTTGTATGTATGGACGTTGCTCTTCTCTATGGGAGTCTGTGTGAGATCTCACATCGGTTGGGAAGGAGAACAAAGCATCATTTATAAAGGTGTGGAAACTTCTCCCTAGCAAACGCGTTTTAAAAACCTTGAGGGAAAGCCCGAAAGGGAAAGCCCAAAGAAGACAATATCTGCTAACGGTGGGATTGGGCCGTTACAGTTTGTGTCATAGAATATAGCGATATACTATTGTATTATTTCGTTTTCTCTTGCACATTCCTGACCGGAGCCAGAGGCACATATGTTGTCGAAGTTCGCAAGTAGTTTGCAGTAATATTTCTATCTTTTACCTTGTGATTGGAGTTCTTCAAATGACCACTCTGTGAATCGTACAGGCTTTGAAGTCTTGTTTTCTGATTGCATATTGCAGGGCATTATCTGCATTTTCCCATTGAATATAGAGCTGCTGTCACAGAGTTGCTAAGTAAAGCCGCTGGAGTTTACTGTCAAAGAACTAGACCTGATGAAGAAGTAACTGCAGTAGATAAAATGAATGGTGACTCCTACAAAATAACACCTGACGTTAGAAAAGCTGCATCTCCATCGAGTAGTTTTCAGGAGCCTGCTCTTGCTCCAAGCGACCACCTTTTCTTCTCCAGCATCGTGGATGGCTTTGACTACAGGGGCATTGGATCCATGCATGACAAACACATGGAAGGAGTATTGCAGCTACCTAATTCGCTGACTACCATTCCTCATGGAGTTCTCGGTCAAATCCTTTACGATGTTTGTGTTCCAAAGAATGTCGAGGATTGGGATATTGGATCTTCAAGTTCTTCAAACAACGTCTTGCGCACACAAACAAGACGACGTACCTCCTTCAATCCCATCAAACTGATGCGTCGCTCGAGACTATAGCCATTCATCGTGTGAAAATCCGACCCGATACTCATTTGTTGCCATCAATTGCACATCTTGCTTCAGAACATGGCCCCCGCCAACTTCGGCTCTTGGGCAACTTTGGAGCAAGCAACAATGTAAATGTAAAGTAGAGCCCCCCTGCAAATTTGTAAACCAATGAGGAAAAGACGTGGTTTGTGATGTGTGAGCCCTTCAAATTAATAAAAGGTTCACAGAAGCTGCCATTTAAAAAGCTTTAAATAAAATGGTGGCTATTAGTAGTAGTGACTTCTATAAAAAGTAGTATTAAGAACCGAGTTTCGAAAACTTGCAACTTTGAGCACTTAGATGAAGATTGCTAATTACTACAAGTTCTCTTCCTCCACGTTTCACAGTAATGTCTAATTTTCTTTAGAGAATTGATTATGTTGCTAATACCTATATATGATTTGGGCAATGCAAGGCATTTCCAGCTTTGGCTATTTCAGTTGCTTTGCCTTCGTTGAAAGTACGAAGGTTCTTGTAATTGGGACGTCTTTAGGCCGAGTCTTGCATCTCAGGTTTCTTTAAATGTTGTCCTTCTTTGCGCTTGGCTCGACCGATGGATATGCTGCCGATGAGAAACAGGTACTATTAACTTATTCTTGTTCCTTCCTTTTGTGATCCATGGACAAATGCTGTTGATCTTCATCGATGTTTTCAAATTTCTCTGAACGCGGCTGTGATGACAGGTCGATCACGAGAAGTTATTTCGAAGGCCATTGCTGACAAGATTGCATTGCAAGCTGCATCTGAGGGCATTCCGATACTGCCGGAAATGTTATTGCTCGCATGGTAAATACCGCTTTTTCTCTGATAAATTCAGTTGGATTCATGCGGTGGCTCAAGTCAATGATTACTAACTTAACCAACAAAAGATCAAAGATCATTCAGTGGAAGAACACTCATTGTGAATTCATATCTCCATTTTGATGACAAAAATAGTCATGAACAAGAAACTTTGTTGTTGTTTACACTGGAAATCTGCAGTGAAATCACTGAAGTAAGGCTGCTCAAATGGGTTTACCAATGACCAGTGAGCAGCCTACTTTGATTTCGTTTATTCCTTAGAGTGAGTTTGACATGATCTTTATAGCTGTGAAATATACTTTTAGCTCACTTTTGAAACTTTAGCTAATTTTGTTGCATAGTCAAAAGCGAATAAAAAAAAGTAAAATAAATCCTCCCTTTTTGGCTGTTCTTTCCCTTTCTCTTTGAGCAGATTCTTCTTCCCTTTTCTATCCATGCTTGTCTGTTGTCCTACTAATCATTTGAGTATTGCAGACGTTATGCAATTTAAATTTTGTTCAAAAGATCTTTTATCCTAACAAAATTTAGCAATTACCCCATTACATTTTGGCCCAGGAAACGATGGGTATTCTTTAAGCCATGTCGATGACGTGGTAGTAGTGCATATTGCAACGATGCAGCGAGGTCGAGTAGGGTAAAGATATCTTGTAACCGGAGAAAATACATCATTTGTGGACGTTTTGGACACAGCTGCAGACATTACTAGTACAAGAAAACCAATTTTCAACAGTGCTATATCCAGATGGAATTTTCGAGATTTGTTGGGTCATAGCCTAAAAGCTTAGGTTCGGGAGACAGGTGGACAAGCCTATGGTGGTTGATTGAAATATGTGGTTGGGTTTCAGTTTTGATCTCTGAATCACCAGGAAGCTTCCTCTCATCCAGCCCCCCGGTACGTCATGGCCCTGTATGTTTGTTACTTTGCATGAGATTTATGGAAATTGCTTGCATATCTCCTGTACCCAACATGTGCCCAACATGAACATCCATCAAATAGTTTGAGCTTTTGCATCAATCATAGAGCCTTAATCAACCAGTCCTTAACATTATCAATACATGGACCAAAGTAGTATTTAATCGTCAATACTTGACCTAGAAGTGCTTACTACTACACCACACTACACTTGGCTCTACACATTTACAAAGCTAACTCCTGTCCGGTCCCTAACGAGGCCAAGGAAGGGGACTTCAATCCTTATTTCTTATCCCCATCTTCGCCCAGGCTAACAGGGCCTTACGGGGGAGAGTGGAGCCTCAAGAAACACTGTTGAGAGGAAGAGGCTTGACCCCTCTTCATTCTCTACAGGGTTCCAAACATTTCTTCAACATAGGTAACAACAAACGAGGCAGAGACGGAAGAGATCGAACACAAAATAGCCTATTTTGAAGATAAAGACATATGCTCTCGATTAGAGGTCAGAAGTTTAAATCTCCATCCCACTTTTAAATTTCGTTAATACAATACCGACTGACCAGACTTGTTAGATTGATTAGTACGTTTAGTTATTTGTCCGATGACATGAGGGGAGGAGGTGCGAGGAAGTTTCATAGGTAGAAGAAGGTAGGGAAGAGATATTGCGTTGATATTAGTGTGGAGCAGTAGAGGGGTTTGGTTGAATTAAGGGGATAGACAAGAAAAAGGGAAGAAATAAGGGTGTTTGGAGGGAGTTGGGTTGTTAACAGCTGTGGGAAATGAAATGGAATAATAAATAAATAAATAATAATAATAATAGTAATGTATTTATTTAAAACAAGACATTGTCGTGCAGTGGTCCAACACAGGAACAACAGCAAAGCCGAATCCCATCTGTAAGCTGGAGGCTGGAAGCTGGAAGCTGGGAGCAATAAATAAATAAATAAAATAAGAAAACAAATTTTGTTTGACTTGGCGTTGGTTGCTTCACTTTCTTCACGCGGTTTTTGTTTCTTTCTCAATTAACTTCCAATTAACGGCGCCGCTAATTTCGCGCCCTATACCTGACGCTTACAACCTACGTACGATGTGGGCCTCTTCTTCTCCCCCGTTGGATTCTTCTATTTCTTAACAACTTCGCTCCATCCAACGGCGGTGTGCCCCCGAGGCTCCATTTTCCTCTTCCCTTTTACATCATTTTTAAAAATCATTTTATTCAAATAAATTTAAATTTAAGTTTATTATGTTGCCCAATTCCATCTGAATGAGTTAGAAGCGTAAGGTGACACGTGGCAAAAAAGAACTGGAGGGGGTGGAGACGGGTTGGAAGTGGACCGGATCCAATGTGGAAAAAGATGTAGTAGGGCCCTTTAGAATGGTGGGCCCAAGAAGAGCAGGCCCAGACCGGAAACGTGACCGGCATGTTATTTTATTTTGTTTAATAATTTTTTAGTCAATAAGTCAATGGAGGGGAAAATGCTGAATCAACGGTTTTCAAGGCGCCGCAAGCGCCAAAGACAGCTATGTCGGCTTCTAACCGGCTCGGGGCGCCAAATTGACGAGGGCATTTCTATTTATTTATATTTCTTTTTCATTTGCCATGTCACCTCTAAAACACACACAAAGGACACCCACAAAACTCCCTCATTTACGCTTTTTTTAATTTTTTTCCTTATTACATCTCTCTCTCTCTCTCTCTCTCTCTCTCTCTCTCTCTTGCGCGCGCGGAAGAGCAATGGAATTTTTGCAGGGTGCCGGGATCCGCGTTTCTCGATCGATGAAGTCAATTCGATTGATGGAGTTGTTCCCAATTTTGGTGTAGTTGTCATCAATCAATCGCCTGAGTTTTCGTCTCCTCTTGCCTGTAAATGCTCTTTCTATTTGTCCTTTTTCGTGTTTCGGTTTCTTCTTTGCGTTTTCCCTTTCGAGGATTTTGGAATGTTAGTAGGGTATGATGGTCGTTTTATTCCCGGTGATCTGCATCGAATCTATTTCTGTTGTCGTTGCGTTTATCTAACAATTTGTTCCGGATCAATTAATAAGAGGCTTAAGTTGTTTCCGATGGTGAATTCGGGGGTAAATTGTTATTGGATTGGAACGTGAAATGTTGTTATTTTTGTTAATATTTTTTTCAAAACTTATTTTTGTGGAATTTTTTTCTTCCCCTTGGAGATCTCAAAAGGTATGCAGGAATGATGGTAATTTGCGTCACTGAAGCGTGTGATTGGATGTTTAACTTCTTGTACAAAATTCGTTTTTGGTTTTTATCTATATATTGGTGTATGTGCATGTAAAGTGTTTGGTTCTTGCGGTTTTTGATGATCTATTTTACAGAATTTGTTCGATTAAATATGACGATTTAGACTTGGGAGCTGCATATTTTCTTCGGAAGGCTGTTTTGCAATTTTGAGGACGCGAAACACAATGTCCACGAGGAGTGAACATCATACAGTCCCGCTGTCCGTGCTCCTGAAGCGTGAATTGGCGATTGAGAAGATTGAGAGACCGGACATCGTACATGGTCAGGCGAGTCAGAGTAAGAAAGGGGAGGATTTTACATTACTGAAGTCGGAATGCGAGAGAGTGGTCGGGGATGGAGTCTCTACATATTCGGTTTTTGGGGTAGGTTCTTTATCTGCTGGAAAAAGTTGTACTCTATTCGATCAGTGGTTTACATTTAACAGCTACGCTGTATATAATTCCCCCCCCCCCCCCCCCCCCCCCCCCCCCCCCCCCCCCCCCCCCCCCCATGAGTGCGAAATTCTGCTGCATTAGATTGGACTTCTATTTGTAAATAAAAAGTTGAATTCTTATGTTTGCAGCTTTTTGATGGACATAATGGATCTGCCGCTGCTATTTATACGAAGGAAAATTTGTTGAACAATGTTTTAGCTGCTATTCCATCAGATCTCAACAGAGACGAATGGGTTGCAGCATTGCCAAGGGCCTTGGTTGCAGGTTTTGTGAAGACGGACAAAGATTTCCAAGAGAAAGGTGAGACTATCTCCATATAACCAAATTATCTTAGTCGTTCTTGGTTACCTCCTCTTGGGGTAATCCACATTCACTCACCTTAGAAAGGGAAGATTGTGGATTGGAGTTCATTTTATTTTGTATGATGAAAGGGTTGTGGAAACTTTTATGTACCATTATGGTGCTCCCAATATTGCAAATTGGCAACTTTATGTGGAGGAGAAAAGAAAAAAAGATATATATTTTTATGATTTTTTTTGCCCAGAATTAGTCTTGAAAGTATTTGACATAACCCATTCTCCTTGATCATCATAAGTTTATGGGCTGCACGTTTGCAGCCTTTTTCTTACTACTACCCTTATAAGTTCCCCGCCCAGAAGCTGCAATTCTGGTATGGACATTTTAAAACCTTATGATATTGATGCATTGGTATTTGTTGTTATTCCAGCACAAACATCAGGAACCACCGTCACCTTCATGATCATTGAGGGATGGGTTCTCACTGTTGCTTCTGTTGGGGATTCCCGTTGCACGTTAGAATCAGCTGAAGGTGACATCTTCTACTTATCAGCAGATCATAGGCTAGAATGCAACGAAGAAGAGTATGTTATTATTTATCAATGCAACGTGACTTAGTGCCATCCACTTTAACTATTAGTATTGTGCTTAAGATTCTTGAATGCTTTGAATAGGAGAGAACGTATAATTGCTAGTGGAGGTGAGGTGGGCCGGCTGAATACTGGTGGTGGTGCAGAGGTCCGGTTGTTTGACTTAGACTTTTATAAGCTAGTCTTACCTTTTCAACTTTTGAGTTCCAAGGCTGACTTTTAGATGCTTGCATGTCCTTTGTTTATCTTAGATTGGTCCGTTGAGATGCTGGCCAGGTGGCTTGTGTCTATCACGATCGATTGGTGATATGGATATTGGCGAGTTTATAGTGCCTGTACCCTACGTGAAGCAAGTTAAGGTAGCTTTCTATCTGATGAAGCTATCTTTCTACGTGTTATATATTCAAAATTTATACCTATCCTTGCTTGCTCCAAAATAATCCTTTTTCTATGTAATAGTTTTTCTCTCAAAATTTAGCATAAGGCCGTTGCCCTTTGAAACACTTTTTCTAAGTTTGACTATAATTGCTTTTGGTTGACAGATGCTTGTGCACAGTTGGTGACTCATTAATTTATTATTATTGTTTCTTTTCCCATGTTTTGGCATGTGATCTGCATGTGAACCTTGTTTTGGATCTTCAACATCCTTCGACATCATAACAGCAAAACGTATGATACCCTTATATGAGGAAAAGACTGGAGCATTATTTTACTGGATTGTTGGTTTCATAGGCAATTATGGAAAATCTTATACTCTTGCACTGATCTTTGTCAAATATTAAATTACTATGTTGGACGGCAATGGCAACATTATCTTTGAGCTATGTCATATGTGGTCCAATTGAATTGAAGATGAATTGATATAAGTGAGATGATGATAAGTTGCCAATCATGTTCACATGTAGCAGGAGATGTCAGAAGAAACACATACAACTCATCTGAGGTGGTTTAGAGTTGGTTAGAAATGAGAATGTACTATTAGTCTTGCTGGTAACTCAGGTGTGTTTAAATGACTAAGTGGCCACTGTAACTGTCGAAGGGTAGAGAGAGGTAATAAACAGGAGGGGCGAAAGAGAGATGCTGAATGTTTACATTGTCTTTTGGTGGGTAAGAGAATATTGAATGGAGGAGAGGCCAGCCTCTTGAACTTCTGCTCTTATTGCCTCTTGGTGTATAAGATCTTGTCAGGGCATCAGCTGTGCTGGGTTTTTGTATTTGATATTTAATTGAACCACAACATACTTGTGTAATCTGCATCTGGAATGCCATTCTTTTGTCAAGTAAATTCATGCTCTAATTTAATCTTGCAGCTATCTTCTACTGGTGGTAGGGTTATTATTTCAAGTGATGGTGTTTGGGATGCTTTATCAGCTGAAACTGCCTACGATTGCTGTCGGGGGATGCCGGTAGAAACTGCTGCTGCACAGATTGTTAAAGTATGGATGGTTACAAATTGATTCCTTTAGTCCTTGTTTGATACTGTTATAATAACTTTCTTTATTATAGTGTTATGATGCTTTTCAACTGATTGACCATCTTTCTTTACAGGAAGCAGTACAGTCAAAGGGACTTCGCGATGATACTACATGCATTGTGATTGACATATTACCAAGGGAGAAACCATCTACTGCTTTGCCGCCAACGAAGAAGCAGGGAAAAAGAATGTTTAAGGCAATGTTCCGCAAAAAGACTTCTGAATCATCTTCTCATCTTGATAAGGAATATAATGAGCCGGATGTTGTTGAGGAATTATTTGAGGAAGGATCGGCTATGCTGTCAGAAAGGTTTGTGCTTTTAAGAGCAGAGAAGTTGAATTAATTTTACTAACATTTTGATGATCGACTCAGATGGACAATTTTTTATAGTAATGTTGAGGAATTATTAGCGTCTTATCGTAAATACTATCCTGACTTCAGCTTCTGAAATGCAGGTTAGAGGCGAAGTATCCTATCTGCAACATGTTTAAGCTGTTTGTATGTGCAGTATGCCAGGTTGAGATCCAACCTCGGGAGGGTGTCTCCATATATGCCGGCTCATCTAGCAGAGGAAAATTGCGTGCTTGGGATGGACCTTTTCTATGCTTAAGTTGCCAAGAGAAGAAAGAAGCCATGGAAGGGAAAAGACCTTCTGGAGGTCTGTGGATCCTGTGTTTGTGTGTAATTGAGTATGCATGTTTTATCTTTTCAAATTAGTTTTGTACAGATTTAGCCCGAAATTGGTTAAAAGTTGTTTTTATGTCTCTGCACAGAAAGACACAGCAGCGGAAGTGACTAGCCTACTCTTCAGTTACACTTCATTGTGGGTGCACTGAGCAGAGTTGATTGTGATCTTGGAAATGACCCGTCTTAGAAATTGTTCAGAGTTGACCTTCATCTCGGAAATGGACCCCTCTCAGAGGTTTTCCACAATTCTCATTGCTTTCTTTGAGAATTTGGATCATTTTTTGGATTCCACGGCAATTCCATTGGGAAATATAGCTCTCTATAGTGTTACTACTCTTCAAGGCAGGAGATGCCAGTTAGAGTTGATTGCTTTTGGATACTGTTTTCTGACATCGGTTTATGATTGACATGCTTGCCTCACATCTTGGTGGAAAGCTTTTGATAAAGTCGCCTGTATATGACACTGAAGAGTGAAGGTAAATCATTTAGTTTCTCCATTCATTCCATTATCTGCTTGTCCTTCCTACTTACAATGCCACTGAGTGAACATATTCGTCATTGTAATTTAATATGTAGGGGAATTCAATTAGATATATTTAGCTCACTGTTGGTTAGGAGGAAATCCCTTGCAACACAGCTGTCTAGACGATTTGTCCATATACATTTGATTACATTATCTGACATGTTCAAGATGATGAACCATATTAATAGAAAATATTGGCTGGCACTTTTTCCGAGGAAAAGAAAAAAAAATTCCTTCGATACCCATTACTTTAGTTTGTGTACGAATTGTTCTCTTAGTTTTCTGTTATTCTTACCTGAATGGATTCAAGAATTCTGTACGAATTTGATTATCTAGATATTGAAGTCTCCCAGTCTTTATTTTGCGTACACTTCAATCTGGCCTTTGTGCACTTCTCCTCCCTCTCACTGATTGTCTTCTTCACTTATTGTGGGCATGGTGAAGCTGTAGATCTAGACGCCCCGAGGTTAGTGCGTAGTGTGGTCACAAGCCACACCGCAAGAAGTAGACACTGTTTTGGTTGTATTTGGCAGTAGAAGCCAACCCACACGTGAACTGCAAGCTAGCTAATAGGGACTTTTTATTGTTTTGTGTTTTAGATTTTATTCCTTTAGAGCGTAGACACGTGAGAGATATAAAAGTTTCTTTTTCTTTCTTTGACTACCCCCCCCCCCCCAATTATTACGAGTCGTGTCGAGGCGAGTCATTTTATTGATCTGATGAAGTGAGAGAAACATAAGAGATTTGCATATTTTGATCTTAGAACAGATTTGTAGGAAGTTTAACCTGTAAATCCGAGTCGTGACAAAGATTCTAAGGACCCATCTACACTAGTCTTGTGCATTTCTTTTCTTTTCCTTTCCTTTCCCTTGTGGTTTGATATCCACTCATCTTCTCCAGTCACTCACACACATAGAGTCTTCAGATACTTATCAAATCAAAGCCTTTGGTTATTGGCTAAGTTGGGTGATAGCTCCTCTCTCATCTACTAATCAGTGTTTGTTTTTGACAAAACAACAATAATTTTCTTCACAAACCCATAAGCTTAAAAGAAGAGAGGTCCAAACATTTCGCACTCAATCCTCTCTCTCTCTAGTCTTTGCATGGATACTGAGGAGATAGATATGAATGGCTCCTACAGTTTTCATTTTTTCTCTGTGACTTTGTCGTAGACCTGAGCTAATTCAAAATACCTCAAAAGTAACTCTCTGCTTGATTGGACCACCGTTCACACGGGTGTGTGGGTCTCTGCCATTCCATCAAACTGCTTCAAATTCTTATCTTCTTTTCCCCCTCATATTATAAAATTTCCCCCTTTTTTCCCTATCACGTGTGTTGTCGATTCTTACTCTGGAAATGGATTTTTAATCGATTTTTTTTCCCTTCCTTTTTGAAGCCATGAATAAGATTTTATTTCGCATTAAGTTGAATGAGTTCGAAAAATAGGATTAATTGATAAATTAGAGGGTTGAAATGAATGGAAAACTGTCGCTACCACTATACAAATTATGTAGTTTAGGCAGCAAGTCCTGTATCAGTTGATAGACTTCATTTTCTTCATCAGCCTAATTACATTTTTTTTATTTCTAAAAAAAATGAAAATATAATAAATAATTAGAGAACAGAAATGTATGGATTGACTAGCTGTGAAAAGTGTCTTTCCCATAGCTTGCACAATCAAGACTTCGATTCTCTCCTTCTTAAATATATTAATACTATATGATTGAAATATTTATTACAATATTACATTATAAAAAGAAGACAAAAATGAAACACCATCTAATTACTTAAAGTTAAAATTATATGAGATCCTTATTTGATATTCTTTGAAAATTGACATATACTCTTTTTTTTCTTGAAATTGAAAATTTAAATTGTGGGGATGACTTTTTCATCATTGTTGGGTAAAATAGGTAAATGCAAAATGGTGTTAGTGACCAACTTTAAGAAATTACACCCATAATTTCAGATTGATTAACTGCACCACGAAACTATACTCCAATAATCTAATTAAATTTATTGAAAGATATAATAATATTAAAAATAATAATAAGCTATTTGAGAAGGGATCCGTAGATCGAAGTACTTGGTCCCACATTTGTGTACATCAACAGAAAAATGTACTTTAAAACCAAACCTAAATTCAAAAGACATTCCATTCTCTCTTATCCTTAGAACCAAAAGTGTTAGGAGAGAGAATCTGAGAATCTGAATTATGAACTCAAATCAGAAGCAGAAGACAGCAGAGGAGGAGGTTGCAGAGTACAAGCAAGAAGCAGAGAGGTTTGAGGTTGAAGAAACATCTCCCCCTCTTCCTCCCCCTGCTCCCTCTTCTCCTTCACATGAATTCTCCTTCACAACCCCTCTCCATTCTTCTTCTGACAAACCCAAACCCATACCCACTCCTCCTTCCTTCGCCATTGACTTGTCTCCTGCAGATGACATCTTCTTCCACGGCCACTTGCTCCCCCTTCATCTCCTCTCCCACCTTCCCTCTTCACCTCGCTCCTCCACCACTTCCATCCACAGCTTCACCATCCCAATCAAACAGTCTTGGGACCATCAAGACCCCATCAAAGACACCTCAAGCTGCAGCATCAGCATCCCCAACCACCACCCAACTGCACCTACGGAACCAGGTGGCAGATCCAAATCCAAGCCTTTCTCATTGTTTGGATTTCCAAAATGGCGAAAAGGGTGCGACACTAACGAGAAAAATGATAGAGGAAAGCACAAGAGGAAGCTGGGGTTTGATGTTACTCAAGTTCTAAAGCGATATGCAAGAGTGGTCAGGCCATTGTTGTTGTTCAGATGGAGGAAAGAGAGCTTCCACATTCATCGCCAAGCTTATTCGTTTTCAGGCAATTTGAATCCGAGAAACAAGCAAGAACAACTGAGAGGAAGGCGAGGAGAATTCTCAGCACCAGCATCCATGAGGACATCCCCAACAAATAGTGGCCTCCTCGTTGCTACTCCATCTATGACTTCCTCTTCTTCTTCTAGTGATAGCACCATGGAAGAGTTGCAGTCTGCAATTCAAGCTGCCATTGCCCACTGCAAGAACTCCATTGCTAAAGAAGATACAACCATTGTCAAGAGCTTCCATTAACAGTAAAGTTTCTATGCTTGCAAATTCGGATTCCTGTAAAATATCCATTAACAGAGGTGTCGATGATTTCAACTGCTTTGCATGGCTTCGAAAAGCTAAGAGAAATGAAGTTGGTATTTAATGTAAAAAGGTCAATGATTAACTGTTCTTATACATAATTCTAATAACCTCCTTGCCTTGGATCAACCCTTTTACTATTTTACTTTCAGAATCACTATATGTAGAAGAACAGAAGAGAAGGGGAAAAAATCATTCAAAATTTTCCTAAAGTTGAGGCTAGAAATTGGCATTTCCATATCCAAACTTGTCCTATAATCCACATACCAACTAAAGTGAAGCTTCATAAGAAATTCACAAGGGCAATGGAAAAAGAGATTGAATCAGATTTCAGAGTAGGGACATTATGAAATGAATTTTGCAAGTGAGTCCAACAAAACGAGAGAAAGAGATACAATAATTCAAAAGCCCACTCAAAGCCCTAATCATCTTTGACCCTTTGAACTCTAACTGAACCATCAAAAAAGTCCAGAGAAGATGATGATGATGATGATGAGGTATAGCTGCGTGATTGGCTAAGTTCGTAGAATATTAAGAACCCCACCTGATCATATC
Source organism: Cucurbita ficifolia (assembly GCA_033971965.1). Classification (NCBI taxonomy): domain Eukaryota; kingdom Viridiplantae; phylum Streptophyta; class Magnoliopsida; order Cucurbitales; family Cucurbitaceae; genus Cucurbita; species Cucurbita ficifolia. Next base: position 959,353 of record CM066970.1, read on the forward strand.
ACAGCCCAGTAATCCGTAGTCCCACACGAAAAGTGTTCTCAGTCTTTTCAGCAATCATGGAAAAAGGCGATCAAATGCAGAAACAGAAAAAAGTGCACAAACAGAGAGATCCAAACTCACAAAGGGCTTTTGAATTTGCGTAAAGTGCGCACGAGTTGGCGTTGGCGGCGCCCTTTCAGCCGCCCGTGCGACGGCATTACCAAGCAATTGAGACGACCATAGTGCTTCCTATAATTCCAAAATTCCAAAATTGGATCCTCACCAAAGATTTAGGGTGAGTTTGGGCCTTCGTTTCATGCTTGGCCCATATATAAATATGCCCAATTAGGCCCAACTTATAATTGAATATGATATTTTAAAATTTTTGAGATGAAAATAAACAGAATGGGTGACTAATTTTTAAATGGTCACGTATTTGCTTCCTAAATTTCTAAACTTTACTAAAAGTAATTTAAAATTAAAGGATTTTTTTTTTTTTTAATCTGATTATGGATTCTTATTCCCCTGAAATTAAATAAATTATATTACAACTTAAAGAGTAGCTTCGTTTTATTTAAGAATGTTTTAAAATATTTTATATACCCAAAAAGTAACATGACAGTTATCTCAACTAATTAAAGCATCAAACCTAACTAATTACCCCTAAAAAAAATAATTTAATTTTTTATATAAATTTTTAAACCGTGTCAAATCATCTCTTTAATAAGAATCACTAACCTCTTATATGATATTGTGTAAGCCTTCATGATTTTATTTTGGTCTTTCTAAAATACGTGACGATATATTTCTTACTTATAAATTATAAATCTGGTGACCGTAAAAAAAAAAAACTGAAAATAAGACAATTTAATTTTAACTAAAAAACAAAAGATCCTTTTATTCCACACCAAATCCTACGTTAAACCACAGAGACACAAAGAGTTGGAACAGTAAGGGCAAAAAGAAATCCCTATAAATTCAAATGACGGTGTATTTGCGTTTCTCGGCATAATTGACGAGCAATTCAAAATCCTTCTCGCCGATGAATCCATCTCCATCGGAGTCGGTGTGAAGGAGAGCGTGGAGAGCTCTGTAGGACGGGAGAAATGCGCCGATGTACCTGAAGGCTGCCGTGAGCTCGGTGGTGCTTAGACGGCCGTCGCCATCGCCGTCGTGGTTTCTGAAGATTACGCTTAGCTGCTCTCTTGATAGCTTCGGCCTGGGCTGGTACGTTTTGCTTTTCCTTGCCATCTCCGCCGAATTCGTTAGTTTGTTTTGTGATTTTTTTTTTCCTTTCCTTTTCTGTTTGGTTGCAATGCTGTGTTGTTGTGTTTATATATAGAAGCTTAATGGGCATATGCATATATAATAATTTCATTGTCAAAGCATCTTCAAGTACATGTTTTTATTTTAAATTCCAATGTTTTTTATGCAAAAATATTTAAAAATATTTAAAGAAAAAAAAATTCTCATATTACAAATTTAGTTATGATTTTAATTTTTTTTTTCAAATTATAAAAAGTAAATATATTCGTGTAAAAAATTAAAATCTTATACGTATGCAAATATATTCATATTAATCTAAAAGGCTATTTTAGAGGTAATTCTCTAATAGTTGGGTTACTTTCTTTTTGCAATTTTTTAATTTTTTAATTCTATTTTAAGTTTATATTTGATGAGCATTTCGGCCTTATTTATTTTAACAATCCTTTCATTTATTTTTATGTGTTTTGGTTTCTATTCATTTTTTAAAACAAAAATCAATCACGTTTTATTTAATATACCATAAATGGAAAGAATTTAGATGTTTTTTTTTTAATGTCATGAAAAATGAATAGGTCGTGGAACAAAGTTTAAAAATTAATTTTTAAAAAATTAAGCTTACGAAAGACGAAATAAAAATTGTGAGAGTGGAAAATGATAAAAGTAATTTTAATGAGAGTTTGGTTTTCTCTCTCAAAACGACTCGTATTTCTTACTTATAATTTTATAATTTTTTATTTAATTAGTTAACGTGTGAGATTCCTCTCTCAACAATACTAGACAGCTTTTGTGAAGGTTTAAAGCTCGAGAACAAATCCTCATCCCACACTAACCCATCTTCAAAAAGGCAGATGCCCTATTGGGTGAACTTTCTTCCATCGTGTCTCTTTTTTCTGTGTCCAAAAGCATTCCTTCAAATACTTTTTTCTGTCTCATCCCACATGTATTTCTATTTCATTTTAATAGATTTGGACTAATAAAAATATTTAATTTATAATTTATCTTAAAAATGTCGAAATCATTAATATTTTATTTAAAAAATATCATTGAACTTCCAAATGTTTTCAAAAATACCCTTTTAATAAAAATATCCTTAAATTTTTAAAAATAAACTAAAAAACACTCATAAACTTTTTTAACTTTTTAGTTTTTTTTTAAATCCAAGAATATTAATCAAAACTTATTTAAAGGATAGAATTATTTTTAGAGAAAGTTTAAATGTATTTTTATTAATTTAATAAAAAGTATGTGGTCTCCTTTTTAATTTTTAATTTTTTTAATTTCAAATTTGTACTTCCAAAACCATTGTTAAGGCTTAATTTAAAAGATGTAGATGTTAAATTATTAGGGCTAAATATGATTACGAACTATAAATTCTTATATTAAAGTTTTAAAAATTAAATGGACGAAATTCTTTTTCTCTTTTTTTTTCCTTTATTTATAATTCAAAAGAAGTGAGCGAGTGTTCTAAGATTCTCTAGTGTTAAGTGTTGTCAGAACTTTAGCATAAAGCTGTAGTGCTTGATAATATAAGCACGTGTCATCTGTTTGGCCAATATTAATGTTTTTAAATTTCTTAAATTTTTATATTTTCTCTAAATTTCTTTATTTCAAAAAATATATTTAAACTCTAAAAAGCTTCAATAATACTCTTTAATTTAAAAAAATAAAAAATAAAAAATACATTTATTTTTAATACTGTGTTTAAAAAATACTTATAAAAATTTTAAATTAGCATTAAAATTTTTTATTTTTATTAGAAAAGTTCTTACTAACAACATAAGACGAAAACTATCTATTTACACTATTGATTAGACTATTTATTTTACATTTTATTGATTATCTCTATTTTTTTTGTTTTTGTTACTTTTAAAAATTTGTGGGTATTTTTTGAAACATGTTAGGGTAAGCATATTTTTTAAATCTTTTAAAAGTTGATGGGAAGTTTTTGAACCACTTTAAAGTTTTTATTTATTTATTTAAAGTAGTAATAAAAAAAATTGAAAACTTAAAAGGTATTTTTGAAACCTTTTTGAAAGTATAATATATTTTTGAAAAAAAATATTAAAACTAACTATATTTTTTTAAAGTTTAAATGTATTATTAAATTTTTTGAAAGTTATAAAATATTTTTGAAATAAAATGTATAGTCTAAGATATTATTGAAACTTTTGTTCAACGGAAATCGAACATAAATAATAGATGTATTCGTAATGGAATTAGGCTTAATTGACATAATTGTCGGTAGTAATGTACAAAATTAGTCAATAAATAGGAAAAAAAAAAGATCAAAGAGGAATTTTGAGACAGGAAGGTAATATATTCTTCCGATCTTTCCCAAAATTAATTTAAGGCGAAATTCTCCATCCTCGAATTCAATTTGGAATATTTGGAGAATCTCAATCTCAAATAGATATTAAGTTTTTATTAATTATGGAAATTGGGAGTTAGTAATAATTAGAATAATTTAATATTACATCTCCATGACTTGAACTATATTCTTAAAAGTCACACGGATCATATTATACATTATTATTATGCAAAATTTGTTTGTCACGTGTTTGTTTGAAGCTAAAAAAGAATATAATGTTATATTATAATCCAATAAATTAATGTATCAGGTATTGGTCTAAAACAAACAGCCATTGGTGACTGGTCTCCCTTCATTATTCCTTTTTATTTTTTTTGTTATTTAAAATATACCTGCGTTCTTTTATCCATTAAAAAAAAGAGAGAAAAGATGAAAAATTAAATCATGTAATTTAAAATTAAGAATATAACATATAGTATTAAGAAATTAATTTTTAAAAAAGGATCATGAACATAATATTTCTTTAGAAAAAAAGAAAAGAATCGAACAGACAGAAAGCTTTGGTTAATGGGGCTGGTTTGACTAAGCATGAGCTGATGTGAGTAAGCATTGTCTGCTGGTTTGACTAAGCATGAGCTGATGTGAGTAAGCATTGTCTGTCGGGCCTTTTGGAATGATCTAAACAGCATAAATTTGTGGCAGATCAGATTATAGGCAAGCAATCCAAATTCTGAGGAGACCTGTGAATTAACCTTCTGATATGTATGAAGTTTCCAATCTCTCCGTCCCACGTGTACCTTAGGTTAAAAATAGAATTTCTACCGATTATACATGGAAACCAAATTATAATATTCTAGTCTCTAGTACTCCACCGTTCCACTTTAGCGTTCATACAAATCTTTTCATTTAGCTTTATCTACTTGTTGATGATATTTTTTCTCTTCTGGTCTGAGTTGGGTTGGGTTGGGTTGAGTAGTTTGATTGGATCAACCCAAAAGTTCGGGTTGGTTGGATTAGTAACCCGACTCTTTTCACAACCGAACCTAACCCTTTGAGTTGTTAAACAAAATTTAACTTTTTTTTTTTAAATTTGTTTATCCAGTATTCATAATTATTGGATACAATTAAAATCTAGACTTTTGTGTTAACTTATTATTAATTAAGTAATATTCAGGAAAATAAAAGACAGGTGAAAGACGTTTAAATCCATGGTCAATAGATTGTCATTTTCTTAGGTTGTCTCATCGTTTGCATAGTATTGATCGAAGAAATATGATCGTGAGAGGACAAGTTTGATTGCTGGACCGGTCCAATTAACTTGTCTGGACCGATCCAATTCAATTGGACCGGTCCAACTTTGTTCAGTTACAATAATTTGATTCATTTTGGTTCAATTCAAAAGATGATATAAGCCAAAAAAAAAAAAGAAAGAATTAAATTATTTGAACTTGAAATGAAACTCTCGTGTATATAATAAACTCAGAAACGAAACTGAACTAGAATCAAGATTTTACAGATGAACTGATTTGGAAACGTGATTTTAGTCACTATAGTATCAACACTAACCTTAGAAGACATGTTATAAATATTAAAATACATGGTATTTAGATTCAAATTAGGACATTCGAACATTTGATAACCTACAAACGAATTACTTATCTTTTCATACTTATTAATCTTATTTTTGCTTTTCATATGGTACATGAATTTGTTCGATTTGTAATAAGTCGTGTAATAGTCCAAGTTCTCAACTAGCAGATATTGTCATCTTTGGATTTGACGGATATTAACAGATATTATCCTTTTTGGGCTTTAGGGGTTTCTATGTAGGGTTTCATTCCATCCCCGATAAATGTCCAATTTAATTTAATTTAATTTTATTTAATTTTTGTAATTTATGATCAAAATTATATTAAATTGAACGTGCCCACATGGAGTGGAAGAAGTTTAAGATTTTCCATATAAGAGGTGGAAGTACAATTATTATTTTAAAATAGGTTTCCAATTATATGTTAACACAGCCTTCAAATAGTTTACATAATTAAACACGCATTAAAACGGATCAAATTATAGCGTACTCGCATCTTACTGAGTAATCAAGGAGGCGATCAAGTTCGTCGAGAGTAACGTAACCATCGCCGTCGGAATCGGCGGCTTTGAGAGACTGGCGAGCTCTGAAACGGCTCCAGTTTGATCCTAAGGAATCGAAGGCGGATTTCAGTTCAAGGCGGGAAAGTCGGCCATCGCCGTCGCCGTCGTGCTTCAGGAAAATATCGCGAAGCTGCTCTCTGGAGAAAGGAACTGGACATCGCTTATAGTCGCTGACGCCGTTGCGGAAGATGAAACTCATCGCCGTAGAGTTTGTTTCGAGTTCCGCCGATCGCCGGCTTTGACGAGGTTCTTTGTGTCTGGTTCTCGGTTGAGTTACGGGGTTGGAGGGGATGTTCTTATTTATTGATCGGTTTCTCTGCCTTTTCAACTAAAAAAAGTCCCGGCGCGTTGGAATTTGGATCGTCGCATTAAGAAATCGGGGTGGCCGTTCCCCCAAGTTCTTTTTAGTAAATAAATCTTATTTGGTTGGTGATTTTCCTGTTTTGAGATTCTTTTTTAGCTTCTGACATCAAAAAAAAAAAAAAAAAAAAAAAGTTAGGTTAAGTTAAACTTTTGATTCTAAAACTCACATAAAAAAAATTAAAATTGGAAGGTTTCTGGAGACAAAAATAAAATAAAAATGATATAGAATAGATTAATTTTTAAATTTTTAAAATTTTTATAAGCTTTAGAATTGTCTATTTTATCTGCAAGGACTCTCCGAAGAGGGGATTCCCTCTCTATAACGGAGAATAAGAGATGAAGTGAGGAATTATATTCCAGTTCCCAATATACATGTGCACGCGCGCGCATATATATATTATATACTTAAAAATTAATTTTTTTTAGAATGTATGTTAGTAAAACATTATATATATGTTTTCTTATGAAATATGTTTATTGGTTAAGATTTTATTTACAATTTTTAATAAATATTATATCCACCTCCCTGTTTGTTTTCTATCTACGAGGCATAAATGGAAAGTTTAAGAATTATCTTTTAATTTGAATCAAATAAATATTTAAACTATTTAAAAATAATTAAACAAAAAAAAAAAAAACGAGCTCAAGAAAAATAAAAATATAATTGCATGTACTCTATTCAATTTGGATTCTCTTATATTTCTTTGCTTCCACCATCTATTGGACACATTTGCTTTATAAAGTTTTTGAATTATATAATCTATTTAATGATAGATTTTGAATTTGAAAATTTAAAATATTAAAAAGTACGTTTTTTTTTCTCTCTCTCTCTCCAATTGTCACGCTCCCACTAATTATACTAAAATCAGATATTTTTAAAAAATAACATAGTATGTCACATGATTCACATTTTTAATTCATCGAGAAAAAAGAATCCAAAATATTTAAATGCTATTGGGCAATTTGTTTTTTTAAATAAAAATGCAGAATTCGAATAAATTTATTTATTTGGATTATTCTTATAATTATTAGGCAATATCAACTATTAAAAAAATAATAAATCCTACATTGTACCCAAATTTCCAAATCTACTCTATTAAAAAAAAACAATTATTTTATCTAATGTCAATTTTGTTTTATCTCTATAATTATTTTGCTAAAATATAGGAATCTTGAAAAATACATATTGGCTTACAAGCAAAGCTAGACAGCACCCTTGGTTAGATTCATATTTAAATATGACGCTACTATTTACCTAAACGAATAATTATTATTTTCGGTTCATAAATCCCACCATTTTTATTTTTTATTTTTTAAAAAAGAATATTAGTGGAGGTGGTATGAGAATTTAGTTTCTTGCCATCGTATAGAATCTAATAATGGAACGCTATAAAAGGATACCATCCAAGTTCTATTGGTCATTTTTAACCTTTACATCTTTATTGCTTTCTTCACGTTTGAATTTATCCATATATTTATTTTACTTAAAAGCTGAAAATAGTAATGAAATTTACCAAAATGTAAAAGAAAAATAAATTTACTTTTTAAGTCACTCTGAAAATATAGAAAAATCTAATGATTCATTATTCAGCCTTTAATGATATTTTTAACACTACTTTTAATACTTTTACTTGGAGGCTTGGAATTATATTGGGATAATAACTTTTTTTTATAAATAAAATAGTATTAAATATGAATTAGTTCGAACAGAATAAAATTTATTGGTTCATAAACATAGAAATATATGACCGAACAATTGACCTTAGAAGAAAAAATGCGACCTCTAACTTTATATTAAGATACACATTAAAAAGAAACCATATGCATACTATTACTATACTTGAATTATGGAATTAGTAGTAAATAGATGGAACAATTCATACGTAACATGCACCCGCCATTTTATTTTCAAGTTTTGTTTAGAAACGAACGATCAACCATCGATAAAGAAAGGCGTCGTGGGAGGCGGCGGAGCAGTAAAATCATACAACATAGCCTTTGCTCAATAAGTACTTGACGAATTGATCGATCTCCTCCTCGCCAAGCTTTGCATCTGTGTTCCGATCGGCGTGACAGAGAGCCTTGTAGGCAAGATTGACCGGAAATTCAGCGTTGAGTCGCTTCAATGCGTTCTTGATCTCGAACAATCCCAATCCGCCGTCTTCATTCGTATCCATCTGGTGGAAGATCTCTTTCAGTTCCTTCGCCGAGTAGGCGCTCTTCGGATTCATTTTTGAACGGAAGAACGACATAGTTCTGTAGACGATTGGCTTCTGCTAGGGTTTTGATTGTGTAATTGGATTTGATTTTTGTTGACGATTGAAGTGGAGAAAAGGAGGAATTTATATAGAAAACTGACGATCAATGGCGGAGTTATCTTGTCTACTCCTCCAATGGGATTGGTATGCGTTTTTTATTCGAGTCCCTGCATCAAAAGTTGAATTGAATTCGGCTTTTCAGCGTCGTCCAATTTGGGAACGATCCCTTCGTAAGCAAAAGTGTGTAAACCTCTCCTTCCATTAAAAGGGAACAAAACATTTTGAATTTTGAACGGTTCTCACGAATATTTCTCTTTTTCTAAAGTAGGGGAGGCTTTCACTCCCTCTCTTTCCACGGGGCAAAGAATATTTTCTTTGAGTGGTGAAGGTGGCCACTAGTGCAGGCTAATTATTCTTTCCTCGGGATATAATTAAAATGATGTCAAATTTGTAACATTTAGGGATCGAACTTCTTTAACCTAATTAATTATTAAATGGCGGTTAATTTTTATTTTTGAAATATAATTTTTGTGAAAATATTTTGAAGTAACAAAAATTTTAATTTTTGTTGGTTTATTTCGTAAAACAATGGAGTTTAATTGTGCGGTCGAATTTCAAAGAAATAAGGAATGGCAAAAGGGATAAACTTTTGGCATAAAAGCTGGTATGGAATAAAGCGAAAGATGTAAGATGGTTGCATGAAAGTGATCAAATTTTTGTTGGCAATATTAATCATTCAACTTCAACCATAGAACAATGATATTCAAACAAAGGAAATAATGTAATAACATTCTTTTTAATATAAAGTTTCAAAAATAAATTAGAATACTTGGTAATTTAGAAACTAAAATAAAATAAATTTTAAATGTAAAATTATCAATTTGGTCATAAATTTTAAAATTGCATATACTATTTTTTCTTCATATTTATAATATTTTTATAATATGTGAGGATGAATATTTGAGTCTCCAATCCATTAACGGGGCTAGCGATTTAATAATTGTTCATAATATATTTATAAATAATCAAAATAGTTGTAATTAGTTAACTAGTAAATAATAGATTGAATACAAACTATTATTAATTAATTATAACATCCTATAATATATATATATATTTATTATAATTTTGTATTTTAAAATTTCAAATATATTTTTTCAATAATTTACTCTATTTAGATTATTGAATTTTAAAACAGTTTTCACAAAAACTCTGCCAAAAAGGCAAATTTAATTTTGATTTTGGGTCACTATTTGTCAATAAACCATAAATTTCGGACATAATAAAAACCCAGAGCCACGCAAGAGTCGGGGTTTCTCGTGGCCATGGAGACCCCAAAACCCTACCCGCAATCGAATCTTCTGCTCTCCGTTTCTTCTTTCATTCACCATCACTGTACCAGATTCGGAGCTGAGCTTTCCAATCGTCTCGAAGAGACTAAACGCTTTGCCGAAAGCTTCGCCAAAAGATGGCCGGCGGAGGCTAATTGGCGATCCTTTCCTACACCAGCTTTCGCGTCCCTTGCGCAGCACACTAATGCCTTGGCTGCCACTCTTAGTTCAGACCAATTGGCTAAGTCTCTCATCGGCACGGCGGTCTACACTGTTAGCAATTCAAACAACGAGTTTGTGCTCATTTCTGATCCCAATGGTGTCAAGTCAATTGGGTTGCTGTGCTTCCGCAAGGAAGATGCCGAGACCTTTTTGGCTCAGGTATGTTTTGCACCTTTTTTTTATCCACCTATGAATAGTGAAATGACACTGAAGAATGTGGAAAACTTGTCGCAATCAGTTTTGTGCTGTTTTTTGTGGAATTTGTGTATGATGATGTGGAAAATTTTTTGCATTTGAAGTAAGTTTACCGTTCTAATTCTTTTGTTAAAATCTGATGTTTTATCCATGATTCCTAGGAAGTGCGATGTTTGTATTGCAATATGATATATGTTATAGTGAATTTCAGGTTCGATCGAGGAAAAAGGAACTAAGAAGTAATGCGAAGGTTGTCCCAATTAACCTCGACCAGGTACCTTGCTTGTATCATCAAATTTTTACTTCTCGAGCACCGATCATTTTCCTTGCTGTAGTTATTTTGTTTTTCCCCCTAATGTTCAACCGTGTAGTGGAATTCCGTAGTGAAAGTTATAGTGCGGGTGATTGGTAACTAAATCTGCAGGTTTTTACTAGTACGCCTGATTAATGGTATGAGACAATGAGAGGGGAGGTTTTACCCGATGAGGAGATCAGTTTTATAGTCATCTGGCTAGTGAAAATCTTCATCTCTGACACGTATGAATTTGAATGTTTCTTAATGTGGATGGAAGGGAGACTTCATGTAAATCGAACAAATAAAACACAACTTTAATGCATACAGTTAAGATTTTGAATTCGATGGTGAGAAGAGAACTGTCTAGATTTTTTTTTTTTTTTTGGGGGGGGGGGGGGGGGGGGGGGGGGGGCTTGAAATGAAAATTTTGTATGAGAGAGAACTCATTGAGAATTCAATTTGGTTTTCCCTTTTCCGATGTATTGTGTAATGTCAATTGTTTTTTTCCTTCCTCCTTCACCCAGATTTTTGTACTTCGATATATTTATTTGTAGTTTCTGTTCGCTTTTAATGATTCACAGGTATATATGTTGAAAGTAGAAGGTATTGCCTTCCGCTTTTTGCCAGATCCGGTTCAGATAAAGAATGCTTTGGAGGCAAGTTTTATTTGATCTTCTTGTCATTCTCATGGCTAGGATTATTTTATAGAGTATGACATGCTAATGCTATATTTTATATTCTTTCATTCGGCATCTAGATTTTCATTTCTATACAAATAACAAGATTGATAAGAGATGCAAGGCTGATATTGGCTAGATACCCACTACAATAGCTTAATCTAGTGGTCAAGGGGCAAGTTGAAAAGGTAAATGATTATGGAGCTGGAGCGATACGTTCAAATTGTGACACCTGAGTACAATAGGGGTACATGATTGAACCGAGACTACAACCGAATCAGAGCGATTCTGAAGATAGGGGGGTTAAGAATGACTTAAAAGAATTAAAAGTCACTACTTAAACCAACAAGGTGCATCTTCCTTTTTGGTGGCTCAATCCTAAGAAGTTCATAGTTAAGCATGCTTTGCTTGGAGCAATTTTATATTGGGTGACCTCCTGAGAATTTTCTTAGGATGGATGTGAGCGAAGACAAAGCATGCTGGAGAGACTCGTGTTGGTTTGTGAGGGTAGTCTTCACTCTTAGAAGCGAAGAGTGATTAACGTGATCATGTTGTAGGGGATGCAGGGGAATATTGAGGCTATCAGGTGTCAAATCCTGATTTGTACCTTGGCATGAGTCGTTACAAATGATATCAAATGGGTACTTCTTCCAGTAAAATGTGGTTTGTGGACGAACCAAGGCAAAAATTGGTGGCATGTGACACCCAAGTGAAGGAGGGGTCCACGAACAAACCGAGACCACATTCGAATGAGAGCGATCTTGAGGATAGGATGGCTAAATCATAGGAATTAAAAAAATTGAAAATCATTTCTTATACTTACAAGGTTACCATTCCTTTTCGATGACTAGGAATTTCATAGTTAAGTGTGCTTTACTTGAAGCAATTCTATATTGGTTGATCTATTGAGAATTTTTCTAAGATGAATGTGAGTGAGGACAAAGCATGCTGGAAGAACTCATGTTGGTTTGTGGGGATAGTCTTCACTCTTAGAAGCGAGGAGTAAGTAATGTGACTATGTCGCAGGGAATGCAGGGAAATGCTAGGACCATTAGGTGCCGAATCCGGATTTTGAATCTTGAGCCGAATCCTGGGCATGGGTCGTTACACAAACTAGTGACTACAACATATTGGAGATATTAAAATCCCTATTTCTTTTTTTTTTTTGACAACCAAACCAAATGGCAAATTTTGTAAGTTCGATGTTGTCTCACCATTAACGTGTGGCACTAATTATATGCATATAAGCTAGTTGATTACCATTAGGGTTGAACTTGCTTCTGAATATCTTGAAAAGGCATATAAGCTAGTTGGTTACCATTAGGGTTGAACGTGCTTCTGAATATCTTGAAAAGGCCTTGGCATTTTAATTCGGTGCTTGAGATGTTACTTCATTTGAATTTTAAATAAAGCATTTACAAACAATATCGAACAGTTTGAATATGCTGTATTTCTGTCGACCTGAAAATTTACTCATAATTGTATCTCTTTGTTTATACAGCTCAAAACTTCGGATACCCAAAGCAGTTTTGATGGAGTTCCTGTTTTTCAGGTACGTTGGTGCACTTAGTTAAATGGTTTTACCACAAAGGAAAAAATCAGCATTGTGAAAACGTTGGAATGACCTATAAATTGAATCATTAGCCTTTGCAAAACTCTAATGCAGAGCATATCAGCGATATCATGATTGTGGTTGTGTATAATTCATAATGCATGGTTATAATTGGTTTGACAGTTCCCATTATTGTATCTCTGTGTATAGTTGGGTTGACATGCCTTATATCCTGTCCACTTCTCATAATAACAATGTTTTTTCTTTTGTACAGTCTGACCTTCTGATCGTGAAAAAGAAAAACAAGCGTTATTGTCCTATATACTTTACTAAGGTCTGTATGCATATAATTTCTGAGGAACTATGGATCGTGGATGCATCTAACCATTTACTGGAAATATAGGAAGATATTGAAAAGGAGCTGTTGAAGGTCTCAAAGGCATCGAGAGGATTAGGAACTTCTCAACATATTATGGTATGATTCTATTATTTTTTTTTTGTTACGTTCTATTCATTGAATGGGTTGAACTTTGTGGCTCGATCAGTGCCCAGTGCTCCCTGTAATATGGTGTTATATTTATATTTTCCCTTCTTCTGCGTTTTGATACTTTACCAGAGTCCTATTCAGGCAGATGTGACAATGATGATGAATCTGGTTTAAGCTTTAAATACAAACTAAAATGGCTTGAATTATTATCCTGCGAGTGAAAATTTGTGTTACGTGTTTCTTTCTTGTGAAAAAATTATCTGTTCAGTTAGTCCACGATTATATTGTTTCTTCTCTTCATTTAACTAAAATTGTAATACAACAGGTTGGTAGTTTGGAAGATGTTCTTAAGAAAATGGAGGTGAGGTTTCTTTATCTCAAGTAGTAGGCATCTTTTAAAATATAGAAATTGTATTCCGTCTTAGTTTTCTTGATCAATAACAGCTGAATGAGAAGAATTCAGCCTGGGAAGATCTGATTTTCATTCCTCCTGGCAAAAGCCACTCTCAACACATTAAGGAAGTGGGCAAAGCATGACATAGGCTGCGAATTCAGCCAACAGTGTACCCGAGAAGAATGAAGGAGCACTGATTCAGCCAACTGACTGAGGTTAGAAAGCAATGGAATTCTATTATAATTGATCTCATAGGAGAGGAATAATAAACACTAACGCCCTTTTTTTTTCCTCCCTCATTAGACGTGACTGGATCCGGTTCGGACATAATTTTGAGAGGTTGATGAAGCTAATGTCTTCTCTTTTACGTTGAGGAGGTTAGTGAATATATAGCGGCTGGATTTCTCAGATGTGTTGAGTTTGATTTTACTTTTGTATAGCTATTGTCTTCTCTATTGGACGTAGTTTTTTCTTCTGTAGATTAGAATCAATGTACTTTTCTCAACAATATGTAGCCACAATACTAAATGGCGGTTATTTATGTGGGAAGGGTTATCAAACCTGACAGTTATTGCAATATTTGATTTCCTCAATAAATGAAGTTTGTTTTTTGGTTGTTATGAATTATGTTGAAAAAATAGCAGAATTGGTGTCAGAATTTGAACATTTTGTTTGAAATGTATTAGTAGTTGAGGGACCAATCCGATTGCTTCCTCTGCATTCCTAGTACCAATCTCTTCTATATCTTCATTTAGAAAACTGTGTCCAACTTCCGTATTCTATTATTTGTTTTTACCTCATCAATGGAATCAAATGATGAAAGATTTTAATGATTAAAGATGGAAGATGAAGGTAGTCTCTAATATTAGATATTTTTCACTTTTTAGTCGTGTGAGTTTTAATATCTTTTTAATTCTTTTTTTCTGGCAATCTTTAAAATAAATAGAAAGAAAAGAAAAGAAAAGGAAGTGCTAGATGAAGTTTATTGAGAATTTAAGAGACAAGTCCATTCAAACAGAGAAAAGTTGTTATTTCTCCTTCAACCCATCTTAGAAAGTGACATTTTCTTTCTTAGATAGCTTAATTTCTTTGAAAATTTTATGTCAACTCAATCATAGCTAATATATCACCGGCAAAAAAAAAAAAAAAAAAAAAAAAAGTTAAAACATATAAGAATCAAATCAAAATTAAAAAAATAAATTATCTTATGCTTACTCAAATTTTTGCCTAATAATCTAGATAAATAATAACATTTTGACACATTGACAGAAAACAAGATTGAAGAAAAAAAGGAAATTGAGAACGCGCCAGGTAGGGGTCGAACCTACGACTTTCTGCTTAGGAAACAGACGCTCTATCCACTGAGCTACAGGCGCCTTATTGGCATATAATAACAATGAGTAATAATTTCAAAATAAAATATAAAAGAAAAAAATAAAGAAATTAAACCCGCGCCAGGTAGGGGTCGAACCTACGACTTTCTGCTTAGGAAACAGACGCTCTATCCACTGAGCTACAGGCGCCTTATTGGCATATGATAACAATGAGTAATAATTTCAAAATAAAATATAAAAGAAAAAAATAAAGAGATTAAACCCGCGCCAGGTAGGGATCGAACCTACGACTTTCTGCTTAGGAAACAGACGCTCTATCCACTGAGCTACAAGCGCGATGTTGTTGTACGTTGACATAGCAGGAATACGTCAGCAGCGTCCTTCCCACGTCAGTCGCCAACTATACTTTTCGGAGCATTCCTTACAGCAGCATGCATTTGGCTCTGGTTACGTGCCATACGCTTACTGGTCAAATCTCGTTTCCCCATAATCACCGAAAATCCTTCAATTTCCCAGGAGGACTAAACGGTCATTTAGTTCCACGCAAACAAACACACAGCAAAATACCAAAATGCAAATTACAAAAAAGGACGACGCCACCGATCTTCGGTCAATCCCACCGCTGGATCTGGCTGTCGGCGGCGAGTATCAGTTACTTGGAGAAATAAATCTGTAATTTTAATTTTATTAAAAAAAAGAATAGTCAAACCCCTTAATAAATAAATAAGAAAAGAAAAGGAAGAAAAAGAAAGACAAAATGACTTCCACAAATAAAGGAAATAAAAAATATAAAAAAATAGAGAGAGACAGATGGATGATGGTGTGTGGGAGGAAGTGGGTCCCAGGGACGCGTACCGGCCCCCTCTTTTTCTCATCCTAATTTTAGCTCACTAAACCTCTTCCCTTTCCTTTTCATAATCTTTTTCTTTATTTCTTATTTCTTATTTTTATTTTCTGTTTAGTTTAATTATATTTATTTTCTTTTTCACAATCTCCGGTGATCATTATTTTTCATTTCCGCTTGCTTTTGACTTCTTCTTCTTCTTCCCCCTCCTCCTCCTCCTCCTCTGCTGCTTTCTCACGGTATGCTTCTCTGCTTCTTCTCTCACTCTCCCTCTTTTGTTTTTGTTTTGATTCTATGGACTTTGTTGCTTTAATCTGCTTCGTTTGCTTGGTTACTTGTGAGTTCGTTCGAGCTTCTACCTAGGTGCTTTTGCTTCTGTTGATTTGTATTATTTGATATCTTCGATGCGCTGCGTCTTTCGTTTCTGCCACAGTGCAAGAGGAGTGTGATTTCGCGTTCAATGCTTTTTGCTGTTTTTCTTTCCTTAATCGGTGTCATTCAATTGGAGTATGATGTTGAAATTTTCCGTTCGTTGTACTGTCATTCAATTGGACTGTGAGTTGCTTTGAGCTTCTTATTTTTCTTTCCTTTCTGGAATCCGGCTGCTGTAGGAGGAATGGAATGCGGAAGCGCTTCATTACTACTCTGTTTTCTCGTTTTTGGAAGCAGGAGATGTTTTTCCGATATTTGGACTAGATGTTGACGTTAATTATTTTCCAGGTTTGGTGATCGGCTGTATGTTTAAATGCTAAGAATTTGTAGGATTGAAACATGAGAGCCTTATAAACTTTTTACAAATGATCTAGTGGCGCATCCTTTTTGGGTACTGGAAGTATTTACTACGTCTTCGGGGAAACGCATTGGTGTAGCAGAAATAATTAGATGGTTTAGAGTGATCGATTCAGTCAATTAGGATGTATTCCCGAGCAAACCTGTTATCGCATGGATCGAATAAAAGTCGCTGCCATGAAGCTCAAAATGGATAAAATTTTGAATAATTTTAACCTTAAATCTTAGGTACATGCCAAATCGTGTACCTGTTGCATAGCTGTGGATAATGTATTAGGGAATGTTCCATATTTATAATTGGGACTGACAACTATTGCTCAGATGGGTCTTTTTACTAGAATTGGAAATATTGGGGTCATTGTTTCCAGTAGAATGATATATATGTCTCATCAAGAAAAAGTACAGTGATATTTATGGAGAATATCAATGTTATTAAACCACAAGAATTTGTGAAAAAAAAGATGACATTTGGTAATAAATGTTGATGGAACTGCTCTATGAATCTATTTCTTGTAGTCATATAAGGCCTTGCTTTAACTTTATACTGAATGTTCATTAAAATATACAGTCACTGAATGTTCATTCAACATCATATAAGACCTCCATACTGAATGTTCATTTGGTAATAAAGCCTACCCATTTCTTTTATGATGTAGCCCAATCACTGGCAATAACTATATGCGTGACTAATGTTCCTTAGTATGTGACATTTGCAAACGAAAAATCATTTTGCTTCGAAGTCTAGTTGATGAGTAGTGCTTTCTTTTTACTGGCGTGTCCACCTGAACTGTACGCTAATGCCAAATTCAATTTTAAAATCCTTCTTCTTCTTCTTTGCATATTTTACATTTTTACATTTTTACATTTTTTAGCTTAATGCCAGTTTATTCAGGAGCATTGAGTAAAGCTGAATTGCTGCATTCCCCGAATAATTGATTAAGTACAAGGAATTTATTATTCTAGTTGTAAACACCTCGTTGAGTAATCAGAAAATGGTTCAAAATGAAATGATAAAAAAATGGCATAGCATTAGACAAAAGGCTGCTGTGAATTGTTACCACTTTCATCGTTTGACCTATTTTATTTGAATATATCATGTGATTGTTAATGGTTTGTGAATCTGCTACTTCTTGTTCATTGATTTATCTTTGGTGAATACATTTTGCTTATGACGTACTTTCCTAAAGTTGCTGTCTAGTTAGTTTTGCAATACAGGATTGAGAACTTACGATTTCGAGTGCTTTGTGCTTTATATGATTTCAGTTCAACTACAGTTATCATCTGGCACTATTTGTTAACCCTGTTCAATGGATGATGTGAAGTTAGCTGATCATACATCTTCTTCACAAT
This sequence comes from Cucurbita ficifolia, assembly GCA_033971965.1. Taxonomy (NCBI): domain Eukaryota; kingdom Viridiplantae; phylum Streptophyta; class Magnoliopsida; order Cucurbitales; family Cucurbitaceae; genus Cucurbita; species Cucurbita ficifolia. Next base: position 977,148 of record CM066970.1, read on the forward strand.
CCTCGTTAATTTCCCAAGATGGTAGTCATTCTCTTGATGAAAATCCAAATTTCCTAGTTAACAATGGAATTCTGTATCAGAGCCAAGTTCTCCCAAATTCTGTTGCTAATGGAAAATTGGAAGGTAAAATTGAATGCTCTCCGAGCCCAGTTGATGGAACTGTGCGATCTGAAAGTCCACATCAAATATCTGAAAATTCAATATTGCCAGCCGTAGAAGATGCTTCTAGTGATGCAAATATGAAGCAAGATAAACTTATTGCATCCAATAATTCAGGTCTGTGTTCAACAGTTCCAGATGATAGATTCGAGGAACACAATCCAAATACCTTTATGGAAGACCCCACAACTCAGTCTGTAGAAGATATGCCAGAGAAACGTCGTCAGGAACAATCTACAGTCCATAATGACTCTGCTAATGATGTCATTGTGCCATCTGTTTCCTCTTCAGTTGAGGATACGACTGTCAAACTTCCTCAGGAAAAATCACCAGTCCATTGTGACTCTACTGCTACCAATGAGGTCATGATACCATCTGTTTTCTCTTCAGTTGAGGATATGCCTGAGGAACTTCCTCAGGAACAACCTCCAGTCCATAGTGAATCTGCTACTGTCAATGATGTCATTATGCCATCTGTTTTCTCTTCTGAGGCAGTTGTTATAATGAATGAAGGTGTTGTACAATTAGATGGGATTGCAGAGGGCGAGAGAGTTCCCGGTGGAAAAACTGAATATGTTGATTCTTCAAAAGATGTGAAGCAAAGTGATATTAACAAGCGCCTTATTGATACAGCTGCACCATTTGAATCAGTTAAAGAAGCTGTTTCGAAGTATGGTGGGATTGTTGATTGGAAAGCTCATCATATCCAAACAGTTGAGGTATAACTTACTACACTACTATTGTCATCCTTACTTCACTTCTATTGTGGCACCCTTTACTTACATTGGGGTTGGTTAGCCATTCTTAATATTGTTGACTGAACGAATATAGTAACTGTGTCTTTTGTTGCTAGAGCATCATTAGAAAGGTATTAATTTGCTTGTCGTGGTTTTGTCCCCCCGTAGGAGTAAAAGACGCAGAGTGTTTCTCATTGGTTATTGGCTTATTGCTTAATAGTATCTGAAGCTGCTGAGTGCTGGTAATAGTAGCTTACTTCGAAAATGCGATATCTGTGGAAATGTTACTTTAGGAGTTTAGTTGTGACTAGACATGATGCTGGTTATTTGGGGACTGAGTTTTAAGTGTGAAGTGAAATGTTTGTTTGCTATCTTTCATGATGCTCGTGACAGTGTGCGCCCCACCATTTCATAATTATATTTCCAATTCTTCTCGAGTCATTGAAAAATATTTTAAATAGATGGACATTTTGTTCTGTTAAACGCATTCAACTTGATTGTACATGTTTGGGTTTTAATCCCCACTACTTGTTGAATTTAAATAATCAAATTCATTCAACTCCCAAGGTCCACATCGGTTCATCTTCATGTCTCGGACTAGATTCAAATGATTTTTCAAAATAGCTAATAGATAAATCTTTAAATGTTGCAGAGACGCAAACTTGTGGAGCAAGAACTTGAGAAATTACACGAGGAGGTTCCTGAATACAGGAGACTGTCGGAGGCTGCTGAAAACGAAAAAAAGAAAGTTCTAAAGGAGCTGGATACCACTAAGCGACTGATAGAAGATCTGAAGCTTAATCTAGAGAGGGCACAAACAGAAGAGCGTCAGGCAAGGCAAGACTCTGAACTTGCGAAACTCAGGGTTGAAGAGATGGAGCAAGGCATTGCTGAAGAGTCTAGTGTAGCAGCCAAGGTGCAGCTTGAGGTTGCTAAAGCCAGGCACATAGCTGCAGTTACAGAGCTTAAATCTGTCAAAGAGGAGTTGGAAGCACTTTGCAGAGAGTTTGCTTCTTTGGTCCCAGAAAAGAACGCAGCAATAGCTAAAGCAGAAGATGCTGTTGCTACATCCAAGGATGTTGAGAAGGCAGTGGAAGATCTGACTATTGAGCTTATGTCCTGCAAGGAGTCATTAGAGTCTGCACATGCAACTCATTTGGAGGCAGAGGAGCACAGAGTTGGTGCAGCTATGGCCAAAGAGCAAGATTCTCTTAACTGGGAGAAAGAGTTGAGGCTGGCCGAAGAGGAGCTTCAGAGTCTTAATCAGAAAATTAGTTCGGAAAAGGATCTGAAATCGAAACTGGACACTGCCTCAAGTTTGCTAATAAATTTAAAAGTTGCATTAGCAGATTATATGAAATCAAAACTTGAAGAGGAGCCGGAGGGTCCTGGAAAGAAAACACATATGGATATACAAGCAGCTCTTGCTTCATCGAGACAGCAACTTGAGGAAGTGAAACTCGACATCGAGAAAGCAACTTCTGAAATAAACTGTCTGAAGGTGGCCGCAACATCATTGAAAACAGAGCTTGAAAGTGAGAAATCTGCTCTAGCCACCTTGAGGCAAAGAGAAGGAATGGCATCTATCGCAGTTGCATCACTTGAAGCTGAAGTGGAAAGAACTAGGTCAGAAATAGCTGTAGTTCAAATGAAGGAAAAAGAGGCCAGGGAAATGATGGTGGAGCTTCCTAAACACTTACAGCAAGCTGCACAAGAAGCCGATCAGGCCAAATCAGTGGCTCAGGTGGCTCGTGAGGAGCTGCGCAAAACAAAAGAGGAAGCAGAGCAAGCAAAGGCTGGAGCTTGTACTATGGAGAGTAGATTGCTTGCTGCCCAGAAAGAGATTGAGGCTGCAAAGGCTTCAGAAAAATTGGCGTTGGCAGCAATCAAGGCATTACTAGAGAGCGAATCAGCTAGAGAAACCAACAATGCGGACCCTCCCGCAGGAGTTACACTCTCAGTAGAGGAGTATTATGAGCTTAGCAGGTGTGCTCAGGAGGCAGAGAAACAAGCCCACCTCAGAGTGGCAGCTGCACTGTCTGAAATTGAGGTAGCCAAGGAATCAGAGTCGAAAAGCTTGGAAAAGCTGGAAGAAGTAACCCAGGAGATGGCTACCAGAAAGGAAGCACTAAAAATTGCAATGGAGAAGGCTGAGAAAGCCAAGGAAGGAAAGTTGGTTGTAGAACAGGAGTTGCGAAAATGGAGAGCCGAGCACGAACAACGAAGGAAGGCTGGTGACTCTAGCATTGGATTAATGAACCCGATTCGCAGTCCAAGGGCGAGTTTTGAGGGGAAGAATGAACCATTGAATTCGACATCTGACGCCACACTTGCCGATCCCTCTATTTCAACAAGCCCCAAGGAAAATATGCAAATAAGCAGTTATACAGCATTGGATTCGTTATCAGAAGGCAAGGCCCCAAAGAAAAAGAAGAAGTCATTTTTTCCTCGAATTCTCATGTTTCTGGCCAGAAAAAAGACGCAATCAAATAAGTCATCCTAAATCGTTTCGGGTACAGCCATCTTATTTACACTGTTGATATTTTCACCTCTCCTTTCGAGTTGGTTTTTCTCATGGGGAGATTATAACCGCTGAGTTGGAAGAATTGCGAGATTGTACATTATGGTGGTTAATTCTTTTATTGTATGATAAAAAAGGGGTATTCGTGCGTCCAAAAACCCTGCCATCTGCTGCCGATGGGATTCAAAGATGAATAAGTTTCTACAGTTTGATTCTTGGATGATAGGCTGTTCGTAACATTGTCGTGTAAAAAAAAAGTCTGCAGGTTTGTGCTATCAGAGTGTGTATTAGATGCAAAATCCTTTAAAAGTTGGACCAAATAAATACAAGTGCTATCAGAGTGGATGAAAAAAATCCAAAGCCTGAACAAGGAATAAAAATTGAGGTCTATGTTATAATAATTGCTTTCTCAATCGCAATTGATAAAGAAAATCTACCACGGGGCATCAAAGAGCTTAAAATAGAATACAAATACAAATACATTTAGAGAATTCATTAATAGATGTTTAGAACTCCCCAAGGTATCTATAGTATAAGGTTCTAAACCTTACATGCCACTTAGAAAGAGGCAGCTATAATAACTGCATCAGAAGAAAGAACAAAAGCCAGTAGCGGAGGATATATGCTGGCTGGTACTGAATCTCAGCCTCTTAACCTGCTGGATATACTGAAGGAACTAACTTTCATCGGTGTTGCGATCACCAATGGAGCCTCGGGCGAGTCGGTCACTGCAAATTTGTCGTGCATGAAACGACTATCAACAATGGAGTCATCTTTAAGAACGATCTTGTAGCAGTAACAGCTCTTTAGTCCCTCTTGATGGCGGTAGCAGTCGTGTGTCCCATTTTTCACTTGTTGGAAGTTCCATATCACACTGAATTTGCCCACTGTCGCAACCAAATGGCGCTCCTGCTTCCCATCCTCAGTGACCTATAATAATAGAAATAATGATAATGTAAAATTTGTAAAACACATGACAAGATACACCAATGAGCCTAACATAGCCTGGTTGTAGGTCCTGATATGGAAGGAAATTTATATGCAAATGCTAATTGTAAGTTATATAGGCTTTTCAATTCCAAATGCCTATATGTTTTTGCACTATGAGCAGTCATAACTTTTCAGCTTCAGTAATACTCAATTCCACTAGATTAGTTAAACCACTCTAAGTCTTGAGACAAATTGCTTATGTATCTCTGGCTATTTAAATTATGAAATGTTAGCAATGATTCAAATGGCTTTATCTTCTTTTCTTCAATGGATCTATGGAAGATTTATGATCTCAAAAAATATGGTTTGTTAAGTATGACAACATTGCATGAACAAAGAAGAAACAGACGGAGAACCTATTGATCAAGAAGAACAAACAGGGGACAAAGTAAAAGACCCAAAAAATGAAAGGAACAAAAACACAAACAGAGAAAAAAGGTGACACTTTATTGTTTTTGAAGCTGATAATTAAAAAAATTTGAATAACCCTTTTCCAAAATGCAGCATGACGTTCAAACAAAACTAAATTCCAATGTCAAGCTGATGAACTAGTAATTGCTCATGCCTTCATGCAGCAGCTAGATAATGAAACGTTCATCTTCCTACCCTTCTGCTTGTTGATTTGAATTTTCAATGGCATATTTAAATGTAAGATTAAAGAAAAAAACCCTATCACAGTGATAAAATCATTAAAACGGGTATCTTGTAGTAAGAGGACATGCAACGCATATAGGTCAAGAAAAATAAGAGTTAGAACAATTGAGAACACGAAAAACAAACATACCCATGAGAATTGAGCATTTCGAAACTTCTTGTCTACTCCAGCTAAATGCGAATCCAGAGGAGTCAGTTTCAACAACCTTGGAGCTGAAATCCTATTCCCCATTCGACCAGAAAATCCAGTCTTCGTCTTCCCATCCTTATCGGTAAAGAGAGTGCAAATAAGAATAAGATAGGAATCAGTTGTTCCCAAAATCCACCGCCCGTCATAGGTAACATCTACATGTGTAATGGGTGAACCAAGGCCTGGAAAAGCTGTTTTTGCTTGTCTCATTGAATTGATAGAATACAACCTGATCTTTCCATCAAGCGACCCAACAACGATTGAGCCATCGCCAGTGGTTGCAAAGCACTGGAAGTTGGTGCCTCTAGAAAACTGATGCCCTTGAGCCCAATTTAAGACAGGAGTACTAGCAGAAGCAAGATTTTGAACCATTCCTTTCCTGTCTCGCATATCCCATCTGCAAAGCCTGTTGTCATCCAAACCCAAAAATGTGGAGCCCGACGGATCCAACTGAGCACCTTTAGAATCATTAGTAATATCCCGCATTGAAATATCAACCCCATCCTTCCCGAACTTCCACTCAGTAACAACTTTCCCTGTTTCAATGTCAAGCTGATGAAGTCCAGACGTATGAGGCTTCCCCTCGTTCATTGGACTCATCAAAAGCATATTGGTCTCGGCCTTCATTAAAAGAGCCTTCTTCGGCGTTGAGTAGACCAAACTAGAACCGCCTTCACGAGGACCCCGATTTCCATGATCAATATTCACATAAATACCCTTTCCTTGAATTCCATGAGAGAAGTTCTTGACGACTTGAATTCCTGAATCACCGACCAAGAAACTGTTGTCTAATGCCCCTAAAGCTAAACTCTTAATCCCACCATCAGCAGCTTCCTCAAACTCCTCCATTAAATCGTTTGCCCTGGCAGGCGTAGCCGAATTCGGACTTTTTGAGAAATTCTCCTCCGCATCTTCCCACATTGAATCATCCGCCACTTGAGGGTTCGCCCAACCAATAAAGTCCTTCCCATAAACCTTCAATTTATTCACTTCCGTAGCCTCAAGACCATACGTATTCTCGAATAAACACCCCTGAAATTTTTCCACAAAAATCTTATAATCTTCGTCGCTGAAAAATTTCAATGCCCAGACACCCTGCGCGACAAAGTCCACGCGCCGCTGGTCTCCGAATGTTTTCAATTGCATTTCAGACGATACTCTCACTCTAATGTTCGATCCAACCTTCAAAAACCACCAAGAGTCATCTTGCCCTTCCTCCTCTTCCTCTTCATCATCATCTTCCTCCTCTTCCTCATCGTTGCCGCACTCACCAATTCTGCAAGACTTGAGAAAAGAGTAAGAAGCGAGTTTTTCGGAGACAACCCACTTCGCCTTAGGAGTATTGCCATTAATATGGAGGTAAAGCTTCACTGCATTCTTCAGGCTTGGCTTCTGAGACGATCCGTACTTGAGCTTAAGAGCCCTGAGTTTCGCGTCGACCTCGTCCACTGACGATGGCGTTTTCGGTCGTCGTTCTGAAGATCTTTGGTGCTCCTCTTCAACATCCTCGTAGTCTTCCTCTTCATTCGTTACCTCGTTCCCATCTTCACGATCGGAATCTGAGAGTTCCAGACCCTCGCGACTGTGAGATGCTCCCATTATCAATACCTTCGAGTTTGTATTACAGAGATGCAGATCGAATCAAATCGAGGATGATGCGGAATCAGGAGGGCAGATGGAGACGTAGAAACGAGGAGGCGCCAATTTGGAAATTTGAAATTCTGGAAGGTTTCGGTCTGTAGTGATCCTTTCTAGGGCTCCTCTTTCAAAAAGAGGACAAAACCGGTCACTTGTTACCGCCAATAACCGGTTGCCATGGGCTTATCTGAAAGCTCCGTGAAATTGTGAAATCCAATTTACGGTAAAATAAAAAAAAAAAAGAAAAAAAAAGAACAAGAATTTGGTAAGAAGAAAATAAATAAATAAATAAAGAGAAAAATAAAAGATTGAGGGCATCTTGTAATTTCGTTCATTAAAAAAGAATTATAGCCGGAATTTTAAAATCACTAGCGAAATGAAAATCTACGTGCTTGCTTGCTTGCTGCCGGTGAAAACTCGTGGAGTCAATGTGGGCTTTCATTTATTGGGCTTTACTTTGGGCTCAGATGTCGGCCCATATTATAAACTGTGTTAATAGTGTGCTGTGGTGTTTTATTGGGTGAGTTGGGAATTCAAGTAAGCTTATTTAATTAAAATATTAACTTCATTAATCTTTTAAGTTTAAAACAATTCAGAAATTTAATAAACACTCTTAAAAGTGGATAGATCAAATGAAAGTTATAGATGATCTATTCCGTAATTAGGAAGGCTTTAATTATTGATTTATTTCGCACTCTCCGGAACTTTTCTGAAAACAGAAATGGAGCTCCAGAGAGGAATTTTTTCATCAATGGCGGATAGTCAAGGATTCATTTCCTTTTCTCCCAGACAGCGTACTGCATTCCAGAAGTGGCAAGCTCGTAATCCGACGGAATTAGATTTCCAAGATTGGTGTTCGGTCCGATCTTCATTATAATTTTCCCATCAATACCAGCAACGTATAGATCGCCGTCAGAAGCCATAATATTCACCGTGCTCCTTTCCCCAATCCCATTCCTTGTCCTGATTGCGCTCAATTTGATTAGCTCCTCCTTCAATCCCAATTCAACGAAATGGTCGTAGAACTGCAACAAACAAACAAACAAACAAACAAATGTTCAAGCCTACACTACGCGAATTACAGGTATTAAGTTTCGAAACTCAAAAACCTAAACCGTATTGTTGAATGAATTACAATGGAGGGCGTTCCAGGATGCGTGAGAATGTATGCATATCCCTGAATCACTTTATCGGAAGGGAACGGCCAGAGTCTTTGCGTCGAACCAGTGTCGTGGTTGTCGATGAAAGTTACGGCACTTTCCGGCTTGATTCCGATGAATCCCGGCGGCTTCCCGTTAGAATCCTTCAACCTCCATAGCTCCCCCTGAACGGCAGCTTGAAGAATACCTTTGGTTGTGAAATCAAACGCTGTGACAGTATCGCCCGAATCCCTAACCCAGTTTGCAAGAGCTTCGCGATGTGCGTCTTGGTTTTGATCGGGCTTCCCGTCCGGTCCAGATGAAAGTGAATCCCATTTCTCACCGACTGCAAAATCTGGCGAGGTTTGATCCATGTAGAGTTTTGTAATTCGTGGTGCATAGCCCTTTACAAAGTCGAATCTCCATCCATCGAACCCTATTTCTGTTTTCAACCATCTCATCCATTCTGATAATTCATTCTGAACCTGTGGGTTGAGATGGTCGATATCAGGTGCTGCTGGATAGGGTTCCCCACTGTCTGGATTGCCCTTTCCATCGGAATATTCAGTGTCATCGCTGCAAATGAAGGAAGGGCCCCAATCAAGGCGGCTATCTGGAGTTCCCCCTTCAAAAATGCACCAAATTCCTCTCTCGTCCTGTTTCTCTGCTGTTCTGTGGTTGATCACTATGTCAGCTACGGCTTTGATTCCATTATTGTGGAGGGCGGCGATGAGGGACTTGAGTTCATTCTGGGTTCCGTATTTGGATGCATTCAGATCATAAAGCCTTCCGGGTAAGTATCCTGTAAAAGAGGGTTTTGGGTTTGAGCAACACAAATTTAGATTTCAAGTGAAAGGCAACAGAGAAAGAAGGCTTGCCTTGTGGAGAAGCTGATTGGGAGGGTGGAGGAAGCCAGACATGAGTAACTTTAGCATGTACCAGGTCAGGAATTATGTTGTTCAGTGAGTTGTACCATCCTCCTTTGCTACTCGATTCCCAGTTGAAGCCCTGTTTCATTACCATCAATTTCAAGCTTTTTAAAAGTGAGTTTTACATGAGTATTGCAAATATTGGTTGATGAATATGGAAGACATGAAAAAGAGTCGAGTACTATAGTGGATTTGTGTACCTGAAACAGTAAGGTAGAAGAAGAAGAGGGGGATGGGAAGAGGAAAACAGAGAGGTAGCAGACGAAGCACAGAGAAGCTAGGAAACCCATTGTTTGGGGGAAATGGGCTGTGGGAGTTCTGCATTTATAAGCTTCGTTTGCGCGTCTGGCGATGTCACAAGTCGTTACAACACTGCTCAAGAAGAACGGTCGCTCGTACGTTTCTTGTATGCTTAGTATTGTAAGTTGTATGTATTGCATTAACTCATATTTACTTCATAACCGGTTGATATTCTCATCTATTTTAGTTATAACTCTATTCAGTTCTAACATTTATATTCTTACTTATTTTGGTTCATAATTTTCATTTAGTTGATAACCTTATTAGTTCATATTCTCACTTATTTTGATTATTAACTCTTAGTTCATAACCATTTTAGTTCATATTCTTATTTATTTTGTTTCATAACCCTTTTAGTTTATATTCTTTTTTATTTGGGTTATGTATGAGAATTATTGTTGCTGTGCCTATAATAAAAGTTTGTCTAGCATTGTTTTGAGATGCAGAGTCATTGTCATTGTCATTTTGTCTAGTGTCATTTGAGTTAGATGTGGAGTCATTGTCATTTTGTATTTGCTTAAAGGTAATTGGAGGAACTTTCTTGAGAGACTTTGTATGGTGAGCATGTGTGATACACTTTGTAAAGACTTTGGTTATAGTGGAGGTAGGAGAATTTCTTCTCTAAATCATGTAAATCTCTCTTTGTTTAATTTCTGTTTGTGAGGGTGTGAGTATGATTGATCTTATTTTCGCTTCCGCTACAACAATTGGGTATTATAGCATTTTTGGTTATGGCGTTTCGCTGCAACAATTGAGTGTCACTTCCGCTACAACAATTGGGTATCAGAACATTTTTTGTTGTGGCATTTTGCTACAATAATGGAATATTAGACAATTTTTAGTTGTGGCATATAGTGAGAACGGGTTGACGAAAGGAAAGAGTAAGAGGATTGATGAATGAGTGCTCGACAGCCAAAAGGACAAGTCAAGAAGTAAGAGACAATTTCCAACTTAAGAACGAATCAGTACGGCACTTTAGCTTTGAGAAATAAGAGGATGCTTTTCTGGGCAAGTTCTCTTGTCGTAACCCACACCCACACGGTAGAAGAGCCTAAACGGGGCTTCGTTGGCGTAATTCACTGAGATTGCAAGTTTTGTCTTAGTATTCGAATGCAATTTCGATGAGAGGAAAGAGGAAATTGCCGATGCGGGTTCCAGTAGCTGCCACCAAGAAAACTGGTGGAGATGATGATCTCAATGATTACTCTCCAAACACCCAATCACTCAAAAATAAAATTGTCTTCCATGTTTGCAATGTGTTCGTAGAAGACTTGTATTTCATTCAAATAATTAAGATATCCTTTGATGGGGGGCAGCAAACTAAGCAAGCCGCAAATTACCCACAAGGTATGCATAAATCAATCAAATTTATGATACTTTTCCTACTCCCCTGTCTGCTCTCTATGAGGAGTCTCGACATTCTAACATAATTCTCGTTAAATCGCCTCAATCAAATGATACATCTGATGAAAAATTCAACAAATCTAAGCTCATTGGTTATATGAATTTTCAAGGACTGCAACCCCAGGCCCATATATCAAACGGCAGCGGTCATTAAATGAACCAACCAGTTTTGAGACGACCTCCTTAAAGAACACTGATGCCACCTGAAAAGGAATGTTATATGAGATATTATAATTCTAGGCGGTATTGGAATATTTGGTGTCAAGACAGCCGGGCAATATAAAACAGAACATATTAAACACATCCTGAATTTATTTATTGAGTAGAACATACGTAAGGGTGGAAATTTCAGCTTCAAACATTTTAGAGGTATAACGAGTTAATCAGTTGAGCATAATTGAACTATACATATGTTGACAGTTACAAAAGAAAATAGTATTCAAAACCACACGATCAGTAAGTAATTAAGGATTTTTTTTTTTTTTAAAAGCAGCCACTGGCTTCTATTGAGATGAGACCTCCAATAAAATTGTTCAAATATTATGCTTCCAAGCGAATAACAGGTTAGATAAATTCGCATGCTTTAGGCATAGCTGGCCTTTCACTTGAAGTTTAGATCTCAAAAATTAAGGAATATAATTTCGGCCTCTATTCTTCAAAGTTATAGAAGGCGCCAGCCTTGAGGAACCTCATACTACCACGGGTAAACCACAAAGAAAAGAAGGTTCCATTATTAATATTATTACTTCCTTTTAAGGTGAGAAGTCAGAGACTCATTGATAGACTTCTACATGAATAGGAGTCTGCATTCCTAACCGATGTCCATGATATAATTGAAATTTGGAAGGATGCTTGGAGAGAGAAAGCTCTACCTGTCGATAAAGTGGCGATTGGAACTTAAAATCTACTAAAAAGTAAAGGTTGCAAGTCCCTGGAACTGGTCCTGGATTGAACTCCCAAGTATTTATCAAGTGGTCAAAAAGCGCGCTTTGAGATACTGTAGTCTGCAAGTGAAAAAAGCAAACAAGCCAATCAGTGCAATGCCATCAATAGTTTGGGCAATCGAGGGCAAACATGTCAATTAAATCATCGTCAAAAATACAATATCAACATTTTTTAATCTAATATGCACATAAATACAAGAATAGACAATGATGAAAATTAAGAATTGAAGGAGAATATTATTGATTCATTAATTATAAACAAAGTCTATATTTTAACATCATTCAATAATTAAAAAAACGATCAGGATAACAAAATTAACGAGGGAAATGGAAACACTTATGGTGAAAGGAGTGTGCTTGCAATGATGTGAGCAAAGGCAAGAAAATTGTCTTGTATAGACAAACCTCTAAAATTCTATGCAATTTTTTAATCTTTCACTAAAGACTCTCGACTGCTGTGTCTGCACAAATTGAACATGTGCTTGGCTTGCACTCTAGGACTGGTAGAGAAAGACTTGGAAAAGAGAGATGAGACTGAGAGTTAAAAAGAAAAGGAAAAAAAAAAAAGAAAGAAAGAAAAAAGGGAGTGGGAGTGGGAGTGGAGGGAGAGAGAGTGACAACAAAACCAAAGAGGGAGATGAAGAGTCTAATGGGTGGAGTGTGTTTGCTCATATGGTGTGAGTGAAGTCTTGTTTATAGCCAGCCTCTAAAATTCTATACTTTTTTTTTCCACATTCAACAAAGACTGTCAACCAATTTCCGAAGTCCAATTTACAATACCAAGCATTGCTTTTCAGGGTTATAGGCCGCACACTACCTACTTAAACACTTCAAAGACAACATTGCACACTGCTGCCTGCAACTAGAAGAGAGACTATGAGAAAATTGGCGAAATGCTATTGATTAGCAATATATCAGTGCCAGTGGCATAAGAAAAAAAAAAATTGTCCATGTACCGAGAGATATTGCAGATAAGTAACTGTTTCATGCACGTGTCTAATATTCTTGATATATGAATGTATCAGCAACAACTTCAAAATGCCAATGAAATGTCGCCAACACATTGTAAAGACCATCTTCACTTGTTAATATCCATGTACCCCGATTTCCAACATTATAGGCATTGCTGATTTTCTCATCCTTGTGTACAATTTAAATTTTCCTTATCGTGTCTAAAAAGAAACACAGACATACTTTCCTTCTTATGCATAGAAGAAAATACAATTAAGTTTGGAACAAAATCAAGATCGGGCATATGAATTAAATATGTGAATGCATGATCTAAAAGGTTGATGTTCAAAAGCATGCAGCCTGCACGGCAACATGGCTCACTTTATTTGTACCGAAGTTCATATCCACTTAAAGCTTGGGCTTCCCTATTAAGACCGTAAGACATGATAAATGCGAGTTATGAATATATTATGAAATCACACATGTTTAATTCCTCTAAGTAATACTGGAAGATTGAAAAAAAAAATTTCTACACCTAATATCTCCAAACTACTTGGACCATTTAAGCATCCACCACATCATCTGAGTACAATCAATGTAACAACACAAACATAAACAAACCGACACTCTAAATCTGGTTCTGAATATCTACCACATCCATATCACCACTAGCTAGCAAAATGAGTTACCAATTCAGTATGAGAAATTAATAAGTTATGGATAAGTTTAGTACCTTTATAAATTTTGGTCTGTTTATCTCTACATGTGAAATGTAACTCTCAACTAGAAATTTAAAGCCAATCTCCAGTTCAGCATCAAAGGATCCATCGGGATATCTTTTGAGCACCTCTGACCGCTGGCACCAAGGAACAAAATCATGATACAAGTCTACAGCTGCAACTACGTCACATAACTGTTCCGGAGAATACCTAATAAGAAATAAAGCTCAGCAACACAACAACCACTAACAATGTAAAAAAAAATATATAAAATTTCACGATCATCTGATTTTATTGGCCAGCATCAACGTAAGAGGAAGAAAGCTAAGTTAAATACCTCCTCAAAAGCTTCACATTCTAAATTGCAAAAGAAAATAAAAAGGCCTTATCAACAAAGCTAATTCGATCCTCTAAACACTGAGACAAATACAAATTCCTATACTGATGTTTCCTCCAAGAGCTAACTCTTACTCTAATCAAACCAAAACGTAGAAAACCGCATGCTATTGATATCGCAGAAGAAGATTAATTTGTTTACCCCATTACGCGCCTCTCCTCATAAATTTTGGATAAAACGCCGGCCTCTTCCCCGTCTCCACAGCCAAGAAATCGCCTCGATTGTACAGCCCTAATATCACGGAAGCTCTCGGAAAAAACCTTACGATCCTGATCGAACAGTCTATAAGTCGACGAGGTCTCAACACCGGGAATACACCTTAAATGCCGATCGTTCCGATACTTCCACGGCTCGGCATTGCACGTTGCGTATTTAATCGCATGTCTGATACCACCTCTACGTGAAATCAATGACTCGACGACCTTCGAGGTAGACAGAAACGGCGGCATTGATGTCCCTGGTGGTAAAAAACTTGACTGTTTCTCGAAAGCACACGCCTGCTAATGTATCACAAGACTTAGTCAATGATTAGGCGTTTCCCGCCTCCTCTAGCAAACAAAATACGAACCAGAACGAAGGAAATTAAAGAACTAGGGATTCAATTCAGCTAAACAAACAAAAGGTACTAACTCGTTGATAGCAACAAAGATTTGGCGGTAAAACGCAAATAGCAATCACGAACAAATCTTCCCTTCGCCGTTAATGAATCGGAACGGAACACGATCCAGATGTTGTAGCATATACAGTGGAAGGCAGAATTCTACGGTTTTAGATTTTGCCGGTCCCTTCGCGCTGAGGAAGATTAAACTTGCGGATCCGACCCGAACCAAATCCGCCTACGATTTGGACTCTCCGTATACACGTGATTGATCATCGCTTGAATATTATTTGACCCGGAAAATGCCACGTGGATTTTGAGCATACCCTTCAAAATTGCGTTCTAAACTAAATATTTTTGGTCCACAGAAGAGGAAGATCATATAACCCAACTTTGGTTGATTTTCCTAATTTTTCCCCTTTTGGAAAGAAGGCAAAAACCCAATATAGGTACTTTAATTGAGAATGAAACAATTCCCTACCTAAAATATATTGACTCCTTCGTAAATGAACATTAAAGAACTATTTTTAACGATTTTGGTAGTGAAGGCTTGAGCTCTAACCTTTTAGATACAAAATTGTTATTAATCGAAATGATTATATCTTAATTAGTTGATAAGTGTTCGGGTTTGTAGCCATAAGAAACCATGAACATAGCTAGAAATCCCGAGTGATAGCTTAAACATAATTTCGTACAATTCAATAAATCAATCCATCAATCTTAAACCTTAAATTGATAGCTTAAGCATCTTGAATCATCCCTGAATTTTGTCCGGTGAAAATGATTTTCCAATTTTCTCACAATGAAAATTTACCAACGTCCTCACTTCAGCTCTTCTCAGCCACAAAGATTGAAACAAGCTTCAAGAAAAAGAAAAAGAAAAAAAAATCAAAACCTGTGAAGGAAAAATGTCCAATCGCAGGCGATAGAAAATATATGGTTATCTTTATTCAATGGACAACGCAAAAGAGGCGAAATGATGTGGATGAACATCTATTTCAATCGACAAAGAATCAATGGTATAGAAATATTGTTCATAAAAACAAGTTATGAACGATTGGAGAGCAAAACTTGAACAAATGTTGCAGAATCTTGTTGTACCAAAACGAATATATATTTACATATGCTAAATGATAATACCAAACACATCTACCCAGGCAAAAACCATAATTGCTGATTTACTAATCACTACTAACTGCAGACCCCCAGAGGTATTAGAACTTACGTTAATCAACAGAAACCAAGAACCTCAAAATGAGCATTATAGACTTCATTAACAATCTCAGATCATCTATAGCCTTTCCCGGAGTTAGAAGAGTCGTCGATAAGTCGTATGCCTCGTCTTGGCAACAATCTGGGATCTAGCTATCTTCTGGCTGTAATAGAATTTTTTTGTTAAAAATCATAATCTCCTTTTCATGGAACTTAAGAAACAACCTAAAAAAAATCAGAGGTCATCATTCTGGAACAAGAAATGGTGGTTAAGTTGATATCATATGAATTACCTGTTCATTGATCAGGGCATTGGTCTCTGGAGTGTTGACCCTTTTGGCATTGCAATCACTGCTTCCTTTTCCAACTTCTTTATCTTCATCAACAAAGTTCTGATCTGACACTTCTGCAACATGAAAATCATTTGTGCAGCTTAAAATTAAAAGTCTTTATCATCTAAAATAATTCAGTCTTGCATCAGTGAAATGATGATTTATGTACAATTTACATTTAAAATCATAATCGAACACTCTGGTAAGAAAGACTAGATACAGAGCAAACATCTTCCAAGGTAGAATCACTAACTAGCAAACTTAAACTTGTAAACTAATTACAACCTAGGAGAGGCCAAATCTATCAATCAAATATTGATAATTAATCATTTATTACGTCGAAGCCACAAAGATTATACCTTCATTGCTGCTGATATATTGTTGGGACAAATCAGAACCACAAGCACGCAAAGGTTCTGAATTATTTGCTGCTCCGAATGGAAACAAATTCCTTCCTCCTGAACCGATAGATTGACTTTTGCATGCAATATTTTTGTTCTTACGATCAGCTCTAAAGTGATGTATCCAAGGATTACGTGAGAGAGCTTGGTAATCATTCAATAAATTCGACCGAGATTCAGTTGTTTCAAAATTAATGTTCTTCCAGCTGCCTCGTCGAAGAACTTTAAACTGCGTAGATAAAAGCAACGAAAAGAACAAAAAGAGAACTTACAAGCCATTATCAGAAAAGAGATAAAACTCATCTAGAAAGATCAATCGGCAGCGAACCTGGCCAAAATGTGAATGGACATGAGAGGCGGATTGGCTTTGGCCGTGCAATTTTGTGTGTGAAGAATTTTCCTTGCGGGGGCAGGAACCAACTGAATTCACAGAATCAAACATTTGGCTGACAAAAGATGTCTCCATGGATTCAAGGAATAAATGGTGCTTCTCATCGGTCCAATCAGAAGGTACAGAATCCGTCATATGAGTGCCCTGAAACCAAATCACATTATCAGTAATTCCCATGGCAAGTTCTGTTAAGAAACACGAACCCTTCTCCACTTTGAGCATAAGCTCGATGTATTCTTTACTTATAAACTCACGATCAATCCCTTAATTAGCAGATGTGGGACTCCTCCTCCAATAATTCTTAACAAGTTCATGGTCTATCTTAATAAATAACAGATAAACGATACTATTAGTCATCTTAATTTCCAATCATAATGTTGAACAATCAGAACTCGTGCTGAGTTTCCAGAATCATTGGCCACAGATCCAAACCCCTTGCACAGCCCTACAAATTCCATCGACAAAGAACGAGATCGATCCAAACAGAGCCGAACAAAATATAAAATAAAGATCCTCCAGTCACGAGAGGGAAGTGCAAAACCATCACTGTCTTCTTCCACGTCCTCTTACTTTCTATTGTTTATTTCGTACCTTTTCACTTTTAACACGAAAATAGAGAAACAATGCAGTCACGGTCACAGAGCATGAAATTGAAGATACCAAACATTACAGAAGCAAAACCTAATTGGAGCAACAAGAACATCTAAAACGAAGATAATTGGAAGTATGAGGAAGAAAGTAGGGTATGTACCAGGCTAGAAGATTCCACCGGGAGGGCAAACTCGGTGGACTCGTCCTTGGCCAATTCAGAGATCAGTGAGTCGGTCCGAGTTTCTACGGCGTTGTGATTCTCCAAATTTTGAGGCAACAACTCCATGAATGCTCAAGAGGATGAACGATAATCTCCAGATTTGCAATGGCGACAGAGAGAGAGAGAAGAAAGATGGAAGCGGGCCAGTGGAGAGATATTGAAGAGGGGAGAGAGAGGCGGTGTTTGGGGCAGAAGAACCTTCACAGTTGTCATGGCTTTACACGTGGCAATAGGCCTACATCTGCCACGTCAACAAAGTGTTGATTGACGTTGAGAAATCGGGCAGATATTATCTGGACCAACTGAAATATCTTTGGCCTTTTCATTACAATGTTCTATTTCGGTGGCGGCGCCTTTTAAACTGTCAACAGCCGAAGCCGGCTGACTCTTTCATTTCGCGCTTCTTTTTCATTTCTCTACAAAAATCCCAAAATTTAGGCCTCTTAACTGTCAAATAAATATCTTTGTAGATGAAAATTCTTATAAATCTCTAATTTTATTCTTTGTAGATGAAAATTCTTATAAATCTCTAATTTAATAAAGAGTTTTATTTTTATTTTTTAAACACCATTTAAAAAATGAAAATAGATGGCAATGCATTTGTAATTTTTTTTATTTTTTATAATTTTAGCTTAATTTCAAGCGGGGTTACTTTTCGAATTTCTAATAGCAAATAGATTGTCTGCTCCTCATAAATGATGTTAAGATCGGCTAGCTCATCCTGAGAAACGCCTTTTCAATTTCAAAATGAATATTACAATACTTATTTAAGGTGAAATTTGATAACATTGAAATTTTGAAATTTTGGTATAAATACTAAAACGTGATAAAATTTATGTATAAAATTATATTCTAGTGCAAAATCTTTTTTTATAGTGGTAAGTGGGAGCAAATATACGTGTTAAACATATTCCATTTAAATTATTGTTGTCTTATAATAATTTATCGATATTTTATGCATTCAATTCAAGGATGAAAAATATGGGATTTTTTTTTTTTTTTTATAAAAAAAAATAGTAATTCTGGCGTTGGGATGAGATACTCCATCAATTGGGCTTTAGTACATAAGAGCCCAATAAATAAGCTAGGGGCCCAAAACGAAAAATTGGGCTTAGGTGCAAAGGCCCATTAAGTTTGCCTCCAATAAAGAAGCTAGGAGGCCCAAAACGAAAGATTGGGCTTAGGTGCAAAGGCCCACTAAGTTTGCCTCCAAGGTGAAGTGGAAGGGGTTGTCTCTCAGCTACCCGCCAGGGCAGAGAATGCGGATTGAAGAGAAATATCGCAGAATCTCCAAAACCATGAGATTGATGATAATGTGAGTCACCATTAACAGTTATTTTTCCTCCGTTTTCTCAGAGAGTTGGGTGAAAAACTTCAGTACTTGCAAATTTGAGCTCCTTGTTTCAATTGAACAAGGGCATGGTCCTGGCCATGGCCTCCACTTTGAAGCCACCGCCTCTTGTGCCCCTTCACTCCCTAAATCCATACCGCCTCAACGCTTCACCTGTGATCTTATGTTTTCGTACGCACCCCATGACGTCGTTTCACCCATCCATTCGTGCCCTAAAAACTGGCCCTGAAGGCAGTAGAATTCGAAGCCACGAAGAATATAGTACCGATTTGCTGCGAAAACCGGTTGTTCCGCCGGCGATGGACCTTGCTACACCATCGGAGGATTACAACAGCAGTGAGGAGAGTGGAAACGGAGACGAGGAGGAAGAGGAATGGGTTGATTGGGAGGACAGGATTCTGGAGGAGACTGTTCCTCTTGTTGGCTTTGTTAGGATGGTTCTTCACTCTGGAAAGTAAGCAACCATTCGTTTGTTTATCGGCTTTTTAACTGAATTTGAGCTTCCTGGCAACTAGAAATCATGCAACCATGTTATTAAGTGAATTTTGAGATTGTTATTGCTCAAATGAAAGCGTGTTGCTCAAAGATGAACGGAACTAAATAATTTGAGATTGAAATTTTAGAACTTTTACGGAACGTTCATCAATTTCCATAGCAAGCAAGAACAACAATTACGAGTTCTCTGTCAATTGATCTCTTCAAAGTTCATTGATTTTTTATTCCATTTGATCAAATTTAATTATAACTTGACGCATTTAAAAGACGTAGAATCTAATAAATTGAAGAAAAAAAGGCTCTTGTAACCGTACACACTCAACCCATGGTCCTTAGCCCATGGATGTTACTTGAACTAATATGATCTGAATGAAAGGGGGTTTCACAATATGAATGATTAAGATGGGTCCTATATCTTCTCAAAAAGATAAGTCCTATACAAATATGCAGTCTAAGTCAATAGTTAACGTATCTTATTTCTCTTTTCTCATATTTCAACGATCAAGTGTTCGTAACATGTGTATTGTTATCTTTCAGTGAAAGTTTCAAGTTGCTATCATTTCATATCGCCTTACCGACAAAATTTTAAATTTTTATAGTTGTTTTTCTTCCCTTGGATGGATGAGATATCTTGACTGTTTGCTTTGATCTTGTAAACTCACTGATGGTGCACCTATTATCTGAAAGACAATATGTTGTGTCTTGAATTGACTAGCTTGGAGTGGTAGAGGTTAATCTCCATTCATTAATCATCTATAAGCCAACATGCGCAGATATGAAAGTGGGGATAGGTTGAGCCCAGAGCACGAGAAAACAATTCTTGATCGGTTGCTTCCATATCATCCCGAGTGTGAGAAGAAGATTGGATGTGGGATTGATTATATCACGGTATATCTCCTTTCATATTTCTACATGCCTCGTGTTTTTAGCTTATTTTTAGAATTTGCATTTATATTAAATAAAATTACTAATTAGATACTCTAGCCTCTTTTCTATTTCCTTGGATGAATGAAAGCTTTTGTCATGAACCTGGAAAAGAAATTAAATGTTCACAATTAAGTTTTTTAACTGCTCCTGATGAGACATCTTGATTATCGCTATTGATGAGATTGACTTCAATAAGTCATGATTCATCGCTGAAACATTTGACTAGCTTAGCTTGTAATCCTAAAATATTTGTCTATAATGTTTGACTTGAAAAGATATAAATTGTTACGGAACAGAACATGAATTAGAAGGGAAAACTTACTTTTCCTTCTACACGTGATCTATATTAACCGTGTGTTTTTCTTTTTTTCTTTTGTAAAAATACTTTGCCTGTGATTTATATGAAGTCACTTCAAATAATTCTCAATGTGCACAGTGAGAAATGTGGGCTTTGATAAGTGGCAACGGTTTGGATATTTGTTGAAACATTGTATTTTCACTAGATTGTGTGTATGTGATGCTGCCAAAAGGGTTATACCTTGACTTGAACTCCAATATCTTGCCATGAGAAAAGCGATTTTATGGGATGCCATTTTCATTTTTGTACCATTTTTTTTGAAATCATATTGAGCACTGGATACAAGCTCTGTCTCTGTCAACTTAAATGATCATACAATTATGTATTGGTGTTGTTGTGGTCGGCAGATTGGATATCATCCTAATTTTGAAAGGTCAAGATGTTTATTCATAGTCAGAAAAGATGGAGAGTTGGTTGATTTTTCATATTGGAAGTGCATGGAGGGTCTGATCAGAAAGAACTATCCTCTTCATGCAGAAAGCTTTATTCTTCGGCATTTTCAGCGACGTAGACGCCATTTCTTTCGGTAACGAATGCAAGATCTGTTAATCATACTATTGTATCATCCAATTTCAGGAATTCTTTGAATTTCGAAGCTTGAAATTGACCTACTACGCTTGTGTGGTTCCGTGTTTAATGATTTGAAATGCGCGAATCAAGAAGAATATAGGCTGAATGTAGACTCTTGCTCGAGGAAGGTGCTAGCAAAATTCAACATTCGAATCCTAACAGTTACCTCCAGTCCAGTTTTTGCTTAGTCTCTAGTGGTTAACTGGTTAGCTACGTTCCCTCGCTCTCTTTAGCAGGAATATATGCTCAAGATCCTTGAACCTTGAAGCATTTTGTAGTTTGGCCGGTATGTATTAAAACTCTATTGTATTGGCATCAAGAACCCTTAAATTTTATATGGAGTTCATATATTATGTTATTGTGAGTAAGAAAAAATACAATGGCGCCCAAATGGGCATATTCTTGTATTCGATCATGGCTAACGCTAAAGTACTGCAACTAAGCTGCTACTCTGCTCAACTTCAGCGGAGTAGCTTTGGTCATATAGGGACATTCTCTGCCTTAACTACTTATGTGGATGAAAATTATGAAGGGTATTAAGTTTTTAACCTTCATGGTTATCTTGAATTTTAAAAAGTGAAATATCGTAAAATAAACAATAATATTAAAAATTCTAGCAAAACTCGGGGAAGTCGATCAACAAACATGATTCTCTCGGTAGTCGATCAATACAGTTGAAACTCATGACCTCCAACATTATGAGTTTTGACATGAAAAGTTATGCCTCAGTGCTATATAGTAGTAATTCTCTCAATTACCCAACTCGATTACAAAGAAAAGGGCTTTAAAAAAAACGAACTTTCTAATTATACAAACAAATGCACGAGAAGAAAGTGATCAGTTTGGTAGAACATTCAAGCTTGTATTAGATCAAGGAGGGTGTGCATCATCTACCTATAGCTGAGAATCGGGTTCAGGTATGTAGCAACCCATGGCCACTACATCAATCAATATTTCAATACTGGAGAAATTGGCTAAGAAAGAAATTATCCCATTCTTCATATTTTTCCAGGCAGGCAGATTTTCTAGAACTGTTCCACCATCATCATCATCAGCAGCAGGTGCTAAAGTTATATTTTTAAGATCCTAAAAGTTCTTAGCAAGGATAGCCGGGAGAGCCTTCAATATCTTTCCAGGATATCATCTTCCTACGATCCCTTCCTCTAAGTAATCTGGCATGTAAACTACCACTAACAGGTTTGTATAATCCAACGTCAGTGACAGAACTACAATTTCTCCTTTCAGAGAACAGGGATGCCTCGTCGATGCAGTAGTTAAACAACATAGCAAGACAACAAATTTGATGAGACAATATATAGTTCTCTTGATCCAAAGGCAGCATCTCAAGTTTACGAAGATTCACCTACAAAACCAAAAACACAGATCAACTAAGTGACACATTATCAGGTCAACAACCAGTATTCGAGCTCCGAAGAGGTCAAATTCATAAAAATGTCAGTATGTCATCACATATACCCCATTTAGAAAAAGTACTGGTTAGTTACGTGCTTGTAAAAAATCTACAACATAAAAGAGCCTTTTCCATCACATATACTTTCTAGATCATGTTTGTAAAGATTAGGACTGCAATGACAATGAGGTGTGTGAGAAGATATTAAAACAAACTTTCCTCCTTACCTCAGCTTCCATGATCTGACGTTCATTATACCAATCAGAGTTGTCACTCTCATCATGGTTTTCTTCAGAATTCATCGAGTAAAGATTCAAAGTGAAGAGAGGAGGCCTAAGAGGGTCCTCCATGCTGATTTTAATCTGCCAAAACGATATTGATGTCAACATTCAGAAAATCAATATAACATAATTTTCATAAAGGGGAAAAAAAAAGAAGTTACCTTGTCTTGCAATTTAAGATTTTCGACAGGTGAATCAATGTTCCTGGCCATAACAAGGCTTCCTTGGACTCATAATCCATCCATGTCTTTCTTGTTATGTAGTTGGAGGGAATAGATGCTACATCATCTGAAATCTCAGTCTGCACAGGCTCATCCTGATCGCTGTTGAGATCTAGCATCAACTCATAAGCTTCATCAGTTTATTGAAACTTAGTATCCTAGAGTAATTGGTTTGAGGTGTAATGCTTTTGGAAATTAAAGTCAACTGTTTGGAATGCTCAAGATTGGGTGTTCTCAAGGGAGTAACTTGAGCATTGTTAAAGATAGATGTCGATGAAACTAGAGCAGGAAGTTCCCCATCTTCCCTGGCACCGTCAATCTTTTCTCTCGAAATGCCAGATTTTCCAAACATATCAACATCTACAGGATCCTGAAATTCCTCTTTCTCCATTGTAGTCAAAGATGATGACCGACTTGTAGGGTAACCTACGAGCGACCAACCTTACAAACAGCATGAAGGTTTATGCCAAACCCATGAGACATCATAACATGTCAGAACTGGCCATTTAAGTTTTTCAAGTGAATCAGGCTGTTCCCTGTTAGTCAGTAGAAAAATCCCAGTTTCTCAACACAAACCACAACATACCATACTTGGCTGAATCAGTGATCCTTCCATCAACGGAAAAATATTCCATTATATAAAATGCTATAGAAGTAAAAGTAAACATGGCAAATATAGTTTTCTGGAGAAAAAACAGTGTTAATCACACAAGCATAGTGCATGAAATTGCAAGTGATCAGAGCAACAACAGATGGTCAATTTGATCACTAAGCTACAAATCCATCTCCTATCAGTCTTCAAAGTCATTTATAATCTAAACCTTTGAATACAAATCAATGACTCACACAAGAGCAAGCTGAGCCTTTTTCCGAGAGCGTAGTCTTTGCACAACTGTCTGTATTCGGTTTTGCTGACGATACATTGAGAGGCCTGATACAATATCACTTCTAACAGTTTCACCACTGGCAGATTCTTGTGCACTCACCAGGGGTGGCAATTCTGGCAAAAAATCAATTCCAGCCAAATGTTGGGCCCACTTATATGGTCGAGAGGTTCTCTTGTCACTAAATGCAAGAGCTTCACCAACAACAAGCTTGGCTGACTGCATCATTTAAAACAAAATAATACATCATCAAGGTTCCCCCTCTTTTTTGTTGAAAATGTAAAGTTGGGGTGGGGCAAGGGGCAGAACAATAAGAACATAAACGCAAATTTCTGAATTCATACCTGGTGAGGCAGCTCAAGGCCAGTGTCATCAGGGAACAAGCTGCATAAGATGTTATTCTCAGGTCCTTCATGAGATCCTTCAATCCCAACACAAATAATGTTCAACTTTAACAGGCATTCAAACTTCACAGAAAGCAATTTCATTGACTTGGGTTCACAGGTTTCATTGTCATATATATGTAGGATGATCTTTAGCGGATGAACTTGATATATCCCTGCATGCTCAATGTTCACCTTAGCTGGAATCTTCTTTGGCCGTTTTTTCCTCCTTTGGCCATCATCATCTTCGTCAGGGGCATCGTCCTCCAATTTGGAGCTCTCAGCATTGGATGATGCACCTAAAATATTTGCAATGAAAGAATTACTCTCTTAAAGGAAAAAAAGAAAAAAAAAACAAATGAAAAAAGAGTTATCTGTGGATGTTGTTTTTGACATAGACTCTGCAATCCAAAGAAAGTAGTGTTCAGTTATCTCCAAATTGACATTATTTATAAAATAAATATGATCTGGGATTTAGAATTGTGTGACGATTTCAATGAATAATAAATTCAATTCGTATGTATAGGCTATTACGTGACAAGATGATTAAAAAAGAAGTTATTTTGTAGCATATGCATCCAATTCAACTATCTAAAATTAAAACAATCGGACAATAAAAATATTATCATATATGATATAACTATTCAACTAATGGTCGTAGAGAAGATAAACACCCAGGTACCAGTTTCCTCATTCGCTTGATGGCGTGCAAAAGCTTGGGCATCTTTGACAATTCCTACTATCTCCAACTCAATGTTTTCATTAAATGCTTCCTTTTGTGCCATGAATTGTGAGTAGATTACATAAAGAGGAGGTGGAAGCAGCTCTGCTAGTTGGTGTTGCTTTAATTTCTTTGTCTGCAATATCCCCAACTGATTCTGTACAGGCAAGGAAGCCTTTTTCAAGGACTTGAGGTGCGAGGGAAGACTTGACATGAATTTCTTTCTATTAGCAATAACTTCAAGAAGGCTTTTCTTATGTTGTTCAAGTTCATCTCGCCGTTTGCGAAGTTCTTTGCGCTGATAAAATGATGGATATTATTAATACACTCAACAGCAACAATGAAAAAATCACTAAAAAAGAATCAACTATGTACATCCACGACCAAAAGGTGGAAAATTGGAACCTTCAAATAAAAACCAAAAACATGGAAAACATCACAGATTCACCCATTCTGAAAAGGGAAAGATTTAAGCTCAGTTACGAGGTAAATTTGACGTCATAATTCAAATCATAATGTTTAGGATGTCTTTTGAAAGTAGTTAAGGACACACAAGCTGCTAGATTACCCGCAATTCTTAAAAATAGTAGTAAAGCCAATGGAAAGACCAATTTTTTTTAGAACCACAGAATCGACCAAGAGGAAGGTGATGCCTCCTCAAAATTTTGTATATAACTTGAAGCTATTGCTTTTATCCGTCCTAACCGAGTTATTGGTACCTTTAATTACCAGAAAAATTCATCACCCGTGCTAATTAATTCAAAGAGAGTAATAAACGACAGCTAAAGGCCACCTGGAAAAGCTCGAAGTGAAGCCTCTGCAGCATCAGATTATGCGCGCTGTCCTTTGACCTTATGGAATTCTTAATGTCTTCGGGTGCATCCCGGAAAAACTCATCCTCAGACACAAGTTCACTATCAGAATGCTTTGATTTGAACTCTCTACAGGCCTTTATTGCTTTAACATAGTGACTCTTTTCATACATCAAGTTGTTCAGTTGCAGAGTCGTGAAGTCAACTGGAGCTTTTGCTCTCTCTGTTTCAGCTTTCACCCGGTCCTCTTCCAGCAAAATAGAGCGGTTGGCCTGTGAACAGACATTATGCCACGAGAGTCACCAATGGCTGCAATTTAAAATTGAAATCTACAACAGTATAATTGTAGTTCGTGGTGCCGCATGGCAAATTAGCAAGGAAAAAATAAAAATAAAAAATGACCATTTCGAACCAATGAATCTTGAAAATAATCTACAACCCTAAAAGAGAAAGCGGATAGAAATAAGAACCTGGCGAAGCGTTACGAAGTGAAGGAGCATCTGCGTAACGAGTTCTCCGAGCTGAGTTTTAGGCTCGCCTTGCTTCTTGATAGAGAGCATCTTGGCGATGATCTCCTCCACAGAACTTTTACTCTCTCGCAGCATTTCGTAGGGAGACATTTTGCCCGTATCGCTGTCCGGCGGCGGGGGCTCGGTCTCGTCTTCTATGAGCATTCCATCCTCTATCTTCTCGTTCATCTCCGTAGATTGTTGGCCGCCTGATTCAGTCAGAGTCACCCGCTATGCTCTGGTCCGAGCTTTGATGGAGGCTGAAGCCAAGTTTGTAGCAGCAGAATGGGAAAGCGGCTTGGCTATCGACCTAGAAAATGGCGCGACGGGGCGATCGGCTGCCGGTCGGGCGGATTATTGTTGTTTAGTTATATAAATGTAGTTATTGAAATTTAATTTTTACCAAAGTTTATTAAAAGAACAACTAATTATATATACTAATTTGAAGATTTATAGAAAAAATAAAAAATAAAAAATAAAATTAAGCATTTAAAAATATATAAACCAAAATAAAAGGAAATAAACTCGTGATTTACCCAGCATAGTTCAACGGGCTGTGGCTGTAGAGGCTGAAATTTCCTCTCTTACAACGTACTATTCAGCTGTGTTCCCAAAATGCGCCGCCAAATTAGCGTCGCACTATTTTAGTAAGCTTCGAAAAATGGCGGTAGAAAGAGTGCCGTCGTAAACCGCTGATCGCAGTTCTTGACCCGAGCTTCCTTTTCCGCCGACACAATGGGATCTAGCATCGAAGAATCCAAAGATGAAGCTGGAGTCTCTGCCATTAGGGCTCTCGGCTCTCTCTTTAAGTTGACCGAAGTCTTTCTTTGGTAACCACTTTTTATCAGCTCTGTTATCGCCGGAGATGAGGCAAATCTAAATTAAAAGAAATTAACCACTATGTTCTTCTCCATTTCACTTGTTTGGGTATTGACAAGAATTTCTAATGGTTGCATTACAGGGACGATGAGACAGAAGTAGCTCGACGAGTGGAAAGTAGTGTAAGTCTCTGATATCACTGTTTTTATTTACGGCATTGATAATTCATTGAGTTCTTTTGCTCCCTGGTTACTTTCCAATCTACTCATTCCTTTGTTTGTTTTAACAAGTTAGCTCTGGATGCTGATGATGCCAATAACGAAAAGTTCAGAGAGAAAATCTGTTCTACAATCACTGGCAAGTGTTTCATTCGTCAATCTCTTCGTTTACCTAGGCTTTTATTTTATTTTAGTTATGAGATATTTGTGGCAAAATATGATGTTCACCCACTATTTCTATGGCATAATCATGCATGTTGATTGGTGCTAAAGGGTCTGTTCGATTTTTTTGGCCAGATATCAGCTTATCACCGGAGGATATCGAACTTACTGAACAGATGAATGCTCTGGGGCTTCCTCTCTCGTTCCACACAAACAAAGAGGTACTTCAATATACTACTTCTGTATATTACTTACCCAACATGTTGACACTCCTGTACTCTAGAAGTATACATTCTATTAATAAATTTCAACAGTCTTATCTTCCGTGGATGTTAAAAAACGGTTAACTGCATCGCCAAGTCAGTTTGCATCAATGTTGTATCAATTCTACATTAATAGCAGGCTAAGGTATAATTTAACCCATTACATAAATAAGCTATTCCACATACCCTATTTTCCCCCATTCTTTTGGCCATATCCTCCTATAGTTATTGGAAATCATACAGTAACTGTAGTTGCTCTACCATACCTTTTGTTTCATTTCTTCAAGAACAACTGCAAGTACTAATATGAGAGCCGTATATCTATTGCATTACAAGTATGAAGTATTTAGCCTCATTTACTCTTAGGAGCTGTTGGCAGATTGATTTGTAAATGATCTGGAAATATGATTTTTCTGGAAGAAGGATAACTAAATGGATTGAGTGTTTTATACATTACCATAACCATTTGTTGGACATATTTTTTTCTGCATTCATCCATATTCATGATGTTTTTACATGTAGCAGAGGAAAATTGGAATCACCATGGGCAAAAGAAAAGCGACTGTCAAGCATTCTAGAATCCAGCAAGGATTTCTAGACAAAGAAGTGGAGTTTCCCGAATCGAGCAGCAGGGGGGAGATTGTAGCTAACATTAATTTGAATGATGAAGCAATAGGTTCTCTATGTTGCTCGTCTATGGTGAACCAAAGTAAGGCATCTGATTGTGATGCTGTGTTCGAAGCCAATGAATCCCATGTCATCTTTGATGGTGATATTTCACCTAATTCAAGTGGACTTATTCATGGTGCTGTTGAAGAACAATCTTGCGATGTTACATGGGATATTGTGCTGAATAACAGGGGAGACCATGAATCAGGTGATGCTGTGTTGGGGGATCATACAAAAGTTAGATTGAGTTCAATTGGTTTGGATAAAGGTCATTCTCCAAGAATATGTATGACAGGTTTTGATGTCAGCCATGGCAAGCAGGAGGAAGTTGAACCGCCTATGGAGTTAGAAGGTTCATCCATGACTTTACAAGATACTGAAGTGCAGAAGATTGACATTGACAGTGGCATTGGACTGCCAGTAGTAGCTGAACCATCTTTCCTTCATATGGGAGCAGACTATAACGGAAATGACCATGTTGTTGGATGTATTCAGGAGTATGGAGAATGGACGGTGTATTGGGATTCTTTTTATATGAGAAACTACTTTTATAATATAAAGACACATGAGTCTACTTGGAACCCTCCTCCAGGGTTGGAACATTTTGCACATTTTGATGCCAATTTCACAGCAAATGAATCAATGTCCGAAGTTGCTGAAATTGATGTATTGGAAGACGTAAAACCAGAAGATATTTGTAGTGTGCTTGGTGATACCAGGTCATGTATGAATTTACCTGGTGATAATGTTCATTGTCAACCACCTGATGCACTGTTGGAGGGCTCTAGTATTTTAGTTGAGGGCTCCGAAAGTAGTGCCTCTGTCAATACTTCAATTAACAGTTATATGCAACCTGATGAACCTCATGAGTGGTTGACGAGTTGTAGAAATACCAGGGAAACTATCGAATGCAGGTTCTTGACCTCTTGTCTATGATTTCTATTTCTTATTTTTTCTCATTTACATATATGAGTAACTTGTTTGGAGGGATATATTGAATATTATTGTGATTTCAGTTGTGACGCTCATGTCAAGCAACCATGTCATGAGAACTGCAGCAACCGTTTCCAGCTCATTGTTGCAAATGAAGCTTCTGAACAGAAGAACTTCAGCCATTGCATACCTAGTAACATGGACTCACCTGAGAAAGTTTGTGTCACTATAGATGATGAAGGTGCAGTGGGTTTAACTACTAGCAGGTAGCATTTGGAATCAGAATTTTAATTGGCGCCTATTAGCTTCCTTATCTCACCACAAATTGCTCTTATGTTTGGTCTCCTTGCTGTGTTTCCAGTGTCTCTCATGTGCTTCAGCAGGCAAATCATATGGATGGTGATATGCATTTTGGAAATGAACCTACCATATGTACACTGGGTACTGAGCAAAATCTTTCTGGAAGAGATAGGAAAAAGAAAATGAAAAGAACACGCAGACGCGGACAATTATCTGATAGAAATGAAGGTTTATTTTTCTACCTCCACTGTACCTGCAAAATGCTTAGTTTTGTCATCAATAGACATTTTAAAACGTTCCACTCCATCAAGTTTCAGCAATTAGATCTTTTTGCCAGCAGAAAGGGGAATATGGAAAGATTTTGGGAGAAGTAAATGGACAGGACAGGTCAATTTGTTGGGTTGGTTAGTTATTAAATTATGACACATACATTAAGAATCTGAAATAAAAGTATGAATGTTCGGTCTTTTTTTTCTTTTAACTATATTAGTATTTTTCTCTATGAATAACCAAACTTTCATTGAAGAAAATAAAAGAAAGCTCACAAAAGTGGAGGCTACCTGAAAGTAAGGCCTCCAATCGAGCAAGATAAAATTAAACTAATAATTACAAAAAGCTCTGTAACCGAAGCCCCCAGGATACATGGAACCTAGCAAGGAATGAAACATCAAAAGGATTAAGCTCCTTTCTAAGGATTCTGTTATTCCTCTCACCTCATTGCCCCCACAAAATAGCACATACTGCTGCTTGCCATGACATGGTTCAGAAGCTCCTTCTCTCTAAAGATTCTTTTGTTCAGAAGCTTCATTTGCAACAATGAGATGGTTTGTTGGAGATTACATGATCGAAGAACTCTCTTGTAATCCTTATCCACGGAGACCTGGAAGTGCCACTAACCCCACTCTAGTTTTGTTCAAAAGGGGATGGACCAAATTTACACGCAATAATCTTATTCCACAGAGCGCCACAACCATTTGGCCAAAGGGCCTGGTTACGGGCTCTCTAATTTCCTATACCTAAACCCCCAAAAAACTTATTTAAAGCTTTTGTCTTAGTGAGTTAATGTAGATCTATCTGAGAGGAAACAAATAAATTAATGGGCAAAGATTGTGTTTTCCCCTCCTCTTGGACAAGTCTTCATTTTGTAAAATTAGTGGTTTGTGCCTGCCTCAGGATTATGAACCTTATTTAGAGCTTTCGTATTATTCAACAATGTTAGTCCGACCAGTATGGTAGAAAATCAATTTTGTCTGGTGGTGTTTTCTGGTTGTAACTCACAACATAATTGCTACTGCCAAATTAGTCTCTTTCAGTAGCAGATAAGATTTCTTAGTTAACCTCATGATAGAAATGGATAACGGAATGCCATACGATTCTTTTCTCCCTGACAAACTAATTTTCTTCTGCAGAATTTCATTCTCTTGCAATCACTGAAGAGTATCCCACAAGTATTACTAAGTATTGGTGTCAGAGGTATCAACTTTTCTCCAGATTTGATGATGGTGTAAAAATGGACAAAGAAGGATGGTTTTCTGTAACTCCAGAGTCTATAGCTAGGCATCACGCATCACGTTGTGGTAGCAATATGATAATTGACTCTTTCACTGGCGTTGGAGGAAATGCCATCCAGTTTTCCCAAAGGTGATGTTTGGTTAATTTTTTCTTTGTTCATTTTCACAAGTTTACTGGGTTAGTTGACACCTTCATGTATCTTATAAAGTCAGATAATTGGTTAGGATGTTGTATAGTTTATTTTCCATTTGTACCAATAGTTGACGAATAAGTGGATCTGATCAGTTTGATGTGTTATTCTCTTTTTAAAACTTCTAAGAATATTCCTGACAACATCTTTGTTTAATTAACTTATTAATGATACTACAGGGCCAAACATGTTATCGCAATTGATATTGATCCAATAAAGATTAGATATGCCCAACATAATGCTGCATTATATGGTGTTGAAGATCAAATAGATTTCATAAAGGGGGACTTCTTCCGTTTGGCCCCACGTCTCAAGGTATTGAGCCTTTTCATCTACAAAAGTTGTGATTTTTCATGTACTGGAATGAATGTTTATGTTAGAAAACAAATAATTTCCTGAGATATGTAATGAGATCTACCAAGTGTGAAATTTTATCTGTTATTTCAAAATTTCAAAATCTCCCTTTGGCGACTAATAACCAGCATTGTGAAAGTTTGTACTTTACATGGTGAAAGTGTCACCTGTCTGATCATTGTTAGGAGAAGGTATTACCATAAGAGTACTCTGTCTGTGTGAGTGACTGAATACTGTCATAAGATTATCGATTTTTTTTACTAATAATATAATGGATGCAATGATTTGTTGGCATCATTTATTCATTATTTTCTACCGACAAGTCGGGAGTATTTTTGCAGTTTTCTTTTGAACTGTGGCTTTGATCTTGCATATTCTAATTTTTTTTTTTTATTGATTTCTAAACTTTCAATGCCATACTTCCATCTCACTTTTAATTATATTAAATGTTGTTGGTCTCTACCTGCTGCAGGCCGACGTTATATTCTTATCACCCCCTTGGGGAGGGCCTAATTATGCCAGAGTAGATATTTATGACCTAAAGACCATGCTCAGACCACATGATGGGTAAGCTTTCTGACTTTGATAGTTCATGCCCAGTCGATGTTGCACTATTATCTGTTTTACCATCATCTGAGCTTTGGTGTTGCCTGTACCTTTGCAGGTATTTTCTCTTCAACATTGCTAAGAAAATTGCTCCCGTCGTTGTCATGTTTCTTCCAAAGAATGTTAATATTGACCAACTAGCGGAGATGGCTCTCTCTTCAAATCCTCCGTGGTCACTTGAGGTAAGAATATTCATTTTTTATTTCTCAATCTGTTGTGAATAAGCAGGCTTAAGAACTGACATTAATACATTGTCGATATTGTTGAAGCTGGTACAGTGCTTCTTGTGGAATATGAAGAACAGGAGGGGTATTAGAATTGCCATAATAATGAATATCTAGGTTTTGCTATTCATTGTGCATTGTGCAATTTGCTGTCTGCATTTAGAGCAGTAGTTTCTACTGCAAGTTAAATTTGAATTTTTCTTTATAAAGGAATGCTTATGAGTCTATACATTTTCTCTCATTTACATGTAAACACATGCAATCGAAAACGAACAATTCATGCATATGCATATAAGCTTTCATACACACTTGAATCATGAATGTGCTTGCAACCAACTGCACTCCTCTCCTAATTTGTAAAAGGTTAACTCTTTTCTTGCTCGATGCCATTTTCCCTACTTCTGATGGATAATATTTTACACCTTGATGTCGTGTAACTTTAACACAAAAATTCTTTCCAGAACTTTGCATCTTATTCACTTACTTTAAATTCTAATTATTTCTATGTGCGTTCTCAGGTTGAGAAAAACTTTTTAAATGGCAAGCTGAAGGCGATTACTGCTTACTTTAGCAAAGGCTCTATGAACGAAAGCAATGTCACCTAATGCTTGATATCACATTCTCCTTTTGAGAAATTCTCCAGCAATTTTGATGGGTAGAAGGTACAAAATGAAGCTTGTTTTAGTTTATAGTTTTGCTCTACTGTTGCACTTTATTTTCTCTTGTACATTATACTAAGCTACAAGAAACCATTTAAGTTGTCGTTTTTTGCTGGCACAACAGGTGCTTAAATTATTGGCTTGACAAAACAATTTTTCGGACATGGAGAAGAGGAATAGTTCATTGTACAATAAACAAAGCTCTTATAATTGGTGAGACTCTCTTACTTTACAAGAAAAGGATTCACAGCTATTTAGGGAAAACGTTTCAGTTTTTGGTTGTATTTATTAAATTACTGGACCCATTTAGGGGGAAAAGGAAAAAAAGAAAAGAAAAAGAAAAAACTGGGACTACTGGTAATTTAGTAAACAATATGACGTTAAATCATTCTCAAATTTGGGTTTTCATGTGTAATATCCTTGGTTCAAATGACTGAAATTGAAATGAGTGGAAGATGTTTTGGAATCAGATTCTATTGGATGGGATAGTTACCCAGTGTCATTCTACATTCTTGATTATCACTGAATTTCATTACTGGATATTTTGCATCTTCTTTCCGAATCTCTGATTCACAAAAATCAAAACCACAAGATTAACATTGAAGTTGTAAAAGTCAAAAATCCCAATGAACATGTTTAATCTGATATGCATTTCATAGATGCTGTTGTAAATTTGTGAAGGGGGTTTTAGCCTCTTTGTTTTGTAATGTTCTGTCTACAAATACACTACAGTTCAATATTTACTGTATTTTTTCCCTTGTGGTTCTGTATTTGAGTGTACAGAAGGGGCATTCTCTCATGGCTCAACGATTCAATAGCCCCATAGTAGAAAGATGGATAGTTTTATAAGCTTCAGTTAGATAAGGAACTGTTGTTAAAATTACAATGTTATTTCCAGTAGAATTGGAAGGGGCTGATGGGTTACGATCCAACCTTGGCACTCAACGAACGTATTTGAAGACGAAGTTGTTTCTCGACTGCTCTATTTCGAGTCAACAATCATTTATGCCCATTGGTTCTTACATTATGTAAAAATGTTAGATGAGAGAAATATTTTGTTGAACTAAATGAAAAGAAGAAGAAGAAAAGGCTATTTAGGAAGTTTTTGGGATGACTTGTATGAACAGTCAATGGTATCATTTAAACTGTTAGATTTTAAAGCATTTTTTTAATCACCTTAGACATAGATTCTTGTAATTTTTATTGTAGTTTAGGTAACATTTCAAGCCTAGTATATATTTTTTTATATAGATTTCAACTTGGGTTCGAACCTACCAAATTGAGTATAAATCAGCAGCAAATGACATACGATCATTAATGTTTCATTCTTTATTTCAATAATCATTAGATTTACGTCAATTATTTGAGATATTTTCTTAGAACTTTCGTAATTTTCAAATTTCTTCTTGCCCATTATTTCATTATAACTTTTTGTAAATTCAATACTGAATCCATATGTGCGGGTAAATACGAGAGTGAGGGGAGATCTGAGGTTTAGCGTTGTGATTATAATGTAGAAATGGAAGATTTAAATCTCAGTGTAAGTAGATTTTTCATCATATAAAATGTAATAAATAAGTATATATGAATTATCCATGAAGCATTAGATATGTGGCAGTAAAGACTAAAGGGGAGGTTTGGTTTGGTAGACTAAATTTTAGTTATATAAGTTAAAGAAAAATGATATTATTCTCTCTCAAATAATTTCTGCACCTCCGGACACGCAACCTAACGTCTTCCCATCACCATCATGATATCTATCTTTCGTGGCCCCTCTTTTCCCGGGAAATAATACCCCCAGCGTACCATATATATTTAAATTTGGCACTGTTTCCTCTACCCCTCTCTACCATCTGATTCTGATTCAATGAGCCTCTACCCCTCTCTACCATCTGATTCTGATTCAATGAGCCTCTACCCCTCTCTACCATCTGATTCTGATTCAATGAGCCTCTACCCCTCTCTACCATCTGATTCTGATTCAATGAGCCTCTACCCCTCTCTACCATCTGATTCTGATTCAATGAGCCTCTACCCCTCTCTACCATCTGATTCTGATTCAATGAGCCTCTACCCCTCTCTACCATCTGATTCTGATTCAATGAGTTTGGGGCTGGGGAGTGGGGACCCTACTACTCCACTGTTCCAGTCAATTCCCCCTGCACACTTCTTTTTGTCAACAAGGGCTATCAATGGCGGAATCTTAAAAGCAGCGAAACATGAATTATGGGTCTTTTACCTGCTTTTCTACGGTAATTCTAATGGCGACTCATAATTAAGCATGCTTGACCCTGAGATAATGATGCTTCTGCATCCTGTCCGTTTGCTATTTCCCTTAATGTCCGCCATTTCTTACGCATTTTTAAACCTTGTTTCTCCTAGAGAAAGGAACAGGCAATGTGCACATAATTTGCATTTTGTCTTCTTCTTTAAGCTTTTGTGTCTACTGAGCGAGCAGATTGAGAGTAGTGGCAATGGCGGAGGCTGTATTTTCCGCTGGATCGCGCTTCAGGACGCGTGATTCTAGTCCTGAGTCTGCCGTTTTCACTCTCGAGTCGAGTTATAGCGTTTTTTCTTCTACTTCTGCCAGTGTCGAACGCTGCTCTTTCGCCTCTGATGCTCACGATTATGACTCTCGAACCTCTGATATCTCCCCGGTAATCTCGTCACTTCTCTGAAGTAACTTGCTTCATTAATTTGCTTGCGTTCTTCTTTCGCGTTTATGGAATGATTAGCTTTTAATAGCTTGCATGCTTGTGAACGGTTCTCTAATTCCTTCGATTCTTGAGCAGATGTGTTTATCTCATTCTGCATTTTGGTAAGATATCGACAAAACAAAATTTTGAGTTAGTCGAATTGAGTGAATATGGCTCTGACATTTTTTGTTTGAATGGTAAGATTTTGCATGCATAGTTGCAGTCCGAGCACTTCTCAGTGCACAATACTCGAGCTTATTGTTAACTTCTTTGCTACTGAATTTTTTATTTGACTTCAGCATCTGGAAGGGAACATTGAGGAATGCAGAGAAGAAAACTGTGGTCCAGATTCTGATCCGAAGGCAATCAATTCCTCTGTGGGAAGGGTGGAGCACACTCGTGTACCTGGAAAAAGAGAGAAAGTGAAAGGTATAGAGTTAGTTTTTAGGCTTAAAAATCAAATGAGCAAAAAAAGAAGGTAGAAAATAATGTAAGAAAAGTGCCGGGAGATTCTCAGAAATGAAAAAGTTCTTCGTGAGTTTTCACACTGAGTCATCCCAATCTTTTTCTCACGTTCCCGTATCTTGAAATCTTGGACAGTTGAAAAGGAAAATAGCAATACTGATTCGATGGATGGATGTCAACCATCGGATATGGCTAGAAACTCCTTTTCTCTTGCTCTCAAAGGTAATTTGTTAGCCGACTCATTGTAATTGATAATTGATGATCAGTCTTGGATAAAAATGTTAACTTCACTCAGCGGTTCTTACAGAATGTCGGGATCGGAGAACTAGATCTGAAGCTTTATTGAATAAGGTAGACAGGCAAAGAGCTGCTTCATTGGACCTTAATAATGTCACAGTCTCATCTCCTCGTCTGGAAATCATGAGAAAGAGCTCTTTCTCACCTATGACGTCTGATGCTAGTATGTTACAAAGTCCTGCTGTGACGAGCTGTAGGCCTGCCAATGCTGAAATCCAAAAAGGTTGGAGCTCAGAAAGAGTTCCGTTACATAAAAATTATAGCTTGAAGCAAGCGACTACGGCATTCTTGCCTTTCAGTAATGGGAGAACACTGCCATCAAAGTGGGAAGATGCAGAGCGGTGGATCTTCAGTCCTGTTCTCAAAGATGGCGTAGTCAGATCTTCTGTCCCTCCACCTCAGAGGCGGCCCAAGTCAAAAAGTGGCCCACTTGGATTTCCTGTTATTGCATACAATTCGTCGTATTCACCCGGAATGCTGATGCTCGAAAGATCGAAGGAGCTGAATTTCGTGTCTTCACCCTTTTCGGAAGGGATGGCTGCAGCAGATGGGTTGGCAGTTCATTCGAGTGGTCGTGAAGCAGACAACCCTGCACAAACTCAGCCTTGCATATCACGCTCTGTTAGTGTGCATGGCTATTCTCAAACGAGGAGTGAGTCTTCATTGACTAATTCAGTTGGTACAAGTTTAATTTTCTTTGAACAACATCTTCATTATGTCATGGTTGAATTGGTCATCATATAGATTGAAATATGTCTAAATAGTTCGTCCTTTTGCCCTGGAGCATGTCAAAAGGGTATTAGTTCATGGATGTTGATAAAATCTGAATTATAATGATTTCAAGAATTTTCTATCCTTCAAAATTACCAATTCTAACCGCTAAACATTTAAATGTAGCTCAAAACTCTAATGGAGTCAACAACTCAGCCAAAAATATATCTCGTGATGTTTCAAGAAGGGACATGGCGACCCAAATGAGCCCAGCTGATGACTTTAAATCATCTTTGGAGATTAGACCGCCTATCTCTATTGCCACTTCTTCTGTCAAACCCATTAGGGAGCTAAAGAGTCTGTCTTACTCGAAATCAGAAGTTAAGGACGTCGAGGTTGATGGGCGTGTTACCCTGACTAGGTGGTCTAAGAGACACAAATCCCGGATTCCATGCAAGGGTCAATCTCATGATAAAGATGCAGAGCCTGTGATCTGTGCTTGGGATGTACCTGACACAACAAGGAGTATCTCAAAGTACGTAAATTCTTCCTACCTAATCATATTGATATAAGATGGTATAATGCATCTCGAACTCTTCAAAACAATAAAAATGAATTTTGAAGAGCTTTTAAATCTTGAAGAAAATAATGATTGCATCAAAGGGAGACAGAAAAGATGTGCTTTTTGCATAACATGAAGGTTGGGACTGGGGTGTTGATTGACACTCACACTGCCATTAAACTGATGATCAGAATTTTATGAATTAACAAGTTATCCTGCAGAAAATAATATAACATTACTTTTGACTGTTGCCACCCCACTCTTTTACCAGAGTAATGAGAGAGGAGGCAAAGATCACAGCGTGGGAGAATCTTCAGAAGGCAAAAGCTGAGGCTGCTATTAGGAAGTTAGAGGTTATCTTCAACTCTACCTACTAAATTGTTGACGTATATATATATTCAAATGTGGCTTGCAATTTACAGAATCTACTGTTTTCCTTATCCTTATAAAAGGATTTCTTTGGTTCAATTAATTTTTCTCTGATATATTCACCATATATAGTGAATTCCTTTTCGTAACACTAAATGTTGAGACCTGTCTTTTGAAATTTATTGCTTCATTCCCATAGAAGTTGCTGTACTTGTAGTCCTCATTGTTACTTGGTTATACCGCTATGCTGATCTTTTGTATAATTTGCCATGCTTGATATTTTTGTTTCTCATGGGGAATTATAAGCATGCAATCTAAATTCTCACTACTCTGAGGGGATATGGACATTTAAGGTATGGTGACTCATTTGGAAATATAATTCAGATGAAGATAGAGAAGAAGAGATCATCATCCATGGATAAGATCATAAAAAAGTTGAAATCTGCTCAGAAGAAAGCTCAAGAAATGAGGAGCTCCGTGCTAGCTAATCAGATGAACCAAGTTGATGGGTCTTCTCATGGAGGAATATCTTCTGTCAGAAACCTTCAGCGGACTTCGTTAAGTGGTTGCTTCACCTGCCACGCTTTCTGAGGCCGGCTCAAGGAAATTTCTGGTTTATATCCCAGATAACCTTTCTGCTATAAGGAAGTCTTTAGTCATTCTTTCTCCCTGCAAAATCCTCCCAACCAACCAAAAGAAGAAAGAAAGAAAAGAAAAGGAAAAAGGAAAGTCTGAACTTTCTTTCAAGTTACAATGGTATTGAAAGCCTGTCAGGTTCATTAGGGATGTAGCGTATATGATACATTTGGATGTCTCTTGATTGTAGGAGATCAATTCTGATGAATTTCCATCTTATGATTATCTTTTTAATCCACTCATAATTTTAGCTTGAGTTTCACTTTCTTCTTCATATGTTGGACTTATGGCTGGAATAATAGTATCTTTTCTACGCAGCTCTTGTTTGATCACGTCTCCAAAAAAAAGCTGATAGCTAAATTGTAGTTCACGTTTCAAGCCGGGAACTATTGTGTTCTTTTAGTAGTCAGATTCTATACAGTAGTCTTCATTTCCAAGAATCTCCGGAGGTACGTTTAATTTTCCTAAACGGGTGGAATTAACATAGTCCGTAGGAATGTGAGCGGTGAGCCCGGGAATAAACAGTCCAATAAACCTTACCCCCTTCATTGGCAAACTCTCATAGTAATCATAACCCTTCACAAATGGGATCACGAAACTCCTTATAAGCTCCAACCATGCATTTAGATACTTGGGCACCAGCCATAGCAACGAGAAATAGTTCTTGTTTGGCTGCTCCTTCACAATCTGTACCCAACATTCAATATTATTCCTCATAATTCATTCTTTGACAAATTAGAAAAGAGGGTTCTTTAATTTTGTTCTTACTCTGCCTCTGTAAAGACTGTCAAAATAGATGCAGCTGCCGAAGTGTTTGTATTTGAAAATGATGCCATCGGCGGGAAGTCTAGGCACCAAGTCACTAAAATAAACATATCTGTGATATTCGAAGTTGTATTTTTGGATGATGCTTACCATAAACTCTGCAAAGTGTCGGTCACCGGCTCTCGGCTGGCCGTAACTGTAGATGGCCTGTAGCTTCTCTAGCACCGTTGACTCGTCGTGAAGGCCAAGTATGGCAACGAAGAGGATAGCGAGAGCTGCGCCTAAGCTGTGGCCGGTGAAGATGAACCTTGCATTGGCATTGCTTTTGGCAATGTCAATGAGTTTTTGACGGAGAGTGTAGTAGGCGAATTGGGTTGTTGTTGTTGTAGTTGTTGGAATGAGTTCTTTGGGCCAACCTTTACACTTTTGGAGGCCGAGGGCCTTCATGAATCCACTATGAATGCGGCCAACGCCATGAATGTCGTACCAAGAGAAGTCCACATTTACTTGCCAATCGAATGCGTCCAGTGGAGAAGTCCCTCTAAAAACTACCACTATTATGTTTGGATCTGAAGCTGTGTTTTGAAACATGAATGCTTGAGTCGTTGCTCGGTTTTGGAAATCTAGACATTTTATAATCGACTTCAATTAGATACTCACTTCCGGATCGGATTTTAATCCATCAATCTCAAAAAAAAAGATGGAATTAAGAAATTCTAACTATGACCATAAATCCAATGCCTTACCATTCCAGAAATCGTAGTAACCGAGTAACTTCATCTGCAAGAGAAAAGGAAACAAAAAAAAAACAAAAAAAAAAGCTAAAATATTCAACAATGTATATTAATTGGACAGTTTGGAGTATTCAAGTTTACCTTCCAACGATCGTTCACGACGGATTCTACAAATGGAAGGGATTCATAAGACAGTTTGGAAGCCATTACAGTTAGAGCACTATAATATCTGAAGGTGTCGTTAGGTTTTATGGAGTTGTCCAGATCTCTTCTCCAATCTGTAAATCCCACAACCGATGTATAATCTGGCGAGTTTTTATCAGGTTGCACCAAAGTCTCTCCTGCACGCAATTAATATCCCAATCTTATTGAAGATTGTTGGGAGACGAGTCTCACATTGGCTAATTAAGAGGAAGATCATAGGTTTATAAGTAAGAAATACTATCTACATTGGAATGAGGTCTTTTGAGGAAACCAAAAACAAAACCATAAAAATTTTTATGCTCAAAGTGGACAATATCATACCATTGTGGAGGTATGTGATTCCTAACAGTATATTAGAGTCATGCCCCAACAGAATCCTCAAGTGTTGAACAAAGAAGTTGTGAGCCTCGAAACTATAGTCAAAAGTGACTCAAGTGTCGAACGAATGGTGTACTTTATTTGAGGGCTCCAGAGGAGTCGAGCCTCTCAATTAAGGGGAGGTTGTTCGAAGGCTCCATAGGCTTCAAGAGAGAGGGCTCTAAAGGCTCTAGAGAAGGAGTCGAGCCTCTCAATTAAGGGGAGGTTGTTCAAGGGCTCCATAGGCTTCAGGGGGAGGACTATAGAGAAGGAGTCAAGCCTCAATTAAGGGGAAGTTGTTCGAGGGCTCCATAGGCTTCAAGGGAAGCTCTAAAGTGTATGTTGTTTGAGAGGAGGATTGTTGGGAGAGAAGTCTAACATTCATTTATGTTTCCAAATGGTTGATGGTTAACATAAAGCATATGAGAAAGTGAGTAAGAAATACCTCGCATTAACTTGATGAAAAGGCGCGGAATGCCACCGTTGAAGGAGACGAAGTTGAAGAGTTTTTGGAGGAAGGCGTCTAAATAAGCGAGCGGAGTAGCGATGGCGAGAATGAATATCTGCAACAGCATGGAGACGAAGATTATTAATCGATCAGCAAAGCTTGTGTAGGAGTCTTCGTTGGCGTCGGGACAATCCATCAACTTCCTCTTTTTGAAGCCAAAAGGAAGTAAGAACAGAAACAGATCAAACAGGTTTGCATTATGCGGCTTTAGTATCACATAATTTTTACTAAATTCATGTTCCTTCCAAGCCATTTTCTACTTCTTCTTCTTCCCTAATGCAAAACTTGAAGAAGATGGTGTCTGTTTCAGAATCTTAACACTACCCTTCATTATTGCTGCATTTTTATAGTGATTAAAACCCTTTACTTTTCATTAAAAACAAATGATCTTCATTTGAGTCAGCTTTCCATGATCCCAATGGGTACAAGTTCTTAAAATGCATATGGAGGAGGATTGTCAACAGATTAGATGAAATGGTTTGACGTTCTCTTAATCTTGAAATTTAAGTTTCCCCATTTAAATGGACGAATTTATCAATCTTAAACTTGAAAGTAATCTAAAAAGTGGGTGCGTTCCCCGTCAAAACCAGTGAAAAGGACGTATTATATTTGAATAACTTGCTGTTCACTAGCAAGCCTTGGACTTTCTTTTTTATTCCTTTTTTCCTTCATGGGAGAGACAGAAGGAGATATTGGGCGAGGTGGGTCGGTCTTGAATTATAAAAGGCCATAGCTTCTAAGTAATGTCCATTATGATTGTACGATATGCCCACAGAAGGAACTCTGGGCTAGCCATACGTGTAAACTGCGTCCAACTTCTCAAGGACGGTTGATTCATCTTGTCGTTGGATTTGGCAATGTGTCTGAGTTTTTGACGGAGAGTGTAGTATGCGAAATCGTGTAGTTGGAGTTTGATGAGTTCCTTTGGCAATCCTGTGGCCTTTTGAAGGCTGAGAGCTTTCATGAAGCCGCTGTGGACGCATTTTGAAGGCTGAGAGCTTTCATGAAAGCCACTGGACGCATCCTATGCCTTCGATGTTGTTGAGGATTGTTGGGATGAATTTATAAGTAAGGAATACATCGCTATTAGTACGAGACATTTTAGAGAAATCTCAAAACAAAGTCATGAAAGCTTATGCTCAAAGTGGACAATATCATACCATTGTGGAGAGTCATGATTCTTAACAGATGTCGTACAAGGAATGTCTAAGATCACAGGTTTATAAGTAATGAGTGCTATCTTCATTGGTACGAGGTCTTTTGGAGAAACCAAAAGCGAAGCTAGGAGAGCTTATAATCAATGAATTCATTTTCAGTATCGTCACAAATCCCTCCAAGTATTCCCTAATCCCTACCCTTGAAAACTGGGATTATTATTAAACTTCTTATAAGCTCTCAAGACAAGTTGAAAATCTAGTTTCCTATTTCATGTTTCATTGTTGCAAATTTTGAAAATCTAGTTTTCTTTTTGTAGAGAATTAATCATTCTTTTATTTATTTATTTTTATTTTTTTGGAAAAATTAAATTAGAGTAGTTATTTTCACTGAGTAATTCATTTAAATAGTAAATTTTATCGAGAGAGTTTTCATTTAATGGAAAATTTCTTATACCTCCTAATATAAACAAAATAATTAACCTATGGTTCATACATTGCATGCCCATTATTTTGTCTTAGAGAAAAAGAAAAAAAAAACAAATTATGTAAAAAGTAAAAAATAATAAT
This sequence comes from Cucurbita ficifolia, assembly GCA_033971965.1. Classification (NCBI taxonomy): domain Eukaryota; kingdom Viridiplantae; phylum Streptophyta; class Magnoliopsida; order Cucurbitales; family Cucurbitaceae; genus Cucurbita; species Cucurbita ficifolia. The sequence goes on from CM066970.1 coordinate 1,020,425, forward strand.
AGATTTTATTATGATAATGGTCGGATTAGGGGAAGAAGAGGAATTTAGAAAGGAGTGAGGTACAGAGGGTGATGGGACGCGGCGGTCGGAGGAAATGTATTTGATGGTTTGGGGAAATGTCTAGATTGAGTTAACTTGATGGGTTGAAAGACAAAAGGACATCCACCGCGCCGTTGTCAAATCGCTAAAAATGCATGTCAGATTTTCACGTGAAGTTTCCCTTCTGCTCCTCTCCTTCTCCACCGCCTGCTGCGCGCCCTCATAAACTCACCCACCGTCATTTCATCCCTTCCATGCATCTTATATATATATATATATACACATTCGATCTCTTCCAATTCAAATTTTGATGTGATTGAATTTAACATGGTATCACAGACCTGTCTGCGTTCGAATCATCCGCTTACCTTGATTTTACATTAATTTGGGTGATCAGTAGTAGTACAAGATTCTATGAGAAACAGACAAAATCCATACAGTTAATTGTCTCCTATGATCTTTCTTCCAACAGACATGTAAGAGAGAGAGATTTTCTTGCGTCTGTGATTCAACAAAGAATCCTCAAACTTCAAAGTGGAAGAACAAAGCATGCATGAATTTTATTCAGTTTTCTTTTAGGCGAAGGACTCTTCAGTTAGCGATATAACGCATAGAGAGAGAGAGAGAGAGAGAGAGAGAGAGAGCGAGAGAGAGCAGAGGGCTTCAATTTTGATAGCCCTGAATTCCTATTTCTTATTAGACTATTTTTCTGAGGATAATTAAGCATCTCCGTACTGCTCAAGGTTGTGAGTCATTTGGGATGGTTTGGCCATGGGGACATAGCTGCCACTTGACATTTCCAAAGGAAACCCTACGCCAGATGCTGCTGCTGCTGCTGCTGCAGCACCAGTGAGTGGCCTGTTGGTGGCGGCTCTTTCGAGGGATTGCACTTGGGTCTTCAAGAATTTTACGTAATGTATAGCCTCATCCAACATAGAAGCGGTATCCATTTTGGTACCTCCAGGGACCAATCTTTGAAGTATCCTAATTCTCTCGCTAATTCTCTCTCTTCTATGTCGAGCCGCTACGCTTTGTGGGTCAGTTGAAATCTTGACGTTCCTCCTCTTTGGTGGCTTCACCGCTTCTGGGTCTATTTGGATTGGTTGCATCACTGCTATTCGGAATATCATCTCCCTCATCGCCGCCACCGACCTCTGTTTCTGCAAGTCCGTTTCACCGCCAGAATTTCGCCACCGTGAACTGGTGGGGAATGGAACAGTTTGAGGCAAATTATAAGGTAGGTTGTTGGTGAATGGAGGCGACGAGGACTCTGCGGCTTGTTGAAGGGTTTCCAGGCAATGTGGGTCGGTGGTGCTTGAGCTGAAATGATCAGAGGGCGGTGAGAGATGATTGTAAAATTCAGGGATTTTCTCCATTTGTTGCATCATCATCATAATCTCCATCTGGTCCTCCGATTTCAGATCATCATTTTCCATAGATTGTTATTATATAATTCTGGAAGTGACCAGAATTTGCGCCGTGAAGCAAGAAATGGAATTTGGAGAGGAAGAGAGAAGGAATAATAAGTAACAATACAAAGAACACGCTACCATATGGTGGCCGTTCCATATATAACAACTGGGGGGGTTGAATAGTATATTACTTTTTTTTATTTTTTTTATTCATTTCCATGGGGGAAGAAAAGAAGAAATTTCCTTTTTTGGCATCAGCCTTATTTCTTTTTTTATTTTTTTATTCATGGAAACGATAAATAATGAAAAAGACTTGCTGGGTGTTAGTTATTATTGCAGCCAGAAAGATGATGATCATCTGGAAGCATGCTCACTTCATCAAAATTGATCCTGGCCGTTGAAGTTGTTACGTGGGGTCAAGGGGGTACAGGATAAGGGGAACCCTGAAGCAGAAACTCCCAATGCTTGGATTAAAATATTGTTATCATATCTTATCTTTGCCCGCAAGGAGATATCAAAATTCTTTCTTTCTTTTTTTATTTTATTTTTTAATCAAAATCTTGCACCACATCGATCCAAGGGTATTGAGATGAAATGGCCCACCAAATTAACGATTACGATCTCTCCACCGTTTTGTACATACTTTTTTTTAGCTGAAATTTAAATTTGTATTTCTAGTAGTGTTATTTTCAACTCAAAACTTCTTAAATTATTAATTAAAAATAAATATTCCGAATAGGTAAAAGAAACGGTAAAAACTGTTTTTATTACGTGACACGTGGCAACAAACGATTGGGAACATGGCTGGACGGCAAAAGCTGGTGCAGTCCTAGTAGCACCCAAGATTTACTCTTGTTGGGGCAGTCCAAAGGGAGAAAAAAGAAAAGGTTCTGTATTTATTTTATTATTGTATTATTATTTTTTGGAAGAACCGAAGAGCCCCCACGCCACATGATAATTGTCAGAAATCTCACAGGTGGAGCAAGTTCAAAGTTTTTACACTTGGCGGTGAGTTGCCTGAGCCGTTTGATTCCCCGGCGGTGAGTACGTGGCAAGAATCAAGGGCGAACTAACTGGGAGAAGAATACTGATTTGATTCAATACGTCATCGGTTGAATTTGAAGGAAGGAAGGTGCTGCTATAGGCCGAAAATAGTCTCACACTGTTCGATGCAGATCAGGATCAGGTTCTGAAGCTTACCTGCTTAACGTGGAGCTGAGTATGAGTATAGTTAGGAGAGAACTAATCATGAATTTATAAATAAGAAATAATATAAGTTTTTTTTTTAAAAATAAAAATTAAAGTTACTAAGAGTTTTTATTTAAAGTGACAATATTATATCATAATGGAGAGGCAGTGATTCTTAATATCATCTTTAAAATTATGTCAACAGAATTCTCAAATGTCAAACAAAGAAATTGTGAGCCTCGAAGGTATAGTCACGTATAGTCAAAAGTGACCAAGTGTCTAACAAAAAATATACTTTGTTCAAGGGCTCTAGAGAAGGAGTAGAGTCTCAATATGGGAAGACTGTTCGAGAGTTCTATAGGCCTCAGGAGAGGCTTTTATGATGTACTTTTTTGGATTGTTGGATCCCACTTGGACTAATTAAGGAGGTGATCATTGATTTATAAGTAAAGAATACATCTCCGTTGATATGAGGCTTTTTAGAGAAACCAAAAATAAAACTACGAGAACTTATGTTCAAAGTGGATAATATCATAACATTGTGCAAAGTCGTAGTTCCTAACCCCCCAACAAACTCTTTAAAATAAACCAGAAAAAGATCAAAATCTGAGAAGGAATGGCGAGCGAAGTGGTGGGAAGAGTTGTTGGTTTTCCTAATCCTGAATGGAAAAGGCCAACACGCACCAGAAACAAATGTGGAGAAGGCCATTTTCAGCAGACAAGGGAAAGAATGGAAGCTTGGGGTCAGTTTATTGATAGGGAAAAACATGCATTATAATATCGCCAAGTTTAAATTTTGAAACAAGTAAGAATAGGGCGCTCGTCTTGCAGCCGCCAAGAATTACTCTGCAGGAGATGGTTCATAAGTATCCTCCTGTCTTTTAATCTGGCACAATCATTTAACATTAACTCACTCAAAAGCTACAGAATTCTCTGGCACCAACATTTTGATTTGGTACCCAGATCAAGGAAATCAATCACTCTGTATGTCACAAACAGAGGAGGATAATAAATTATAATATCATTTGTAAAGGTGTGTGGAGCACATACATAAAATGTGAATAAAGAGATATGTTCCGCAGCAGAAGATGTTCTTTTAGATAAAAAAAGAATCCAATGGTAGAGAGAGAGAGAGAGAGACCGAACCTTTGTTACTGAGTTTCTTTCCGCTGCTTACACCACCTTATCTTTTCTTCCCCACTCAGCACATTAATAGTTCTTGTTAATAAGATATGATATGTTAAAATAATAGAACAGAACAGAACAGAACAGACCCACAAAATTATAACAAAGAGACAGAGAGTGGAGATGGTCCCCCTGAGATCTCAACTTCAACTCTCTTTTCTTTACATTATAATCATCATCGCATTCAACTTTGGACGGGTTGGGGTTATTTTGCACGAATCATTCCATCAAAGGGCATCTCTTATTCCACTTGTTTTGTTTCGGCTATCACAACCACTTTCAATACAACACCTCACTCTTCACAATTTTTTTCCTAGTGGGAAATTATTTTTGGCAGTTCATTCATGTAAAAAGCCCGCCCCAAAAAAACACAACATGTCTACCTCATGCAACCGGAATCAAACACCCACATGATCAAAAATATTCTTACAAGCTTAAGGTACTTCCAGAAGTAACACCATCTTATTCCAGGAAAAAAGGTTCTAGAACTTACGTTAATCGTAGATATCTTTCTAAAACTTCCACCAAAGACTCTTCCCGACTCGATTGTACAATTTCTAGAACACCAAATGGATCAAAACAAAATTTAAGGGGTAGAAACCTCTTCCTAGCAGACGCGTTTTAAAAACTGAGGAGAAGTCCGAAAGGGAAAGTCCAAAAAAGACAATATCTGCTAACGGTGGACTTAGGCTGTTACAAATGCTCAAACGGAATTGCCTTCTAAAGTTTTAGTTTGATTGCCATCAAGAAGCTCATTAACATAAAATTGATGTAAATTGGCGTACATTTTTCTCCATTGTTGTAGCATTTGCATGGATTTTCCATAATCACGCTGAATTCTTTCCAACTCCATTCCTGTGGCAGCAGAACCCTGTTGCTGAAGTAGAGAAACCGTATGTTAGTACAAGTTTTGTGTACAGAAGAATATGGGGTATTATCACAAATGAAGTGTATGCCTGTCCCAAAACAACACAGGATACAACATGGAGTCTTAGGTCCACGGGGAAATGGGGACTGAACAAGAGAAAGCACCTGAAGTTCGGTGATTTGATTATCCATCATGTGAGAGCTAAGGGGGGAAAACCCCATAGATTCCATGGGAGGGCCTGATAGACCAATGATAACACCAGTGTCTTCATCCTCGTCCTTTGAGTTTTCAAATTTTGCAAGGGCAGGAGGTAATAGTGACCGGTGCTTTCTCAAAGAACCTTGGGAAGTTGACTGCAATTTAGGATGGAGTGGTTGTCGAACAATAAGTATATTATTTACAGGACCTTCTCAATAGTATGGAACATAAGTGTATATGCATTGAGATAATATAATAAAAAGCTGGTCACGAATTCAGTAAGCAAAAGCTAACAGCATTAGCTAGGGCAACTATTATGCAGAAAATTATAGCAATATAGCAAATTCATAAAGACAGAAATCATATCATGCATAAAAACCTATATACAAATAAAACACATCTAGTTTATTGAAAAATACATAAAGTGGCTTTTTAGCAATGCTAGACACAAATATTATCAACTTGGAAGCTAATGCCTAGTTCTTAAGCAATCAAGACACCATTAAAAATACCCCAAGTACAAGTAAAAATGTGCACCGAACTAATAGCAACTTGAAATTTCTCAACATTTTATTGCATAATTATACCATTAGTCAAGCAACTACATATTGCATGGACCAAAGAGAACAATCTAGGAACCGAAAAGGACAAAACAATTTAGAGGAAAACTTAACCTTTGATGTTTAAGTGTAAGATATATTAGTGAAAGTTGACAAGAAAACAGTTTCCATGATAACAAAAAAAAAAATCAAAGATAAAAATACAGACCTTTGATTTGACAATGAGCCGAGAATATGCAATCCGTAGTCACTGCTGGATGAGCATTTAGCATTAAGCGCAGCAGTGTAGATCTTCCCATTAAGCGCAGCAGTGTAGATCTTCCCATCTCTACCACCACCATAGAAGACACGTTCACCAGGATCCAAAGCAATTGCATCAATGATTGAAGGAAATATGATATTTCTTAATAATTTCCCCTTGGATAAGCTCCACACCTACAAAAGCCAAGTTAACATATAGCATATGACACACCGGAAGACAATTTGATACGATAGAAGTTAGGGTAGGAAAGTAGTCATTACTCATTGGTGATAAGTAACAATCCAACAAAAAAAATATAGCACCATTTATTTATAGAAAGAAAGACATTACGTTGATATGATGAAATTACAAAGAAGGGGAAGTCCAACCGGTCATGAGATTAGTTAAGCTGTAATTACGAAAAGGAGGACTCGATTCACCAATTAAGAGACAAGATGTAACAGCCCAAGGGGTGGATTGTAAGATCCCACATTGGTTAGAGAGGAGGAGAAAACCTCTCCCTAGTAAACGCGTTTTAAAACCTTAAGGGAAAGCCTGAAAGGGAAAGTCCAAAGAGGACAATATCTACTAGCGGTGGGCTTGGGCTGTTACAAATGGTATCAGAACCAGTTACCGGGCAGTGTGCCAGCGTCCGTTGGGCCCCCAAGGGAGGTGGATTGTGAGATCTCACATTGGTTGGAGAGGGGAACGAAGCATTCCTAACAAGGATGTAGAAACCTGTCCCTAATAGACGCGTTTTAAAAGCGTGAGGCTGACGGCAATATGTAACGGGCCAAAGCAGACAATATCTGCTAGTGGTGGACTTGGGCTATTACACAAGAAATATAGATGTGATAAAATATTGAGGTGCGCTCCAACAAAATAGACCACAAAAGAACCCAAGTATTAATCAGCCATTGCACACTGTAGGTAGGAGGACAAGAATGCCACGAGGGAAAACTTATGTGTTTTTTGTTTCTATTTCAAAAATAAAAAAATAAAAAACTTATGTGTGCATATTTGGATAATTATGTCACTACATGTTTGATATATGATACATCCACATCACTATTAAAAACACTAAATTCCTAGAAGGGAATGTACACAAGCCTAAAACGCCAAGCTGCAGTAATCGCAAGAAAAAGCGATTCACCAAGTTAATGCAATTAGACAGACAAATTCAAGTACTTAACTAGCAAACAGAAATAAATTTAAAGCCAAAGGTTGTAAAACTAATTACCTCACCAAACTGCATGGCCACATCATTCCAAGATTATATTATCAACATAGAAACTATATTCATTAGAGTGCCAAACCTTACAAGTACGATCCACAGAGGAAGAGATTATAATAGCATTGGATCCTCCATAGCCAACAACAATATCAGTAACAGGTAGATTCTGCCCAGCGAAGCTATGTTCAAACAAATGTTTCTCTTCCCTTCGTCATCCATCGTCAAATACCCTGGAATAGGCATGTTTGTAAGAAGAATTTCCACCAGTGACAATAAACGACTTTCCGGCTGCACAGAGAAAAATTAACTAAGCACACTATTCAGGAAGACATGATAGACTCCGTTACACTTCCAATAACTAGTACCTTACACCAAGACCAGTAGAGAACGGAGCCAGCGGTGGAAGCAGGATCGCGGAGCAGAGAGCATGCGAGAAACCTTTCACCAACACAAACAAGACCATGTGCAGGAGAAGCACAAGACTTGTAATGTAGTTGCTCCGCACCCGTGTGAAGGTCCCAGCAACCAATCCCCAAATCAATGGAGGACGACGCGACCAATAGCACCATTCTGACTCGAGAGCTTGAGAGAAGGTTTCAGTTTCAATTTCCCTCGAAAATTTGTGGCAGTGAACAAACACCGCGGTTGATGAAACGTGACGGTGCAGCGACATTGGCGCCAATTTCAGGGCTTACTTCGTCAAATTGGGGCAATTGGGCCAATTATACATCAATGGTCCATTGGTATTAAGCCCAAAGAAGAAAAGTTCTAATGCCTGGGCCGAGCTCAAATTTTTGATTGACAGCCCATTTCAAGACTAAATGAGAGGGATAAAATTGTAACATTTCGTTCTCGTCTCCAACAATCTCACAATCCAACTCCCTTTGGCCCGGCGTTTTTACTGAGGTAATATGAAACACATCTACTAGGAAAAGATTTCCCACCGAATGCACTCGTTCTTCCCTCCAATCAATGTGAGATCTCACAATCCACTCCTTCGAACAAAGAATTCAGAGATTGTGAGAATTGTGAGATCCCACGTTGATGGGAGAGAGGAGCGAATGCATTCTTATAAAGTTATAAAATGTTAGGCCAAAGCTGACAATATCTAGTAGTGGTGTTAGTGGACATGGACCATCCTTTAGAGCTTCCAAGAGCCATCCCGCCGTGGGCGTGGAGGAATGGGTTGAACGCTGACTGTTTCGCGACCCAAAACCTAGACTCAAGTCCTTTAATGGAGGTTTCCCTTGTTTCCCATTTTTATCCTCTCTTTCCCAAAACCCGCCTGCGTGGTTTCAGGCTTCACGTGTGAGGCCCCCCAAGAGAGAAAAGACAACGGCTTCATCAGGACCCTAAACAAAGTATGTCTTTTCTGATTAAGTATCATAGTGAGTGCAATTATTAGATACACTCTCATTTTTTCTTTTCTCTTCTCCTTCGTGTCAGCACACCTTATTTCTTTACTGCTTTACTGTCTTTCTCATCTCTTCTACTCATACAAATATTTCCAAATAATATTCTGCCCTTCTTTCTGTGTACAACTGAAATGAAAACCAAAAAGCTTTCCATTTAAGAGATCTTCTCGTACGCCCCCCTCCTTATAACTCATCTCTATCCCTCATTAATGTTACTGAAATGTTCCTGATCCAAACCCATTAAAACACACAACCAATGGAATACCGAACAGAAGAGAAGAGAGATAACTCTCAACAGCCCACCTCAGATATTTTCGTCAAACTCACACTTGTAAAACGGGTTTGATTTGGAGAAGTGTTTACACTCTTTGAACGCCTTCGTTCTAGTCTCTAATCAATTTGGGATCTCACGATCCATCATTTTAGAATCTAATGTTCTTGCTGAATCTCTACCAACAGAAGGAAAAAGAGAGCTGATTGGGGAGTGCAGTGCAGGAATAATGGGTATGGGAAAAGAGACAGCAATAGCGTGACTGAGGGTTATATACATACAAACTTACACATATTCTAATTCAGTTATGATGAATGCAGCACTGGAAAATGAACCCCTCTGGGATTTGTAAGGGAGAGTAACAAAAATTCCCATAAAAAAAGGAAAAGAAAACAAGGAAAATAACCCTTTTTTTCTCGCTGTAAATGAAAGAAATTGGAGAATTAGGGGAGGAAAGTAGAACTAACAAGCGGAAGGGGGCATGAGATTAAGCCCTAAATCATCTTTTTCCAACACAAATCGAGCCTTGTTGTTCTCTTTCCCAATATTATTAGAAGCATACTCCGGATGCAGCCGTTTCTTCGAATGAATCGCCACTCCAAAAAGCTTCGTTTTTTGTTGTTCTTCTACAGTTCTCACGAAGCTTTTGTTGTTATTATTATTATTTGGAGTTCCGGTCACCAAATGGGTCTGACCCGAAACTTGTTTCGCGTTTGTCGGATTATGGTACCCGACAAGATGGAGGTTCGGCTGCCGTTGCACCACTGGAAAGGTTGAGCATTGATATGAATTACTCGGGGCGACAGGCTTCACGTGGTTTTGAACGAAATAGATGATGTCGTTGTAGAGTTTTTTCATGTGGGCTAATTCCGACATCAGCATGTTATTGCTTCGCCGAAGCCGCTCGTTGTCCTCCGACAGGGCGGTGACAGAGTTGTTGTTGTTGTTGTTAGTGCCAGAGGAGGAGAGCGGCGGCGAGTCACACCAATTATTTTGGTCGTCGGAGTCGGAGGGCGAGATGCTGGGTCGGGCATGGAAGTGGTAAAAGCCTGGATTGTTGAGAGCAAGTGGAGAAAGAGATTGGTGGGGTTGTGGTTGAGCGGTTTTCCGTCGATGGATTTCACATAACAAATGTTTATCTCCTTTTCTGAAGAACTCGTTAGCAAACTCCCATCTGTCCGGCACAATTTTTCTAAACCCCTAAAATCAAAACAAAAAAAATAAGCTGATTGAAAGAAACAGAGAGAACGTTTGAAGTTTTGATTGATGATATTCTTACATAGGTGTTGAGCTGGCGGACAAAGCTAGAGAAATTGTTGTGCTTGAAATAATTAGGAAGAAGATCTCTAGCGAATTCAGGAGGACGCCAAACAACGAAGGTGGTGTCATCTTCGCCCCATGAGACAATATGGTCAGTGGAGGGATCGTCGACGAGCTGGTAGGTTTTAGTGAGAAAGGGAGCTGGGATTGGCTTATGGGAGTCCAATGACAGCAAAACTCCCTCGCAATTATCAAGCATTAGAGCCATTGTGTTGAGAGAGAGAGAGGAAAGGTAGCGTGTCGTGTGGTGCACTTAGTTTGTGGGTTTTATATTACGAAATTATGGGTCGTGGGTTTCGTGGGAGAGAGAGAGAGAGAGAGAGAGAGAGAGAGAGAGAGAGAGAGAATATGTGTCTGTGTGTGTGTGTAGGAGTGTGAAAAAGGGCGTTTTCAAGACAAACCCGTGACATATCCATTCTGTTTTTTTTTTTTTTTTTCTATCTCTGTACTGAGTTAAAAATCGGCACAAGAAGAAGAGGTGACTTTTGTGTCTTTTACCATTCCATTTTCTAGTCCTTTTGAAGAAGTGGGGTGGGTTAAAAGTAAAAGGAGAAGGAATGTTTGATGAGATGAGAAAGGTGGAGTATGTATGTATAGGAGGAGTCTTTGGTGGGTTTTGGTTCCTAATAAATGCAGACATCCAAGCAAGCTAAAACCCTGTCTTTTCCTGAAACGGAGATGCATAAATGAAATGGCAAAGAGAAGGAAGAAGGTGATGTTTCCCCGAGGAAGAGGAGAGAGAGGGGTTTGTAAGTTAGCTTTTGTTGTTTAATGTATAAGAGCACCAAACGCTGTGTGTGTGTGTGCGCGGCAGAGCAGAATATAAGGTAAAGCCATACATCGAAGTAAGTGATGGGACTTAAAGCCTGCCTTGTCCCTCATCTCATTTCTTCTTCTTCTCCTTCTTCTTCTTCTTTCTTCTTCTTCTATATTCCAAACTTCAATACTCTCTCTCTTTCTACCACTACATTACAAGTTACAACGGAGCTTTATCATAATGGCTGCTGCTGCGGCTGTTCTGCTGCTGCAGCATTAGCCTTTCAGCCTCCGCGTTTGGCTCTATTCCATGGCCTAGCTAACTCACTTTCTTTCTCTTTAATGACATGTCCAGGTGATTGAATTATTGGCCTCAAAAGTTGCCATAAATACAACTCTTTTTCTTTACTTTTCTCTGTCTTTTGTTTTTTACAGCTTTCATTTTCTTTGTAGTCTCCCAAGAAATAAGAATCTCTCTCCCTCTCTCTCCCTCTCTCTCCATTACAAATAACAATCATCTCTCTTTTTCTCTTTATACTTTGAAGTCTGTAGCACATATGATGATGATGGATTGAATTTCCAAAAAGGATATAGATATACTCATACAACATTGTATCAAACCCCTTTTGCAATGTGTGGGATTAAGTCATAATATATTTAAGGATCCCATATGCAATAAGTTTTTTCTAGTTTTAATATTGATGAGAGGCCAAACATTCTCCATTGATTATCGTAAAGCAGCTGTTTGGCATTGGTTTTGGGCGTCTCGTTGTGTTGGTAATACTCCATATTTATGTCTTCCACTGTGTTGTCTGCACACACTGATATCTCCGGAGTGCGTGCAGAGCGGCTGACACGGACAAACCCAACACCTGTTCCTAACAATTATAATATATAAGAACAGGGCTATATGAAAGGAGTTGTTTTGTAAGGAGGGGTTCTCGTGATTCTTGTTGTTTTGTTGGTTTCCTATTACATTAAGATGATGAAGATCATATGATGGATATGTAAGAGAAACACGGTATGATTGTTATGAAATTGTCTGCATATTGGGCAGATCCTACCGAGCCCACCACCCATCACTGCTAATCTTCTTTATTCATTCTTTTATTTGTGTGCCGAGTTGAAGAGCCATAGACCAAGAAGATTCTATGCTAATTCCAAAAACGCTGTCAAGCTAATACAAACCCCATCACATCCCGCAATAATATAATATTATTTACGAAAATATCATCGTCGGCTTCACGATTTTAAAACGTGTCTACTCTATCTCACATCACCGCTCCCGTTACAATATACTATTTATTATTATTATTGTTATTATTGAACCAAATAAAAAGTAGCTACTAAACTGTACTTATTATAATATATGTTACAGTTTGTAGCAGAGACAGCCTATATAGCCCAGAGGGAATACGGATAAAAATAAAAATGAAAATTTATTTATTTTTTTATTTATTTATTACCCAACTTTGTCTGATTTTCCCCACCACACACATTTATACTCTAAATCAAGCCCCCCTATACGCATCCCTATCTCTATCCCTATCCCTATCTCCATCTCTATTCCTTCAATATTATATCTTATAATAATGAAGCCATTTGATTTTCCATGCAAAAGCTAGATTCCCCTTATTAAAAAGATATTAGAAAAATAAAAAAATAAAAAAGCAGCTTCCTCCAATTCCAACACTAGTATATGCTCATTTCAAATCTAGACCTCTAAATTGTCTTTTCGAACAACATAGAAACAAGTCCATGAATGGCAGATGATTCCTCAGATTCGTTGCATTTAGAAGAGAAGAACAAAAAAGAAGAGCTAATTGGAATATGCTCATTTCAACCTTTTGAATCTGATTGACACTCATTTGTCGGATCATAAAACCCGGATCAACCCGAATTCGATATTTTTTCACTGGATCGGAGACATGAGCTCAAGCCAGCGACGGCAGAGACATGGGTGACTTCCAGTGTCCAAGAACCAGTCAACCGGGTGCCAATCTGTGGTTTGATTGGTTTTTATTGAATCTTGAAAGATCTTTGTTTGTGGGTTTCAATTGAATAGTGTTGTTGCAGTACAGTGGAAGTACTGGTGGTGGTTTATTATAATAACACTCACTTAGGGTTGTTTGGAAGGGCAAGGGAATCAAAACTCAAAGAAGAAGCCAAAACAACAAGGTTGTTGTTTAATTTCTTCTGTCTTTGCGTTGGCAACCTCTTTTGTCTGACTCACTCAGCATCACAGTGTGGAAATAAACTGCATGCTGCCTCACTTATGCTGCAAATCCCATCTTATCTTTTCCCTCTCTCAATCAACTTGTATGTTTGTACTGACACCCTCATGTGCTAACTTTCTTTTTTGCCTATATATCATTAGAAACCACTCACCAATACCTAGTACCTCATCTACGTCTAGTAAACATTGTCTGCTTTAACATGTTACATATCGTTGTCAGGCTGCTAAGGAGAGGTTTCCACACCAAGGAATGTTTCGTTTCACTTTTCAACCAACGTGGGATCTCACAATCCACCTCCCTTGGGGGTCAGCGTTCTCACTAGCACACTACCCGATGTCTAGTTCTGATGTAATTTGTAACCTGCCCAAGCCTATCGCTAACAGATATTATCCGTTTTGGTCCGTTACACATCGGCCGTCAGCCTCACGGTTTTAAAACGCGTCTACTAAGGAGAGGTTTTTACACATTTGTAAGGCGTTCCTCTCTCCAACCAATGTGAGATCTTACAATATCTGCTAGTTGTGGGCTTGGACTGTACAAATGGTATCAGAGTCCGTCATCGGAAGATGCGAGGCACTAGTCGGAATAGGGCTATATCCCTCTACATAGTAGACCCTTTTTAGTATGGGATGATACATCATGAAAGGATTTCGTTTTCCATGCAAACGTTGAAATCCCCCCCTAAAAAAAAGAGACGTTTTAGAAAAAAGAAGAAGGCCGCTTCACCAACTCCAAGGCTTTCATGCTTGTTTCTCTGATATCTAAAGTGGCAAAAGGAGTTTCCTGTTACCATAAATGCAAGCTAAAGAGTAAAGAGATCTACTTGGGGGCTTCTACACTTTAAAACAGAGTGATTTTTAACCCACTTTGTTTGTGATCGTTAAAAGCATACCACTACAAGTTGTATCATCTTTTTCTTCCATTATCCCATCGCTTTTGTTAAAGACATAAAAGCTCAATTGCCACTTGATTCACACACGACAATATTTATAACACTACACTTTCATCACTCAGTTAACTTAAGCTCTGCTGAATCCAAGTGATCTCGTGGGATGACCCTCCTATCATTTTCCCTCAACCTAATTAACGGTAATACTGAAGAATACAGCGATGTACGGTAGAAACATGCTTCGTGGTGGGGAAGTTTAGATGGGACTAATGATGCTAACCCAGTAAAGAAATTCTGCTTCAAAACCCAAGATCTTTGGTGGGTAAATGGTGATTTTAAGGTTTGTTTCTCTGTTTTATAACTCGTGGGATATCATGGGCCATTCGAGAATAGGTGGAGGATAGAGCAAAGAAGATAGGGTTTTGAAAAAGGAGCTTTAAAACTGTGAAAAAGAACGCATTGGTTTCGAAGTGGCGAATGAGAAAGCAAAGCAAAGTAGATACAAAGTGGAAGAAGGGGAAGTCCAAGCAGAAACCCCACAAAAAAGAAGAGAGCTTTACAGGAAGGAACGAGGGAGAGGGGATTTGAAATACCTTATTGAAAAAGCAGGGGAGTTGTGTAGGCTAGAATTCGGGCCGATGGAAGCCGTCGACAAGATGGGCCTAGCTTGCTTTCCCTTACGGCATTAGCACAGCAGGCCTTTATTTTGGGCCTAGCATTCATTCGGACGCAGATAGGATCAGAACACAATTTCTCTGAGCTGAAGGCGTGCCCACCGAATTTGACGAAACATTGGGAAATTTTGCAGCAGTCGCGTGTTGGTCTTGACGAGCCTATCTACTTCATCGCTTCCTCCGTGCTGTGTCTGGGAATTCATCGCTCCATGGCTCTGCCTCAGAATCACTACCAGCAACACTATCAATCCCAACAGCAACACCAATCGATATCTTTTCGGTAATTCTTGTTCCTCACAATGTAAAACCAGAAATTTTGTTTTATTTGAAACCCTAGCCACACACAATTTCGATTCTTTTGATTTTGCATTTCCTTTCTAATTGCAGCAACTTGTACACTGCCGATGGTCATGTTTCTCAACCCATCTCCTATTTCAATCCCTTCAATTTGCAGGAGCACTCCCAGCATCCTCCTTACGTTCCTCCATGTAAATTTTCTTTTACTTTGTTTCTTTTCTTTTATTTGGTGTCTTTCTTAATCTCTGTCAGCTCTTAGTTTTGCTGCAAATTTGGGGTTTTCCCAGTTTCAAAGCAGTAATCTTTATTTATGGTTTGTTGTTATAACATTTTAAGAAAAACGCGCTCTCTGCCCAAAATGTTTGATTATTTTGTTCATGTTGTGGAAAGTCTTAAGAGTTACTAACTCAATGTTGGTCTAAAATAAGCACATGAAACTGGTCCAAACATCTAATGAGCTGTGTCTTTGGTGTTTTACCGCATGTATTTTGTGTTATTCTGGTTCATGTGGTCGGGTTTGCACCAGGTACAGCCCCTGGCCAGGATGCCAGTGATGGAGTAGCGGATTTCCACTGGATGCATGGCATTGAACCCAAAAAGAAAAGGTTGAAGGAGCAAGATCTTTTTGAGAACAATTCCCAAATATCATCCATTGATTTCTTGCAGCCACGTCCAGTTTCCACGGGACTGGGTTTATCGCTTGACAACACCCGCATGGCTTCTACAGGCGACTCGCCTTTGGTTTCTCTTATAGGTGATGACATTGATCTTGAACTACAGCGACAGGACGAAGATATTGAGAAATTCCTCCATGTTCAGGTATGGATTAGCATACTGTTACAACTATTGATATATATTTAGAGTATTTACCGAACTCGAAATTTTCAAATTAGGGAGGAAATTTTTAGGGTACTCAAACTATTTGAGAGGTCTGAGTTTGTCCTTAAACTAACTAAGTACTTACGTTTGTTACATTCTTTGCTTACATTATTCGTTTATACTCGGTCGTAATTCCCCTCTATTGAAAAGATGCCCTTCTAGACAAATACGAACTACCATGTTAATTCTCATTATTTACTAGAACGGAGGTCTACTGATCCTATCACGTAGTCGCCTTTAGTTATTTTGTGCAGAACATTACAATTAGTGGCTGGTCGTTTATTAAACATATATCTTGGTAATCTTCGTTTATTAAACATGCAATTGGCCTATGATGAAGTCTGGTTCTATGTATGGGTATGCTTTACTCTGGTTATGTTTTCCTTTTGAACTTATGCAGAATGTTGGTTCGTCCTGATTTCGAGCTTGGCTTTCTATCTACTAATGACATTGGATAACTTGTTAAATGGAATGGAGTGGAAAAAGTTATAAATCACTAAAAGAGGGTCCCTTAATTGATTCACTTATGAAACTTTAGGGGTATGATTGATTTTTCCTTTAAATAGATAGTCTTTATAGTTTGAGCCTTCGACTTCGTAGACATGGGAGTTTATAACTTGCTGTTCTGACCATATTGGACTGATCCTCTGAGGGTTATATTTGTTTTTTTTGAATTTGGATCTAAATTATCAGGGAGTTTGCACTATTTGAGATGTTTATTGCATCAAGAATGCCTTCATAGCTGTTTCAATTATGTGTGGGTCCTGAATTTTAACCAATGCCTGCATGTGTTCTAAGCCTCTTTCTATCGATAGGGCGAAAGGCTACGACATACCATATTAGAGAAGATCCAAGCAAATCAACTCGAAACTCTCTCGACTGTGGAAGAAAGAATTAGTAAGAAACTACGAGAAAAAGAGGCCGAGGTGGAGTGTATTAACAAGAAAAACATCGAACTCGAACAGCGGATGGAGCAGCTGTCAGTGGAAGCTGGTGCTTGGCAGCAGCGAGCTAGGTATAACGAGAACATGATCACAGCTCTCAAGTTCAATCTTCAGCAGGTGTATGCTCAAAGCAGGGATAGCAAGGAAGGATGCGGGGATAGCGAGGTTGAAGACACGGCATCGTGCTGCAATGGTCGGTCGCTTGATTTTCAACTGCTTCGCGGCAATAGCAATGATATGAAGGATTTGATGTACTGCAAAGCTTGCAGGGTTAATGAAGTGTGCATGCTTTTGTTGCCCTGTAAGCATCTCTGCCTGTGCAAGGACTGCGAAAGTAGGCTTAGCTTTTGCCCTTTGTGTCAATCCTCTAAATTCATAGGTATGGAAGTTTATATGTAAAAGGTATACTTTGTACGACCCAAACAGTCGCGTAACTCATATATACACTTACTCTTATGATAATTATGTATTTTGTGATTATTACTAAATTAGATGGTTTTCATTTTATTTTATTTTGAGTTACACAATTAGTTCTATGCACTCGAAATACTTGTGTATGTTTGTAACAATCTAAGCCTACTGCTAGCCGATATTGTTCTCTTTGCGCTTTACTTTTGAGCTTTCTATCAAGATTTTTAAAATGCGTCAGCTAGGGAAGGATTTCATACCCTTACAAAGAATGTTTTATTTCCCTCTCCAAGACTCCAACCGATGTGAGATCTCACAATTTACCCCCTTCCGGGTCCAGCGTCCTCGTTGACACTCGTTTCTCTCAACTGATGTGGGATCTTCCAATTTATCCCCTTCAGGGTCCAGCGTCCTTCTCACAATCTACTTCTCTTCGAGGCTGCAATCAAGAAAGAATTTTGCGCATTTTGTATCTGTATTTGAACGATACAGAAAATATGGAGCAGTGCAACAATATTAGATGAGTTTATATCTTAAGAGAGTTGAACACAAATATAAAACACCTTTCAATCAGGAAAAAAAAGAGATCAGAATCGATCAATTTTCAAAACTAATCATCACAAAATGAGTGGAAGAGATTTACAGAAAGGCCTATAATTAGCAAATAGCAACAATCGGCAAAAATGGATTATGCAGAATAGCAATTCAATGGCTTATGCAGAATAGCATTAATTACACCAACATTCATGTCTTCTTCCAATTTGGGTGAATAAACCAACATCTCCTTGTTCATCAGAAGAAAAATGCCAAACATTTGGCCAATTGCAAATTTACATCCACTGAAACAAACAAAAAAACAAAAAGAAAAGCTACTCATTCCCTGAAAAATCAGGAGAAGAATAAACTGAAGCAAACAGCATAAAGAAAAGCAATCTATTACCTCAACCGGTAATTTGCTCCCCTCCCTTATGTAATCTTGCTAACGCCAAGACAGAGTTTCTTTCGCATTTAAGAGATGGTTCAGTAACACTAGTAGACAGCGTCTCTTTCCTGAAGAATTTGTACCCCATCTGAAATTTAACGTCAGGCAGGAATAAGCCTGAGAATTAACACTCATCAACTGATATCTTCGAGATCCAACTGATCACCAAGATCGTTTATTTCTAGAAAATCTCCGTCCAGAATACAGATTGAACCAGTAGGGGTTACAGGCGAGGGAGCCATCTGCACACAAATTTCAGAATGTAATGCAAGAAAATGAAGCATTTGGAACTAAATGAAATAGAATAAGAACCATAATACAAATTAATCTTACCATCCCGCAAGGGTAAGCTTCTGATGGGACTTGCGAAGTGGTAACAGGATCTGTAACGAGTACACAATTTGGCTTCTCAGCACAACCCATTTTGTTGGTTACTTGAATTCCATCTTGCTGATTGCCATTATGACATACTGCTGAGACACTTCCGTCACCATAAGAACTTAACCCATTACCCGAAATGCCATATCCCCAACCTCTTACATATACCCGATGCAGTACAAAAGAAGCCTGTGGATGAAAGCCACAATTACCCCGATAACATACGAAACTCAGTAAATTCAATTTATTGTTGAAATCAAATAGTAGGTAGTGTGGAAGCTGAAGCTGAGACAGAAAATGAATGAGAGACAGAAGTACCTTAAAATGATCGCCTAGGGCATACTCGTACATGATCCAATTAGTCTTCACGGCTTTCTCGATCGAATTCCCGAAATAGAACACAAAACTGGTCTTCATCCCAAGAACAACTCCTCGATGGCTAATCACCTCTCTCGCTCTCCTTTTTCTTCTCCAATACCCGCTCTTCATTCTTATCCGTTCTCTTTTCTTACTAAAAACACTTAGTGAGTAGTAGTACCAGTGCTTCTTTCTTCCCCTGGAACCGTAAGAAAAACACGCGGAGTCCGGCAAATCGAAGGGATCGTAGTCGAAGGGGTCGAGGTCTTTGATTAAGTTATAGCCGGGGGAAACGCCATTGGCGAGCGAATTGGGGGAAATGGATGCGGTGGTCTTGTTGGGGAGGTAGAAGCAGAGGAGCTGCTCATCGGAGGGGGAAAAACAACAACCGGGAGGGAGAGAGGAGGAGGAGGAAGAGGCCGGTGGAGGAACTTCCATAAATATGCCTTCGCGGCAGCGTAAAACGAGGAGTTTATTTTCGGTTCGTATTTTGTAATGTGCGCCCAAACCGGAAACTTGTAGCTGAAGGCTTTCTTACATGCCTGCGTCCGGCGACCCAAGGTCGGGTGATTTTATATCATTGTTGGTTTGGTTTGGGCCGTTGGATCCGAGATCACAAATATCCAGCTCCAATTTAACACCACGTGTCGTAATTCAACCGTGGCGATTGAATGCCGAAGCTGCCTTAATTTGTCTTCCTCTGTAAGCTGAATCTGATTGGTTCAGTGACGGGTGTGTACAAGACTTTTTGGCACTCCATCTGGCATTCGGGATGTGGTTGGCTTTCAAAATGGTAAAATTGTGAGAATACTGGGTAAATCCCTCCCTGCTATTTTATTGTTACAAAAATTGATTTTATTTTGTGGAATGAAAATTAATATTTTAAATCATTTAAATTTTTGGTTTAACATAATTTTAAAACATATTAAGTTGTTCATCTATTCAAACCTTAAAAGATTAAAAATATATTTCACCATGCTTTTATTTGCTATAGTAATTTCTCACATTTGAAAACCCACGTGATTTACCTTATAAAAATAAAATAAAAAAATAGAAATTTCTAAGGTGGTGAAGTGAAACTACGAAAGACAGCAATACGAGGAGACAGCTGCTGCTGCACAGCTAATAAAAGGAATCATATTGAAAACACCGTTTTTTTCAAATCTCCAAAAGGTTATAATATTGTGGTGGTTGGAATGGATCAACTTTATCCATGGAGTAGGCAAACAAAAATCCGTTCTTGATTCGGATCTTTGAACTTGGTGCATTGACTTGGTCTAAAGGCCAATCAAATTCATATGGTCTAAGTTTTGACTTCGGATTAAATTAAATGCCTTAATGTCTAAGAAAAAAAGGCTATTCAAAGTCTTTTATCTTTTTCAGTGCTCAAGTTTGATTTGAGTTTCAGTTATTAATCAAATAAATAAAAAATGCGAGATTTTCGAGGGAGAATATCTTAAAAAACAGTAACCCACAAGACATAATGTTACCTTTTGGGAGTCCAATGATTCCAGAACATTAAGAACGGAGTCTTTATTTGGGAGGGTGGGAGGAAGAGAGTGGAACACGGACTTTGAGCTCGTGGGAGACTAAAGGCCACAAAAACTGACCAATTTCTTACATTTGGGTTCTAGTGACTCAAACTAGTGCAGGCATTCATGAATTCCTCATCAGCCTCAAGAGCACTCATGAAATCGGGTGGAAGACACAGCTCCAGATCTATGCTTCCGCCTCCTTCAGATCCTGGGTAGCAAGATACTTTCCCGTCGAATTTATGCGCATACCCACTTCGAAGAGCCAAGGCCTTCCCCATTCCAAACACGTTCCCGTACTTGTTGAATCTGGGGGAGCTTCCCATCATCACACTCAATGGATCAAATAATTGGCCGATTTTATACACGAACGGAGATTCCAGCCACTTGTTCACGTGATTTCGCACCTTCTCGTCGTCGTGGCTCACTACAGCCTCGTGCAATTTCCACGCCGCCCATCCGAGATTGTTTTCCAGGAGCTCCTTTACTGTCGCAACCCCTCTTATGGCTGCAATCGAATTCCCGAAGTAATTTTCTGGTAACGGTGGATTTAGCCTCGATCTATTGTTTGTTGCCAATCTGCACCCGGTGGTTTGATCCGGCGATAGGCCACGGGCTCGTGTTATGCTTCTCCAGACGAGTGCGGATAGGGATTGGAAGGAGGAGATTTTGTCGGTTTTGTGCTCTGTGTTTGCTCTGGCTTTGAGAACCGCCAAGGATTCAGGGGAAATATGGAATATTCTTTCCCTGAGTTGGGGTGCTTCGAATCTGCTAATAAATTGATCGGGCTCGGTGAATGGGAGCTTTAGAATTGGACCGTGGGCCTGGGGGAACCAACGCCGGAGGACCGGTGGGCGTGAAATTGAAAAATTGCCATCCTCCGCTTGGAATATCTCAGACCACATGTTGAAGAAATGCCAATAAGAAGATCCGTCGACGATGCTGTGGTTAATGGAACAGCCGATGAAGACGCCGTCCAGTAATTCCGTGACCTGGATAGACAGCAACGACCGGGAATGGCCCTCGTAGTTGACTGCTCTGTCGTGGTCAAAGAAAGATTGGACAATTAACGGCACGTCGGTTGGGGAAAGAATATCGGAAATGGTCATGTCGAGACGAGCGTGGATGAATCTGGCTCCGGGGCTGTTGTTGCAGTCCACATAAACGAGGCAAGAACCTTCGTCTTCGTATCGGATTGTTGCGAGTCGTCCGGCGAGTGGGTAGAAATGAACGAGGGCAATTGACAGGGAATGTTTGAGCTTTTTCAAGAGATCGTTGATGAAACGGCCGCCATCGTCGACGGCGGCGGAAGGTTTGGAGTAAAGAAGACCTTTTTGGATGTATTGGACGGAGAGCATGAGAAGATCCCATGGGCTCAGGTAATATGGGTGCTTTGATTCATCGGGAGTGGTGTGAGGTTTGATAAAGCAGTCTGAGATGAGGCGAACGTTCTGGAGAGTTGGATTCATAGCCTCCAAATTGTGGGAAGGACCGTTATGTTCTTTCCCGGTAACAGTTCCCGTCGACCGGCGTATTTAAAATAATGGGTTTGCGTGGGGAGCAAAAAAGCACAAAGATGCGTCCAAGATTTAAGCTCCCCAATTACCAAACTTTCAATTATTTCAGCTTTGAAGCTTCGTGGATGTGGGACGCGTAGACCGTGAAATTACACAGCAAAAAGAGAAAAGAAAAAGTAAAAGAAGAGAATATATGCCAGAGGTAAGGTTATACATTCTATTTAAATTATATATCTTATGAACTAATTCTTTTTAAAATATAAACATTTATAACTTTTCCTTGGAAAGCTTAAGATATAAACAATTATTGTGTGATTTTTGGTTTTATATGCTTTTCCTTTCCTATTATATTACTTTACATAGAATCTTAGATTAATGGGTGAATATATTATGAATTATCCTAAATTGGGAATCAACATTTACTAGAAGATGGTTTGAGCTCACGAGTTGTGAGGCCACCCCCACATCATTTCTCCACTCTGGGCTTCCAATATTTTTGATGTAATTTATATGTACGGAGTACAAATCATATTACGCATTTTTGTCTCATTCGCTAAAGCATTATAAGAAAATAGGAAGTGGGCGTGGAATTATGAATTTATTCAATTTGTGGAATATATTTTAAGCGGTGGGGACGGAGTTGCGTTGCAAATAACTGCTTCACACGTTGCTGAACGATAGCCCAACAAAGCCCTCTCACGGGGGTATGAAGCCGACACCTGGACGTATAATTTACATGTGGACTCCTATAAGTTCCTATTTTTCTTTTTTATTCACAATAAAAAGAAGGGAGGATTTTCCCAATTTCAATTTTGGATTCCATTCATTAGTTGTTAAACGTCTAATCTTCAGGTTAACACTCGATTAACGGTGCTGTTGACTACTCCCACCACCGCCACCGACATTCTCTTCAACCACGTGGCTCAATAATATAATGTGACATGAATTTTCTTTTTACATGTTTTTATTATTTTATTTAAATAATAACATTCTACATGTTACTCTAAAATTTAAATCTTTAATAAATTGGTTGAAAATAAGTAACATTATGGCCAATGTCGCATGTATACTGATACGGGTCGTGCATGGAAGGCTGAGACGAAATGAAGGAATTATGGGAAGAAATTGTAGAAGATCCATGAAAAGCGGTGTGTTATAATAATATCAATATTAATGGAGTTTTAAAGGGAGAGGGCGGAAAAGTCTTGAGGAAATTTATTGGGGGTTTACAAATATATATTATATATATAAACAAGGGCGAATCATATTAGTGATGAAATAATTAAGATTTTTCATTGAATACCAGAAGACTAAAACCGACAAATTGACAACGGCGGCAGTAGCAGCAGCCTTAATTATATGGCCAACCATACTGAGGGAAGATAAATAAAAGGGCATTAATAGGCAAAGAGCGGCGGCCGGCGGTGGCGGAGGTCTGGGGTGTGCGGTGGCCGATGTCCATTCAAGGTTGAAGTGGAAGTGAGGATTTTGAAGGCAATATGAGAGGGCCACTATCACTTTCTCTCGCTCTCAAATAATATTGGGCTTCTCTTTTCATTGTGCCTTGTTGTGGAGTCCACAAGCATGTCATGTGCACCAGTTGTTGTCCCCCCCTCCCTCCAAACTCCTTTTTTTTTTCTTTTTTTTGGGGGGATTATATCCTTATCCCGAACTTACACGGAGGGGCGTAACCGGAGCCACGCGACGGAACGGCGGCGCCGCTCCTAAGTTCTATCCTCACACACCAAAAACGATTGCTACCAATTTAAACTAACAGAAAATATCGAGGGAAAATAAATAAATAAAAGAAACATCCAAAATTAGCCGAGATGAAGTATTTGTATAAGCCGTGTACGCGGCGGTTACAATCGCAGAACTACAACCGATCAAACGGAATTATTTTGATTCCGTTTTTTTTTCATGATTTTACCTGTAATAAGCTTAGCCCTTTCCGTAATTTTGGTTTTCCGGTAGCGATATAAAATGAAGCTGTGAGAGATCAATCGTCGTCTGAGCTTTCGGGGCTTGGGTACTCGTTTAAATCCGGCTTCTCGGAGGTGTGAGTACTGGAATTGGAATTTGAGTTTGAGTTTGAGGCGTGGAGAGAGGTCTGGATAGCGTCAACCCTAGCGCCGACTTCGGTAGCTCGTTTGCGTATGGAGGCGGCCGACATGTCGTGAAGCTGGTCTTCTTCGAACATCAAATCGGGGAAATTAAGGCGGGCAGTAGGGCCTCGTAGGTAGAAGACAGCGGTGTCGTAAGCTCTAGCGGCGGCGAGGGGGGTTGTGTAGGAACCAAGCCAAATCCTGGAGCGCTTGTTGGGTTCTCTGATTTCGGCAACCCACTTCCCCCACTTCCTCATCCTTATTCCTCTGTAAGGCTTTTCTTTTTGAAGCTGATTCTGATGCCTTTGCTTCCTCTTCTCTGACACCGTCGGTGAAGAATCTACGGCGGAGCAAACTTCTCCGTCCATCTCAGGAAAACAAAAAATTGAGATTGTGTATAAGTTGTTCTAATAATCGTATGAGATTTTCGGTTCGGATTTTGGTCTGAATCGGGTGTATGAAAACAAAAAGAGGGGCAGCCGGAGTGAACCAAAAAAGATGGTGGCGCTGTAGTTAAGACATGGGTTGGGGGTTTGGGATTTGGGTATATATATAGAGAGAGAGCGGATGGAAGGAAGGGCCGAAATTGTTTCCTACTTGGCTGCTTGTGTGTCGACTGAGCACGGCCACCACGTTGATCTTCCTTCAAGACAAATCCAACTTCGGCCGACATACTTTATCACCGGTCATAAACTTCCCTTTATTTCTCTCTTCTCGCTTTCTTTATATTTATCTATTTCTTTTATCATTATTAGCATTATTATTATTATTATTATTATTATTATTATTATTTATTATTATTATTTGGGTTTGTGCTCTTAATTACTCACACTTACTTGATTGCATCAACATAAAGCCCCAATAATAATAATAATATTAATAATAATTACAAAAATATCGAATGTGGAACTAAAATAATTATATATATATATAAAAGTATATTATAAGCATATAGGGATATGAAGATGATTGGAATTTATATAATATAATAAACATAAGGTGGGAAGTAACATTCACCGAACGGCTGGGAGACAATTACCAAAAATAAAAATCCACGTAGCAGTTTGAGAGCCGACTTGGAATCCCATGCCTAATTTTAATTCAAAGGATGTGATGTGTCTTTTTTTTATTTATAAAAAATTATTGAAATTCAAACATTAAATTAAAGCACGTTGTAAAAAAATGAATAAATTTGAAGAATACATATAAAAAAAAAAGAAAAAAAAAAGGGTTTATTTAGTGGGGGCGTCATTAATTTTAGTACTGAAATGTTATATTATTTTTCCAGATTCGGGTGCCTAACCCACGACGTATTACGTTGAAGCACTTGTTTGACAATAGCTAATGAGAATTGATTAAACATTTCGTCTTTTCAATACTCTTTTCATAATTATCTTTAATTTATGCTTTATTCACTGCCTAATCTCATTATTAAAGTAATTAATAATACCCATTGCCTTCATGCCTTGCTTCCTCCCTCAGTTTTTATTTTATTTTCACAACTTTATCATAATGATCCTTAATCAATCAAATGTCAATTATTTATATTTTAATATCTAATACTTTGATTTAATTAAACCTTTTGTTTGAAAAATATCCTTGACCTTCACGCGTGTCCATACTTGAAATGTGGTAAATGGTTGTGGTAGTGTTCAAACCTCAAACTCTATTCAAGGTTTATAAATAAATATTTTAGCATACCTTTTTGTTCATTTTAATCCATTACCTATAGCCTCACAATTTTAAAACGCATCTACTAGGGAGAGGATTCCACAATATTTTGTCCCCCACTCCCTTGCTGGCACTCCATCCGGTGTCTAACTCTAATACCATTTATAACAACATAAGTCCACCACTAGTAAATACTACATATTACTACATGTCAGTCTCACGGTTTTAAAATGCAACTGTGAATGAGAGATTTTCACTTTTTCAAAGAATAAAGAATGGTTCGTTTCGTTTCCATCCTCAAATGGCATTTATACCAAAATTGGATGAAGGAAGGGAAGTTGTAGGAGGAGTAAAATAATGGGGGGATATGTGATGGCACCAGAACCAGATAGATGGCGGATGGCAATTAGGGCTTCTAATCATTCGACCTCTTGACCAGACATAGACGACGGTGACTTTTACCGGTTAGGTGCTTCCAGTGCCAATACCAATTCCAATGCCAAAACCCAAATCCCTTCCATCTCTTCAAGTTCTCAATGCCGACACCCAATAAAATGGCGCCGTTCGACGCACTCCACGCTCCCAAAAGAGGCAGACTTTTTGGACCAACACCCCCGACGGCACACGACCCCACTTCTTTCCCTTCCCCCCTTCTCATTCTTTCTCGTCAATCGTCCCTCTTCCAGTCTCCCTTTCAAAATTTTGGATAACTATCAATCATTACTCGCATTTCAAACCAATGAGACTCAAAGCCATCCTGAATTTTCACCTTTCATTGCCCTTCTTCCCCAATCAGGAGCTACTGCTTTTCTCTTCTTTATCATGAAACAAAACAATTCTTATGATGCTGTAAGCATTAAGCAATGCTTCTGTTGTGTCGCCATTGTAAACACCAAATATATGATGCTGATGTTTGACAAATGGGCGATATCCATCCACATCTAAACCCTTTCACCACAAACAAAAAAGAAGAAAAAAAAAATCCTTTCTTTTTCGCCAAAATGGCGACGGCTCCCCTAATACATCTGTATCTGCCTTGCTAATTAAATCTATCCTCTATAGGCCAAACCAAAGCAGTTGAAAATTGAAAGAGCAACTCTTCTAGTCAAAACTGGATTAGGTCCAACACAAAGTCATCACTACCACACCGCAAGTGCCAAAGAGATGACAGAAAGCTAAATTTGGAGCATATGCAGCGGCCCCAGTTCAACAGGAAGACCCGTCTGATTTTTATATTAGATGGAAGATCATTTCACAACATATCAAATCATCTTGGACAAACAGAGCATTCCATCCATTTTACATTACACACATATTGAAAACAAGGTAAATGTTGGTAATGGAAAATTTGAACCTTCAAGTGTGGATGCCAAGTAGCCACACGGCTGGGATTGGAAGATTGGAGAGCGCGGCGCTGGATTATGAACAGATGATGCAATCAGGACAGCATCAATGAATGAACTTCAGTAAAATTGTACAATTTACAAATGAAATGTATTATCAGAAATACCCATCTTCCTCGTCACTCATCTCTAGCAGATAGTCAGATGCCACATCCTCTTCAACCCATTCATCATCTTCTTCTTCATCTTCCCCCTCTGAAAAAGCAGAAATTCTAAAGCCATTGAACTCTGTTCTTGCGGAAGCGAGCTCTTCCACTACACTCTCCAAATCACTACCACCTTCAACCTCTCCATAATAACGAGAAACTGAAAAACCATCATCTTCATCCAAATCCTCTTCGCTTCTCCTCGTCCTCCATCTTTTGGGCACCAAATCCTCCTCTGTAACATCCCCATTTTCAACCCCCATCCATGGGACCCATAAATCTGCGTGCCTACCCAATGCTCTATCACGATCTCCCACCACCACAGTTCCCAAATTAGCCTCCTTAGCCTTCCTTAACATCTCTGAAAAATCTGAATCATCGGAAACAAGAAACATCCAATCAATACCACGACTCATCGAGTGTTGCATTTGCCTCTTCAAAGCCCAATCAGCCGCCTGTGGCTTATCCTCCACCGTCTTCACAAAAACCCCAGCACGTCTCAATTCTGAGGCCAGCCCATACCCAACTTTCGGGGTAATCAGAGACCTCGCTGCTTCATTGTACTTGTGGTTCCCAGATACGAACTTTTCCTTATAACGCTGCCGCTTTTTGCCTTTGAGAGACCTCATTCTGTTCAATTTCTTCTGGCGCTCGCGTTCGTGAAGTTGCTTGAAATGCTTCTTGAGGTCTAGGTTTGTTTTGCACTTGCGACCGCAGACCCCGCAGACGTAAGATTCGGACGGCGTGAACATCCCTTTGCGCTCAAGAATGTCCAATTGCCGACGCTCGCGGCGTTCCTCAACAACCCATTGCGGCAAATGGATAAAAGCGTGGCGATTGGCGTAAGCCGACATTTCGACCACTTGGCCGAAGCGTTGCGCCACTCGTTTCAGCGCCATAGCCGCCTCGTATGGCGGCCCACGAGGGGGTTTATTATCGAGATCCCAAAGCACAACAACCTTGCTTTGTTTGGCGGTAAAAACCCCCTCCCTGTTCCTCACCATGTCGATCTGCGAGGTCGACGCCGATGAAGCTCCGTTTTCGGCAGTGGCTCGGATTCGCCATCTACACGAACCCTGAGAAGTGGGTTTTACACGAATGGAGATCCTATGGCTGAAATTGATGGCGTTATTAGGAAACAGCAACTGAGAGGAGGGTAGTATTAGCAGAGCGTCCATAGGATTACAGACGAAAGTTGAGCTATTCATTGCTTATCCACAACGCAGAAGGGTCTCGCCTCGCCTCACTCACCGTCTCAGTCTCAGCGAGGGGCAACTTCGCGCGTCTTTCTTGGGCCCTAACGGAGCCATAGGGCGTCATCACTGTGGGCCCTAGTCCAATAGCTCTGGCCCATGATCACGGACAATCCAGATCCGGCCCAATCATTTAAAAGCAACACGTGTCTTTAATTCTCCCACACACACACACAACCACCGTGGAATAAAATTAATGGGAATAAATGGTAGTGCTCATATTAAAATGAAATTAATTATATCTTTTATGTTTATTTATTTTTTTAGTTAGTTAATGTTTTAAAACTGCGAGTCTACCCTTAAGTTCAAGGTGACAATATCGGTTAGCGTTGGGTCAATATTCAGACTATACGATTGAGGACGTTGACCTCTAAAGGAGTAGATTGTGAGATGTTACGGAGGAGAGTAGATTGATGACCTCTTAAGCGTTTTAAAACCGTGACGGACTACCATATGTAACGGACAAGAATAGACAATATCTAATGGTAGTGGATTTGGATGGTTAGTAAGTAAATGATGTATATAATTAGAGTTAGAAAAGGGAAGGAGATTGAGAGGTAAGGTAAGGGGGAAGAAGAAGATGGAGGTTTGAAAGGAGGAGATTCCTTAAAAGATATTATGCGAAAGCAAGCATATATGATATATGTGTGGCGGCAAGATGCAGCGAGTCACCCAAGATTGGTGTCGGGATCACAACGTGCATCCCATTTCATAAATTTCTAACCTTTTTTTCTTCCACTGAAAACAACGCTTGCATCAAAACCAAGAACAGAAAAAACATGGGACATTTAGGGTTCCTTAATTTCGTCGATCTTAAGAACTGGGTAGCTGATGCTGGATGGGATGGGATAATCATTGCTCAACCCCAATCTGCCTGCTGTAACACAGACACAGTCCAAATTGGTGTGGCTCTTACTTTCTCCTTTCAGCTTTTCAAAAAGTCCACTGCCATTTTGAACCCAACCCATTAGATCATTTGTTATCTCGGATTTGGCTTTGGATTTGGATTTGAAAAAGAACAAAACTAGACGAGTTAATTTAGAATGGGACCAGAAATGATGGCTCCATATTCTGAAACAAAAGTTGGTGAGTCTGATTATGATGCCATATTATTAACACAAAACAATAATGTTGCTCACTGTCTCAACCATTGGCCATCCAGATTTAAGTCTGCACAGAGCTGGAGTTGGTATTATCAGTTATAATGGAGGTGTAAGGCTATGATGAAATTATACGACCAGACACGCCTCCCCCCTACTCCTTAAAAACACCACCGCCTCAATCATATAGAAAATACGCATCAATTGCTTTCAACCACAAAATCAGCACATATCTAACAAAGCTTGGAATTACTTACTGAATCAGGAGAGGCAGAGGATTATGGGAAGCTGAAGATCTCCACTAATTACCTGTGGATGAAACAGATCATGACTCATTGCCGGCTATTAATTAATTTATAATCCTGCTTTTTCCTTTCCCATTAAACAAATTAAATTAGGAACTCACTATCCTTTTCCTTCCATCTCTCTCCATCACCAAGTGGATTTTCAGCTTACCTTTTTGTCATTTTCTTAATAACTCAATGTTGCGTGATCACTTCAAGATTCTCCCACTCTATTTTCAATCTCTCAGAATAATGGTAGAGAATTTGGTATATATTACCATCCGCCTCACGGTTTTGATGAATGTTTCACACTTTTCTCCTGTCTTTTGTCTTTGTTAGTGTGAGATCTAATAGGAGTAGTCTCAATCCATTTTTATTCTAAGATTTCTTTTTGTGGGTAATAAAAGGTGAGAAATTTTAAGAGAGTAACTGAACTGTCAGAGGGTGTTCTTTTAGTCGGGTTTTAAGAGTCGCCGTGTACGGCGGAGTGGCCCAAAATCCCACCGGCTGTCCCCTCCAGAACACAAAAGATGGGACACAAAACATGGGGGAGAGCGAAAAAGAAAAACATTGGATTCATTTGAATTCTGAAGCACGTAGGTTTAGTTTCTGAAGGCGCTAATTCCAATTCCATGTAATCAATCACTGTCCATCCAGGCTTCCCAAACAAGATGAATCAGCACATTCCATTTCCTTTCACAAAACTCTGTCGGCTAATTTTTATATTTCCATTCTTGCTTGGAAACAGTCATTAGTCCACGCATGCCCCTTTTCCTGCCGCCCCTCTTCCTTGTTTCTTATATTAACTTCTTCCGCTCTTCTCCCTTCACTTAATTTCTTCTCGAAAGTTTCTTCCTTTTGTCCATTCTATGTAAAATCACCAACAGGGGAAGGTTTAGGTTTTGAAAATGGCCGGATCTTCAGCTGTTGCTGCAGCTGCCGTGTCCACTGCAGTCCTTGCGTTGTTGTTGATCGGATTGTACTTTTGGTGGCGGCGGCGGCGACGGCGCCGTGTTATTGAATCAGAAACTGTTGAGACGTTACAGAGTGTAGAAAATTCTCAACAGCAATCAGGTTCTCGGACTGTGACGCTTCATCACCAATCTGAATCAGAGGGCAGAAGGCGACTCAGTAATTTTTACCCTCGTGGGGTTTCTCCAAAGCCTTTGTTCAGTTGGGACGACAGCCCTTCGCTTGTCAACGACGCCGTCGAAAATGGATGGACCCAATTCGCTTTTACGGACTACATGTCGTTATCTTCTCCAACCTCAAGATCCCGATTGTTGGGTTTGTGTACGGCCGGAGAGATCGAGAAGGAGATAGCAGAGGCGGAGATTAGCTGGGAAGTGAGTCAAGGATCGGCCGATTTTATGCAAAAGATTAGGCTTAATTCTGGGTTTAACAACACCATTACCAATACAATCTCTTCTTTTCCCTCTGCTTCCTCTGTAATCAGAACTGCTCTGCCATTACCAGGCCCTCCCCTGGCGTCCTTCCCCCAAGAAGCGTATTTTGAGATCACTATTCTGAGTATTTCCGGCGATGAAAATGAACCCAATGGAGCGGCGAAAGAAGGGGAGAGGATCAAATTGATACCCGAGAATCATTGCTCGAAGACGAGCTCGGAGTCTCTGGCTTATTTTACATCTAATAACAAAGTAAGCAACGTTGAGGAATCGAAGCTCAATGGGAAAGGCGAGGAAGATGAAGCAGTTGAAGACGTGATGCTATCCATTGGGCTCACTTCCGGCGCCTCCGCCCCTTCTAAATTTCCCGGCAGCTATTCCGGCAGCATCGGATTCAACTCCAATGGCTCGGTCTATCTCGATGGTAAATTCCCAAAAAAGATCATTCCATTCGATTTCAATTATCAAGTAGAAATTCTAATTCTATGATTGGTTTCGGTTCAGGCATCAAACTAGTGTTTGAATCAGAGAGAGAAGAGTGGGGAAGGGCGGAGAAGGTGATCGGATGTGGGTTTGATCCGAAACAGAAGAAGGTGTTCTTCACGGTGGATTCGGAATTGGTGCACGTGATCCATTGCAAGTCGGAGGAATTCGGAAGGCCACTGTATCCGACTCTGGCGGGCAGCGCGGACGTAACAGTTTTGGTAAATTTGGGGCAAAGCATGTTCAAGTACATAACAGCTCAAAGAACACCAAATCCTTGCTTTGTGAGTCAGCTTGTGAATGCGGCGGAGGGGTTCCATGGGAATGGGTACGAAGATAGCAGAGAGCTTTTCTCGATGGGAATGATCGATTCCCAGTGGTTTAGTCGGCTTACTCCCAAATCCACCAACAACCTTGTTGTCGATCATCGGGAGGACGATGAGATGTCCGATGAAATCGAGCTTTTTGAAATTGTGGTGGAAGATGAGAAACGGGTGGCAACTAAAACGTAATACACACACAAATTTGCAATTCCAATACCGTTGTTTGTTAATATGAGCAAACTGAGATTTTAATTTGCATAAAGAAAGAAAATCAATTCACATTATTTGTTGTCTTAATGCAAGCTTGTTTATTTAGATCCTATTTATCTAACGGATAAAAATATTCTCTATCTCTTCCCCTTTTCCGTCTAAACCGAAAATTCCTAACTTTGAATTTGTGATTTATAAAATAATAATAATATATTTTGTTCAATGGTGGCATGTATTGTAAAATGGACCGATTATAAATATAATTACAAATGGAATTCAATGCATCTGCTCTAATTTACAAAATATTTAAACATTGATTATGGTACTTTTATTTTCTCTTTCTTATTAATTAAATCCCAAACAAACATACATTTCATCCTCAGACCTTTTTCATATCAAAAGTCAATCAGTTGAATTTGCTATAAAATGGCTTCACACCATTAAATTTATTCATTATCCCACAATTTTATATATTTAGTAACTACAATA
This sequence comes from Cucurbita ficifolia, assembly GCA_033971965.1. Lineage (NCBI taxonomy): Eukaryota > Viridiplantae > Streptophyta > Magnoliopsida > Cucurbitales > Cucurbitaceae > Cucurbita > Cucurbita ficifolia. The sequence continues at coordinate 1,053,079 of CM066970.1, forward strand.
CGAAGCATCAAAGATTATCAAAAGTCGTCGTCCTCCTCCTTCCTTGAGTAAACACATCTCAACTTAGCCCGTTCCCTTTAGCAACCTCGATTCTTTACTCTCTATGGCTTATGAATCTTCTTCTCATCTTCTTTCTTTCAACGCTTTGATATCATAAGAATATTTACTAAAATCATATCGCCTAATTATTCGTTTTAGAACTCTCTATTTATACTTATTTACATAATTTTTTGCTGTCTATTACACAAATTATTAATTTTATTCGGAAAAGAAATTATTATATAAAAAGAGACTAGAGAATTATAAAAACAATGATGGACCGGGTAATTATAACTAATTAAAAAAATTATGAATTATGAATTTAATATATAAATTTAAATTTCATCCAATACTAGACATTATACGTTGAGAAAATAAAATGTAATAATTATGGTTGAGATTTGAAATATAAATAATAGGTTTAGAGCTTGGAATTTTGGTTGGGTCTTTGAACCCAACCGGGCTTGTCAGAGCTGGAAGAGAATAGAGAGGCCCAAAGGTGTGCCCTCCGACCCTTGCTTCATGGGTCTAGTCTAGCAGAGCTGCCTGTATAGAATAAAAAACTTAGGCAATCGAAGTAAATATAGGTTAAAAGCCGCCCTTATCTCCTCCTTTCAATCATTAACTCCATTGGATTTGGAAGGAACCCAAAGCAGCTTTTTAATGGGTGAAAGTGCATGCACAATGCACACCACAGATGATAAGATCAGTCCAGTTTTAGGCCCAAACCCGCTCCATTTCCTCAGCTTACATCAAAGACAACCACATAATTAGGAGTCCCCAGCGCTGTGTCTGGGGGCCAGCTGCTTTTATAAACCATAATCATGATAATATCAAATTAAAATCCTAACTCCAATCATATCTTGTTCCATAAAAACGTACTTAAGTGCCGCTATCTTCAAACTCCTCCTCCTCCTTTTGAATTGGGTTTGGATTTGGATTTGGAGGAGGATGGAACTCATTATTGTTATTTCATATAATTAAAGGGTATTTGAGAATGATGGTGTAATGTAAAGGAGGCGGAAGCATGTGATGCAAAAAGCTTTACATAATAAAGTTTATGGTGGAGGAGGAATGTGAATAAAGAAAGAAACCAAAGCTCCCTACATACCCCATAACCAAAATTGACGTGTCTCTCTACCTTTGCCATGTGTGCCTGTGCTTGGGGCAACACTTGTTAGCATATAAAGTTGTTAATTATATTAATTAATGGATGCCTTGCCTTTAAGAACATTCAAAGCGCGGGGATCAAGGGAACGTGGGATATTGTTTACAACTTGATTAATTGCCGATCAACCTCAGTTTATCATAACATTGCTTGTTCGAGTGGGACAAATGGGTGGAGCTTTGAAGCTTGCTTCAGCTGCAAACAGGGTAACGGTCGGATTTTGAGTTAGGTTGAGAAAATTATTATTATTATTATTATGGAGAGGGCAAGATCTGATCTTTTGCATCTGTAGCTTCTTGTTTCTTCGTGTTTCTTCCATCTCAAAGAAAAGAGGTGGAAAACCTCTCTCTCTCTCTCTGAAAGCTGATTGCTTAGCTTACAGTCCACATCTTCTAAAACGCATACGATGGTTTTTTTCCTTTTTATTTCCCTCTTTCAATAACACCACCAAACCCACCCAACCAAAGATCTTAAAACAAAATAATTCACCCCAAAATTAAAAACCAACCAAACCTTCAAAACTCAGCAAATAAGAATATAAGAACAGAGTCCAAGCTCACCGTTAGTAGATATTATTTGTTTACGTATTGTTGTCTTGTTTTGATTTATATAAGTATCGAGGGAATGCGGGTATGCATGTGGGAAAGTTAAGAGTAAGGAGGGAATGGAATGAGATGAAAAGGGGTTTAGAGGGATTGTTGAATATAATGGGTTTAGGGGAATAGAATGTGTAAGGTTTAAAAGTGGAGGGGATGAAGAACATGGGTGGGAAGCATATGGCTTTTAAAAGTGATCGAGGGGTTTGGGTGAGAAGGTGGGATGGAAACGTAAACGTTGGATGTTGGTTGGAGAAAAACAAAAGTCTACTCACTCAATACTTTATGATGCCCCTTCCTTATCTTTCTTCAAATGCTTACCCATCCAACAATTGCCTTACCCCAACTAACGCCACTCACATTTCTACATCGCAAAACTCTTCATTCTTTACTCTCTGCACACTTGCACCACCTCACATCTTCTTCAACTCCACAAACAATGCCCACCCTCCTCTCATGCTTATTTCTATTTTCCACGTGGGATCTCACATTGGTTGGAGAGGAGAACGAAACATTCATTATAAAGATGTGAAAACATTTTCTTAGTAGATGCATTTTAAAACTACAAGAGAAAGCACGAAGCAAAATTCAAAAACAACAATAAACCTCTCATTAGTAGAGGTGTTTTAAAATATTGTTGATACATCTAGCTTAGCTACAAATAAATTTAGTGGTACCATTTAATAACCTATATTTAAAAATTATGTCAACTTCCTCTTCATTTCTATAGCATATAAATTTTGCTGTCATTATTGAAAATATATTTGGATTTATACTGGAAATTAAAAAATAAAAAACAAGTTAATTTTTTTGTTTTTTTTGTTGAAGTTTTTGTAATCAAAGGGGAAAATATGGATGTAAATATTATCATGCTATAAAATGGTTGAATTTAATATTTGGAGGAGGGGTAAAAGAGTAATTTTGAGAAGGGTGGGGGAGGTTATGGCTGAAGACTTGCAAGTGTGAGGTGGTTGGAGTCGTCGGTCGAGGCTGGAGAAAGAAGGAAATACGGTCCAAAGAAAAGAGAAATTGGAAGAGTGAAACTGGGGGTGGGGCCCACAGGAGTCTGACCGAGGCAAAATGGGGTCCAGCTGGTTATAAACGATCAAACGCCATGTGAGTGTGGGAGACCACCAGCTGGCTCTGTCTCATTTTTTTTAGTGGGACCTATTATTATTTATTTATTTATTTTTCCCTTCCATCATCCATCCCTTGCCTTTTACTTCCTTCCCCCACCACCACCACCACCACCACCACCACAACCTCCCCCTCCTCCGCCCCGTCCCTATGGGTTAGGCGCCACCACCGCGCGCGCGTGTGTTGTGAGCGTAGACGGACAGGATTCGAGTCCACATCAGGTGCACGTGCTTAGTTTACTGTTCCCAATCTCACTATATTCTCCGCGGGAGATATCGCGATATGTTTCTACTCCACGATTCCATAATACGGATACCGTGCTATTGAAGAAAACAAAACAAAATCCCTACGGCGGTTGTCAGGCAGGACGCGAGGGGAAGAAGAAGAAAAAGACGAAGGGTATTTGGGGAAAGAGGACAACCAAAGTTTCACACACCCAACCGTCTGTGCTGGTGTGTAGTGAAGAGTAAGGAAAATGATAGTGGTTTGGTTGTTGTCCCAGCAGTTAAACTCTCTAGCTCTACAGTTATAACCCATAATACCCTTCTAATTCCTCAACTACCCCTTCTCCTTCTCCTTCTCCTTCTCCTTTCAACTATTTCACTTTCTTTCTTTCATTTTTTATTCTTACATTGCCTGAAGCTCCCATTCCCCCCCCCCCCCCCCCCCCCCCCCCCCCCTTAGCTTCTTTTGAGCTCTTCTGGTTGCTCTATCACTTTCTCACCCTACCCCTCCTCCGCCACTCTCACACAATGCGAGCCGTGTTCCCTCAAAAATTCATCTTTCACTGCTAGACTCTGACGTGCATAATCTTTACTCACTGCATCTCTTCTTCTTTCTGGAATTTCTTTTCCCATCTTCTAATCTCCCTCTGCCTGCTTCTTATGGAAGCTGGGGAGGATTGTTGCGTCAAGGTCGCCGTCCACATCCGGCCGCTCATCGGCGATGAGCGGCTTCAAGGGTGTAAGGATTGCGTCACCGTCATCTCCGGGAAGCCTCAGGTACTTTTCACACTCTCCCAATATGGATGTGGGTAGCTCCGACCTCTGGATTTGATTGTGGGGTGGGTAGAGGTAGGGAAGGAGATTACGTTCTTCTCAATGGCTACTTGCTTTAGGGCCATTTATTTCTTACCATACATTGGAGTTCTTTAATTTCCAGGTTCCGAGAGATCTAGATCTACTTCTGCAATGCCGTAATTGGCTACATGGGTCTTTTTGTTCATTCACCCTCCTCTCAGATTTACCTCTGATTTTCACTTCGGCCGCTTTCCGATTGTAATTTGGTGGGGGGAGTGACTCGAGTATACTTCTGAAATTCCAGGATTCGTATGAACAATCACTGTGGTAATATGGCGGCTGATGACGACGTTGTATTAAAATAGTACTTAACCGACCCACTCCGTCTTGAAAGTTTCTTGGCCAAATTCCCAATCAGGGTCGCCCCGGCGGCGTGATACTAATTTCCGAGGGTGGGATTTCTGCTAGTCTGATGGGTTCCCCCCTCTCTTCTTTCGAGTGAATTAACCTTCTTTCATTTTTCACCATAAAGAATTTTACCCAACGATGAAGCCGTCAAAATTACTTTGATGACCACATTTACTGTCCCTGTTTCATTTATGTGTCAATTTAAGATCATAACTTCATAAAATGCATTTCATATACGAGTATACTCACGAATGTTCTTGTACGCGTGCTTAATTATGTTTTTAATTAGTGAGATTACATGTTATTTTGATTCCGGGGCAGGTACAAATTGGTTCCCATTCATTTACATTTGATCATGTCTACGGTAGCACGGGTTCACCCTCATCCTCGATGTTTGAAGAATGTGTTTCTTCGCTCGTTGATGGTCTATTCCAAGGCTATAATGCTACCGTTCTAGCCTATGGTCAGGTATAGTAACTTCAGAGCAATGCCGATCATATGCAGTCTCATGTTATCCAGTTTTTTTTCTCGTGTCATACGGTTTCTCATCTTAGTTGATAGTTTTGATTGATGCAGACTGGATCTGGGAAAACTTATACTATGGGCACAGGCTTCAGAGATAGTTGTCAGACAGGAATCATCCCTCAAGTCATGAATGTCTTGTTCAGCAAGATTGAAACTTTGAAGGATCAAATGGAATTTCAATTACATGTTTCCTTTATTGAGGTTGTTGTCATGATCCTTTCCTTTAATGACTTTTTAAAAAAAAATATTTGTTCTCCCAAACATTCTCAGTCCTTGTGCAAAGCTCTTACTGTAATTTTTTATGGAAAAGATTCTCAAGGAAGAGGTACGAGACCTGCTAGATTCGTCTTCCTTTAGCAAAGTGGAGGGTGCCAATGGACATGCAGGGAAAGTAACTCTACCTGGGAAACCACCAATACAAATTCGTGAATCGTCAAATGGCGTCATCACTCTAGCAGGTTCTACAGAAGTTAGTGTCAACACATTGAAAGAAATGGCCTCTTGTCTGGAGCAAGGATCACTGAGTCGGGCTACAGGAAGTACGAATATGAACAATCAGTCGAGGTAAAACTTTCAAATGTACAATCCAAGTTATTTCTCTCAGGAATAGAATGTCTAGGAAAGAGTTTACATGGCTCTTGAAGTTTCAGCTAGCCACCAAGAAAATTTATGGGTAGGCTTTGTGGTAAATTTTAGAACCTGTGTATAATATTATCAGATATGGGGTCTTTGAGTCATAAATTAATGATGTTCTGAGTAGAATAATTTATTTTCCTTTGGAAATCTTAGATACTGACTCTGTTCCTGAATTTTATGATCTAGTCGCTCACATGCCATCTTCACCATCACATTAGAGCAAATGCGTAAACTAAATCCCGCTTTTCCTGGAGAAAGCAATATTGAAAACATGAGTGAAGAGTATTTGTGCGCAAAGTTGCACTTGGTTGATCTAGCTGGATCTGAACGAGCCAAGAGAACCGGTTCTGATGGTTTACGTTTCAGGGAAGGTGGGTGGCATGGTTTATCATGCATTGGTGTTCATTTTTTTGCATGTATTCGTTCACTCATCGTATTGTATTTTTGAATAACAGGAATTCATATAAACAAGGGTCTTCTTGCACTTGGTAATGTCATCAGCGCTCTTGGTGATGAGAAGAAGCGCAAAGAAGGGGTTCATGTTCCATATCGAGACAGTAAATTGACTCGGCTTCTACAGGTTTGGTTTCCATGTAGATAGTCCTTTTTAACAAGAGTACTGTTACAATTAGTCGTCCTCTTCTTTTATAATTTTAATTGTGGAATAAATTACTTGATAAAGAATCCCATTGAAAGATGAACCCAAGAAAATTGTTTTAGCCCAGAGAGTGAATCATCCAATTGTTTCTTCGTTTTGCAGGATTCTCTTGGTGGTAACAGCAGAACTGTTATGATAGGTAAACTTGTAATTTTGGTTTAGTCTGAAGCATAAATGTATCTCTTTCTTCTTTGTCAGATCAATCCTGTTTCTTCGTGTCATTCTCACCTAAGACGCACATACTCTTTAGTTTTGCTAGCATTTCCGCGTCTGTCAGATGCTTGGACACCCCGATACTTGTTCGACATGTCTCGGGCACTTGTTATCATAATGGATGTGTTAAACATGTTTCAAACACTGAATTTGAATAAGTTTGAGAGCGAAATGCATCAAACTCAATTTTTTTTAGCATATAAGTGCATTAACCTATTGACTTTGAATTTTCTTCTGGTACAAAAATGATGTATAATAAACGTGTCTTTGCCATGTCCATGTCCTACATTTTTAAAGTGTGAGATCCCACATCAGTTGGGGAGGAGAATGGAGCATTCTTTATAAGAGTGTGGAAACATCTCTCTAGCAGACGCGTTTTAAAAACCTTGAGGGGAAGCCCGAAAGGGAAAGCCCAAAGAGGACAATATCTGCTAGCGGTGGGTTTGGGCTGTTACATAAAGAATGGCTTTTCATAGTGTCCATGTTTTGTCGTATCCGTGTCTCGTATTCGTATTCGCGCTACTTAGCTTCCCGCATCCTCACACATCTTCTCTCCGTTGCTAGCTGAATTATTAGGGCATTTGTTGGCCAATATTTGAAATGAGTGCATCTTATTGCCCTACAATGGACTTTTTCCTCCACAGTTGCCGCTGAGCTTGATCTCCCATACTAATAGTTCCCTTCTTTTCCTTCTCCCGTGTCTGAAAATCTCATGATCTTTGCTATTGTTATTTGTTAAAAGTTATTTTTTGTATGTTCTTCCTATAATAGAATTGTTTTACTATCTTAGCCTGCATCAGCCCTGCTGATATTAATGCTGAGGAAACCCTCAACACTTTGAAGTACGCAAATCGAGCTCGCAATATCCAAAATAAGCCAATTGTAAGTATATGGAAACTCCTTTATTTGTCTTTTGGGATGATGAATACTATATTCTTTCTATAATGAATAGCCGAGTATATATCCTCTTCTTCATTGTGGACCAGGTCAACAGGGATCCCATGTCCAATGAAATGCTAAAGATGCGACAACAACTAGAATATCTGCAGGCAGAACTTTTTGCACGTGGAGGGTCTTCTTCTGACGAAATTCAGGTACATGATTATGAAACACTTTATAGCTCCACATTTCATTTACAACATTGTGTAATTTGTGAAACATTGTAATAGGTTCTCAAGGAAAGGATTTCCTGGCTTGAAACAGCCAATCAGGATCTCTGTCGTGAGCTTCATGAATACCGTAGTCGATGTAGCACTGTGGAGCAATGTGAAACAGACGCCCAAGTCTGTGCCCAAGTATGTGCACCCTCAACCTTTTCCTTTGCTTCCACAAATATGTATAATATATGCGGCCATGTTTATCTCCCAGAAAGTTTGTATGTGAACCTTGGACTTATCTTTCAGGATGGTATAAAGTGCTCTGTCAAAAGTGATGGGCTCATAAATTGCCCGGTCAAAAGTGATGGGCTCAAAAGAGGCTTGCAAAGTATTGAATCGCCTGATTTTCAGATGGTCGAAACCATGTCGGGTATGGCCTTATCTAAGCTTACTAGTAATATGTTTCTTTCCTTTCCATGTTTTGTTCAAATAGCTTTTACTAATTATAGTTTCGAAGTTGGCAGGTGAGTCGCGTGAAATAGATGAAGAGGTGGCAAAAGAGTGGGAGCATACACTTTTACAGAATAGCATGGACAAAGAATTGCATGAACTAAACAAACGTCTAGAGGAAAAAGAGGTAAATTTTGAAAGATGACAACGGCAGAAAATTTGATCTGTCAAGTTTATGAGGCTTACAGAACTTGTGAAGACGGTTTAGTTATTATATTTTAGAATATGGAGATCTGCTTTTGTTTATGTTAAGCGTTTTTATCCTTCGGCATCGGTTTAATTTACATGTTAATGACTTTGTAGACGGAAATGAAACTTTTTGGAGGATTTGACACAGCAGCTCTCAAGCAGCATTTTGGGAAGAAAATTGTGGAACTGGAAGATGAGAAAAGAACTGTCCAGGTTATCCTCTACTCCAGTAGAATCTTTATCATTTTTGTACTGTAATTTTGCTCATTCTTGTCACTCCTGCAGCAAGAGAGGGATCGCTTATTAGCTGAAGTTGAAAACCTGGCTGCTTGTTCTGATGGTCAAACACAGAAATTACATGACGTACATTCCCAAAAACTCAAAACACTTGAGGCTCAGGTGATTAAATCTCTCTCTTTTTAGAGGGCCCTTGTTTTCACATGAGAAAGAAATCCTCCAATATAAGTTCTAACCATTTTATTTTTTAAAATTTATGTATTTACAGATTCTAGAACTCAAGAAAAAACAGGAAAACCAGGTTCAGCTACTAAAGCAAAAACAAAAAAGTGACGAAGCAGCGAAAAAGTTGCAGGACGAAATTCAATTCATAAAGGCTCAGAAGGTAAACCCTTTATTTCTTGCGCATTTTCACTTCTGTTCTTTTCTCTCCATTTGCTGAGCCTTGTAACTCGAAGGTTCAATTACAACAAAGGATGAAACAAGAGGCCGAACAATTTCGACAGTGGAAAGCATCTCGTGAGAAAGAGCTCCTCCAGGTAACTCAACTGCCAGAATCTGTGTTCTCATTCTTAGTTTTACGTTAGAATAATTATTGTGATCTGTTGCCAGTGTTGGCGTGACGGTGTTACAGTTTTTGGCTGCAATATTTTGAAATGTGTTTCATCTCATTATGCATTACTCTTTACTATTGAACGGATCGACTATGTTTCCTTATATCTGTTATTCACTATTTTTGTTGACAACTTTAGCTACGAAAAGAGGGCAGGAGAAATGAATATGAAAGGTTCAAACTGCAAGCTCTAAATCAGCGGCAGAAAATGGTTAGTACTTCTTGCTTCCTTATTCATCATCCATTTGTCCTATTTCCTTCAACTCTGGCCAAGTACGTTTATCCTAATGGTTAGATTGTAGGATATCATGCTAAAAAGTAGGCTTTGAAATGGTCTTTCCTTCGATAATAAGGCTCAAATGCTTTGAATGCTTGATTATTATCTCGCAGTTTGGTTTTGCATGTAAAATTTGGCCGCGTTTCTTGCCATCTATCCTCAATATACAATTACTTGTTTCAGGTTCTTCAAAGAAAAACAGAGGAGGCTGCAATGGCCACTAAGAGGCTGAAGGAACTTCTAGAAGCTCGGAAATCTAATGGTCGTGAAAATTCAGGTATTTTCTTACTTAGAGCACAACTCTTGTAAGGCAATGCAAGGTGTGTAACTTGACAATGCCTTGTTCATAGGGGAACTGTTTTCCTGCTTGTACCATTGAATTGATTTAAGACTCGATTCTTTTTTGTTGATTTTTTCAGGTATTACAAATGGTACTGGAATGAATGGGCAGGTATTTTCTGGGCTGTTTCATTGCTTCCCTCCCTATTAAGTTGGCTCAATCCCGTTTCTAATGGAAATTTCTCTTTCTAGAGCAATGAGAAATCTCTACAACGCTGGCTTGACCATGAATTGGAAGTGATGGTGAACGTGCATGAAGTCCGTTTCGAATATGAAAAACAAAGCCAAGTGTACGAGTCATACCAGACCTTAGATTGTATTATGAGTAAAAGAAAATTTGAATATATATTGATTTTTCTGCACTGCAGGCGAGCTGCACTTGCCGAAGAGTTATCCATGCTGAGGCAAGTGGATGAGTTTGTTTCAAAGGGCCTCAGTCCTCCCAGAGGCAAAAATGGTTTCGCTAGGTAAGCATTGTTCTCAAACAAAATAGTTCACCTTCTAGGTTCTCACATAAAGAAGTGGATAGTATCTAATTTGTCGTTTGCATGATTCAGAGTGTCCTCTATGTCACCAACCGCAAGAATGGCCAGAATGACATCACTTGAAAACATGCTAAGCATATCTTCAAATTCCCTTGTGGCGATGGCTTCACAGCTTTCTGAGGCAGAGGAGCGAGATCGTGCCTTCACCAACCGCGGACGTTGGAACCAATTGCGCTCCATGGGAGATGCTAAGAATTTGCTTCAATACATGTTCAATTCTCTTGCTGATTCACGGTAATTATTCTGTTCCTTTCACCGATATTTTTTCTGGGATTAGAGATACTCTTCAATTTCTTGGATCGTGAGTTCATCTTCTTAGAACATGTGAATTAGAACTAGTATTACATCTTAAGGGTACAATTGATACACAAAAAAGGGCAATTCAAAAGAAAAGTTCTGGAAATTTTGGAGCTATGCAGCCGCCATTTTTCCCTCCCTGAGCCTGCAAGAAATTGGCATTTAATGAGAGAATTGATTGATATTCAACTTTTTCCATGTATATAATCCTTAGCTAATTTTATGTATCACTTTGCTTGTTATTTACAGGTGCCAATTATGGGAAAAGGAACTGGAAACTAGGGAAATGAAGGAGCAACTGAAAGAACTTGTGGGACTGTTGCGGCAGAGTGAGACACGGAAAAAGGAAGTAGAGAAAGAGCTAAAATTGAGAGAGAAGGCTGTTGCAATTGCATTGGCTTCATCTTCACCGGTGAGTATGACCATTACAAGAAATCCTACTTTGGCTTGCGTGTGAGGGTCTATATTTCTGCTGAGTGTTTAGATTCTGCTAGCGGTGGGCTTGGGCTGTTGCTATTAAAAATAGCAGGTAAGAAAACTTGAAACTTTTCAAGCCACTGATTAGTAGTAATCAGTGGTAGCTCGAGATCTACATTCAATTAGTGATGATAGAGGGGACACTGCCCACATCTAATTCCTAGCTTTGCTTGATCTTTGCTTGATCTTTGCCATTTCCATCCCTCATCTTTCATTGTAAACATAATTAGAAATCTGTCTTATTGGTGACTTTGCTTATTTTCAGGTCCATCATGAGCATGAGAGTACACCACCTACATCGAGACACTTTGCTGATGAATTGGGAGGTTCTTTGTCACCAATGTCCGTACCAGCCCCGAAGCAACTCAAGTACACAGCAGGAATTGCCAATGGCTCCGTTAGAGATTCTGCAGCATTCCTGGACCAAACACGAAAGGTTACCATTTTCCCCATTCATTTACTGTCTTAGGAGTTGAGCTCACATTTTTCTTAGAAGGGTGCTATTACTGCAGATGGTACCAATAGGAAACTTATCAATGAAGAAGTTAGCCAGTGTAGGACAAGCTGGAAAACTATGGAGATGGAAACGAAGTCATCACCAATGGCTGTTACAGTTTAAATGGAAATGGCAGAAACCATGGAGACTTTCAGAATGGATCAGGCATAGTGATGAAACAATAATGAGATCAAGGCCTCGACCACATGCTCTGCCTGCTGGGATGTGATATTTGGTGGTTTTGGGTTTATTGTCCCCCAAATATCATTTTGACTTTCAACTATGATACCACCTTATATCACGGGAACAAATTGGAATAAGTGCAGGTACTCTTAATGATTTTTAAAACCAATCTGATTCATCTATTTGCATCTACTTGAAGCTGACATGATCTTTTTCCAATGGCAGCAGCTGAAGTCAGACTTATATGATCTCTGCATATTTCTTCAATGGAAAACCATTTTGGTAGATTTGTGATTTTGGATTCTTTTTCGTTGTGGTTCACATTTGAAGCATCTTGTAAAGCTTGTGTGGATGCTACAAAATGGGTCACCCGACTAGCTAAGAAGGCCGCAAGTGCGGGAACGAGGCGAGCATAGATACAACGGATAGATAACTCGCTGAAGATAGTTTTCTAATGTTCTTTTCCACCCTCCTTTGTATATCTTGTCAATAGCAAGAAAAGGAATGCAGGAATACGTATGGAAAGTTTTTTTAGTCGTTTGGTTTTTCTTTGTTTTGAGGACATTATTGATTTGTTGAAAGGAACTATTAGGTTGGAGGGAGAAAAAAAAAAAAAAAAAAAAAAAACAGAATTCTTTCTAATATGTTTTGTCTTTCTTGTGTGACACTAATCTTATTACGTGATATGACTGAAGCTCTGTAAATGTATTTGTATTGAAGCTAAAGAAGAATCTTTGAATCAAAAACTTCATAAGGTCTACACAACTCTGCTATCTTTGATATTTGAATCTGTTTCCCATTCTTTCAGACGAATACGAGACCGATATGAATGAAACCTAGCCATTAGTGAATGAGTCCATAGGGAGAGAAATATTTTGGGCAAAGAGTCTATGAGATCCGAGGGGAACGAAACATTTCTTATAAGAGTGAAAACTTCTCTCTAACAAACGCGTTTTAAAACCGTAAAATTAATGACGATACATAATGAATAAAAACAGATAATACTTACAAGCGATGGTCTTGAACTGTTATAAGAGTGCGATTGCATCGCTCTAACAGATCTTCTCTAAGACAGTCAGCAGATCACCAAATACACGTATTTAAATGGGGAGCCAGAAACGAGTTGCTAGCTTCTGTGTAGTAATATTGAATATAAACAAAATCTGAGAGAACAGTTCATCAAGTGTGGCCAATATTATCCACATGAGAATTGAACAATCAGAATACGACAAGTACTGATCACCAGTCAATGTTATCAGAAAAACCAGCCGGGCCTTAAAACACGATTTGAAAGGGAATAAAAGGGAGTTATTCTCAATACAAGAATTTTGTTCTGAGATATGAGGGTGGACGCTGCCCCTTCCAAAGTCAAAACTTATGAATCCAAATGATCTTTGCAATTCATATTGATCATGTTTACACTTTTCTTCTCTCACTTGTACGGAGGAAGATGTTGAAAGCTACTCAAGGGAGAACCCACTTACAACAATCGGCTACACCGTTTAAAACCTTAGCTTGACTAGCATTGACAACAACTAGGGGCATGCCAACATAAAAGCAGCTGCGCCATGTACAAATCAAAAGACACAAATACAAGTTTTGGAGGATTTTTTTCGACAGGTAAGACAAGAATGAGGATTGATTCCCGAATACAAGTTAGATCCGGGCACACCAATATGCATAATGCTCATCTTTGCGATGGTTACTAACAAGACCCCCACATTGCAAACAAATAAAACTGCTCCCATCTGAGAATGCATCCATAACAATTTGCATCCTACCACTTTCTGCCAGTATAGAATTACCGTGAGCATCGACAGCCAACGAACCAGATATGTCACTGTTACTATCTGTAAGTTCGGGGTTCAGAGGCCGGGCTTCAGCTATAGCACACTCTGCAAATAAAGAAGCTAGTTGATCAACATCAGCAGTCTCCTGAAATCGGGTTTTGTACAGCTCACGGGCGCGGTGCAAGGATTGAAAGACTGCTGCATCCCCACCTTGGGTTCTCATTGCCATTACAACCTGTTCAAACATGAAAAACAAGGTGCTGAAAGCTATTAACAAATTTTGTAGTCCTTAATCTTTCCTCTAACAGATTATCTCATATGCCCCACCCATGATTTAACCATGTTGCTTGAGGCATCTGAGCTGACACAACTACATAAATGTGTATTATCCTTTCCTCTAGGTTGTAAAAGCTACGAAACAATATAAGTTTACGAATATCTGTCTCAATCAGCATGGGGTAGAAAGCTCATGGTTTATAATAAGTAATATACAATACAATTGGTATTCAAAGAAGAAAAAGAAAGTAAGATACAATTAATAAATATAGGTTCAAAACACATTTAGGTCAATGAACAGAAAGTTCTAAAACATTCAAATTCTATAGACGAATTCTTTGTATGTTGGTTTTAAAACAACGTTGGCAAATAAAACCCGTGTAGTTTTTTAATTGTTTTTGAACAAGAGACTCTACTTAGATCACTGCAATCAGCTTTTGACGACAGATTTATGATGCAATTGTTCAGAATGCCGATTGAAATTTAATTTACAACTTGATTTTTTGATGAATATTAAAACTTTCATGGAGAAGAAAAGAATTATTACAAGGGCATACAAAAAGAGAGCCTACAAAAGGAAGGCAAACTACAGAAAGGGCCACCAATCTAGAGAAATAAACCCTAACGTACAATTACAAAAGGATTTTGTTACTAAAGCTCATAGGACATATAGTGTAACAGCCCAAGCCTACTGCTAGTAGATATTGTCCTTGGGCTTTCCCTTCCGGGGTTCCCCTTAAGGTTTTAAAACGTGTCTTCCACACCCTTATAAGGAATAGTTCGTTCTTCTCTCCAAGAGATGTGGGATCTCACAATTCAAACCCCTTGGGGCCCAATGTCCTTGCAAGCACACTGCCCAGTGTCTAGCTCTGATACCATTTGTAATAACCCAAGCCCACCGCTAACAGATATTATCCTCTTTGGGCTTTCCTCTTCGGGCTTCCCCTCAAGGTTTTAAAACGCGTCTGCTAGGGAGATGTTTCTACACCCTTATAAGGAATGTTTCGCTCTCCTCTCCAACCAATGTGGGATCTCACATAGAATCTAACAAAGAACCAAACCTCACTTGGAGGTCTCTCAAGCTCTCGAAAAAATTATATTATTCCTTTCACCCCAAAAGTCACCACATAATAGCACATACCCTAGCTTGCCACAAAAAAACTTCCCTTTTTGCAGAAGGGAATTTGACTACAGCTTGCTTAATACAATCATCCCAACACACCAAAATATCAATGACAAAAACATCTAAGGGAGAGAAGTGGCGGCATTTCAGATTCTCTTAAGATTGGCAAGACTTGGGAGCTTTGTGTAAAATGGAAACAAATAATGGTAGACAAGCGGTTTCAGTATATATATATTTATGAAAGCAGATTCTGTAGATATTAGAAATAAATGGACTTTCACGACACTTGAAGGTCATTGACAAAGATTTCAGGTCAATAGTTTGCTGGTTGCCTGGTTTGAGCAGCCAGGGTAGTCGGGGACTTGGGAAGGTCATTTTCAGGGATGGAGACCAAGCAAGCTATCCTTAACATCGAGCATGAAAAGGCAAAGGAAAGTGATGGCTTCATACTTCTTACTTGTTAGAGACTTGCTTGAAAGAAAATAGGGACGTAAGAAAGGTGACTCTTTGGGAGGTATCCTAAGAGTTCTATAAGAATAACATCATAAACGAATTCCTACTGAGGTAAATACTACTTTGATCCACAAAAAACCTACTCTACCATAACTGGGGTCCGTGCCGCTTTTATTCTTGTCAGTGCTGTACGAAATAACAGCAAATTTATTGGCCGTTACACTTATCATAATTGGGATTTTTTTTTTCAATTTATTTATTTCAGGTACAACCACTAAATGAAGCAATTGAATTGAATGAGATTCCTCTTCTTTCAGGCACTTACGTTCTGCGTTCTCATTCTTCACCCTTTTTTTCTTTCCCTTTTTATGTGTGTGGGTGGGGATTTAGCAAATTGCCTTCGTTCTTGAGCTTCAGACATTCCTGTGAGTTATTATTACTATGAAAGAGGCGCCACTCTAACTTCAGGATTGTATTTCCAGAGATGGAAATCAAGCAAGCTATCCTTAACACTGAGAATAAGAAAGCTCCAGGATGTGATGCCATTTTCTACTCTAGCTTCAAAGAAAATTGAAGTCTTTAGCAGGTGTTTTAGTAATTTTATGAAAAAATAACAGCGAAACCCAACTACTAGAAATGTACAGATGCCAATTATCTTCTGAAAATTCGGCTTGACAAGAAGTTGAATTCTTTTACCAATGGTTCAAGCGAGGAGGAAAGCCCTATTGGCGAATTTTCAATCCCCTTTGGCAACCGGAACTCAACTGAAGTTATTTAATTTACAGAATCAAAGCTAAATATAGATAAGCCATCGCAGAAAAGTTTCGAAAGAAGAAAACAGACCAAGAATTCCAAGTGAGGCAAGTTTTCTAATTTTTTCTTTAAACATACCGCTTGGAGGGCTTGGGAAGGCTTTCGTTGATCGATGAATTGCCGAGCCAATGTGAGCAAGTCGCGAACAGAATCGCCTTCGCCGGCTCTATTTGACGCAAATTCAGTCTCCATCATGTCGGACTTCGAACAATCCATAGTATCATCGGCAAATTTACCTTGAGAAATCCAGGGCACAGTTCCTTTTTGATTGATTATCGGTTTTGTAATGGAAATATGCTTCCAAATCACAGCATCGCTAGATGGTTCTAGCAGATTCTATAAGCATCCCCCAGGGCTCTCTCTCTCGCGCGCGTACTCGATATGTCGTGGCGGAAAGGAATTTGGGATTTTATTTATGTCATAATTCGCAAAATTATTTCTAAGAATTGGGAAAACACTGTTTTTTTATTTACTCTTTTTGTAATTAAAATAGTAAATAAATTGAGCAGAAATTATAATTAATTAATATCAGATCCCTTTCAAGTATTTATTTATTGAATTAAACATTTATATCATGTGTTTGATACATTAAATACTGTAATTAGAATTTGAAAACAATGATTTATGATAATCGATACCTAACCCGAAGTACTAATCCCAACATAGTGGGAAACAACAGAAGTTGGGCGCGCGCAGGCGCACACCCCACCGCTCATGCACAAATTTCTTATCTTGTGCTCATATGCGCTGCTCTTCGGAAGGTCAGAGACCCGCAAAGCTTCCACAGCGTTTAGCTTTCTTCCATGGTGGATCCGCCTCTTTGCGCTCCGGTGATGTTTATTTTCGTGACAGGTATCTCTACACATCTGCTTGATTAGCGTTAAACTACAATACTAATGCCATAGTCCCGACGGGAAATGTTGTGAGTTAGGAAACGATAATGAACTGTAGTGTACAAATCCGTTTCCCCTTGCTGTGGGGTTGATGGAAGATGTAACTGAGAATGTTCTTGGAATTACAATTGAAAAACACAGACAATGCGCTTCCGAGATGAGGCTCGGAATGTATAAAACTAGGGCAAATGTGGCCAGTATTTGGGAATGAAAGAAATTGGGGGATTAAAAGGGGGAAGCATGCAGGGCATGAAAGTGTAAGACCACATGCGACGGCAGATTCTCGGAAATGCTAGGAATTTTGCACATTCAACAATTGGTCTCTGGAAAGGCAGATCTGGAATGCAATTGTTCCTGATATTTAATATACCTCTTCCTATCAAAAGCCGACACAGAGGCCCAACAACTGTGAAATAATTGTCCGACAAAGATAGATTTACCAGATTTCCAAGCGCACAAATGACTTCCGGCACCATACCATACAGTAGATTTCCTGCGAAATTCAACTGCTCCACGTTCTTTAGGCAACCCAGGGAAAAGGGCAATGGTCCTGTTAGTCGATTGCTGCCGGCATCAAACACGATTGCTTCGTCAAGTGATCCTAACTCATAAGGGAGACACCCTGATAATGAGTTGTTTAAGAGAAGAACCTCAGTCAAAGATGACAAAGCTTTCACAATGCCACCGGGAATTGGACCACTGAATTTATTGTTGGCTAATGTGAGGTAGAGAATATGGGTGGTGGAAAGACTGTCTGGCAGACTCTGCATGAAATTGTTGTTGTTGATGAGGAGAAAATCAAGGTCCTGGACGAAGACTTGAGGTGGGACTGACCCAGTAAAGAAATTGAACCGAAGGTCTAAGAAGGTGAGGCTGTTTAGACCAACAACAGCAGCGGGAAAAGGACCAGACAATCGGTTGTTGCTCACATCAAGCTCGTATAGGTAAGGGAGCCTGGTAATGTTTGTGGAGATGGTGCCTGCAAAATTGTTGGAATTGGCATGAAAAACAGCAATGTCAGGGAGCTGATCGAGGAAGCCATCAAGGGATGGTGCACTGAGTTGGAAGCCATTAAAGTCGATAGATGCGACCGCCGTGGCAGACTTGTTGTCCGGTGGGTTGTCACAGTAAAAGCCTTTGTATTTGCATATATCCGATCCAACCCATGTTTTAGTGATTCCTAGAGGATCCGAGGTGATAACTGACTTGAACTTTTGAATCACAGGGTACACCACTGAAAGCCTCAGGTCTTCAAATATCAAAACCTCTGCTTCAACAGGCAAAAGAGATGATGGCTGAGGAGTTACCGCTTGCTTACAGTGAGACCAGCCGTGATCACAGCCTTCTACTTTGAAATCTTGCGTTCTGCTGTTGCTACTGTTGGCTATGGCGTGGACAACCAAAGAAGAAAGCAGGTTGAAGAACAGAAACAGCAAAACTCTGCCAGGTATTTTACTCATTCTTATCAACCCAACAAATTGCTTTGCTCTGTAGTTAGTCAGAACTCTATAAGCATAGAAGTGAAAATCAGACCAAGTTTCATAAACACAGCCTGTTTATATAAGAAACTAAAAGTTGGCCAAAAGAAGAGGGAATGCTGTAAACCTCATTAGGTTCAAGCAGAGCAGGTATGGGTCTGCAAATTAGTAGGCACAAAACCAAAAGCCAAAAAAGATAAGTTACAGTACAAACGAAAGATCCCAACTTTACAACAAATGGGTCCAATACTTGAAGTCCCAACCAACACTGAAAACAGAAGCCAAATGGCAATGATATAAAAAACTATAATGAAGCGTGCGAATGCACAAAGACCACCATCGCGATAGATGCTCATCAGATTGAAGATATGACATGACAACTTCATCTTCTAATCTGCCTTCTTACATATTGATCTGCCTCTTTAGTTCTATAAAGTGAACTCGTACGGGTCTGAATAATTAATAGCATTTAATCTGGCATTCGGACTATGATTTGTTAAATCATTATATTTATAAGATCATACATTATCCTCTGAGTTGTAAAGAGCAGCAGTCTTGTATTGAAGGATCGGGATAGGTGCTACGGAAGTCAACTATTTTTCTTTATTTTGAAGTCACTTTTTCTGCCCATTGGATTCCATTATCTTAAGATGATAAATATGATTGCGATATTTGGATACAGCTGGGCATCCGACTTAGTGGAACAAGAACTCATTGTCTTGATACACATTAAAAATCAGCTCCTTTATTGTATTCTTTTTGAGAAGGCATAGACATGAGTGACGATTTTATTACGTCCATAATGAAGACTGAATTTTGTCAATTGCAATGTGATTGATGAACCAATCATAGCCATTAAAGATCTATGCAAAACTTGACCTTCCCATAATCAGATCTAAATTATAACATTTCAAGATACTCCTTTTGGGGCTTTTTCTTCCGAGCTTTTCCTCAAGGGGAAAGGTTTCCACACTCTTATAAGAAATGTTTCGTTCTCCTCTCTATGTGATCTCATAATCCACCCCCTTTGGAGGCCTAGCGTCCTTCCGGGCTTCCCCTTCTCCAACTGATGTGAGATCTCATAATCTACCCCTTTGGAGGCCCAACATCTTTTCGGGCTTCCCCTCAAGGGGGAGAGGTTTCCTCATTCTCTTCCTTCCCAATCGATGTAGGATCTCACAATCTACCCCATTGGAGGAGGCCCAACGTCCTCGCTGGCACACCCCAAGTGTCTAACTCTGATACCATTTGTAACAGCCTAAGTTCACCGCTAGCAGAGATTGTCCTCTTTGGCTTTTCCTCCTGGACTTCCCCTCGAGATTTTAAAATGCATTCATTAGGAAGAGTTTTCACATCCTTATAAGTAATAGTATTGTCCTCTTGGGCTTTTCCTTCCAAGCTTCCCCTCAGAGTAGAAGAGGTTTTCACACCCTTATAAGTAATAGTATTGTCCTCTTGGGCTTTTTCTTCCAAGCTTCCCCTCAAAGTTTTAAAATGCATTCACTAAAAAAAGGTTTCTACACCCTTACACGTAATACCTCGTTCTCGGGAATGTTACCTGATTAATGGGCAGATAAGGCCACAGGGAAGTAGTAAAAGGATCATGGATAATTCTGTCGCCCCATATGGGGTTTGGGCCAACACCAATGAGCCCAAGGTAAGTGAAACTCAGGGATGTGAATAACTCAACCACACGTCGGCAGTGCAGAGGGCGGACACAGAATCTCTGCCTTCCTGCATTCAGATCTGACCATCGAACTTCTCTGCAAACGACAATCCAAAAACCCCCCATTGGATTGAAACGGGAAATTTACAAAGAAGAATAAAACTTGGGTGGGAATGGGAATTGGGAAGGAATAAAGGTGGGATTTTCTGTCTGTTGTTTATACATATAATAAAATAAATCCACCATGCAATCCAATATGATATAAAGAAAAAAGAAAAAAAGAAAAAAATGGTGAAGGAATAATAATATTGGAGAGCATAAGAAAGTTTATAAAAAAGAACAAAAGGCCCACTAGTAGCGTGACTCAACACCCACCAAATCCCACCGTCCCATGCTTTTCCTCTCTCCCAATCCCACACCCTTCAAATTTCCAAATCCCAAGAACACAAAAACCTTCATAAGAGAGGGGACACACAGAGAAGAGGAAAACAACAAAGGGGGCGTTCCTAATTTTCTATAGACAGCACAGCACAGCACAGCGCCGCGCAGCGCAGCGCACCTACTAATCTTCTTGGAGACGGTGCTCAAGCCGCAGCGTTGACCATTGGTTCCCTATAATTTTATTTATATAATATTGATGGAGATCTGTGGGCGTTGGATGAGTTGACTATTATGACGATTCCAGAACAAGCGTTGCAGGTGTTTCGGTGGAGTGGGCGTGATTGTGATCGTTTTCGTAAGTTACAATCAGCATTGTTGGATCGTCTAAGGCACGTTCTACGTGTTTCCGTGCTGGACACCCTCTCAGACTGCTACATTTGTAATATCCCCTGTTCATTTACCAAAATAACCTTTGTCAGTCCTCCCTTCTACTCCACCCAAACCCATTCCCCCACTTTTAATTTATTTGCTTTTTGACATTATTAAAAAAAAACAAATCATACACTATACTCTTTTCTCGAATATATTATTATGCTTGGGAAACAACGGACTACGAAGGTCAACGAGTTGTTATGTTCTGCCCCACTAAATCACCGAGTTCATAGAACGAGTTAAACTTCACCACACACTCAACAAACGAAGGAGGATCCGAAGTAAAATTTACACACCTTGGATGAGGAGAGCCTTTAATGGGTTTTTGGCCGTACTTTCTCCAGGAGTAATCGTCCGGTGGGATATCCGCTAGTTTGGAGCTCACCGCGGGAACTCTGATGACTCTTTTTATCCTGTTTTTCCTGCTAAACCAAGCAAATTTCACAATTCAATGACTAATCGAATATAGTCTAATACCCAATTTAGAAAATTTTGTATGGATTTTTTTAACAATCTGTTGCAAGGACCAACCTTTTTTTGGAACAGTGACACCGACCGGAGGATGAGGCACACTTCATGGCGGAATCGTCCATAGAATTGCATTTTCTCTTTAGCGAGGAGGATGAAAGTGGGGGCTTTCCGGCGGAAGAGACCTGGGACATGTGGGTGAACTGGAACCCAGATGACATAGATGGCTGTAAGCTTTCGGTGTCTCCGGTTAGCGATGAAATATAGGAATTTGCAGCGGAAATCGGGGGCGAGGCTACGAAGTTGATGGTGGTAGTCGGATCTTTTCTATCTACAGACCCATTTTTTAGTACCACCGACGAAGTATTTTGCTGTGCTTGGAAAGTATTCAGTGGATGAGAAGGCGGATGGGGGTTGTTTTGAGGCAGAGGAGGCAAACGCACAACAGGGGAGGGCGTGGGGCAATAAACCTTAAAAGCAGAGACTGATTCCTGTTTCTTTACTTGAATCTGAGGGGCTGATGACGAACTCGGATCTTGGTGCTGCAACGGCTTGACCTTCGGTGGAGGAGGCGGCGGGGGAGTATGAAGAACCGGCGCCCTTCTGAAGCGGGCGTGACCGGTTCTATTCCGATCGAGCAAAGAAATGACCTTCTTGAAATTGTTGACGACGGAATCGGCGACGGCATCGTATGGAGCGATAGCATTGGGAGTAGTGGTGGAGGTGGAAGAATCGTGTTGGGGGTGGTGGTGATTAGGGGCATGGGACATCAATCGGAGGAAATTCTGGACGCTCTGAATCCCAGCAGAAGCGGCTTCTTGAACAGCAGAAACAGCGGCATTTTCTTCCAACTTGGGCGTGAAATTAGTAGCAGTGGTAGCATCCCCAAATCCCACCATGAGCTCCACGGCCATGTTATTGTTGAGAAGGAGCATATGATATGAAAGCAGAGGAGGAAGGAGAAGAGTATTTATACTGAGAAAGAAAAAAAACGTGAAATTGTTAGAAAAGAGAGAAGGAGAGGGAGGGGATTGGGAAGAAGAAAGTGGTGAAAGAGAAGAGGAAAAAGATGATAAAAGAATTGGGGGAAGGAAAGGATTGGAGTCAAACTGATGGCCTCACTATGCAAGGCATCGGGCAACTGACCGGTTTGATTCTGGTCGGTCTGCCGTCAAACACTCCAACCAATTAGAAGGCTCCACGTAAGAGAAATTGTCAGTACATTTGACTCTTCTGTTTAGGAAAGGCCCATTTACAGGGTGGGTTTCAAATTCGAGTGAGAGAGAGAGAGAAAGAAAGGTCAAAAGGGTGAGAATAGCCGTTGGATTAAGGACGGGGTAAAATCAGGAAGAGAGAGAGAGAGGAGAAGAGGACAAGATATTATTAGTTGGAGACAGTGGGATAGAGTTGACCTTTAATAGCTTTTAATGCAAAAGTCATTGAATGAGGAGGTGGGGTAAGTGGGTCCCCTTTTTACCGGATACCGGAAGTAGTTTCCACTCACAAGTCACCTTGGATTCCTTTCTTTCTTCAAACTAGTTCAATTTTCAATCTGATTGGGCTTTTCCGCTTTTCCGGGCCCAACCCGCAAAGTCTTCTCCAGGAGAGGAGACCAACGTTCAAAGCATCAGAAATTTTAAAAACCTTTTTCTTTTTCTTTTTCTTTTTCTTTTTCTTTTTTTCCCTACAAAATTTCATTCTACATTTTTTCCATATGTTGTGGGTTGGAGTACTGTACTGTTTTTGAGTGAATTAGATTCCAAGTTTTCTTTTTTATTTTTTAATAATTGGATAAACCCAAACGAGAATTTGAGATTTAGTCTTTAGTTTAATTCAGACAACCAAATGGAGTGAGAGGTAGATTGGGCAGAAATTTCAAGATTCCATAAATATAATTAAGGAAGTTTTCAAATTCCATTTGTAATACGAAATTCGAGGCCAATTTGCGACTCAATTGTTGACTTTCTTTTGGTGTTCAAATCCCTTGATTCGAGTAACTCTTTAAATTTCAATATACATTCTTTCTTCCCCTTTTCAGGCCCCCTTTTCATAAACAATTTCAATTGGATGACTGAAATCAATTGGACTTAAAAACACATTCAGATGGAAGAGAATACATTGAGATAGAGAAAGGAAAGTCACAAAATCGTAAATGACGAGGGACAAATGGTTTGAAAATATTTGAAAATATTTGAAACTGAATCAATTTGGTTGTAAAACGGGAAAGATGGAAAAGCTTTGGGACCAAGGTCCCAATTTTGTGGTCCATTCACTTATATGAGCATTTACTCTACATCCAAATGTAACGCCAAATATAGGTATAAAGTAACCAATATATTTTATTCAAATCCTAGGTCTTTAATAAGGTATAGGGTAATCAAATATAGGCCATTTATTTTCTAGCTTCCATTTTTCATTATTTTATGATATGTAAATTGGGCGCAACCAGAAGAAGCTGCAAATTTGCTTCTAAACCACTTAGCTACAATTGAAGTAGTGCCACTTCTTCATTTCATAGTTGGAATGCAAGACGGCAAGATAAGGTTGAATGATAGGCATCAGCTTTGTTCTTAGCTCACATTTGAACTTCCACATTTCCATAATTGATATTAGCTCTATAATGTGGTGTTCTTGCTAGTTTCTTATCAAATTGTGACGCTTGTAATTCTACGTAAATTAATTCAAATTCATTAATGTTGGATGAGATGAATAACTACACTTGGAAACAAGTGTTCCATTACTATTTTAGTTTGCAAATATTAACTAGTCCGGAAATGGTTGAAAAGGAGGCCGGAAAGGAAAGGGCAAGGCAAGTGGCGGTGCATGTGATGCGTCAAGTGGGCAGAAGAACCAGAGAAAGCCCAAATCAAAACGCCTGTTTTGTGGATAAGAGATTGCGTGTTTGTGGCCTCTCAGCTCAGCCACCAACTTGGGCGATCACTGGATATTATTATTGTTACTAATGTATGGGCCGCAAGCCCATGCTTCTGTGTCTTCTTCTTCTTCCTCCTCCTCCTCCTGTTTCTTAGCTTCCCATGTGAACACACTTTCAAACCACATCCACTCTCCCACATATCTGCAACATCTTCTTTTCTGTCATTTTAATCACCCAAATATTTGCCTTCTTTCGCTAAATTATAAAAAAAATAAAATTAGTTGCGTGCAAACTTCCTCCCTTCCTCGTTATGTCGTATGATGCAATCGAAATGACATATAATCTTGCTCCATCCACTTTTGGGCAAAACAAAAAAGAAAACTAAATATCAACATTTGGGAAGAAGACGTGTTTGTCCCAACCAAATATCAATAATAAAATAATAATAAGAATCTGATAAGGACATTTTTGGTATATTGGAAAATATTAAATAAATTAAAATTAGAGTTTGTGTTTGGAAAATAAAAAAATGAAACAATTTCAATACGAGAAAAGAAGGTTTGTGATATTAATTAAGAAGATAAAGGTTTAAGATAAAAGTATGTGTTAATCCTGAGTGGAACCTGGACGACCATATGGAAAAGCACAATAATTTGATCATTAATTAAATACAATTAGGTATGGGAGAATATTTTAAAGGGAGGGAGTAAATTACAGAAATCAATTTCCACCTACCAATAGTAATGCAGCAAGCGGGGCCCACTAGCTTTCCGTCTCCATCCAGACCATTCGATCTCATCATCACGTGGCCACTCCTGAATCGCTCAAATCCAATTTATCCGCTTCTATTATTTACTTTATACTTTATTTTAATTCCCTTCCAAATTATGTATAGTTTATTGAAGCTTCTATTCAAAATTAGTACACATTGATAATCCCACGTATATATATATATATATATATTTTTTTTAAGAATCCTAATATTAAAGATTTAATCGATGAAAATAAACGTATAAAACACGTCTACATAAATTTTTAAAACACGTCTTATAAAGAATGTGTGTCTCTTCTCCAACCAATGTGGGATCTCACAATCCACTCTTTCGGGGCCTATCGTCTGCTGACACTCGTTTCCTTCTACAATCGATGTGGGAACCTCTAATCCCCTGCTCGAGGCCTAGCGTCCTTGATGGTACACCGCCCGATTCACCCGACACACTTATAAAATATTAAATATTGTCCTCCCCAGCCAAGAGGAGAGCTTTAGAGTCCATGAAACAATATATGAGTTAAAAGAGGGAAAATCAAGGTGTAGCAGCCACCAAGGTCCCGAGAAGAAAGGAGATGTTAGGTGTAAATATCTAGAGAGGGGGGCCGGGGTCAGCTTCCGTAGCTCTGTAGACAATTGTATTCGTCCCATTCGGCCCCGTCAGATATTTTTACTCCATGTTTCATATGTGTGGATGAACACTAATTTGTGTATATAAACATCCACTCTCTTCAACACTTCCCCCTACTCAAACATCAAAGCAGAAACAAGAACCCAGACGAACTACAGAAATGGGAACGTACCGATCCTCCCCCATTGTGCCTCTCCTCTTCTTCCTCCTCCTAACTTTATCATCGGCGTTGCCCTCTTCGATCATTCCCGAGAGGACGGACGAGGAAGTGATGCCGCTCTACGACCAGTGGCGTGCCAAGCACGGGAAGTTGCACAACCACTTGGGACCAGAAAGTCAGAATCGATTCCACATCTTCAAGGACAATCTCAAGTACATCGATGAAATCAACGCCCAAAATTTGCCCTATCGATTAGGTTTGAACGTGTTCGCAGATCTGACGAACGAGGAGTACCGATCCAAGTACTTGGGAGCTAAAATCGCCGCTGGTTCAAGGCGAAACAAGACCAGCAGCCGCTATCAGCCTCGCCTTGGGGATGAAGTCCCGGACTCCATTGATTGGAGGGAGAAAGGAGCCGTCGCTCCCATTAAAAACCAGGGGAGTTGTGGTAAGTTCCATTTTTCTCGCCTTCTTCCAATTTATTCATCTATAGCTTTCCTGTTTTTACTCGCTTTTGCATATTTGGCGCACACAAACATACACACAAAGCGCTCTCATTCATTTAGTTTTTCAGTAATTAGTATAAATTGCAAATGGTTGTAATTATGTTGAAAGATGGACTGATGATCGATCATTATAGGAGGATTGATTGTTTGTTTCTTAAATTTAGATTTCATGACCAAAAATTGTTGTTCTTTCATTAATCATTAGTATAGCATAACATCTGTTTTGATAATTTTGAATTATATGTAACCACCTAACTAATTATAGGAAAGAACACGAGGGCACAGAATCTTTATGAGTTGCTCGTGGAATGGACCTCCCTTTACTTTCAACTCGCATTGGCCCCGCACTTTTTATAGAGATTTAATGATGAGATATATATTTCTTCTAAAAAAATTTAATCACGAGATATTTGAATCGGTGCCTTTTTTTTCCGTCCAAATATTTATGAACAGTATAGGATTCACAAAAGTTATTTCTTTACTTGCCATTATTTCTTAATTATTATTTTTAAAAATATTTTGATCTTAAATCATACAATCACATAATTTGATTTTTATGTGCAACTTTTATGACTGGCTATTATATTATCTCAATGAAAGCTGGGATTTTTACCAAATAATAATAATAATCTCAGTTGTTGATAACACCACACTCATTTTAATTATTAAATTTGTCATTGATTGTTTTAGGAAATTTAGAATTAGAATGTTTGAGAGATACAAAGTTGAAACCTTTTGTTAAGTTCTTAAAAGATGTAGAGAGAATAAACGTTTTCTTGACTTATTCTCTCTGAAGTATATCATAAATAAACTATATGAGATTTGATCATTGGTCGCTTCAAGTATGCTAATTGTTGAAGTTGATATGAAGGGAGTTGCTGGGCGTTCTCAACTATAGCTGCCGTGGAAGGCATAAACCAGGTTGTTACAGGCGACTTGGTAGCATTATCAGAACAGGAGCTGGTAGATTGTGACACTTCTTACAACGAAGGTTGCAATGGTGGCTTAATGGACTATGCCTTCGAGTTCATCATCAACAATGGCGGCATTGACACTGAAGAAGATTATCCTTATAAAGGCTATGATAGCACCTGCATCCAATCTAAGGTCTCTATTGCTACTCAAACTTTCTTTTTCCCTTTTGAGTTGCTGAAGCTTATTTTTGATATCTGATTGTCTTTATTTCTATTGTGTTTGTCTTCTTCAGAAAAATGCTAGGGTCGTTTCAATCGATGATTATGAAGACGTCCCTGTAAACAATGAAAAAGCACTGCAAAAAGCAGCAGCTAAACAGGTTGTGGCTGTTGCCATTGAAGGGGGAGGTAGAAGTTTCCAGCTATATCGATCGGTATAACATCCATTTCTATGAAGTTTTGGTTATTATTATTGTTTTTTGTACACTTGGAGAGAGGGTCTGATTTGTTGTATGTGTATGTGTACAGGGTATATTCACTGGAAGATGTGGGACAGATTTGGACCATGGTGTTAATGTGGTTGGATATGGGTCTGAAGGGGGCGTGGATTACTGGATTGTGAGAAACTCATGGGGTGCGAGCTGGGGTGAAAGTGGCTACATCAGGATGCAACGTAACGTCGCTTCCCCAAAAGGTCTCTGTGGGATTGCAATGGAGCCTTCTTACCCCATTAAAAACGGGCTAAACCCACCTAATCCAGGCCCGACTCCTCCAAGTCCGGTGGAACCCCCAACTCCGGTGAAACCCCCAACTGTATGCGATGAATATTACGACTGTCCCGCCGCAGAAACTTGCTGCTGCATCTTCCAGTTTTCAAACACATGCTTTGTATGGGGATGCTGCCCACTTGAAAGCGCCACCTGCTGTGATGACCTTTACAGCTGCTGCCCCCATGACTACCCCGTCTGTGACGTCCGTGGTGGAACCTGCTTGAAGGTACGTGGCTTCAATTTCCATTTTCATTTACATCTTGTCAAAATGCAAGGGGTAAATGTCTGATGAAGACTGAACTTATATTTTTTGTTGTGCAGAGCAAGAATGATGTTTTCGGAGTGAAGGCGATGAGGCGCACTGCAGCTGTAGCCAAACCATCGTGGGCACTTGGAGGAGGTGTGAGTGTTGGGAAGAGCAGTGCTTAAAAAGGTTGCCAGCTTTGGTGGGGGCTAAGGATGAAAGACAGGCTTGTTACTGTTGAACCAATAACTCTCCAAGCCCTGTATTTCTCATATTGTACGCCTCCTGGCTTCGCACCTTTTAGCTCAATGGTCGTTTAAGTATCACACGATGACTGTATATAGGACGTATTTGTATATGAACACTTGGAACAGAGACTAATTGCTGTCAAGTTATATTAGCACTCTGTCTCTGTGTCAAATCCTGAATTCAGGCCAATTGTGGCTGTCCGTTAATTATGATCTGCTGTATCAATTCATTGAATCAATAGTCTTTCCTTCACAAAAACATGAATCAAAGACAAAATGAAAAAAGAGAATTATTCCAACATTGAAATATCTAGGCAACAAAATGATTCCCACAACAGTTTAGAGAAAGAAAATCATTTTCCAAAGATCTTAGCAAAGACAATGGGACTCATCAGCAGCTTTCAATGAAATAAGAAGCAACCCCACAAGCAACTCGTATTCATATCATAGCCCCATAAAGAAGAAAAAGAGAAATAGAAGAAAGAAAACTTAAAGCTGGGACCATCCATTGTGTCGGGTGATGGTATTCATATGTCAAAGACAACTTGATCCAAATTCTAACACTCTCTTGTCATGTTTCTCGCTTCCAATTTGTTTCCGGGGACCATTGCCTGTGGTGCACTACTACTGCCTGCAGGAAGGAATGGGATACACCACCCGAGTGGAACCCCACTCTTCCCTCAATGAGTGGATGGATCCCATTATCATCGCTATCACATATATTCAATCGACGTGGGATCCCACTTGGAGACGAGAACAAATCATTCTTTATAAGGATGTGAAAACTTTTCCCTAACAGACCATTTTAAAACCGTGAGGCTGACAACGATAGTAACGAGCCAAAGCAGACAATATCTGCCAGCGGTGGGCTTAGGCTGTTACACTCATGCTCCTCTAAGAACTTGGAGAGACACCGATGAAATATAATGCCATCTTTGTTCGATAATAAAACTACTTTAGTATCTAGATATTTTTATTGACAGATAACTCAAAAAACAGTGATTATACAATTTGGGTGCATGCTAATCAACCATCCAAATCCATGCAAGTACCAAACTCATCCTTTTTGTGACAATTAATGCCATTGAGAAGGTACTTTTCCTAATTAATTGAGACTTTGACCATTCTGGCTTGTCTCTCCAAACCCGAATCTAGGATTTAAGCAACTTGGTTTCTCTTCTGTTTCTTGAGCTGCATCTAACTGGCTGGAGGTTTCTATCTTTACTTCTGAGTTGGTACCCTTCATTGTATTCAGGTTCGGGTGGTTAATGGACATTAGTTGAACTGCGTTGGGATGATCATCGACTTCACAAGGCGGGGTGCCATTAGAAGGAATCTTTGATTTATAAGTTCCAAAACCGCATGAAGTGGAAGGAAGAAGAGGTGGGATTGGCCACACTGGTGATCCAGAGGCCAAGGGATGTGGGGTGTTCCACCCTAAGTTGATGGATTTGATAGGAGATTCATCAAGCATAGAGCTGAACAATCTCTTCAACCCAGTGGATTGGTTTTCGATCATCTGGACATCTGGCTTTAAAACATATGGATGTTGGCTAGGAAGGTAGGGCCTTTGAACAGCAAAGATACCTGGCATGCTGTGCAGGTAGCTGAATTTCCTCTGAACATTAATGACTAAGTTGAGATCTTCCGGGACCTGAAAAGAACAAGCCATCAATCTGTGTAGCTTGGAAAAAAGCTACCTAAGAGAAGGAAAAACCAAGCAAAACCTTATCAAAAGAGCCCAGTTGAACTACGCCTTCTCGTACAGCAATGACTGCAATTGTCTACAAAAAGAAGTATCTGATAAACTGGAAGTGTTTTGCTTTATAGCAAGCTAAATTTGTAGAATAGTAACCTGAATGCCTGATTTAAACTGAGATTCCCAGGCTCGAGGTTGCTGTACATGAACAAAGTGGAAACGTGAAGAAAGCTGGTATGCACAGAATTGAACTGAAAAGGAAAAAGTTGTCTTACAGGCTCAATGGATGAGTTCCATGAGGAGACGAGGTTGGGATCACTTTCAGTCGCGCTATCTCTGAAAACCCATTTATGATTATTATCAGCTCCAACTTTTCCCACTAATCTGCAGCCAGGGACATATAGATTCTGTATGAACTTATCCAACAGGTTGATCTAAATGAATGTACGAATTCTCTCACCCTTCTCCATAACTGTAAACCTCATGAGACATTTTGAAGAAGAGATCAACTCCAAACCTCCCTGTAAGACACCCACCTGCTGCTCTTTCACATTCATGGAAATCACAAAACCCATCTTCCCAAACAAGAATCCTGAAAGAAAAGCAACTCATGAACTCAGTAAGCAGTCGACAATTCTAACAAAAGTATCATCATCTTTGTTCATACATACCAGTTCCTCTTGTTTCCTTTAGAGCGATCAAGAGCACTCCCACCAAACTCCCACCTGCAAGAAAGCAAAGTATGTGGGAAAAATATGTGATGAATTAGAATACAACTCATCCATCGATCACTTCTCCTTGGGGGTTTGAGTTCTTAGTTTTCTTACTTGGGAGGGGGAAAGTTTCTAGGGAGGATCCTCCAGAAAATGGCATAAACCCACTTAGAAGAGGTAGAGCTACAAGAGTCTGAAGACAAACATAGACTCCTTAAAGTGTGTTGCAACAGACAGTTAAGCATGGGAAGGCCACTTTCCATTTTACTGAAAGAAAACCGATTGGCTCTGTACTCGTCTTTCTCTTCACCATTAAATGGGAAGGAGCAATCATGGTACTTACTACACCTACTCGCTGGCATTTAGTGTGGGAAACACGCTTCAACCTCCTCCTAGTCCTCGCTATACAAAATATTTATGCTGTGGTACTCATTTCCCCACCAAAAAAGTAATCTTATTTCAACTCTTGATTTGCACATCAATAAACGTTGAAGGATCTTTCCAGTGCAACTTCCTAATATAATTTTAAGGGGCAGGAAAGCCAAACATGCAAATATTAAGGAATATATCTATATATAATCCAAGGTTCTGTTTCCCAAAAAACAAATCATTTAACACTCATTACCTGCAAATGCATACATAACAATTTGTCAATTGTAGCTGATGTGGTCCTCCAAAAGTTTGAAAGCTCCATTGGATTCAAATTGCACCAAACTTCGTCCTTACGTCGGCCCACCATATAAGACACAAGATAGCTCTGGTCTTCTTACTCTCTCAAGTTCCATGCTTCCTTTACTTTGACAGAAGCAATCCATGGTATCAATTGCTTTGCTGAAAACCCACCGGCTAAATTTTCTGCAAGAAGCAACTAAGTTCTTAAACAGTTGATAAATTTTCACAAATACTCGGTAGATCTAGAAGGAATCACATAGAAGTAGCATGAAATCGGGGCTAGAAAATTATTATAGAAGGATCCTTTCCGAGAGGTAAATATTCTTCTCTTGTCAACATCACTTAGCTGGCATAACATATATCCATCGGCAACCTTAGCCCTTCAACAATTATTGTTCTTTTCTAAGTTGGCTGCGTCTAGAAATAGTTGAGTGAGAAAATGATAATTGTTCGAGCAAATGTGTTGTGTTCAAGGCTAATTGAACACAAAAGAATCTAACTATAACTAATAATTATATTGCATCCGTCCCAATTATTTGGCAGTAACTAATTAATCAAATGCCCAATTAAGTGTTGTTTAAACTGATACATGTCGTCTTCAAAGTTCAAAAGTTAGTGATAGCTGATTATCAGACAGTCAATTTAGCATGCTGAGAGTTTACAAATCTAGCACAGTAAACAACAAAGAAAGACATAAAGAAAGAAAAAAACTGGTCCAGCACGAATTTATGAGGGGAAAGGAGAACCATGCACCTTCAAAGTATGTCCCCTCCACCCATTTGCAGACACCCTATCCTGCACTGTAGAAAGGAAGATAGCTGTAAAAAGTAGTAATATATAACAAATCTCAATCTAATGGGTTTCAAAGATGCTATAACAGTGTAAAGAACACAAACCAGCTAAATGGGAGGTGAAAAAAAATATCTTTTGTCCATTCACTACGAGTGACCAAAGACAACCACACCCACGCAATATGGAGAGCTGCAATCAATTCTATTGGCATCCTTGAGATGTATCGCATTTGCAATCTTTGAACCTGAAAGCAGCCACATAAATGCCAAGCTAACAGTACCCTATACAATAAAGGATAATGTCTTATTGCACCTTTATTATCACTTTCAAAGCATGGATAATAGGACATTAGATGGGGCAACTGGTTCTGGCGAAAGAAACACAATGTTGGGAAGATGCCCCCATTACTGAAGCAGCTAAATATACGTCGACAGCTACAGATATTAGGGGGATAGAACGCAGTGTGTACTTCTCCAATGATAATAATCTAGACCCGTGGCTTGGCCCTCTACCACCATTCTCCACCTCTTTGGATTTGGCATTATAACAAACACCTTCCGTGCATGTTGCTCAAGCCCAGCCGCAAATGACAACTCCAATGCCCTTTATCACATCTTTCACCTAGAAACGTGGCCCAATCCGATATGTAAATGTACTAATCTCTCAATCACAACAGGGAGTTCTTCTCATAACTATAATAACATAGATTGTAACCTTATTTAAACTAACAAATAACAACTTTAGCAATCACTTTTGAAAATTGATTGGTAATCAAATTATTCAAACTACCTGAAATGGCGGATCAAACTTTCAGGAGTTCCAGATTTATGATTAAATTTGAGAAGATCTATTTTTGTTCTTCAATTATGAAGTATTCTTAGATCTCCTTGTCACCATTTTTAAATAGTGGCGGGCAATCAAAGGTAAGTTTAAATGTGATGGGAGTATTGAGTGATGTAAAACTTGAAAGCGATGGCTTTCAGTTGATGTATTATTTATGATATTAAGAAGAATGTCTCAGAGGAGTCGAATTAATTAACAAGTTCAGTTGTGTCGTTACAAAATAATTAATTAGTTGATTCAAAAATCATTGCAGCTATGCGTAGTATTGATTGGGCCTTGGCATTTGGTTAGAAACATAGATGCCCATTCGACCTGTGTGTCGAAGGCACTTTATTTCTACCCAAAAAGGAACAACGCCTGATACTCCATTCAACATTCTTTGTTGCTATATTCATGTTAGAATATCGATATACCAAAAAAGATTCTAGCAAGATGAATGCTTGAAATCAAAAACTAAAAAGATGCTCAATTAGAGGACCTTTTGACCAAAAATAAACCCAACCCAGAATTGTTTTGTAATAAAAAATCACATTCAATTATGAACAGCCTTCAATCCTGGGATGATAAGGGTATCTAGTATGGTCTTCACTTGACACTTTCTCCATTACACATGGTACTCTTCTATGCAGCTGGCACAAAATGTTAGTGGTTGTATAGACATTGTAGCGTTACTTGATATACGGACAATTTAAACTGGCAAACAAACAGACCTCACAAAGACCATAAGTGAATTCTAAAATTTAAATTAAGATGGTTCCTCCTTTGAAACTGAGTCATGATTTCATTAAAACCAGGAACAAAAGCGTCCTACATATCTCAACCATTTCAGAAACCACAACATATTGTACTGCGAAAAAGATTGATACAACAACCACACTTTTGTTCTACCCCAGAATTACTGCACCTATGAGATCTAATCCAATCCAACCACCTCATTAATTTTGCTCCTTATGGGGGGGGGGGACAAGCATAGGTATCAATTCAAGCAATTATTAATAGGGTTGACGGCCTTACCCCGTCTCTCTTATATTTATGTTGCAACTTCAATCAAATTGTTTTGAATAACAAGCAACCGGAGCTGTAATGTTTGACCGCAGAGAAAAGGACTTGTAGGTCAGCATGCTGCAACTCTGTACAGGTCAAATGCATTAAAAATACTCCCATTAGATGTGGGAAACGGGCATTTCTAATGCTGAATTGTTGATAACGCGAACAGATATCGTGTATCAACAATGCAATTAACAACTAGAGCAACAACAAGCATTTCGGGGAAGATTCCATTGCACAACTCCATTCAACTCAGATGTTAGTTTTCCGTTTGGTACAACTTCATCATAATCCAGAGAAAGTAAACACATGCTTCAAGTTAACAATACCTTCACCAGCAGAATTGAGGAAACATCGATTTTCCAGTGAACAAATGAGTTCCCCTCCCTCCTGCAAACATTTCCATTGAAAACGATGAAAATGTATATGGAACATATAGCAAAGCAAAGCAAGCTGTAAGCTACCTTTGTCTCCTTAACATAGAGTCTCGTAAAAAAACTGCAGTGGCAATTTCCACATGGGCCAATGATGATCAGAATCATATGCAGATCAATAAATGGATCAAACATTTGAATAGGTGAAAAGGCAACGTTCTATCCTTGCTCCATATAGCCGACTGTGATATCGGGCATCATCATGTTGCCGGCCTTCTGAAGGAAGGAATTCTCCCAGAACATGGTGAAGGCAGTTTATTATGATTCGAAAGTATTTAACACAAGAGATGAACCATAAGATCTGACAACATAACAACTAAACCAAAGTTATAAAACATAACCGACTACATCAGTTCGTGAAGACAGTATACAATCCAACACTTGTGGATCGGTCATGAGCCAATGGATCTGTTCGTAGAGGATATCAAAGCTGGTAGTTCTTCCCAATACCGACTGAAACATCCAGCGGAGTGATCATATCACTCGCAGTAAAATGGTTGTCATATCTAGTGTACTGAAACAAACGCATCAAAGAGACAGCCACATGAGAATAACTGGACATAGTCAAGGTAGCACGGTGAGAAAGTAATGAACCGTGCATATTACCGTGTTATATTACTGAAAATGGTCAGTCAAAGAAATGAATATTATGTTCATCATAAAATGGTCATCAAAGAAAGGTACTCCTACTAGAGATGCTGATTATAACATTTAAAGATGTTGAGGAATGTGAATAGAACTAAAATTTTCAAAATCATCTGCAGCTTCTAGGATGTGCCTGTAAGGATTTGGAGTCGATACATAGCTCGAGTGACTACCAATTGCTGCAGATAAACGAAAGCAATTGTAGAGTAGTGACCGTGAAAATGTAACAGCTTAAGCCCACCACTAGCAGATATTGTCCGCTTTGGCCCGTTACGTATCACCGGTCAGCCTCACGGTTTTAAAACACATCTACTAGGGAGAGGGTTTCACGCCCTTACAAGGAATGCTTTGTTCCCCTCTTCAACCAACGTGGGATCTCACAAAAAGTAATAGATTCTGGCATGCACTACGCATCTATCGGTCGAATAGATTCCAATATTCTATGAAAAAAGCGGGGAGCATGAATATTTAATTCCAAGACGCAGGGGAATAAGCAAGCGCACACAGCATGGAAATGAGATACATTAAACACGGAATCAAGGTAATACAACCAGAAAACAATGCAGAAGAACAAGACCAGAAGCATTAACGTTTGTAACTTGCTTCGTTCCTGATATCTAATTATTAATT
Organism: Cucurbita ficifolia; assembly: GCA_033971965.1. Classification (NCBI taxonomy): domain Eukaryota; kingdom Viridiplantae; phylum Streptophyta; class Magnoliopsida; order Cucurbitales; family Cucurbitaceae; genus Cucurbita; species Cucurbita ficifolia. The sequence goes on from CM066970.1 coordinate 1,089,103, forward strand.
CGAGAACTACTATTACCACCTGACCACCTTCTCAGTGTACAAGCAACTAAACCCCTCCCCGCCAAAAGGCCTAACCTTGACTTTAGTGACGATGATCGCCCAGCACTGCTAGATGCAATCATAGGAGGCGCAACTTGATTTGGAATCGGATGAAAATCAACAACATTATCCTGTATCCCGCCATCACTTGCACTTGCATCCGGAATTTCAGGTTCACCACTGTCTAAATTCACGGCCAGCGATCCCCTACTGGACCTCAATGAATCTGCACCCTCCGGAGTTACTCCTCGACATTTTTTAACCTTAACTTTCACTAAATTTGGGCACCCTTCGGCAAGCGCTTCCATACCTTGATCCGAAACAGGACAACTCTTAATGCAAAGCTTTTTCAGTGCTATGCATTTTGCGGCAATGCAGGAGATTTCGCTATCACCAACTGTATCGCTTCCGCACAATGCCAACCGCTCTAAATTTCGACAATTCGAGGCCAATATTTCCAGGCTCACCTTTGTGGGATTCACTCCGATGAGAACCAGTTCTTGAAGGTTAGAGCAGTTTCTTGCAACTGCTACTAAACCCTCGTCACCAATCCTATTTGCCTTCCATCCATCAATGTGCAGCTTCCTCAAGAGCTTGCATCGTTCTGCTAACGCTACAATGCCCAGGTTCGTACACTCCGGGGTCTTAACAAGGTGCAGAATTTCCAGATCCATGAAATTTGAGATCGCTGAGAGGCCTACATCACTTACCTGAAGCCTTTCGAGATGGACCTCAGTAAGACTAGTCACTCGGTCTGATATAACGCTGAGCAAAGCATCCCAATCTCCTGAGCATCGGAAGAGCTTCAAAGTTTTCAAACTTTTAGCACCGATTAATAGCGGTCCGAAACACTGTGCATTATAAAGATCTTTCAGGCAAATAGTTTTAAGAGATAACCCAGCCACGCCAGGCCCAATCGGCTCAGCAGTCGAATCAGTAATACCTCGAAGTCGCTTCACTGATAATTCTTCGAGGGCGGAGCAATGATCAAGAATAGCGTTCATTCCTTTGGCTCCAAATGTGCAAGATCCACAAGAGAGTTTTTTCAAACCCTTGCAGTTCTTGGCAAAAGCAGCCATGCCAACATCGGTCAATTCACGGCACGCACGAAGCTTGAGACGAGTCAAATTACGGCATCGGAGGGAGATGAGGATAAGAGGGTCATCTCCGATACTCGAAGATCTACGGTCACACTTCAAAGCAAGTTTGGTGACAGCATCGAATCGAGTAAAAAGGGAAGGTATCATGGAGGAAAGATCCGCTTCAGCTTTAAGGGAGAGACGGTGACGGCTTTGCCCCTCGACTTTGAACCACCGGCGACAAACGAGAGAGCAGCTCTTCCGGTCGACGGAGCTGAGGGATTGGAAAATACAAGCCAAGCACTCATCCGGAAGATTGGAAATGAAGTCTGATGTTCCATGAAGTATTACCTGAAAGTCATTGGTTCCATCCAGGTGCATCGGGGAGCTTAAGGACGTGGATTTGATCTTAGATCGATGGCTATGATTGCTATCGCGGCGGCTAAGAATCGCAGCCGACGAAGCTGATTGGCCCATTCAGGGCAAGTTGAAGAAGAAACAATCTGGGTTTGAGCCCTTGGAATATTATTACGGATCATACGCAGCGCGGAGGGTATAGACGGGGTTAGGTTGAGGGTCTCAGACGTCGTCGCTCCGTTGATTTCCGGTCCGCAGGGAGAGGGAGGGAGAGAGGAACAAGATGACGGACTTGAAAATAAATTCCAATTGGCTTTTGGAAAAGTTTATTTTACATTACAACTTTATCTTGAATAGAATACAATAGTCCACCCTACACTGTGAGGGAAAATCAAGAGCGGGGGACCTCACGTGGTCTTCGTGGCCTCAGATCCCTCCCTTTTTCTTTTTTCTTTTTTCTTTTCCTTTTTTTTTTCCATTTATTTAATTCTATTCAAACAATCATTATGCAATTTATTGATATGTCAATATCAATGGGCCTTTGATTGTGTATGCATTCGGAATATACAAATGGGCCTTCAACGTTGGGCCAGTCGAAAATAATGAGGAATTGCTGCTATAGACCCATAGGGCCCGATGAGCGGCCCATAGAGCCCAATAACCCATTCGTGATGTACAGCTGGGTCGTCAGGTCATCATCCTAAAGACGAAGCCGGCTTCGTCTGGTCGCTTCATTTTCATCCCTCAGCTGATCTACCGTCTCCACATTAACATTTGATCCTCATGGCTGCTTCTTTGCTACTCCGGGGGCATCCTCTCCTGCGGTTTGGGCTCTGCCATCGCGGGCTTTGTTCTGGGGTCCTGCAGGTGACTCGCCGCTCTTGCTGCACTGCGACGGCGGCGTCTACTCCACCGGACGGGAGCTTAACATCTGCTGAAAATACTGCATCGGTGTCGACTGCCAGTCAACCAACGAAGTACCAAAGATGGTGTGAGCCTGATTATCGAAAGTGGAAAAACCAGGAAGATGAAATTCTCAGCGATGTCGAGCCTGTCATATCCCTCACTAAAGAGATTCTCCACTCCGATAGGTTCATAATTTTACCCCGAAAGCTTATACTGAATTTTATAGGCATTATCTGTTTGTTTTTTAGTTGCTGAGAAACTGTGCCAGAAAACAATCAAGGAAAAATATGTTTTTTTTTACATGGACTGCTCGAATAGAAACCTCCCTAGTCTCGAACAATATATTATATTACCGCAAGATTGGAGAAAATAATCTTGTTAAAATTCACAAACAGACATACAGAACATGTTTAAGGGTCAGAACGTTGTTAGAAATTTCATTTTTTAATGAACCAAAACATTCCTTCCATGAAACATACATAATACATTTTCACTCGTGATAAACTCAAGATAATGGAAGATTGTACGTTGATTGGCGGGTAGATGAAAATGTAACGTGAAAAGTAAATATGAATCTGACAATTATAACTTCTTAATAACTGATGGTCAGTTATCAGGTTTTCTTTCCTTCTAATTTGAATCGACATGAATTACTGTGTTTTCATGGCAATATGATAACTAGACCCAAAATGTTGAATCTTTCCAACTACACTAACAACTACGGGAAGCTTTCAAAAACATTACAGCATAAAGAAAAATGATATTCGAATTAGGTTTCAGTTTATTCTATGTGCCCTTTCTTATCTTTCTTTGTGGATTTGGGATTTGACTTTCTACGGCCTCTGCAAATAACTAGGAGTGTGCCTTTGAGTTTAGTTATACCATCAGAAGACCATAATGCATCGGTTGTCAGCTAAGTGCTAATTGCTGAAAATTGTAAATTGTGGATTAAAGAATTTCATCTTCTCATTCTCGCTATCCCGCCTAGAAAAGCCTAGTTAGAAAGAAAAATTTATCAATTTAAAAAATGTGGCTACGATCTTATTAAAGTATTGATCATAATACTATGACCAGATCTTCACTGCTAGCATATATGTGACTGTGGAATGCAAACGGTATTCTGATTTCTCTTGGACATGAGGTGAAGACTTGGTTAATTCATGCGCTCATCTTTCAATTTTATTTATACGAGGAATAGTCAGTTGGACGTAAGGGAAGTAGGGTCCTTGAGGTAATTCCGTTTTAATTGATAGTAGGTGATGTGGAGGAAAAAGGTGCTGTGTGTTTAGTAGTTTCATGTTGGGAGAGATTCAAGCCTCTCGCATTGCTATTTGATCCTCATTGGAATTAGCAAACTTGATTTCTGTTGGAAATTTTATTGATATTTGTTCACATAATATTTTTAAGGTTTTCTTCCATTTGGTTACTTATTGGAGTCATGATTGTAATCTATATGCTTCTCTTTGTTCTTTTCCATTTTGAATAGTATTCAATGCATAATATTATGACAATTGAGATCAAAAGTAATGTCCAATGAGAACTAGTGGATGACCAGCAGCTTTTAACTGGTAAACGCAGTGCTTTCCTCAATGTAGGGTTGGTTGCCAGTGTTCATGAGGTGGTCTCATTAGGCACGTTTCAATACAATATATGGCTCATGTTTTTGTTTTACAATCACACTTTGCTCCTATGATATTATGTCCCCTTCTCTTAAGGACTTCTATTTTTTGTACCAGGTATGTGGATGGGGAGCGATTGACATCAGAGGACGAGAGAATTGTGGTTGACAGGCTTCTAGCTCATCATCCACATGCTGAAGATAAAATTGGTTGTGGACTTGAATTCATTATGGTATGCTTTGGTCTGGACTAAATAGTTTAGAGTTCTTGCTATGTTTCAAATATGCAGTTTGCATGCTTTATTTTGTTAGGTCGTGTAGAAATAAAGCAGATAAAGAAACAAATGACATTTGGTTCGTGGATATTTCCAAAAGCTTAAAATACAAGAAACTTACGAAATGAATTGGAAAACTCTAGCCCTAGAAAATAATTGGATAATAGGTACCCAGCTGATATTGTGAGATCCCACATCGGTTGGGGAGGAGAATGAAACATTCTTTATAAGGGTGTGGAAACCTCTCCCTAGCAGACGCGTTTTAAAAATCTTGAGAGGAAATCCGAAAGAGAAAGCTCAAAGAGGATAATATATGCTAGTTGTGGGCTTGAGCTGTTACATATGTAGCCTTCAAATAAAAAGGATTACAAAGATGGGAAAGAAATTTGAGGTATCCTTCCCTTAACTCTCTCAATTCCAGTTCAAGAGAAACCATGTAAAATCACATAAATAAATGGTAGCGATTGTCCGAAACTTCTGGCTTCGCACCTCAATCTTTGCCAAAATACTTGCCTGCCCAACTCCCTTCATAACTACCGGATCTAATGAACTTCCTAGCCAATGACTACATAATAACATTTGTTGCATGCCTCCTCAAGTTGCTGCCCTTGTGATCAAGTAATGGCCTCCATTTAACAACTATCTCCTTCCATATAAGGGACAGATTTGAATTGTGATTGAGGTCATTAAGAAATTTCATATATACATTACTAATACTGAAGCTTCTCTTAATAATACTTCCGCTGTATGTCATGTGGTGCTGGCGTGTCCATTGAAGATCTTTGTGGGCTATCATGCTCTTCTGCGACTGTTTGTACAGAAGAAATGACACAGTTGTAAATGGAACTTATCTTCTGGTGTTGCCAAAGTAGCTTACTGGACTCTATGGCTGTGTTTTTGTGTTGCTCAACTATAATCTTGAGTAAGATGTTGTAAATGGAACCACATTTGAAATACGTTGCTGCATGGCACCTTGAGTAAGATGTGGTAACTCTGTGGCCCATGGCCTTGCTTTGGCAGTCCTCTACTTCGGCTCTTTCAATGGTTGTCTTATATCCTTTTGGATTCAGGATAGTTGTATCTGTTAGGGTTGTGAAAATTTTCAGGTTGGGTTGGGTTACCAATCCAACCAATCCGAACTTCTGGATTGGGTAAAAAAAATCCCTCAACCCGACCCAACCTGGACCCCATGTACACCCCTAGTATCTATTGGCCAGGCTCCTGGGTTTAATATTATATTCCCTTTCCAAAAAATAAACAAAAGTTGAAAATTGCATCTGACCTAATTTTCTGTATTCCATGACACTTTACCTTCATTGCCCAGCCATACAAAATCATCGCATGCTTTTTTCCTTTGCCCACCCACTTCTCATTTTGAGATGTTGTGCACGCTACTTTGTTAGACCTCCAATCCAGAAGGTTTATTCAAGGAAGAACAAAACTGGAAATCTGGTTGTTTCTAACGTTTAGAAGTATCAGCTTCAGTTAGTTAGTCGGTTTTTTTTATTTTTTTATTTTTTTTATTTGAGTATTTTGAATTAGCGGGTGATAACTTATTGAGTCAATTATATAACTTCTTAGTTTTGTTTGTATGCAGTGTTTTTGTAAATGCCGGGCATAGTTTTTTTTTTTTATGTTGTGTGGCTTCTTGAAAGGATGTGGAGTGATTAATGACCCTCTCAAATGGGGATTCCCATCACACTTTTGATATCAACAAAGCTTACTCATCTATTGTCTATAGAGATGTGATGTACCCAGTTTAAAATCATTCTTTATTTTAAACAATTATTTAAGCTATCTTCTGTCATTGAAGGTTGATCGACACCCCCAATTTCGGCACTCAAGATGCCTCTTTGTTGTAAGGACCGATGGTGGATGGATTGACTTCTCGTATCAAAAGTGTCTTCGTGCATATATCCGAAGTAAATATCCATCATATGCAGAGATGTTTATTCGAGAACATTTCAAACGTGGTAGTTGATGAATGTGTGCTATTGTTGATGCTGAGCTGTGGTCTGAATTTGGTTTGATCAAGAAAGATGTATGAATGATTAAATGAATTCTTCATGGTTCGGTGACCTACATGAAGGAAAAATGTACAGATTATCAATGTAATAGATAGCATGTCCTGGACGCACTGCACAGTTTTTAAAAATAAGAAGAATCGATGATCATTGAAGCGAACCTTCACTTGATTGACTTGCAGCTCTATTATGTTTGTGGTTATGGATAATGGATAATCAAGGCACCATGGAATTTCTTGTATACGTTCCGTCGGGAATGTCGAATGGGAATATTGATAATGTTTCAAAGTAATATAGGATTGAAAAGTTTAAACTGATATTTCTTTACTTTATTCTCTTGACTTCCTACCTTGTGCTAAATCCAGATCTTGCGCATGTTGTAAGGTTCATGATGAACCATCGAAGGGAAGAGAAATAATCAAACCTCAGGCGCATGATCAGGTTGAAGGGGTTGATGATTGCAGCTGTAATGACAGGAACTGTGATGGGTAAAAAAGATACATTTGTAAGCAAATGGGGATAATGTTGGCGGTGGAAAAATGAAGGCATAAAGCGGCCTCGTGGAGTTGGCCAATGAAGAAGGTTCAAACGAAAGGGATTGAAGGATATGATTTAGTGTAATGGTGACATGTTAGGTTAGAGATTGGATTTCGAATTGAGGAAAGCAGGGTGGGTCCCTGTCACAGTCAAGCTGATAATTGGAACGGGTCAAGTCAAAAGAGTCGAGCGGCCTAATGAATCGCTGAGCTCTTTGGAGGGCTTTCACTGGTCAAAACGGTGGTAAAGCAGTGGTCTGGGTATCTCTCTCTCACCTGCATGTGCTTGCTTTCGAAGATGGGTAAATTCTTTTCTGTCTCTCTCTTTTTTTTTTTTCTCAATTCTACCGTCAAAACCATGCACCGCTATTTCACCTAAAAGCCTTTTTCTTTATTCTCTTGCTTTTGCGACTGAAAGCTCAACCAATGTCTGAGGGTACATTATGTGTAGGCTTTTTCGAAAATGACACAAGCTTTTGTGCATTAACATGCTCTTTACCAGGTGCTAGCAAAGATCAAAACTGTATCATTCTGGAAAAACCACATTACAATCTGAGACGACCCATTTTCAAAAATACAAATTTTCTTCTGCCAGAAAGTGGTCGGTTGGTTGGAAATTATTTGAATGCATTTCACTCTCAAGGTCTGAAAAGTTTGGGGTTGAAAAGTCAAACAAGCACTTAGTATATGAGTTTATTATTATACAAACTGAGATTTTTGTATTGAACCTCGCAAGTTACATACTATGTTCTTCGGATCAAACGCAGAATACTGTGTTTGTGAGCATAATCTCAAAAGTTCTGAGGTATTATAAATATCGACGAATTTATTGGGATTTTTATCTTTGTTTCTTCTGATTTCAATCATTATTGAATTAAAGATTGAATTATAGATCTTTAAGATGGCAATCAATAGCTATGCTTGAATTGGTGGCATTATTTGAAAGTAAAGTCACGTGGGTGTACATATCTTAGCCGGCTGGTTTTAGTAGCTATTAGTTTGTACCTAATATAATTGTTATTGAAATTCTTACAGTTGTTTGTGGGAAACACATGGAACTGAAAAGTCCAACGTCGGTGACATCAGAATCACAAATGGCAGGGGCAGTACAGCCATCCATCTGCAGCTCGCACTGTTGAGAAAAATCAAAATTGTGTTGTAATCCAATCCACAATCAGATTAGGTAGCGAAACCATGATGATTACGGGTGTACTATTACCCGACCCGACACAAAGCCAAAAACTGGAAGAAAAAATATCCCATGTGGGATCCTGCACAGATGCAGCATCATCAGGTATCGTGGTTGCATGATTTGAGAACAGTTTAGGATTCGAGAAAGCTCCTGAATTATAATGAAAACCCATGAATGTCTTCGATGATTTAGACATGTCCAATCAGATTTACCAGTATGCAGTTCAATTTCAGCCCAAATCTAAAATTATAGGACTTTTTATGTCAACCCCTTTGAAAAGGCCTAATCTTTAGCTTAACCGAACTGATGAAACCGAATCTCTCTCTCTCTCTCTCTCTCTCTCTCTCTCTCTCTCTCTCTCTCTCTAAGACTTTTTTATATCAACCCCTTTGAAAAGGCCTAATTCTTTAGCTTAACCACACTGATGAAACTGAATCTTTAGCTTACCCCTTTCTGCTGTTGGGGGTTGTGAACAGAGCTGTGAAGTTGAAAAAGAATGGTGGGAAGCAAAAGGCAATAAAGGAGCGGTAGTATACAGCTTGGGCAGAAGGTTTTGATGGTTGGATGGTTGGATGTACAGAAAACAATGGCAAAATTCCCTGTTGGGGTTTCGGAATTGGGTTTCTGACTTGTGATTTCTGACTCCTGGAAATGGTTTTGGTAGGACTGCCCCACGCACCTCCGTCTTCATTGATGCTCTTGTACCGTCCTACCTGCTCACACTTCCCTTTTTGTCCGCTCACTAATCTTTATCTCTTTCTTTCTCTAATGTTTTAAACAGTTGCAGCATTTTGAGCAGAAAAGGAAATGCCCCTCCGCTGACATTGCCTCTATTTAATACCACAAAACTTTGCTAATCCCAATTCCCATAAAGGTTCGAGTGGCAAAAGTAAACGAAGGCGATTAGCTTTCAGAATCAAGTTTGACTAATTCAAAATGAGTTGTTCGTTACCTCAAAAGGTGGGTATGAAAATTGCTGGGTGTGGTGTATCTCTTGTGTGGGGGAACCCAAGTTCTATGCTATTAATTCTGCAAATGGAACCTGTCGGGATTTTAAGGCGGTCCATTCTAAATTCAACTATTTTGTACTCTCTAAAGCACAAAAGAGAGTGAAAAAAACGAAGGACCCGTGATTTAACTCCTTTTTCGCTTTAAATATGCTTCACCTTAAGCAGCAAATAAAGAAGGAAAAGAAAATATGCAAAGAACTAAGAAGTCCAGGCCATTTAGGCTTTAGCAAATATCAGCAAATTGGGACCATTGTAAACATTAATTGGTGTAATATAATTCGTACACCGCGTCATTATTATGCTCTCAATCAGGCTCTACTACAATATAACTCCCACTTTTCTCTTGAATAATACAAAATATATAGCTATGGTGACAGTGTTCTTGAGAAATCCCTCCACACGCTGGAGCTGGTTCATGGACCGCTTTGGCTGTCTATGTGGCCCACGACGCCATTGTGTACGAGTGTCACGTGTCGATTGATTATATTGCATGGCCCATGATTTATGTCTGCTGATTATAAGCACGAGAGGCTCCCAATACAGAAGCATATCATCCCCCTAACCCCGCAAATATAACCCCACCCACCACCTCTTTACTCCAAATTCACCTTCTACGACGGCGCTGGGGAAAAGAGAATTATATGAGAGGAAATTATGAGAAACTATAGAATGGCGAAACGGCATTGCTACCCACTTTCAATTGCTCATTCAATTTCAGGTCACCAAAACGCTTCACTTTTTGTTGATTCCCTCTACTGCTTGGAGGAGGAGGAGGAAGAAATTGGGGATGGACATTCCCAGCCAAAGATCGAAGCTTTCTCGATAAATGTTAACGTCGATTCCCCGAATTCTGTGTTCTTGTCGGAGAGGGACTTTCTCTGGGAAGACGAGGAATTGGTGTCTCTGTTCTCAAAGGAGAACAGAAATAAGCTCCACGACGCTCTCCCACGCAACCCCTCTCTAGCAGCGGCTCGCTCCGACGCGGTTGAGTGGATTCTCAAGGTCAATGCCCATTACTCTTTTACTGCCCTCACTGCCGTTTTGGCCGTTGATTATGTCGATAGGTTCCTGTCCAGCCCCCATTTTCAGATTGACAAGCCATGGATGACCCATCTCACCGCCATTGCTTGTTTATCTCTCGCTGCTAAAGTGGAGGAAACCGAAGTTCCCCTGCTTTTAGACCTCCAGGTAAACACAATTCCCATCTCCTTTGAATTCAATCTCCACATTTACGATTATTAATTTCTTAAATCAAAATTGGGTTGTGGGTTGTCTTTTAATTTGTGCTAGGTTGAGGAAAATGGGTACTTTTTCGAAGCTAAAACCATTAAAAGAATGGAGATTCTTGTTCTCTCTACGCTTCTTTGGAGAATGAATCCGGTGAACCCACTTTCATTTTTGGACTATATTGTAAGACGGCTCGGCTTCAAGGACCATCTCTGTTCTGAATTCCTCTGTAAATGTGAAAGATTACTTCTCTCTGTGATTTTAGGTGAGCCCCTATCAAAATCGACATAATTAATAACACCAAATTTGACTTCTGTCTTCATTAATGATTCTCTTAACTCCCAGATTCCAGATTCGTATGCTTTCTTCCATCAGTAATAGCAAGCGCCATTATTTTTCAAGTTATCAACGACAAAGAACCCCATGTCGCAGCAAAATACCACGATCAGCTTCTGGGTTTTCTTCAAATCGACAAGGTTTCTTTCTTTTTTTCCTGATTCCCCCTTTATAGTTGTCTTTGGCAAACGAATTAACCGAAACTTATAATGTTTTTGTCGTTCTCTGTTTGTTCGGGTAGAATAAGGTGGAAGATTGCTCACAATTCATCATAGAGGCATCATCGAGAGGACACATAAACAAACAAAGATTTGGTTTAGTGGACATGTCGTGCAGCTCAAATGGTCGGACTCAGAATGTGGACCGTGTAGTGTCGTCGCCGGAGACAGCAACGAAGAAGAGAAAAATTGATGAACAGCCACCGTAGAAGCGGCAGCTGCAGAGTTTTCAGTAGAATTAGTTGACCCTTGGGGTTCATTTAATTAGGCTTATAGGTGCTTGTACTTTTTGTTTCTCTGGTACACCAAGAGTGTACGTTCAATAACTAATATATATATATAATTTCTAATATGATCAAGTCAAATTGTGGCATTAATTGTAAGGTTTCCATTCTATCGTCCAAGAAACGTAATATTTGAAGCTCATTAACTGATAAAATTGGAAAGAGAAGAGAGTGGGGTATGCATTAATTTCTTATATGATGATCAATTCAAATTGTGGGTTTGGTTTGCATGTGAGAGAAAGGAACCCACTGTCGGCAATAATAATAATAATAATAATTAATAATAAATAAATAAAAAGACAAAAGTAAAAATCAATCTAGTAAAAGTAACTGCCCAAACAAAATGAACATGTTCTGTCAGAAAAAAAGCCTGATAAAGCAATGCTTCCGCGATATTTACTCTCTTTATTCCTATTATTTTATGTTGATATGGATAAAAATAAAAAAAATAAAATGTGAAAATTTACTGATTCTTCGCACTAATTTGAGTTAGTTGCCACTTATTTAGGATGGAGGTGGGTTTTTAAGCGGAGTGGTTACTTGACAGTAAGTACATAGTTATCTTTCTATTTTTTTTTTAAACTAGAGGAGAAGTTATCCTGCTATCAGATATTATCTTTCTATTTTTTTTAAGCTAGAGGAGAAGTCGGCCCAAGAAAGCCATAGTTAGCGGGTATTGTCTTTTTCTTACTTTTCTTTTTTGGTTTTCTCTCCAACAAGTAAAAAGTATAAAAAAAAAGTATAAAAGAGGAAGGCACTTGGGTCTATATTTACTTTAAGTCATTAATTTTTTAAATTAAGAACTTTTCTCCTGCTGGGTTTGAATGACCCTTAGCTGTTAGTTTAATGATGAGACATGATGATGAACACATTCATTTCCCTACATAGAACACTCGAGATGAGTCTACAAAAGCAAAAGGTAAGGTAAGCTGTGTTCTGAATTCTGAAAGGGTTGGCGGCACATACCATACCATACCACAATTGTTCAAACTCAGTTGCCGGATACTAGTTTGGAAATTGGAGCTTCCATGGCAGACCTGGCTGACAATCATACGGGCTGGGCCCCGGCTTCCCATTACACACCCTTCCTTCTGAATTGAAACCCACATTCCTCGCGTGAGTCTCATAATTCAACACCCCTCTGCCCCTTCTGATCCTCAGATTTTACTCACAGCAGAGGCAGAGGCAGAAGAAGCTAGAGGAAATTCGAAAGGCCCCACTTCTGAGTGAGAATCCAATGGCCCGCTGCTTCTGCTTCTGCTTCTGCTTCTCTCTCTGCAATGCATATGAGCTGCGATTGTCCCAACTGCAACGTAATTCCAAAAATAATGAACATTTGCGTAACCACAAAAACAATAGAAAGTAAAACTGCCTCTTTCTGTAAAAGATCGAGCCCCATTCATGTCGCCGCAGCAGATAGTACGGTCTATGTGGTCCGGTGAAAAGTGGGTTGTCGTTTCATTCACGGGTTTTTTCTTCTTCTTACTTCTTTTATATTCACTTTTTGAAAATAATTGCTCCCTAACATTCCAAACTGCAAACGGACGAGGATAAAGGGTTGGTAAATGACTGCCCCCTGCTCTTCTCCACGGCGATGTAATTGGAAAGTAGTGTCCATCCGGATGGGACTGCGCTGGAGGCAAGATTTCAAATTAGTAATACGTGGAGAATTTTTAGATCAAATCAACAACACAAACTCTCATGTCGGCTTTTAAAATACAATGCACACACTAAAGCAAAAATGGACTTGGGAAAAGAAGTTAAAAGTGCTGGAATTTGATATAGTGCTCTGCAGAAACGCAGTGATGAGAACATACGGGGGGTTCGCAATGAAGTTTAGACGACATAGAAATATATACAATGATATGAAAAGCCGCCACAACGGGGTAAGGCTTTGAATAGCTAATTTGATTTAAAGATGATTGCATGTTTTAGTCATCGGCATTGTTGGTGCTTGTTTCCATATTCTCAGGCACATGGTACGATGACAAGAAAAATGTATTCTGATTCTTCCTTAAAAACCTGCAACAAACATACACATCAAAACAAAAGACTGGAAACCCACAATAATGTCTCAAAGCACACAGTAGTGAGGAGAGGAATAAATACTTGAGCAAGTCAACTAACTTCTGCTGCAGCTCCGTCAAAGTCTCCTCTTCAATATTGGCTTGAGACAACAACTCAGGCAACCTAACTGCGATTTATGAAAACGCCCTCATAACATCTTCAATTATGACCATTAACCACACATATTATGCAAACTGGTGTATGCAAATAAGAACCAGGGTAATCGGTATTACCAAATAGACGTAGAAGGTGTTCGGCACCATATATCGAAGAAGGGGAGACATCATGAACGATCAACTCTTCATATTGTTGGCGCTCGCTTTTGTATAGAAGCATCGCGGGTAGTGCTTTATCAAAGTAACAAATCAGCCCCTTCACTATTTCTCCAACGGATTCATCTTTCCTGTTATCGTATAGCATTATTAAGACGATGAAGAACGGGGTGTAACAAACAACATACTTACGTTCCATCCTTCTTCAGCCTGTATTCAAGATACTTCTTCATGATATCTTCTACATTAGGTGTACGAGGGAGCTTTACCAACTGCACAGCAAAATATAATTAACAAACCCTACCAGATCATTAGATTCTGTGAAAGTAATGGTCATGACAAAAGCAAGGCAGATATCACTACCTTCCCAAGATGCGTTACAAACTCACTGTCATCAACTAGTTGCTTCTTTAGTTTAAGTGGAATCTGTATGCTCACAAGCTTTTCAACGTTCACGGCATTCTTATCCTACCAGTAAACAAACGAGATGCTAAGTTTTTTACAAGAAACAATAACCAGCAAAAGGCTGATGAAATAAAAAGCATGAAAGAAATAATTCAAGGGTGGGGGAAGAGGGGAAAGGAGAGTGCGCTCAGTAACTTTAAAGGGCCACTAGCAACATTTAACTTCGGCATACCTTACTAGCATCATTCTTTCGCTTCCTCCCTTTTATCACTGCACATAGATTTATAATTGCTTGAATAGATTAAACCAAGAACAAGATTAATTATTTCTCGGGAAACATAATGCTTCATGTCAATCCAGAATAGTTGGCAAACGTTTCTCAAAAAACTGAAAAATATAAGCATTGCGTACGCTCCAATATTGTACAGTTCAATTTTTCAGGATTTTTTTGGACGCTTAGAAAGGGTTAAGAGCGACAAGATTAGACAAATCTTTATCTAAATTTCATATCTAAAGTTCTCACATTCTCTGAATGTAAGGAACCTGGACACAACTAACTATAGTATATCCATGAACACTCTAGAGTGAAAGATACAAAACTAGAAGTCTAGAACAGCCCTAATACTAAGATTTATAGATTGAACCTAGAAATAGTCCTTTTCCAGTTAAGATCCTAAATGCTTAAACCCTTACTGTATTAAGTGTCCTTTCCAGTCACATCACAATCATCATAGCTATAGCTTCATCTTGGTTGGACTAATACCTTGAACTAACCACGCAATATAAATGCCAAGATATCATCAGACATTAGGTTGTCATCTTCCAGAACACTCCCAACTTAACAACATTTATTTTGGTTCAATAATCTTCGCATGCATAAACTAGCACTCTATGTTTAAATTAATAGTTTTACTATTTCTATCTGCAAAATTCTTTTACAAGTTCTGATGTTCTCTCTCTCCCTTCCTCTCTGTATGAGAAACAAACCTTCTATTGATTTAGTAAAGAATTAATCTACACTCCACCATATGGAGCTCATAAAAATGCATCCCAATTGAAATTAACGGCAAAAGAACAATTAGAGACGTCACTAGAATAGGGGACACTATGAAGAGCAGAGAAACTTCCCACTGTTCTTTTTAATTAAAAATCCAAGTGACCAGGCTTTGTTCCCTTCTAACCATATACAATACACTACATAAAGCATTTGTGTTCTGCTGAGATGAAGAGCCAGCCACCCAGGATAATTGGAAAGGTTGAATAAATTTCCAAAATTTCCATTTCCATCTCTATCGGTACACTGTTTTTAGTTCCAATATCCTAAATTGAAGGCTAACCTACACTTAAGTTTAAATAATACGCACCAATGCATATGTTATTAATTAAACAAACCAACAATTACCATTCTTGGGTTTAATCTGGGATGCTCGAGCTGCCTTTTTGTCAGTCCCTCGCTTCTCATTGAGTTCCAGCTGTTTCTGCACATTCTCTTCAGTAAACTTCAGTAATCGATCAAGTCCTACCCACTCATCCCAACTGTTCCATAAAATAAATGAGGAAATATAAGATCTATAGTCCAAGTAGTGAAGTAAAGGCATGCACAGAACAAGGACACCCAACATTTTATGTACTTATACCTAAAGCACTTACCTGTCTTCCTTGCAGAAGGAAATATAATTGATGAGTAAAAATCACAAAGATTCAAATAAAAGATTGCAAAACAAATGAATATTGGAGTAACACCATAGACAATGAGGTTGAAAATAAGGAAATCTCTTTTCTCTTGTTTTGGTTGTGAATGTCTTTTGAAGGCTTCTCATCCGACGTCTTCAAGTAGTGTCCTCAAAGGTATCCAAACGAGTGGTAGCGAATCAATCTTAATAATCTCCAAGATGCAGATTGATACTTGTCTTGGGTGCTTAGATGAACTGGAGATCGGTAGTATATATCCTAGGGGTTTGGAAGATTTTGGTAGTTGAAGGTGGTGCGAAAATTAGCTTGTGGAAGATACTTAAGTAGGCACTAGCATTGACGTGGAGAAAAACTTTTATAAGCGGAAAGAATGGCGTGCTTTTCTGAAAGTACCTCAGTGCCCATATGCACTGAGGCAGTAACCTTATCTCTCGAGACCAATGATTAGAAAGATCCCTAGAAGACTGAAGAAGCACTAGAATGCTATTTCCTTTTAAGGTGGGGAACATCTATCATCCAACCTATTTTGTCTTATATGCTCATAATATATGTTGTCTCTTCTCCAAATACCAAATAAAGTGGCCAATATTCTTGAATACAAAGGAGAAACTTTCTCCGAGTTGGAGAAGGTAATAATTCTGTTGGCCACTTGGGAAGGTGGAAGGAAGTCTATTTCACAAAGAAGATGGTGGCCTGCATATCACAACCTTAAAGGCAGTATCTCAAGCAAATAAAATGTGTTTCGATCTCCAAGTATGTTCGGTGATTTATCCATGAAACTGACTCTCAAGGGCATTTTAGTATCTCAATCAAATAGGGGGCGGAAGTGGGGGTTATTTACAGCTAATAGTCATAGGTTAAAAGGTACTAGTGCCTAGAAGTTTAGGGTCTATCGTAAAACACTTTGTGACCAGACTCTTTCAATCAGAATAACAAGTGACCTTAATACCAGCTTCTGGAATGATTCATAGGTGAAAAAAGCCATCAAGATTTGGTCATGCCTGGAAGTTTGGGGTTCTCTCGAAGCTTATACAGATTCCTGTTATGCCTAAGCTTTTTGTTTTGGGTGAGTTTTTTTCT
The DNA here is from genome assembly GCA_033971965.1 of Cucurbita ficifolia. Classification (NCBI taxonomy): domain Eukaryota; kingdom Viridiplantae; phylum Streptophyta; class Magnoliopsida; order Cucurbitales; family Cucurbitaceae; genus Cucurbita; species Cucurbita ficifolia. Next base: position 1,105,720 of record CM066970.1, read on the forward strand.
TTAAATAATTGAAAGTTCTGATGCCTTTTTCACCTTCAAGTATTTATATTTTTCAAGGTCAAAAGATAAGCAAAATCAACAATTATGCAGAATCGTTTGCTCATCTGCATTCACACTGATCTCAACACAAACTTTAAAGACATTTCAGCACTGAATTTATGATATCCCAGCAAGCAACATTGACTCCCTCCAATCTACCTCTAAAGTAGAACCAACAAACCAAAAGCCTGAAGTAGATTTAGTAGGATGCCTAGCAATAAAAGCAAGAAAACACATAAAGAACAAGAAATTTATATACTGAAAAGGAGATAATCTAAAATATCAACACACGTTCCATGTAGACAAAAACCTAACAGGTATTTAAGCAGTAGATTAGGAGGGCCAGGAGTGAGTGAGAAGAGGAGTGGTCACTCGACAACATATATCAAGAAAACAACAGGCCTAGAACCAATATTCTGTTTCATAAACCATAAGATTAGATATGGGAACTGTCTCGGTCATTGATTAAGTCAAAAGGAGGACTCACTCACGTTTTGCTCCATCCCTGCAAAACAAAGAACATGGTCTCAAGATCCTCCCTCATGCACAATACCCCTTCCCAGAAGAGAGACAAGAGACACACACACACGCACACTCAAAGGCACACAAGCATATTCTACTTACAAGGTAATGAACATAACATCTCCATTCTTTCAACTGATATTCTGTTTTCAGCACCTATCAAAAGAACAGACACCTAAAAGTAAGAAGACAAATAAGCTAGATTCTATAAGTTTCACAGTAATAACCAATTTATTTAATGCGCCTACGAAGGCTTTATAACATCCCAATCAAAAATAGGATCATACAACGGGCCCCCAATGAAAAGCATCTGAATACAATCCTTCAGAGAGGTTACGATCAAGTATTCAATGAACAATGTGGGGGGAGGGGGGTCCATAGAAAGCATTCAAGCCAGGATTGGATGGTTGAATTTAGAGTATGCTAGCCTGGCAGGGCTAGGAATGAAATTCAAGATGAGGATTAGTTCATCACAATTGATGCATACTACATATTATAAAAAAAGATTGAAGTAGTGTTGCAAACTCGATGTTTTAGACCACCAAAATACAAATGTCATAACTTGCAAAGATTCATTCTTGAAACAAAATTGAGGGCTGATTATTACAAAAAAAAAAGTGAATTAAGCGGTTCGAAATCAAATCTTGCTAATTTCTTTTCGTTTAGCTGGCAACTCAAAATGCGTCCTCACATTGTGATCATCCTTTGTTGTTCAACAGGGGTTTGAAGTAAGTAAAAATCAGGCTACTTCTTCCACTAAATTAGAAGCACGTTTCAGCAAGCAAGCAAAAAAAAAAAAAAGGAAAAAGGAAAAAGAAAATAAAACTACACAACAACTCCAGAAGGGGTGAAAAGAGGTGGAACCTTAGCTTCGTATATGAGAAAGCTATGAAAAGCGAGGACCTTCTCTCCTTCGGAGAAAGGACAAGGATGGGAAGGCGGGCTGTGGACTCCATTTTCGTCGTCGTCTTCAGAGTCATTCTTGGACGTGGTGTCGGCGGAATCGGAAGCAACCCGACTATCAGGGCTTCCCATTTGGATAGCTACTTTGTTGAATGGTTAGTTGAGAATCGAGTTGGGTTCCAGTTAAGGACGAGAAGAAGCAAGGAGGAGTCCTACAACTACTGCTGCTGGGGTTTCCTCCCTTTTGGAATGGAATGGAATGCTGGGGGTTTTTAATCGCGCTAATTGTTCATCCCACTAATTGGGCTTTTCTCCGTCTTGGTACGTACTATCGACTATCGAAGCCGCGCAAGCTCTTATTATGTCTATTTTCAACCCATATAATATATATACACTTTTTTTTATTATTATATTAAAAAATTAATTAATTAATTTTAAAACCCTAATTATAATATTTAAACTAGATACTCTGTCATTTGGATTTTTTTTACAAAAATTTGAAATAACTGTATATTTTTTAAAAAGATTAATAAACCGAAAAAAAATTATCTCTACATTTTTCTGTGGGGAATCCCGGTCCCGATCCCAAGAAAAATAAATGGGAATGAAATAGATGGCGGGGAAGGCTTCCCTATTCCAACCTACTCCGCTCCGCCCGGTGGACATCTCTACATGAAAACGCCAATTGAACGTCAAAATTAAAATTGCTAAAGGAAATCAATAGCTAATTAAATTTTTTTCCAACTCCTATGCAAAAAACAATCAATTATGGTAAGGTTGTAAAACGTATCCAAATGGATACAAAAGTTTATTCTCTGTCTGTGAAGCACATACATATCCAAATGCTACTCTTTTCAAATACAGAACATTGCACAAATAGACATCAATTTGGTTTTAAGACCACCTCGTACATACCTGGTTGTCGCAACATAAGTGGCACTAGAATATATGGGCGTGGGCCGAAACGAACTTTAACACCAGGTTCACCTGGGCCAGAGGAAGTATCTACAGCCCAAACATTCCCATTTGATTCCCAATGCTGCCTTATCCAATATGTATACTACTAGTCTCATACGTTCAAAAAACGGAACGTAACGTCCTCACAGACCATCAGGCTAAGCCGAAGATCAAGAAAACTACCATTACAAGTAATTAAACTTGGACCAAGCTATTGAGGCAGTTCACTGATCTCAGCATCTCCCCTACCAGCAGCGCTGCACAGTCCTCGACCACAATAAATGATTCATAATTCTATTGTATTCAACTCAACTTGACACTGCTTCGATTCAATACTAATTTTAACATTAGAACGTAGCTTGGATATTATACCTACTAGCATACCCGGCCCGAAATCACACGTCACCAAATAATAATAATAATAATAATAATAATAATAATAATAATAATAATAATAATAATAATAATAATAGTAGTAGGTAGATTCCATGAAAAGGAAGGCAACTATGAGAAATGAACACATAGGCATGGCTGTTGGGTGTTGGCTATGGGTATTGTGAGATCTCATTGTATTCTCTTATTTTTCCAAAAGGCAACTCAGCTGTTTGTCTTATGCTATTTGTCAGCGAGCGAATGGGGGCATTGGCAATTGCTTGTCTCTAAGCCCAACGCAAACCTGGGAAGGCAAGGCCACGCCCCTAATTTTACATCTGTCATCGCTTCTCTTTCCTTTCATCATTTTCTCGATCAATCACAGCTATTCCATTTATTGGCCATCTTCTTCTTCCCATCTCATCTGCATCACAAACCCATCCGGACTTCCCATTTCTTTTTTTCATTTCTTCTTCATAGATGAATAAACCAGATACAGAAGTTGGAAATCTATGTTATCTTATCTTATCTTATCTTATAGGATAGAGTACACACATGAACATGATACAGATCTAATTAACCCAGAAAAAGAAAAAAGAAATCAAACAAACAAACCCCAGATCAAATCCAAAACAGATTGAATTGAAAGGGAAATTTCAATTGGGAAACTTGAAAATGGAAAATGGTTAAATGGGGACTGAACATGGATGGAGCTCCCTTCATCTGCCTCTGCTGCTGAAATTCATCTTTTCGTAGTATCGAATTGAGAGAAGCGAGAGTGAGAGATGGACCTCATCCTTCCCCCACCGTGCTGGCGGCTTCGACCCAATCATCGCCGGAAACGGAGACCACGGCGACGAGGAGGAGGAAGCGGACGAAGATGTGGAGGAGGAGGAGGAGGAGGACTGGGGCTTGGTAAGAGGCCAGATGAAGAGTGAGTGAAGGCGGCGGAAGCCACCGAGGGCCAGAACTACAGATCGGAGTTGTTGATTGCCACAGCCGGTGTTGGCCCAGTGCCTGGTGCAGATCAGCTCCCAAAGCCGCTCATCTTCGGCGGTTTTGTGCCATTGCTTGCTCACACAGGCCGCCACGGCCAGAGTCCTGGCATCCACATGCTTAAAAACCTCAAACAGCAAATTATCATCCAAATTCAGAAATCCAGTCTTCTCGGAGACGCCTCCTCCGCCACAGTCGTCTTGGGAGCCCCCCCTGAGCTTCTTCTCCGTCTTCCGATCCCCTTTCCCCTCCGGAACAACTCGCTTCATCTCCAAATATCAGAGAAATCGAAAACCTCCTTAGCCCTTTATGAGTAAGGAAAAGAAAGCGTGAAGAAGAAAAGGGATTGAGGAATTGGGTATGAGGGAGGAAGAAGGAGAAGGAGGGGTGTGGTTAAGAGAGAGTTAAAGCATGAAGGTTTGAAGGGTTAGGAAGAGGACAAGATGAGAATTGAATGCACCTGGATGCGGATGCCTTTTCTCCAATTTCACCAACTCTCTCTTCGCCTTCTGTCTCCTTCTCATTATCACCATTTTCATTTCCCCCCTGTTTGTTTTCACGGATACCTAACTCCTCAACCCCGATATAACACGATTCCTATTCCTATTCCTATTCCTCCCCCGCCCCTGTTTGGATACACCTCCAACCAGCTTTTCTCTTTTACCTTTTTTTTTTTAATTTTCATAATATTATTCAAAATTGTAATACTAATCTAATACAAAACATTAAACGAGTTTAATGGGTCATGTAGATTTGAGTTGACTTTGGTACAAAATTACAAATTGGTTGTTCAATTATTTTTCAAGCCCACAAAATGGAATATATAAAAATGTAAATGTAAATAAAGGTAAAGGTAAAGGTAAAATGGTTGGGAGTTGGGATTAAAGTAGCTTTCTATTGCTTTTAATTACCGCTACCCATTCATACTTCTATCGTGGTTTTTTGTTTTTTGCCTCAAACATTCCAAGCAATATTTTCGAGAATCGTTCCCCAAAATGATGTTTTTGGCATTTTCATATGCAATACTTTCTCTATTTTTACACAAAATAAATTAAACAATACTTATAATTATTTGTTTTTTCTTTATGGAATCATCACTTTGTTTAACAAATATTCATAATAATTAACCCAACACTTTATATTAATATATAAATAAGATTACTGAATATCTCCGTCTCCGACGATGAGGAATTCCGGGAGAGTGGGCGGTGCAATCTGAATCCGTGACCCACATCACAAATCCAAGAATGGGGTTTCACATTTTTTCACTACTAATGTGAACTCAAAGTTGGTGGCCACCGTGGCAACCGCCGGATGCGGCGGCAACGGCCGCTGTGTTTTTCCACCATTCGGTCAATAAGGCAACCCGATCACGAGCGTTGCCAAAAGCTCCTTTCCCCCATTTGGGCTATAATAAATTAAACATGGTGGCACTCATTGCAATTTCTTTTACAGGTTTAATTAGAACAAAAGTCACGAAAATTATGGCCTAAGGTTTGAAGACGTTGAAGAATGAGGTAATGATTTATGGGGGGTTTGTCTCTTCAAATCTATACTATCAAGTTATTAACTTGGATAAGAGTGATTAGTGGAAGAAAGCTAGTGTATCCGGAAAGTAAGCTTTTTTGAGTTTCTTGTGTCTGCAAAAAGCAGAGCGTCGTGGTGGGGACGACGGTGAGGTGAAGGTAGTTGTCAAATCGACCAAACTCAATTGGAAGACATTGGCATCTCAATTTTAGGTCAAAAGTTTCATTTGAAGGAAAGGAAGTTCCATATTCTAAGGACAAAAGGGAGAGAGCTTTGAAACCACCCACCAATCACATCCAACCAGGTTGCCTCAGTATCCACTGGTTACCGAAGTCAAAACTTGGCGTGGGGGTTGCACTGCAAATTTGTCCATCCCAAATCAAGAAAATTGCTTCAATTTCGTTCCACAATTGAACGCAAGGCGTATCGTTTAATTTAACAAAAGTCAAATTCCCAACAGCAAGGAAGGAAAAGGGAAAACGCCGTAATACCCATTCCCCCCAATCGATGAACATTACCGTTCTTGTCACGAGTATTTGAAAGCCTTAAATATTGGAAGGCAGCAGTGTCAAATAATCTCACGTTAACCGTCCAAATTCTTCACAATTCAAAATCAACTCGCCCTTTACCTTATACATATATATATATATATATATATATATATATATATATATATCCCAAATTCGCTTACTGAGACTCACAAACTTAGCAACTCTAGGAGACATCAATGGCAATGGAAATGAGCGCCGCAGCATCCGGCAAGCGTCTCTGCTTTGTTGTGGGTGTTCTGTTAATGATGGCGTCGGCCCATCTTCTAACGGTTGAGGGCAGAACCTTGAGATCAGTTTCTGATGGGAAGGAGAAAATGGGAGGTGTGGAGGCAATTGGAATGGCAGCATTTAGGGACCAAGTTAATTCATTAAGTAGCAGCAGTCACAGTGAATTTAGGAGCTTGAGTTTCGTGTTGGCGTCTGGGCCTAGTAAAAAAGGTCCCGGGCATTGACCGTTTTTACCTTCTTCTTCTTCTTCTTCTTCATTGTTTTGTACAATTATACACAAAATTGAAACGTTTGTATCAGTTTTAGGGAGGGAGATCTTGTTTTTGCATTTATTCGTATTACAGAGTTGGGTTCATGAATAACGTAAGTTTCAATTATTTTGTTTTCTTCTACCAAAAACATAGATCACGATCACGATTCCAATCGCATCAGACAAACGGACAAAGCGTTAAATTTGACCATTGGAATTGGACAGCGAAGAGTAGAAGAAATGGAGGAAGATTTGATTAGGGCTGAAATGGATGGATGGAGGCCTAAAAAGAAGATCCTTGCTTTGCTTCAACATGGAAACAAAGTGGAAATCGAGATTTTGTTTGACCATTTTTATTGGTTTTGTTTCTATTTGTATTTGGGTTTAGTTAATATATATTGGAATTGGAATCCCGTGTTTTGTGTGTTAGTGTTTGATGACTTCAGATTTAAAGCATCACTTCTTTTGTTGTTAGTTTCGTATGTGCTTGCACGAGCCATTTGATTTGAATAAGATTCCTTCTTCTTTGTAGTTTTCTCAAGCTAAACAGCCTTTTTTTCCTTGCAATCACAGCACCGTTTCCAAAATGGTTTCAGCACACAAATTTACCCATGGATTGGATTCAATCCATGAATGTTTTGCCTTTACCTTCTATTTCAAATGCCCAAGGTGGGGGAATGAAGGCATGTTCTTGAATGCTTTTCGAGATTTGTATAGGAAATATGCGCACCACGCGGTCAAGGCGAGTATGCCGATTAGAGAGTGAACCGGTGCTTACAATTCTGGAAGCACAGTCACCTACAACCGTGGTGATCAAACTCGTTGCATGAACACTCATCTCTAACCGCCAGACGGGTCACACAGAAACATCCATAAATCTACAAGGGGTCGAGGTGATTCTATTCTGGGTACCTACACCAGAGGCAGAACATGTACTCCCTGATTCTGGAGAAGCTCATTCAGTCTCAAAATACACCTGTTCATATATATAAACCATGAGAACAATTCATTCAACAAGCATTAACATGTACCGAAGCCAAACATTTTCACTGCCCTACATTTGGTATATCATTGTCACAACTCATAAGTTACCTGTCCAGCCTATTTCATTTAACTAGAGAAAGGAAGTAAATGAATGGAAAAAGTCAATATGAATGTTCTATACCGTAGACGGTTGGGGTAAACTTGTAGTGTAAGACAATGACATTAGAGAAATCTGGTGGAAAAATGCAGTACAAAGCTAAAAAAAACTGATGCCACACCACCCATCAAGAACTTGACCTTTTGGATTCAGAACTCATTTGGAACAGATATAAGTCTTCTTCCAGTAGATCACCATACAGCACAATACAAATCTAAATAACGTCAGAAACATAAAATGAAAACTAGCAACGCATGATACCACATCAAGAGTAAGCATAGGCAAACAAGTAGACACATCTGTATTTGATTAATTGACAGAATAAATCAAACACTTCCCCAAAAATACTCGTCTATACCCACTTGAAGTACACTAATCTACAAAATCTAGTGAAGCATTACTGAACACAGGCACTACAGCACAGGGAACAATTCGTGGTCAACAAATTTAGAACATCAAAGGAATGCCCATGGTATCAAGATAACAAATGAGAAAGAATTTAGACATGGGATTATGAGACAAAAAAAAAATGGCATTGCACAAACAGCTCAAAGCGCGCAATCCCAAAGATGCATTTTTCACCAGGGGTTTGACAAAGGGTTGCTGCAAGGAGTTTTAATCAATACGCAGGTTCAAAATCCATAACCAACTAAACATAAACATCAGACAACTTGCATTCTTCCACCATGAACTACGAGGTTCATGCATCAATGTAGTGACAAATATACCACAAAAGGAACAAAGGGTTGCAGCTATTTTCCAAGGGCACCTAAAACTAAAAGCCATTTAAATCTCTCTAATTTCTTACAATGCCTCACACCGATTGTAATATCAATGTACTACAACTAGAGCCCTATTCATAGAATCATAGTTGAGTACAATACAACCAGAGCAGGTGCAATGAAACAAAATACTATGCAAGGAAATTAAATATCAATGGAGAGGCCGGGATAATGAGTTAGCCACATTCTAATCAAAACATGCTCGGGAACACAGATGATCAAGAACAAGTTAATGCCAGGAAACCACAGCTTGAAATTGTAAAAATCATAAAATAAATAGAAAAGCCCAACACGAGTCATGATAAAGGGGCGGGGGTCCTAGACGTTGAAATTAAAAGGTTATGTTTCTCATGTAAGTATCAGACATTCATAAGCAATACAAACAGATCTCCGTAAAAGCAACCCTCAAGAAGCAGTCTGAAAACCTAATTCACATTCTACGAGAACAAAATCCTGGAGAAATCAGGGTTCTTGAACAGATGGGGTTTCCTCCTTATCGGTGGTCGATACAACAGGAGCAGACGACCCATTTTCAGCTGTAGAATCGGACGCAGCTCTAGCCTTGACAGTATCGAGAGTGCGCTTGCTGATCTCCCTAGAATAAAGCTGAAGGATCTCGATCCCGTCGTCGTCGGCGCTGGCTTTAGCAGCGGCGAAAGAATAGGCTTCTTCCTCTATAAGACGCGCTGCATCGGTGGCCTCTTCATGGGGTACAGTGCCATAGCGCTTGGAGAGAACAGAGGGGTTGGAGAGCGTCTCGATGAGGCGTTTGATGACAGCGTCACGAGTGCGCTGCGAAGGCGGCCAAATACTAAAGGAGGTGCTAAAAGACTTGGATGATTTGGGGGACTCCTTAGCCTGATCTCCTGGGGAGTCCTGTTCGGTGGTCGGCACGGTGTCGATCTCGGGCTCAGACATTATGCGGAAGGGAAGAGTAGAACAGGAAAAGCGTAAGAAGGTTCAGATTTGGAATTGGACAAGGGCAGGTTCACTTAAGAAGAAACCCAAGGGAGGGAAGGGATATTATTGCGGACCACCGTGAACAAATTATCGCGAATCCGACGGTGGAAATTATTCGCTGCGTTTCGGTCGTCGATCGTTTCATTCTTTTCTTTTTTTTCTCTTTTTCCTTTTTATTTTTATTATTATTATTTCAGAGAAAAAAAAATAAAAAGGAAGAAAATACCTTTTCTGATTACCGAGTGTTTAGTATGGTCTAAATAATTAAAAATATTCTTATAAACATAAATAAAAAAATGTTACCCTTTTATCCTTATATATTTTTATTTAACTTTCACTTACGTCCTAAATTTCAATATATTACATTTTTAGTATTGAATTTTGATGCTTATTACACTACAGACAAAATTTAATTACAAACGGTCACATCATAATTCTTTTAAAGTAACTAGTTAAAAGTTAATCAAAATTCAAATAAAAACTGAAAATATTGTTTTTTAATTAAAAATCTTATTTTAAATTTTATAGAAAGGTTTTCATACACTTTTATAATGAATGATTCATTCCCCTCTTCAACCGATGTGAAATCTCACAAATATTGTAATCCACATATCATATCTATATTTTGTCTTTCGAAACATACACGTAGAAAACATCATAAGCCAAAGTTCCACGTGGTGTCTGGTTAGATGATTATCCTAGTTTGAAATGTCGATATTTAAGACAAGTTTCTAATGTCCTGTTTTTCTCACTATTTGTCCCATATAGCTTTCAGCCTCGGTCCAAACATTGAGCGACAACAAATTTCATAATGCTTGAAAAATATAATTAATTTTTAAAGAAACATTTATTAAAAACATATTATATTACTTTTACAGCTTAATACTACAGAAATCTTGATAATATTTAACAAATTTATTCTTGTATATTATGAAGTAGCTCATAGTATTAGTAGCAACGTAGTGAAATCAAAGCGGAGAGAGTAAATGAAGCATGGAGCTACGGGCTCTGCACATTGCCTCCAAAGGTATGGCTTTGGGCATAGTGATTCCAGTTCCCTCGGACAGGTCTATGTGCTCTTCGCCAACTCTCTGCCACTCAAAGCACTGGATCAAAGTTGCCAATGTCAAGCCCACCACACGGTGGGCGAGGGCAGCCCCAGGACAAGCCCTCCTCCCCACTCCAAACGGCACCCATTTGTGGGACTCAGCAGTTTCCCAATTCAGAAACCGCTCAGGTCGGAAGCTAGTGGGATCCTCCCACACTTCAGGGTCCCTATGGATGGCCCATGCATTCACCAATAGCATCGTGCCTTTGGGTATGTCAAATCCTTCAATTCTACACTCTTCAGAGGATTCGTGTGGCACCAACAGTGGAGCTGCTGGAAACAGTCGAAGAGTCTCGTAGATTATGGCTTCCACGTATTTTAGGCTGCTAACATCGCCTTCCTCCACCAGCCGACTCTCCCCAACGCACTCTCTTATCTCGCTCCAAGCTTTATTCATTATTGCGGGATGATTCAGAAGCAGCGACATCGCCCATTCTATTGTTCCTGTAGTTGTATCAGTACCCGCAGCCAGCATCGTCTGCAGTAGATAACCACCAAAGTTCACAATTTATGATGTCAAAATAACAAATAATATTAAAGTGTTTGTCACGTCACAAATGGTGGTTGGAAGCAGCAAACCGATGGGCATGCATCCAATTTGTAACCACTCTTGAAGTTACCAGAACATGACCCTTGATGATGTCATCGGAGTAATATTGAGGTTGAGATTCTTGCAAGGATAGCAGGCTCTGAATCATGGTCTTGTTTCCATGTTTTTCCTCCGGCCAACGAGAAGCTCGCCTTTCCCGCTCGCAATCAATCAGATTTTGTAGGAACGAATCAGCTCGACCACTCACTTTCACCATCCTCTTCTCAAGTCCTTGATAATCAAAGAGTCTCAAAATGGGCAAAAAATCAGCTGGATTCGACGCCCCACTTAATTGAAGAAGCTCCTTCATGATCTCCCTAAACTCCCTAGCTTCCTCAACATCCTCAACATCTGCACCAAAGTAACGTTTCCCACTCACCATCCTCATCACAATATTGAAAGAAAGCTCGTTCAATTTGGACTGCATCTCCAAGCGAACAAAATCACTACTTTCCCCTGTCGCGCCGTACAAATTCTTGACCCATAATTTGAGCTCTTGCACTCGAATATTGAGATACGTGTTGAGGCGGTGGTTGGAGAGTAGCTCTGTGGTGGCTATGCGGCGCATGTTGCGCCAGTGGTGGCCATAGGAGGCAAAAGCCACTCCCGTGTAGTTGTAGTTCATGTACTTCCCAGCAAGCAAGCGAGGGCGGTTGGCCAAGGCGATGTCGTTTTTGGTAAAGCACTCTCGGACGGCGGTTGGGGAGGAAATAACCACCAGCGGACGGGAACCGATTGAAAGGGATAAAATTGGACCGTATTTGTTGGAGAGATCCTGCAGCACTCTGTGGAAAGGTTGTTTGAGGAGATGAAGGTGGCCGATGAGGGGAAGCGATGGTGGGCTGGGTGGAAAGTTTCTGGGGTTTTGTTTTCTGAGTTTGTAAATAAGAATAAGAGTGAAGAGAAGCGGGAGAGAGAGGCATGTAATTGTGTCAGCCTCCATGGATGAATATGTTGGAAGTTGTTGCAGGTGCATATCCAAAATGGTCTCAATTTGCATGGTTTTATATAGCACGGTGGGGAATTGGGATAAGCTAGACTTAGAGAGAACGGATATATTAGAAGACATTTGAGAATGAGGTGAAGAAGATGATAAGAAGTGAGAGAGAAATGTGCCAAATAAAAGTAGACTTCTAAATTATAGCTTCTACTTGCTTTGTTGGTAAATAAGACGGATAGGCATTCCCGTTCTAAGGAAAACAAAAAACAAAAACTTCATACCTACGTTACCCAAAATGCTATGTGGCTATTGCAATTAAGTATGCAAACCCAACTTGAACTTAAATCACCTCATCAAATTCCCACCTCCAAACATTAAATTCAAAACAACACTACTACCTTAGTAATCCATAAGAATGAATAAGAGTTACAAGTGTGTGGAAACTTCTCTCTAGAAGACGCGTTTTAAAATGGCGAGATTGACAATGATACATAACGGGTCAAAGCGGTAGTGGTGGGTTTGGGCTTGGAATGTTACAAATGGTATTAGAGCCCGACTTCGGATAGTGTGTCAATGAGGATGCTAGCCCTCAAGAGAATGAATTGTGAGATCTCGCGTTAGTTTGAGAAGGGAACGAAACATTTTTTTATAAGGTGTGGAAACCTCTCCCTAGTAGATGTGTTTTAAAACCTTGAGCGAAAGTCCAGACGGGAAGCCCAAATAAGACAATATCAACTAGCGGTGGTAGGCTTGAGCTATTACAAATAGTATCAAAGTCTGATACTAGGCGATGTGTCAGCGAAGACGCTGGACTCCCAAGGAGATGGATGGTAAGATGCACAAGGTGTGTAAACATCTACAAAGCAAACACATTTTAAAATCGTGAGTTTGACGACAATACATAACGAGCCAAAATGACTTGTGTTATATATGATCTAGAATATTATCTAAACCCATTTAAATTATTCAAAATATTATCTAGATTCTAGACCAAAAAGAGAGAGTTTTGAAGACCAGAAAAAACATGGCCACGCCGCACATGGATTTTGAAGGACATACGTGGAAGAGTTTATATTTAATTGGATTTTACAAAAATAATTTTGAAAAAGAAAAACAAGGGATGGATGCATTTCCCCATAAAGGTTGCACCCAGAAAAAGGCTGGGAGCGAGTAGGTGTCCGAATTCACGAGCTGCTAAAGGAACGCAACCAAACCAGAAGCCCACGTGGCGACGTCTCCCAATAGAGCCAACACCACCATTTTGACCAAAATAATCAGATGCAATCCAATTCCTCCCGATGGATTCGAACAACCAGAGAGAGAGCTTCAATTCAGCGATTGTGGAGTGGATCCCAAGTGTTTGGTACCTTCCTCTTGCTTGCGAAGAGCGCATTTAACGAGCGACTCCACGGCGGCGGAGACAATGGCGATGGCAGCTTCTCCTGCATATTTGAAGGTGGATGTTGGACGGCAACGACGACCCCCATTGCCGCTTTGCTTCCCCTCGAGACCAGAAGAGTGCAAACCGCCATTAACAGAAGCAGCCGAGCTTCCATGGAGAGTGGAAATGGCATATTGAAATGGAGAGACGGGGGACGAAACCGAGTTGCTTAGTTCTTAACAATGGTCTTCTCAGATTACTTGGAGGGAAAGGTCAGAGGCAAAAGTCTCCCAATGAAGGAAAAGTCATATGGCTTTGTATGGCAGGGCAGTGTGATGGCTGAAGAAAAAGTGTAAGCTTAAATGCAATTGAGTAGACAACCTGCAAAACAGCACCACAGCAGACGAGACGAGGCCACTTTTCCTTTTCAGCGTAAGCCTTTTTAATATTCTTTCTTCCATCGTGCTTTTCTTTCTAGCTTTCAGTCCCTTCAACCTCTGAAGCAAGAGGGCCCGTCACTTTCAAGGCTACGTAAAGCATTTGTAGAATATGCATTTTGTCTCTTCTCTTTTTGCCTTTCCCTCTTCTGCCAATCCTTGTCGAGGGGATTTGGACGACAAACAATATGCTATATTCTGATGTTTTTCAAGCCACCCTTTTTAGTTCTTGCAATTATTAGACATGGCATTTCTGTACATTGCCGACTCAAACTTGGAAATGAAAATGAGAACTCTATGCTTTCAAATGGGCTTCTGGCCCAATGCATGATGAGCATTGCTGAATTTTGTACAATACTGAACACACCCTAAAATCTAACAAGTGAGCCACATTGGGTTATCTGTTTTTCGAAACATCTTTACAAGGGAAGAAAATGCATAAAATGTTGTGGGAAAATATGCCAGCTTTGCCTTCATGCTTTGCTTTGCCTTGCCTTCCAGTGCACAAAAAATGTTCCATTCCAAATGGACACTCGCCCATCGGCTAATGCCTTATAGAGCCTGTGCACATCAAAACTGAACCGTGCCTCTGGAATTCAGATTCCTATCTGATATAAATTTCTATTCACTCCATATCGTAAGTTCCTAACTACTATTGTCATCTTGTACATTCATATTCTAACATCTTCAAAATATGGAATAGGAATCTCTGGAGGTGAAGGCATGACAGACACAAATTTGAACTGCAATAAAACAGGAATCCATGAAATAGATATTCATAGCAGTGCTTAATTCCTAGACCTAAAAATTTTTACTTCATAATATAAAAAGAAACTTTCCATCCAGCAAAAAGAAAAAGAAAAAAAAGTGGAGATTTAACCATCAAAATACCTTGTGTTGTTTGTATTTCTCTCTTATAGCTGCCAAAGCGCCTCCTCTTCTACTAAGGTATAAATCATGTACGAGTAGAATGCAGTCTTTCATATCAGCTGGCTTATATCCAGTAAAATGCTCCAACCTGGAGATCTACATGATATACATATGTTACAAATGCTCAATCCCTACCAAAAATAATATAATGCACATCAGCCCTGTTCCAAAAAGCTTACCCAAGGATGCTTCTTAGGTTGGATCATAAATCGTGCTAGAAATATAACAGATGCAGCAACGAGAGACGGTAAAAATTTGACACAGTTGTAGTCTAGTAGGCTTAACTCAGCAAGATAGTAGCCCAAGAATTCAAATTGCAAAGTATTAAACTGCAAAAACCAATAAGAAATAAATAACTGAAAATCATGTTAGACATCTTTACAATCAACAGAGGATTAGGATGCAACCTCATAAGTCTCTTGAGCAACCATTGTGAATCTCCTGCACATTAGAATAATGCTCCATAAGTTATCAAACCACGCAAGTGCTGCACATTTTTCACAATTACAACAGTAAAAGATAGACCACTGCACTTGCCTTAAAAATGTCTTTATTGTGGGATTTCCAAGCTCAAATTCCAGTGATTTTAATATATCAGCCTCCATCTCAACCACCTTCAGAATCAAAATAAATATAAAACACTGTAATTCAACCAACTTTGATTATAGCGAACCTTTCAGAGGAGCGACAGAAAATTGAACAATAGACGAGTAGAGAATTACCTCTTCTCTATTGTAGGTATTGTCGGTGATATAAACAAATTCTTCAACATGTGGAGGACTAATTTCTTCATACTTTCTACGTACACACAAACATACAAAAAGAAACAATGTTAAAAGGTGATTATGTGTGAAGCAAGACAGTACCAGAGCACAACAGAACAGTGTAGGGGTTGTCAATGGGCTTACGAGGCAATGAGCATGGCAGAAACTCCCACCAACTGAAGCTTTTGCCTGCTGATTGCATTTAGAGATAAGTATCTGTCAACATATGAAACAGAGAGGTATAGAGTATCTGAAACTAGTTTGTATTCTTCTGCAACTTCAACCAACCAATCCACCAGAATTCCCCTCATATTGGCACTAATATCTTTTTGCACCGTCCCGATGTAATCTGGTAGGGGCCTTCTTCTTGGATCAGTCTGGATGTTCAAATAAGAATTAGCATACGAAAATGTCCAAGAAAGCATAAACCCCCAATAAAGAAAGCATAAACCCCCAATAAATACACACTTCCATATTAATCTCAGATGTCAGGACATCAAAGAAATGGGGCTATTCAGATTAAAAGCAAGATCGCACACGCACACACAAAGTGGGCAACCAATCTTCTTGCATCGGCGCTAAAGTGTTTGTGAAAATTGAGTCAACATAATCCATACCTAAGCAAACCCCCATGACTAAGTCTAATTTTAATTTTAATGTTGATAGTAAACTAGAAGCAATTAAAGTGAATATTCGAATCAATAGCAGAGCAGGAAATCAAGAATTAAATAGAAATAGTTTCTACAAATTGCAGTAAACGAGCGGGAGAATTAGATAGGGGGAGGAAGGATTCAGACCTCCGTTGCGCGAAGATACTCATAAATATCAGAGGCGTAACCCCTGCACATTTGGGGGTCTTCCGAATTGCCGTCATCTGATAACGTGACATCACGTTGCGGAAGTGGATTGATTTCAGCAGCAGCACTTGTCCCCGCAATATCCCTTGATTTGACTCTCCGTCTCTGCCTGCTAGCTCTAGACCTGGACTTCCGATTGACGGAAGAAGAAGAAGCATTGTGTAAAATAGGAAGCTCTCCAAGAACGACCCTCCTCTTGTTAGAGGAGCGGTCGTCGGGGGTAGCAGCCTCGGCCAACCTCTTCTTAGAACCCCGAGTGACACGAAATATATTCTCCTTGTCCGCCATGGTACTTTGAGTGGAAGTGGGATCTGAAAAGGGGTGGAAAAAGGAAGTGAGAAGGAGAAGTGAGGGGTGAGGTTTGGCGCGGGTTGAATATGTAGTAACGAAGAAATTGGGAATAGATTTTGGGCAAATGAGAAGCGCCAGTTTTGGTTTTCAAAACAACGAAACGAAATAAAGGAAATCTGCAGAAACATTAAGATTGCGCGCTCTTCCATTCCCAGGAGCCTTTCAGATTTTAGCCCCAATTTTTAAATTTTTTTTAGACTTTCCCCATTTTGGTACTTCCCGGGTTTTCAACTTAAAACGCCAGCGTTTCTTTTTCTTTTTTTTATGTACTACTATTTTCCAATCATTGAATCCATCCATCTGAATTAAATCACTAATTTATCCATGTAAATAAACTAATACTTTATTTTTAATTAAATAACATATTTACTCATTCAATTTTACTAACCAGTTTTTTAAATAAACTAATACGTTGGACACCCTGAGTCGGTGAGTTGCGAGATCCCAAGAAAACGAAATCTTTCTTATAAGGGCGTGGAAACCTCTCTCTAACATATGCGTTTTAAAATTTGAGACTAACGGCTATATACGACAGGCCCTTATAGGAGCGAGGAAAGGACGTTGGACCCACTAAGGAAGTAGATTATGAAATTCAAGGGGACGAAATATTTATTACAAGGTAGGGAAACATCTGAGTTTCATTGGATAATGAGAGCTTGTTATATTATAATGCAAACAGAAGAAAAATGTGGGAAGAAGATGAATATGTGCCATGCAGGCCTGAAACGGCAAAAACTTTGAAAAAGTGGTCTAAAATTCACATCATTGTAATTAGAAAATGTAGATTCTATACTTATTATGTACTTTGGGGGCTTAAAAATTCCACGCGTTTTATGACAGGAAGTCAAATATGAGGGGGACACCACTTTGCAGCTACCTCTTACCCTCTTTCAGTAATGACAAATGTTACATGCATCCCAATGACACAGTGTAAAGTTAAACACCCCCCCCCCCGACATGGGTTGGCCCAGCCCAAGCTTTATCCTAATGAGACAACCGCGAAGTCTTGTGATAATGCATTCCTGTTGGTTCGTTTAACGGGAGTGTTTCTATTGAAATTAGTACGTAAATGGAGTTTTACCCGAGTGTTCGCCGGATTCTAGGACCGCTGTTATCTCCGTCCCGAACATTCGGCGAGATTTCTAGGCATTGGTGGAAAAGAGGTCACTCCGCTGTGAAATGTCGATGAAGTTTGAGGCTGTGGTGCCATAATCACCCCGCGAGTGGGCCGATCTAATCTCTCAACAGGACGAAAGAATCAAGTTAATAGAGACGGTCCATTATCGACTCGAACTGTAAAATTGCTACAAAATTCATCATTCGAACTGTAAAATTCAGCCGCGGAGGACCAAATAGCCTTAAGGATCAATCAATAAAAAACAGCACGACTAACCTTGCGCGCAAGCACTTCCCTCAAGTTTTCCGCATCGCAGAGCGTCGCGATCTCCGACAAATCGCCTTCAAATGCCCTAACATCGAACAATCCACAGAAAACTTCACAATTTTTTTTGAAAAAATATCAAATTTTTGTTCAGATTGAACGAAGTTTGACTGATGCTTTTCATATCACCACAGCTACTTCCTTAGATCCCGAAAGAACAGAGATTCGCTGGTGAGAGCTTCATGTTGAATATCCTGTCGTCATGTTCAACAGTAATTATATATAAAAAGAAAAGCCATCATAATCGCTACCGATCTCATCGCCGAAAGTACCTTTTTGCCATGCTCATTGCTACCATCGCTGCTTCACATGAACCTAATAAAGTGATTCTTTAATTAATAATCATCCAATAAATCGACATGCAGAATTATTGTATAATATAAAATATGTAATTTAAACCCTAAAATCGAATAAAATCAAATAGAGAAATTAGGACAAAAACTGTATATCTGATCCGTCCATTTGTTTGGCTTTAGGTAATGGCACGAGGGTTCTTCATGAGGAAATGGCTGGGAATTACCCAATGAATCATTATGCCTTCCACCTTGCTATCACCTCATTTGCCTGTGCCCCACTGCGGTACCCATTGTGGGTTACATTATCATGCCCCACTTATGAAACGGTTCTTAGGAGCACGACGTCGTTTTCGGTGTTGTAAACCCAAACCATCATACTGCTCGATACAAACAATTCCACTGGCTTATCATATCATATGTTTGTAATATGATTATAAACATATGATTTTCGCATGTAAAACCTTCGTGTTCATCACTTAGCCGTCGTCCATGGCGATCACATTCATATGCCTTCTGATTTTATTGATACTTCACATATTCACAAATCACTTCCTTCACAGAATCCGAAACCTCCCCCCGAGCCCCTTTTTTTCACTACCCATCATAGGCCAACTCTACCTCCTCAAACGCCCCCTTCACCGGACCCTATCGGACATCTCGCGCCGGCATGGCCCAATCCTCTTCTTCTGGTTCGGTTTCCGACCAGTCCTGGTCGTTTCTTCTCCGTCGGCCGCCGAGGACTGTCTCTCCAAAAACGACATCGTGTTCGCCAACCGGCCTCATCTCATAGGCGGCAAATACCTCGGGTACAATTACACTAGCCTCCTCTGGGCTCCGTATGGCGAGCACTGGCGAAACCTCCGCCGAATCTCGTCCTTAGAAATCTTCTCCACCCACCGCCTCCAAACGCTTTCCAGTATTCGCGTTGATGAAGTTCGAACGTTGATCCGGAGGTTGTACAACACGAAAAACGACGTCGTAGACATGAGAACAGAGTTTTTCGAGTTGATGTTCAATATCATGATGAGAATGATCGCTGGAAAGCGGTATTATGGGGAAGACGCGGCGGAGTCGGAGGAAGCAGAGAGATTCCGGGAGATTCAGGAGGAGACGTTTCGGTTGAGCAGCAAGACTAATTTGGGGGACTTTTTAAGGATCGTGAAATGGGCTGGATTATCCAAAGGGCTTGAGAATAGGATGAAGGAGTTGCAGAGCAAGCGGGATGGTTGGATGCAGAGTTTGATCGAGGAACATCGTAAACAGAGTAAAAAGGATGCTAAAAAGACCATGATTGAGGTCCTCCTCTCGCTGCAACAAAGGGAACCTCACTATTATAAGGACGAGTATATCAGAGGCCTCATGCTCGTGAGCTACATCGCCCAACTCTCATCCTCATTTCACTTAATTTAACTTGGTGGTGTTCTAACGAAGAGTGTGATTAATTTGGATTGTTGTAGGTGTTGCTATTAGCAGGAACAGAAGGTTCCATCAATACAATGGAGTGGCTGCTGTCACTATTACTCAACAATCCAGACTGCCTTCAAAGGGCCCAAGCGGAAATCGACGACGTCGTGGGAAGATCCAATCGAATCCTGGAGGAATCGGATCTGGCCCATCTTCCTTACCTCCGCAGCCTAATCCACGAGACTCTCCGAATGTACCCACCCGGCCCATTACTCATCCCCCACGAATCATCGGCGGATTGTCACGTCGGAGGGTTTCGGGTCCCAGCTGGTACAACGCTGTTCGTCAACGTGTGGGCCATCCAAAACGACCCCACCGTATGGGTTGAGCCCGAAAAATTCAACCCGGGGAGATTTGGAAGTGAGGGAGAGGGGTGCTTCAAGTGGATGCCATTTGGGGCCGGGAGGAGGAGATGTCCCGGCGAGGGCCTAGGACTGCGCGTCGTTGGATTGGCTGTCGGGTCGCTGATTCAGTGCTTTGAGTGGGAGTCGGTTGGCGGGGAATGTATTGATATGAGGGAAGGCGTTGGACTGACGTTGCCCAAAGCCGTGCCCCTCCACGCCCTTTGCCGACCCCGTTCAAAGGTCGCACATTTGCTTCCCCAAATCTGATACAAATTGAAGTGGTTATTTATGTTTTACTGTGTTAGTTGCTGGCTGGTATGTCAGCCCCCCACGTGTATATTGCAGTCACTATGCCCAAAGGCCAACACTTGCAGGCTAGAAACAGGTGTAGGCCCATATTTGGCGAGCTTCTCTCACAAACCAGATCAAGCTCTATAATCAATGTATGGTATAGTTTACTTCACGATTTTGAAGAGCGTCTACTACAGAGATGTTCCTATACCTTTATAAGAAATATTTCGTTCTCATCTCCAACTGACCTGAAATTTCATAAAGCAATCACTCCGCATGCGATGGGCTTGAGCCGTCACAAATGTTATTAGAGTCAAACACTGGACAATGTGTTAACAAGGACGTTGGACATCGCACGGAAAGTGGATTATGAATTCCACATTAGCTAAAGAGGGGAACGGAGCATTCCTTATAAAGATGTGAAAACTTCTCTCTAATAGACACGTTTTAAAATTCGTGAAATCGACAACAATATTTAACGAAGTAAAGCAAACAATATTTGGTTGCGATGGACGCTATTATAGATATAGCCAATGGGAAGCTTCTTAATGCATCAATAATGATACATAACGTTTATTTCAAGCATTGTGCAGCTAAGTTTTATTTTTCTCCTTGTTTGGACAAAATAATGCCACCCACCGGCTTTACCACCATCTTCACAAAGATATTAAATGGGGGAATTCTTCAAAACTAATAAATGGAAATTTCAATTTCCAATTTCGAATATACATAAAGAAAGGATAAAATAACAATTGTTTGAGTTGACCAACTTGCAACATGCCGGTCGGATTGCCGTTGACCGTCTGCCACGTCGTCCTACATTTTCATTATGTCGTTATCGTGGCTTCATCTGATTGGCCAGTTGGTTAGCGACGAAAATAAGAAAAACTGCAATGACTTTGGTTTCAGTCACAATATTTTGGGGGCGCAGAGGGCTATTTACCGGGTCCTCTCCGCGCCAATTACCGTCGTTTCTCTTCCGTCTGCACCATCGCGTACGGTCCACCAGCACACCATGTCTCCGCCCTCCACCAGTTCATATTCTGCCATCTTCATCTATTGTTTAGTTGGTTTCAATTTGCTGGGCGCGATTTTTTCCTCATCCGTGGACTCTAGAGACTTCGATTATCAGCAGCGCCCTGTGGTTCTTCCTCTCTATATTTCACCGACGAATTCCACCCATCAGCGCGTTTTGGACCGTGATCATCGTCTCCGGCACCTGTTGCACTTGGAAAAACCCCACTCGTCAAATGCTCGAATGAGGCTCTACGATGACCTCCTTACCAACGGGTTCGTCTTTTTGAATTTTCTGCTTTTGTTTATGTTTTTAGATTTGCTTGTATGTATATCGTGAATTCGAGGTTCTGGCCATTTATATTCCTAGGTATTACACGACGCGTCTATGGATTGGGACTCCCCCACAAGAATTTGCTCTTATCGTGGACACCGGAAGCACTGTGACATACGTTCCATGCTCTAACTGCGTAGATTGCGGGAACCATCAGGTTTCTTTCGATTGATTGTTGATCTGCGTTGTTTCTTCAGTTCTGCTCTCTATAGCCAAATATCTGCAATTCGTTTTGTGCGTTCGAATTTGGGCTTACAGAAACTTATTCTGATACCGTTGTTTGAAAATTTTGTCTTTCAAGTCTATAAATGTTGAGCACGATGTAAGCATGGGATCTTAGAACTAGGCTTGGTTGAATTGCTGATGAAGGAAAGATTAGGGATCGCCCATCTGATCCATCCCGGATCACGGGTTCATTCATGTTTTTCTCTGGAAATGACTTTCTGTGTATGGGTTCACAAAGATAAAATAAGATAGTGCCAAGATGAAAAACTGCATTTGGTTGGCCTAGTGGTCAATTAACGCCGATGTAAATATAAAAAAATTTAGAGGAAATGAGTTAAGTTATGGTAACCACCTAATTAGGATTTAATATCCTACGAATTATTTTGACGACCAAATATTGAAGAATCTCTTGTGAGAATAAGCCTTCATAATATTCTTTCATTTGAGAGTTCAAATCTCATTCAATTTACTAGTAACCTTGCAAACTGTGTAGCATGATCGTAGTTGTGAGGTGCTGCATTTGGAATTATGTCAGATTACTCATTTGAAGCTTATGCATGTTCAGTTAAATAAGGTGTTTAGATTGATTGTCAGAGTCGTAGATAAAAAAAGATTTATTGTTGTAGAAAGTCCAGACGGTTTGAACTGCTAATAACTCTAGTTATACTCGATATATGTTCTTAAAACAAGTTTTCACTTGATTTATTTTTAGACCGTACTATTTTTAGGATCCAAGGTTCCAACCGAAGTTGTCTAGCTCATATCAACCTGTTAAGTGCAATATTGATTGTAGCTGTGATGACAATGGAGTCCAGTGTACATACGAGAGACGGTATGCAGAGATGAGTACTAGCAGCGGTGTGCTTGCTGAGGACATCATGTCATTTGGAAAAGAAAGTGAACTTCTACCTCAGCGTGCAGTCTTTGGCTGTGAAACTATGGAAACTGGCGATCTTTATACCCAGCGTGCTGATGGGATTATGGGTTTGGGCCGTGGTACACTCAGTGTGATGGACCAACTTGTTGACAAGGGTGCTGTGAGTAATTCATTTTCATTATGTTATGGTGGGATGGACGTTGGTGGGGGTGCAATGGTTCTTGGTGGGATCTCTTCACCCCCTGGTATGGTATTTACCCACTCGGACACATCTCGAAGGTATGGTAGTTTTGAATGTGCCTTTCTAAATTCATTTTCACTGGTTTATATTTATGTATATCTCATAGATATAGTCTAGCTTTGGGATGGAAACAGCCCATATTATAATATAGAGTTGAAGGAAATACATGTTGCTGGGAAGCCATTGAAGTTGAATCCGAGGACTTTCGATGGGAAATATGGATCTGTCTTGGATAGTGGAACTACATATGCTTATTTTCCAGAAAAAGCCTACTATGCATTTAAGGACGCTGTAAGTTGTTCAACTTCTGCATCTAATCTCTGGTTTTCAAATCTTAGATGGTCTTGCCTTCACCAAAAGCATATCAGTTTCGTGCTACTTATCATTCCTTCTGCTTAAAGGCATCCTTGTGCTTATCACAATATTATAGCTAACTCTCAGTGCTCTTTCCTTTCTAACCTTCCTCACATACATATTTACTGTCAGGGGCCTATCACATACATGTCTTATTCAATATGTCCGTCACCAATAAGATTCAGTATCTCATTTATTCTGCATTATGATATGGAATTTTGGAACAGCTCAAAGCCATTGAAACTGTCTAAATGATTGTTGAGAAAGCTATTATAAAGCATATTTGGATCTTCAAAGTGTAACTCAGATTGATCGAGTGTTTGGAGTTCACACAGTCCCAATGTTTCATTTATGTGTGTCATTATCTCATCGTTTATCATTCTGCATTGATTTGACCATTTTCTCTACCTTCACATTTTATCTTCGAACAAGGACTTCTTCATAGCCACATTTCGCCGATACAACTATCTTGAACTCTTACATTTTAATCGGATCATTTGAACTTCAAAACATACTTTGAAGCTTTCTTCTTTTTGTTATTACCAAATATAATATTTATGCTATGCAATTGATTTTGGCTGCGTTCTAGTAGTTGATTTAATAGATTTGACGCTTAGCTTATGCTATTGTTTCCCAGTTTAGGGACTGTTTCATGCTGGAAAAAACATGTAGGTGTTGGGTACAGTTTTTGTCATTTGGAATGCAATGTTGTGATTTTTTTGGATGAAAAGATCTGATCTACAGGTCTGTTTTGAAATCGATGCCACATTCATCATGAGCTCTTCTTCTTAGCAAAAAGTAGAAATGCCCTTTCCCATAGATGTTGCCTGAGGGATATTGTTGTCTTTAACTTTTTCATTCATGTGAATGACAAGTTTTGATTTCTTGACTTGATGCAAACTCATACTAAAGGCCACCTCCTATTTTGCTTTCTCCCAGTCTATTCTGCAGTTGTTTATTACAAAACATGGTGCATTATTGTTAACTTATGGTTTACATTGCAGCTAATGAAGAAAATTAGTTTCCTGAAACAAATCAATGGTCCTGACCCGAATTTTAAAGATATTTGTTTTTCTGGTGCTGGGAGGTATTTCTATTTCTTGCTAGGAGCACTGATATTTTAGGTGTATTTCTTTCTGGGTTGATTGTTGATCATCAGATTTTTGTGGTAGGGATGTGTCTGAACTTTCAAAAGTTTTTCCAGAGGTTGCTATGGTATTTGCCAATGGACAGAAAATTTCACTCTCTCCGGAGAACTACTTGTTCCGGGTACTCATTTTTTTGTTAATTTTTTCTCTCCCTCCCTCTCCAATGAATTGTTATGATATATGTAATTGTCTATAATTTGTAGTAAATTTACATTAATGATATATCTTTCCTCCTCTCATCAACCATCTCTGCAGCATACGAAGGTTAGTGGTGCATATTGTTTGGGAATCTTTAAAAATGGTAATGATCAGACAACACTTTTGGGAGGTATGGCGAAGTTTCCCTGGATTGTGGATAAATGATGGTTTTATATTGCATGCTTTAATAAAACTTCGGTGTTCAATAATCACGGTCCTCAAAATTAATAAAACGAAATAGTATTTCTTTAGAGTAAAGCTGCATGGTCTCTTTTCATTGCCAGGAATTATTGTTCGTAATACCCTTGTCACCTATGATCGAGAGAACACCAAAATTGGGTTTTGGAAGACTAACTGTTCTGAACTTTGGAAGAATCTGCATTATCTTTCTCCTGCTCCTCCTCCAGCTCCTCCTCCAGCTCCTCTACCTTCCTATGGTCAGAATACAAGTAATGAAATTCCTCCACCTGTTTCTCCAACTGTGCCATTTCTTTCCGGTAAGGTTTAACCCAATGGTTTCAAGATTATATTACCAGATGACTTTTACTTTGCGCGGTATTTATATATTCCTGTGTTCATTGTGTAGGTGAATTTCAGGTTGGAGTCATAACATTTAATATGGTGCTTCATGCCAACAAATCCTCCGTGAAACTTAACATCACTGAGCTTGCAGAATTTATTGCCAATGAGCTTGAAGTTAATGTCTCACAGGTACTAATGAATTTAGAGTTAACCTTTCACCATTCATGTTATCTCTTGTCGACTCCCACAGCACCGTTGTTAGTGCAAGGTCCTCTCCAAATCTTTTTTCGAGATAGTATTGTAAAAGGCAACAATTAATGGTGTGAACTTAACTTTTTTGAAAAGGAAGGAGAAGAGTAAAAATGCGCACCCTTAACCTTAAGAAGAATGCATATACTTGATTTTATTAAGACTTGCACTGCTGTTGCTATATCTATATGCTCGATTCTTTGTAGTGTCTGCAGTTTGGGGTTCGGCTTACACTTGTCACAATTGTCTAATTTTAGGTTCACGTGCTGAACTTTACATCGGGGGAAACTGATTTCTTCATTAGATGGGCCATCTTCCCTGCTGATTCTGCTGGCTATATATCTAATTCCACGGCAATGGTGAAAGTTCTTAGTCCTTAAGCGCCCAGGTTATTTATAAGAAGTAAAAACGTTGGAGTATATCAATTAACTATTTTATGACTGTAAATGATGATTTGCAGGACATAATTTCTCGCCTGAAGGAACATGACTTGCAACTTCCTGAAAAATTCGGAAGCTATCAGCTGGTTGAATTGAATGTTGAACCTCCATTAAAGAAGTGAGATATATTCCTGGATGTTATACTTTTCCTTCTTACTGCATTTGGAGCACATAGGTCTCCACTGGCTATTGCTTGTTATTCAAATATATCATTACTGGGAAGGTTTTCCGATGAAAAGCAAGGATTTATATGCATGGTGCTTACATTTACCGACTGATTCTCGGGGGAAATTCCTTCAAAGCATGGCGTTCACACATTTAAACTGCAGTAACTGCTAATAAGTTTTGTATCTGTGACGTGTCTTCTTATAGAGTAATTTGCTTTCAGCCCAGTAGGTTATATAATCTTAAAAATACTATTGATCACATTTTTGTGCAGTATGTATATGCTGTCATGTTCACACTCTCGTTTTCTACTTATTTCTGGCTACAACTTGACTAATTTTCCCTATTATATTATGCTCCATCACGTACTTTCTTACCCCTGGTCGGATTTACACAGGACATGGATGGAGCAGCACTTCTGGTCTATGATGTCTATTGTAGCAGCAGTTACCTTAGTTGTTGGATTGGCAGCCGGAAGCACGTGGCTGATTTGGAGATACAGACGGAGGGAGCTGAGTTCATATGAGCCTGTTGGTGCTGTCGGACCCGAGCAAGAGCTTCAGCCACTATAGACCCCCTTTTTTTTCTTTTTCTTTTTGGGTTGGAATTATGATTATGTATATCAGATATATAGTTTGGAATTAAAGAAAAGATTTGATTTGGGTAGGGAGAGAGTGGAATTTAAACTAGCTTCTAAAACTGAGTGTATATGGTAGTCACTCATACCATGAAATGCTTAGGACTGTTGTACACTGACTGATTTAGAGTTGTAGTAAAAACCACAGGAAGAAGGGAAAAAAACCATACCAAACAAGAACATGTGTTATTGGAATGGCTCATGTATTTAAGCAGGGACAAAGGTGCACAGCCCTGAGCTGTTCCCAGTGCCCTTTATTACAGGTTGGTTTGATTGATGAGGTAGATTTGATTTATATGAATTTCGACCAATAGGCTATTTTAGCATGACGGTTAGTTAATATTTTTTGTACATTAGGAGATAAAACTTTTATCACGTGGGTTTAACCGGTTGGAACACCGCAGGTGGACCCTGTATTAATCGGCACACTGCCCTATGATCTTCTTTTCTTTTTTTTCTTTTTCTTTTTCTTTTTACTTTCCCAATTTTCCTTCTGAACTTTGGTGTAGTGTTCACCAGGGACGCCCCTTCCAATCTTGTCTTTCGTTTGGGTTCTTGTTCTTGGCCATTTCCCAAGATTCCGCTGCTTGATCTCGCCGCCCGCAGATTAGTGCAGTCTCTCTTTTCTTCCTACAAGTTTCCGGCGCAGTTAAATCCTTCCCATTTTTTAGGTCCCCCCCCACTTCTGAAGGCGATAGCAGGATAGAAAACAGCCGTAGTGGGTAACAATTGAAGAGAAAAGAGGACGACCCAGATCGTAATTGTATAAAATACTTACAGTTTTACTTGTCTCTCTACCTTTTTTTTTCTCTCCCCCCCCTGTAGGTGGAATCGCAGCTGTTCGATAATGAGTTTTGTACTGTTTTTGTCGAACCGGGCCTGCTGCTGATTACGATAGTCCTTCCATCATATTGTTCAAGTATTCTTCGTTTCTTTTTGTTTCACTCTTCTGTGTCGCTAGTTTTGGAGAATAGTTTGAAATGGAGAGAAAGCAAGGATTCTTCTCGGCGCTAAAGGGGGAGATAGTAAGAGGGCTTTCACCTGGAAGGTCAAGAGCGAAAAGTCCGGCGAGAAGTGCGTCCCCCATGTCGAGTTTACTACGCCGGAGGAAGACCCACCAACTGTCGCAACCGGACTTGATGATTGAGAGATCAGGAAGCTTAAGGCCGGAGGAGGCATTGTCACCGTTGAAGGAAGGGCCCGATGGAAACGAGAGCAGAGATTCGAAGGAGGGGAAATGGGGAAACTGGATGAGGGGTCAGCTTTGTAGGGCACCTTCGGCTGTTTCTTGTTCTGCCCAGAAACGATCTGATCTGAGGCTGCTGCTTGGGGTTTTGGGTGCTCCGTTAGCTCCTGTTCATGTCAGCTCCGTCAAGCCTCTGCCCCATCAAGCCATTAAAGATATTCCCATTGTTAGTCCTAATTATTAACTCTCTCAACTAACTTTTTCCACTCTGAACTCATGTCTTCCTTTATCTTCTTCTTCGAATTTATTCCGAAATGAAGATCGAGTACACTGAGAGAGATCTTAATGCTCGTCTCTTGTTATTTATTTATACAAGATGAGATGTATGGTTGTTTTCTGGATACCGGGTTTTCAGGATAGATCTTGGATAATAAAATTTCAAGGGGTTTTCCTGCAGGAAAATTCATCAGCTCAGTATATATTGCAGCAGTACACAGCAGCCTCGGGAGGGCAAAAACTTCAAAATTCTGTATGCAATGCCTATGCCATGGGAAAGGTGAAAATGATAGCATGTGAGTTTGAAACAGCTAACAAAGTGGTTAGGACCCGTAATTCCTCTAAAGATGCAGAGTCAGGCGGGTTTGTTTTGTGGCAAATGAAGCCAGATATGTGGTATGTTGAGCTTGCTCTTGGTGGTAGCAAGGTTCATGCTGGTTGCAATGGAAAGCTAGTGTGGAGGCACACGCCTTGGCTTGGCGCTCATGCCGCCAAAGGCCCTGTTAGACCCCTCCGCCGTGCCCTTCAGGTGAATACACTTCATCTTAGACCAATCCCATTATATATTATCAATCTCAGTGGAGATTTGCTCACCAAGTTCTTTATGTGTAGGGACTAGATCCAAAAACTACAGCAAGCATGTTTGCTAATGCAAGATGCATTGGAGAAAAGAGTGTTAATGGTGAAGATTGTTTCATCCTCAAGCTCTGTACAGATCCTCCAACATTGAAGGCAAGAAGTGAAGGACCTGCAGAGATAATCAGGCACACTATGTTTGGATGCTTCAGCCAGAAATCAGGCCTCCTTATACATTTAGAAGACTCACATTTAACCCGAATCCAAAACAACGGGGGCGATGCTGTGTATTGGGAAACCACGATTAATTCGTTTCTTGACGATTACCGACAAGTCGAGGGGATTATGATTGCTCACACGGGACGATCTGTAGTAACCCTTTTCAGATTTGGGGAAACAGCCATGAGCCATTCAAAAACCAGGATGGAAGAAGCTTGGACTATAGAGGAAGTAGCATTCAATGTCCCTGGGCTGTCCATTGATTGTTTCATTCCCCCTGCTGAGCTTAGATATGCTTCCATGAGCGAGGCCTGCGATTCCTCTCGAGGTCATCATGGCTTTAAGAACGCTATGGCAGCAACAGCTTATCGTGCCAAAGTCGCAGCGCTAGACAAGAATCAGGGCAACAAGGTTAAAGTTATCTGGAAACCAGAGATCTGAACAGCTCCCAACAACTCTCCAAGGATGGTGATATTTCTAAACAAATCTCCTTTTATGAAACATCGCCATCTAAACATAATTATTAACGATGATATTGAAAATGAGTAAGGAACGTGTTCCTCGTGATAAACGCAGTTCTATGACTTCAATTCTTTTTGTAAGGAAAAATCATGGGTTTCAAGCTAAAAATTCATTTATCATAAAATTATTATTACATAATTTAGCATTAAAGTTCACATTTTTAGTTCTTTCGTTATAACAATTAAAAATTCATTGAAATAATGTTCCTAAAATTTTTTCCCTGGAACTACGGCGGTTCGAATCCGATGAATATCCCGTCACAGCTCGCGTCATGGTTCGTGTTTCCTTCGTAATCGACAACAATGATCTGTACACCCTTAGGCTTATAAATCCCTTCGAACCACCGATTGATTTCCGATTCAATCTCTGTTTCTTATCTGCTCCCTTTTACCTGATTCCGAAACCTATCTCCGATTTCGCGACGGAAAATGAGCTGGTGGTGGGCCGGAGCGATTGGCGCTGCAAAGGTATATCTGTACCCATTCCCCTGTTTCTATCTCTGAAATGCCCCCACGTTTCTCTTATCGACTTCTCTGTTCCCGATTTTGCAGAAGAAATTTGAAGAAGATGAACCTCCGAGGAGCTTTGAGGGCGTCGCCCTGGTGATTGGCGTTACTGGTATCGTCGGCAACAGCCTCGCCGAGATTCTCCCTCTTTCCGACACCCCCGGCGGTCCATGGAAAGTCTACGGCGTCGCTCGGAGGTCGAGGCCAAGTTGGAACGCCGACCATCCCATCGAATACATTCAATGCGATATCTCCGATCCGGAAGACGCCGAAGCCAAACTCTCGCAGCTTGTTGATGTGACTCATCTCTTCTATGTTACATGGACCAAGCGATCCACCGAGCTCGAGAACTGCGAGGCCAACGTTAATATGCTTCGCAACGTGTTGCGGTCAGTGATCCCCAACGCGCCGAATCTCCGCCATATCTGCCTTCAAACCGGTACGAAGCACTACGTCGGATCCTTCGAGAGCATTGTCAATAAATCCGTGCAGCGGCACGATCCGCCGTTCACGGAGGATTTGCCTCGATTGAAATGCCCAAATTTCTATTACACGCAAGAAGATTTGTTATTCGAAGAAATTGAAAAGACTGAGAGAAAGGATCTGACATGGGCGGTGATCCGACCCAATGTAATTTTCGGGTTTTCCCCTTGCAGCTGGATGAACATCATAGGAACCCTATGCGTGTACGCCGCCATATGCAAGCACGAGGGACGCCCGTTGAAATTCCCAGGCACGAAATCGGCTTGGGAGGAGTTCTCGGTAGCTTCAGACGCAGATCTGATAGCGGAACAGCACATATGGACAGCGGTGGATCCGTACGCGAAGAACGAGGCGTTTAACTGCAACAATGGCGATGTATTCAAGTGGAAACATTTCTGGAAAGTGTTGGCAGAGCAGTTTAACATTGATGATTACGGGTTCGAAGAGGGCGAGAAATTGACGTTGGTGGAGTTGATGAAGGACAAAAGCAGTGTGTGGGAGGAGATTGTGAAGGAGAATCAGCTGCAACAAACCCAAGTGGAGGAGATTGGCAATTGGTGGTTTGTAGATATAATTTTGAGCAATTCGGGTAACATAGATAGCATGAACAAGAGCAAGGAGCATGGATTTCTGGGGTTCAGGAACTCCAAGAACTCCTTCATTTCTTGGATCGACAAGATCAAGGCTTTCAAAATTGTGCCGTGATTGATTCCCCACTTCTTCGTCTGCAACTGTTTCCTTCGGATTCTTCCTGCAATAAGCTTGAACGTCACAAAGCGTTGCTTAATTTTACTTTCTTCCTCTCTTTATCTTCAACGTGACTCGATTATTTTGTGCATTATCTTAAAATATTGTGCTGTTTACCTTAAAATATTATGTATTATTTAAAGCAATAATAACACATTTATCATATAATCAAACCCATTCAATCCAAAATGGGTAGTTAGAATTTAATTATTTATGAGATATTATTAAAACATAAAATAAAACTAAATTTTAATTCTCAGTAAACCTTTTAACTAATTCTAGAAATTCTCATATAAAAAAAAATTATAAAATATAAGTGGGCCAAAAGCCTTCGTTTTGGTCGTTTCTCTTTATAGGCCATCTTAAACAAAAGCCCTTACCGCTGCCGCCCAAATCGATCCATCCTAATATCTCCTCCAGCTCGAGGTAATTGTTGTTTTCCTTTTTCCTTCGCTAAAATTTTTCGCTCGCTTTGTTCAATTCGTTCTCGATTCCACTCGTTACAAGCTTCTCCGTTTGTGGCGCCTCAGCTGCGAGCAATGGTACTCACCAACTTCAATGGAGCTGGCGTCGGATTCGGTATGATATCTTCATAAATATTGAGCTTGTTTTGTTTGATATATTTTGTATATTCTTATATTTTCTTTGTCTTTTTAACGGATTCTTGCTGTTATTTTCTTGATTGGAGGTTTTGGTATCGGTTGTGGGTTCGGCATCGGATGGGGTTTCGGAGGTATGTGATGTCTGACCCTACTTATTTTCGATCGTTTTTCTCTCTTGCTTAGTTCTTTCATTTACCTGTTGTACGTCGTGAGCTTGTTCCGGAATTTCTAGGATAATATCAGGCTTTTTGTTTATTTGCGCTCTCTCTAATTATGTTGGATTTAAGAGTTTCTGGAATATTATGAAATGAATGCTACAGAACCCTGAGGCTTTTGAATTATAAATGGAAAAAGATTTGTGTAAGCAACACAGATCAGAAAGGGGGATAATGTTTAGTTTTTTATCCTTTGAAAATGATATGAGTTGTTCTTGTTTTGCTACATTTGGTGTCTTGGCGACGTCTGGTTCTCTATTATTTTAAAAGGACTGGCAGCCCGATGTATGCCAATTTTAATAGGTTGTTTACTTGGAATAAGTAGAGCCTTTTCTTTTGGCAAGTTTGGTGAAGATGGAGTAACTTTGTGATTTGTAGAGGCAGAACAATGAAATGAATTGGTTAGTGGTGATCTATTGACATCATTGATCTTAAGATATCTACATCTAGCCACAGATACCACTTGGAATTCCTGTGGGACTCCCAACAGCGAGTAGTTCGTGTATTTGTGTGTGAAATCTAATAGTTACATTACTCTAAAAGAAATATGCATGTTGGGTAATATTCTAGTTTAATGAGAGCTCACAACAGAAGTTGTGGGGTATCTTGTTTTGACTTGTGAAGGACTAATAGTTTTGGGTTCTTCCCATGACCCGTATTAACTACTAGTTCAATCCATGATGGTTCATCTTATGAGTTTTTTAAAGGGATCAAACCATCCTTCCACAGGTTAATTGAAAGGGTGTAAGCTGGATACCTATAGACAAGAATCTTGACGGGCTAGAAACTAAGTTCTGTGCCTTTGTTGTAACTCTCGTTTTTGCGGTTTAGTATATTAGAACAGTCTGGAATCTTAGGTTGGTATGGATTTAGTTTAAGGAACGAGAGATAAAGTAAATTGCAATGGAAGATTTCATTTTCACGTTTAGGCTATCAGATTTCTGTTTGGAGTCTTCAAAAGTTATGATTTCTGCTTAGTACTGGGTTTTAATTTCTGCATAGGAACCTTCAAAGTTATGGTCCTGCACATAACTTTTAGATCCAGTTGTATATTCCATTATTTCTCTTCAAATTTTCCAGGCACATATTATTCTTTAACAGGGGAGTTGTTGTTTTTCTGCAATTACGTGCCTCACCTGAATGAAGATGTTTATTTTGCAGGAATGCCTTTGAACTTCTTGGGCCTTGGTGCGGGTATCAAACTAACATGCTCTACGTACAAATATTTTTCCAAATAGACATTCATCTGATTGCATAGTTATTTATTTTGTGATTCTTTTCTGTAGGTGGTGGGTGTGGTGTTGGATTGGGACTTGGATGGGGATTTGGCACAGCTTACGGGAGTAAGTATCGGTCCTCAAGGATGATATTTCAGGGAATGGAACTTGACAACAAGGATCAAAATCAAAGTTATGATAGCAAGGACTCAAAAGATTTATCCAGAAATTCCAGAAAAGTTTGAGTCTAATCTCTCCCTTATTATTGGCTAGTTTTAAGCCTTCAGAATTATAAGAGTTTCTTTAAGTCTTTTGAGCTCTTTTTGGATGGAATTGAGGTAACATCTGATTGTATAATTGTACCTACATTTGGTTGTATAGAAATGACTTTTCTTTTGTCGCCTAATTTCCCAAAATATTAGTCAAGTTTATAAGACTTCATAAGGGCCTCTTAACCGTAGGTAGGTCAACCACGATCTTTGCTCCAATGTTCATGCGGATAGCGCTTACAACCAGAATCACCTCGCACATATCATGGTTTCAAAAGGTTGATGTGATCCTTGGGGGTTTGGGTTTTTCATGTTCATTCTATTGCTTTCTTATATATATGAGGTGTTATTATTTCTTCCAGGCGTTCTGTTGCATTTAGTTGGCCAATAGACATGACGAGAAACTATTTGGTTTCACGGGGCCTCCTCCTTTTCTGTCTTGTCCTCTCCACTAATGTTCTTGACGCTGCAAATGCAAGAAAATTGAATCTTGGGAGTGACATGAGTGCTCATGAAATGGGAAATGGCCTTCCAGAGGACTTAAACGTTAAAAAGGAAGTGAACCTTTTGGAGCTCACGGTTGGAGGTTATGGGGGAGTATCACCTGGTGGTGGCTCTGGCATCGGGATGAACGGAGGCTTTGGCTCAGGTTACGGTGGTTCTGGATCCGGTGGGGCTGGAGGTGGTGGATTCGGTTCGGGCATTGGTTATGGGTCGGGTGGTGGGTTTGGACCTGGAATTGGGTATGACTCAGGTTCAGGCTTTGGTGGTGGCGGTGGTGGGTTAGGCGGCTCAGGTGGCATTGGAGGTGGTGGAATAGGCGGTGGTGGATTAGGCGGTTCAGGTGGCATTGGAGGTGGTGGACTAGGCGGTGGTGGGTTAGGCGGCTCAGGTGGCATTGGAGGTGGTGGAGGTGGTGGATTAGGCGGTTCAGGTGGCATTGGAGGTGGCGGAGGAGTAAGTGGTTCAGGTGGCGGTGGTGGAGGAGTAAGTGGTTCAGGTGGCGGTGGTGGAGGAGTAAGTGGTTCAGGTGGCGGTGGCGGAGGAGTAAGTGGTTCAGGTGGCGGTGGCGGCGGAGTTGGCGGTTCAGGAGGCATGGGTGGTGGTGGTTACGGAGGCAACATGAATAATCCTTGATCCATGAGTGAGAGCGAGCGTTGGCGGGCAACGGCAACTCTCTATGGTGCTTAATTAATTGCTAAGATGATTAAGGAGACAAGTTTCTTAATTAAGGACACAAATAAATATAATACTTGTTCCTCTTATATTTTTATAATCAATGCAAAAGATACAAACAAACACTATCCTCCTCCCTACTATTGCGTGGCTCCACCATCCATTAATTTGTAGTGGCCTGCAGCTGTATTTGTATTACCTATTTAACTCCACTATTTATCCACGTCATTAAGCAACACAGTGCCGACTCGGTCATCGCATATATCTACTTGCAGACCAAGTGTTTGATAAAATGTCTCACCATCTTCTAAGCTTTCTATTCTGCCATCTCTCCATGCGTTGTTGGGAGGTGTCATGGCATGAACAAATCTCTACCGCTGACTCGCCGCATCTGCTCGAATCAAAGGGTCAAAAGCAGTGGATGAGACAATTATGAGTGTTTCCTTTTCAATACCAGAAATCTCCCCAACTACTCCATTAATTGATTGCAAACACCACACCATCCCGTTGCCTATCCCTTGCCATTAATAGAATAATCGTCCAACAGTGCTCTCCCACTTTTATTTGTGCTATCATCACTGGCTCCCATTTTGTGCGATCGCGAAGAAACTCCTATATATATGCACAGAGTTCTGCTCTGAGGCGACGCGATCGATTCTGAATTTGAAACCCTCCCTCTTGCGAAATGGGCGGAGGCAATGCCCAGAAGTCTAAAATGGCTCGGGAGAAAAACCTGGAGAAGCAGAAGTCCTCCTCAAGAGGTAATTAAGCTGCCACCCAATTCTTTCTGTTTGACGGTTTCCCTTTTAAGAGTTGATTATGATTGTAATAATTTGCACAGGAAGTCAGCTGGAAAAGAACAAGAAAGCCATGACAATACAGGTAAAGTTCTGAGTCTTAATTAGAGATATAACACAAAGTCCATTAGCAGCTCCATATGAGATTGAAATTAAAGTGTTAATGACATTGTGTGGTTGTGAATGGTTGCAGTGCAAGGTATGCATGCAGACATTTATATGCACAACGACGGAGGTGAAGTGCAGGGAGCATGCAGAAGCAAGGCACCCAAAATCTGATGTTTATGCCTGTTTTCCCCATCTTAAGAATCCCAACTCCTCCTAGAGGAGGCTGCCTATCCGTCTTTCAGTGTGACAACATATGCTTCTGCTAAAATATACTGATAAAGTTCCAACATTTCTTTCAATAAATTTTAATAATTAAAAAAATTATGGTGGTTCATACTCTAGTAAGAAATGATTCGTTCTACTCTTCAACTTCTACTCTTCAACTAGTCGCCTATAGACTCTCCAATTGAGAATGCATCCAACCAGTAGAAGTTACTGGACTGGACGGCTCTGATTAAAAGCAGTAAAATTAGGCCAAGATATAGTTTTTAATTATTCAAAATAATAAATCAATCTCAAAGCTTTTTTTAAGCTTTGTTTAAGAAATAATATATTTTAAGCTCAACTTAATTTTAAAATAAATATTAAAATTTGAATGTTAAAGGAATTAAAAATAAAAAAATAAATTTGAGTGCCACGTAGTTGAGCTTTCTTAGTACGCGAGAACCACTTGGGCCCCACTATACTAAATGCACACGCTTAATGGGATTTGAGGGCCACGCGCCTCCACTTTTAATGGCAAATGCCTGAATTCACGAAGTAGTGTAACGGAACGGGGAGTACGTGTGGTCGAGGAAGCGATGAGGGGCATATGCGGTTTTGAGAAGAATCGGATGTGGCGCGGGAAGGACAGAGTCGGACGGTCGCATTGGAATCGGTGAGAGGCGGATCTGGAGAAACAGTCGGCTGATGAGATTTGGCGGAAATCGGTTAATATTTCGAATTAGGTTCCCAATGTTGCCAACAAGCTTCTTTGGAGGAGGGAGAGAAGAGAGCGAGTTTCGCCAAGTTGCCTTCTATTTCCTCATCAGATTGTTTTGATTTTGATTTTGATTTTGTTGATATGTTTCTTGATGTCGCTTTGAGCGTTCGAAATTCTGAAGAAAATTGTTTGGTCTTTTTGTTTTTGGTGGTGTTTCAGGTAAAATTTCTGGCCGCGTTCAGAATTGTGATCCTAGCGTTTCTTCTCTCTTTAATCTCTCCTCTAGCGGGGAGTTGAAGCAGAGCAATCGATAATGGGATGGTGGAGCAGGATGACCTCTCCGTTGCGAAGATTTAGCTTCAGAATCGCGTCTCGTCTAGGATTTCGCAAACGCGGTGCGTGATTTCTGTACTGAATCCTTGTTTATAGAAATGGAAGAGAATGAATGAATTGAATGGTTGGGGATTTTGTTTGATTAGGACTGCTGAAACTTGGGCGAGATGTGAGGGCTTGCGAATACGGGGACGTGCAGGTGATGTGGGAGATGGTGAAGAGAAACGAAAAGGAGGTAGTTGGCGTCCAGGAGAGACGACGAAAGAGGAGATCGGTTTTGAATATCTTCTGGTGGGGTGGATCAGGTGCATGCATTGGCTGCAGATTCTGAACAATTCACTTCACAATTCACTTCACAATTCACTTCACAATTCACTTCACAATCCATCGCTCACTCTTCTGTTCATAAATCCGGCACCATGAATTTGGGTCACAAAGAGATTCAAAATTAAAGAAAAAAGCTGCACTCTACACTGATTCGAAGAAGAAGAAGACGTGATTGCGCAGTTTAATCCAATCTTGACCAGACCCTCTCTCTTCTCTCCTTGCTTCCTTATCTATGAAATAATAAACTAGATTTTGGTATATGTCATTTCATCATTTTTCCTTATCACTCGTTTCCAATATTCATACTGTGGATTGCTGATTCAATACCCAATCCATTTTCCCTCCGGAAAGGAATAATTATTAATTTTCTCCATATTCTTATATTACTCTTATTTTACAGGATAACGTTCTTACAATACATTCTTTAAAACAACAAAAACAGAGTGTTTTTATTCATGCACTTCATGGCTGTTACTAGTACTTATTCAATGTTAATATATGATAAGTTGCTTCTTATTATTGCTTATTTAACCCACTTGTTTCTTAACACAGATCACGAGTCCTTATCTCATAAACATTGTCACGTTAACCACTTTTCACTCATATGCATCACAAATTACTCCAAGTAAAGTACATGATTTAGCCACCGAAGACAAAAAGTTGCCTCTCCGCCTCTCCAAACAAGGATTTAACATATGAAATTACTTTATGAACAAACAGATGTCTATGAGTGACAACAAACTTTCCTTTATTGATTTAATCTCAAAACAATCTTCTTTGTTCTTCCGACATACTCATCGGCAAGCAGTTTTGAAGAAGACGGTGTTTTCTTCTCATTTTGGGGTGTATTCTCATTTGGAGTGGTCTTCTTGACTCTGCTCTGTTCCTAGCTCATGGGTTGGATAGCAGCAATCCACTGTGGAGGTGCGACAAAAAACGACAAAAAAAAAAAAAACAAGTGGAGGTGCGGGGAATCGAACCCCGTGCCTCTCGCATGCGAAGCGAGCGCTCTACCATATGAGCTACACCCCCGTTGATGCCAATAATTGTTTAGTATCTAAAATTAATAAATATTAAACTTTTCTTTCCCGATGGCTCGCATTCCAAGCCTCTGCCATTTTAAAATTTGTAAAATGAACACAGTTTCTGCAAACGCAAAGCAGACATTTACTCCTCCACAGCCTGTATCCAATGCAGGTGATATGATCAACAAGCATTGACGATCACCTGATTCCTTTTATTGCTCCTCTTCTGATCCAATTAAATGCCATTCCATATTTCCTCTGTTCTTTTAAATCCCTCATGGACGACCTCCTTTGAAGAGGGCGTGTGTTCTTTTGTTTCTTTTTCTGGGCACATTCTCGTTTTCAAGTTCTTGGCTTCTTTCAGGGTCTAGTCTGCATTTCGACATTATTGCATTATGAAGCTTTCTGGGTTTTGGGTTTTCTTTTTGGTCCTCCAAACAACTTTATTGCTCTCTTGCTTTCCCAGCTATATAAATGCCTCCTCCACCTCCGGTAATTTTGAAGTTAATGCTTGGTTAATCACATTTTTTAGTTCTTAATTTTCCTATCTTTAACAATGTTGGTATGCTCGTACTAAAGAATGTCTGCAGATTGTACCACATATTTAAGCACAACTAGCCCATCTTCCATTTGGGTTACCTCTGGCTCACCCATTTTCAACTCAAATTTACAGCATCAAGTATATAGATAGAGATTGAGTTGTTGTAACTTCATTTGCTGTTCTTCTGTAATTTTGCATGTTGATTTTGCTGTGCTTTTCTTGAAGATATGGCTTTGAACCACCACCATGTCAATCCAAACGAATGCTTGTCTGACATACCCTTTAACAGGAAGCTGAAGGTACTACTGCCCTTTTAAAGCCTTTAAATCCAACAACTCATATTCATAATGCATCTCTCTTCTTGATTAATGAGATTGGTTACAACTTTTTGGTTCTCAGTTCCAGACTGATAAACATGATAGCCTGGGGAAAAAGAAGGTTCACCCAGGTGATCTAAATCTTGATGACTACCCTACCGTTGACCCAGTTCCAAGTTCAAAGACATCAGTGAAACCCGGGCCAATAGAGCATGGGGCTCCTCTCCTGCCTCATATGCCAATTCCTCCTCCTCCTGATCAGCCGGGCGATTATGCTTAGAGAAGACATTTGTCTCCTCTACTAGTTTGTCTTGAATAATCTAAGTTTGTTTCTCATGAAACCAAACCAACTACGTTATCCTGTCTGTTTTATATTGTGCAAAAAGTTGTCTTGAGTGATGTCATTCATGTTATGTATCCTTTAAATGATATCTCTTCTGTTATCTACTGAAACAAGACAGTGTGCTAGAATGATATACCAAGAGAACCAAAGCATTTGATGATGTGTCCTTTTCATCTGCTTCAAAGTCCAGTTTCAGAAACTTTGAGGCATTATATTATGTGTTTTTGTCCATGTGAGATCCCACATTTGTTGAAAAGGGGAACGAAACATTCCTTATAAGAGTATGAAAACCTTTTTCCTAATAGACGCGTTTTAAAACTGTGAGGCTGACGGTGATACGTAATGGGCCAAAGCAAATAATATCTACTAGCGGTGGCATTTTGCTATTACAAATGGTATCAAAGCCGGACGTTGGTCCCTAAGGGGTGAATTGTGAGATCTCACGTTGGTTGGAGAGAATAATGTTTCTCCTTAGTAGACTAAGTAAAAGGCTAAAACAGACAATATCTACTAGCAAGGAGACTAAGTAAAAGCTAAAACAGACAATATGTACTAGCAGTGAACTTGTATAGAAAGCAGAAGGTGGCAGTGGTGTGGTAATCAACCAGAGCACCAACTCCATTGAAATAGACAGAGGATCAAATGAGATTATTTTCTTGTTCCTCAAGTGAACATTGTAACCACCAACTTCAAGTTTGGGGGATTAAGATCCCATCAATCAACATCCAAATCAATGTGCTTTCCTTCCCCTTCAGTCTTTTTCCCATCCTCCAATACAACCATATTGAAGGCCAAGCTCAGAAATGAGGCCATTCAACTTTTAATTCTTCTGCTCCTTCTACTTTTTGTGTAGTGGAAGGGGATATCGTTTTCATTGCCAATAAAGCACACTGGGACAAGGCTGGGCGGTCATTTTCTGCTTTTCCTTTTTCCAGGTTCCCACACCGCTTTCTATATCAAATTTTGCGGTTAATGATTAGGATGCGAGGTTGTTCCCAAACAGTGATGTCTTCATGCTCCTCGGCGCCCAAGTCTTAACTAATGAAACATGTTGATTATGGTAATGACTCCTTTGGATGTTTGGTGCATGTCTCTTGTTTGGCTGTCGAGAATCAGGAACAAAAAGAAATGGGTAATTAACATAAAAACTAGGCCCCATGCCCTTACCAAAAGAGGCCTAAACAAGAGAGCAAAGCGAAGAAACAGAGCATCACAAAAAGGGGATCCCTTTTGGACGTAGAGGCCTAAAACCCCATTCCCAAACTGAGCTGTTGGCCCTCCACCTTTATGCTCACAACGTGGAGGCTGCCTCTGTTTAAGCTACGATTTTCAGCAACTTTTTAGCGATTGATTATAATAACTAAACAACTGATCAAGAAAAGAACCGACTTTCCCCTTCATTTTAATCACATAATTATTCTCTTGCTTTATCTGGGCTGGTTATTCCTGTTCATAGTACCCTTTTTTCACATTGAATGAATGAACGCCACTTTATTCTTTGCTGGTAATACTGCTGAAAATCAGTGTGTAACATAGTTAATCTTATGTTAAAGGAGACGTGACATAAAACAATGTGGTATGAATACGTAGAAATTGAAAAATAAAGCAGTTTGCAAAGTGGGATTATGGGGCGAAAGAATTTATACTCAAGCAAAGAAAAGGCGCAAACTTGTCCTCTTTTCGGGGCTTTAGAAATTGAGTGTCTAAGAAGGAAAGTTCACTCCTTTTGTAAGTGGTCCTTCTCCTCCTCCTCCTCCTAAACGTGCACACATGTTGGTTTTCGATAACATTATTAATACATTTAGAAATCTCCTAACCTGACCCTTTCCATTAAGATAAATTATCTTATTTGAAACAGAGCACAGATCGAATCCATTTAGAAATTTCATAATCGTTCATCATATTTAGTAATTGTAAATTATAAGTTTCCCTAAGTTTAAGCATCGAGAGCTTTAGCTTTCATAATATATATTGAAGCACTCCCTCCCCTCTCCCTCTCCCGTTTGAATAAGTTAGTTAGCAATGGATTTTCTGAATTAATGATCACATTAACCACCAACAGTTCTTTCATAATTAAGCAAACTTCGTGATTATGGAAGTTGGATGAAGAAGTGACAGCAATTAATAAATTAATCACACCTTATACCAAAAACCTTAATTACTAATTATCACATGACACAAATTAAATGGGGTAATTAAATTACAAAAACTTTAGAGGAAATTTTAAATGAAGTCAAAGGGAAGAAGCTCGATTGCTTTTTATGAAGAAATGGAATGTTTGGTCTACCATTAATACCGCTAATATC
Source organism: Cucurbita ficifolia (assembly GCA_033971965.1). Classification (NCBI taxonomy): domain Eukaryota; kingdom Viridiplantae; phylum Streptophyta; class Magnoliopsida; order Cucurbitales; family Cucurbitaceae; genus Cucurbita; species Cucurbita ficifolia. Next base: position 1,147,558 of record CM066970.1, read on the forward strand.
ACTAATTATGTTATTATTATTATTATTAAAAAAATGATATAAATTTAATCCAATTTTTTAATGGTATTTTAAAATTAAAAAACAAAATCATAGAGCAATCTTAATTCAATTTTGATTTGAATTAAATACGAAATTGATTTTTATCATTCCAAAATGCGTAATAAATAATATTTGATTATTCGATTTAGGCGAAACAAACACGGGATATGGGTGAATGGATTTTATTTATTGTACATGTGTCAGAATTTTGTGTAAATGTAACGTCTCTTCCAAGCTTCAATGACCTCACCATTACTCTCCTAATCCCTTTTCTTCCACCTCCCTCAATGCGCGCCTCGCGTGCGCACCACGCCCCAATCAAATACTTTTTCAATTTCCTACAATGCCCTTATTCGTATGCGTTGCTGTTCTTTAACGCGACTACTCAAAACTCCGCGAGTACAGGGTTCTCTTTTAACGAATTGACATGAAGCTCCAAACAGGAGGGTGCTAAAAGAAACGGTTATGCTCCTAAATCTCGCCTACACCAACTCCCCATTCTCCGTCGCCGCCGGACTGTTACTGTTACTGTTACGGTTGTTACGCTCACTCACCTCCATGCCTTAAACTCTCTCCTAATTACCGCCATTTATTCTCCTCATCCAACCCTCACTGCACCATATCTTTCTCTCTCTTCTTCCTCCTGTTTTGCAGATTCTTCTTCTTTCTTCTTACGCCTGCCCATCTTGTTTATCCCCGAATCTTTCAAATATTGCTAGGGTTTGTGGAATGGGAGGTGATTCCTTTTCTGAATTCGAGAAATGGTAGCTGCTGTATCCACCACGCTAAACCCCAAAACTGCCGCCGCTCAGAAAGGCCCTCATCTTCATCCGACGCGGCAGAATTCGAACAGAATTCCTTTATTTCCGTCCGACTCCGACAATGCAATTGATCCGCGCAAGCCGAAATCTCGCGAGGTCACTTCTCGATTTATGCCTCCATCGAACTCCTCTTCCCCGGCCTTGGTTACTAAACGGTCTCCTTCTCCTTCACTCGCTAGAACTCCCAGTTTAGCCGCTACGCCGACGCAGACTGGTTCTTCCGTTAATAAGCGTTCGCTATCGGTGGACCGAAGAAGAGTTGGGACTCCTAGGCCTTGTTCTCTTGATTTCAGGACTGGGAATGATAATGGTGGCGTGGCCGAGATGCCTGCTTCTCAGAAGCTCTTGCTTACTTCTACGAGAAGCTTATCTGTTTCATTCCAGGGCGAGTCCTTCTGTCTGCAAGTTAGTAAGGCGAAGCCGGTTCCTTCACCAGGTGCGAGGAAGGGTACGCCTGAACGCAGGAAGTCGACGACGCCAGCGAGAGGCGGCGTTGCGGACAAAGCAGAGAACTCAAAGCTTATTGTAGATCAGCATAGATGGCCCGGGAGGTTGCGGCAGGCTAATTTGATGAGCAAGAGTTTGGATTGTGAGGACATAGCCGAGAGGATGAGGGTTAGTGGTAGATCTGTGAATGTCATTAGGCAGTTGCAGGGTTCTATGGCTCAGGGTAGGGCTTCCTTTGATGGGGTTTTGAGCACGGATTCCGAAAATGGAGGATTAGAGAAGGCGGGTGAACTTGTTGTGGACGCAAATTCAGAAAATGTATCTGATCAGTCTAATGTAGCTTCGTCTGATTCTGATAGCGTCTCTTCCGGTACCAATTCTGGAGCTCAAGAGTACAGTACTGGCGAAGTACAGGGGCAGCGGGGACCTCGCGGGATTGTAGTACCGGCAAGATTTTGGCAGGAGACAAACAACCGGTTGCGGCGCCAGCCCGAAAATGGGTCGCCTTTGTCCAAAAATGTTGGGGCAAGAACTTTAGCTCCTTCCAAGCTTACCGTGCCAAAGAAGTTTGCGATGGATAGTCCTACATCATCTCCACGCGAAGTTGCTAACAGTCGAGGTCAATTGTCTCCCATTCGCGGTTCACCTAAGCCTATGTCACCAAGTAGGCTGTTAGCATCGTCCACCGGACCTCGGTTGAGGAATACTGTGGGAAGTACACCTCTTAATAGTTTGAGCAACATTCCATTATCAATGACAAGTTTTGTTGCCGATGCTCGGAGGGGGAAGATTGCGGAGAATCGAATTGTAGATGCACATTCTTTGAGGCTCTTACATAATCGGCTGTTACAATGGCGTTTTGTCAATGCCCGAGCAGATGCAGCCCAATGCGGCCTCAGGTTGAATGCAGAGGTACGCTTAGGCTAAACCCCCCATTTTCCCTTTTTCCTTCGGTTTTTGAGGTGCTTTTGTAAAAGATATATTATTTTATTTTATCTTCTCTTCCATGTTCTCGCAAATCTGTGGACGGTGGTAAGTTGACCGTTCAAAGAATGGTTGGGTTTTGTCGTCTTTTTTTAATAAAAAAATCCACAGTTGAATAATTCAAGGGATGGTACTTAACATTATTTTAATTGCATCAGAGAAGCCTCTATAACGCCTGGCTGAGTACCACGAAGCTGCGTGAATCTGTTAGAACAAAGAGATCGGAGTTACAGTTACTGAAACAAAAACTAACGTTAACGTCCATCCTCAGTTGGCAAGTAAGACTAATATTTTCCATTTTTCCCTTTTGATTTAAGTCAGCTATCATCTGATGCAGTTTTTAATGATCTTTTTTGGCTCTCTTGTTTCTATCTTTTTCCTTCTTCTTACTAATGAAAGTTGATTCTTGAACTTCATTTTATGCTATTTTAGCTATTTCTACAACTGCTTTTGCCAATTCTGAAGCAAGGGGAAGCTTCCCCACGACCCACCTACGTTTAGTGGAACTGGGTTGTTAGGAAATGGTTCTAAAAGTGGTCTTAATATTATCCTGCAGTGTTACTGTAATTATTTCATTTCCTAGACTAGAGTCAAATTTTACTGGTTTTTCGCTTCAATTTCCATTTACCATGGCTAATATTGTTAGGACTATGTGAGGCGCATTGGATTTTGATTCTTTAAATGTTATTATTTTTCCCCACTTTTTGAACTGATCTCGTCTGATTTGGCACTGTTTGGTGACAATAGATGTCGCATTTGGAGGAGTGGGATGAACTGGATCAAGACTTTTCCAACAGCTTATCAGGTGTTACTGAAGCTTTGAGGGCTAGCACCCTTCGCCTGCCAGTTGTTGGGGCAGCAAAGGTAGAGTACGTCATTGTGTATGCTGCTGTCTTTGAGAGCAAGAGATTATTGGCTATGCGGTTCACCGTTTCATTGATTTGATTGTTTTAGTTAGGTGTCTTACTTGCAGTTCTATTTCCTTTCTGCTACAGGCGGATGTCCAAGATATTAAGGACGCAATTTCTTCTGCCGTTGATGTCCTGCAGACAATGGCATCATCAATTTGCTTTCTATTATCAAAGGTGACGGTCATCATTTTTCTATTGTTTCCATTTTCAATAGATTTTGAAGCTGTAAAATGTTGCTAGGCATTTGCTAAATTTATTACCATGGTCCGTTGTGAAAATTCTGGTTGAAAGTATTCTAGAATGTCCACGAACTTATCATGCTTGCACATTTGATAATATACCAATATGAATGGTGTATGAACTGTTTTTTTTTTTTTTTTTTTTTTTTTTTTTTTTTTCCTGAAGAAGAATATTAATTAAACGAGAAAAGGTTAAACTAGAAGGAAAGAGGAAGATTAGAAACCTACCAAATCTTTACCAAAAGCAGGCGACAGAAGATTCTCCAGGATTGTATAAATAAGAAGTATCTGCCCAGTGAACTGCAATAAGAAGCTAAAAACAAGCCAACTCCAAAATTTCCTCTTCTGTACTTCTTCAAAATATTTTAGTTCATAGCAATAGCTTTAACAGATTAAACCAGTGGATCCTTACTTTTCCCTCAGTGGGAAAACCAGTCAGCAATTTAGGAAGTTCTGGATGCATAGCATATTGCACCAAGAAATCCCAAAAGTTACAAATAAGAACCACCATAGGACTCTAGACAATAGGCAGCTATCAGAACAATTTGGTACATTTTGCTGCTATAAGACCAGAGCGGCAAGCCTTTCAGAAAGGATTTCTTTATTGGGATTAAGGTTGACTGACGAGAGTTTTTTTGACGGAGTTTTCCTTATTTATCAAGGATTCAAATTCCGTTCTTGAGATTACTTGGTCCTGAAATCTTGCACCACTTCGCTGCAAATCAGTTCATTCTTTTCTTTGCTAACGTTAAAGTTCTTCCTAAATTTAACTCCTGCATGCACACTCAATAAGTTGACAGCAACTTGCAAGGGCATTAAGTCGCAGGAAATAGTTGTCAGAATATTAATTTGGCAGTCATGAGCAGAGTTATGTCCAAGAACACTATCTCTCAATTCATATTGTGTACAAGGAATATTATATAAGTTCCACACCATAACCTTATGAATATCAATCTAGTGGTCTTCAACTTGCATCTGAGATTAACAGTCCTTTTGATGCCAATCTGCCAGGATGCACCACCCACACCCCCCGACTGCTCCCACCCACACCCAGGATGCCAATCTGCCTTTGCAGGGTTGTCTTTCACCTTTGATAATTTCTTCACCAGTAGTTAGCATGACTACAATTTCTAACGAATCAAGTATTCTTTCTCACTCATTTCTTAAGGGGAAAATGGGCTTCTTCAAAAGCACTTGAAGTGACTAGCTCTATAGATTGCTTACCGGAAACCAAGTTCATCTCTACTCTTAGAACTTTTCTTTTATGGCTCTCAGAGTGGTCAGGTTTAGCTTTATGAGTTTGTTGATTCACACGAATTAACCATCATTGTACTTAATTCATCCTAGTTTTTAGATGCGGTCTATGGTCTTCGTTAGTGCATAGAAGGAACTTTCTTGTTATAGTCTATTGACTAGAGCTCTTAGAACTGGGAAAAAAAAATCCAATTTCACCAATATCTGTAACATAGAACTTCTAGAGAACGATCTACTTTTCCTCATTGAACAGGGATTTCTGTAATATGTACTGTTTGAAAAATTATCCTGATATTCAGGGAACTCCTATAACCACGTGAAGTTTAATTTTATGTATGTTCGCAGTCAGCTTTTTGATGCTTGTGACGGAAATGGATTTAGAAACTTGGATTTAGGTAGCATGGATATTGCCCTCGGTTAGTATTTTTCTGTGTTTCTAAGCATATTTCATTTGATAGGTTGGGAAAGTAAACTCTCTTGTTTTTGAGTTGGCGAATGTGAGTGCAAAGGAATGTACTTTGCTTGAGCGGGTAAAATGTCTATTGTCTGCAATTGCTGTACTCCAGGTAAATGCTTCTTTTGATACTTTGTTTATTTCTTCGCCTAAGTGTTCCCTTGGACGGACAAGTTGTTATTTCTCATGTATATATTATAGTATGCATATATGTCTGTATTTATGTATTAAATTTTTGGTAAATCAGGTGAAAGAGTGTAGTCTGCGAACGCAAATTTTACAGCGGAGATACGCACCTTCGACCTGACAACTTACATGTAAAAGCTGTTGACTGTTGACTGTCTGAATGCTAACACTATTATAGCAGAAGATGAAACTCTCTTCCCTTTTTGGGGAGGCAATAAGGACACTCTGGATGGTTTGTGGTTTTGGGAAGCTGAAGAGTGTCCGTACACATATTTGATTTGGGTTTTTTGTTTGTTTGTTCACAGGAAAATTGTAAGTATTGTGTATTTGGATGGTAGTGTAGGTAGCAGGGATTGATGGTTGTGGTTGATGTCAGATTAATTTGTGTATAGGTAGGTCCATTCATTACAGACCAGAGGTTTTCATTTATAAAATATGAATTGGTGTGTTCTTTTTTCTGAATTGAGTTTGGTTTCTTCTTTTTGTTTGCCTGAATTCTCTCTCATCCACTGGCACTCACTTCACTCCATAGAAAATGCAATTGAGTGAGAATCAAGAAGGGAATTGGATGATAATAAGATATGCAAAGTTGGTAAAAAAGGGGGAAAAAAGAGGATCTGAGCTGGTGGTGCAATGCTATGAGTAGAGGGTGAAGGGTCTAGGGGGTAGTGTGGTTAAGCTCAAAACTTTTGAAAACCCATAAAGAACAAGGACAATCACATTTGGTACTAAATTAAAAAGGACAAATAGGCAGTTGAAATCTCGTAATTTGAGAGGACATGGCATGATGAGTCTTTAATTGGTGATTAGAGTGGAATCCTAAGGTCGCGACGCAGTGGTTGCTGTTTGTGGTGTGGAAATTGTGTTTTTGTGTAAAAGACAAGAGACCCCCACAGAGCAGGGCAGCTCCCTTTATGATGGAAACACTGCATTCATTCCTTTATCATACATACTATTACTCTGCTTTTTTTATATACTACGTTTTTAATGCATACATATGGAACTGTTTCAGGAGGGAGGAAGGAAGGAAGTCGAGGAGATGGGCTTGGTTGGGTCTGGAAGGAGATTCCGTACAGTGCTGATGAGTCAGGTACACTTTCCATGCTCCTACAAAACCCCACACAATTTGTCTCTCTCTCACACACACGCGCACACACACCCACCCCCACCCGAATATTTCCCCCACGAGGCCACCACAGAAAAGAAAGAAACACAGAGAAGACTCTAAAATTGAAAATTTTTTGTTTTATTTTTAATTCATTGTTAGTATTTTTTTTATTAAAAAAAAACTTGAATAGTCTTGATATCTTTTTGAGTTTGAACATCGTTTAAATTTCAAATTTTTATATACAAAATTTATTTTAATTTTAGAAAAGAAGTTTTAAAATAATGAAAGTGTAGGAATATTTGGGTAGTTTAAACAAAAAAAAAAAAAGAAAAAAGAAATGGGGGAGTCTGTACTTGTATCTGTTGTTGTGGGATCCACGTAAGCATTTTGGGTATTTTGGTAAAGACGCGGCGAAGCGAATGGATCAGAATGGGTGTCTCCAAGAAAATAATAATAAAAAAAAAAAAAAAAAGATGTTTTTATATTGCATCTCTGACGTCATCATCTTCTTTGGCTCGTGGCTTGGCTTTGTAAAAAGGAAAAACAAAAACAATCGGAATCGGCGAATGGTGGTGATAATGCCGTGGAACCCACTTCTCGTGTGTGGTGGGCCATGCTGACGTGCACCGCACCATTTTCTTTTTCTTTTCTTTTTTGAACAATAATTTGGATTCATACATACATATATAAAAAATATTAAAAATATAATGGGACCCAACCCCATCTCAAGATTCGTTGCTAAAACTCTTAATATTATTATTATTATTATTATTAGGGTTTAGTAGGAAAAATAATATGGAAAGTCCAGAAAGGAAAAGAGTTGAGAGTGGTTTCCAATTTGGGGTCGACTCGGCATGCAACATCCTCCCCTTCCTCTCTTCACCTCACTCACTCCTTTCTATTCAATCAATCCCTTTTATTATTTTCTATTCGAGAGACTAAGCTTTTGAGTATGTTAATAATTGGTCTGAATAAATGTAAATTCATGTACGCCAATATAATTATAATTTGGGGCCTCCAATATGGGTCAAGTTGCATAATTTAATGTTCTAATGATGTATCATTTCTTTATTTATCTAATTTTGCACATGAAGCCGAATAAAATAATATATAGACTGTGAATAAGTAAAATAGTTATGACTTGTAAATGCTTTTAGAATTGAAGTGATCAGTTTGAACAAGTTTATCTGACTTCCATTATCACATTTATTTAATCATCTAATTATCATCCTCTTGTAATATCAGACGCACGATCCTCCACTTGGCATAATCGGAGTGGATTCTCTGCTTCACTCTCAGAAAATAAAAACGAAAAGAATAGGTGAAGAGTAGAGTGTTGAGAGTATTATTATCCATGCAACCTCTCTCTATCCTTTTCTATAATTACACGTCCTATTTATCAGAATTACCGTAAAGGTTAGGTTATTTAAAAGAGAGGGATAAATATGTCCGATCATCTCACCGGTGGAGCAAGATTGAGGGTGACGAACTGATTATTAAATCTCATTGGATTATTCGCTGTCGTCATCTCTACAACACCGCCATACCGCTACTAAACTCAAAAAACAAAATTCCAATAATCTCCCTCTCTCTCTGTTTTTTTTTTTCTTTTTTTTTTTTTTTTCCTTTTTCAGATGAATAAATTTAAAAGCTTCCTCTGTTTCCGTCGGTCGCCGCTTCCGAAGCTGGTCATGATCGAGTCTTCAGAATCTAGAGACCGCCGATTCTCCACGGTATGATTCTTCGCTCTTCCGGCGGCGACGGCGAGCTCAGGGAGGCACCGGAAATCCGACGGAGTGGATGGGTAGAGTTGAAGATTCTGTGCGGTGGTGGTCCACACATCGGTATTGAAAGTAAGAGAGGAATCATCGACGTTGCGCGTGGGGTTTACAGAAAGTTCGATTCCGGGTATGGGGCGGAGAACTCCGCCGCTGAGAACGGTGTCCGCCGCCAGCTGACAGACGTGCCAGTTCCCACTGGACAAGAGACCAACGGCGCCGCTAACTGGGTTGACGGTGCGGCCGCAAGCCTCGAATAACAGAGACTGAAACAGAGCTTGAAGAAAGAAAAAGGGGGGAAATCTCAGAGTTGAGTTCGGAATTAAAAAAAGAAAAAAGAAAAAGAAATTTACCAGGTCTTTGATGATGGGGGACGGCGGCGATGAAGGACAAGAGATCACTACGGCCGAAGAATTTAGCGAGAAACAGGGTGGCGTTGGCTTGGGCTTCCGGCGAATGAATCCAGTGGAGACTTGACCTTAGAACGCAAGCTTCGTTGCAGCCCTTTCGAAGCACTCTGCAGCCGTTGCAACTCATCCTTCGCCTTGAATTGGGAATAAAACAGGTTCCTTTAGACAGAAGCAATAGCAGCAGAGGGAATAGTTATATAATAATAACAATAAGGATGGGGAAGGGCGGGGAGTGTGTTGGGAATGGCGGAGGAGTCAGGCAGTGGGTTAAAAAGAGGAGAAAATTGGCAATGGTGTTTGGTGGCATATGGGTTACAAAGCTAACCCTGGTTAAGTTACACGTTAGAATGTTGACGGTGGACTTTGTAAAAGGGGTGGTGGCCCCCAGTATTTAGCGTTCGGAAGCCGAATGAATATCTTCCAATCTTCCAATCTTCCAATCTTCCAAACTCTGGGCGAGAGCGGCTCCGTGTTTCCGCGCCTCCTTCCCTTCTCCTCCTCTCCGAGTCCTTCAATTAATACCAATTCAACTTTCTTTTTTCTTTTCTTTTTTATATGAAAATCCTTAGTTAAATTATATAAAATATATATTATTAAAATTATTTAGAATTGTAATGTAATTTCTTGTCTCACCATTAAAGTTGAGGAAGCAAATTTGTATTCTAGTATTATATTTTTTAAATTATAATTAATTGTGGGGACTGCAAGCTTACGTCCTCTTTTTTTAAATCATAGAGTCAAAATATATAATACTTTCTTTTTTAATTCTTATTTATTTCTGTGGGTTAATGGTAGGGTTTAATTTTAGTTGAGCATTTATTCTATTTTTCTTTTCCATTTTAAAACCTTTATATCAACGACCGCCCTATTAATCTTAAACCCATTGACTCCTTTTCTTTTGTGTAAACTATTATTATTATTGTACTAAATTATCTCTTATTATCTCTTCCACTCTAATAAATGTTTTGATATGAGATCTCACAATCCACCCCTTGAGGACCAGCGTCCTCACTGGCACACCGCTCGGTGTCTAGTTTTGATATAATTTGTAACGAAACATTCCTGATAAGGGTGTGAAAAAAAGTTTTAAAACCTTGAGGGGAAGTCTAGAAGGGAGAGTCCAAAGAGGACAATATCGGCTAGTCCAAGGACGGTGCGAAACACTGGTCGGAGTAGGGCTAGACTCTCTCCATAGTAGACGCGTTTTAAAACCTTGAGGGGAAGCTCAGAAGGGAAAACCCAAAGAGAACAATATCGGCTAACGGTGGGCTTGGGCTGTTACAAATGGTATCAGAGCCAGCCCCCGGACGCTAGGCCCAAGAGGAGTGGATTGTGAGATCCCACGAGGAAAAAAACATTCTTTATAAAAGTGTGGGAACTTCTCCCTAAAATGGACAATATCTATTAGTGGTAGACTTTGACCGTTACAAATGGTATTAGAGTCTGGATAGTGCGAGGCACTGGTCGGAGTAGGGCTAGACTCTCTCCAGGTAGACGTGTTTTAAAAGGAGAAGCCCATAAGGGAAAGTCCAAAGAAAACAATATCTAATAGAGGTAAGCTCGGGCTCTTACAACCACATTTGCAAGATGTTATCCATCTAACGATCCTGACTTGGAATTTGAGTCTTTAAGATCACATGTCATTATAGTGAATAAGAAGATAATGGGCATGGATAGATCTTGAGTGACCACCAAACGAATATAATATATTTTGAATGTCGAAAGATTAGTTGGAGAGAATGGATAGAGATATTGAAGTATGACATATTAAGTAGATTATCTAAAAAAAGTGGAACCTTATCCAATATTTGTAAGAAGAAAAGCATAGGATAGGATGGTTGGGAATTGGAAAATTGCATAGAAATGGTGGTGAAGGAGGGGCCTTGCCTGAAACAACCAGACCAACCAACCCACTTATCCAATACAAAAACTGCAGAAAAATGAAAAGAAAGAGGGGAATCTCTTCCCACCAATCATATGCAGCTCACAATCTTGCTCAAAGCTTGGATGCTTTACAATTCATATCACTATTCCATATCCTGTCTACCCCACAAATATCAAAGATGCCACTTTAATTCATCAGTATGTTTACTACATTAAACTATCTAGTATATGATCAAATACATTAGGCTCCATCAAATAAAGTTGAATTCAAGTAAATTGTGTAATGTTTAAGTATAGAGTTCTGTGGAGCGTGCCTATAAAGAGAGGCTTTAGGCATCTCGTGGTGAATTTGAAAGATGAGTTGACAGCACCAAGTTTTTTTCTCCTCCGTTGGTTTGAACACAATAATTTGACGATCTTTTGGCATATGGCAATGAAGTGTGGAGAAAAGTTATGGAAATATATGGTGGGAGCAGAGGTTGTACAATGGCCACTACGGTGGAAAAGGCTTTTGCTTTTGATTCTAACGTTTAAGTTCCAAAAGAGTCACTGTCAAAGCAATCAGAGTGGTGGGATTTGATCATTGACAAACCCCAGAAGGCAGAAGCGATTGAATCTGTACTCATTTCATGCACAACAAATCATTAAACGCAGAGACAGAGATTGGTGAAGCGTGATACGAGAGTTGGTTTGGGTACCAAATGGAGGCCTAAAAAGGGCTATAGCTTATTAGAATTATGACCTATAAACTTTAGTGGTTTTGTCATGTGGTCTACTTCTTAGAGCATAAACTTTAGTAGTTTTGTTTTTGGTTTTTTCAAAAAAACGTTAGAGAATACCTTCCAACGATCTTCAACACACGATTGAAGATAGAAGAGATGGTTTCCGATTCGTTCTTTATGGGTGTAAAAGTTAAGGCTGCACATTCCAGATGGGCGTTTCTTAGAAAACTTGCTTGTCAGCCATCAAAGATGCTGCTATCACATCTTTGGACCATTTAGGCTTGAGATGCAAGCCCAATTCATCACTTGGGCGCCCATGTTCCAGTCAAATAATCATTTCAGCCTATAGTGTCTAACTCAAATGAAAGTTTGGGCCCAAAGCTTCAAACAAAATTTAAAATTTTGGTGTTTGCTCTCCATTCTTTCCCCTTGTGCAGTTTATTTCTTCATCAGTTTTTAGTTACTGAATTTGGGTTTTTAATTTGTAGGGAACAAGGAGTACTGGACTGGTTGTGATTCAACGTGAGGTAAATGGGAGATTAACAGTACCCAAAATCCTGAACCGCACTTGAGCCTCCTCCTCCCTGGAGGGCGGCGGGTGCAGAGGCGGTGGCAAACGCGGTGGCTCCTCATCAGTCAATTCCCATAAACCCAAAGTGGGCGGCTCATTGCAATTCCATATACTTAGAAACCACACCCACTTGAATGTCCTGTTTCTCCACTGGGTCGGCCGACCCCATTTTTATATCCATATGCGTTGCCCCCACTGGCCGATCTCACCGCCCCTCAAACCAACTCCAACGCCATTAGTGGGGCCTTCTTCCTTTCTCTCTTCTCAGCAAATTACATGAAATGGGTCTCCTTTTTGGACACTAAATAAACTCCCTACTTGACTTTTCTTTTTTATATTTCATTCTAAATAGCTAAATATTTTGGGTCCGGCGTCGTCATCTTTAAATGAAACTCAGTAAGCATTCAAACTCAACGCCCCACACGCAAAGCCTACTTTTCAGACACACACTCTGAAAAAGTCATTGCTTTGTGTTCCTTCCCCCCACGAAAATCCATCGTCAAAACCCCCAATATTAGCTGGCGTTCGCTTAATCATAAGGATCATTTCTGTTTACGCGTACAGCGCAATTGATCTGCAGTTTCCTAAAATGGGCTTAAATGCATTAAAAAGGAACATAATTTGACTCAAAATGGTATGCCGTTGCAGTTTCTTGCTTTATGCCGCAACTCATGGGTAGTTCTTTTTGGAGAAGATTCCGGACGCGGTGCCTTCGCCTAAATCCTTCCTTCCTCGTGGAAAGAGTCCATAAAAATCGTCTCTTTATTTCCCCAAAATTTTCACCCACTTGGGAAGAATTACAAATATGTTTAAAAATCCAAGATGGGTTCCATTCTTGTGGGTTTTCCTTACTTGGGTACGTGGCAGAATCAGAATCCGCCACCCCATGGAATTGCAGCTGCGAGAGGAATACCCCCAAAGAAGAGAGAGGGATGTTTTATTTTCCACGTTTCTGTGGCGTTAGAGTTACAAACACAATTAATAACACGCGTCGTACATAAATAAATAAAACAAAAGGTTGGAGGCTCCACTGAGCTAATTGCATTCAACACCCTGGCGTGCGTTACCCACTCGGAGAAGAATCGATCCAAATAGAAGTCAGTAGCCATCGCCGCCATGGAAATTTCTCCAGAAAAGGCGAAGAAACAGAGACCCAAATCGCAAAATGGAATGGGGCTTGGGCTTCAAGATGTGAGAACGACGTTTAAAACGCGCAACAAACAGTGACATCATCCATTGCCCACGCCGACTTCCCCCTGATATGCCGATTCCTTGCGTGCTTTGAATTTCATTTGTTTATTCAGTAGATGTTATTAGTTACACGTTTTATCAATTTCCATACGGAATTGAATGCGCAGCTGAAGAAAATTAGCAATGTGGAAAAAATAATCAAATCAATTGAATTTATCATGTGGATAGACTTGTAAGAACAGTGGGTATAGGTGTTGAACCAACAAAGCGCGATAAATGGGTGAGTGGGGGTGGGGGTTATAATTTAATTTCTACTTTCTTCTATTTACATACAAACAAATCAATCTACTAAACGAACAAATCCTAAGAAATTGTGTTTTTTCCCCTAAGATTTCTGGAACTGAATGGTTAATTTTGAGAAATTTCGATTTTGGGAATCGTCAATACACGAGGCTTCTTCAATGGTAATGGGCTTTGGACCTCGTCGTCGCCGGCAGAGATGAAGAATCCCGGCGATAATTCTGGCAAAGCCGGGAGGTTGAGGTCAAAGTCGCGGTGGCTGTGGGTTTTTGTGTGGGTGGACCCAACTCCTTCCGACGATGTCACAGTGGCGTTGTTGTTGTTGGTGGTGGTGGTGGTGGTGGTGTTGTTGATTCCGCCATCGTAGTGGCAACGCTTGTGGCCGCCCAAGGCCTGGCCAGTCGGAAAAGACTTGTGACAAATAGAGCACTCGTGGGATTTACCCCCACCAACGGAGGCGGTGGCGGTGGCGGAAGTAGTGGTAGTAGTAGTAGTAGAGGAAGTGGAGTGGTCTTCCCCTGTAGCTGATTTTCTATGGCTGGCTTTATGTCCACCCAACGCCTGGTAAGACGAAAACGCCTTGTTGCAAACAGAGCACTTGTAGCTAAGTTTAACAACCGATATGGGTTGAGCCGGAATGGGAACTTCATACTCAAGTCGGTGGTCAGGGTCGGCAGTAGGGGTTGCGCCACCGCGAGCAAGCATGATGAGACATAGCGCTAAATACTCTTCCTCGGTGGGAGGGTTATCAAATCCCCGTGGACGCTTGGTCCTCTTCCGCTTCGACCAAGACTCGATCGAATTGGGGCTAGGGTCATCATAGTGGAGCGCCGGTGATGGCGTGGTGGGAGAATTCAGAGCTTCAAGAGCCATTGATATGATGAAACAGTGAGCGTTGAAGAAGAGGAGAGCAAAGTTGGGATGTGAGGGATTCGGTGAAAGTATTTTGGTTTGGAGTGATAAGAGTGAGAGAAGGTTTTGATGGGTTTATATGGAAAGAAAGAGACGATGAGTAAGGAAGTTGCGTGACAAGTGGTGAGAAAGTAAGAGAGATGCCCAAGTTATTACAAAAAAGACAACCTTTTTTTCCCCCAAAAAATAAAGAATATAAATTGGAGGAGATCACGTTTGGTTTGAGCTTTTCTTGGTAGCGAAGGAGGGGAGGGAGGACCCAGTTGGGTCAAACACGAAACTACAAGAGAGAAGAAAAGAGTGGAAGGCTGTTGTGCAAGTGACTGAGTGACTGAGTTTCCCAAACCACGCGGCTTCATTTGCAGCAGTGGGCAGCCGGCGCCTTTCTTAGTTTGAGAATTCAAGAGAGTCAAGATACCCCTTTAATTTCCATTACTTCTCGCACAAGCTAACAACCCCCCCCCCTTGCCGCACAATTCAATGAATCTATCTAATAATCCACACCACACCCCCATATATTGGAAGGCAGGCAAGGTTCGTGGGGGGTTATGGCTTATGTGGCCTTTCTATGGATATCCGTCTTCTGCCAGTTCCCTTAAAAATTGGAAGTAGGGTGGGTTGACGGGGGACCCATATTGATGAATAAGAATAAAGATTTAGAGGTGGTTTGTTTGTAGAAGTGGTTCTCGCTGCTGTCACTGCCTACTCATCACTCCGTTCTTATCCCTAACAACTAATAAACATCGCTGCCTTTCTTTTGCTGCCCACAAGCCTAATCATCCAATCCACTGCCCTTCTTTTGTTTCGTTTCACTCATAGTAAACAAAACCAAAAAAGTGCTAAACGAATCCTATCCCAACCCAGGACAATTTTGGAATTGGTCTTTTCAAACTCCTTTTCTTTTTTTTTCTTTTGGAGTAAAAAAATGGAATAAAATAAAAAGCCACCCAACTCGTCCCGCATTGGGTAATACCATTACAAACAAAATTAAAAGCGTGGTACTAAGAATTAGAAAAAAGGTGTGGAAGCCATGCGGCCGCCGCAGCCAAACAACCAACCGCATGCGTTTGGTGTTTCTTTGCTTACATGCTCAATTAGCTCATCAATTCAAGCTTCGCACACAGAATTTTAGACGCAATTGGATTGAAGCTCCCCCGCCAGCCTCTTTCTACACGGAACTAATCAATCAAAGTGGCATGAACCGGGCGCCGCAGCCCCAGGCTTTGTGGGTTGGGCCACAATGCGTGGTCATTTTCTGGGCTTTGTCTATGTCGCGTGCGCTGGGCTTGTATAAGCACCGGCTACAAGGCAACCATTTTTTTTTTATTATTATTTAATTCTTGCAGCTCTTGAAATACAGCAAGAGCCAATCGTTATTGAATCAAAATCTCAACATTTTCTCCCACTTTATGGCCCTACATAATTGGACACCCTCCCTAAACCCGACACGTATCCCAACATAACCTTAACCCAAAAAAATAAATTCTTATTAATCTTATAATTATGCAACAAACTAAATTCTTCACTGTTTTGTTGTTGTTTATTAAATAAAATACATTGAACGCGTGAGATTTAACCGCCGGAATCTTAGGGGAGCATCGAGCCCTAAACTAAACATACCCCATTTCAGTTTATGGCTTTGTTCAGGTAATCTCATGTTCTGTAATAAATCTCCCAAATCTTACAGCTGGATTCCTTCTCTCTCCACCTCACTATAATTAATTACTATATTGCTATTTTACTTTCTATAAAAAGAGCAAATCTCTCCACATACGATTTTACGACTTGGGCTGTTACAATTGGTACTAGAGCCAGACTTGACTAGTATGCTAGCGATGAAGTTTAGCCTTCAAGGAGGTAGATTGTAAACACCGAGCAGTGTACTAACAAAGATGCTTAGGTCTCAAAATGGTGGATTGTAGACACTAGTCGTTGTACCAACAAAGACACTTGAACCTATCCTTAATAGACACGTTTTAAAATCCGTATAGTGGTGTGCTTAAACACGGGTTTTACATTTCAGGTCATGAAATGAAAGTAAATTCTACAACTACATGCACATGAATGTGTTGTGTTGTCGGGTGTTAGGTTGGGTGATGACACGCGTTAGAATTAGAACCACCCAAAAAGGTGGTGCTTCAAACAAGGAATATTATTATATGAGTTGAAAATTGGAAGGAATAAAAGGTTTGCCGACTTTAAAGAGTCGTTAGGTATGAGTAATTAGGATTATCTCTAAAGTCATTGAGGTTTGAGTTGTACATATAAGTTTACGGCCTATGTGTTTCATAAGATAAGATAGGAGTACCTACAAAATTCAATGTTATCCTTTATTTTATTTTATTTTCTAATTCTAAATAATAGTTTTATATATCATCAAAGGACGATGGTACCCAAATAACATAATTAAAAAATAAAAATAATAAACAAAGTCTTCCTTCTTTATAAAATCAAATTATTATGTATTTATTATATTTCCATACACCTAATCACACATTGTTTATTCAACCCATGGTTTTTTTTTTTAATTTTCTAAGAAAAAGCTTTAAGTCGTTTTATATGAAAAAAAAATATTTACGTCAATATTTAATTTATTACTAGTAATAATATGAATAAACGGGATGTTATCATCTTAGGATACGACAATATAACGAAGAACACCAACACCAACACCAAAGTTGGTTTGAATTAATGAATAAAAAACGAGCGGACACAAAACGAGTTTGAAGGTGATCTTGTCTGGGTTTCGATCCTAGTCTTGAAAAGAACTCGAGACTCATCCCCACGACGTTGCCGACATCTCAGCTGTATTAATTAATCATTATCAACTTATTTTTATATATTTTTTCATTCCATATATTCCCAAACAAACAAATATATTTATAAAAAAAACCTTCCACGTTCTTACAGTTTTCAACTCTTTCATCATTAATGCAAACCCCATCCATGCTTATTTCACTTAATCACTTCTTAAACTCATTTCTCTCTCCCCGACATAATTGTATCGTTGATTTTTTTGTAATATTCTTGTAAGTGTGATTAATTAAGGGGTATTTGAATATTAGTAGTTCATCAAGCCAATTTTATTATTTTAAGCCTATGATTGCATGAACTTGGCCAACCCCATCGTACGATTAATCACTCACATTTAGAAATCAGACTATATCCATTTAATTTGCGATGATTGATCTAAGTCAATTATCATTGAGCATTGCAATTGTTGTAAAGGGATAGCGTATAAAAGCCCCCAGCTTCCAAATATCTTGCTATCACACAACACAACGCACACAAACTAATTCTCTACCTGGGACAATCTTGGATGGATTCTTTTGGAGGTCTCACCGGGGAAGGGGAATGGGATTTGTGCAGCTCAATTTTATCATTGGAGGAGCTTGATTTTACGCCACTTATTCCTCCGCCCACGGCGGAGATGGCCGACTGGTTCTGTCATTTGGATTCTTTCACGCCCAATTTGCCTTCTTGTGGCAATGCTATCGATCAATTCCCCTGTATTGCTGCTGCTGATCATTATATGTCCATGTCTAATGCTGCCATTGAAGAGAACAAGATGGACTCCATTTTCTCAGCCTGTACTGACGTTTTGCTGCAAGAAATCACTGGGTTTTCGGGTGAAGATAGATATCTAAACATGGATGTTCAAACCCAGATAGGGAATGATAATAATGCTTCCAGTTCTGCTAAAGCATTCCATCACAAAAGGAAATCCATTGTCGTCGCTGATGATGATCATTGTCACAAACAACTCAACAACCCTACTAAGAAAATTCGTACTTCAAACAATGTAAGTAAATCAATTTATTTAATGGGTGCTTTATTAAGTAATTAAATTGTGCATGACGTATCAAGCTTTTGGTTTTAATTTTGGTCCAGAAAATTAGGAAAGCTACACAGAATAGCAATAAAAAATTGACCACTCGGCGGCGCAAATGTGAAGAGGATCAGGAAAATGGAGGGCCTGATATGAACAGTTGCAGCAGCGCTAACTCATCAGAGGATGACAGCGCTTCACAAGATACTAATGGTGGTGGCTCTGTTTTAGAGGGCGATGCATCGCCACCAAAAGCCAAAACAAGAGCCACCAGAGGCTCAGCTACTGATCCACAAAGCCTTTATGCAAGGGTATGAAAAAAAGAACAAGTGATCCGACATTTTGTTACCTATAATGACATGAAATTTGAAGCACTAACCTTAAACTTTGGTCTGATTTTATTAACCAAATGCAGAAGAGAAGAGAGAGAATCAATGAGCGGCTTAGAATTCTGCAGAAACTTGTCCCTAATGGAACAAAGGTAATAACAAAATTATACGTATAATTTTGGAATGAGTTAATGAATTAGTTGAAGGCTTCAATGTAATATTGGACAATATTTTCAGGTTGACATTAGCACAATGCTTGAGGAAGCAGTTGATTACGTGAAATTTCTGCAGCTTCAGATAAAGGTATGGACTTTAATTTGTTCATTAAGTTTGCTTCTAAATGATTTGATTTGAAATGCATTGGTGATCATTTTGAAGTATTGTTTTCCTTTTATTTGCAGCTTTTGAGCTCTGATGAGATGTGGATGTATGCTCCAATTGCTTACAATGGGATGGATATTGGTCTGCAGCAGAAGCTTCCTTCTTTTTTCTGACAAAACCAAAATTAAATGACCCTTTTGTAATTTTTCATATCCGGCTTTCTTAGTCAATGCAAAATCTGCACACTAAAAATGAGACGAGATAAAAAAAATATCTATCGTAAATTGCGTTTTATAAATATGATGCCCACATTCAGTTGAATGAATTCCCGATTGTTTTATGTTGTCCACTTTGAGCATAAGCTCTCCGTTTTTGCTAACTATCGACACACTTTGAGCATAAGTTCCTTGTCCTGTGCTAACTATCGACAAAAGTCTTATAATGTTTACTTTGAGCATAAACCCTTGTGGTTTTGCTTTTAGTTTTTTCAAAATGTCTTGTACCAATATAGATAGTATTATTTACTTATAAATCCGTATATTTTCCCCCTTGGTTAACCAACATGGGACTTCAATTACTTATAAACCCTTGACTTCCCCCTTGATCAGTCAACGTGGGACTCCTCCCAACAATCCTCAACAAATCTTCCCTCGAACAAAGTACAACATCGAGCCTCTCTTCAGACCTTATTCTCTAAGCCTTCAAGCAAAGTACACCATTTATTTGATACTTAAGGGTTTTATTAACATGGTTAAGTTAAGGACACGGCTTTATAACATGTTAGAAATAAAAAATCTCTATAATGGTATGATTGAGCATAAAAGTCTCGTGAATTTGCTTTTAGTTCTCCCAAAATGACTCGTACCAATGAAAATAGTATTATTTACCTGTAATAATGAAAGAACCCATTAAAGTTGAAAGATTTCATCTTGAAGTTAATAATTCGATTCATCCAAGGTAATTTGATTGATAGGATGTTAGTAGTAATTATGTACGGTAAAATTGATAAATATTGAAAATTTTACTTTAATATATGCTTAACAAAATTTGAAATGAAATTAAAAGATAATATAATACAAAGATATTTATCTTTTTTATTATTTTTTCTATAGTTGAAAAATATATATTTTTGTATCGATTTTAGGAATGATTATTGAAAATGAAATTCAGGCGTAAAGCAGGGATTTTTCCCAATTTTTATTTTTTGTTTAATGTTATTTGGTGGTTAGAATTATTCTTAATGGCTTATAATTCTAAAATCAGCTCTCAAAGATTCAGGTGCCGCTCGTCGGAGTCCAAAGTGAATTCCAAACTGGAGTCCCGTTTGACACTCACCCGCCACCAATTGCAAAGCCGAAGAAAGGTATAAATAACGAGCCAAGGCCAACCGAACCGATTCCTCTTCCTCCTCTCGCCCCGGCGCGCACGCACTTCTTCCTATCCGATCACCAGCGCAGTCATCTCAATTCAGAATGTCGAATCGTTACAACCACGATGGAAACAACAAGGGCCTAAGGAAAGAGCAGAAGAAGTACATTCCCAAGAATCAGATTCAATCCACAAATGAACGCCCCAACCCTAAACCTAACCTTTCCACTTCCCTCAGACAATCGCTACCCAAGCCATCCGATTCCCCTGCTGTAAGCACTTCTGCTATGCCATCAATGAGTAGGATTCAGATGGGAGCGAATGGAGATTGGGTGTCTAGCAGAGCTACTGGTGGTAGTTTCGTGAATTACTTGCCACAGGACGAGGCCGTTGCCACTGGTCTTCGTGCCGAGGAAGGGGCGTTGGATCCGATGGAATCTCAAAGAGTCGTAGACCTTTTGAACAGAGAGTTGTCTCGGCTGCTCAAGTTGAGTGCTAAAGAGTTTTGGACAGAAGGTATTTGGAATACGTTTATGAGAACGTGCTTCTGAAATTGGTCGCCTTTCTGATTCACTAACAATTAACAGAATTTGTGAGCATGCTTATTGTGATTTTGCTATTGATTAATATCGTTGGTTTTTGTGAATCATTTTATGGATAGAGACACGAATTACTTATACCGAGTATACTTCGATGGTATTAAGGAAGAAATGGTGAATAATTGTCTCCTTATATCCGTCCTTAAAAGTGGTGCCTGTCTCTTGTAGGATACCTTAACTCTTGTTATTTGATTTTGATGTATTGGTGAAGATAGCGATACAAGGTAATCGTCCGCCTATCGACTGATTCTTCTGCTCCTTTTGTCGTATTCCTTGCAGTGGCTAGGGACACTTCCTTGCATGAATTTCTCGATAACTTCCTAAAATTCAGGAGTAGATGGTATGATTTTCCTCATCGTGGAGCAAATGGAATAGTTGCAGGGGTCATCGTTGGAGAATGTGAATTAAGCCGCCGTGTTTTCATGGTATTATATCGCATGTAAGTTCCACCACTAAGTACCAAGTTATATTTACATTGAACATTATTGCAGAGATGAATGACTAACAGCAGATTTTTTTTTTTTTCCCTCTAAAACCTTCTTCCTGCAGGTCTTCCAATAGGGATCCTGGAGCACGAGCTGCTGATAGCCTCAGTTTAAAAGATCATGGAGGTAATTTCACTCTTTGTGTATATTTTAACATGGCCTTGTACCGCTTTGTAGTCCAGGAAATCAATTTATTCTTTTAGCTTGACAATAAACACTATCTATAATTGTTTATCATATCACTATGTTATTCAGTTATTGTTACTATTTTAAATCCTGCCTCAACAACAAATCCAATCTGATGAAAGCAAGAAGAGTCCAGCTGATTGTATTACATATTAAAAATAAGATAAGTTGTTGGAGAAGAAAAAATACAAATGAAGGGAATAAAGGGTTCTATGAGAAGGATTCTGAAAATTAGTGCTCAAGAGCAGTTTTTTTTTTTTCACTTAATCCTACCTTGCTTATGATATGAGTACACATACCGTGATACAGGTGATAGGACATCTTTTTCCTGTCAGTTGTACCAATAACCACGAGCATTGTGTGTTTAACGCTTGACGAAGAATCTAACTCTTCTTTAAAAGCATGGATAGCCACTAGGTGCATCTTAGTTGTATTGCTTAGTGTCCAGTAAGTCAACCTCATTTTAGGCATGCATCTTGTAACCTTGTGCTCACGAATCCCCAATGAAGGAGGTTTCTTCATTTAAACCCTACTATCTTCTGAGATTCGTTTACATAAATGTCTTTCACTGGGACCTGAATGTTGTCCATGGTTTTCCTTTTTAGACATCCCGAGTACTTTATGATTATTATTAATTTTATTAGTACTCTTCTGTAAGCCTTCTTGTTTAGCTGTTTTTACTCATTTTGTTGATAAGGAAATATGTATCTTGAATCTTCTCTTTTTTATTTTCTTTTATTTGTTCTATGAGCAACTTCAATGATGATAAATTTTATAGCTTTCAAGATTAATACGCTTCTTTTTAGTCATGTTTAAATTATTATTATTATTTATTTTATTATTATTATTATTATCTTTTTAGGCATGTCCAAGCTTGAAGGCCTTTTAGGGCCTTGAGGAAAATTCTGGGTCCTGTTACGGACTTTGAAACTGCTGATATTTTTTTGGCTATGATCAGCGGCTCAAACTTTTAGTTTACGTAATAGTTAGAGATGAGCTAGATGAAGTATGATGCACCTGTCATAGAACTGGTTCTGCTAGTATGGTATGCAACCAGCTGACTGTTGGTGCATGTTTATACAGATACTAACAGTTTGTTGGAAGATCATGTGGACTTTTTGAAATACTTTTGGTCTGATCAAGAGGATATATTATTGTAAAGAACGTCAAATGTGTTTTAGGATCATCTGAAGAGTGAAATCTGCGCTTATATCAATTTGGTGATAGTGGTGCGCTGTTGTTCACTAATTTTGTATGTAGTCCTTCTGCAGGGAAAGAAGTTGCTTGACCTTCCAAAGTTACTTGACATATGTGCTATATATTATCACGAGAATGAAGATCTAACTAGAACACTGGTAATCATCTTGCTTAGTAGCTCCTATTGGTTCTCATCCTGTAATGATCATATGATGTTTCCAAAGTTTTGTACTCTACTGCTTCAGATGTTCAAACTTTTGGATAATTAGAGTTCAAACTAGTTCAAAGTCATTCAAATCTATATGGATGCAAGTGTGGAAGTTTTTAGAACTGGCAGTGATTTTGGAAGTTTATTAGATTATTATAGCAATTATCTCTTCAGGATAATGATAATTACGACAAGAAAATAGATGAGTCATTGTTTATGAAACCATATATTTAATTATTATTTACTAAACTGATGCTTTAGCTACAAATAATTTAGGTAAGGGAAAAAAAAAAGAATAAAGAGAATAGAAACTTTTTAGCTGATTTTAATGCAATGTTATATGCTAGGCATATATGTAAGCTGAAATTTCAGGAATAGCCTTGGGATTTTCCAGGGCGAAAATGTTTTTAACCCCAGCATAATATTCTCGGAAGTTGGATTTAGCTATTTTTAATGAAATACTGTGTAATCTTCTATTTAAAGTTGACATGGGAAATTACCTTTTCACATTTTCCAGGTTGAGAATGCAATAAAATCCCAGCCTAGTATTCATGAAACTTTACCATCGGTTATATCTCACTTCCTCAGCATTGTCTCTATGATGCATCAAAGATGCAACTCATCTCTTGAGGTATTTATTTATTTTTAAAATTAATATGTTGTGTTGATAGTTGATATTCCAGAAAATGCTCTGTGATACTCTGTTAGAGCTAAAAGTTAATTGGCCATTTGTTCTTTCTTTTCTGGTAAGAAATACGAGATTTCTTTGATGATAAGAAAAGCACAAAAATTGGATGGGAATACAGGGTATGCCCTCCTCCCAAGCTGAGGCGAAGCGAAATTACAAAAAGTTGTTCCAATTGGATATACGAAAATAAATTTTAAAGAAAAGGAAAAAAATGTTATAGGAGAATTAATTCAATAGTTGGAACCCATTAGTTGATATATATATATATATATTTTCAGTTTCCGTATTGTAAAGAGTCCACCATGATTGTTCCCTTAGGAGGATGATCCTCCATGATTGAGTCATGGCTCCATTGATATAACAATGGTTGTAAGGACTCCATTTTCATTCTATTTTTAGTTATTTTCTTCAAAGTTTTAGGAGGATGATTCTCTATGATTGAGTTATGGTTCCTTTGATGTAGCAATGATTACTATACAACTTGTATAAATAGTCATAAACATTAATGAAGATGGTACCTAAAAATTTTTCAATTTAGTCTTTGAATACTTTGACTCAGAGGTATTAAGGTTCCCTCTATTTGAGCCTTACAATTACTCAAAATAGGTCGAAAGAAGAATTCTACTTCTTCCCCCACACAAACACCATCTACCTCCATTTATGAGAGACCCATAACTCGATCACAGACTTGGGCCCGTAACAATTTGGTATTAGAGCCGCAGTTATGGGTGAATCTTTCTTCCCCCACACAAACTCCGTTTACCTCCATTTATGAGAGACCCATAACTCGATCACAGACTTGGGCCCGTAACAATTTGGTATTAGAGCCAATAGTTATGGGTGAATCTGTGCAAGAACAACTTACCAAACTCTTCAATTTACTCTTATCCGAACAGTAGGCTTCAATTTACTCTTATCTGAACAGTAGGCTTCAATTTACTCTTATCCGAACAGTAGGCTTCAATTTACTCTTATCCGAACAGTAGGCTTCAATTTACTCTTATCCGAACAGTAGGCTTCAATTTACTCTTATCCGAACAGTAGGCTTCAATTTACTCTTATCCGAATAGTAGGCTTCAATTTACTCTTATCCGAATAGTAGGCTTCAATTTACTCTTATCCGAACAATAGGCCAATCAAGCATGTAATGAGAAGGTTGAACAACTCCATACTAAATTGGATGCCATGTTCCTTGACTTGAAATCCACAAAGAAGGGCCTGACTTCTTCAAGCGCAGAAAGTCAAGCAAAAACAAGGAGATAAAGGGAATTTCTGGTGCAACCATTTCTGAAAATTCTGGAAGAAACTTGATTGTACCCAAATTCATGAAATTTGACTTCCCTCGCTTCAATGGGTTGGATTAGCCATTGTCAACACTTTTTCCGACATCAATCGACATCCGAGGAAGAACAGGTGAGCTTAGCCTTTTATCACTTAGAGGGAATTGCTAACCTATGGTATTTATAGATGGTTCATAATATTTCGGATCCCACCTGGACAAAGTTTGTCCACCAATGCAACTTGTGGTTTGGACCTCCCATCCGAAGTAATAAATTGGGGGAGCTTGCTAAGCTAAAACAAACGGGTTCAGTGGAAGAGTACTAAAACAAATTCGAAGTGTTGGTTTCAAGGGCTGGAATTTTAACTAAAAATCAAAAGATTCATTGTATCTTAGCAGATTGCAAGAGTCTATATCAATTGAGGTGGAGCTCCACCAGCCACATGACGTGGTATCCGCAATGAGTATGTCTCGCTTGTACAAAAGGAAAATATATCCCAGAGCCACCACTAATTGAGATAACAAACACAATTCACCAATTTTAGATATGCGCGCCAACCATTCGATAAAACCGACTCACTAGAAAAGAAATGGAAGAAAGAAGAAAGAAGGGGATGTGCTTCAATTGCGATGAGACATTTGTGCGATGCCATAAATGTAAGAAACTATTTTGGATTGACTTGGAAGAAGAGAACGAATCAATGTAAGAAACTATTTTGGATTGACTTGAAAGAAGAGAACGAACCAACCTAGGAAATGGAGCAAGAACTGTCACCAAAGATATCTCTCAATGCTATTCCAGGAACAAGAAATCCACATTCCATGTGACTGAATGGGCGTTGGAACGGAGATAAGGTACTCATTCTCGTTGATTCTGGAAGCACTCATAGTTTTATATCTGTTTTCAAGGTGGCAGAACTAAAGGCGGAAGTGAATGGGAAGGATGGGTTACGTGTCAATTTAGCCAATGGTGAGCCAATCAGTTGTCCCAAAATTTGCAAAGGGACGCCAATTGAATTAGAGTTAAACACCTTCACAGTGGACTTGTTTGTGCTACCATTGACGAACTTCAACATTGTCCTCGGTGTTAACTGGTTGCGAACATTCGGTCCTATTTTATGGGACTTTCAATATCTGTGTGTGTTTTTTTCATACACGGAAGACAAGTGGAGCTCAAAGGAATACATTTCAAACCATGGCAGAAGTCGCCTGAACTCAATTCCTTGCATCCATCCACTATCTAGGACATGCAACTTTAGAAATTGCTAGCAGAAAATGTTGCTCTCTTGGATCAAACCAACGGGGCTGCCTCCTAGCCGATCTTGTGATCACCGAATTCCTTTGGAGCCCACCCGTGGTGGTGCGCCCCTACAGATATCCCCACGGACAAAAGGATGAGATAGAACGCCAATGTGTAGGTAGCTATGCTACAACAAGGGATCATCCGTCCCAACCAAGCTCCTTTTTCTTCTCCGGAAATTCTAGTTCTGAAGGCTGATAATTCATGGTGCTTATGTGTGGATTATAGGGAACTCAATACAAAGACCATCAAAGACAAATTTCCAATACCAGTTATCGATGAACTACTTGAAGAGTTAGGAGGTACAAAGTTCTTCACAAAGTTAGACATGCTATCTGAATATTATCAAGTTGCCTTGTATCCTCCCGATACTGAGAAGACAGCCTTTCGAACTGACCATGATCATTTTGAGTTTTTGGTCATGCCGTTTGGGCTCTTCATTGTGCCATCCACTTTTAAAGCCTCGATGAATGAGGTAGTTAAAGATCAACTAGGTAAATTCGTCTTGGTTTTTCAAGCCTCCTCAGCTACTTGCTATTCTGGACCATCGATTTAAAGTTGGTCAATTAGAAATTTTGATACACTGAAGCCACTCTTCACCTGCGGATGCCTCTTGGGAAAATGTTCAAGATATGACCAAACAATTACCACAATTCAAGCTCGAGGACAAGCTTTCTTTGGGGTTGGGAAGTATTGCTACAATGTCACTACAAGTGTGCACACTTCACACTCATGGAAAAAAGCAGTCACGTATGGAACTCATTGGTTGAGTTTTTCTTTATGCAGTTTTTTTTCTTCAGTTTCCGTATTGTAAGGAGTCCTCCACTTTCATTTCTATTTTTAATTATCTCTTGTTTTTTTGTTATAAGAGACAATTTCATTGATGAGTGAAATTTACAAGAGGGATGTATAATCCATGATGTTTACAAAAGACCTTCCCAATTTGCAATGAGGGAGGTATAACTATAGGAAGTAAAAATATTAGACAGTTTACACCAAGATATAGCTTGGTAAACAACATTGTCGAAAAGTTTTGTGTAGGTCTGTGTCGTTTCTGCAAATATTCTCTGATTTCTTTCTTTCCACAGATTCCAAAAGAAAGCCATGATGAGGTTTTTCCATAATAGGGCTTTAGCGTTCTTGAAAGGGTGGTACGTTAAGGCCATATCCAAAAAATCCTTTACCTCCCTAGGAAATGTGAGATGCCATCCGAATATATTAAGAATCGTTGTCCAGAAATTTTGACTGTATGTGCATTTGCATAAACAAGTGATTTTGTGATTCGTTTGCTTTCTTGCATAGTGGCACCAATTTGGAGAGAGAGTGATGTAAGGCATTCTTTTTTGAAGATTTTCACTTGTGCTGATGGCTTTATGAGTTATTTCCCAAAGGAAGAACTTCACCTTTTTAGGTTGATGTCCTTTCCATATTGTCTTTGCTAGCGTGAGATTTATTATTTCTCTTGTTTTAAGAGGATGATGATTGATATAGCAATGGTTGTAAGGACTCTATTTTCATTTCTATTTTTAGTTATTTCCTTTGTTTTAGGAGGATGATCCTCCATGATTGAGTCATGGTTCTATTGATGTAGCAATGGTTATTATATAGCTTGTATAAATAGTCATAATCATCAATGAAGATGGTATCTAAAAAATTTTCAATTTAGTCTTGAATACTTTGATTTAGAGGTACTAAGGTTCCCTCTATTTGAGCCTTACAATTATTCAAAATAGGTCGAAAGAAGAATTCTACTTCTTTCCCCCACACAAACACCGTCTACCTCCACTTACGAGAAACCCATAACTCGATCGCAGGCTTGGGCACGTAACAAAGGGCTTTCCTTAGTTATTGAAGACGCTATGGTTTTTCTCTTGCCAAAGAGACCAAAAGAGAGCTCTTATAAATTGAAGACAAAGGCTTTTTTTTCTTTCTTGAATGGGTGATCCTCCATGGTTGAGGAGCTTTTATTTATATGATACGAAAAGGAAGATTTTGAGAGTTCTATCTTTGAACCGGAAGTTAATATGAAGGCATTCATACTTCTGAATAGTTTGTTGAGCTTTAGGTGACTAAAAAGTGCAAATGTAAAGTGAAGATGGTTAATTTGGATGTTTCCCAATGAGCCTGTGCTTAGACAATATGAAACAAGGACAAAATAAGGAAACATGAAAGGGGATAATTAATTCTTTAGATGCCAAAACACTTATCTCCTAGGCCCATCAGTCTGCAAAATGGAGTTATTTGCTGAACACGAGCAACCAGAAATTCAACTTCTCAACCTTGGGTTAAAACTCTTGACCTCAAGGAATACCAAAAAAAAAAAAAAAAAAAAAAAAAAAAAAAAAAGATACAACATAACACAGACAAGCACATGTGAGGTTAAATACTTGTTGAGTGAATTTGCTATTTTTCATTTGTGAGGCCCCTGTGGTATGATATGGCTGATACTGCCAAACACAAGAAAGCACATGTTTCACTTTTCAGTCTCTTTCTCCACCACTCTGTTGTATGTACGTCAATGTGTATGTCTATGCCAACGAACGGTGCTGTTTTTTTTTTTTTTTTTTTTTTGTTAAAAAATAAAGTCAGAACCCACCCCATTATGGAATTCAATTTCTGTAGATTTCTGGGTTTTTTTTCTCCTGACAGCATCAGAGTATCATTTGCAAGTTGTGATGTACAGACCTAGAATTGAACATTATTCATTGAGGAAATTTCTCCATTTCTTTTATGCAGACTCTCTTCTCCTCCGGTAGCAATGGAGAAAGTGGGTACAGTAAGCTTCAAGCTGACTTCTTGGAGGTAGGTGAACTAGAACCGTGGGGAAATTGTTAATATTGGATTGATGCTCTCCTGTGTGTAAATTTATTGCGTCAAGTGAGGCCAGATCTAATAGTAGTTTATTGTGGTGTGCTCTTTCATTTGATTAAAAAATTTCATTTAAAAATACCCATAATAAGTGATTGCATTTCTCATGTCATTTTAAACAATATAGCTGCCGTCATAATTCCAATGTGGGTTTCTTCATGGAACTTGTTGCAGCTGAATTTGTCGGATGTTGCAGCTGAATTTGTCGGATCACAGTTAGTTAATCAATTAAGCTAAAAAATAATTTCTAATCAAGAAGCCGAATCTTTATTTTATTTTTCTTCCCAAATTTTTTGACGCAAGGGCAGATATACCTCTATGTCACTACGTATTGTAGCAATTACTAAACTTGATTTTCTGGATAGGTGATTGATTTTATCAATGATGCAATTGTCACTCTGGACTCTTTTGTTGCTGCATACAGACTGGCAGCTATATTCTTCTCCTCTGCTGTTGAAATAAGGTATTTTATGTTTGTAATTGACTTTGAATATGTACTCACACCCCCCCCTCCCAATTAATGTTAATCCTGTTTTGCAGCTGCGGGAATGAGGATTTGCTTGGAACTCTTGCAAGATTGCATGATTTACTACTTCCATCCTTACAGCAGGGATTCCAAATTGTCTTTGTGCCCCGAGGAGATGATATGATGTCTAGTGTGGTAACAAGTTTGAAAATGCTAGCATTAAGAGTTGTGAGTCTGGGTTGGAAACTGCTGGAAATCTGCTATCTAGGTGACGAAGTGTTTGGAAATGACCTCGCTGTTCCAGTCTCTATGAAGATGTTCCCAGCAAATGTAGAAGATCCTGTCATAAGAGCGGATATCTTTATTCAAACTTTGAGAGAGATCAATGGGATCTCGCAACAGGCTCCGGATAAACAACTTGGTCAAACATTTCTTCAGCGTATGGAAAAGAACCACTCCATAATGAACAGAATCAACAGTTTACGAAACAATGGTAAGTTTTCTGGATAGAGGTTTTATTTCCACTACATATAGGATAAATTAAGTTGATCAAACATTCATTAGTGGTACAACATACAAGTAAATAAGAGCTTAACCCTATTGGCAATTTATATTACTAATAATTCATTCTTGGAATAAACGATCTAGTACCATAGAACATAATGGTATGTGTTGGATTTAGTTCCAGTTGTCCGGTAAGATAAGGAAGGTTCGATTTTTCCATCATGTCAGTTGCACAATCTCAATGGATGAATATCTTGAAAATATTTGGAAATATAATATTTTTAAATTTTCTGCTCAACGCCTACAGAAGGAATGACACCCACAAAATGAAAATCAAGTAGATAGACATATTTCTGAAATGAATTTTAGTATTGACTAGTCTCCTATTTTCTTTTCTTGCTAGAAATAGCATTATGACGTGAATTGTGTTGCCTTTTTCTATTCTTACAGGTTGGATATTTGTCGATGATGAACAATTTGATTATCTATCAACAATAGTTTATACCCCCACGCCTAATATTAAGGATTCATCTCTTTCCAAGGCACCTGTGATGAGCCACATATCAGAAGTAGATGAGGATTCTGCAATGTTGGAGTCAAAAATCTGTCAAATAAAGGATCTTTTCCCTGAGTATGGCAGTGGGTTTCTAGCTGCATGTCTGGTAGCTTATAATCAGAACCCTGAAGAGGTGATTCAACGAATCCTTGAGGGGACTCTTCATGCTGATCTTCAGTCCTTGGACACTTCCTTAGAAACAATGCCAGTGCCCAATTCTAGTGCGGCTGCTATTAAGAGGAATGACAAAGGAAAAGGAAAACTATTCGAGTCTTCAACAGTTGCCTACACCGACCAAGTCTCTCAGAGTAAAGATTTACTGGTTGAAGGTCCTTCAGTTTCATCTACTTTTGGTGGCAGATATGTTCGAAAGTCTAAAGATGACATGCCGTACTCAGAGACCCTTGACAATAGAAATGAAGCAGATTTAGTGAGGACTGCGGCTTTGGTTTCCCAATATGAATATGAAGATGAGTATGATGACTCCTTTGATGATCTTGGTATTAGCATAGCAGAGACAGCTACAGAAGATAATGAAGACTCGGTGGGTCAAAAGTTGAGTTCAGATTTGGGTAACTCTTCGAACTCAAAAAATGCAAGTTCAGCACAAAATGCTTCCAACTCAAA
Organism: Cucurbita ficifolia; assembly: GCA_033971965.1. Classification (NCBI taxonomy): domain Eukaryota; kingdom Viridiplantae; phylum Streptophyta; class Magnoliopsida; order Cucurbitales; family Cucurbitaceae; genus Cucurbita; species Cucurbita ficifolia. Next base: position 1,178,579 of record CM066970.1, read on the forward strand.
GTGGGGATCTAAAAGAAAACCTCAATACTACGTAAAGGATGGTAAAAATTATAGTTACAAAATTGCAGGGTCGATTGCAGTTTCCAATTCTGACGAGGCATCTTTAGTCACTCAAGCTCAGAAAGAACTAATTCATGGACTTGGACGCGGAGGCAACTTGCCCCTCGGGGCAGTAAAAAAACTGACAGAGTCAGAGCAGGATAGTCAGCCTGATGTTTCTGCAGCAGATCCGAGAGATAACGTACGGAAGTCCTGGGGCAGAGGTAGTAGGAGGGAAGTGGGAAGTGGATCAGCTGCAGGCGTGCCTGAAGGACAAGATAAACAACCAAATGTGGCTGAAGTTTCAGAAAGGGGGGGAAGAGGCGGCAACAGGGGCCGAGGAAGGGGGGGAGCATCTGGTAACCATCACAGGAAGGACAGAGCCATGAAAAAGCATTTTGCTGGATTATCTGGTTTCTAAGTTAATTATTTTTTCCCCATAGAAACACCCCTTACCCCCAAAGCAGTACAAAATACAGATTTAATATGGATCCGTTTGTTTTATCAAAGACAACACCCCGATCGATTGCATAACCCACGAACATATGACCCTATTAGTCGAGCTGAAACCTCTGCAGCACAGTGTTTCTCTAAGAAGATGTAGCTGAGTGGCAAATTTTTATAGTAATTTGAAAATTATATTCATCTTGATTTGCAAAGATGGTGACCTTGTTCTAGCAGCGCATTAAAGGTAAACATGGAAAGAGAAGTTCAAAATAGGAGATTGAGGGCATTCTAGCCTCCGCAGGAAGTCGATGATCACATGCACAAGTATGTACTTGCCTAGGGTCATACTCTCTGAGCCGTGTTAGAATTTTAATTTTGTAGCTATGAATATTTAGCTGTACACAATGGTTTTGGTGGGCAACACTTGAATGCTATGTGGAAGCATAAACATGAGAAATTACGAAGGTGAAAACTGGTATTGACCTGAAACACATTTTAGTATAAATGCCCCGTTCTAAGAGTTATAGATGGATCCCTTTTACATGGCCATAACCTCTCTTCTAAAACAACAGGGGCCCAAAATTTATGAAATAATCCGTTGTCTAATAATATTAGTAAATTACGTGCTAAATGGAAACTAACAGTAAATCGTCATCGCACTTACGAGGTGGGGCTTCAGAATAATTCGAAATTATCAGCCCCAACTATGAACTGCGAGTAATTTATGTTTACTACTATTTTTACAATTCGTCCAACAGAAACATGGAGGCTCGCACCAGCCTTCAACAGCACCTTCTAAGTCGCAATAAATAAATACTATAATTCTCAGTCGCCCACGTTTAAAGCATAGTGTCCAATGTTTCTACCCTGCAACACGAAAGCAAAAGGATTATCCAAGCAGAAAAACAGATAAAGATATAATTCTATTGAAGAAGATAAAGAGTTGAACCATGTTCAAACCAATTAACTTAGTTTTAGGCATAAAGCTAGTCTCCCAAGAGGACAACCTTACATAAGATATTATCTTAAAAGATTAGATAACGTCTCCCAAGGGGGCAACCTTACTTAAGATTAGATAACGTCTCCCACGAGGACAATCTTACTTAAGGATAACGTCTCCCAAGAGGACAACCTTACATAGGATATTATATTAAGATTAGATAACGAGAAGTCACGCCTACTTAGCACTCGAAAATGCAATACGGAAACTAGCTGAGTTTACAGATAAATCATTTTGAGATTATGAAATATTTATCTCTAAACATCACAACTACTAAACCACACGCATGGTTTTTATAAGAAAACTTCATCAGCAAATCTAGCACAATCATATATTTTCCGATCAGAGGGACTGATAAATAATTCTTTTTGTTTAAATCCTTCCTATTCTAGTAATGTGCAGAAAACTACCTCAGCTAACATTCGCTGCTTGTTCAATAGCTGAGTCCTTGCCTTATTGGCAATTGAATTTGGTGACTTGAACATCCTCTAAAAAAAAAAAAAAAAAAAAAAAAAAACACGTTAATAAGATTGCCATACGCAAGGAATAGAAATTACATTATTCAATAGAAGACGTTCAACCCAAAAATAAATGAATAAAATAATTAATAATCATGGTGTTCCACTAACCTTTTCCGTGGTCGATATTCGATGCTCACTGTCCAAGAGAAATTTTTTCTTCGGAGTGAACCCAAAGACATCATGAAGGAATACATTCTCCTATTACATAAAATAAGGAGAATAATATTAGAAAGCTGGAAGTCACAGGAATGCTACCCGCCGATTAATAATCAATCGAACAATTAAAAAAAACGTGTATTGGTATACAAAAGGCAGAGAAACAAACCTGCATGTGCTTAACAAACCCTCCTCCAAGAAAGTGCTTTAAGAAGTTCAGCTGTGAAAGTTTATAAATTTAGTGTTACAAAATGAACAGAAAAGTTATACAATTTTCAGACAACAAAAAGATGGGAACCTGAATCAGTTGAGTCCATGTTGAAGTCTGCAACAGATCTCCTCCAATCTTAATCGAAGTTTCAGGACAATAACCATCCTAACATAACAGAACGGATAATCAAATAAGCCTAAAAAGAAAAGGATATGAAGATCGACACATGTAAAGAAGTAATAAAGATGTGATGTAGGTGTACCTCAAAAAACTCCAAGATATCTCGAAATGTATTCCGCTGGGAGTTGAGATCTCTCTTAGCAGAACCCTTACCACCGGCTTCCATCGAGAGGCCTTTCACTTGATTCAAAATTTTTCCTTTCAGTCCCTGTATATGTATAAACCAGTCCCGCTGTTTACTTCCCTCTAGGGCGGAGGCATCAGTTGATCCTCTAGCTTCAGCAGAAAACTTCTCCAATCTGCCTATCTCAAAAAGCAACGCCAGAGCTTCACCAGCAGCAATGCGTACAGAACGGTCATCCTTGTCCAGAAGACTTGATAAATATGATATTGATCTGAATGTTTGCAGTATAAGAATTTATTCATTGTCACATATGGTGCCAAAACTTTAATTTCTTCTTCTTTGCAGAAGGAAAATTCAAAACTACAACCATAGTAGGATTCTCCACACATTTTGACTTGGTTTTTTACTTTAGAACCTTTGATGTTCTCTTTGGGAAGAAACTGTATTGCCCCATCAAAGGGGCAAAATCACATCATAATTCAGATAACATAAAACGTAGTACATTTTCATACAAGGCAAACATTTCTTTATATATTTATTTACCAAATTTTCATAAACTGCGAACATTTCTTTGCACATTTATTTATCATTTTAACACAACCAACCCCAATGATGTTGTTTCATACCTAGACATGCAAATTATGATATCAACCCATTAACAATCACACTCAAACCAATATCAAAAGATTTAGGTTTCTTGCAAAAATAATAATAATAAATCAATCAATTGCAAAAGAGGAAGCTGCATAACCAAAGTTTACTAACTCTTGCCAATCTTTGGAATTAAGTTTCAACCCGTCCATAGTTGTAAGGACAAAGGACCATGCAGACACCATAGCTGTTATGATAGCTGCCGATTGCCTGGCTGCAACTACCTGTGAAATTTGAAAAGCAGGCAACAAATGAACAACAAATGTAAATTTGATAAAATTTCTCGTCCTAAACCCTAAACAAACAACAATAATAAAGGAAGAGATAAGGGATTACATTTTGTCCTAGTTTGGGAATGACAACTTGCCACATGAGCTGCAATGACCGTTCGATTTCCTCCATGTCATTTCCTCCAACAAAAGTGATAACAGCCAAGCATTCGAGCAGCTGAAGAAAATTGATCATCCCAAATCAGTCGAATTTAAGTCATCTAGTTATTTTATAATTAAATTAAATTTCAGATTAAATATATTTATATCAAATACCGATATCTTTGAGGACTCCGATCCAGATCTAAGAGCTTGAGAAATTGAGGGAATTGATTCTGACAATATTTCCCGAGCATTGTCACCCTCACCCACTGTTAAAGCTAATAATCCTACAGATTATATATGATCATAAAATTAATTGGCATATGGATACACAGTAATTGAGAAGGCTAATGTTATCGAACACCTACCAATTGCACGAGAAGCCAAGGATATTTCCTTGCTGGAACCCTTTTTGATAGAATTCAGACATTGATGAAGCAGAGTAGCAAATCTGGCAAAAGGAAGAAGAAATGCAATCAATCAACATGCATGTGCTTTTTCCTTTTTCCTTTTTCCTTTTTTCCCCAATAGGACCTAACAGATATCTAGGATGATTGCATCAAAGTTGCATCATATAAAAAGGGGGGAATTGAGTTTCTTACATTATGCTTGGCTAAAAATTTAATTTGATCAAACTGAACTAAATGAAGAAATGGTAAAATGATAACTTAATGGCTAAACTATGGGTACTGAATTGCCATTATCACCATGTTGTAATGTTTATGACAACAAAATAAGTAGGCTCACAGTAATTTTTGTGGCAGCCACTCACATTGGCTGATATTGAGAATTCTTACATCTAAGTTTGGGGATTTGTAAGAAATAATCTTTTGAGTATTTTGTTAGTTGGATTTTGAGATCCATCTGTTAGTTGGTTTCTCTGAAAAATATTCCAACATTAGTACAAAAGAGGAATACGATTTCTTCCCCAGACAAAATCTCTCAGATGAATGAAATATCTCTTTTCTTTCCTCCCCCACTTTGGGCAGTTCTTTACGATTGCAAAAGACTACATTCTGCAAAACTAACTACATTGAATCAAGAAAGTGAACGAAAGCAACCCTGCCATTTTTCATTCTTAGAAACAGTACCCGAGAAAAATCAAAGGAGAACGTGCCAAGCTATAAACAAAACAATGGAAGAATTGAAGCCCGCGCTTGAAATTTGAAACATTTGCACGGAGAGAGTGCGTGAAGGAGTGCTTACTTCTTCTCCACAAATTGATGTTGCAAATTGTTGTTGAGATTTTCTATGATTGATGCCAGCGCTTTCTCTCTTGTGGAACCCCTACATTGCAGAAGTCAAACATAATTTACTCCAAGTTTCAGAACTATGTAAGATTTTTTTTATATAAAAAAAAAAATACCAACAAGCTATAAACTACAATGGGGCAACGGCTGCGGCTACAAGTGACAAGACCAAATTGCATTAATTTTATTCTAGGAGTAAAAACATTTAGCACGAAGAATCGTTCAAGCACTAGAAGAATACCTCTTCTCATATAAAGCATCAAGAGCTTGATCAAGTATAGTATCTTTGTCAAATTGAAAATCCTCAATCCCTACAACAGACATACGATCAGACCGCGTAGTCGATGAAGAACTCACACTAATATCATCATCACTATCCACCGCTGGAGAATTTTTTCGCTGAGTTTTACCTGTCAAGAAGAGACAACATCAATACCAAACCCTTGTAATTATCAATCTGCACAGTGGAACATTAAATCCAGACTATTTCAGAATTACAATCCAGAGAGAAAAACAGACACACTCCAGGAGGAAAAGTCAAACAATCTATAGATGAAAAAGGAACAAGAAAGTAGACAAAAGGCCAGAGAAATTTCGTTCATAAATAAAACAACAAATAGGCAGCTTCGATTATCGATAAAAGTACCGAAGAGAACGAAAAGAAAACTCACGTTTTCCCATTTGTACAGACCACGGTGGCTCCTCCCTTCAATAGACGTCAATTAGAACTAAGAAGGCTGCGTGAAAATCTGAGAACGAAAAAGTTTCGGAGAAAAAAGATGAACAGAATCTAATGGAACTGAAACGAGAATGGAGCAACACTTGGATGAATGGAAGAAAAAACTCGCCATCAAATTTGTCGAATGCAGGGAAAATGAAAAAAAGGAAAATTTCGGAGAAAAACAAATTAGGGCTTTTATAGGGAACAAAAGAAAACAACCTATGAGATGCAGGACCTTTAAAATTCTCAACGGTGCCTAAGGGGATCGTTCGCGCCGTGGTAAGAAACGTAACGAATATTCGGTGAACCTGTGGTTGCCTGGTGATATGACGTGGATAGAATAATCACCGTCTGATGCAGGGAGCTGTTGGATACGGGACCCACGGAGGAAAGAAGTCGGCGCCGCCTGGAGATGGACACGTGGCAAATGGTTTGGAGCCAATTGAGAGGTAAGAAGAACACGTGCGTTTGGATATTGGATCGCGTGAGGGATACGCCGGCTTGCATCTCCCTCCCAAATGAATTTTGGGCCTCGGTCCTCTCATCGCAGGCTCAAATTTATTAATCGGGCCTATTGCTGACTGTTCGTTTCAGAATTGGGCCCAGAAGGGTTCGGCTCAGATATTTGGTTGCGGCAAACTGCAGCGTTTCAGAATTACCCGGCTATCGGCGGGTGACTGCTGCAGCGTTTCAGAATTACCCGGCTATCGGCGGGTGACTGCTGCAGCGTTTCAGAATTACCCGGCTATCGGCGGGTGACTGCTGCAGCGTTTCAGAATTACCCGGCTATCGGCGGGTGACTGCTGCAGCGCCCCGCGCTCGCACGATTCCCCTGTTCCGACAGCGACAATAGCTTCAAACGAAACTCGAATCGCTTCGAGTTCTTGTCCCATGCTCCGATTGATCGCGGATCTGAAAAACCGCGATTCGACGGCTTCAGTTCGTGCCCCACTCGCCTCTTTGTTTCAACTTCTTCGCTCTCCAAGAGATTCTCCATATGCCATTGCACTTCAGGTATCTAAACCTATTGGCCATTGATTGAGGGTATATAATTTCAGTTAAGCTATGCTTAGAGAATTATACGTTTTTACTTCATTTCATAATCATTCATGGATCTATATGTTCATACACTATAATCATAACAGTTTACTGGTTAAGTTAGATTAGATAATGATACATTACTCTCTGACTGCTAATTTATGGCCTACCATTTGATACTTTCGCTATCATGTTCTGGCTTTCATTTTTTGTGATATTTTATATTAATCAGTTAGATTGGAAGCCACCTCAGGTCATTAATCATTGTGGATAGCAAATATAGAACTTTAGTTTTCAGAAGATAGCTAAATATAGGATGCGTGGTTGATAAAAAGCACAGATTCGTTAAAAGTAGAGCATAAAAGAGATCACCTGCAACAAAATTCCCAATAGAGGTTTTCATTTTCCATTTCCCCCAAACTCATGTCATTTTTAAATCAAAAGCCAAACTGGCCCCTGGAATATTGACAAAAGCAATCCACATTTGGTTTGAGACTGACATCCAAGAGGAAACCAAGAGAAAAAAGAAAGGTTATGTGTGTTATGAATCCATGATTGATCATTAAAGCATGGAGAGGAATGGGCAAGGTATGTTTGAATATACACATCCTCTTTATCCTCCTGCCCCTTGTGGTTGCTTATATTGTGTCATCTGCTTGTCATAGACCACTTGTTTTTATCAAAAATACCCAATTGATGCCAATTCACTGCCCCCCATGTGCTGCACACTTCCCGCTTGGATCGGCAAGAAATAAGAGACCGACCGATCTGCAGGGTGCAGGGTGCAGGGTGCAGGCGCTGGCCAGTCAAACCCTCGGAATTTGACTACTGCGAGTTCAGGTGGGGGCAGAACCATAACCATAACCAGAACCAGAACTACAGAACCGTTTTCTATTAATGTGCGTGATAAGTAAAACTTAATTTTACTGACAAACCCACTTGGTATTTTCAATCTTCCTCCTCACCGACATCCACCTAACTCCCACCACTATTCCATTGGTTTTGTCCACTTAATTTCCTTATTTATGTTGTTTTTGTTTCCGCACATGGGAGTTGCAGAGACATGGAGGCCGGAAGTGATTGATTGTGAAAGATGGAAGATTTCCTTGCAATACCGATGGGGCGTTAAAGGGCGCAAAGGTACAGCCATGGGCTTCCCGTTGGTTTTTGCAAATGCATTTTGATTATCATCATCTTCAAGGCAAGAGCTTGGGTATTGCTTCAAAGGCATAGCCAAGTTCTGTCACCTCTAATATATTGCTGCTGCCTTTTGATTACCATCATTTTCATGGATCAAAGGAGTATTTTATCCAGCATATATCAATTTTTTAATAGAAAAAAAAGAAATCTCGTTTTCTTAATATAAAGACTAATGGTGGGTTTGGACCATTTGAATGGTATCAAAACCCGACAGACAGTGTGCCAGCGAGTGCGCTTGACCACAATAAGTGAATTGTGAGATCTTACATTAGTTGAAGAGGGAAACAAAACATTTCTCACAAGGTGTCGAAACCTCTCCTAGCTTACCTCCTAGCTTACGCCTTTTAAAACACTTATTACACATACTCTAACCTTAAATTTTTTATTTATTTATTTTTTATTATCTAATAGATTTATTTAATGCACTTATTCAATATTTTTAAAAATTAATAAATTTATTATACATTAAATGGGACCATATACTTTTCCTAATGAGTCTAATAATTTTATGAATTAAAAACATTAAAGAGGTCAGTTTAATGATTTATCACAAAAGTTTTTAACATGTTAAAAGTTAAATTTTTATATTTAATTAAAAAATGTATTAAACATTTTTTAAAAATTAAATAGGGCAGGAGAGACAATTCTATATTTAACTTATATGTAAATTTGAAACATAGTTTAAAATATTAAAATTTATTATATGGAAAAGGTTGATGAGAAGGGACAAAAAGCTATGGAAGAGATGGCAATTTTGAATTTGGGTGGGTAGCAAATGCCGAGTGGGTATCATTCAGGCCCGTGGACCAACTTTTGGACACGACTATTTGGGATTCTCTTAATTTATTACCACTAATTAATTATTTAATAAATATTCTAATTATACTTAATATTATTGTCATATTTGTATTAATTGATTATTCTATTTTTTATTCTAAAATTAGGATTAAATATTATTCAGTGATATTCAATAAAGGAATTTTCTTTTCCAAATAGACCCTTTGATATTGTCCAAAGAAGAAGGACCCTTTGATATTGTCCAAAGAAGAAGGACCCTTTGATATTGTCCAAAGAAGAAGGACCCTTTGAACTTGTATGGCTACCCTCGAGGTTTGAATTAGAAAGAATGAAGGGTAAAAATGTCTTTACACTTTCGAAAATTTGTAAAACTTAGATTTATCGTTAATGACTTAAAAATTTTAGGGTTCAAAATTCTCACGCCAGTCATCAACTTTTTTACCTAAAAAAATAAGTCTAGCCATTTTTGGAATGACAGAAATGCGAGTGAAAGGAAAAAGGTAAAGTAATAAACTTACGCAGAATTATTGAGATAAATTAATAAATTTAAAAAAAGAATAATTGTAATTTTACGAAGGAAAAAACTAAGGTATTGGGTGCGGTTACAGAATACAGAAAGTACTTGCTTCTAGTACGGTGCTGACCTATGGTATTAATATAAATGGCAGAGAGAGAAGTGTAGCGTGATTGGTGCGTGTATCTCACTTGCGTATATTCAAGCAGTCCCAGTTAAGTCCAATACAAGCCAGCGACCCCAGCCCTTTGAGTCAAATTCTAGTCTCCTCTCCTCTTCAAAACCCAACAGCCATTCTCTCTGTACTCTCTCTCTAAAACCTCTTAAAACCAAAGGGGGCTTTCTATAATTTCGCCACGTTCTGAGAATACCCAGATTGGTTTCTTAATCCCTTCCTTCTTCTGTAACTGCTGAAGAACAACTCTGGTTTTGGGGCCTTCAATTCTGCCCCCTCGTCTCCACTTTCCCTTGTACAGGCTTCGTGTTCTAGATTTGCGTTTCTTTCTTCTTCTTTTTTGCGTTTTTTGCAGTTTCTTAGAAATCGGATCCCCTCTTGAATGTGATAGAAGAATAGGGATATTGATTGTTGTTGAAATGGATGATAATGGAGGCTGTTTGGACGAGGAGATTGTGGATGAAGGCACATTCGTTGACATTGGAAATCGAAGCCCAGCAGAGGATGATTATGTGGATACGTTACTTGCAAAGGAGACAAGTTTTGGGTTTCGGAAAGATAAATCTTTGGTGTTTGGGAACTGGGTCAAATGCGCCCGTTTGGAAGCAATTGCATGGATTCTCAAAGTCAGCGATTTTTAGACCCTTTTTCGTTTTTGTGGATTTTTCTTGTGTTTGATGCATCGCAGCATTGATTCAATTCAATTGATGATTGTTGTTCTGATTTCACAGACCAGAAATGTGTTTGGATTCAGTTACCAGACGGCTTATCTTTCGGTGATATACTTCGATCGGTACCTTTCGCGGAGGGCCATTACTGTAAGCTTCACTTTCTTCCCATTTCCTCTGGCAATGACTTCTTAGTTTGCTCTGTTAATCCAAAACTCCATGAGTGCAGAACGGGAAGGTGTGGGCGATTAGGCTATTGGCAGTGGCTTGTCTGTCGTTGGCGGCGAAAATGGAGGAATTGAAGGCTCCAGCGCTGTCAGAATTTGCAGTGGATGATTTCGTCTTTGAAAGTAAGGTAATCCAAAGAATGGAGCTTTTGGTGTTGAACACATTGGAATGGAAGATGGGTTCAACCACTCCTTTCTCCTTCATTCCTCATTTCATATCTAAATTAACCATTGAATCCCCACCAAGCAGTAAGGTTTCTCAGATCCTCGAACTCATCTGGGTCATGATTAGAGGTAGTTTCAATTTCACACAACCCATTTCCATCAATTTCTCAACTAACTAAACTTCTTCAATCAAGTTTTGATCATTACATACATTCAAATCTTGAATCCAGAAAGAAGTACAGAAAACCATCGGCCTTCTGTAGTAGCAGCCGCCGCAGCCATTTTAGCAGCAATGGATGACAGATTACTAACAAGGAAGGCCTTGGAATTGAAGATGAATTCCATTTCGCAATGTAGATATCTTGAAGTAGTAAGTTCCATTAAACAAACTGTGACCCTATTTGTATTTCTTCCATAATTCGATTAAGTTTAATCCTCCTTTGTGTTTGTTCACAGGAAGAGGTGGTTTTGTGTTACAATCTGATGCAAGAGCTCAGATTGGGAAACTGTAGAGAAGGAGCAGAGTGTTTGAAATCACCAACCCAAATGAAATCCATGGATTGTTCAGAAAATTCTTCAGTAACATCAGCGATTGCCTTGGAAAAGAAAACAGCTAAACTTCATAAACTTTGATGAAAAGTGTGGTGTGGCTGATGGAAAGCGGCCCCGGTAGAGGGGAAAAAGATGATAATTTGGGGTTTTATGACACAGTAATTGCTTGAATTGTTGGTTAACTAATGAAGCTTTCTCAGTAAACAACCAATGATGAAAGAACAGAGAAACTAAATAGAAAAGGGCAGATGTATTGGGGCTGCACCTGCACGTAAAAATAGCAGAAGTGAAAAGTGAAGAAGAAATAAGGGAAGGGACCAGGAAGGCATTAGGGGGAGGAGGAGGGCTTGAAAGAAAGCTGCTGCTTATAGGGGACATCTATCCTCTTACTTGATGTTCACGAGATCTTTTGTTCATTGATTATTTGTTTTTGTACTGCTTTTAAAGATTATGGGGTTCGTTTAGCTGTGTCTGCAAAGCCCTGGGGATGCTTTCTTGGGTTCTTTGAAAAGGGTGTAAGAAAGTTAAGAAGTGAAAGAGGGTGTGGGGGTGGGGAAGTGTTGGAAAGGAGGTGAGGAGTGATGGACAAGCTCTGTTTACTGTGATTTTTGATGCATCTTTGCTTGGTTTTAAGCCTTCAAAAATGTTTGTTTTGAGGTGGGGCCAAGCTCTTTTCCCTGTACTAAAAGAAAAGAGAAAGATTTAGAGGCTAAACCTGGCTGTTTTTTTCCAAGACCCTTTTATATTTTTCTGTGTAATATGATTAATAAAACTTGAATGAAACTGTGGTCTGTGGAGTGTGCGTTTTCCCAATACACACACGGTTTAACACAAAGCCAAAAAGGCTCGCATTAAAGACCATATCCATCCAACGAAGACGGGATTGGAGCCATCAACGTAAAAGCCAACTATTGTTTGGCATTTACAAAAGGATGCTTAGATATCCCAACAACGAGGAAATGAAAGTCAATTGAAAGTTGAAACTAAAAACAGATTTACCCATTTGCCGAGACGAAGAAGGTTAGAGAGTCTTCTTCATTCACATTCACCGAGAACAGAGAAAGCAAACAAAAGGCAGTCCTTTGGGGATGGGCGGCATCAGATCAGTAGAATTTGTTTGGGATACACACTGTGTGCGGTGTGCAGTTATCAGTAGAATTGTTCTTTTGCTGAAAGAGCTACAGAAATCCAAGCTGTGCACTCAAAAAATCATAGCAAAATTAAGTACCACTACCACAAATGGTACTTTCCTTTTTGCATAGGATGCCTATTTCCTAAGCAACTTCACACCTGGATTCCTCTTATTGGCTTTTGGAAACACCATCAAACTCAAAAGCTACTGTAATTTTTCCATGAGGTGGTACAAGTTCAACTTTTTCACCCATATGTTATCCAACATTGGCTAAGTGATTCAGAAGCTATGTTGGTCGACTGCAATCTTTTTTTGAATGTACAATAAAGACAGCGAATGCTAAAGAGCTTTTGGAGGGTGGGTGTGAGATCGAAACATTTCTTATAAAGGTGTAGAAACCTCTCCTTAAAAGACCGTTTTAAAATCGTGAGGGTGACAGTGATTCGTAACGGATCAAAATGGACAAGATCTGCTAGTAATGAACTGATACCATTGAGAAACTTAGATATGATATGTCAAGGGAAAGGGAAGGATGTGTAATCTTTGAGAGTGAGATATATCTTAATGAAGTGACCAAGGCTCTATTTTTCAAGGAAGCTTTTACTTCCAATGTATGGAACTCAGTTTAAGGAGTGACGTCCTCCTCCCTGTGCATTCTTCTTTTGCACACAATGTTTTGATGATGATTGATAGGTTAGGGCGGTGCTAAAGCTTGAGCTGTCATTTGGAAATTTGGTAGAGATAGAGAGATTTGCCCCCACTGTCGAAGGGCATTCTTGTTTCAGCCCTTTCCAGAGTTCCTGTATCCCTCTCAAGGAAAAACCTCATTCATTATCTTTGAAAGACTCTGATAGAGCAGAAAAGGAGACAAGAAAAAAAAAAGGGGGAGATTTACATAGTCTACTATAGTTCCAGACCACTCCAAATGTCATCAACTTGCATAGTTTGATCATTACTTCAAAGTTAATTAGTTCGTTCGGACACATGATTCACAGCTTCTATAGACTATGTAACAATCTAAGCCTACAACTAGCAGATATTGTCTGTTTTGGCCCATTATATATCGTCGTCAATCTCGTAATTTTAAAATGAGTCTATTATGGAAAGGGTCTTGCCCTACTCCAACCAATGTCTCACACCATCCAATGACTAGCTCTGATACCATTTGTAGTGGCCCAAGTCCACCCCTAACCAATATTGTCCTCTTTGGGCATAAGGAAATAGTGTATCTATGGATATGCTATAGTGGTAATTTGCTGTTATTAGGAATGCAATTAGTATCAGAGCCAGACACCGAACAATGTGCCAACAAAGACGTTGGGCCCCCAAGAGGGTGGATCGTGAGATCCCACCTCAATTGGAGAGGAGAACAAAACATTCTTACAAGAGTGTACGAAATTTCTTTCTAAACTTAGGGAAAGTCTAAAGAAGACAATATCTTACCAGTTGTAAATACAAACTAAGTTTCAAACTTTTACCCAACTTCAAAGATATCACAACTAGCTATCTTTGTGGCAGACGGAGCACAGTTGACGATTATGTACTTATTACTTTTCAAATGGACTAAAAGAGGAAATGTGGCATGGGTCGGTTACTAAGCACTAGTTAATTGCTTTGAAGCCTTTTGATTTGTGAGCAAAAAAAGATTCAATACCAAACAAGACACCATCATGCCTCAAAGAAGGTCCGGGCAAATGTAATAAATAAAAAAAAACTACTAAAACTGTTGATTGGAAACGATGCTCTAACAAAATAGTAACTAAGCAATAAATCAAAAGAAATGAGCTATAAATACAAGCAAGGACCCTTCATGATTCAAAACTGATGTCCAATAAAGCTTCCTTTTAAAAAGAAAAAAAAAAGAAAAAGAATTCGATGGTTGGCAACTTTTGAGTCTAAATATACAGGAAAGATCTTCAACTTCTGCTGCACAAGGTTATCCTTACCTCAAGTTTATGGTAGCTTGGTCAAACTGATTTACGAAACGCATAGTTCAAATTCGTGAGGTAATAACCCCAATAAATTGGGAAAAGAAATTAAGAAGTTACCATTTTCAGCCTGATCCTACCGGAATCATCTTCAAAGCTGCTGCAATTGGCATGCCAAGAAATCCAAATAACACGGTGACAAACCATTGCTGGAAGTTAAGAGGATAGGTGTTCGCAAATGTTCCAAGGTATTGGATGATAACGAACTGGAAAAGGACAGTGCAAGCAAGCACTACCACAAACACGTAGTTCTTCAATATTCCTTCAAACACATTTATCTTTTCCATGTCTCTTGAGCTTATCTCATTGAAAACCTATAAGGACCAGCAATTATCAACAGTAAATTTAGTCAGCTGGACTGCTAGAATCAGATCGGGCATCTGTAGAAAGGTAAAGAATTTGGGTAAACAAATTACCTGACAAAAGACGAATGCATTGAAAATCAGTGTATTCAATATCAATCCAGAGTCTGGGCCATCAAGATGAAAAAGAGCCTGTCCTCTTGTTTGGAGATACCAAACTATAACAAACTGATATAATGACTGCCCTAATATATTTCTCCACATCACATTGCTAATGAAATTTCCTTTCCGACCAACAGGCAATCTCTTCATCAAGTCATCAGTAGGAGGCTCAGTTGCCAATGCAAGAGCTCCGAGTGTGTCCATTATCATGTTGACCCAAAGCAGCTGCACAGCGGTGAGGGGAGCATTTCCTGAGATTATATCATCCAAAAATTAAGTATTTCCACAATATTCCACATAGGCAAGGGAGATTATAACTTCAAAATAAATGTCAGCTAACCTGTCAAACAGGCTGAAGAAAAATTGACAAGAAGTGCAACCACGTTCACTGTTAGCTGAAACTGAACGAACTTTTGGATATTTATGTAGACTGAACGCCCCCATTTAGCAACAGTAGCAATTGTAGAGAAGTTGTCGTCGAGAATTATTACATCAGCACTCTCTTTTGCAACCTACATTTACGTTTTATGTCATTAAAATGTAAAGTATAAAAGATAAATTATTTAAGACAATCAAATAGTACCTCAGTTCCAGCAATGCCCATAGCTAATCCAATATCTGCTTCGTGGAGCGCCGGAGCATCATTTGTTCCATCCCCTGTAACTGCAACGACTTCTTGAAAAGTGGTTCGTAAGTACTTTACAAGGGTATGTTTATCCATTGGTGAAGATCGAGCCATAACCTGTACAAGAAATACCAAAATTTCTTCAGCACACCAATTCTTACGGGACTAATATCAAGAGGACCCATGATCCCCCACTAAACTAGCTGAGTAAAGAAAAAAAAGGGCATCGACAAGAACTAATTTGTCTATGTTAGTCCTCAAATCGACCCCCAACTTCGATTTTGTCCAATATTTCGGTTTAAAATAATAGCTAAAGTGATAGTATTATAGTTCCGAAATCAAAATTCTTTTAGATGTACCTGAATTTTTGGTACTATTTCACTCAATTCTTCCTCCTTTTTCTCCCGGAATTCAGGACCTTCAATTGCTATACCATCGTCAGTCAAAATCCCACATTCCCTGGCAATTGCTTTGGCGGTGGTGATGTTATCTCCCGTAACCATCCGTACGGTAATACCGGCGGCCTTGCAAATTGCAACGGACTCCTTAACACCCGGACGAACGGGATCCTTGATACCAACAATTCCTATGCACGTGTAGCCACTAGCGGGAATCGTACTTTCAGACTTGTACTCGCCTTCGATGTCCATATAAGCCAGGCACAAAGTTCGAAGAGCTTCACCCGCAAATTCTTCGATGGTTTCCTTCAAAAAGTTGGTGGACTCTTCGTTGAGAGGAATTGCTTCACCGTTCGAGTCAAGAACTTTATCGCATGAAGCTAAAACTATCTCTGATGCGCCTTTGCTGTGCGCGCGGAAGCCACCGGCCGGGATCTCCAAAACAACCCCCATTCGCTTCTTCACAGAATTGAAGGGCTCGACTCTCGCGATTTTTGACTTTTGGCGTTCTTCTTGGAAATCCCCACCAAGCAGAAGGCCGAATTCCAGTAGAGCAGACTCCGTGGGCGTCCCAAGTATCTCATTCTTGCCATCTTTGTTCTTGACGACTTCTCCACCAGTGTTGTTAAATATTGATTGCAGTAAAATATCAACAGCGGAATCGGGAAGTTCTGAACGATAATCGGAACATTTTCTAGAATTGCTAACTTCCTTGACCTTGCTGCAGATGCAGGCTTTCACAACAGTCATGTGGTTAGTCGTCAATGTCCCAGTTTTGTCACTACAAATAGTAGTAGCTGATCCCATTGTCTCACAGGCAGCCAAGTTCCTGACAAGTGCCTTATCGTTCATCATCTTTTTCATGGCAAAAGCAAGGCTCAGTGTCACTGCCAAAGGCAGCCCTTCAGGCACTGCAACGACAACAATAGTTACGGCGACAGCAAAGAATTCCAAAACTTCCATTGCTTCATCTCCGGACCAGCTCAAGTAAGACCCTTCATGTAGCTTGCGAGTGAACAATCCTTGAACCAATACAGCGAAAGTTATGACAGCAAAAAACAGGCCTATTTTACCAATAATTGTTGCCACCCCATTGAGCTTTACCTGCAAAGGAGTCTCATCATCTCCACCTTCACTAAGAGTGGCCATCAGTTTGCCCCATTGGGTTCTCATGCCAACAGAAGTCACAACCATCTTACACGAACCATCCTGAACCTTTGTTCCGGACAAGAGGAAAGGATTTTGAGAACTTACGTTAACAGGTTCGCTCTCACCTGTTAAACTAGATTCATTTATCAGAAGAGAGTACCCGGAAACGAAAAGTCCATCTGCTGGTACCTGATCACCCACGGCAAGATGAACAATATCACCAGGAAGAAGTTCGTATATAGAAATCTTTTGTCTCAGCCCATTTCTGGTAACCTGAACCGAAATTTTCTTTTTTTCCCTGTCCAAATCCATGAACTGAAGCGATTGCCTATAGTCACTGGTGGCAGTGACAAATACAACAAGCAAGATACTCGCAACAATGCCAAGCCCATCATGAGCACCCTTCGGCCATCCTTCCATCACTATGCCAACAAAAAGGGAAACAACAGAACAGAAAGCGAGTATCATTAGGGTCGTATCCTGGAGAGCTTCCCAAACAAAGAGCCAAAACCCTCGAGGTGGGCTTTCGGTGAATTTGTTAATTCCATAAATGTGTTGTCTTTTCTTGATCAAATGGTCTGTAGTAGGAATGCCTGTCTCCGTTGATGTGCCAAGCTTAGTTGCAATACCCTCAGCACCCCCATGAATCTTCAGCTTCTTCACGTCATGTCCATCAACAATGGAGCCCGCTTCATCTGCACAGATTTCAAAACCTGCTTGCCTGACCTCTTCAGGCACAACGTAATCAGGAGACAAATCCAACCCTGCAGGAATTCAAAGACAGTGCAACGTGAATTACTAATCTATAACCTTAGTTCTAAGCTGATCGCATAATCAAGACCTTACTAACCATTGATGAACTGAAGCGCTGCTTGTGAAACCAAAACTGCAACTCTAAACTTCTCCTGCAACGGTTGTTGAAAAAAGAAGAATTGAACATCAAAATCAGAAGCAACAGCATACAAAGGAAAATCGTATGACGAGATGTAGTTGTTGTTCAGGGTTGAACTCCAATGGACAATAGAAATTTGTGGAAAAACAAGGAAACATTCCAATCTCTCAGTCCTGGAAACAATGACTATTCATCAAGTCTATATCCCGAGCCACAACTAGCAAAACCATAGATCAAAGTTATGATGCATGAAACAAATTTCCTAGGTGATCACGAGTTCTTATGGTATGATGTTTGTAAGACCTTGCAACCAGACAATTACAGAAGATCCCATGATATCAACTCAAGGGAAACACCAGGCTATCAATTTCAAATTGACGAGCCTTTCATCTGCCTCATTCTGCCATAACCATTTAGACGAGTGAATTTCAGATTGACTCTCGAGAACGACGCTTTTCCATTCCGGTGGGTTTGGCTGGACTTTATGAAGAATGAAAATTGTATATGATTAATTAAATGTAATTTTCAATGTTTTCATGTTTTGGGTTCTATAGTCAAAGTGTTTTCATGAAGGAGCACTTTGAAAAGTAGAAAAGTCATCCTACACCTTAATTTGAAAAATATTCTAAAGAATTGTTAGGACTTTGAGAGGATTTCACAGGAAATCATGTGAAATCTACTCTTTTCAATCTTGCTTAGTCGTTCATATAACGGGTCCCTTTCAGTGGAAATAGTCGATTCAAAAATTAGAAAGGAACACCTACACCAACTTTCCTTACTTTCTACACCCACTTGCCAGTATTCACGAGTTCTGAAGAAATGGCATGAGAATAATTGTGGTGAAATCTCATGGAATTTTTTTTTTTTTTTTCTTTTAAGAAAGAGCACATGGAATTGAAGATACAAAAAGTAAAGAGAACGGACTGGTTATTCGAATTCAGTAACTTCAGAACGCCCATCCACTAAAACACATCAAGTTCACCAAGTCAATAAACTACTGCAGGTTGAAGTAAAGGTTGGAAAAAAAGGGATCAATAATTAGGACAAATGCGATACCTGATTGGAGCGTCTAATAGCATCGGCCTCAAATCGTTTAGATAGATTGGCAGTAAATCGAAACCTCCGTTTCCGATTCTTCACCAACCAGCAAAGCTGCCTCCATCTCTGAAGCGCTTCTTCCGACGAGTTCTTCGGCTTCACTTCACCGAAATTCTCGTTCAAATAATTTTCCATCCCCACTCTATTACCTTCTGAGCTACAACTTCAAGATCTACAGCTATTAAAGAAAAACAAAATCTCCAGATCTTGCTTCAGCTTCAAGTTCAGCACAAAAATCAATCCACGACAAAGGGCGTGAAGAACGGGGTGATCACAGAGACAGACACAAACAGAACGGTGTGAAGAAGAAACAGTCAGCAATAGCGCGGAAAATATAAAAAGAATCAGTCTCCTCCGAATCCTCGATCTGATGTGATAATTTGTAATTAAGTTTCACTTGTTCTACTGTGACAGGAAACAAAGAAACATGCGCAACGAAGAAGGAACAGAAAGGATTAATTGGTCTAAATTGAAGAAAAGGGAAAAACAACCTCTGATTCTTCAGCAGCGTCGTATTGACTCCATGGCTTACGGAAGCCGGTTCCTGCAATGTTTTATAATTGGTTGGTTTGGGACCAGGACCATCAACTTTGACCTCGATTCCTGTGAACGGAAGGTGTTCAGAAATTTCTTCCCTCCACACGCTTTCTTACTCGTTTGCTATTTACTTCTCTGCTTCTGTAAATTTTGAATCCCATTTTTGTTCCTTTCTATTTCTTTTATTTCATGGAAACTTCCTTCCTGCATCAAATAAACTAGTTGTGTGAAATATATAAATACCATCAAGTTTATTAGTATTCGAACTTGAATGCAACCTTAAATGTTCTGGCTGACAAAAAAAAAAGGAAAATTTAATTACTGAGAAACCACTTTTATTGAAGTCTCCGAATTCAATGCTTTCAAAACCACTTTTTATAAATATAAGCGCCTCAAATGTATAATTTAAATAAGGAAAAAGGAAAAACATAATATTTTTTTAAATATAACTCCTTTAATTGATTTTGATGCCGATATATATATATATGTCAATTCCGACATCAATATTTTAGTTATTGATTTTATATTGATGTATGTAATAGTTTAAGCTCACCACTATCAGATATTATCTTTTTTTTGCTTTTCCTTTCGAACCCTCAACGTTTTAAAACGCGTTTAGTAAGGAGAGCTTTCTACACCATTGTAAGAAATATTTCATTCTCCTCTCCATCTAATATGAGATCTCACAATCCACTCACTCTACCTCCAATACCATTTGTAATAACTCAAGCCCACTACTAGTGGATATTGTCTTTTGACTTTTCCTGTAAGGTTTTAAAACATGTCTATTAGAAAGAGGCTTTCACACTGTTGTAATGAATGCTTTGTTTCCCTCTCCACTCAATGTGGGATCTCACCATGTCAAACCGGATCAATTTATGGTAACTCACTCATTGCAACTTGATCTACTCATCTTAAAATCTAAATACTTTTAAATTATTATTTAACTTTAAATTTCATCCTACATCACTTCAAAACAAAATTAATAATAACAATATACGTTGTAATCCATAGTCAAGGACAAATGTGAATTTTAATAACAACTAAAAATTAAGGGGATAATTGTAATAAACTATATTTTTTATTTTTAAAATGAAAAACTACTTTTCCTTTCGTTAAGCTCTCGTAGCTCAGTTGGTTAGAGCACCCGTTTAGTAAGCGGGAGGTCTTGAGTTCGACTCTCAACGAGAGCACATATATACTACGCAGCTTTCTTTTTGAAATATTTTTCTCGCTCAACAAAAAACCGCGCGCGCGGGATGGGAAAAATCGCATGCGAAGCTTAACGGGTTTAAAAGAGAATATCCTGAAAGTTCGGAATGATAAAATATTTCCTTATTCGAAAACGGGTTTGAAGTTCAAAAAAGGAGAAAGATGAAAGAAAAGGAAAGGAAAGAGCCATTTATTGTTTAAACGGAAGACATAATCTCCACTTGTTCTTCAAATCAAATATTTTCAAATGCTTGCACACCAAGCTATTCTCTCCGCCTTTTTCAAACCAGTCTAGATTTAGGGTTTTCCTTTTCCTCTCAGGATCATGCAAAACACAAACTCCTCTTCTTCTGCTTAATCTATGAACCCTAATGGATTCTTCTATTTTTCCTTTTTCCCGGCCTCCCTTCAGCAACATGTCGAAGCTCACAGTCGATTCTTCTCATCAAAATCTGGAAATCTCTCAAGACACCAGCTCCGACGACAATACCGACAGTGACGGCGATTATTCCCCCAGCCGGACTAAGCCGAAGAAATCTCGGCTGTTCACGGTGAAGCATGCGCCACAGGCGGTGGTTCATTGGTACATGATTTCTCTTGACAAGAAAATCGCTCGCAAGAACTCTACCGTCAAGGAGGATGCATTAGGGCATCTTTTGTCGATGGGATGGAATATTTTCTACACTCAGAAAAAAGCCAGGCAGGAGTTGCGATACAAATCTCCTAATGGTAGGGTTTATATTTCTCTCAGAACCGCCTGTAAAGCCTGTATGGATCAAGGCGGCGCCGCAGGTGCCGATCATTCCCAAACTGTAAGTAAAGATTCAAAACCAGGAAAAGAAACTGCGCCCCCATTGAAGAAACCTAAAGATAACTCGGAATGCGTTAAATCAGTGCAAAATTGCTGCAACAATAAAACGCCGCCGTGGGTTACTTCACGGCGCAATCCACGAACAGCTCTGTCTTATTTGATCGCTCGGGGAGTAATTTCGCCGGGAGATAGAGTGTATTACGATGTATCAGCGAAGAACTATCCATTAATAGCTTGGGGATCGGTAACAAATGGAGGTGTTATTAAATGCGACTGTTGCTCTAATGTGTTTACTATCAGCCATTTTGAGGTTCATATAGGTAGTACAAAGCATAGGCCGGCGGCCAACATCTTTTTGGAAGACGGGCGATCCCTATTGGACTGCCAAAGGCAATTGAATCAAAATCAGATTCAAAACGAGACAAAAACCACTGAGAAAAAAGCGAACAATAATAACCATGCGCATTCTGACACGCGCTGCCTGGACAAAAACGACTGCATCTGTTCCGTTTGTCATTTTGGGGGCGAGTTGATGCTGTGCGACCTGTGCCCTGCTGCTTTTCATGCTAGTTGCCTCGGTTTCGAAGGCATCCCACCTGGGGATTGGTTCTGCTCTTCATGCTGCTGCAATATTTGTGGCCAAGCTGTATGTGATTTTGGTTCGGGTTGCTCTTCCCATTCCTCTTTTGTCAAATGCCTTCAATGCGAGCAGAATGTTCATATTGGATGTGTAAAGAGCGTTCGAGTGCTTGAAGATGATTCAAATCAAATCGATAGAGAAATCTGGTTTTGCACCAGAAAATGCGAGGATATCCACATGGCCCTCCAAAAGCTTTTATGGAAACAAATCCCAGTCGGTGAAGAAGAAGATAACCTCACATGGACATTAATGAAACATTGTCCAGATACGATGGCTGAGAATCAGAGGAAGAAGTTCAATAGTGCTATTGGTATAATGCACGAGAGCTTTCGTCCTGTGAAGGACCCCATCACCAAAAGCGACCTCATAGAAGACATTATTCTCAGCAAAAGATCAGAGACAAAACGCTTGAACTTCGAAGGGTTCTACACAGTGGTTTTGGAGAGAAAAAACAAAGTAACCACAGTGGCAACAGTGAGAGTGTATGGAGATGAAGTGGCTGAAATTCCTTTCGTTGCCACCCGGTTGAAATACCGGAGACATGGAATGTGCCGCACGATGATGAACGAGCTGGAGCAACAGCTTGTGAACATGGGAGTGAAGAGGGTGACATTACCTGCTGCTCCTGAGGCCCTCAACACTTGGACAGGCGGATTTGGGTTCTCAAAGATGACAGATTCCGATAGATTAGAGCTCATGAAGTACACACTCCTGGGTTTTCAGGACACAGTGAGATGCCAGAAGTATTTCTTCAAGAAGATCAGAATCCCAGATAATCTGGAATGGGGGCCAAGGAAGAGGCTGAAGCAAACTGGATTAGAATATGATATGTCTAATGTTTCCATTATTGGAGCTCGCACTTGATTGAACCCACAGTTGAAGTTGTGTAACTGCTTGGTATATGGCTGAGAAATTGTACATTGAGTAGCGCATCAAAATTGTGATTGCTATAATAATATTAGCAATAGTGGAAGAATGTTAATTAACTTCTTAACAGTGTTCTCTTAATTTATGTTTCATTCAAACATAATTACTCTTCTAATTACGTGCCTACTTTGGTCGTGTATAATGATGATATAACTTTCAATTAACATTTCTTTAAGATTAAATGAGCTGGGTTTAGGGATTTATTTAAACATGCATGCAATAATAATTAGCCCATCGCTCAATCACCTCATGCATCCAATAATCTATATTTAGTTTAAGCTAATTTCAAGGTTACATTATCGCGAGATCCCACTTTAATTGAAGAGGGGCACGAAAGACTCTTGTTGTAAGGGTGTGAAAACTTCTCCTCAATAGATGCGTTTTAAAACCGTGAGGCTGACAACGATGAGTAACAGGTCAAAGTGTATAATATCTAGTATATATTTTAATTAATATGGATAGGAATCTTAATTCAACTCAATTATTTATTTTTATTTTTATAGTGACATCAATTTTCATTCATTGGTATAGAATATTTTATTTGTAATTGACTTGAATTTTTTAGATCTCCTTTAGATAAATACTTCTAAGGCTAAATGATAAATTATAAACTTATCATCAATAAATATATTAAGGATGATAAGTTTGGCCCCTTCAAAGTTCAAATTACGTAAGTAGGGCCCACCACTGCTTACGTGTTACTATTTTTTTTTTTTTTTTTTTTTTTTTTTTTTTTTTAATGTTAAACGCGGAAGCGGTGAGAAATTAATTTGAATCCAGAGGAGAAGAACCAAACAACGAGGAAGCTTAAAAAAAATGTGTTAAATGAAACAGATTCAACGTTAAATAGGAACACCATTATCATTATGAAGCATTGAAAAAGTCATACTCAAAGCTCCCAACTTTTCAATTTTGGCTAAATCATCATTAATGCACATAAAAACCTTAATTAGTACTACCCATTGTCAATCTATCATATCTAATTAATTTACATTCATGACCATTGATTGAAGTGGATCGAATTTTCCACCCAAACCCATCAAATATCAAAGAAGAAGTAATCAAAAGTAAGAAGAAATCAAGAACTTGAAGTTCGGCCATCCATTTTGATCTTTACCAGCTTTTGCGATGAGCTCGAATTGGAGAAGAAACAGCAGAGATTCCATCTGAGTGTTCCATTTTATTTGGAATCGAAATTCTTACGTTTTCCTTTCGCCTCGTTGTGGGTCGGTATTTTGACGAACTCTGTTTCAAAACAGGGATCAAATACCAAACAATACAAGTGCACAGAATGGTCACCGATCTCCCAAAAACACTCAGCAGAAACAGAATCAAGATCACCATGGCTGTAATATAATAAGATGGTTTGCTCAATCTCCTCAAGTTTCTCATTCGTAGGGAGTTCTTCTTGTCGGAGTGCTTGTGGGCTGTCGGTCGTTTGTTCTGTTGAGGCCTCGTCGCCATGGCTTCTGAATCAGTCGTATGCTTGTCTTCTTTCTTGTCCTTCTGTTTCACCACCACAGGGACGCACTCCTTTGAATTCTTGTAAGCAAAACGGACCATAACGATGTTTTCTGGGTCGGTTTGAGAGTAAATTTTCTTCCTTTTCTCTTCAAGATCGGTTAAAAGGGCGGAGAATTTGTCGAGGCCACGGTCGGAGTAGGGGTTTTTCTTGTCTCTGTTGTGGGTTTTGAGTCCATTTCTGGATTTTTTGGGAGTGGAATTTGGGGACACTAATTCATGAGCCATTAATTATGAATTGGAAAAGGGTTGAACAGAGGTGCTGTTTGGAAGAAGGGTTTTTGGTATGAGAGAGCAAAATGTCGAGCCGTTTAGTTATTTATGGAGGAGGTGAGAAGACCAGATCCAAGCTAATAGTTTGGTCAACTTAAAATCTTGTTTAAAAAAAAAAAAAAAAAAAAAAAAAAAGATTTGTTTGACTTTGTTGGAGAAGACAAGATGGGTATCAAATTCGTTAAATAAATAAAAAATGTAGCTTGAAGAAGAGGTTTTAATTCGTCAACAAGCAAACATATGGTAATAACATTAAAATATGCAGAAGAAAAGTCTAACGCATGATCATTTTTATATTATAAGTTTTAATAAATGTTAAACAAAGATATGTTTGAAACCAATTTATTCAAAAGTTTCCTTTGAAGATTATCATATTGTGAATCAATTTTATTAGACATGCAGAAGAATTTTATTATTATTAACCCATGACAAGACATGTTCCATTTACTTTCGTTTATGATTTTGGAATTATTTATAGAATACGATTGGAATTATAAACAATTTTATTTCTAAATGTGGAAAATAGCTCAAACAAAAAAATAACTAAATCAATTGACTTGTGGGACAAGGAACTATACAAACCACATAAAAAGTTCTTAATTGAGGCAAAGTGGCAGTTGAGAGAGAGACAGGAAGACGAGCCGGTGCATGCATTGCTAACACATCATGAATACAAAAACAGTGTCAAATAAAGAAAGAAAATGAAGGCTGAACCTGAAAATAATGACCATTCGGCATTATCCGATGCTTCACCACACAAATTCAAGGTCGCCCATTAATTCACGCCTTGCAAAGGTTAACATTATCACTCATAGACTCACTATTTTGACCCATAAACTTCTCACTGCACCCACCAACTGAGCAATAAAACACAAACTGCATAATGAAGTTAAATAAGAAGATGCATGGTTGACACGGCATTGCTAATGCATCAATCAATGCAAGTGCATAGTCATCTACTGTTGAAGTATGAGGCAATAGAAAGCAAAAAGAGCAGAGGAATCATAAATCAACTTCCCACCATGTGTAGCACAACAGTCATACTCATTAAATAACTGATAGTTAGTTTAAATCACATCCTACAACTACAAAAGGGCAAGGAATTTGCATACTTTTGATTCTCTCAACATCTTATCAGCCTGTCATTTAGAGGACCCACATGACAATCCAGGTAGTATGGTGAGAAGAACATAGCTGCTCCACAGAACAGAAGATAAGACACTGGACATTGCTGCTGTTCAACGATCACCATTGGGAATTTATGTGCAATCAATGCGCGTAAAGGAGGATGTGACTGGTTCACCAGTACAAGCACACTTTCTCAGCAGAATATTTATATTAATCTTAGTCATCAGTCATTGAACTTGAGATTTTCATCATCCATGTACTTCTCTTGCACTGCCGCAACTGTAATACTTAGTTAAGCAAAATTCGACCAAGTGTTCCTTTAGAGTAATAAATCAACTTAAAATGCACTACCAAGTAAGGCAGAACAGCCCTTGAGCTAAGATAACCATGTTATATTATAGCTAAGGATTATGAAATTGAAGAGGGCAGGCAGGCAGATTATTCAAGTAAATTTCAAAATCAACAATAACAAGGGAGGTGAACAGCAGACAAGGAAACCAGTTGCGTGTCAAAATGTTTAAAAAAAAAAACTCAAAAAAGGATATCTGTAATAATCCCAATCCGTAGCACCAACTGCAATCTTGCTGAATTCAGCTGCACTTGCTTCCATACCAGCAAAAATGTAACCATTGCTCTTGTCTAATAGCTTAACTAGATTTCCTACACTCTCTTTATCCTGTGAGTAAGCATCAGACAAGTAAGGCCTTAGATAGACCAGTTGATATGCAAAAGGTGAGGACAGAGTGGCTTGCCTGGATATCTAAGGTAGTAAAATTGACTAAACCAAAATCTTCAACTACATCGCAAAGCTCCTTAGTGAGCTTTCTGCAACAACGATAGAATAATTTCAGAAATCATACCACCAATTATCTTTCCACACGAATGGTATAAACAACAATAAGACCTGTGTCTGGACAGTTTATAAGCACTTAAACTAATCCATGTTCCAGAAAATAGAGAAAATACTGAGTGGCCATTTCTATCACAACAGATTATGCCGAGACAATATGGAATTTGTGGTCATAAATGGTAACTATCATTTTGGAAGGAAATTTTTTGAGGATAGATCAATAAAAAAATATACCAATATCATTTTGAAAGACAGGTAATACAGTGAGGAAGCAATAAGGTCATTGCTCTGATTAGATAGAAGAATCATGATTGACTGAAACTGAATATATCAGTTATACTTCAATTAACCATTAATTGTAAAGTGAAAAGATCCAAAATTTGGATAAATGATTATCAACATCAAACCTGTACTTGGCAGAGCGAGGATCTTGGTCAAGATGATGTTGTAGGTATGATAAATCTTGCACATCCGTATAGAAGTCAAGATTAAAAGCTGTAAGAATAAAAAAGAATAAGCAGCAATTACAATTACCAACGTGATCAACCTTCTCGTGAACATAAACACCAAAACATACCTAGCCTTCCATAGTTCTCAATTAAATCGATCTTAGATAAGACATTAACGTGTGGGAGCTCCAGATGCAACATGGTTGATAAAGAGAGCAGCAGTGCACTAACATACTTTCCAGGGTCACTGCAAAGATGAGCATCAACTAAATGCACTGCAGTCAACTGTAGAAGAAGGAAAATCTTATTAAGATGTTTTTTAGTAGCATTTTGTAACAAACTAGAGTCCATTTGATAACAATGTCATTCTGATCTTCTGTTTCTATAGTTTAGGCTTGTTCGCCAATAATTTATTTGTTCTGAGAGAGTGAGATAGAGATCAGCTTATTTTCAAATGACAGAAAAGCAGAAGCACAATGTTATCGAATGGACCCTAAAAAATTTATTCTTTTGAAGGAAAGGTTCAAATATACATATTTCTCCAGAAGTCCGTACCCTCAGATTCAAATTCTTGATGAGTTTCATTATAACATTCTTGGCATTGGAGTGTAGGGAAAATAATTCAACTTGTCCTGGAAAATCGAATAGGAGATAGTGATCTGCAAAATTTGATAGTATCATCAGGTGGAGTGGAATCGTAAACCAGCGGAAGGGAAAAGTCTAATCACTAGAAAGATAAACGCAGAGTTCAAAATACAACAGATACCAGCACAAAAAGACACATTATGATTCAGAAGTGGTGATTAGAAAAATTAAGGATGCTACGAGATGATAAGGATCTAGACACAAACGCAACCAATATTCCAGATTCTAAATCCTTCAACAAATAAGAACACCTAGAAACAATTAAACAAGAAAATGTTTTACTAATAAAGATAAACAAGAAATAATAATTCATACGCAAAAAACATAATCAAAATTCATATATAACGATATCGATGCTCAAGCTTAACTTTTCCCAATACATCTCTCAGAATCTCATATGCAAAAAAACATAATCAAAATTCATATATAACGCCATATAAACAGTTTTCATCAATGTTTTGACCAGAATTTAAGGAAGGTGGGAAATAGATTGATCAACCAGTAGTGAAGGGAAAACCAACCTCGCAAAAGGGGTGCCAATCTACCTTGCAACCAATCTATATTTTTCTCCAGATAATCCATGCAATAAACCAAGCCTGTAAAACATATAAATATGTAATTCCAACAAAGATATTGAAAAATGAACTATGTTGGTCTAATATATTAATGACCAAAGGGTTTTCATACAAGACAAGATTCTCTATAGTCCATATCATCATATAGTGGTCTTTTCTATCTCTCATCCATAACTTGTGCAAGTTTTACACGAGGATAATAAGGTTTTACCCATCATCCATTAATTAGAGATTTAGGAACCTGGCATAATAATTTTAGAAGACAAAGAGATAAACAAAGACTTTGGTATGCCTACCTCCATTAGGACCAAGAGAGTGTTCCATCATCACATCACTTAGCTTGATCAGATCCTCAATGTTTACAGCACAATCATAGCTACATTTATGTCAAGGATACCTTTCACTTGCATTTCAGCCAAATGAAACATAAAATTGAGACCCAAAGAAACAAAAGATTGAAAAGAAAAGCTATTAGCAAGGATACGGTAATGAGTCATTAGCAGGATCCAAGTTGATGACAGCAACCTTTCTACACGCAAGCAAGAAGATGTCATTGACGTAATTGAACGAGATGGGCACATTATATCGGGTTTTCTATATATATATATTTTTTAAAAAATGAATTTCACAAGTACAAATACAAGCTCTTTGGAGAGGCTTTGTAACATAAGGATTTCTAGAGCTCGTTAGACAACAGAAGCTTTCGATTAATATGCTAAATAAAGATTTTAACTATAGCATGACTCATTCTGAAGCAACAATCCAACATCTCCCATTGCCCATCAGCATGTAAGACTTCACTCTAGTAGAAAATCCGCTTATGCACGATTGTGAAAAGGGATGGCAACATAAGAACTTCACAAAGAAAAATCAACTCTTGCCTACTTCCTTCAAGGTATGCAATCAATTACCAAGAGAAGTGAAATCGCTTAAGATAGATGCCACTAATTTTGCTATATAGAAAGAAAAGTGAAAATATAAAAAATAAAAAAGATCAAGAGCCGGTTTTCAAACTGGAAAATCAAAGTAAAACATCCAATCCCACAATACCATATAAATGTACTAAAATTTTAAATCATCCTCTTAGTTCAAAATGTAGTTGGAAGCGCTAAAGTAACCAAATTCTGAAGCTTAATTGTCACCCATCTACCTAAACAATCGTATAATGACTTATGTCAAGAAAATTATATAAATTTCAAATTGCTCTATATTTCCATTCTTCAACAAATCGCATTGAATATTTGGCTTGCTTACACGGATTTAACTAGTATCAGTTCAAAATCCCAAAAACCCGTGAATTTTTCGAAATAGATAAACTAGCGTCACACTCGGATTGGATTAAACGATCAACGAGTCACCATGAAACTTTCCACCAAGGGTTTAAAATTCAATCAGACCCGGGGTTTAGCTAACTGAGAAGATGCAGAAAAGGGGGGGGGGAAAAAAATACTCAAATAGGATAAGATGCCCCGAACACAGAAATCAGTCCAATGAATGCGTTACTATGCTACACACCGAAAAGAAGGTAGTACCTTCCGATAAGCTGCAAGAACTGAGACATGCCATTACAGTAAGTAGTCTTTCCCGAACCAGGCGGACCGATTACAACTTGCCCAAACACCATCTTCGTTTTCCACTCTCTTCCTCCACCCAAAAACAGAACTTCCAAAATTCCTTCGCCAAGAAATTTCCCCAAATAATCAAACTGCAAAAAGTCGAATCTAAAGAAGCATCAAATGCTGAGTACATAGGACAGGGGGAAAAAGAGGCCTGCAAAGAACACTTAAACTCGTTGAATTCAGCCGACTAGGGCTTCAGATAGCAGTTTTTCGCCGAAGAAAACCCGCGACGAAAAAGGCGGTTAAAAATAATTAGGTAAATAAACTTAATATTATAATTATACAGTGTAGACGAAAATTCAGGGGCATTCCGAGAATCGAACTCGGGACCTCTCGCACCCAAAGCGAGAATCATACCACTAGACCAAATGCCCGTATGTTATAAAGACAAAAAGTTAATTAATAAGTTCTAAAATACTGACAGCAGCTCCCACAGTTGTAGCATCTCATCCCATCCCATTGATTTTGCACCTTCAACATCTGGGAAAACGGTTTAGAGTCGAAGGGGTCTAATTTTGTTTCTAATCGGGATAGACCCCTTCGACTCAAGTCTTGAAGCTGGATGCTTCTAATCAGCATTAATTCTAGAAAGGTGGATATTAACGCAGCACTTATTCCAAGAATTAGGAATAATATATCGGTATAAATTCATGGAGAGTGATTGAAAGGTCTACGCGGTTCCAAACTCAATCATTCCAATGCCCATGTTCCATGCCCACCTTCCCTCTCCCTTTCCCTTTCCCTTTCCCTTTAAATATTCTTTCAATACACAACTTTTGAAATTACTAGCAGGAAAGTTAATCTCTGCTAGTAAGATATCGTTATATACCATTGTTGAGCTGACATCTCAACATGTAGTACATATGGCTGCTAAGCGAAGGCGCATTTAAACACGTGCCCTATGATGATTTAGCCATGTGGCAAGCTTGATTTTTACTAAGTAACATTGATTATGCTATTTGATTGTTGTAATTGTTATTTCAAATTCAAAAATTAGTAGTTTTAATAGGCTTATTAGTATTGTTTTTGGTGTTGAAAATCTTAGCTTTAATGACCAAATTGACAGTGAAAAGAAAAAAAGGAAAAGGAATAAAAGAGACAGAGAGGTGGTTGGTTGGGTTGGGTTGGGTTGGGTGCTTCCAAGTTCAGACAAACCGATTACCATTTATGCCCTCCATCTCTAGATTTGTCTATTTCAATCTTGCTTCCATTCCCAATTTCTATCTCTCTGCCTCTTTCCCCCTTCCTTATCTCTTTCACATTGTCTCTTCTTCTTCATTTCGGAAGCACCGATTTGCAACAGCCATGGCGTTTGCAGGAACCACCCAGAAGTGCATGGCCTGCGACAAGACTGTCTATTTGGTCGACAAGCTCACTGCTGACAATCGTGTCTACCACAAAGCTTGCTTCCGCTGCCACCACTGCAAAGGAACCCTCAAGGTAAATCAAATATCAAATCAAACTGTTTTAGATTCCCTGTTTCTGGGCTCTCTTCAATTCAATTCATCCATATCATCATGAGATCTCAGATCGCTGTCTCCAAGCTCAACTTTGGTGGCCTATGTTTAGATTAAACCATTCACTGATTACAGATCTGACTTGCAGCTAAGCAATTACAACTCCTTTGAAGGGGTGCTCTATTGCCGCCCACACTTCGATCAGCTCTTTAAAAGAACTGGAAGCTTAGACAAAAGCTTCGAAGGTATGAACTAGGAAAAAAAAAAGAAGATATTTTTTAATCTTACTATTCAGCTCAGACCAACATTCTTGGTATATTGATTTTAGGAACACCAAAGATTGGGAAACCGGAGAAACCAGCTGATTCTGAGGTAGCTAGCTAAATTTTGTTTGGTGTTTTCAACTCAAAATTTATTGTTCTTTGAGGGGTTGATCAAATGCATTTAACAGAGACCGACAGCGACCAAGGTTGCAAGCATGTTTGTCGGCACCAAAGACAAATGCCTTGGCTGTAAGAACACAGTGTATCCGACCGAGAAGGTAATCTCTGTTTCTGATTTGGGTAATTGAAATAATTTTAGATTCAAAAGAGACCCATTTGAACGTTTGTTTTGTTGGTTCTTTCTTTCTCAGGTTTCAGTGAATGGAACCTCGTACCACAAGAGCTGCTTCAAGTGCTGCCATGGCGGATGTACGATCAGCCCATCAAATTACATTGCCCATGAAGGTCGGCTTTACTGCAAACATCACCATACCCAACTCATCAAAGAAAAAGGAAACTTGAGCCAGCTGGAGGGAAGCCATTAAAGGACCTTAAGCTCGTAGGCCCTTTTTATGTGGCTCCATAGCTCTCTTCCCTTTTAGTCCTGCTTTTACGCTGTTCCCTTTTGAATTTTCAGCACTACCCTTTGAAATTTGAATGTTTTTGTAGAACACAAGAAGTTAACGTGTGGGTGTCTGGTTTTTCCCTCTGATTCCAGCTTCGGTTACTGCATTCAAAAATTTTTAAAAATTTATAATAAAAGCCAACGTGTTGATCATCCGCCATTAAAGAACATCAACAGTCTCCAAAAGAGGCCGTTCGTTAATTTGTCCTTTTTGGACGTCGGAATTCACGAGCTATATGATTAATAGCGTCAAGTATCTTATAATTCAACACTAAACTATACATAAACATATACCGATTATACGTAATTTCTAGACATGGGTTCTTTCAGAAAGTTCCAAAATTAACTAAGCTAGGCTATGGCTACGGCGAAGGCTACGCCTATGGATTTGTTTTACTTCTTCTTCTTCTTTATACATCTTGATTTGATTATCAAACATTGATACAAATGGGTTTGGAAGCATTATTTTTCACTCTTGTTTGAGTGTGGAACCTCCACGTGAAGAGGTAGTCTCGGGACACGCAAGAAAGTTTGATGACATCACAAAAGGCGGTGATGGAATTTTTCTTTCCATCACTGTTTCCCCATTCGATTCTCACCCAGCAAGAGAACCCATTTGTGGAATGGGACACCGCCGCCGCATCGGAGAGGTGGAGCATCACTTCGCCGCCAATTCTTCTACCTCTGAGCCGTTCGTCTCCGGTGACCATCGAATCCAGCCACAGGCACTCTGGCTGCCCGATCATCTCCTTGTAGGCCGAATTCGCCATTCTCACTTTGTTGTTAGAGTCCGATATGACCGCCGGTAACACCTCGGATTCCACCTCCTTTTCCACTTCATCTGGTTTCTTCGGCGCCTGTGGAGTACTGCTGGAGCGGCTCGGGGTTTGGGCTTCATTGATGCACCCAACACGAATGCTCGAGCCAACGGGGCGAACAGGGTGCGGTGTTATAACGTTGCAGGTGGAAACTGGACATTGAAGTTGCTGCAACAGATCCTTCTCTTCGGGAATTTCAGGAACGACTCCACTAGCGTTAAATTCCATCCCTTTGTCTTCATCAAAGGAGTTGACGAAGTTAAAATCAGAGCCGGCGCTGGTTTCATCAGAAACAGAGGACGGCGGCGCACAGGGAAGAAGCGGAAGCGTCACAAGATTAGAATTGGCAGGCGCATCATCAAACCCACCAGCGCCATTAACAGATACAACAGAAAGCTGAGGAAATAAAGAGGCAGAGCGAAAGGGGTGGATCGAGAAACTGGAAGGCGTAGTAGCCCTGGATCGCTTCAAGGCGTTAGGCGAAATGGGGGCAGCGCGAGGTCTCTTGCGGGTACGAGTGGGTCTGGCCTGTAAGTGTGGCCATACATTTCGAAGAAACGTGGAGGAGGAGGAGGAGGAGGAGGGGGGAATGTTGTGGGAGTGATCGGTGGTGGGGAAGGGGGAGGGGGGTTCGGGCTTAGGGGCGATGGGCCGGTATCTGGACATGATCTCGGCCGTCTTGTCAGTGGAGGTGAAGGGAGTGAGGGTCTTGATCATGGCGGTGGAGGCGAGGGGGAGGGGGGTTGGTGGAGGAGGGAAATGGGATTTAAGTTGATGGGGGGAAGAATGGAACGGTGGGGAGTGGCGAATGGGGGAAGGGCAACATGAAGCAGGAAGGGAGGGGAGAGGGACAGGTGGGAGTGTACGGTGGGGTACGTGTAGGAAAAGAGGACATGTGGGAAGGGGTGGGGCCATGCAGAGCCAACGCATATCCAATCCAAGAGATGAGAATAAGGAAGGGGGGGTGGGAATGTGAATCAATGGGCTTTGAGGGGAAGGTGGAAGGGAGGGATTGCGGGCCAATGCGGAGGGCGTTGCATGCAAAGGGGATTGGAGGGATGGCGGGTGGAGGTGTGGGGCGTTGGAAAAGCCGCCCTGTTTGTTTCTAGTTTTGGTTCAATGGTTGGTTGGAACTGGAAGTGGCGAGGAGGGAGGGTTTAAGGTCTATTATTGAGCTGCCGAATTTATGCTTTCCTGACATCTGGATGAAAAAGGGAAGAGGAGGAGGATATTAGTCTGAACCCTGTTCTTACAAGAAAAAGAAAAAAAAACCTCTTTAATTTCCCCTTTGTTTGAATTTGATATGAATCGGCCTTTGTGTTGGGTTTGCAGCATTAAGTACTGATTCTTGGTTTCTGTGTGCGGACTCCTAGTTTGATTGTTCCTCAAATGGGTGGCGGCGATTTAAGACTGTCTTGCTCTAGATTTTACAGCTACTCTTGAAATTCTCTTATTGGGTTTAAGAAGGTGACTTCCAGTTGTGGTCGTCGGTTGCCCATCTTGGTTCTACCGGCTCGATTCTTTTGGCTAAAAGATATGTTAGATTTCATCCAAAAACACATCCTCCCGAGAGTGGTTTCCACACTTTTATCTCTTGGGATCCAGCGTCCTCGCACTCTTACGCGGAATGCTTCTTCTTTTCCTCTCTTCAACCAATGTGGAATCTTACGATCACCTCGAAGCGTGGAATATTTTGTTTCCCTCTTCAACCAATGTAGGATCCCCCAATTCACCCCTTGGGGCTTAGCGTCTTCGCTGACACACCACCCCGTGTCTAACTCTGATATCATTTGAAACAGTTCAAGCTCACTGTTAGCAGATATTGTATGTTTTGACTCGTTACACATTAACGTCAGCCTCATAATTTTTAATTCGTTTTCTAAGGACAGGTTTCCACTGAAGCCAGCGTGAGATTTCACCCGTAGGAATCTGAAACAATTATGTTTGACATTTACTTAGTTGAATACTTGAGAGATTCATTCAGACCATCCAAGGAACCGAAGGTGGTCTCATAGTGGCTTCATGTTTTCAAATGGTTGTGGGTTTCGCGCTTCTGGAGAAATGTTGAACTTGGTGATTCTAGCAGAGTACGTTATTTTCTTAATGACTTTTTCTCTTCTGAATCATTTTTGGATTAGGTTTCTCAGCCCTCTTTCTGTGGTTCCATGAGTAACTTTCACTGTACTTGGTCCTTATCATCATGGCTTTCCAATGGTAATGCAATAGATAGCCTCTTGCTCTTCAACCTTACCTTCCTACTGTTGTTTGCTCTTTTAAGCTGCCAAAATGTGTAGAAATTGTTCTATGAATTTTCTTCGTACTATTCTTTGCTCTTTTTAGCTAGCAAAACCTGTAGCAATTGGACTTCCAGGACAGATTATTATAGTTTTCATCTCACAGGCAAGTAAAAACTCATGTTTATCCTCCTTTTCAGTTTCAAAATGTGCATTAGAGGGTATCACAAACTTTTCTTGATTGGCTTGCGGTTTTGCAGTACCTTCCTGTCCTCACTTATTAAAAACAAAAAAGCCAATGTATGATCGATATTCAGTGCTGTTTTCAATTCCAATCATCTGGCTATACGCACACCTCCTGACTTCAAGTACTCTTTATAATCACAAACCCACAAAATACAGCACTGATCAAGCTCAACTTTTGAGGACAATATCTATTAGTAGTAGGCTTGAATTGTTACAATGGTATCAAAACCAGATACCGGGCAGTGTGTCAAATACTGTTACAGGCCAGATTTGGAAGTTGAACAATATATATTACAATGTTAATGTGTTTGAAATCTTGGGGGAAAACCAACCCCATTTATCACATGTTAGAGTGTCTTTCTCTAATGGTCTTTAAATGTGTAGGGAAAATGATGGTCTATTAGCTATGACAGGAATTGGTAGCAGAAGGGTGATCCAAATATATCAGCTGGCTTCATGATTTTCTTCTCTGTTTTCGGTATGCTGGAATGAATTTATGGACAAAATATTGATACTTTTTAAGCTTGGGAAATATCTCTACTTTGCTGAACAAGTTTGACTCGGTGTCATCACAACCAGGGAAATTTGGAGCACTTTTGGGCTCTGTTCCTCATCCAATTATTGCTGCATTGTATTGTGTCTTATTCGGCTATGTCTGTACGTACTCTCTCTAACTTGCCTCCATTTTTTCACTCCTTGTATTACATCTAATGACGTGTGGAATCTGATTCTAGAATTGACAACACCAGCCACATGGTTTGTATTTTCCTATGAATGATTAGATATTGCTTAAAATTGGTCACTGACATCCCCAGCCTCTTCTCCCCTTGGGTTTCTCCAGTTCTGTAACTTCAACAGTTTCAGAACATAATTCATCTTGGTCTCCTCCTTTTTGGGTTTGTCAATACCACAATACTTCAGATAATATCAGTCGGAGCACGTCGACTCTGGCCATGGATGGATAACCAGAATGAGACAGAATTAAGAATCAACTATTTAAGTGAATGTTTTATCTCCATTCTGCTTATCGTTCTTCTTATTCTGCATTGTAGATTATTAGAGAGTAGATTGTGAGATCTCACGTTGGTTAGAGAGGGAACGAAACATTCTTTATAAGGGCGTGGAAACCTCTTCCTAATAGACACTTTTGAAATTGTAAGGCTGATGGCGATGCATGACGGGTCAAAGCGGACAATATACGCTAGCGGTAGGCTTGGGCTATTACAGATCTTCACGTCTCTCACAACAGTAGCCTCTTTGGTGGTTATAGAGTTCAGATGTAAGAAATGATGAATTCTATGCATTGCTATTCTGTTTGAGGCCTTGTATTCACTTTTCCATTCCAAAATAAGAAAAGAAAATTGGAAATCAGTGGAAGATTTGGTTTATATCTGCTGAGTTTTTCTCCCTGGAAACATGGATTGAAACAGAAACAAAGCTTGGATTTTCTGAAACTATTAAATCAGTCCAATCCATCAAAACTCGAGCTCACAAGAAAGAGAAAATGACATCTTAATGGACATTGAGCTCAGTAATCTCAGAAAGCAGTAATGGGTTCCCATTATTAGCAGCAAGGACTCTTTAACATCGAGTGTTTAATGCAAAAACGAAAAAGGCAGGTTTGACTTTAACTTGGCTAACATTCACGGATGTCGGATTGTTGTCTTTGTCCTGAAAGGGAAAGGGAAAGGGAGAGAGCAAGCAAGTGAGAGAGGAAAGAATCTTTGAAAAGGTGGAATTATGATAAGAGATGGCAACCAACCGGCCATGTTTGACCTTGCTTTCCCCTCCATTGCTTTAGGGACCATCTTCTTTACAACCAGAGCCCATACTTCTCGAGCCTTACCAAGAATTTGGCGAAATTTTGGGTCACTTTTAAACGAGTTCTACAACTCAAACCACTAACCTGCAAGGCCATTTTCCATTCTCTTTTTCTTGTAATGGAACTGAACTGACAATCACATAACAGAGAAGAAGAAAAAGAAGATGTATTATGAGAAAGGGATGGGATTACAACATGATAGCTTTCATGGCTTTGCTTTGGACTTCTCCAAAAGGCTTCATACTAATGGAGATGTATTCATTACCTATAAATTCATGATCATTTCCTAAATTAGTCAATGTAGGACGCCTTCACAACAATCCTCAACACAACGACGGTCTAACAAAAAGACGCCGACCAAACTAATCTCCAATGCAAGAGAGTTCAACAATAAAAGGGGATTCCACCGTGGGGACCTGCAGAATCTTAACTTTTTGAGCGATTTTCTAATAGGGACACAACCTTTTGGCAATTAGAAGATATAAGAGAAGCTAGGTATGAACAGACAGAAAATGCAGTAAATTCTTTCAAAAAAGAGAGCTCCATAACATCCCAAGCTCTCCATTGAACCATTCATAACCCAGTGAAGAAGAAGAAGAAGAAAAAACCATGGCGATAGGAAAAGACAGAACAGGAATTTGAAAAATGGGATTTGCAAGTAAGATACACAGCAGTACCAGATTATATGCTTGTCGGTTGTTTAACAATAAATGGAAGTCTAAATCCTAATTTAACACATTTAATACCAAACAGCTGATAGAACACAAGAAAGAGAAGAAAAAACAGGACACCCAGAAGAGGATAATGAGAAAAGACGATTGTTTTTATCGTCTTCTTTTGGTGATAGAGAGAAAAAGGCAGCCATGATGGGTCAAAAAAGGAGATAGAAAGAAACTGATGAAGATTAGTCAATGGGATCATTAGGAAAAAGTAAAATCCAAACTTAATCAAAGCTGTTAATGGAAATGAGGGTGGGTTTGTTCCAAAATAGGCTTCAATTTTAATGGAAATGACAGCACCACCATTGTACATTTTCATGGGGACCTACTGTTGTCGCACATCCAAACGTTTGGCGCTTTAGATATCATCCATTGTTCTTGATTTGCCCATTGTTCTTGCCAACTGGCATCTCTAATGTGTCCACAAACAGATAAAGGAAGCAAAAACCAAAAGATAAAACGAGGGATAAACTAAGTCCAGGACTTTAGTGTGATTGTTTTGGTCCCTTTTTCCCCCTTCAATAGAAATGCCACAACGCAGAGAAAGAGATGGAAAATTTTGTTATATAAACAATCCAATTTCCATCGCTTCTTCTGCTACCTGAAACCAAAAATTCCCTCAAAGCCTTACCACTGAATTGCCACCATGAATGATTGGTCAGCTACACATTATTGCAGTGGAGGTGAATCAGGTTGGACTATGTACTTAGACCAATCCTATACTTCAGAGCATCGCTTCGGCGGCGGCGGCGGAGGTGGCGGGGTTGATGGGGTAAAGGAAGCAAAAGCAAAAGCAGAGGAGGCAGATGAAGAAGATCTATCAATGGTGTCTGATGCTTCCTCAGGTCCACCACATTACCTTGAGGACAACGAAGAATT
This sequence comes from Cucurbita ficifolia, assembly GCA_033971965.1. NCBI lineage: Eukaryota > Viridiplantae > Streptophyta > Magnoliopsida > Cucurbitales > Cucurbitaceae > Cucurbita > Cucurbita ficifolia. The sequence continues at coordinate 1,217,583 of CM066970.1, forward strand.
GTTTTACAATAATGGGTATTCTTGCTATGCCTATTCAGCTTCAAATTCAACAATAAATTGTAGTAAGGAGGAGAAAAAGAAGAGCAAGAAAAGCAAACGAAATGGTAGAAACCAGCAACCTTCTTACCTTGATGACACTGCTAGCTCCCCTGTATATGGCTACGGCAAAGCAAGCGTAAAGAACAGTTCCATCGGATTCTTCTGTGTAGATCCAGGAATTCTTCTATCGTTCTTATGTTGTTGATTGTTTATGGTGCAGAAAATCAATGCAGCAACAAGCAACAAAGCTTCGGAGGAGAATCCAGTTGATTTTTCTCAGGGATTCTCAGCAACCCACTTTAAGGTAAATTCTTCTTCGTCTTCTTAAAATCGAGCAAGTTCTTTGATGTGTTATTAACTCAAAAGTGAAACTTTTAATTAAACACAGAGAAAATCTGCACTGAGGAAACACCTTGGTTTTTACCGCTCTGAAAAATCAGCACCAGAAGAATGAGGGTATTGTTCCGATGCCCTTTTTGGGCCGTCAAGTAAATGACAACGACATGTTATAGAAATCAGAGGGATATTGTTCCTTTTATTATTATGATTATTATTATTCTTATTCTCAATTTAATTTCCCCCCCCCCCCCCCCCCCCCCAATGTTTTAGGCTGTGTTGCCTTCTCTTTTCCACGTTCTTGTCAAGGCAATGGGAAACATGAAACACTAAAAACGGACAGAAAAATGGAAAAAGAAAAAGAGTTAATAGCATACAACTTAGATCTTAGCTTACTATAAACAGAAAAGTCCTCACTCATTGAATGTGTCCAACTTTGACGAAAAAAATTAAAACAATTGAAGTAATTATAAGAGTAAAGGTTTGAATCTTGGAGTTGAAGAAAAAATTGAAACATAAATTTAAATACCTATTATTAAAAGAAAAAGAAAAAGAAAAAGAAAAAGGGATGTGGATAAAAAATAAGGAAGGTGGCAACATATTTCCCACAAAAAAAAAAAAATAAATAAAGAGAGGAAGAAAATGATTAAGCAATAATAAGGGTCACAACTCAAAAGAGCAACTTTAATTTGGGGGCATTGGGAGATGCCAGCCTAGCTGCTAAGTGACCAAACAACATCTGATTATTGATGAGAAAAAGGGAAAGAGACAAACATGTTGGAAGGAAGTCGAAAACGTAGAGCTTCGTCTAATTTCAAACCAAAAAACGGACGACAAATAAAGCAACCCCACCACTCTTGGGACAACACAACTACCGACTAGGAATATGATCCATTAAATGAAACCGCTCCAATTATTATTATGATTTCTTTTCTGCACAAATAAAAGAAAACAAAAAAAAATCCATCTTTTTCTCCAGAAAATTGCGCCCACATCTTGGAAACGATGTGGATTCTTGGTAATGGACAACTCTGCCCACTTCATTCTAACACGTCCAATGCCAATCCTCTTCGGATCATTGTCTTAAAACATTACAAAGCTTGAACAACAGTCCATAAATGGAGAAACAACCTACCCAGAGGCCAATTTGGCTAGACTAATAGACTGAACTGGACTAACACAAGCTTCTAGGACCAAGGGCTTGCTGTGGCCACACATGAACAGATCGTTTATCGGAAAATACATTTCTGCACAATATCGTTTCAAAAAAATATCCTTCTCAAAGATATGCAGTGTATCACTAACATTTCAATGTAAATGTTAAACAAACACGAATACTTTCTGTGGGAACATTGAGAATTCAATGGCAATAAGTTGTAGTTAAGTGTTAAAAAAAAATCAGGCTGTAGAGTAAAGTCTTTCACCTGCTTAAGCCTGCAAGCCAGATCAATTTACCACCGAAACTCCACAGTAGTATATTATAAAAGATAACCTGGAAAGTATATTAATTATACTCCCAACTATTGTTCATTCTGAATTAGCAGAGTATACTTCAAAAATATATAACCGTAGGTAAATAAGAATACCCTGCATTTGCACTGCAAATACTAACAACAAAGTAAAAGAACAATGTTTTGTTGGGGGTATTTTTTAGTTTTTCGATGGGGGTGGAGACGGAAAGGCGTATGCAAGAACTTCTTAGACTAAAGGAACTACTTTTAAGTTCAAAAAAAATAATCAATAATACAATACAACACTCTGCTTTAGACGCTCAGATAACCCCCTCCCAAGAACAAAATTGTAGGAATCGAGAAATGTCATAGAAAGAATGGTGGATTCCAACATTCAAGTATATCCTAGAAAACGCCTTTAATATGAGGACTTAAGTCCCATATATATGTCTGTGCACAGGTGGGGCATCGAAAGTGTTAACCACTTCTAACCATGGTTTTTCTATAATCAAGAGTGAAGTTTTGGAGAGGTGCCCAATAAGTAAAACAGGATCTCTAAAAGGAAAATTTTCAAAATTCTTTCTACCATGTGGTCTACCCTCTGTTTGGCAGTCTCTTAGCTTTCGTTTCAGTTTTCCATTTATTGGAGAACCCCATAAATTCTTCACCGTTGAATCTTGTCCACTTATCATGACATATTCATCATTTTGGTCCACCGACATTCTAAAGTCAATCAAGCACATTGCCCTACAAAATAAAAGAAATTTTTTCAGTCAAACATCAAAATGTATAGACTGGGGTACGCAAGATCGAACAGAGATAAACATGAGTATAGCGCCAAGATTTCCTAACAATGAATACACAGATAACTGATTCAATCAAAATCAACAAATAATCTGAACATGCTAAAGAGTGAAATGTATTCATACAGATCATGAAATACTTGGTCACAAGAATAAGCATATACCCAAGTACAATTCTTATTCCAGAAAAGTAGACAGGATATAAAAGGACCAAAAGCTTAGCACACAACAACGTAGTAATCAACCACACAACGGTGCAAGTCCATCAAATTCAAGAAACCAAAATTCATTTTTACAAGGGAAAATTTGTTCAAGTACATTTCACTTCAGCGCGTAAAACAGTAATGTAGAGCAATACCTGGAACTATACACAATAACAGGCAAAGAAGTGGTAGATGGTGGGAAAGAGAGACCAATAACCTCCCCCGGAAATTCTTGAAATCTCTTCGGGAGAGCTTGTGTATGCCGCATTGACCAGTCTCCTAATTGCTTGGCCTCAATATCAAAGGCATAAATCTGATTGGAAGAAGTAGTGACTACAAGCACATTGTTGTTCCATTGAGGAAAGCCTCCTGCTGTAATTGAGGCACCATCTAGTCTCGAAATGAACCAGTGTTGCCTGTTACAAGAGAAAAATAATCCGTGCATAACTTTCTTGGAAACCATGAGAATGCAGATAGGAAGGGAGGGCAATGATAAGCTGCTGATGAAACAATACATCAGAACAACAAGATAACAAACCTCAAAATCTCCATATTGAATACGTATATATCTCCAAAGCAGTTGACAGCAGCTAACCACTGCCCATCTGAACTTGTAAATATTTTTGTTATAGGAGGTTCTGCAGGTGGCAATATATGATCTTGCTGCTCCCGGAAGGGCGTAAAACTATGTAAGACTTCCAAACTACTTACATCCACAACCTGTTCCCACGTGAAAGGGTTAAGAAATTTAAATTAAATACACCTCATAAATTGACCAACCAATCCCTCACAGAAGCATCAAAGGTCTTTAATATTAGCTTATTTGTTCACCAGGAAACCAGAAATCAATAGAATGCAATTAAGGAGTCCAACATATCAATCAGCTAAAACAATTCCCTCTCAACAGCAACAGATATAAAATGATACCCATCATATTTGATTGAAATAATTTTACAAAATAATCCCATCAATTCATACCACAAAATGTCAAACGTGCTTCATGAAATTAGAGGTAATAAGAAAAATACATCCATACAAATCAGGTACTGTATCATAGATTGATCTAGTAAAGCAACTTACATATATCCTTTTATCATGCCCTGCTATGATTAATCGAGAAGAATCAAAACTGAAGACCATAGAATGGGCAAATGGTAGCGTATCTGGAAGTTTCCTTCTATTAACAGTCCACGAACATTTGCTTCCTCCAGATTTCTTCAATTCATATAAGTTGGGTTTGGTGTGATCAGAATATGCAAACAGCTTTCCAGAGTTGGAAATAGTACTGCAGATAATCTTTCGAGATGCCTTGCTCTTAACTCGAACCAATAAATCTGCCTTTGCAAGTCCCTTAGAAGGGCCACAAGTCTTATCTCCAAAGGAACCACATTTTGGGCGAACACACAGGATGTCCAAAGAGTGAGCAGCCTGAACAAGTAATAATGGTGCTTGGTTGAAAACTGTATTAAGTACAAGTTGCATAGGTACCCTTTGCGGTGCAGGACATATATCATGGGGAGAAAATTTGGTAAATTCCTGAGCAGAGTATGCAAACAGCTTTGTATCATCACCGCCTGACATTAACATTGGAACTCCCAGATGGGCCCACTTATGATAGCTAAAGTCATTAGGCTTCCTCTTATGACGAATTCTTTTCACCTCTCCATCTTGGGACGCCTCTGCCGCTAAGAAAAACAAAATCTAAAAAGTTAAGAAAACAAAAGGTATCATATTCAATCTTGATTATGAATTAAAGCTTCACCAACAAACAAGGCTAGAGTTCGCTGCAGATGTATTAGATGAAAATTGCACAATTTTGGTATTTACAAAAATAACACTAATAAGGACAAAAACTAAAAGAAACAATACCTTCTCGACAAATCGGTACTGCAACAGTCAAAGCCCTGATATCATGAGTATGAGCCCTTACATGACCAACATAAATCCATTTCTTCATGATTTCAGAAGAATACTTGTCTTCACTAGACACAACATTCTCGTTAGAGAACTTGTAGAGAATGACCTACAAAGACAATATATTCACAAGACACAAGTGTTATGGAATTTGATTTACCACATAGAAAGACCATAGAAACATTAACTTAATTCCTCAGCAACTAAGCCTGTAATTCAGGTCACCAGTGATTCCATTCATTGTTTGGGACAATGTGACAGACTGATAAAATTGAAAAGGCATTTTCTCAACAAGAATGAATTTAACAACAAGCTCCAACAAGGAATACAAATTAGGACAAATTATCAACTGATAAGCAATATGGACAGTGAACATTACAAACTAGCCCCTTCTTTTTTCTCACACACACACACACACACAAAACAATCTTCAATGATTTCTACTCGCCAAAAGAAAACACAGCTACGGCAACCTACTGCCTTCCACAATATATAAAAGTAATAAAATCGGTGAACTGCCAACATGATCAACCTCTAAGATTGTTAAAGAAATTTCAACTCTAAGCACATGGTCTGCTTGCCCCTCATCTCCCAGTCAGAATAGCAATAGAAGGCTAAAGGCTAAAACAAAAGCTTGAGACATCAATCCTTCACTCCTTTTGTTCTATACTTTCATAACTCAAGAGTAAAGAAATCTGTGATTATTTTAAGAATCAGAAAAGTAACTAATCAAATGGGCATAGGCCAAAAAATACATGGATAATGATACAATAAGAATCTTTGGATATAAAAACAAGATTGCGGAGTGGTGTAGAAGAATAAAAATGTTCGCGAGGGCTAACATGATTGGGCAACGTGCGAGAAGTGTACATAAGCACTAATGAAACCATACAGAATGACCAAAATCAGTACCTGACCATCGGAGCCAGCAGAATATACTCTATTATGATTAGGAGTAGCTGCAAGTGCGTTCACATCACCCTTGTGTAAGGTGTGTGCTTGCAAAAGAGTTCCATGATTACTATCCCAAAACTGCACACTACCAGTACTATCTGCACTGACAAGGGTACCACACCTGCAGTTAACAAGAAATTCCAAATAACAAATGCCTTCAGAACAGAAAAGTATGATGATGAATGGTAGAAGATATCACCTAACAACTATGCGATCACAATAAGTATGTAATTCTTTACCTAAGGAAAAGTAACGACCATAGACAAAGTTCTGGTCCACTGCCCACACCTCCAAGTCCAGCAGTAATTCTATAGATCTCATGCCCAAGACTAGCATTCCAGCAACGAATAAACCTGAAAGTAGTAAATGGAAAAAAAGGGAAAACAAACAAACATGGGGTAACCATAACTTAACAAAGTAAATTGGAGAAGGATCATGTATTATACAACTTTTCATTGAAAGTAACAACAGGTGGTATGTGTACATACCCATCACTGCTCCCTGAAAATATCCTTTCTGCATCATTACTCCATGTTACACTTAAAACCCGACCTGGGAATAGCAGCAAGACAAAGAGGGTTTAACTATCCAGCTAATAGAAAATAAAAAATGACATAGCGGCAATGAATCTGGGAATAGATTCTCACCACTGACCCTAGGCAACGATCTTTTGTAAATTAACTCTTCTGCATCACATACATTGTAAATCCGCACACACCCATCATCACAAGCAATTGCTAGAGAGGGATCCTCATCACTAGCTTGGACATGAAGTTCAGATGAATTAGAATCGTCTTCACTCTCACTGCAATCTTGGCAATCAATCTCGTTGTCGGTTACACGCCCATTTTCAATTTCCTTGGGTTTAACCTCCCTGTGAACTTCACGACTATTACAGGGGGCTGCAGCAATTTGCCAGATGGAGAGGCCGATTGATTCTAAAACAGACTGAAAACAATAATCATCAATCAAAACAAGCTTCTTAGGATAACAACAAAGCGAAGGGTTGCTTCTCAAAATAAATATGGTACTCCTAGGGACCAAAAGCCACGTTGGGATATTGACTAACCGCAAATTTACCACTTTGGCAACAAATTTTCCTACCAATACTTCAATATCTTCAGTAAACTTCAATTTCGATAAAAAAAAAATCGTGGGTAACAATCCTAAACTCGTTGTGTTTCAGATGGCATTTCAAGAAGAATTTGAGTAAATAAACGTCACTATAATACTATATTGCAAACACATGCTTTGCATGTCAGAAATACCACAATAACACGTTGACGTGAAGTCCGGAAGAATAAAGCAGATGAACTGCAGTTTTAAGAGGAAGCAAGAAGGTATACCTTCTGCGTTAAACCAAACAAATCCCACTCCGAAATAGAACCATCAATGCTGGACGAAAATAAGCGACCAGAAGGCCTATATTTTGAACCGGCACGGCACCAGACCAGTGATGAAACCCTAGAAGTAGGGTCTCCATTAATCGTCTGTTTCAAAAGAACGCAATAAAATCAAACTTAAGAATCAATTAGTCGGACTAAAAGTTGAATAAATGATAGTCGACTGTACCAACTGACAGTGCCACCCGACGGAACCAGGAGACACCAGCCAAATCTCAAGCGAGCCATCTTCTCGGGCAGCTGCAACCTGAGAGCCATCGGCACTGGAGGCTAGCGCTACTACAGGAGACGGCTTCCATTCAATTGAAGAATTCCGATAAAATTCAATCATTTTTCCCAACAAACAAAAGAAACTGAAGGAACGTTAGTTGATTGGTGTCGGGACCGACCGAGCAAGAACTTGGCAGAGGAAATGGGGCATCGAAAACAACTAGGTTTAGAAGAAGGGAAGCAAAAGAATAGGGTAATGGGAAGGGAAAGAGGAAGAGGAAGTAGGCAACTAGGTTTAGGAAGAAGCCGGGAAGGGTTTAAGAGCTCAAAGTATATATGCCCGGTTCATCCTACATTTCGCTGCTTCTTTGAACTTCAAAGAACCGGTTTTTTTCTTTCTTTCTTTTTTCCCTTTTTTTTTTTTTTTTTTTTTTTACCTAAAAAAAATCAATTATAACCCCTAAATTCAGTAAAATTGCCAGTTATACTATTGTCCACTTACTTTATTGGAAAAAATGGTAAAAATCTTCTTAAATTAGTTAACATTAATAAAATAAATTTAATAATCAACCATTAAATGATTTAGCTAAATTTTATGTATTCCAAGAGACAAATATTATGTTCTAACCATGTTTTTATCTAAGATTTTATCAATTTTATATCATTCATATGTTTTGTAATTTAATCACATTTTTTCTTTATACCATTGAAGTTAGTATTCGCACTTAGAGTGTAGTTCACTTAAATTGAAAATTATGGACCCAACATAATAAATTTAGGTCCAAACTCATTTATTTTTTATTTTTATCTTTAAGTTCAATAAATTCATGGGCCAAGGCCCACAACTATTGTGTCGTTGATGGATAGAGCAAGCTATTCTGCACCACACATGGAGAAGTGTTACGTCACCGAGTTGATGAACGCCTTGGAAAATGGGATATTATCAATCATCATCAAGAAGGACAATTCACAGACAAAGAAAGAAAGATGAAGGGTTTGTTGGAGGACCTAAAGATCATCGCCATAGTTTCAATGGCGATGGTGCAGCAGCTGTACATGTGTGAATCAGGCAGCTCCCTCCACCCTGTGATCCTCATTCCCGGAGCCGGAGGGAACCAATTGGAAGCCCGCCTCACCAAAGACTACGAATCCTCCACCTTATTTTGCAGCCGATGGAATCCTATCATGAAGGACACACAAGGGTGGTTCAGGCTCTGGTTCACCCCCACCGTTCTGTTGGCTCCATACACAGATTGTTTTGCTCGGCGAATGACCCTTTATTACGACAGAGACTCCGATGATTACAGAAATGCAATTGGCGTTCAAACCAGAGTCCATCAGTTTGGGTCAGTTCAGTCTCTTCTCTACCTCGACCCCAATCTCAAGTAAGAGTTCTTCTGATCTTCTTTCACTTTGGTGGCGTTCGTGTGGGAAATGGGACGGTATTTTGACATATTCCTGCCGCCTGGCTGTGGTCGGTGTTAAAGCTTTAGTGGTTTTGGTCTGTGCTTCCCAAAAAGTTTTAGATGTATAAACATTTCTTAATAACTCTCACTCCCTCCCAACAATCTATAGAGCCTCCTATTAATCAAGGTTCGACTTCTCGAACAAAGTATACGTTTTGTTCGATGCTTGAGTCACTTTTGACTACAGCTTTAAAGGTCCCAACTTCTTTATTCGATATTTGAGGATTCTATTGACATGAATATGTCATGAATCACAAATCTCACAATGGCATGATATTGTCTCCTTTAAGCATAAGTTCTTGTAAAATTCTAGTAATTTTGATTTAAGCTTCCCAAACTGTCTATAAATACCCGATCACTTCCTAAATTAGCTAATTAGCTAATGTTGGGACTTCTTCGCAATAACTGTTTTTCTTCCAACAGGAAGATCACAACGTATATGGCCGGGCTTGTGGATTCATTAGAAGCAATTGGGTATGTCAGAGACAAGACCCTGTTCGGAGCACCCTATGATTTTCGATATGGTTTGGCTCCAGAAGGCCATCCCTGCGAAGTGGGTTCCAAGTTCCTGAATGATCTAAAAGAATTGGTGGAAAAGGCGAGCAGTTCAAATGGAGGAAAATCAGTAATACTCGTGTCTCATAGCCTAGGTGGCCTCTTCGCCCTCCAATTTCTCAATCGAAACCCACCCTCTTGGCGCAAACATTTCATCAAACACCTTGTGGCTCTGTCAACACCATGGGGTGGATCAGTAGAGGGTATGCGCACATTCGCATCGGGGAACACCCTCGGCGTTCCCCTGGTGAACCCATTACTCGTCAGAACAGAGCAACGGAGCTCCGAGAGCAACCTATGGCTATTACCAAACCCCGCAGTCTACGACCGCAAAACGCCGATAGTGATCACTCAAAATTCCAATTACACAGTCGACGAAATTCCTCGTTTTCTCAAGGATATTGGCTTCGGGGAAGGCGTTTATCCCTACGAATCTCGCATAGTGCCCCTGATGGAACAATTACAAGCACCTGGAGTGCATTTAACTTGTGTAATCGGAGGTGGTGTCAAGACACCGGAGACTCTGTCATACGGCGAAAACGGGTTCGACGAGCAACCGGAAATCAGCTATGGAGATGGAGATGGCACGGTGAACACGGTAAGCTTGCGGGCGCTTGAGCGATTATGGGCGGAGGAGAAGAATCAAACGCTGGAAACGATTGATCTTCCGGGTGTTTCTCATAAATCCATTTTGGAAAACAGAGATGCTTTGGATGCAATAATCAAGAAGATTTCTAGTATAAATTCTATGGGCTGCCGCCACACTCGTGTTGTGATTTGAGGGGGGAAAAAACACCATTTTTATTACATATAAAGGACGATCAGTTTATTACACCCCACGGAAATAAAAATGAGCATTTATTAAAATGTGGGGTTCAATTATAAACCCATTTATAAGGGTTCTCCACTAATCCATCTACTAAACATTATACTGCATTCTTTCTGTGTGTATTCTGCCGTGTGCCCTCCACCCTACAAATATTTTACAAAATAAAATATAAAAAACACTAAATCACATGAATATAATAACAAAACAAATTTCCTCACTTTTATGGTTGCAAATCTCATGTTATTTGCATATCTTCTTGTATATCTGTCAAAAAAATAATGTCTCAGACTTAAATTATACCAAATAATAATAATAATAATAATAATAATAATACCCGGCTACTTGGTTTTCGATAAACCAAGGTCTCCAATCGTCGACAATAGAGTAATTTAATTTTTTAATCCATGCTTCAGTGTCCATATGTGGAACCATCATATCGTGATCCCCGCTGTAGATTAGAACATGAAAAATACTTACGATATAAAATGTCTACAAATAAATCATTTTAACGCATAGTTTGTATATTACCTATAGATCAAAGACCGATAGCCTTTAGAACTAAGATCCACATGATAAGGAAAAGCACTCTGGAAATCATACTTGTAACTGTCCCTAACATTACATCTCATCCATTCTCCTACGCTTCCCTACAAAAAAGAACGAGAAAGAAAAACATAGGATTCGGAATATATTCATTAAAATAATAATCATATTTTTTAACCTCTCGTATGTGAAGTGCTTTTCGAACTTGATCGTTGTTCACCCAATAAGTAGCAAGTTTGAACTTATAGGTCTGCGTAACAAACATCAATATCAAATTAAAGAGATTTAAGCAAGATTCACAGTGTTATGGAGAGAAGAAGTTACCGGACAATCGAGAGAAGAAAGCGATGGCCGGGGATCAAGGGACAATCCGGAGGTGTCGTATAGCGATCTCCCATGAACTCCACCTTCTCGTTGCTTCGGAGAAATAAACGTGCATTTTGGCAACAAAATCGAAGCTCTCTCGATATTTGAAACACACTACGATGAAGAAGAACAAAGCAAATATAATCACATATCTATGCCCATTTCCCATTATTGCTTCAAGTATAACGTACCTACAATACCTTTTGGTACGCATTATAATGTCTTAAACAATCCACATTGCTCGGATCAATATTCACGTACTCTCCCTTGCAACTACAGGTCAATGACTGCATACAAATGAATCATCGAATAATTCTTTCCTTTGTTCGTAATCTTCTGTTTCGAAAAAATTATATTACCTCGAATAATTCATCGGATATAAGAGCCATTCTATGAGCGTAAGGAATTTGAAAATTGGTATTTGAATTACGAATGGTGACGGGGTTTCCCAATATATATCCCTGAAATAAGAAGAAAAGAAAAGGCAACATTCTTTGAAAAGCAGAGCAACATATAATAATATAACACAGAAATTCCCATTATCACAAACCTGAAGATCTAACAACAATAAACCACGCTTATTTTCTGTGGCAAAGAAAATAAAATTAGTCATTTTCCCACTGGATTATTGATATCAATATAATTATTTACAAAAATATTTATATACCTTCTGAAACTTTATGAGCAATAGCTGGAATTACCATACCAGAGTATGAATCTCCACCCACATAAAATGGATTAGATATAAATTCTGGATGATCAACTAACCACTGCAATTTTTATCATAAAATAAAAAAGATTAAAATGATTAATCTCAAACTATATACTATTTTCCAATGGTATACTTTTTATTATTTACCTTTTTTAAAAATTGAATAGAATGATGAACTACAATGGAATCTCCTGCCTCCAAAGATCGTGGAGTTGTACCGTACGAAAATCCAGTCTCCACCGGCAAATCTACAAATATTATACTCGATTTCTACCGTTCATCGCCATCTCAAGAGTTAGATCAACGGTGGTTATGATTGAAAGGCAAATTTTCAGAAAAAAATTTCACCTTTGTCCATGAATAAGGGTTCCAGAATAGTTGAGGTAAGCTCCCATTGTATAGCTCAAGCTTGAAATTTAAAGGACCTTTAAATAAATACATTAAATCAGATTGGAATAATCAAAGGAGTGTTGGTTGGCGTTAATGATCTGAAGAACAAGAAGACTTAATAGTTATACCAATTTCAAAGGCAAGTCCAGTAAGAGCCGAGCAGCCGGGGCCTCCGGTGAGCCAAAAAAGCAGAGGATCCGTCCTGGGATTCCCTTCGGATTTCACAAAATAATAAAACAATTGCACTTCCTCCAATTCCCCAACGCCCACATATCTGTTCCGTTTAAAAAAAAATTCAATCTTTAATATTTCACTTAATTTAAACTAATTTTTACAGAAACAATACTGACCCTGTTTCCAGCTCGAAGGGAAGACGACCTGGGAAGCCCGGCAGAAACTCTACCTTAGAATGCGACCCTGCTACGACGGCGGCGGAGATGATCTGGAAAAGAATAGAGAAGCGGAAGAAGAAGGTGGGCATGGTGGGGCGGTTAGTCAACGGCGGAGGAGGTGTCGAAGCGAGCGCTTGTTTCTGGCGTGGGTGTCTTGGGGATAATGGAATAATTTTATTCAAGCTATGTGATCAAATTTAAAGGAAATTTTCAATTACGCCCTGGTACTTCATAATTGTTCCAAAAACTTCCAAAAAGTCTCAACCGCTGATATCATGAAAATAAAAAATAAAAAAGTATAAGTGGCGTGGATTGCATGAAGATATGCACAATATTAAAAATGAAAACTCTGAATAAATTAAAGTTTAAAGATTATGGGAGGACCTGAGAATCCCGGCGGAGACCTGACTGTCCCTAACAAGGCCTTGTTGCAACGGAGAACACCTCAAAAAGAACAGCCAACAAGACAGGTGCACGGCAGCAGAGGTATTGAACACAACTCCCTCTACGAAATACTCGCACACTTTATTAAAAGCAATCGAGAAGAGATTACAAGACAGTCGATAGAATACTAAATTTGTATTCTTGATTCAAACTAGCCTCAAGAACAATTATTAACTCCAGTCGAAACTAGTTAGGTGAGTGAGTTCATTGAGATATGAACTGCACCCTGCATGTGTGGCCCTGCGTGTGTGGTGTCTTAAGTAAATCACAATGATTTATCTCTAAAAAGAATTGAAAGTAGGAACCGCTGAGCAAAAGACTAAAACTGGATAATACGAGAGATTATTCGGAAATTACCACAAAAATTATCCATCAACACATAATTAAAAACTAAACAACCATTAAGCTAGCGTTCAATTGAGTAAATCACAATGATTTGTCTCTAATATCTATTTTATAAAGATTCTCCCGCTATCCATCTCCTCAACATCACGTCGCTTTGGTATGCCATGTATTCCGGCGTGTGCCCTCCACCCTAAAAAAAAAAAGTCAATAAAAAAACACACATAATCGATCACTTGTACCAAAAAAAAAGGAAAAAAAACATGAACTTCGTTCGTACTTTAATTGTTGCAAATGTCATGTTGTTTGCAAAGGTTGTAGTGTATCTGTCAAAAAAGAAAAAAAGAAAAAAAAGAATCCCTATTAAATCATTCCCAGATGATACAAATAATATATATAAAAGTTACCCGAGTATTTGATCATCCATCGCAAACCAAGGTCTCCAATTATCAACAACAGGATAATTCAGAGATTCGATCCACTCTTCAGTATTTAGAACTGGCACCATCATATCATGATCCCCACTATATATTTCATCCAGATATATAAATTAGTATAAAAAAACAACCATAATTTAACATAAAAGTTATTGCGTAGTACCTAAAAATCAAAGATCGATATCCTTTAGAACTGAGTTTAGCATGGTAAGGAACCGAGCTCATAATTTCGTATTGATAATCTTTACGACTCTCACATCTTGTCCATTCTCCTTTAGTTCCCTGTTCAAAAATATGTTCAATTATTTCTCGGCTAATATTTGTAAATAAATAATACTTGTCTCGTTACCTCGCGTATATGAAGTGCTTTCCTGACTCGATAATCGTTAGCCCAGTAATAACTGAGAAAGTATTTATACTCCTAAATCGACAAACATGATCAAGTTCAGACGAGAACAAAAAAAGAATCCGCATAGAAAAGGTTCAAACAAGAACTTTACTTGACAGTAGATAGGAGGAGGAGGCAACACTCTTGGAGCAAGAAGCAGTTGTTCTTCAGAGGAGTTGAAGAGAGATCTCCGCCGTCCAAATTTATCATCATCTGGCGCTGAGAACACATCCTCACAAAAAGGGCACGTAATACACCATTGATTGATCCTGCTCACACACTATAAGAACATGAAGAACAACAGACAACACCAGCTTCAAGTTAAGAACATCATTAACGTTGTTATAACTCCAACAACACAAACCTTTTTGAAGGCTGCTACATGGTTCATGCACTCTATGTTATCCGGCTCAATGTTCTCATATTCTCCTTTGCAATTGCTTCTCAATAACTATGCAACAATTAAATAGTTAAATTACTCCTCCAATTCTCTCAATTCTTAATGTTTTCTTCATTGAATCAAACGTTATATTACCTCGTACAGTTGAGTGGGGATGAGGTTCATTCTATGAGCATATGGAACTCTGGAATTATCATTTGTTTTACGTACCGTGACTGGATTTCCCAATATGTAACCCTGTTATCAAGAACATAAATGGAAGAGTTAATATACAAATGTATTGAATGAACTCGAATGGATAACTGAACAGACCTGAAGGTTTATAACTGGGACAGCATCTTTATTTCCTATGAACAAGCAAGGAATACTCTCGTTTACCCATTTTGATCAACACGATATCAATAAAAAAAGATGAACTGTAACAGCCCAAGCCCACCGCTAGCAAATATTGTCTTTTTTAGGCTTTCCCTTTCGAATTTTCCCTCAAGATTTTTAAGAGGTTTCCACACCCTCATAAAGAATGCTTCGTTTCCTCCCTAACCAATGTAGGATCCCACAACCCACCCTCTTTCAGGGCTTAGGGAACGAAGCATTCCTTATAAGGGCATAGAATTCTCTTCCTAGTAGATGCGTTTTAAATTTATGAGGCTAACGATGATACGTAGTGAGCCAAAACAGACAATATCTACTAGTGGTGGGTTTAGGCTCTTACATAAACATATGCATACCTTCTGAGATTGCTAGCGTAAGAGGTGGAACAACAATACCGGTATATGAGTCTCCACCAACATAAAATGGATTAGATAAAAATTGGGGATGATCTAGCAGCCACTGTGCAGATTCCAGTTCATATTTCAAGGTGTTAAAATGAGAGAGATTTAAAAGTTTCATGTGAGTATATATATATACACATTATTTACCTTTCTCAAAAATTGATGATTTTGTTGAACTTGTCCAAAATCTCCTTTCTTAGAACCTTGTGGAGTTCGACTATACGAAAATCCAGTGCCCACAGGCGATTCTATAAAGAGAATACTAGCTTTCTAGTATCCATCACTCCCAAGTTAGTCTTCATCACAATCAAACTACTAAGCTTAATGAGTAATTGTTGTTACCTTGGTCCATGTCAGAGGATTCAAGATTAGTTGAGGTAGGCTTCCATTGAATGCCTCTACCTTGAAATTTATAGGACCTTCAAACAAATACAATATACAATTAGCACAATCAAACTACTCCCATTAATAAGCTATCTATTACGTTAATTCCAATTCTTAAGTTAATGGTACGAAAGGTCAAGAACCATAATTTTCTACAATTGTATGATATTGTCCACTTTGAGCAGAAGCTTTTATGGTTGTGTTTTTGGTTTTTTCAAAAGGCCTCGTACTAATGTTAATGTATACTTTACTTATAAACTCATGATCATCCTTTTAATTAGTCAATGTGGGACTCCCCCTCAACAATCTTCAACTATCCTCTCCTCGATCAAAGTACACTATAGAGCTTCTCCTGAGGCTTACAAAGCCCTCGAACAGCCTCCCCTTAATTAAGACTCGACTGCTTTGGAGCCATCAAACAAAGTCCACCGTTTGTTCGACACTTGAATCACTTTTTTACTACACCTTCAAACCTCACAACTTCTTTGTTCAACATTTGAGGATTCTATTGACATGACTATGATACCATGATAGAAATCACGACCCTACATAATGGTATGATATTGTCCACTTTGAGCAATAAGCTCTCATGATTTTATTTTTTTGTTGCCCCAAAACGCCTTAAACTAATGGAGATGTATTCCTAACTTATAAATGTATGATCATTACTTAAATTAGCGAACACAGAACTCCCTCTCAACTATCATCTAACATGAAGTGATTTTTTCCAAGGACAAAGCATATAGTTTCTTCAATGGCGTTCTAGCCCCTGACTTTTGGGCTGATTCTACTATGATCTTAACATCAAGTTCAAGCCATAAACTGTGAAACTAATTAAAGGGCAAATCCTAACGTACAAATGTAATTTATTACTATATTATAGCTTATAAACAAACTATATTGTGGAGCAGAAAAGTTAGAGAAAAATAATGGAGAGAAGATGAAAAAGAAGATGTAAGCATGGGGGTTACCAACTTCAAAGGCAAGTCCAGAGAGAGCAGAGCAACCAGGGCCGCCAGTAAACCAAGTCATTAGAGGATCAGTTTGGGGGTTTCCTTGGGACTTGACAAAGTAATAAAACAACTGAACTTCCTCCGAATCGCCCACTCCCACATATCTGTTCCATTTCCACAAAACCTTACACAAAACGCTAACTAATACCCATTTAAAGAACAAGAAAAGGAAGCAAAACGAACCCAGTTTCGAGCTCAAATGGAAGAGGACCTGAGAATCCAGGCAGATACTTCACAGTCCAAAATGAAGCTGCGGCAGCGGAGGAGACCACCAGAAAAAGAAGAACAGGGAAGAAGAAGACACCAGACCACCCGAAAACGGGAGTGGCCATCGGAGAAATTCAGAACTCAGCCCAAACTCGAACCCGCGTAATGTGCTCCAGACCCACGATTATGTTAATGTTTCGTTCTGTTTTATGGTCTGCATTGTAGGTACTACACGAATACCCGTACCAATGGTGGAGTGTATCAGTGAAACCGTACCAACGGTGGGAGCCACTTCTTCAGGCCAAAAAAAAGATAAAGTCACGTGCGAATATTGGTGGAAACTATTAATTTGAGCCACAAGCTCCAACTACCACTTCCAAGTAACAGGATTTATGTTTGTTTTTTTTCCTATAAAATTCTATAAAATAAAATTATTTTAGAAACGATAATAAACATAAAATTTAATCACTCAAATATACAAACAAATTATTATGTCTTTTGATTTAGTTTAATGGCACATATGTAAATTTGTAATTGGTCACAGAATTTGTTATTATGTATTTTCCTTTATCAAAATTATTATTATTATTATTATTAGTAAATTAATTTCAATAAAAAAAAATATTCAAATGATTAATTTAAAGTGTGTCGACTAAATTAGACTATATGGAAGCGATACTCGAAATACATTTGAATCTAATTATATTTTTAACACATTTAAAAAAAATAGAACAAATAATTTTTTTTTTTAGGAATATGTACTATTTGCATCTTTCTTACTGGGCCGGTGCCCAATGAATTCAGAAAGCCCTTCACGTGCATGAGGCCCAATAAGGCCCAAAACCAAACATGGATTTCCATTTATTTTGGACCAGCCCATCTAAGAGAAAAAATGTGCTTTCTAAACCCAATAAAAAAATAACTTAATTAATAATTATTTAATACAATTAATGACAAAAAGGGATTCAGATCCCCCAACCAAACCAAACTTAATGAATACTGTTCATTAATTTATATTTGTCTTAAAAAAACAAAATCATATTTAAACATTTTACTTTAATAATTAATTTATTATTGGCTGATGGGTTGGAAAATCAGGTGTGTGGTTTGACCAGTCTCCTTCACAGCCAACAAAGTACTGACACGTAACCATGGGAACAGTGCGGCTCTGTGACCTTCACACTGTTCTAGGTCACCCGCGGGACACCATTATTTTTCTGTTCTCAATATTATAACACAATAATTTAAAATGAATAACAATAATATTAATTAAGGGTGAGATTATGAGATGGAAGTGGAAAGTTGAAATTAATTAAACATAATCACGTAACAAAACCTAAATTAGGCTTTTAAATTCAAATTATTTAAATTTAAACAGGCCAGTCTAATACTTCTCTACTATTTGCACATACACATAAACTAAACCTTTATATCATAATTTTTAAAATATAAAATCTAATTTTCTCCAAAAGGATATATATTTTTTGGAATTTTTGGCAATTAAAAAATTGGTTGGTTTTTAAAATTATATGGAAATAATAATTTCGTAAAAAAATAGAGCCAGCCTCGCGGGTGTTCCTTAATAATATAATATATTAATCAATAATTTTGGGGGTTACATCAATCGCTTTTTTATTTGACCAATTGACCATCCCTAAGTGCAACCCAGGGACCAGCTCGGACCAAATATATAAAAGAATACCCCCCAAACAATTAATCAAATAAAAACAACTTTATTAAAAAAGAAAAAAACCGGCATACACGTGTGGCTCCCGGTAACACTACGGGCTATAACCGGTAATTGGCAGTCAAAAATCTCCATTAATTTATCGGTAATTAGGGGGAGAAAAAAAAAAGGTTTCATTTTTTCAGTTTTCTCTTTCTCTGTGCCTCCCATTCTTTCGTGTCTTAGATCCTCCAAAATTTCGTCTGACATTTTCTTTTATATAAATTTTTTTTAGGGATTTTTCGTTGGGGGGTGGGTTTGAGGAAAGTGCACTGTTCTCAAGTATGAGTGATTTAGATTCATGGCATCGCTTTTGATTGCATATTTTTCTTGGGGGTTTTGATGATTTGGCCATTTTTGTGGAGCTTGAACAGGAAGTGAGGTTCATTTGTGGTTACTGATGATGACGGCGGCGATGGTGAAGAAGAAGAAGAAGCCCTTTCTTCCGACCAACCAAGGGGTTCAGATGAAGAAACAAAAGAATGTCCCCGTTCGCCATTTTTGCTGCTGCTTCTGATTGTTACTGAGAAGAAAAAGATTGTGGAAGAAAGAGAAAGTAAGAGAGAACCCTTTTTTTTCCTGTTCTTTTGCCCCCCCCTCTTATGGTTCGCACATATTTTTCTGTCATTGTGTTTTGGGTTGCTGAAAATGAATTCAATTGCTCGTTCTTGATCTTCTATTCCAGGGATTTTGGGTAAATTTTGTTCTCTCTTGAGATTGATTTGTTCTTTTGAGGGTTTTGGAAAATGCCGATGTACCAGCCGGAGCTGGGTGTGGGTGGAGGTGGGCAAGTTCTTGATGTGGAAACCGCCGTGAAAGATGGTATTCTCGGCGGCGGTGGGTTCATCTGCGAGGGTGGAATGGCGGAGAAATTGGATCTGAAGGAGATGGTGGAGGAGCTTGAGAACATAGAGGTTCCTTCGGTTTTTATCTGCCCAATTTCATTGGAGCCAATGCGAGATCCTGTAACGCTTTGTACAGGACAGACCTATGAACGTTCCAACATCCTGAAATGGTTTTCTCTTGGCCATATCACATGCCCCACCACAATGCAAGAGCTTTGGGATGATTCAATTACTCCCAATAACACTCTTCACCAACTCATTCACAGCTGGTTTTCCCAAAAGTATTTGGCCATGAAGAAGAGGTCAGAGGATGTGCAGGGGAGGGCTCTCGAGCTCTTAGACACATTGAAAAAGGTCAAGGGCCAAGCCAGAGTCCGAGCCTTGAAGGAGCTTCGCCATGTCGTGGCTTTGAATTCTTCGACCAAGAACACCGTGGAAGACAACGGCGGTCTTGCTTTGATTTCTTCTCTGTTGGGTCCTTTCACATCCCACGCGGTTGGCTCCGAAGCCATTGGGATTTTGGTGAACTTGAATCTCGATGCCGAGTCAAGGAGAAACCTCGTTCAACCCGCCAAGATTTCGTTAATGGTGGACATGTTGAACGAGGGATCCACAGACACCAAAATCAACTGCACCAGATTGATTCAAACGCTCCTCGATGGGGACGATTGTGGAGCGGACACTGTCTCAGGTCTAAGCCTCGTGGTTGGATTGTTAAGATTAATCAAAGAAAAACAACACCCAAATGGCGTTCTTGCTGGATTAAGATTGCTAAAATCTCTGTGCTCCCAAGAACATGTCAAGAACTCAGTTGTGAGCATTGGAGCAATCCCACAGTTGATTGAAATTCTCCCAAATTTCAGCCCCGAATCTTTGGAGCTAGCCCTTCACGTATTGGATTCAGTTTCATCTCTATCAAACGGCAGGATGGCCTTGAAAGACTGCCCCAAAACCATTCCAAATTTGGTGAAGTTGTTAATGAGAGTGTCGGAGAGCTGCACTCAGCTGGCTTTATCAATCTTATGGGCAGTTTGTAAACTCGCCCCTGAAGAATGTGCATCGCAAGCTGTGGAAGCAGGCTTAGCCGCCAAACTTCTTCTAGTGATTCAGAGCGGTTGCAATCCCGTTCTGAAACAACGCGCCGCCGAGCTTCTGAAGCTCTGCAGCTTAAATTACACAGCAACCCTCTTCATATCCAAGTGTAAGCTTACAAGAACAATACAATAAGGAAGAAGAAACAAAAACCCCAGCCAAATTAGAACACAGCTTAAATTCTTCTTCTTCCTCCATCTGGGAATGAATCGATCAAGTGGGGGGGTGAGTGTTCGAATCTCGCCGTTGTAAATTTTTGTAGAGCTTTTTGTTGGCTATCAAATCAAATCAAATCTTGTATGATGAATAACAAATTATTACTATTATTATGAGTTTTTTGTGTTTGTTACGATTACTTGAAGAACTCAGATGATTAGTTCATGGACAATGGAACAGTTCGATTCGAATTCTAATTTAGTGTCAAATTTTGAACATTAGGAACAGTTAACAACAGGGTTAATGCGGGATTAAAGTAAAGGGAAATAATAATTAAAAGAAAGGAGGAAAAAGGGTAGAGTCCCGATGAAGGGTCCCCCAGAGATTGAAACACTTTTCATCTGTGTAAAAAAAAAAAGGGCTGATTGAAAGTTTGGATATGATTGGTGATGAATGGTCAGAAAATTGGTCGGAAAATGTCTACCAACGAAATAAGCTTAAGAGGATAAGATCATCATCATTATCATAATACTTCAATTATATTCGTTCAAGACCGTTTATTGCCACAATAATTAATTTATATTATTTTTAATTTTATTTGTATTATATAATCCATTTTATTTTTAACACTCAAATATATCCAACATTAAATTATTTGGTGTTAGATATTACTTTTTTTTTTTTTTGTAACGATTCATACCCAAGATTTAGAATCCAGATCCTGCACCTGGTGAACTAAACATTCCTCTACATCCCGTTCGAGATAATCGCGTAATGTACTTCTCGGCTCTAAGAGTGAAAACCATCTTCACAAACCAACACAAATCTTTTCTACATATTTTATTCTCACTTACATGTATCTTAGTCACTCATAAAGAAAATGCAATTTATTGGTAGTTTAATTCCATTAAACTTTTATCAATTATCTTATCTTTAGAATGTCTCACATTCGGATGTAGTTTCGATGCGCTCATGTTGTTCGGAGATAGAAGGTTAATGGAGCATGTTTTTGTTTTATTATGGAGAGGGATTTCCATTGAGAGGGTCCTTCCCCCTCCTTTTGTTCCCACCAATGGGCACCCACAGTCAACTCCTTTCCACCCATTAGCAAAAAAGGAAAAAGAAAACCCCAAACAAACAAATACAAATTATTTGTTTATGAAATCAAATGAAAATAAAAAGAAAAGGCAAAATTTGGTGGAAATTTGGTGGAAATTTGGAGAAACATTTGGTGGGGGAGATTTAAATGTTTTTGAAAGACCACATTAAATGAGAAAATAAAGAGATGTCGCTTTTAAAATGGGTGTGTGGGCACATGGAGATGCCCTTAATATAGCTCACATGCCAGCTCATCATTCAACCATCGCTAACATGTTCTCCAACTCTTCAAATAAAATATAATAATTTTAATCAAAATGTTTATATATTAAAAAATAGAAATGCAAAAATAAATAATAAAACAATCTTCCTTATTTTCTATTTAATTAAAAGACAAGGATCATTTGGGACCACTATTTTGTCTTCTATTATACTAATGGTTGGATTTCTATTAGTGGTTCATTGCGGAAACTTTCAAAATATATCATTTTAATGAACTTAGTTTCTTTTATTAACTGTTTTTATTTAGTTTACTTTTTTATTTATTTATAGCTAAAGTTTTCGAGCTGTCAATTTAAGCGTCAATTAGTGAATAAGACAATATTATCTTAAAAGTCTATTCCATATTTGTACCTCGTACTCGTATAACTACATAAATCTAATTGGATAGGCCTATTATTTTTTAAAAAAATAATAATAAATAAAAACTTTCCTTAATTTTGAGAATATTTTAAAATTCGGGGCGGAGAACAGTAGAAGCAAATGAAAATGTGGGCCAAAAGTTGTTTGGGCCGGAGAACAGTGAAAGCAAACGAAAACGTGGGCCAAAAGTTTTTTGGGCCGACTCAACAATCGGTCTAAATAGACTTAACAAGCTAAATCACAAAATTTAATTATGCATTTTAAAAATGGCAAAAAGGTAAAAATAGAAAATTTGGAATATTTTAATATTAAAACACAACTAAAATA
Organism: Cucurbita ficifolia; assembly: GCA_033971965.1. Classification (NCBI taxonomy): domain Eukaryota; kingdom Viridiplantae; phylum Streptophyta; class Magnoliopsida; order Cucurbitales; family Cucurbitaceae; genus Cucurbita; species Cucurbita ficifolia. Next base: position 1,240,423 of record CM066970.1, read on the forward strand.
CCCGATTTACTTTAAATCTAGGATTAAATCTAAAATTTAAAAGAAAATAGGATTAATTAATTTAATTTGAAAATATAATTATATTTTCGTGTTTAGTAGCTTAATTTATCATTTAAAATTCTTCCAACTTAAACTAACACGCTAAATAAATTTACTATCACTCAATTTTAACCTTCACCAACGAAAAGAAGAAGAAGAATAAAAAGAAAGTATAATTCGGAAAATGTGCAAACGTAAAGAACAAATTAAAATAACCTTAAAATATAATTTAACTAAAATATTCTTATAAATTAAAAATAAGGAAATAATAGGCCGACCGATAAATAGCGCCAAATTAAGAGACCAAGTGTAAAGCAGTCACTTTCTTCACCATCCGAATTGGATACAATGTCGTGGTTGGCTCGCTCCATTGCCAACACCCTTCGGCTTGAAGACGAAGATGACGGACACAACGCTGTCGTTTCGCCCATTCACTCTGGTCCTCCATCTCCTTCTCCGTCTACCACTCCACGCAACCAGATGGAGTCCCAATCCGAACTCGACGACGAAGCATTATCTCGCCGCGTCAGAGGGGACTTGACTGAATTCAAACAAACCCTAACCCGCCAATTTTGGGGCGTCGCCTCTTTCCTTGCTCTGCCGCCGCCTTCTCATCCCCGTCTGGATGGGGATCTCGCTGCCTCTTCCGATTGGAAGCCGTTCGAGGCGTTTAATCAGTCTGATCCGTCGATCTCCAAGGACGAAGTGGACGAAGAGGATCCGTCCGATCCGATTGAGGTCTTGAAGATGCGTTCGAACCATGAAGCGTATGCGAAATCCGGGGATTTACAGGAGGAATGCTACGAGGTGGATTGGGGAGATGTTGTTGGGATTACTGATGAAGTGCTGACGTTTGCCACGAACATTGCAATGCACCCTGAGACTTGGATTGATTTCCCAATTGACGAGGAGGAGGACAACGATGGTAAGTTTGTTTCGGTAATTTTTCTATCCAATTCGTCAGAAGCTTGTTGATTGAACTCCCTACAAAGAAGATACAGTTATCTGGTCTTAATTTTATTCGTTTTTATCGGATATAGGACGAGGGTCATTGAATGGTGCGAATTCCACTAATAATCTTCGGCGCCATTGTTTTTTAATGAAATGTTAACTTGATGCTGGAATCGTTTATGAAATGATTTAGGAAATTCTTCTCCTCGAATGGAGACTTCATTGAAATGCGCCATTGTTTTTGATAGGAAGGATAAACCCCCTATTCAGTTCACTTACGCTTGGTGAATTCTTCGCGAGTCTAAGAGTTTGCCTCGCTATGTAACGTGTTAGTTTGTCAAGTAGAGTCTCCCATGTGTAGGTTGACGCATGCATGAATCCTTTCAGTGATGTGGGACCCTTTTTCGAATATGACTTGTATGAAGTGAACTCACATATGTGAAGATAGCAAAGTGTTGTGCATTGAGGGAAAGACTTAGGTCTCTCCAAAACCTGGGCACTTGTTGGTTTTCCTTCATCTATCAATATAATTAGCATATCACATGTTGCATTAGAGGCTTCATCAATCATGTTAATCATTTATAGTGCTAATATAGTGTTTTGGTCTTATACAGTCAAGTATAACCAAGTTTTTTGAACTTCAAGATTATAACTTCCACTGAATTTAATCATAATTCCATCTCTTATGCTTGGATATATAAGATAAATGAGAAAGAAGTGCTATATGGCGATCCACTTATATGATTAAACGTGCTGACTCTTTTATGTGGAAATTTTGGACTTTTTGTTGTTTAACTATATGTTCGTATGATGTTTTTTTCACATTGTTGAACCCTGTATATTTATGTCTTTAGACCTTTCTTTTTCTTGTTTTAGATTTTGAAATGTCTGATGCCCAAAAAGAGCATGCTTTTACTATTGAACGTCTTGCTCCTAGATTAGCTGCTCTCAGAATTGAGCTCTGTCCTTGCCATATGAGTGAGAGCTACTTTTGGAAGGTCTATTTTGTGCTCTTGCATTCAAGACTCAATAAGCAGGATGCGGAGGTTTTATCTACTCCACAGGTTGACTACTCTTTCTTTCCTTTGACTTTTAACATCGCATTGGAACTTCTCTAGTTAAACTATGTACTTTCTATATTGTTACATGGTTGGCATGGTGGTGCAAATTATTAATTTAGGATCCCATGTATAGTTAAACGTACAAAAATGATCTATATGCTATGGTACAGAAAAAATCATCTTATTCATATGACGTTCAACATGTATTTTACCGTTTTTATTGAGCATTAATCTGCTTCCTTTGGTTGAAACGTTATGTTTGCGGTAGAATAAGGATTCTTCAAACTTGTAGGTAGCAGAAGCAAGATCAATGTGGATGCAGGAATTACAAAAGCAGACCAAGTCAGAGTCTTACTGGTGTGGAAGAGACACTTTTGAGTTAAAAGACAGCTGCGATATGCTGCAGGAAGACGATAGTCCCATGGCATTCCATGATAATCATTCTGGATTGAGGCAGCCTTGGACATTTACGTCTGAGCCAAGCAATTATGAGACTGAGAAATATCAAATAGAGAGTTCTGATACGCAATTCATCGATAAGTCTGTTATTGTGGAAAAACCTATAAGTAAGAACGAGGATAGAAACTCCACGATTGGGCCTTCTTCAAAATTCCTTGTTCAGAACTACGAGGATGAGTCAGACAACGACTGGCTAGAGGAAGACTCTGAGTTGGGTGGTTGTAATAAGACCATCCTCCCTCTTGAGAACGAAGAAGATATTTCTTTCAGTGATCTCGAGGATGACGATATGGTTCTGCCAGCTAAATTCAAGACTGCTTCCAAATAATAGGGAAGTTCAACAACAAAAGAACAAAAGAAAAAAGAAATCAAGGTGTTGGTTCAAATTGTGCATGCTTTGCTGATGAGTGTAAATGAATTACAAAGTCAGTCTGACAAGATTGTTGGTCTGCCGATACCGATCCCATAAAGCCGTCTGAAATTGCCTTAAGTGGGTTGGGTGACAAGATTGTTTGTAAATGCTATGAATGATCATTCCGATTCGGAAGAGTGTATCTTGATAATGTGTTTGTGTTTGGTTTCTTGCTTGGGAATTGTGTAAATTATGTATCAGTAAATAGACAAACAGGGAAAACGGAATACCCTACGTTGATTGTCCTCATTCTTTTGGTCTCTCAGGCGTTCCAAGATACCTAAAACTCTTCTTCTGTCAGGAATGGAGATTCATTGTAAGCTGTCTGACAGAAGAAACCACTAAAAACAGCCAAAGGAGCCACCGAATTATGTAACTGAGGCAGTTTAGGAGGGTTCCGTTGGATTTCTGTATTTGAATTTTAAAGTGAAAGAGGGCTTCGTTTTGAAAGAAGTTACGTCTCTGTCTCGTCCATTACAGGTATCGGTATGTACAGAAGGACCGTAATGGGCCATTTTCTTATTCTTATTTGATTGCTGTACTCTTACCCTTCTCTACTCCATGAAGCTATTATGCTATATAGCTTTAGTTGTCATACTCGCAGATATGGCTTTGTTCCAATCCTGTTGCCGTGGGAATGCAAGTTGGTCCACTATTTTAGTACTTGAATATTAGCTAGTTTGTTTGAAATTGATATCAGGAATTGAACCGAAGCGTACTGTCCACAATCACTCTGGATAAGATTTGTTCTGTTTTTGTAAAGCGAGAAAGAAGACAAGCAGGATAGAGAATTGTAGGATGACAGAAACGGAAGACAGGGAAAGTGCAACAGAAACGGGAGTGGCTAAAAGGGTTCCTTTTTTCTTTCGTAAGGGAAATGATTGTCAACCACTCATATTTTCAGCATTTAACAAATGTCCAGAAGCTGTGGAGCAAATAAAATAACTCAAAGAGTTTCCAAGAAATTTTTGGATTTTTTTTTCTTTTTTTTCTTTTCATTTTCAAAAACAAGTTTTCTAATCCTCACGGGTAATGATTTGTTCTCCTCTTTAATTGAGGTGAGATCTCACAATAATATTCGCCGCTAGCGATGTGCTGGGTTGTTACAAATGGTATCCGAGTCCATCATTGAGTGATGTGCTAAGGATGCAAGCCCCCAAGGAGATGGATTGTGAGATCCAACATCGGTTGGAGAGGGGAACGAAGCGGTGAGCTTGAGCTGTTACAAATGGTGTCAGAGTCGGGTGAGCTTGACCTGTTACAAATGGTGTCAGAGTCGGTCACCGAGCGGTGTGCTAAGGATGCTGGTCTCCAAGGAAATGAATTGTGAGATCTACCTCCAGAATCTCTAGTAGACGTTTTAAAATCTTAGGAAAAAATTGTTGGAGTTGATTTCTAGGGTTAGGAAAATGTAACAAACTCCATAAATTAATAAATTAAGATTATTTTGAATAAACTAGGCTATTTAATTGAGTAAGACAAATACGGTTGGTTTGGTATTTAAATCACATAAATGACATTAAATTTAATCAGAAATGGTAATAATAATAATGCTAATAATAATGCCATCAATTTAGAAATGTCTCATTTTAAATATAAAAAAAAATCAATTTTTTCGTTGAAAATTAAACATTTGTTGCAATTTTGTATAAATCGTTACTAAATTATTCTTTAATTGTACAAAAAAAAAAAAGACAGTTGAATGAGTCTAGTTTGCCTAACAAAATTCAATAAAAAATATACTTATAATTCAATAAAATAGAAAATTTGGAATAAAAATAGATAATTTTTTTTAGTTTCTTTTTAATAAAAAAAAGGATATTTTAGTTCTAAATATTTCAGATCACGCGATTCAACACCAATATTTTTTAGTTCATTTCATTCTCATCTGCGATTTTGGTGTTTCCGTGTAAGAACGGTAAAACCGACTCGTAGATGAACTCGTCTTCGAATTCCTTCTCATCTTATTTTTGTTCTTAAACTTTATATTTTGTGTAAGCAGATGCCATTCTAATCCTATCGTGTATCGTATTCGTAACAAGGATCCCGAACCCCAACGCTCATTTCAAGCCAATCACCTGTACTCACCTTCCTTCCATGTTCTGTTGCTATTCCCACTTGCCGCCAATTGCATTTTCTCTGGAAATTTACGATTTCCTCTAGGTTTGACCCCTCAATCTTCATTGACTTCGTACAACAACCCCAAGCAGGTTTGCGATTCTGTTTTATTTATCGGATTTCTTCTGTCCCCATTCATCGAGAGGGAGAACTCAACAAATCTGGGTTTCGCCATTTTCGTTCTATTTCGAGCATTTCAATCTCAAATCTAGGTTTCGGTTTGATTTGGGTTCTAGGGTTTTTTTGAGTCTCGCTCTCGCGTCATGGATTCTGCACTGGTTAGAAGGGGGTTGGGATTCTCTCAGAGAAGAAAGAAATGGCTTATTCTATTGACTGTCATGGGGGTTTCTGGTTACGGTGCTTACAAGGTCTATCATTTGCCCTCTGTCGAGAGGAGGAGGAAGAGATTGATGAAGCTCTTGGGCGCCATGATTTCCGTTGCTGACATGGTTGCGGATTCTTCTGAAGCTATTGGAGTAGTTTCTAAGGACTTAAAGGAGTTTCTGAAATCTGATTCCGACCAGATTCCCAACAGCTTGAAGCAAATTTCCAAAATTGCCAAGTCTGAGGAATTTTCGGAGTCTCTGGAAAAGATCACCGAGGCTTTTACGATTGGGATGATGAGAGGTTATAAATCTGTGTCAAAGAATGAACAAAATGCGGAGGCTGGTTTGGCGAATTCGAGCTTTACTTCTGATGTCGTTGAGAAGCTTTTCTCAACAGCTGGGACTGGTTTTGCGTCTGTTGTGGTTGGAAGTTTTGCAAAGAACTTGGTTATGGGATATTACTCGATCCCTGGATCAGTTGATGATGCAAGTCGAAATTCAAGTTCTTACAAATCTGGATCTGAATTTCCAGACGTGCCCAGATGGGTAACTGTGGCCTCCAATGAGAAAAGCAAAAATCTTATTGCAGATTGCATACAAGTTTTTGTTAGCACTGCAGTTGCTGTATATCTTGATAAAACAATGGATGTTAATGTGTACAATGATTTGTTTAGTGGATTGACCAATCCCACGCATCAGGACAAGGTGAAGGACATGCTTGTTTCTGTTTGTAATGGCGCTGTGGAAACTCTAGTAAAAACATCTCACCAGGTATTGACAAGCTCGCGATCGACTTCGAAATTGAGTCCAGTTTCATCCTGTAATGGACTGTCGAAGATAGGAGACAACCCCTTTTCTGAAGAAGCATATCCAAAGAAGATGGCTATGGCCAGCTCAATTGAGGATAGCCAAAATGGGTGGGTTGGAGCGGTTTCATCTACTTTGGCAGTTCCTAGAAATCGTAAGTTTGTGCTTGATTTAACTGGTAGGGTGACCTTTGAAACAACAAGATCTTTTGTGGAATTTTTGTTGTGGAAGCTCATGGATGGTCTGAAGAGAAGTCTTGATATAGTTCATGATGAAGTTGTGGGTAGGGGATTGCAAGTCATCAGATACTTCAGCGCTAAGTCTTCTGTCCTTGTTACAATTTGTTTAGCATTATATCTACATGTTTTTGGTGGCACCAGACTTCTGTTACCTGCATAATATAGAGCCGGATGAAGTTAAAGCAAGCCACTTAGATTAGAAAGTATATACCATTGTTGCATTTAGGGAAGGTTTTGTACTTTCTCCATATCATTCAAATTTTAATGACAATGATACTTCTTGAGCAAATACATATATGAGAACTAAGCAATGAGTGTGCCTAGACCTTCTTGTCGGAGCAATGGGAATCAAATCACTGACAACGAAATTACCTCCACCTTTTCTGTCGATAATTTATTCAGATTGTAAGGTTTTGAAGCTCATGTCTGTGATGGGGACAGTTTGACCAAAAATACAGTATTTCTTAGCTAGTTTGCATTACTGCAATGATATAAAGCGTGTTAGCTCTGATTCTCTGGTTTTTCTACAATATGCTTTTCATATGTTCTAATATGACTTGGAAACATAATGCAATTTCATCCATTGTTCAAAATACTCAATGGATCATAGCAAGTTCTCAATGATGCATGTTTCATTCTCTTTCTCTCAACTTAGCATGGCGTACTTTAGAATATAGGCAGCTCCATATGATCTTTATTTTTGTTTCTTACAAGATGTACAAGTTTCTTTGTCTGTTGGGCTGTACACAGAGATTTCTCCAATTATAGCTGTTCTATCAGAACATGCAAGTCCTTGCGAAAAGCTCATATTACTTTAACATTCCTCACTAGAGGACAGATTTTGTTGTTCTTGGCATGTGGGCTACTTATCCTGTTAAGCTTGTTCTTACAGAACTATTTTGCAGAGCCCTAGGCTATTTTTAACTGTTTTGCAGATCACAAGGATTTTTTTTTTCTGAAACTAAATGGGATGTTCTTGATAAGACTGCGCACACCATATTGGCTGTCTTGTTTGCAATGGTTTGAATTTTCGCCAGATACTGATGCGGGGGGCGGGCAACTTCCTGAACATACTCTACACAAACAATGGATCAAGTTGTTTCCAATTGGCATTTGTTTTTCCAGTAGGTTTGCTTATAGGTGAGAAGGTGGGTGTTAACCCCATGATGATGTGCATTTTTTAGCATTTGGGTCTCATGATTACTATCATCCCATTCTTTTATCATTAATGTCCACTTTTGTTGTAACATTTGTTTATGCAAGTAGCTCTTTAGAATCATGCTTTCTAGTAATAGAGAGGCCAATGGATTATGATTTTTTTTTTTTTTTTTTTTTTTTTGCTCATCATAGCCCAAGTCTCGTCAGCAAATCTTGTCCTTTCTCCTTTTCGGGCTTCCCTTCAAGGTTTTTAAAACGCCTTTACTAGGAAGAGGTTATGAGAAATGCTTCTTCCCCTCTTCAACTTACGTGAGATCTCACAGTCCACCCCTCTTGGGCCAACGTCTCCGTTGGTACACCGCCCAGTGTCTGGCTCTGATATCATTTTTAACATTCCAAGCCCACACTAGCAGATATTGTTCTCTTTGGGTTTTCTCTTTTGGGCTTCCACTCAAGGTTTTTAAAACGCGTCTATTAGGAAGAAGTTACAAGAAATGCTTCGTTTTCCTCTCCAATTGATATGAGATCTCACACATCACCTGCTTGGGACTGCCTCCTTGTTCCTTTTCCTACTAACCTCAAATATATTGGAATGCCCCCATTGTCTTCACTTTTCATTATTAACAGAAAAACCATCCCCACCTTTTCAAGTTAAATATGTATTGTTTCAGATTCATTTTCCAACCTCCTTGAAATTTCTGGTATTTTGACTGATGTTATTATCTATGCTTCCATCATATTTTGGTAGAATTATGAAGAGAGAGAGAGAGTAAAAGCTGAAGTGAGAAGGAAGGATGAAAGGGCAGCTGCCAGCTATAAGAGGCGGCAAATACAATCGTGCAGGCCCCATAGGACCATTGAGGGTATGACATAATCTTACAAGCTGCTTTCAAATTTGCTTTTGTTTGTGTTTTACTGCCTCTGATTTTGAATGTGTCTTTGTAATTGTATGAGCCCAAATCATGATTTGCTCTTTGCACGCTTTGTTAGCAACTTTTGTTTATCTTTTTCTTCTATAAACATCTTTGTTTTGAGATTAATTTCCACTGTTCTTTCAACAAGATTTATACCACCAAATTTGTCGGCAATTTAACAGTGTCAAGGGCATGCTTCAAAATTCAACCCTTAATTATTAAAACAGGGTCGGTAGAAGATGCTTGTTTGGAACTTATAAGCTGCTATAACTTGGAGCTTTCATAACTCTGTCTCTGTCTCTGTTTCTGATTCTGATTCAGCCACAGGCAGCGCTTCAAATCTCATCTTTCATGGCTGCCATTACTTCCACCTGCAGTAGCTTCTTCTCCATCAGATCAAGTTCTATGGAGCCAAGAGTAAGAACTTCTTCACCAAGCCATGCCTCTCCAGCATGTGGGAAGCTTGATGGGGTGGCAACTTGGCTCATCAATGGCTTTGTGACAGCTTTCTTTGGATCCTTGGAACGATGCTCTTGTATTCGTATTGCCACGGCTGAGGACGACGGCGATGAGGCAAACGACGCCCCCTTGATTCCAAACGACGTGAACCTTCAACAGGACGGCGCTGCTGCTGGCCGGAGGAGGACTGTGAAAGGCAAGAAGTGTCAGCCACTTGTAGATGCAATCTAATGAGCTGCTTCTTATCTTGTATAATCCAAATCGAAAAGCTCCTCCTTTTCTTGGGTAAGTGATATATAGGAGCTTCTGAATCTGAGAAATTTGCTGTTTTTTTGTAAGTTTTATGGAGATGAAATCAACCCAAATTACTTAAAATTGTTTGCTGCTTTAGAATCTAAATTAAGAACTGGAATGTCTGAACTGCTTCAATTCATTCTCAATCTGCATTAATTACTTCAATGACAATTCAAGTGCTTTTAGATGATGAAACTCAAGTGCTCTTTTTCCACATGGATTTACCAATGGATTCATATTTCAATTTAAATATTCGATGATGATGCAATATCCCATATGATCAAAATTCATATGATCGAGCTTTTTTTTTCTTTCATTTTTTGAAAATTTTATCTTTCCAAATATCGAAAAATAAAAATAGATTAATAAAGAAAAAGGGTGGAGGGCATGGGGCCATGATTTTAAATAATGTCGTAGAAATGAGAGTGATAATGTTGTGCGTTATTTAAATAAAGTAATGCCTTTCACTTTTATCGCCAACAACCAGCGGGGAATCCAAAGAAAAAACGAAGCAACATTAGAGATGATTAAATAGTAATAACTAAATAAACAATGAATTAACTAGGAGATATTATCGGCTTTAGCCCATTGCGTATCACACCCTTATAAGGGAAGTGCTTTGTTCCCTTCTCATTACATACCACACCTTTATAAGAAATGCTTTATTCCCTTCGCACCTATAAGGAATGTTGGTCCCTCTTGCCATGTATCACACCCTTATCATAAATGTTTTGTTCTCTTCTCCAATCAATCATAGTGTCCTCGCTGGCACATCGCTCATGGGATCTCACAATCCACCATTTTGGGAGCCCAGCGTCCTCGTTGACACACCGCTCGGTGTCCGACTCTGATACCATTTGTAACAACTCGAGTCCACCACTAGCCGATGTTGTCCGTTTTAGCTCGTCACGTATCGCCGTCAACCTCATGATTTTAAAACACGTCTACCGAAAAAAAAAATTTCACACCGTTATAAGGAATGTTTCGTTCTCCTCTCCAACTAGATATAGGACGTCGGAGAAGGTAGAAGAAGAGAGTAAATATAGAGTATCAATTAATTTGTGCCCATATCAACTTGGCATAGTCTAGCCGTAATTTTGTGTACGATATTACGAGGCATTTGGGCCTAGAGAGTTGTTTGCACTCAAGCCCAACACAAAACCTCTCCATTATCGTAGTACCACTAAGAAACAAAAATCGCAAAACCAGGTTGTTTTTGTTTCAGAACACTGCTTCAAAGAAACCAAGAAACCCTATCCAAAAGAAATCCAGTGTTTTTGTTTTTTAGTTTGCAGCACATGAAGCCGACTGATAAAAGAAGGAAAAATTAGGCCAAAAGGCAATGGTTTATGCCATTAAATATACAAATAGCCTCACACTCTTTTTTCCCCTCAAAGTTTAGCTAAAAACAAGAAAAAAAACCACCTTTGCCGTCCATGCATGTTAGCCTCCACTCGTCCCTATGCACTAACATCAAATTTAACTAAAAAAACCGCCCAAGTTTCCGACATTTAACTGCGCTAAACTGTGGTAGGGAATATATTGGGGTTGCTTAGATTTGAATTTGCAGCTGCCGACAATGCCTCCACGAAGCTTTTTGAATAATAAAATGATGGTTCTTAAAAATTGAAGCTTTTGCATGTGAGTTTGAGGATGATGGGCACAATATTGGGTTTTGGTAAGCTTGTTGATGACCACCCTTTTCTTTTTTCTCCATTTCTGAAAAAGGGTTTTTGTCTAATCTGTCGTTTTTATCTGATTCTTCGTGGTTAAGCTAAGAGAGCTCATCTTCTACCAAATTTATCCCTTTTTCGACCAAAAAGATAAACAAATCGGCTGCTGATCTTCATCAATGCCGCTCTGCCTTTCTTTTGACAAATGTGCGCTCGTCCTCTAAAGTTTACTGCTTTTTTATGGGTCCTATGGGTTACCGAAGAAGAAGGAAGAGATAATCTCCCACCTTGGTTTCACTATTATAATCTTCCTTTAATTCTCTCCATCCTTCAACTTTTAGTAATAACTTTACACCCGCCATACCAGCTACCTCCCAGATTCTACTTACCACTAACAACATTTCACTGATTTATAAGAGGTTTCCACGCTCTTATAAAAAAAATGTTTCATTCTACTCGCCAACCGATGAGTAATCTTAGAGAGGAGAGGAGTGTGTAGATGGGTATTTCTCAAATTTCATCTATGTCGAAAGTGAAAATGACCATTTTCGCCATCTGAGGGGCCAAGGTGTCCCCTCCCACTCCTCTTTATATACCCATCTTCTCCTCTTCCTTCCTTCCCTTTTCCCTTTCTCTCTCATCTATAGCCTTCCTCTTTCAGCTACAACTCATTCTCTTTCCCAATGTTCTATTCCGAAGAAGAAGCTGTCAGGTTTCGTAGGCCGGTTCAGGAATCTGGATTCACGTCGGCCGAAATCCAGGAGCTTTGGTCTCTGCTCGAAGATCCAGCCGGATCAAACTCCGGTTCGCAAGACTCGAGCCGAGGCGTCTCTTTGATTGACGACGAGAGGAGACGAAGGAGAAGGATATCGAACCGAGAGTCAGCGAGGCGGTTGAGGTTGCGGAAGAAGAGGCATTTGGAGAATCTAGGGGTTCAAACGGACCGGCTGAATGTGAAGAACCAGGAGCTGAAAAGCCAGCTGAGCTTAGTGTTGAACCGTTATTGTATGGTACGAAGACAAAATGAGAGATTGTGGTCGGAATTCGTGGCACTTCATGCTCGGCTGTCGGACCTTTACCGGATTTCTGTTCCCATGCAGGAGAAGGAGAATTCATGCATGCAAATATCTTTCAATTATTACTCTTAACCAAAATTGATGAAATTTCTTCATGAGAATGAAATAATAAAAAGCATGGGCTTCAACTAAATGTCACTTAGGATATTTATATTTTTATTAGTCTTTGATGGGTATTTCAAATTCTAATGTGACATGGAAATGTAATATATATTATTCACCTTATTAATCTAAATTAGTTTCTCTCTTCCTTTTTTTAATTCAAAATTAGGTGGGTGTGGAAATTTTAAAAAAAAATTAATCTTCATTAATTGTGTTATATTTAAGTTAATTATATCATATTAATTTCAACCATTTATAGCTTGATGGGCATATTATAGCCATATTAAATAGGTAGAGTATTTTTATTTTTATTTTATAGCTTGATGGGCATGTTCTAACTCATCCAAATTTAAATATTGGATTAATTATACTTGTAACTTACCAATATTATTTTGTCACGTTATGATAAGAGATTCAAATGCACAAAAAAAAATTTAGAAAATTCAACATTTCAACGATGAAAAGAAAAAAGTACAAGGAATGATAAACACGTGACAGATTGTAAACTACATGTATATGTTAGTGAACCAAAATGAATCCGATATGATAATTTGTTACGACATAGAAAATGAGAAATTACTATGATATCGAGAGTGATTCCTATAAAATGGGTTTCTTATTATTTAAATTTTAGAGATCTATTTTACCTCGAATCGTTTAATAATTGTTATACGAAACTAAATTATCAATTGTTTTTGTAATGGTAGTAAATATTGTGTATTAACATTCCAATTTTTGACCTCATATATCAATACCAAATTATTGTTACAGTGAGCAGACAAGATAAATGTGTTGTGGAAGACATATCCAATCCAAGTGCAAGGTATATTCTTAAATGACAGCCAAATACATGGGAGAACATCAAAGTTAGAGACATGGAAAATGATCGAAATCAAAGAATGAGAAACCAAAAAAGAAAAAAAAGAAAAGGGAAAGATTTGATTTTCCACCAACAATAAAATAAAGAAGAAAAGAAAAAGTTGACAAGAAAGTCTCCCTGCCTGTAACAACAATAATAAATAAATAAATAAAAACACACTATTCAGCATTGCTTCGACGAAATAACCTCAGGAGATGCCGACTGAGGTTGTTTTGTTCGGATAAAAAGGTATATAAGGCTTGGTTTTTGGTCGTGTCTGTTCTTTATATATATATATATATATATATATATATATATTAATCAAAGAGTGGAAAAAAGCATGGGATTTTATGAGGAAGAAGAAGAAAGGAGAAGGGGTGGGAAGAAGAGAGAAAGGAAAACCAAGCAGATAAAAAAGGTTTCAAAAGTTCATAGATTTTCTTTTGACTGAGAAAGCTATGGTCTCTTTGGATCGTGCAATATTAACAAAGCATATAAAGTGAAAGCTAAAGTTTGTCTCTTTGATTTGTGCTCCTACTTTGCAACAAGTTATCAACTCATGAGAACGTATGAACACAACGCGTGCGCTCATTTTGCTAAATTAAAAGGTTTCTTTGTTTTTGGATATGCGAATCTTTTAAAATATTGTTGAATATGACCCACGATCGAAATGTACGGAAACAACAAATAAAGTGAAAGAGATAACAAACTTGAGGGGAGAGTTTTGAAGGAGAAAGAACAACTTACCATGTCTATGGAGGTATGCAATATTAGCTTAAGACCTAACGTAGCTCAACAATACTTCGATCTAAACACGGTTGAACATAGCACCAAGTATCGCTCTTGCAACTAAGCCCAATGCTTCGTCTCGATACCTCAACCATTGACTTGTGTAAACTTGGTTATTAACGACATTAAACTTAAAATCTATAAATAATATCTTGGATTAAAGGTTTGTACTTATAAAGATCAGGAGATTTCATATGGGACCTTTAGTTGCCAGAGAACTCTCTTTTCCATCAAATATAGAATTAGTTTAAGTTTAGTTCTTGAACTTTTAAATTTGTGTCTAAAAGATTTTTGATGTGGGACAAGCATGACCCTAAGTCAGTAAAGATCGGGAGCTTTCATGATCTCAATTTGCGTCTAAAGATCAGGAATTTTCATGTGGAACAAGCATGATCGGGACATCCAACATGCAGTCATTAGACAACACGCCTTGAACAAGTATGGTCATGACACTAGTTCAGTAAAGAAGAAGCACATGAATGGGGACAACGCCCATTGACTGGGAATATGGACGAGTTTCCTCAGATTTTCATGTTAATGGATTCCCTACCTGAACCCATTTGATGGCAGTATTGAAGATTTGACATCTCTTCCATTCCCCCAACAGCTTTACTTATGAAACCAAGAACTTCCATTGAACCAATTGCTTTTGGAATACAGTTCTTCAAACACAGCATAAACAAGTCCTCTGTACCCTTTCTTTCACAACCACTAAAACTACTCTACTTTTTTTGAAAAAAAAAAGAAAATATCAGTTAATCATTGACCAAATGGAGCTGAGGCAGCTGCATTGCTGTAATGAGATCCTCCCTTATCTCAGTTTGTGCGTACAATGAAAGGTGTAAACATTGAGAAGGCCACAGGCAAAGACAAGCAATGATTAGACACAAAAACTTACAAGAGAACAAAATCCATACAAAAAAAACAGCTAAGGCATAATCTTAATCTTTCATGGTGGCACCAATTCTTAGCAGTTCATTGACATTTTTTACCTACCAATGAGCTTTGTTCTGTTCTATCCATCATTTGTTAATCTGCACCACATAATTGCCTTTGCTTATTGTTTATATGTTCTTCTTCTACTCTCCATTTGCATTTCAACCTCTCCTTTTCATAGAATCCATGACACCAAGATCACCATTGAGACAACTTCTGCAAGAACAACAAGAGCCTTTCGAGTTGGAGGATTACCTTTTTGAGAGAGAGTGGTACTCGAGGAAGAGCTCGAGTCGGGGAAGTGGCTTCGCCTGCAGCGGTGGAAGATTAGACGGCGTTATGAAGTTTGGAAAGGGATTTGTTGAGATTAATAAGATGCTGAGGAATTCGTGTAAGAAGCTTCTCTCCATTCATAGGAAGCAACACCAAACTAAGGATTTGGGGGAAAATGGTTGGTTTTTTAGTGTCAGCTGCAAGAGAGTGGCAGAATCAGACAACTTTGTGTCTCCCTGCAGCTTCCAAAAGACGCCCAGCTCATTTTCTGCAAAAGATAATGAACAAACAAGCTCAGACACTTGTGGAGCTTCAGAACCCTGCAACTTACAAGTACTGAAGGTGCTATCATTCTCTCTCAGTATTAGTCCAAATCTATTTACAACTTATAAGTACTGAATGATCTGAACTTGTTTAGGACATGAAAACAGGGAAGAAGAGTCTAATTCGAGCAAGACCAAACAATGGCATTCCTCTACAGAAGCAAGTTTCAGAAGACTCAATTCTGTCAGCCACGCTCTGGCAGTTGCTTCTTTGCTCCGCAGCAACGGAGAAAACGAATGGTACAGAGACTGCAGAGCTGCAAGAACTTGTAACGTCCAGCCCTGCAGCTCAGCTCATGATACCCAAAAAGGTAATACATCAAACGAAGCAGCTTCTTTTTGACTGTGTGAGGGAAGTGGTGGCGACCCATTCCAAGCAGGGCAGTCGGAGAGCCCGGAGGCTCATCTGTGCGAAGGAAGCCATTGGAAAAGAAGCAAACTTGTCAAATTTACTCAGCTCAGATTACTTGCTCTCAGCAGCAGAATGGAGGGATTTCAAGCCGCAGAAGCAGCTTATAGGGACAGAGATTGGAGAATTCATTCTCCAAGAGATCATTAATGAAGCTGTTACGGAACTAATTGATAATCTATGACAACAACCCTCTGGCTTCAATTATACCAAGATTCCAACACATCATTTGCCAGATTCCACAGGCCGAAAAAAGAAGAGCAAAAACAAAAGGCATTCTTGATCAAATTCTAGACGATAACTAGCCATACCCATGAAGTTATGTTCGAATTATCGTGTATGACAACATTTATTATCAACCAAAATATTGATTTATTGATTATGACGCAGATTATGACGCAGTTAAGATCTACGTACACGGACACATTAGAACATTAGACACATACACATGTATTAAACGGTCTATTCATATCCTAGAAGTTTCACTCAACCACCTTGGGACAGAACTTTACACTTAAGAAAGAAAGCAGATTTCAATCAATGGCCAATCTTAAATGACTTTGGATCTCTCAAATTATTTCATGAACCCATAAAAGACTCAACATTTTTTTTTTTAACGAGCTCGTAAATATCTCATAAATACTACAAAACCACACATTCAGATATATCTCATTTCAAAAGGACGACTCATCGCACGACCTGAGATGTCATTTCAAAGGGATTGTCGGCATAAAGTGATTCCCTCCGTTGTCCATTTCAGGTGCAGTGATCCATCAACCAATTCATTTGTCTTTCACCTTTTGGTTTTAGAAAGACCAGACAGGCACAAAAGGTTAAAAACTACTGACAAAAAAGTTGAAATTCTGATAATAAAAAAATATTAATCACCACGATGTGCTGTGAACTCTTCCTATTGTTTTCATTCTGGTCACGATTTAAGCAGTAAAATCAGAGCTTTAAGATAATCTCAATAATCGAACTTCTGGGAGTAAAAAGAACCGCAAATAAGCAGCAGCAGCAGCGTATGGACAGAATTACAAAAGGATGTTGAGGGTAGTCACGCGACTTACAAAACCACCTCGCAAAATAATTAAAACGGCTTCCAATCAAA
The DNA here is from genome assembly GCA_033971965.1 of Cucurbita ficifolia. Classification (NCBI taxonomy): domain Eukaryota; kingdom Viridiplantae; phylum Streptophyta; class Magnoliopsida; order Cucurbitales; family Cucurbitaceae; genus Cucurbita; species Cucurbita ficifolia. The sequence goes on from CM066970.1 coordinate 1,257,211, forward strand.
TGGCTGGTTCACATACGCCACTAACTCCTATAAGGAACACTACAGAAGTATGTATCCACTAACAGACAATTGAAGAATGATACTGTCTCACCCTTCATCTCCTCCTCTTCAAAAGAATCCTTTCCAGAAGTTTGCTATCTCACTGGCTCTTATCTTAGAATCACATTGATCATGCTGGTGGAACGGCTGGCCCCTCCAAAACGTAGGAGCAAAATCCCGGTACCGAGAGCTCCCCGTCTATTGAATTTCCCCATCCTCGCCAAGCTCCCCGTCTTCTAGTTCGTCGTGATTTCTACGGGAACCATCTCGATGATCTCTCTTGTGCCTTCTGTGCCTACTCTCGCTGTCTGATTCAGGTGAATATGCGTGCTGCCAAGAAACATAGATAGAGATTTAATTTCTGTTCTCATTAAAGAAAACAAAGTCACAAGCATCTACGAGGACATTCACGTGCCTTCCTTGACTTCTTTCGGTCACTACCATGTTTGCGGGACTTCTTAGACTCCTCTCTCTCATCTTTATCAGAACCACCATCATCAGTGGCACTATGATGTCGCTTACGATGTTTCCTATCTTTGTCCTTTTCCCTTTTCTTGTCTTCTCTGTAGACATGAGTTTCGCTTGCATCCACATTTTCACTATCTGTTTCATCCTTCTTAACCCGGCCCTTTTCCTTTTCACGTTCTCTTTCCTTCTCCTTTCGCTCTTTCTCCTTCCGCTTCTCTTTTTCCTCACGTTCTTTTTCCTTCTTAGCCTGCGAAAATACAAGTTCTATTTCAGGAGGAGAAATTGTTTCAAACAGCTGATTATTACACTAAAAATCCTTTACCCAACGACTCAAAAGTAGGATCTTCAAGCTAATCAAACATAAGAGAAATATACCACACCTTCTCCTCCTCACGCTTGCGTTCCTTTTCTTTAGCCTTTTCTTGTAAATGAATGATGTATTCCTCAAATACTTCCTTCGCAAAGCTCTCTTCTCCAATTGATCTAAGCGACGATATAAGAAAAAGAAAGCCAAAAAAGAGCAGAAAATTGAGTGCCCAATAAGTGCATTATAGTAAATAATAGAAATCTTAAAGAACTACCTATATTCTTCACTCTCTTCAAAAAGCTGTTTGCTATCCTCCCAGTTGGAAGAACTCGTAATCTCCTGTATCATAAATACAACCATTGAAGGTCAACTTCCTGGGAGAGAAAACAGTCAAACATAAACGGGCTCACATGTCATCAACATTCTAAAATACCTTAAATGTATGAAGAAGTCCTGAGAAGTCATCAGCCAGACGTTGACGCCTTTTGGCTTCTTTCTCCTCCTTTTCTTTGGCTCTTTCTAGCAAGTCCTCATATACAAGCTTCATCACAGTAGGGAGAGTATTATTAATATCTCAAAACACGTATCATGTTCATTGATTTGATGATTGTCAATAACAATCCAAAGGATGCAAAATTAAAGATACAGACAAGGCAATGAAGTTTTTCACATAAAGGAGGATTCATGATCCTAAACAACAGGAATTTGGGAGTAAGTACTCAAGATACACAACAATTATCTTTAACTTAAGAGTCTGACCACCATACGACCAAAATGCAAATTTTGTTTCAGGAAAATAGAAAAATGGAACTATCCTAATTAAAAAAAAAAAAACTTATGGTACATGACACTAGTACTACAGGTCGAGTTAAGCATGTTGTAATCAATAATTATAAAAGAATTTTTACTTGAGAGAAGGGTGGAGTGGTACCTTAAAATTTATATCTGAAACTGCAAGAGAACCACCCTCTTCAATGGCAGCCTTGAAGTCATCAAACGTCCACGATGAAGTGATGGTAATCTGAAAAGCAGTCCGTTAAAATTAAAAATGGATTCAGCCGCAGCAACTGTTAATAAAGTTTATAATCCTACTACCTTCTCTGCCTTCATCACATCTTTTATCTGAGCTTTTTCTTCATGATACTGGAAATTTAGAGAAAGAAGAGTGGTAAATGTGAGCTTGACAGTGAAATTTCAAAAGCACCTTGGATTCAACAATAATAGAATGTAGACAATTTAACTGATAACATAAAGTTATGACATAAATTACGGAAATAAAATGAGAGAATCCATCAATTCAGTTTGAAACTATTTTTTGGGGGTAACAAGAATGCAGGCGGCCCTGCAATAATCTTTTCAGGCAAAACATGTACTTCAGGAGGATTCAAGCTGATGAACAGAGGGAAATTCACCGAGCAGCAAAATTTGTAAGTGCAACAACTCCTGTCATTAGCTAAGTTTAACTAAGAACAGTTAGACTACACACTACAGCTTTAGTGAAGTTTGTGGTCTCATGTTATACTCAACCACCAAAAGAATTTCTACTAGGGAAAAGACCTTAGGACAAAAGACATACTAAATTAAATACCTTTATTCACAATGCATTTCTTGGGGAGGAGAGGAGAAAAACAGAAGCCATATTATCTTAAATTGATTCCTAGCAGATATAAAATGAATCACAAATCGGATGAAATGCTTTACCAATGTGAAAAATCACCTATAGGCAAGCTATTAGAGTTCAAAACTACCATTGCCTAATTATCTTTGGTAATAAAGCAAACCATTAAACTCAACAAACTTTTAAAACGAAGTATGGTAAGATGATAACCTTATTCTCTAATTCCTCCAGAACATCCTCAAACAAGTCCTTTGGTGTTGAGCCAGATATATTAGAAGCAACGGCTTGATACTGAGGCAACTCCTTGACCTAGCAAAAAAGCAATCAAGGATGTGCAGAAACATTCCTAGTCCGAATTTCAATGTTCTGCAACAGATTAAAAAGTTCTATACCTTCAAACAGTAATCACGCCAGAAAGTCTTAGCTGTAAGAATACCAGCAGTAATTTGTTCATCCAAGAGTTTGCGAAATTCGTCGCGGTTTTTTCTTTCAATTCGTCTCACACGTTCCTTCAAGTGGTCAAACATGAATGTGAGTGTCCTACATACTTAACATAACAGGATCAACTATCATATGATTAATTGTACGCTAAGACCTTTTGTATCTTTTTCTGCTCCTCTTCCTCCTTTTCCAAGTCACGTATATAGTCCTGTCCCAACCAAATACAGCATAAAATTTATTGTACACAAGCAGCAAATCAAATAAAAATGAAAGACATACCTGGAAAATAAGCAAGCGATCAAGTTTCTCAAGACGTGAGCATCTTTCATCGTCTTCCAAACGATCTTGTACTTTCCGCCACTGGCTGTTCACCTAAACCGCAGAAGACAGATTGGGAGAATAAGCCAGAATATGGATTAAGTAAATTTATATATCCCAAATTCTTGAGGAAAATACCTTTATATAATCACATGACTCAAGGAAGTTCCTATATTCAGCAATATTTTTCTTGTGCTCCTCTGCAGCCCTTTCTTTTTCCTGAATTTAAGAGAGAGAGAGAGAGAGAGATAGTGTGTGAATGTTCCCTTATCTGGAAAAAGGTATTTTCATACAATCCTATGTAAAAGAGGTTACAGTATCTTAGTCACTTTTAGTTCTTCAAGCAGTTAATACAATTTCAACTTTTTTATGAAAAGAAAAATTCTTAGTCACTTTTAGTTCCCCTACACTGCCACCAACTCAGATACACAACTGACTACAAAAGGGAAATTTCTCATTGAACAGTACTAATGCACATGCATGAATAAATAAATGGTTCCTACCTTCCTCTCAAGTTCCACTATGTAGCTTTCAAAAAGATCCTCCCGGTCTCTAGAACGTTCAACAGCTTTGAACCGTTCATCATTCTCAAACATACTAACAGCTTTGCTGTCCCACAAAAAAATTGAAAAGGAAAAAATGTAAGGTCGAAAGGACTTAACAAAGTAGTAAGATAAATAATGATAACAAAAAATAATAAATAAGCAACAAACCTCCATCTGGTAGATGATGCAAGTTCCTTGGACTCCTGAATGAAAAATGAATATGAAAATGAAAAACAAGATCTCTAACAACATCAAATAAGAAGAAAGAACATGACAGGAGAAATTGTCTACACAAACTTACTTCCAACATCTTGGTGAACTCCTCACGAGCTTTTTTCTGTTTTATGCGTCTTTCCTCCGCATCCAATTTTTTCCTATGTCCTAAATACTAAAAACATAAAATTCATCAAAAGAATCATAAAGTTTGATCTGCCTTTGTTGCAAAGAAAAAATGTTGGGGAAAGGGTGAAACAGTGTAATATTTCATCCCAATCATTTCAATAAGACTTCATTATAGTCCAATCATATCAATACCTCATGGAATGCTTGCTTCCGTTCACCAAGAGTTTTCAAGGCACCATATCTTTTGTCATTAATTATTTCTCGCATAGCCTGATCAAATTGAATTAGCATGCAATAGGATGGAAATTGAAAAATGTAGCATGAAAAATGTCTAAACCAAACAAACCTGCTCCCACGTCCAATCAGATTGAACATTGACAGATTCCAGAAGCGCCTTGAATGCATTCTTTGCCTCCTGATGTTTATAATATATTTTTAAGAAGAGACAATAAATGCAATAATTATGAAAACAAACGCACAAGAAAATGTATTCACAATATACCCATGAGGCACTCAATTTTTCTCTCTAAAAGTATGTGAGAACATGTTTTCCAGAAAGTACCAGTTTGTTGGCAAATACTAAAGGTTCATCATCAGCAGATTTTTCCTCTAAAACGGTCTCATTAACTTTTCCTGCAACTGCCATTCCCTTCCTTGCTTCCTGTCATGACTCCAAAGATCATATTGAAAACCAATGAGCCAAATTTTGGAAGGCAACAATAGTTTGGCAGATGAAATAACCAAATTAACCTAGTTTATTTATTCAAATTAAGAAGTAGAAAGATCTTGTTTTAGAATAAAGTTTCAGAAAAGTAAATAAATCAATATCATTTATGAGGCAAGAAGTATCATGTTGTAATCTCCCAGAAATTACCTCAATGTCTTCTGTAGAAGTTCCGTCAACAGAATTTTTGACATCATGAGATGCAAGACTTTCGAAAGGAGTCCTATTTTCAAAACAACAAAGAAATCAATGAGCAGAACTAAATTGGAATGATACACGCACTTGAAGCTGCTATCCAAGGAAGTGTGGATGTGGAAACTATATCAGCAAGACTAGTGCATACACTGACGAAGCATTGGCATGGAGCACAGCAGGAGGACCGGTACCTCCAGAAGCAGCGACAGATTGAGAAGAAACTGTTCCTGGCACACTAGTTGTTAAAGCAATGGGAGTGCCAGTATTGGTCAATGGCCCAGAAGCCACCACTGAAGGAGAATTGGATACGGAAACAAAAGGAGTGACTGGAACTGGACTCGATGCAACCCCAGATACCGTTGGAGAAATGCTGGAGTTAACAGAAGAAATTGCTGGTGTTTCAGTATGGGAGAGACCAACAGCAGGTGTAGGTTGAGGTGTTGTAGCAGCTATATCTGTTTGTGTTCCTTGGGCAGCTTCTTTCTGAGCCTGCTCACGAGCCAACTGCAAGCAAATCTACAAAGTTAGATTGAAAGCCAAGAATCCTTTTGAAAGAAAAATATGAGAAAGAAAGATATGGGAGTTGTAACCCATGACTTCAACCTTCAGTTCTTCTGGAATGGTCCACTTTGATTCTTTCGTCACCTTATTGTAATAGTACCTATTCCAATTCATGGCAAACAATTAGAGCACATGCCTAATCACGAAGATCAAAATATGTATCACACTAAAAAAACTAGAAATATGTGAATGTGACCATGCTAATGAAAAATTGGAAATATAGGAGCTGAGGAAAAATACGAAACAACGCACTTTCTTCCATCTGGAGCAGTAAATTCCTTCCACACAGTTGATGCATCAGCCCTCTGTAACCATTATTTGAATCAGAAACACAGAAATAATTTCCTAGGAAAAGAAATTTGAGACAGTTGCTCAACTACGAAAATACAAAGAGTTTTAAAGATATAACACCAAATATAGAATACAAAAGAGGACAATAAAAAAACAATAGTTAACTAAAATATATGATAAAGAGAACTATATAACTTAGTAAGAGAATGTATATACAGAAAATAGACCTAGAGAGATAAACCAATAACTGACATAAACGCATACCTAGAAAGATCATACATGATCCCTGAATTAATAGAATATCCAAAAAAAAAGTCATGATTTTGAATTATACATCCCATCCCCAAAGAATATTATTCCAGAGAGCCACTATATATCCCAGCCCCAAGATATTGAATATGAATGAAAGGAAAATCTTAGAACAGCATATCTATGACCATGAATTTTGTTCGGAAAAGTGTTTTCTTCAAAGAAGCATCATAATGTTACAGGTAAAGTAACAGATGATAAAAAAAATGGCATTTACCTCAAGTGGTGTCATAAGTTCCAATGGCTTCTCCCAACTTGACTGTTTGGTTTTTTTGTTGTAATAATATCTGAAAAAAAAAACAGTTCAGCAAGAGAAGTCAAGTTGACATATATTTAAACTTGGATTTTAAGAAATCTAAAAGCTATAAGGACGGTGATAAATGCAACATTACCTTCTTCCATCAGCTGATGAATGCTCTTGCCAATCAGATGAAGACTGCTGATTGAGGACATGTTAGCAACGATGTTAGAAATGACATGAAGGAAAACCCGACAGAATACAGAAATCAGCATCTTAATAGTACTGAGGAGCTAACATCAGAAATCTGTCTTAATATCTCAAAGAAAAATACTGTATAATTCGTTTTTAATAAAAAAGTTCTTTTCCCCAATGTGGACGTTACATACAGAAGAGTGTGTCAGCCTTACAGGCTTATAGAAAAGTTCTCAGTTTGAACTAATTATGGACCGAGAGTAATTTCAAAAAGGGTTTACGGGTAACACCAAGAAGAATAATGAAATATAGCCAAAGCACTCCATCACACTCTTCCCTTTCTGTATCATAGATCCCGATTAATTGCCTTTATGATACTAATACAAAGAATTTCAGCCCTTCTTTTAATAAATGACTGAAAAGTAACTAAAGTTGTCGAAAAGAATAATAAATGAGGATTTTCAGATTTATACATATCTTAACAAAAACCTACCACTACTGAAAAATTCTTTTGTTTGATTCAAGTATACGTAATATAGGCAGTGAAAAAGTAAATGAAACAACACTCCACCACACCATGTAACTGCCCAAATCAACCATTGGTCCCATTTCCCCATAATATCTGATACTATTTGGAAAGCGATGCAGCTTTGAGAGAAAAACTTCCAGGAATTTCCATGGTGTCTCCATAAGCCAAAAATCACATACATTGTTGTAAACCATATTTAGCACCAATTAATAAGGCCAAAATGCATCTCCCACCCTACCACTTCTCCGCCCATGTTGTCCCCCACATCCATGGGCTAGTTTAAGGATAGTTTTTCCACAAATACCCACTCAGGGTCCAAACTTCCCCCAACTTATCAAATACATCCCTACCTTCATCCATGCTTTCCTAAGACCATTTATCAAGACCTTGATAAATAAAACCATATTTGCAATATGCTAAAAGAAGAGAAATGGCAATTACAAACTACAATGAAAAGAAAATAAACAATAGATTGAAGTCCGCCTCCTGCAGATCTATAGCACCCCCTTCAATCGGTGAAGATAGAAACAGACAAAAGTAAACATGGTAAGCAGAACATACAGGGTTTACGGAAGAAACTGAAGAGTTCTGATTAGCTTGCTCCATCGGTGAGACGGTGTTTGTAGTTTGGCTTACAGAAGACAGCCAAGGTTGACTATTACCAACTCCAACGGGTGCATGCATTTGTGACATTGACTGGAACTGAGAAATGATACCAACATCATTATGTCCATCAAATGTGGACAGCGAATATACTAGAAAATAATTTTTTTAAAAATATATATCTATTCAAATTGACAGAAAAGCAAGTAAACAACACATGAAGAAAGTGAGGATTACGGTATATGGTGAAGAAAGAGGTAGTCCATGAGCACCCATGCCATGCATATGATTATTTGGTGCAGGCACATTTTGCTGGGACTGAGGTGGGACAGAAGTAAGAGGCCTTGTCTGAACATAAGGCATTTGTATAGGCTGGGATGAAGAAGTGATGTAGGTAGGATGGCCAGGCCTTGGAACTAGCTGCGGTATTGATTGAGGATATTGATGTTGCTGGACTTGACCAGCTGGCCCTCCAACATTTGAAGAAGACATATTCTGCCCTGCTAACTGGAACTGCTGGGCAGATGATGAAATGAACGTCTGGCCTTGTTGTGCTGGGATAACTGGCCGAAACTGCAGCAGAAAGATCTCAGACACTCATACCATCTCTATAGACATAAAATAGAACATAGTCTTCACCAAATATCAGTACAAATAAAAAACCAAATAAAACCCTGCATGAATCAGTGAACCAGAATTTTGAAGAACATTCACTGAAACGACCAAAAGAGCCAAATACTAATACACCGAAAAGGAAGGGAAAGGGTCCCAGGAATTTCTAAAAATGTAATAATAACTGAACAAACAAAGTAAATGTCTGAGCTCGAGTACGTAAGTGCACGCAATAAAATCTATACCAAGTAATTCTATATATAAACACAGACACATGCACATCATAAAGAGCTAAAATCGGTGATGTCTAGTAAGAACTAAGAGAGGGTTCTGTTACCTGTCCACCTGAGGACTGAGATAGATTTTCCATTTTAGAGCATAACCAAGTGTCAATCTTTGAGCATTGAAAAAGGGTAACTAGAGATCACAATACCAACAGATCAGCTAGCCAACTTCCAGTTGAAGCCCACCAATATCAAGAAATAGAGACCCAACTGCAAACAACATAGAAATATTAAAGAGAGCATGAAGAGAACTAAAAAATATGTCAGAATTTCGTAAACTGAACATCTCAAAACGTTATTTATGACGAAAAAGCCTGTATGGTCAGGCATGGAAATGAACAACAGTTAGATCACGAAGAAGTGAATAAACAACTGATTATCTTGTCCCATCATCTTTCTTGTTTCCTAATACATTCTCAACCTCCAAATTCATAGCGGGGTTAGAAGAAACAAACCAATCGCATGCGGTGAGAATATCACCGCACACTTCACTCTTAAGATTAACAATCTCTAAGAAATCACAATGTTACCGATTAACAGTAAATTGGCATGACGGAGATTTCAGGACAAGAATGACACAGCGGAAAAATGATAGACCGATTCACAAGAGACATTGATTCCTATCGAAGGAGTGATGAAGAATACAATTAGCTCCCCGATGCTTCTGCAAACCCGAATCATTTTCTTCCACTAGACTTCACTTCCTTGAGGTAAACCGCGGTGTTCTTCAAGAATATAACTAAATATCAATATTTGCGACGAACCCAGCTCCTCGTTAAACATGGTTTTTCAAATCCATTCCCTTTGCCCGAATTTTCCTATGAAACTAGATGGAAGATGCAGAATCCAATAAACCAAAGCGCCTAGAGATAACGAGAGAGATAGATTACTCACAGTTACGGCTGTTGTTTGAAGTTGCGGTGGGAAAATTGGTGGCGCCAAACCCAGTATGGTAGCGGGTAAGAAACCGGAGTGGTCGGATCACGAAGCTGTGGGTAAAATCGAGTTTTTAGGGTTTAAGCGAGGAAGTGGCAGAGATGGAACTGATTGAGAGTACGGAGAAGTTGAAAGGGAGGGTTATCGGCGGCTAAACAATTATTTACCGCGTTCCAGAATTAACCCTTTTCTAATTGGAATTTAGCAAAATTCACCCTCGCCGATCGATATATAATGGTCGCTAATTGTCGGAACCACCGTTCGCCGGTCAGACCTTCTGTGAGCTGTCTTTGACTTTCACCACGAATTCGTTTTTAAAGTTTAATAATAAAATTTTGTTTTTATTTTTTAAATGACTACAAATTTAAATGTAATGCCAATAAATATGGAAATTAAGCAAGCGCATGTTTTAAAAGTAGAAAACTATAAACACTCCTATATATCTATTTCCATATATTGATTTTTAAGTTTAATCTTGAAATAAAATAACATAAACTAGAAATTTAAGTGTTTAATTAGGAAATATGAAAAAAATAAAACTCCAAACACAATTTTTAAAAATAAAAAATTATCAAACAAATTTTTAATCATGTTTTCAAACTTTTATTTAATAATATAAATAGTATTTTAATAGATATCTTATTGAAATGTTGAAAATTATTAATTATTGGAAATATTTGTCAAGAATTATTGGGAGAGAGTCCTCGTTCTCGTTAGCTGTTCTAAGCCACAAATTGTAAACACAAGTTGTAATCCTTATTGAATTTTACAGAGGTCTAATTCTATAAATATTACAAGCTTAAGTTACGAGGAGAAGCTCGCAACGCCCCTAAATCCACATGCTTCTTTCGTCTACACGGTTCGTTTGGAAACAGGGGAGCTAATCAAACTGTCATCTCGAACCGCCGTCAAGTGCTTACAAGACAAGTTACCAAACAAGTTCATCCACCCTCCAAACCCAGATTTATTCTGCTTCATCTTGCAACTCTTCTCATCCTCTCCATTGGTGCACTCTCTGTACGCCGCAAGAAAAGGGTCTTCAAAGACCCCATTTTTCTGCACCTTCTTGTTGCCCTTTCTCGCCGAAGTACACGGCGGTGGCCGCAGCTGCTTTCGCCCCAGATCGTCGTCGTCCAGGCGGTAGAACGGCGGCGCCACTGCTGCCTTGCACTCCCCTGGCTTATTCTCCCACGAGAAAGCCACTCTGCCTCTCGAATGGGTTCTGTTGTTGCAGGTCATCGCTCACCGTTGATCTGCTTAATTTCCGGTATTTTGAAATGAAGATACTTCCATTGTTTGGTTCTGGTGGTTTTATAGGTCAAGCCCATTATTGTATTAATTGTGTTTTTATGCTTTTTTTCCTGTTCCATACGGCATTGGATCGGTAAGGACAGATAGATAAAAACAGACAGATGGAAGGTGTGGTGGGCGTGAAGAAAAGTAAATACGACCCCCATGTATCCTCTCCTTCTCAAAGAGAGCGTGGGAGTGGACTCGGTAGAGACCCGACAAACAAGCAAACCCAAATACTGTGCTCTAAATTAATAAGTCCATTTAAATTGTTTACGCCATATATGATATTATTCTTCATTTTATTTTGGTGTACAAAAAAGTTATAATCCTTATTGTGATATCTAATATTTGCTCGTTATTAACTTCTTATATCTCATGTATAGAATTATTGATCTTATAAGTAAATATGATTATATTAAATGTAATATAATTATAAAACCATTTTTATTTGTAGATTAACCTATATTGTTTTTTTTCCATCAATCGTGTTTACATGTAATTTTTTGTAATTAGATATCTTAGTTCATTCTCGTTTATATTATTTATAATAAAATTGGTCAATGTTATGATAATTTGGGCGATTTGACTACATCAATTTAATATACAACGTTATTAACTAAGGTTCGAATGTTTATTTTATTTTTCAATAGAATATAATATCGGGTCAATTATTATTTATATATATATATATATATATTAATGTTTGGTTAAAATGATTGTCTATAAACATTAATGTCGTGACTATTTATTTGTTTACTATCCATATTTAACAATTATTTTCGAAACTCAACTCTTATTTTAAAATTTAGAAAAATAAGTGGACTCTGATATTATTTATGAGTAGTTACGCATAGTCTGTCAATATCACAATTTTAAAATAAATAAATTTTCATTTAAGAATGTGTCATTTTTCTTTCTCCAACAAAAATGTGATCTCACAATTATCGTGCCTGTCGGGAGCCTTCGGAATGGTGGAGTGAGATGGCCCCATCCCTACATGCCAAAGGACAGCTCTTTTTTTCGTCCAAATGTGATGGGTCTAAGGACAGTGTACATGACTGGGTACATAGTTTGTTCTTGTTGGACTTTCTGTGACACTTGTAGCTTAGGATTTGAAGCTGGAAATCAAATAGGCATCATCATTCCAAACACAAAGATCGGTTTAAATTTGAAAGATAAACAGATAAAGATCCTTAGGACTGCAACACCCAATGCTCTGCAAACCATGTACGAAAAGACACCAATTTGTCAAATCCACCAGACCTGCCCTTTACTGACTCTGTGATTAAAGCAAAATGAAAAAAAAACCCCAAACCAAAACCATGGCTCCAATAAAGAGATGATACCCATTTTGGTTACCTGACCTCCGCTTGCTCCGCTCTCTCTGCCCTTCGTAAACTCCCTTTAGATTTAGCAACCTTCTGTAATTGGAGAGAGAGAGTGCCAAAAGCGATTGAAAGTAGCCAATAATGTTTCCATTCTCTTTGATGGCATTAATGGGAAATTGGGTGCTTTTAGAACAGCAAATGCGTCATTAGAGAAGACCCACCTGGTTTCAATTTGTAATTCCTTTTGAATTTTTTGATCTCGATTGTGTAGGCGGAGACTTGTAGTGTGAGATCTCATATCGATCGAAGAGTGAAACGAAGTATAAGAACGTAGAAATCTCTTATTAGCAGACGGTTTTAAAAATCCTGAGGGAAGCCCGAGAAAAGTCTAAAGAGTACGATATTTGCTACTGGTAGGCGAGCCAGACATCGGGTTGTGTGCCAGCGAGGAGGCTGAGTCCCAAAGAGGGAGGACACGATGCAGTGTGCTAGCAAGGACGCTGGACCTGGAAAGGGTGGATTGGGGAGGATCCCACATGGATTGGAGAAAGGAAGACCCCGAAGGGGGTGCTCTCCCGGTCCCTATAAGTCAGACGTGTTTTAAAAACTTTGAGGGGAAGCCTGAAAAGAAAGTGATTCGGCGTCTGCTCTCCTAGTCCCTATCAGACGCGTTTTAAAAATCATGAGAGGAACCCGGAGAGAAAAGCAAAAGAGGACCGCTAGCTTACAAGGGGACATTTTCTCCCTTAGTTTTTGAGAAATTTTCATTCTTTTTGTTTGTTTCATATGCACAAAGACTGGGAGAGCATGAGCATTGTACATTTCTTTCTATGAACTATGCAAAACTTAGCTCTATCATGTATATCATTGAGAGGGAAAACCAAATCAGGACCTTATTTTATCTCCAATGATTGAGTTGCTTTGCTAAAACACAAAAAACTTCTGCATAAGTAGAGGGAGAAGACTATGGAAGTTACTTCTGAATCTCAGCAACATTCTCTCTACCACCACCAAAGCCAGCCAACTCCAGCAATAGCTAACTCCAACACCATGTCAAATAGCTTCTCAGCTTCCCAGCACTACAATGGTGATTTTCTGTCTCCCCTGTCTGTAATGCCGCTCAAGTCAGATGGGTCTCTTTGTATCATGCACTCAATCACCAGATCACAAACTCCAGGTCTATTTCTTTCTTCTTATGTCAAATCTTTACTATGATGAAGCTGTTTTAACAAAAAGTTCTTACCTTTTGATGCTTAGAAACATTGCCAAACATCTCCCCAAAACTTGAGGACTTTCTTGGTGGTGCAACTCATGGAAGAGAGGCGGCCACAGCTCTAAGCTTAGACAGCAGATATTACAATCATAATCCTGAGGCTAACTCAGAGAGACAACAACGTATTCTTCTTCATTCTCAGCGATACTATTCTGGAATGTTCCATTATCCAGCTGAGGATGCCAACAAGGAGTCTCATATTGCAAGTTATTGCTCTGAAATTCGACAAGATATGGAGCAGCGCATCAATGGCTGCTTTGGAGGAGGGAGGAATTGCCAAGACTTGCAGACACTTAGCTTGTCCATGGGCCCTGGCTCTCAGTCTAGTTGTGTTACTACACCAAGCCAAATTTCTCAATCTGGACAAGCCACCATGGAGACAAAGAAAAGGGCTTTGGCTGATCGAAAGCAGCCGGTCCATCGGAAGTCGATCGACACGTTCGGACAAAGAACTTCACAGTATAGAGGCGTTACAAGGTTGTTCTAAAGTTTCTAATATGTTATGTTGTTTTAGCATAAATCATTTTGAGTTAGTTTGGTGAAACTTTGGTAGTTCTTTGTTAACAGACATAGATGGACTGGTAGATATGAGGCTCATTTGTGGGACAATAGTTGTAAGAAGGAAGGTCAAACCAGGAAAGGGAGACAAGGTTACTCAGATTTTAGACCATTTCCTTGTTGCTTGTCATGTTCCTCCAATGTTTTTGTCTAACTTCAAACCATTTCCTTGTTGCTTGTCATGTTCAACTTCCTTATGGATGCTGTTGAATTCAGTTTATCTCGGTAAGCGTTTGTCGATGAACGTTGCGATAGGAAGTCGATTACATGGAAGTTTATTGGTAGTTGATTTGAATTTCAGGTGGCTATGATATGGAGGAGAAAGCAGCAAGAGCCTATGATCTTGCCGCTCTCAAGTACTGGGGACCCTCCACACATTTAAACTTCCCAGTATGATATGATTATAGCGTTATGTCCAGTTATGGTTTTTAGAATTCTTCTGATAATGGTCTTTTTACAGTTGAAGAACTATGAACTTCAAATTGAAGAAATGATGAACATGAACCGCCAAGAATATGTCGCCCACCTGAGAAGGTACTCGAAAAAGTTCGACCTTATTGTTTCATTTTGTTGCCATACCGTTTGTTATTCGTCTTTCTGTGAGATCCCACATCAGTTGAAGAGGGGAACGAAACATTTCTTTTAAGGGTGTGGAAACCTCTCCCTAACAGACGTGTTTTAAAACTTTAAGGAGAAACCTAGAAGGGAAAGCCCAAATAGGATAATATCTGCTAGCGGTGGACTTGGGCTGTTACAAATGGTATAAGAGCCAGACACCGAGCAGTGTGTCAGCGAGGACGCTGGGCTCCCAAGGGGAGTGGATTATGAGATCTCATATCGGTTGGAAAGGGGAACGAAACATTCCTTATAAGGGTTTGGAAACCTCTCCTTAACATACGTGTTTTAAAACCTAGAGGGGAAGCTCAGGAAAAGCTCAAAGAGGACAATATCTGCTAGGTGACTGTTACAATTTCTTTATAGATAGTCTCACTTTCTGGTTTTTGGTTTGCAGGAAAAGCAGTGGATTCTCCAGGGGAGCTTCCATATACAGAGGAGTAACTAGGTGTGTTTGTAAGATTCAAACAATGTTCTACTTTTTTTCCTGCTTAATTGTGAGACTCCGTATCGGTTAGAGAGGGAAATAAAATATTTTTTATAAGGGTGTGGAAATCTCTCCCTAGTAGACGGGTTTTAAAACCGTAAGGCTGACAGCGATACGTAACAAGTCAAATCAGACAATATCTGTTAGCTGTTAGCGGTGGGCTTGAGCGGTTATATTAATATTGCCTCATTTTGTTTACTAGATCAATCTTTTGGCTGCTTTTTCAGACATCATCAGCATGGGAGATGGCAAGCTCGGATTGGAAGAGTCGCGGGGAATAAAGACCTTTATCTTGGAACATTTGGTTTGTTGAAGTTTCAAGCTGTTAAATATAGACACTTTTCATATTATGTCTTGAATCTTTAGCTGTGTTCTTTGCTAGCTATGAGTCTATAACACTTGATCAATCCAATTTTGTTAGCTTTGTTATCAATCCTTTTCATTATAATGATGTCCAGGCACACAAGAGGAGGCTGCAGAAGCATATGACATAGCAGCTATCAAGTTCCGTGGCGTAAACGCTGTGACAAACTTCGACACTTCAAGGTACGACGTAGAAAGGATCATGGCGAGCAGTAGCCTCCTTTCAGGAGAATTTGCAAGGCGAAATAGAGAGCACAAACCATCCAACGCCATCAAACATGAAGAACCAAAGCAGAACATCTCTCGAACCGACCCCGCGGAGATATACAACAACAATTTAGATTGGAGGACGGTATTCCACGACAACCTGCTGCTGGATCCAAGCGCAAGCGTCGAATCCATAGACCAAAAGTCGATGACCTCGAGCAGCGGATACCTGAATAATCTGATCGGAGTCGTCGTCGAAACCGAAAGTTCAAGCAAGTACAAGGCTCACTTCTCCAATGCTTCATCTGTGGTGAGCAGCTTGAGCAGCTCAAGGGAAACTAGTCCTCCTGACAAGCCAAATGGCTCATCCTCGGTTCCATTTGGAAGCAATGGAAGAAGTATATGGCTCCCATGACCACCCCATATGAGGCCTGCCCCTATTTCTTTGCCTGTTGAGTCAACTGTTGTTTGGAATGATGCCTGAGACAAAGCTTCGTTCCATGTCCTTCAATGTTAAAAAAACGTGTAATGAACTGTCAGCACTGCACTCACAAACACAAGAATCTAATCCAAATCCAATCCACCTTGTTTTCCTCGAATCTTTTGGCTCCAAATTCTCAGCAGGCGGGAAAAAAGAGTTCATTCAAGCAATGCAACATAATAATTGAGTGTGCTTTTCATTATTTCTTTTGAATGGGATGTACAAATCCAGCTCACAGCCATTGCCAATAATGCAACCAGGCCATGGCCTTGACCAAAGCCTCATTTTCTTCTTTCTTTTCTATGCCTCACTCCACATTGGTTAGACGGGAGAACGAAGTATTTGTTATAAGAGTGTGGAAATCTCTCTTTAGAAAACGCGTTTTAAAAACCGTGACATTATCGGCGATACATATCGGGCAAAAACGGACAATATCTGCTAGCAGTGGGTTTATACTGTTACAAATGGTATCAAAACCAGACACTAAGCGGTGTGTCAGTGAGGACACTGGTCCCCAAGAGATATGGATTGTGAGATCCCACATCAATTAGAGAGGGAAACAAAACATTCTTTACAAGGGTGTGGAAACTTCTCCCTAGCAAACGCGTTTTAAAGCCATGATGTTGACAGCGATATGTAACGGACTAAAGCGGACAATATCTGCTAGTGGTAGTTTGGG
Source organism: Cucurbita ficifolia (assembly GCA_033971965.1). Taxonomy (NCBI): domain Eukaryota; kingdom Viridiplantae; phylum Streptophyta; class Magnoliopsida; order Cucurbitales; family Cucurbitaceae; genus Cucurbita; species Cucurbita ficifolia. Next base: position 1,274,050 of record CM066970.1, read on the forward strand.
CTGTCACACTCTCGGCCATTCCAACTTTGTTTCTTAGTTAAAGGCGACACAACGGCACCACTTTTACTGTTCTTTATCAAACAAACGAAGAAGACTTCAACTTATTCTGGAAATTGACAGCAAAATTTCTTAAAAGAAAGAGACAACTGGTTTGCATAATAACGTGTATGTATGTGTGTGTGCTGTTATAAGCAAAAATGGAGGGAGATTTCTTGGGTCTTTGAAATCCCAGTTTTGCCATAATTTGATGGATTATTGGAGCCTGGAGGAATGGGGTCATCACTATTTTGCTTTCTTTGTGTAAACACTTTAAATAAATCTCAAGTGGGTCTCATTGGTGGGGTTCCCACGTGTGTAACTGCTATTTCTGCACGAGTCACCAACTGCCATCTCCATTATTTTAAAACTCATATAATTTTTTTAAGATGTTTGATATAAGAAGTAAAAATTTTAACTTTTTTTACGTTAAATTAATAAAAATATTCTTAATTCATCTTTAAAATATTTATAACTCTTATCATTAGTTTTTAGTTTGGAATGAAACGGTTAGTATTTTGTTTCAAAAATATATTTAAAATTTTATAAAGTTTCGTTATTACTATGTTTAAAAAATACTCGTAAAATTTTAAAATAACACTAACGCTATTTACCTTTATAAAAAAAATTAAAAAATAAATAAGCTCCAAGGAGTGAAACTCAAGAATTGGGCTATGGAATTGGCTATTGAAAACGTCACATTGGGCTTGGGCCAATGTCGAATTTGGGCCTATAGTTCTTAGGGCCAGCCCAAATTAAGGTGACTAAGTGTGTGGCATTTGTTTTGATGGGCATCTTTTTTTTATATTTCTTTTACTTTTTAGAGAGAAAGAGAGAGATGTGGCTGCTTTCTGAAAAGAAAAGGAAAAGAGACTTTCTTCAAAAGTGTGATGGAATGAAGCATCAAGCATGGGCGGAGATTAGCTTTGAAAAGTAAGCTGTTTTAAAACAAAGTTCCACTCCCTAATTAATTTATTATTTTTAACTTTTGAATTAGGGCCATTAATTTCAATCTCTTGTATTCTTTATAGAAAAAAGGAAAACAAATTTTAATTATATATTCCAAATGTTAAGAGTCATAGACTCTACGGTGGTGAGATATTGTCATGTGCTATGTGTTAGATGTATTCTTTACTTATAAACTCATGATCTTGTTCTTAATTAGTCAACGTGGGACTATTCGTCTCAATAATCCTCAACAACCATTCCCTCAAACAAAGTATACCATAGAGCCTCCCCAAGTCCTATAGAGCCTTCGAGCAGTTTCCCCTTAATCGAGGCTCGACTTCTTATCTCTAGAGCCCTCGAACAAAATACACCATTTATTCGACACTTGAGTTACTTTTGACTACACATTCTATTGACATAACTAAATTAAGGGCATAATTTTGATAACATGTTAGGAATCACGGATCTCTATAACAATATGATGTATGATGTACTGAGTAGAAAAGACGTACACATAGGAAGAGAGAGAGAGAGAGAGAGGGAGAATGATTTGGAGTGAGAAGGGAGAGTGATAAGTTTGATGTAGCATCACAATCAATCATGCATCTTCTTTATAATACTATTGACTAACCACTCCTACTTCAGCTGGGCCCTCACATCAACCGAGATATATAATATAATATTATATATAGAGGAATAGATTTAGGAAGCACAGAGGGTGGTGTTGACCAGAGGTTTGACTGGGGGTGGGTGGGTGGCTGGCGATTGGCTGTGACTAGAAAGAAGATGCAGACAGACAGGAAGAGTATAGCTGGAAATGGAAGAGCAGGACAAGCAAGTAAATTTTGATGATTAGATTCCAATATTCCATATGTTGCTAACCCCAAAGCACTCTTAATCAAAACAAAACAAAACAAAACAAATCACAGGCTTACAGCTGTTTCTTTCAATAAATTAACCTCCTTTTTCCTCTTTGGCTACTACAAATTCTTACCATTTCATTCTTAATCTAACACAACAAAAATGGAAGAACCAGGCTTGGGGGCTTGTACTCAAGAACACACACTAATTTTGATCAGCTTATGATACTCATTCACATTCAAACCCTCCAATTTTAATACCCTGTTTCTTGGTTATAGCTACGAGGATTGATATCTCCAAACCCTGTCTGCTACTCACCTTTCTTCTTCTTCTTCTTCTTCTCCTGTTCTTCCTGATCTAAGGAAAGAAAGAAAAAAACCCAGGGAGGCTTCTCAAATCAATCATAGTTGGGCATTTGATTGGATGGAGAACTTGGAAAATGTTTCTCTTCCATACCCAAAAGTGAAAAGGGAATCTGCTTTCCTTTTACTGCATTCATGAGCTGTTTCATAGCTAATCTCATTGTTTCTTCTCCACTTTATACTCTCAAAGCTTCACTTTCTTGTCTTTGCCCCCCAAATATATATATTTTTTTGCTTCCCTTTCCTTTTTGCATTTGAACGCAGCAGAACAGAGCAAGCTTCTTCTACACCTTCATGGGGATGCTGCTTTTACTTTAACGTCTTATAAAGCTGCAAACCCTACTACATTTTGTTCTTTGTTTACTCTCGCAAGATATCGCCCGCTCAACTCTGGTCAAAACCGCCTTTCCTCTTTCATTTTTTTAAGGTTTTGTTTTCCCCTCTTTGGAAGTAAGGTTAGCTCCTGAATTTCAGAGGAGAGAAAAAAAATGGGCGATCTCGAAAACGACGAAATGGGTTTTCGAAATTCAAACGAGGGGTTACTGAATTGTTCATCTTCCGACAAAATTCCAGGAACAATGGCGATGGGGTCTTTCTTTGGGTCTGGTTGGGATCCAATGGTTTCTTCCCATGGCGAATTTTCAAATTCTTTTCCTGTTGTTTTGGAGAGCCATGGAGGGAGTGGGACGACACAGGGTGTTCATTATCCGACAGATTTGGGGTTTGGCAATGGGAATTATTCCGACATGTTTGGTTCTTTTGGTGTTGCCGGGCAGATTCTTGGTGGGTGTTCTTCCAATTACAGAAATGGAGGAACCACAGAGAAATTATTGCCACTATCAGGTGAAGAAACTGCTGCAGGATCGCCTAATGGTAAACTCAGAAAACGAGCCCTTGATTCCACTTTCCCATTCAGCCAACCAAACAAGGTAACATTGATGAATCTCTAATCATTTCTCTCTCTCTCTTGTTCATCATTTTAATTGCAAATCATGCCATTGACCAGAAATCTGAAGTGAAATTGAAGAAGGATGTTTCTGGAGACAGTTCCAGTACACAGGAAGAGAAGAACGCAGAAATGGAGCAGAATTTAGGTGGTAAGGCAACTGGAAAACAAGCTAAAGAGAAGACCAATGATAGCACAGAAGCTCCCAAGGAGAATTACATTCATGTGCGAGCTAGAAGAGGGCAAGCCACGAACAGCCATAGCCTTGCTGAGAGGGTAACTTTCTATGAACTTTTGAAGTAAAATGTTGTTGTTTAGTTGTGTTAGACGTTTGAAACACTTTGGCCAATAGGTGAGGAGGGAGAAGATTAGCGAGCGGATGAGATTGCTTCAAGAACTTGTTCCTGGATGCAATAAGGTAGCTTGGTTCAATTGATTTTGTGAGTTTCTTTTGCCTGTGGGAACTTGATTTTCACTCCAACTCGGATGGGTTTTTGTCTCTTAGATTACTGGAAAGGCTGTAATGCTTGATGAGATTATCAACTATGTTCAGTCACTGCAACAGCAGGTTGAGGTATGTGTTTTAACATTCACACAAGTTTGGATGGATTGAATATGTATGTTCATCTGTAGTAATACTGTTAGATTATGGAGCTTTAGAACAATAAGGTAATCTATGAGATCCCATGTTAGTTGGAGAGAGAAACTAAACATTCCTTATAAGGGTGTGGAAACCTCTCCCTAGTAGACGAGTTTCAAAACCTTGAGGGGGGAAGCCTGAAGGGGAAAGCCCAAATAGAACAATATCTGCTAGGGGTGAGCTTAAACTGTTACAAATGGTATTAGAGCCAGACCCCAGGCAGTGTTCCAACGAGGACGTCGGGCCCCCAAGGGGGGTGGATTGTGAGATCCCACATCGGTTGGAGAGGACGAAACATTTCTTATAAGAGTGTGGAAACTTCTCCCTAGTAAACGTGTTTCAACACCTTGAGGGGAAACCCGAAAGGGAAAGCCAAAGAGGACAATATCTATTGGCGGTAGACTTCAGCTGTTACATAATCTCAAATGAAGTTGTGACAATATCTGCTAGCGGTGGGCTTAAGCTGTTACATAATCTCAAATGAAGTTGTGTGATTATACTTTTCTGCAGTTTTTATCAATGAAACTTGCAACTGTCAACCCGGACGTGAACGTCGATATCGAAAGGATTTTATCCAATGATGTAAGTTCATAGTCGTCTTGGATGCTAAGAATGTGTAAGATTTAGTCTATGAACCATTTTGATTTGGTTCAACTTTTGTTTCGAGTAGATTTTCCACGCACGGGGCAGCAATGGAACTGTTCTTGGATATGATCCCGGGTTGAGCGCGGTTTCCCCGGTCCCTCCTCACCGAATATTTCAGCTTCAGGGGACGATGTCAAATATGGCAACCACATTCACACAGTTTCCTCCTTTGCCTCAGGTAGCTAACTTGGTAATCCTCATGATGATGCAATTCTTTTGTTGTGTGTTCAACAACATTAATCGAAATGCATTTACGCGCAGACCGTGTTAGAAAGCGATCTTCAAAGTCTTCTTCAAATGGGATTCGACTCGAGTTCGGGCACTCACAATTTGGAACCAAATGGTATTCATTCTTCTTCATGATCCAATGAATTTGCATTGTGAAGCTCCAAAGGTAGAGATGTTTGATCTACAATTCATTTGGCAATGACAGGGCGGTTTAAAGCAGAGCGCTAACTTCTTGCAAAGGGAGGAGACAGGAGGAAAAAATTGAAATGTTTTCAAGTTGACAGACAAAAAAAAGCATTAAAATCTGTATAGGATTCAGTTTCTAACTATTGTTCTTCGAATTTTAGCAGAAGAAGATGGATTAATAGCGCAGCAGATAAGGAATGTAAATTTAGATTTTGTGGGCGAGGCTGACTAGAATTGGTTTGAATTTCATCCTTGTATGACGAACAAAGCAGAAGCTTGTTTTTGCCTTAATTATATCATATTTTCAATTCAAACATCCATTTTTTTCGTGTTTCTACATTTTACATTTGACATATAATGACGGTAAGGACTTTTACATAATGACGGTAAGGGGTTTGATATGCAATGGACATGCGGCCATAGATAACACGTGTTGTATAAGCATGATTGTGACATGTAGCTCGTAAAATTGAATGAGCCATGTGGGCATGACCGGTGGTACAAAATGATATTTATCATTTATCCTTTAATTTAAACAAAATAGTTTATAATGAAAAATAAATGTCATTTCTTAAAATTTTAATTTAAAAATAAAAAAATTAGATGCTTGATAGACAACTTTAAAATATGATTAAAACAAAATTACTATATCTTTAGATTTCGTGAATCTAATTTCTTCGAAAAACGAGAGATTTTATTAATCTAATTTCTTAAAAAAAATGATGTAATAATAAGATTCACATTTGCAATTAATGTGACTCAATAATTTATGTATTGACCTTTTTTATTGTTTGAATTATTGTTGAAATTGAATTGATTGGCCACACGAACTAAATAATTAAAAAAAAAAAATTCTGTCTTTGCTCTATTATTTTGTTTGTTTTATTTTCCTTTTTTAAGGAAATTTTCTTCTTTTTTTAGTACAATTTACAGGCTGGATAAATTTATTACTCTATTCTGTCTTCACACTAACAACTTTTTTTTATTTTATTTTGGAAATTAATGGGATGAGTTAATTGATTGGATAAAATTTAATTACAATGTTTCTAACCATTTTTAAAGCTTCATTTTTTTTATGGTTTGACACTTGTGCTGGTTGGTTTTTCTTCTTTAAAGATCTTGGTATTGACTAATTAACAGAAAGATAATGAATATATAAGTAAAAAATATTGTCTCCATTGATTTGATTTGAGTATGTATAGTCAAAATATATTGCTAGCAGATATTATTTTATTTGGATTTTTCCTTCCGAACTTTCCTTCGTGATTTTAACATACGTCGACTAATGAGAAGTTTCCTCTCTCCAATCAACATGAGATTTTACAATCCATCCTTTAAGGGTTCACTGTCCTCTGAGATGATATGGGTAATTGAGAAGGACAAGAAAAGAGCATGTCTGTGGGCTTCGTTCTTCGCATCCCAGGCGGCAGGTGCAGCGATGCAATGAATCTGTTGATGAATTTAAAGACCATAAGCGGCAAGTTCAGTCTTTTCTGCGTCTGCCCAACATTATTTTTCCAACTGTCATTCGCCTCACCGATTCATTTAGTATAGCAGACAATAATTAAAGATGCTAACAATAATAAATAATCATAACAATAACCGAAAGTATATCCAAAATTAATTTCATTTGGAGACAGCAAAAGACAGCTTTGAAACTTTTCGCCTCCCCGCCGCGTGGTGGCAGCATGTCCGCTCCCACACTCGGGTGTCATTTTTTGAACTTCAAAAGCACCAATCACTAACCAATTAACTCCCAACCCGCCGATTCCTCAAAATGGAATGCTTTTTTAAACCATTTTTCAGCTCGAAAGCAACAAGAACACAAGAAACTATCATTAAATATGAACCAAATTTTTCTGTCAGTTTCATCCAACAGTTGCCTAATATCTCCTTGTTTTGATGTCTTTGATGTTCAATGTTTTGTTCTTACAGAAGTATCGAAAAACAAACGAATTGAAACAACATTAAAAGAAACAAAAAGAAAAGGAAAAAGACCTACATATAGATACACTGGAAGAGCTTCGCCATTTGAAATAAGCATCTCTCTCTCCAATATTGTCTTTTGTTCGTGTCCATATAATACTCTATCTCGACTGTACTGAGTGAAATGGCCTTGACATTCACTACAGGGATTCATTCTCTGATGCTCTGTTGATCCATTGTGGTTGTCTTTTTTCCAATTTCACCATTGTTTTTCTCTACTGATTTCCTTGTGTTCTTTCTTTTTTTCTACAGAATTCATCTATTTATACAAATCAACCTATCTGTTCGCCAACCAAGTCCAACCCGACGAGCAGGAACGAGATCCCCTGGAACAACAAGAAGTAGAAATGGATTCCTTGTGCAGACAGAAGGCTCCGTGCCGAGGCAGTTAGGAGGAGAAACGCTAATGCGAGCTCTTTCACGTATATTCGGTTGTGCTTCTTTCGCAAAGAGCCTTTCTGCTCTTGCTTCTTGAATTCTTCCTTCATCTCTTCTAGGTCGGGCGCCGAAGCCCCTCTTTGATGCTTTTGCTCTCTCTCGACCAAGGAAACGAGATCACCCTCCGAGGATCGGCCAGATTTCTTCGTAACAACCCATTCGTAGGCGCTACCGAGCTGGAAGAGGCCTGAGATCATGGCATTGAACTTGGTGACTGACATTGTGTTCTCAAAAAGGAGGTAAGGGACAATGAAAGGGAAGGATTTTGGGGCAGGCAGAATGTTTAGAAACGACATCATGGCTGGGATATAGCAAACAACCCAAAAGGGTAGCTCGGCCTCGGGAACGAACATTGTCATCGGGAGAATTATGCAGAAAAGTGTAAAAGAATAGAAGGGCAGTATCAATTTTCTGAGCAAAAAGAAGAGGAAGATTAAGTTGAACTTCTTCCATACACTAATCTGCATTGAATCAATCATATAAGACAACTGCATCAGCAATTTGATTAAGAAAAACTCTATAACAGAAGACAATTGCACGACAACGATACCTTTGATCGAATAATAGCAGGCAGACAAAGGCGAAACAACTGCATTGGGCCAGAATGCCATCTATGTTGTTGTTTTCTATAAGCTTCATAAGACTCTGGTAGCTCACACTGGCACTGATTATGCAGAAATAATAAGTATATTATACTCAGATCATAAACTAGTTACTCATATCATGAACTTAACAAAGATTAGTACCTCGACGTCGTTTAGGAATATGAATTTCCATCCATGAAGATGAGCGCGAACAGCGATATCCATGTCCTCGACGGTGGTCCTTTCCAACCACCCACCGGCGTCCTCAAGAGCCTTGATCCTCCACACACCAGCAGTGCCATTGAAGCCAAAGAAGTTGAGGAAGACACTGTTAACTTGCTGCTCTACTTCAAAATGGAAAGCTAAATTGATGTTCTGCAGCCTGGTTAGCAAGTTCTCGTCCCTGTTCACAAAAGACCACCTTGCTTGAACCAACCCCAGCTCTTCATTGTCCTGAGTTCCATTCAAATAGAGAGTTAACAGTGTTCTAAGCAGAATCTAATAACTCAGTTCATGGCTTACAAAGACAGCCTAATATACCTTGAAATGAGGAACAGTTCTTTTAAGGAAATCGGGTGTCGGTTGAAAATCAGCGTCGAAAATGGCAACGAATTCGTAGTCTTTGACATAGCTACAATTCATAGCGGATTTGAGGTTGCCAGCCTTGTAACCATCTCGAATGACTCGATGACGATAAACAATGTTGGCACCTTCTTGCTGCCATTTATGAACCTCCTCTTTAATCAGCAATTGGGTAGTTGGATCATCAGAATCATCAAGAACTTGAATCAACAGATTGGTTTTTGGCCAGTCCAAATTGCAGATAGCAGCAATTGATTGCTGATAAACCTGAGAAAAAGCCACAAATTCAGTTTTTTCAATAAGAACTAAACCAATTCCAATGGCAGAAGCAGAAGACATTAAGAACAAAACTTCACCTCTTTTTCATTGCACATGGGGATCTGAACAAGAACCATTGGGAAGTAGCCCTTCTCGCCGGATTCAAGGTCTTCATCTCCAGGTTTAAGAACTGGTTGAATTTTCTTGAATCGGATCCAGAAACAACCCAAACATAAGATTAAACGATCCAAGCTTTGACTGATGAACAGTACGACACAGGCATTGGTTAAGAATTGCAGAGGAGGAGCTAAATAGTCCACTCGAATCGATACCCACTGAGAGTAAATCCAACCAAAAGCTCCTTTGAAACCCCAAGGTGATGCCCAGAGATAATCCAATTGAAAGTTTGGAGTACCGAAATGCCAGCCCTTGAAGAAGGCTGCCACCTCAAAACCCAGCAGAAGCACCGACAGCCATAAAAACACCTTGATACAAGAATAGAATCTCGTTTTCACTGTCGGGTTTTCTTTACCAGTGACGTCATTGTCGGCGTCGGCGTCGTCCTCGTCGGTCTGGCCCGAAGCAACACGGCGTCTGACAGTGGCGGCAAGGTCCACCATTGCAGAGCCAATGGAGGTTAAACAACCGGCGGCCTTGTGGGCCTTGAGGAGGAGGACCCACGTGAGTTGCTTAGCGTTTTTCCCTCGGGCTTTCTCTTTGGTCCGGCCCGTTGGCGACTCACCTGCGATGAGAAAATCATCCTCCGACGGACCCTCGAGCTCAACCATCGACCAATTTGGATTCTCCATCTTGACAACAACAGGGGTTCCTCTGCGAGTGTCTTTTCCCCACCAATCAAACGAGGGCGCCATTTTCGAACGGCGATCTCAAAACCCCAGTTGAAGAAAACCGATTTTCAGACCTCAAAACGCACCCTCCTCCTCCTCCTCCTCCTCCGCCTCCTCCTCCTCCCAAACCGATCGAGAAATAGAAACAGACCCACAAAACAAAACAAAAAAGGGGCAACAAAATGGCTATGGCCCTGATCTCAATGTGGGAGAAAGCGCAAAGAGAGAAGAAAAAAAATACTTGGAAAGAGCGAAAGTAGACGCGTGGTGAAGAATGCAGCAGTGGCCTTCTCTAAATCATTGCGACATTCGGTGAGAACTTATACGAGAGAAGTATCCAAAGGAAGAAGAATGAGATGAAGGCGAGATGTGTCCAAATGAGCTTCCATTCATTTACAGCTTGCAGAAAAGGTCACGAAGGTAATAAGAAGGAACACAGCGATGGCCGCGCGAGGGATTCAGAAATGGAATGGTTACAGCTCAGCACGTCTTTGAATTTTGATAAGAATTTTCAGAAATTCAAAAAAAAAAAATCAAATTAAAAAAAAAAAAAGGAACCCAGTGCACGTTCTTTCAAGTCAAATCATAAACCTTATGAAAACGATCTGTTTTACTGGGATGAGAAAGCGGGAATCAAAAAATTCCAGAGATCTTGTTTCTTTCTTCAAATCCCTATCTCATTAAACTCCAAAAAAATTATTCGCAAATGGCAGATTGAATTATATCACGGAGTTTCCCCCCTATAAGAATTTGAAGAAATAAATAAATAAATAAGAGAATTCAATTATTTGTTCACAACATTAATACCACCATTCAATTAACCCTCCTCTCAAACATCAAACACAAAGAACACGAAAAAAGTAAATACTTTACTGTAATTACTTCCTTTTATTTACTTTTACAGTGAGAAAGAATACTTACAGAGATAAGCGAGCAATTACAGCCTACAGGGACAGGGATTCTTTGCGACCCATTTTTATGTTCTAGGGTGGCCCTCTTCGCTTGTTATTAAATCAAAAGGACTAACCTTTTATCCTTTTCAATTTGGTTCTTTATCGTAAAAACGTGGAATTTACCATCTAGCCCTCTCCCACACCCACGGCGCGTCCTATACAAGTGGATAGTGCTGTAAAATTTATTTCATTTGATTATTAACTCGTTTACAGAGGATCACACGCCAGCACTGCAGGTGCAGGGGCAGCTGTAATGTTTTCGAATATATTCGACTTTCCTAATTTGCCCTCTTAACAGATTAATGCACCGACAAATTTTAGTCAAACCAGTGGAAACCGAAATGAGGGTATTATCGGGATTTCAATAAAAAAGAATCATGATAATAATAAAGGCTCTACTTTTTTGTAATACTAAATTACAAAATAATATAAATATATATACACCATAACTTTACTGATTTGTTTAAAAATTAGTATTCATTTAAAATTGCAATATTGCTTTTAATACTTCATAAATATTTTTAAATTATCATTAAAATGAATTTAATTATAATTTTGGATCAAAATTGAGACTTAAAATATTGGCAATATTTGAGTCCCTCTTTTTATTTAATATTCTAATTTATTTATATTTTAATTTCAAATTTAAAGTATTAATTATACGAACTAAATTAATAAAATAAAATGTTCTTAAAATTTGCACTTCCACAAGCTTCAAATAAAAATTTAAAAATACCCATGCTTGCGGTACTTCCGCGAATCAGGACCAGGCAGCCTAAAGTGGGATCGCATCAGGCTTTGTCTTAAGATCCAGCTGATGGAAAAGTAAAGGTTGATGTGCGTCTGAGATGTGTTTTCACAAGCGGTATCACGAGAATTCGTACTTATAGGATATACTGGAACATTCCCCGATCTAACATTACAAACAGTAATTCACGTGGGAAAAGTAAGAGTGGCTTCATGATAAGGGGTAAAACCGACATTTAACTGCAGAAATATTCAAATTTTGAAGAGGCTGTTTTGAACCAAACAAATTTTTAAAAACGATTCCTTTAAGTTTGATAAATTACTATTTTACTCCCTCAATTTTGATTTTACTTTCCTTCTCATAATTTCATTATTTCAAGTTTCTTTAGAATTTGAAACTATTCCTTTAATATTATTTTATTAAAAAAATATTCAAATTGTGTATTTATCCAACAATACCCTTATTACAAATATTTGAATACTTTACATATGAGAATAATCTACATAATTAATATAATTTGAGTTCTGTTATTATTAATTTAAAATTCTATCTCTATATAGTTTCGAGTTTGTTAGTATTATACGTCACTTGTAGGCTAAAATATTATTTGGGTTATTGTATTTTAGATTCTATTTTATTTTTGTCTCTGCCTTAAATTGTTCAATTTAGTCCGGTAATTTCAATAAATTTTAAATTTAGTTCTTATAATTACAATAAAGCCTACATTTTATTTTACAAATTTAATTTTAAAAAAATATAGTTAAATAATAACAATAATTTTGATGTAAGAAAAAAAAAACACATTTATAAATATATTTTTACCACTTATAAAGGGATACACATAGATACTAAGTTTTTTTTTTTTTTTTTTACATTAAAAAAGATTTTTCATGAGAAAAATCAATGATTAGAATTAAATATATATATATATAGAAATGTCAAAATAATTAAATAGATTGACCTTGAGAAAAAAAAAACTCATTATATAATAGGAAATTCAGCGGAATATGTTTGGTCAAAAGCAATTATATGAGAATTGCAATCCAATAACGTTTTCATTTAACTTATCTAAAATCACTTTTTAATTTTATCTTTACCCCAAAACACGTGCATAACGTTTGTCTAAGAAAATTCCAAATTCTATAACAATTTGTTTTTCAAATTCAATCCTATCCTTTCATATATTATCTTCTTTTGTGTTCATTTTCTTCCATTCAGATTTTGATTATTTCTTTTTAAGTTTAAAATTAAAATTTCAAATATTAATTTAGAATCTATAAAAAAAAAATAATAATAATAACACGGTCTAATAATAGAATTGTCATCAATTATTTAAAAACCCTTCCAATTATATACTACTCCCAAATACAAGTAGTTACGAGGGTAAACTCGACATTTAACACAAAAAATCTAAAGTTTTTATATTTTTTAAATTTCAATTAATATTGAATTCTAACTACCGTTCTCCTAAACATAGTAATAAAATAACGAAAAACATATTATTTCCACAAAGCTTTTCGCCAACTTACAAACTTGTCCTCAGTAAGAATCGGCATTGTCGTCCTAAAGAGGGGCATTGTCGTCCATAGAGCCATTTTGATTGCAAACAGCCTGGACACCACAGCCGGCGGTCGTGCGCTCAGGTATTTGCCCGCAATCTCCGCTTTAAAAAATAACACTAAATTAATCAAATCTTTTTTAAAAAATTTATTGTGTAACTTAAATAAAATTTATTGTATTTTTTTCCCTTTCGTTTTACAGGTTAGGTAAGCAGCTGATTAGGATGTCACCCAATTATATTTAAAAAAGAAAAAAAAATGGTGCTGATGGGATAGTTCCATTAAACAAAATAATTCTAAATGTAAAATAAATAATCATAAATATAATATTATTAAAATGTTTATTAATCCATCATACAATAATCCCCGGTTTATAATTCTTATCTTTTGCATCCTAAAATTATTTTTTATATCATATTTGTGTTTAGTCAATTTATAAACAAAGCTAATATTAATAAGAAGACTTTTATTTACATATATATAAAGAAAGAAAGAAACATTGTTTCAGGCAGATACACTGACCATGGAACCGACAAAAGTAGTTCTCCTCAAACGTGTGGTGGTCGCGGAGAGGCCCCAGTGTTTTAAAATGAAATGGGACATCTCCCTTTGGCCCTTTTTTTTATGGACTTTATTTAATATTCTAATTAATTATACCTAAAATCAACGGTCAATTAATTATCTCACTTGGATTATAATCTAAAAATATTTCAATGCTTTTGTGAAATTAAAAATTAATATTTGTTAACAAACAATTGACGCGTTATCCATAAGAAACAACGTCATAGCATAATGATAAAAAATTGGCAAAAAAAAAAAAAAAAAAAAAACATGCAGCAATTTCATTCTTAGTTGAAATTTATGAATATAAAATTATTTATTTTGCAGAATAAATTGACTGGCGTCGTAATTGCAAAAATAGATATTATAAAAATTGTTTCAGATTTATGACTCAATAATGCAAGAAAACGTGCAAATCTTTGCCAACTGCCATTTACAATGTATCCTTCTCAATTATTTCTCGATTTCCCTTTTCTCCACATCATCAGAAATCTTTATTTAAAAAATTATCACAATAATAGTAATATAAATGGAACATGAGATGATCTCACGTCAGTTAGATATCTATTCCTAACAAACGTATTTTAAAATTTTTAAAGAGAAGTTCATAAGAGAAATACCCAAGAAAACAATATTTAATAGAGGTGAATTTGAGCTATTATAAATGGTATTAGAGCCAGACATCGACGGTGTAAAATGAGTGCCAACGGGGATGCTGAATTTCGAAGGGGTGGATTGGAGAGATCCCATATTGATTGGAGAGTTACTATTTATTTATAAGGGTGTGGAAACTTGAGGGTGGGATTTGGGCACTGAATATGCCAACTCATAATGAAAATTGGAAAGAAAAAAAAAACTAATTGGTAAAATATTTGAAGCTCTTTCCTAGCTGCTTGAATCAATTACACCACTACACTTTATTGTATGCCAAAAACAAAAATCTGCTACCTACTGGACCCAGAAATTTAGTGCACAAGGGAGGTGACAGTAGAGAGTTTGTGCATCTTGGGCCACCCAACGGCCATGGGAGTGAGGCCAAATGAAGATCTTTCAGACACACCACCTTGTGGTTTAATTAACAAGTGTTCCCACAAAATATAAAGCAACATTTGGTTATATGGTTGTTACAAACTAGCCCCAAGGCAGCCTGGCTAATGATGGGACGAAAAATCTAAAAAATGGCTCTTCTTTGCAGCTCTGATGATGACATCGAGCCTCCATCCTTTAAAGGAAGGGTGGGTATGAGAAAAATGGTTCCTTCTTCTACGTCAAGCGCGTTTCTCGACCACGTAAGTACTGTAGATATCGCTCGAGATTGCAGCCATACTTGACAAAACAGCTAGGAGGAACATCAACCATGCTATCAGCCTGTCTTTCTTTGATGCAATCCCACAAGTGTCCCTGTGCAGCAATGTCATGTGAACAAACTAGGAAACTAATTAATAAGAGTGTTAAAAGCCCTCTCTAAATTGGAAAAACAGATCGAATAAGGATGATTACTGTTGAGACCGATGTGGGGAGAAGAACGAAACATTATTTATAAGGGCGTGAAAACTAACACGTTTTAAAATTTTTGAGGGGAAGCCCGAAACGAAAAGCCCAAAGAAGACAATATCTTGCAAGCGGTGGATTTGGGTTGTTACAAATAGTATTAGAGCCAGACACCGAGCGATGTGCCAGCGAGAAGGCTGAGCTCCGAAGGGGGTGGACACGAGATGATGTGATAGTAAGGACACTGGCCTCGAAGGGGTGAATTGGGGGTCCCATATCGATTGGAGAGATGAATGAGTGCCAGCAAAAACGTTGGGTCCCGAAGGTAGGGTGGATTGTGAGATCCCATATCGGTATTGGTTGGGGAGGAGAACGAAACATTCTTATTAAGGGTGTGGAAACCTCTCCTAACTTTGAGGGGAAGTCCGAAAGGAAAAGCTCAAAGAGAACAATATCTACTAGCAGTGGACTTGGACGGTTGATGGTTTCGGTAAATTTAATTAGATCATGCTTCAACAAATGTATCTAAAACAATAGACTTGGTGGTTCTTAATTACCTGAGGACGAGAGCGGCGGGAAATATGAACCCAACAGAGATGGCAGCAGTGGCTCCAGTGAGCTGAAAGGCATCCCAGATGCTGGGAACAAAGTTAGCTCCAATGAAGATGAAACTCATGAGAGCTACGGTTACTGAGAAGAATCGTCGGTTATTGAAAGCAATAGGTATGGCACAGGGAAAGAGCAGACCGTCAACGTTGAGGCGAAGGGAGAAAAAAACAATTGGAAATACAAGCATCAGGTGGATGCCATAGCTCACCCTCACAACATCATCAAGCAACGAGCTGTATGGAAGTCCAAGATCTCCATCAAAATTGGCAAGGACATCATCCAACGTTTGGTCTCCAAACAAGATAAATCCGAAGAAGCTCGTCGCGATATATAACGACGAGCATATTATTAGAGATGTTCGAACTATTGACTTCATTTGTGTCGGATCTTTCAGCTCATTCTCAATTGGGAGAACTGCAAAAAAAAAAAAAAAAATGCAAACACAATATTTAGAATGACTTTTCGAATGCTTATAAACACTTTTTTAAACACTAAAAAAAGACCCAAATAAGACATTTATGCTAACGTTGCTGCTATCATAAAACAAGACACGATCAAACCAAACGACTTACCATTATGGTGACAGATATAGGCAGTGACTAGAATTGGAACAGTGGTAAAAAGTTGCCAAAATGATGCCTGATCGATAAGTTCAGGCATCAGTCGCGGCATTCCAATACTCCCATCCATCAGTTTTGCAATGGATACTCCAGCAGTGATTGCCACGAAGACAATGGCCAAGCCCACCGACAAAGACGATGTGTATCTCAAGGAATCTAGTAAAACCAACATTCATCATAAAAGTGAGTGGAAATGACCAAACAATTTCCAGTTTGAAGCCCAGTTGACAGTAAGATATGAAGCACAAAATGATCTATTTGGAACAACTTTTTAAGAACAATTGGCTGTTCATTAGCACAATTTTATCTCCAACTAGCTTATATTTGATAGATTTCATAAAGGTATTGTCCGTTTTAGCCCATTACGTATCGTTGTTAGTCTCACGGTTTTAAAATGCATCTACTATGGAGAGGATCTAGCCCTACTCTGACCAGTGGCTCAGCATCCGGTAACTAACTCTAATACCATTTGTAACAGCCCAAACCCACTGCTAGTAGATATTGTCTGCTTTAGTCCGTTACGTATCACAGTCAACCTCACGGTTTTAAAACGCGTCTATTAATGAGAGGTTTCCCACACTTATAAGAAATACTTCATTTCACTCTCCAACGTAGGATGTCACACGATAAAGAATTTCAAAATAATAGTAAAATAATAGTTTGGCCTCTAATTTCTAGTAACCTTGAATTGTAGATATTTCGATAAAACATATGAATTTGTAATGAGCCAAAAAGTAATAAATAACAAAAATGACTTCTTTGTCATGGTGCTGCCTCGCAGTCCCATATTACTTAACGGCCAGCTTTTTGGAGGGCCTATGCATAAAGCGACAAGGGAGCAAAGCCATTGGAAATTGAAACGGTCCTACTGACCTAATTGTAAAAGCAACCAATGATATACGGCTGAAAATAGCGGGCAGAAAATAACGGGTAGCATACCTACGCGTTTGAAGGAGATTAGTGGCGCAAAAATTAGAAGCGTCGTAAACAGCATCAAGGATATGCGGCTGGTCCACCAATGTTGACCGAACCATTCTTCCATCACGCCCTTATGATGGACGTTATTTGTGGTTGTTCCCGAAAACACATCGCCTTCAAGAAAGGAGATTGAAAACAGTTACAAATTTCCCAATTATAATACATAAAATGTTCCGATGCAAAAATCATGTGATTCTGAAGGGGAATAAAGGGACCTACCGATGATGATCATGTAGACGATGAGCATACCCAAGTTATTGACCACGATGCACACCTGCAAGAGGGTCCGGCCGGCGCTTCCGAGAGAGTCGCCGACGGCGCCGGCGTACGTAGCGGATTTGGACGTCCGAGAGAATTTTAGGATGAAGTCAATTGACAACTCCGTCAATGTAGATCCGAGCATGATCATGACTAAGCCCGGAATTAGACCTAATTGCTTCACGGCGGCCGGGAGAGCCATGATACCAGCCCCGACGATGGTGCTCGAGAGGTTGAAGACGGCGCCGGAGAACGATGCGCCCTCTGACCCTACCTCCAGAGGCTCCTGATGGTCGTATTTTTCAGGGAGTAGGGACTTTCTAGGGCTCCGCCGGTACTTTCTGTCGGCGGCAACGATAATCGTCATTTCTCGCCGGGATTGGATTTGGCCGCCGTTCTCTGGAAATTTGGAGAAAATTAGTCGGGTCGCCGGTGCGTTTGTGTTAAAATGGATATTGAGCTCTTACGAAGACATTAACGCGGGAACCAACGTGGCCTGGGGCTGTAGGTGGAGGAGCCAATGAGCTGTACCCACTTGTACAAATTGAACGCGGGTGGGCCCCGCAGCCTGGCTTCAATTCAACGGTTTTCTCTCGTACGCTATTGGTTTGCCGAACCATTTCGGCAAAGGCCAGACGAGGAACTCTTGCGTTACATGCCTGTTACCGGAAGCAAGAGAAAGACGAATGAAGACAGGACACCTACCCACCAACTTCCGGAGTCTCCTCTCTGTCCGCCCTTGTATCTTCAACTTCACTGTCAAAAATGCCCATCAATCCTTTTTAACGAAAAATGGTCACCGGCCGTTTAGACGACGCCATCTCTACGTTATAGTAGACTATTGTGAGGTCAATAGTCTAGATGATTCCATAATTTTAAGATTTTTTCTTTTCTTTTTGTCAATTGAGCTATTAATGGTATTTTAGTCATTTCATAAATCCTAGCCATTTATTTTATAAAAAAAGAAGTGGTTTGACCATATTTTGAAAGGCTCCGTTAAATTTAGTCATTTATGCCTTTAGTCCTATTGTTTATTTATTTATGTCATTTTGAAATTCCGTTCAATTGGAGTTAAGTCTATAGAGATATTAAATGGATTAAATGGATGAATTAGGCTCACATTGACTAAAATAAATTATTTGTATTTATATTTTGTTAATCAACAATTTTACCATAAGGATTAAAATCACTTTTACAAAATGTAACTAAGTACCTTAAGGATTTGTTTGAATTAAGTTACTAAGTGCTTAAAAACGAGGACTGAAATAAACTCATTAAGCATTAGAACATCAATCCAAACATGTCATAAGTCCTTAAATTTACATTCAAAAGTAAAATATTTGTAAAGAAGTTTTTAAACTAAAAAAGCACTTGGAAACTCGTCCTAAATCTATGGAAGAAGAGCAAGTTTGATCAAGGAGCTGTTAGGCAACGCCCCAAATATAGAGAAAAGGGGGGCGCGAGAACCTCATGCTCCTTCACTTGGACCAGCTGAAATCAAGTTTTCCTCTTTCTTTTGGCGCCTGTTTTGCCTCCATTCTTGGTATCTAATTGTGATTGCGAACCTTTCACCTTTTCCCCTATTGCCGTACTCCACAAAGCCCTCTCTACATCAGATGGCGTGAAAATTTGTCCTTCTGTGCTTAATTCCTGCAAATGATCATCATCCGAAAAGAACAGTTGAATTAGGCAACCGCCTTCCTTGAATAATTAGAATGATCTACTTTAAGCTGAGCTTGTATAGCTCGTGTCTTCGTTTATTCCACATTCCAAGGTTGTTAATCCTACAAATTACATAAACCCATATATATATATATGAATCTAGAATTTATGCTAAATACAGATCTAGACATGTTACATAAGTCTACATTTATATAACTTATGGTTGCATATTATGCACTCAAATTTTCTAAACTCAGTTTGAAACACCACTTCAATTTCAGAATGCTAAACTCGTATCATGGCTTTGAGGAACAAATCTTTGCAGAGCTAAGGTCGTTAGAAATTCAAAACATCGCAGGGCAATGTCAATTTCAAGACAGAAGAAAGGAAGGAATTGATCCCTGAAAGGATGGGAACAGAAATGCGCCTCGATTTGTTGGGCTCTGGAAATGAACTTAATTTCTACACATAATACACAAAACAAGGGGCTTGAAAGGAGATATAGCAAACAGACCTTGGCTTTATCTTGCAACTTTTTTGCGAAGGTTAGGTATTGCTTCAATGAATAATCCTTGAAGTTGCCAAGAGCCGCTTCCATAGCCTACTTCTTCACCATCACAAGTTAGAAATCTAAGCGCGTAACAATTTTTCAAAACTCAAATAGCAGAAATCAATGGTTACTGATAATCTAATTGCATCAATATTTATCCTGATTTCACCTCGTCGGACATGAAAGGCGCAACATCCGGCGCGTAGGCGGCCAGAACCGCCGAGGCAGTAGCCGGACCGACGCCTTTGAGCGGAGTAAGTTCAGACACGGCTTTGGAAATATCAGGAAGGCATTGGAAGGCCTTCTGAGAGGCCAATTTGACGAGCGATTCATCCAATGATGAAACGAAGTCCAACAGCCGCGGCCTGAAATTCTTAAACTAATTGTCAATAAAATCGGTAGGCAACCTAAATGAAGAGTAAGAGATACAGAGCAGTGGTCACCTCCATTTTCCGCGAGTGAGCTTCCATTGCATAAGTTTTGAGAGCTCGGAAGTAGTGATGTAAGGGCTAGGGTTTCGCTTGTGGAGAAGAGGAGGGAGTTCGTTCCGGTAAAAATCGTCCAGAGAAACCAAATTCGGCTTGCCTAGGGCTTCGATTTGAGAAGGATAAGAAGAGAGAGCTACTCTCCAGAGGCTTGGATCGGAGTGTGAAAACTCCACCATTGCAGCTTATGCGACGTTGCCGCTCCACTCTTCACGGGCGTTTTTTCGCGGCTGCAATGCAACTCTTGGTCTTGGCGGGGTTTTTTGGGTTCATAACGTTCGATAATTAGCCAGGTTGGAACTCCAACCATCTTCCACAAATTGTATATAAAATGGATTATTATGAATAATTTGGATTTAATATTTCAATATTGCCACTATTGGTTTTAAAAAAGCTCGCCTATTAATATTTAAATTATGAATTTGATTTTTTTTAAAATTTGTGTTCTAAATTTATAAAATGTCTAATAACTTAAAAAGTATATATATAGTGTGTAAAAGAGGAAAGAATTAGAGAAAATAGATCTGGTACAAAATTAGGTGTTTCAGTGCTGGCAGTCGGGCGCACGTTAGAATCGTGTAGGTAAATTCTGAAGACACATCTTATATAAAGCCCCATGGCCCGCGAATGTTTTGTCTGTTTTTCTCTCTTTTAGATGCCTACAAAAAGCGTCCAGTTTCCTAGTGAGTTTATGGGCTTTCGTAAAGCAACTCGGTCGTTGTCGCAAAGTTTTGCCAGTGGAGACAGATACGCGCAGAGGAATTTATTACTAATAGACGAAGAAAAAGAGAGGGGACTCGGAAGGCCACAGGAGGTCCACAGGAGGGAGAGTTATCGTCGTTGTCATCGTCGCCATCGCATTGGCGGTCTCTGTGAGGTTGCTGGATCTGTACTCGGAAATAATGGTGGATCAGTGCGCGTTTGGCTGGATCTTGGCCTCAGTTATGGGAGCCGCGGCGCTATATTTCTTGTTCGGCAAGAAAAACTGTGGAGCTTCGAATGAACGGAGGCGTGAGTGCCTAAAGAATATCGCTACCACGAATGGAGAATGCAAACCGAGTAACAGCGACGGCGACATTATCATCGTCGGAGCCGGAGTCGCCGGATCCGCTCTTACCTATACTCTCGCCAAGGTAATCCTGTACTTCTGATTTTCGTCCTCTTTCGTTATTCTCAAACATGCGCTCTCTGTTGTTGAACTTTTGCACATTATGCGGTTGGAGATTGATTGTTTCACTTGAGAAATGTTAATGTGGAAAATCGCATTTGATTGATTTGTAATTGTAGAAACTAAAATTCATTATGATGTAGTTAGGTATTGTATGATTTATGTACAAGCATAGATTCTCTTTCTAGATGATATGTCCGCGTTATAGCTAGCCATTACCGTGCACAAGGAAGTATCACCGTACTTTGTTAAGTCAGTATAATTATTTTACGCTCTGTTATCGCGTATGTATTGTATCACAGATTGAATGTACTTTTATTTGATTACTTCTTTCGAAACTCAACCGAAGTATACACTGGAATTATGTGTAAATCTAATACAAAGTTATTGTATCGTGCACAAGGAAATATCACCCGCTCGTTGTTAAAGCAGTATAATCATTTTATGCTCTGCTCTCGCTTACGTATTGTATTACAGATTGAACGTACTTTGATTTGATTACTTCTTTCAAAACTCAACCGAGTTATGCACTAGACTTATGAGTAAATCTAATACAAATTTATTGTACCGAAGGCCAAATGTTCTCAATCGAAAGTTGTTTTGTTATTTCATTTATTGTCTAGAGTTTATACTCCTCGGATAAGCATTTCAGATTATTAAGAGTGATATACTTCCAAGAGGAGTTATCTTCTCATCCAGAGGTTGTGCGTAGCCGGATTCTAAAGTTCGATTGCTTGTTTCAGTTTTCTTCTTGAACGAAACACATGTTTGTTTATTCATTTTTATTTTTGTTTCAGATTTCTCAAATACTTCCTTACACGTGATGAAATGAAATCAAAATCTCGAATGTAGATGATTTTGGAAGTTTTAGTGTTTTGAGAGTGTTTTTTTTTTCTTCTAAAGATTCTGAGAGCTATTTAAAGTTTTTACTAACTGAATCTCTCTCAAAATGTTTTAAGGTTTTCGTTATACATAAATATTAATGGAAAAAAAGGAGAAGGAGAACGCTTAAAAGAGGTGGAATTTTTGAGAAAGCGATTGGAAGAAAACTGCTTCATTCCAATAACACATGTAAATATAGAGCCCTATGCACGTCTTGAGATAATTCAAAGATTTTCCTTGGTACTTAATATTTTGCTGATTAATGTAGATGACTTTCCTTGATATTTTGCTGTCAATTGTGGAGGCTAAAGGAAAAAAAAAAGGCCAATAGAAAAGGAAAATGGACTTGTTACTGCAAACAGTCTACTTTGTCAACGTGTCAAGATTGGCCGTCGGCACTTTTTGGTTGTTCAGGCCATGAAAATATATATGCCAAAAAGCTGGTTCATGTATCTGGAGCCTACATGAAAACGAATTTCTATTGCATTCATCTCATTAACATTCGTTCTCGTAGTTGTACACTCGAGTAGATGGATTTTATTTTTGACACTCCTTGTTTATAGTCGATCTGTTAGCACATGTATTTGTTGAAAGTTTTGAATAATGAATGAACAATCGTTTAGTTATTTTCTCTGTGTTGAATGATTTTTTTCCTATATTTACCCAACTTTAGCCCGTGAATGTTATATGTTTAAGTTATTTTTTGAATGCAGGATGGTCGTCGAGTACATGTGATCGAAAGAGACTTGACTGAGCCGGATAGAATTGTTGGTGAATTATTACAACCAGGAGGCTACCTAAAGTTAACAGAGTTGGGACTTGAAGGTTGGTTTCCATCAATATCAAATGGTTGTTTCTTGTAGAGGATTTTCTCCCGTGCCTTTGAGCAAACTAGAATTGGTTGTTGATATTCTGTATCCTATGCAGATTTGTAGATGATATTCTGTATCCTTGTAGAGGATTTTCTCCCGTGCCTCTGAGCAAACTAGAATTGATTGTTGATTTTCTGTTTCCTATGCAGATTGTGTAGATGATATTGACGCGCAACGAGTGTACGGTTATGCCCTTTTTAAGGATGGGAAGGATACTAGACTCTCCTACCCCTTGGAAAAATTTCACTCGGATGTGTCCGGAAGGAGCTTCCACAATGGGCGCTTCATTCAGAGGATGCGTCAGAAGGCCGCAACTCTGCCCAAGTAATTCCCTTTCATCTGTTTTATCATTATTGATTCTGTAGTGTATAATCTCGTTTAAAAAAAATATATCCATTAACTTTTTTAATAATTTCCATAAACTTTAAAAAAAAAATAATAATAATAAATAACCTTGTTAGTTTTAGATGAAAATGGTGGATACTTTGTTTAAAAAATACTCTGAATTTTCTCAAGTTTCAATAATACTCTTAAAATTTAATAATACTCTTAAAATTTAAAAATGTTCCAAGTTTCAATAATACTCTTAAAATTTAATAATACTCTTAAAATTTAAAAATGTTCCATAATATCTTTACTGTTAGTATATGATAAATGGAAATTGTTAATACCTATTTTAAAAAATACTTATAAACTTTTAAAGTTGCCTTTAACCTTTCAATATGATAAATTTCTTTCAAGTTATTTTGAGTGGGAGAGAACCAATTGAAAACAACTCTATAAATATCCTCTTTTTTTTTTTCACATAGATACTCTTATTTTGTCTCCATTTGTCCAATTTTTACACCAAATCTCAGCAACCAAATAGAATAAAAGCCTCCAAGTTAAAGCATAACTCTTACCAAATTCCACAAAGTCTCAAAATCAAAACTATGCAAAATGATGAATCACTATATACAAAAAGTGCTGATAAAGGATTATCATCTTCGATCATGGAGAACCTTCTTAACTGATCATAATAAATAGACTAATTTGAACGTAAAAAAATGGTCAAAGTCTTCATCGCTACAAATTTGGTAGTGCACACTTTTTTTTCTCCTACTGGTTCTTCTAAAAACTGACTCAAATTTTAACATATTTCTCTTTTTGTGTATTAAACTCAAATAATGTATTAACACACACTCAATTACTATGTACAACCTTCTTAAGTCCGAAGGTCTATTGGTTCTATTGTTATGTTTCATCTTGCCATATCCTATGTACCTTAACTGAATGAAATAGTTTTAGAGATTGGATACTGAAAGATGGGAAGTAAGAGGAAATGTAAGGCCATAGATTGAAGTGGAGAGAAAGGAAATAGAAAAGAAAGGTGATAAAGTAGATTAACTGTTTCCGTACTAATGGTAAGGAAATTTTTACTTTTTAAAAAAAAAGAAAATTAAGGATACTCATCTAACTTTTGAAACTTTAGGGATATTTTTAAAATGAGATATAAATGATTTTTGTCTATATATTAATAGTAAGAATATTTTTTAACTATCTTTAAATATTTTAAGGTATTATTGAAACTCTTAAAAATTTAATGTTCTTAAAAATTATTTAAGGTATTATTGAAACTCTTAAAAATTTAATGTTTAGAGGTATTTTCTAATTTAAATTTGGATCTATGATTGGTGCAATGAAACTTCAATAACAGTTGCAGTTTTTGTCATTTTGCTCCATGATCGACCATGCTTGTTTGCGGATTTGACAGAGAAGTCATATATATGTAGTGTATGCTGGTGTAGTGATATGCTAGCCCTGGGATTCACATTTTGTACTAAGACTCTTGTGGAACTTGCTTTATTGTTGAGAGTTTAGATTAAATCTTCATAATATCTTCTAATGTGTCTCTCCTGTAATGTACATCCTTATAATAAGATTGAGTCGATATTTGTACTAGTACCTTTCTTTTCATCAAGTATTCGTATCGTGCTTTGTTTAGGAGTTATTATATATTCCTTTATTAATTTATTCCTCCACCTTTTTAGTGTGCGCTTGGTGCAGGGAACGGTCACTTCTCTGCTCGAGGAAAATGGTACAATTAAAGGTGTGCAATACAAAAACAAATCTGGCCAAGAGACGACAGCTTACGCACCTTTGACCATTGTTTGTGATGGGTGCTTTTCAAATTTGCGACGCACTCTTTGCAATCCTAAGGTGCGAACACTCTTCAATTCTTGATAACGGAAGATTCATGTTCTGCTGATTATCATATCTATCTAATTCAAATCCAATAGTTTTAAGCTCAAGTTAGATAAATTTATGTTAAAAACTAAGATACTGTTCCATATGCTGAGAAGATTTTAGATACGAATCTTTTCCAGGTTGATGTTCCCTCTTGTTTTGTTGGCCTCGTACTCGAGAATTGTGACCTTCCTTACGCAAATCACGGACATGTGATACTAGCAGACCCTTCTCCCATTTTGTTCTATCCCATTAGCAGTACAGAGATCCGCTGTCTGGTGGATGTGCCTGGTCAGAAAGTTCCTTCCATTTCAAACGGTGAAATGGCAAACTATTTGAAGAATGTTGTTGCTCCTCAGGTGCGAATATACTCCTAATTCTTTTTCCATAATCTCATCTGTGAATGACCATGTGAAGTCTGTCATACACAGATTCCTCCTCAACTTTATGATTCATTCATAGCTGCTATTGATAAGGGTAACATAAGAACAATGCCAAATAGAAGTATGCCAGCAGATCCATATCCTACCCCCGGAGCCCTATTGATGGGCGATGCATTTAATATGCGTCACCCTCTAACTGGCGGCGGAATGACCGTTGCTTTGTCTGACATTGTTGTTCTTAGAGATCTTCTCAAGCCCCTGCGTGATCTGAATGATGCACCCACTCTCTGCAAGTATCTTGAAGCATTCTACACGCTCCGTAAGGTTAGTACTCAGTTTATCTGCTTTTTTGTTTCCTTTTTCTTGGATAAATAAACGGCAAACCCCCAATTTTACCTTTTAGTACAACCATTTTCTCTTAAAATATATTTGTTAGAAAAAGGGTTTTTCAAGTTTGCATTTGGTGATTTGGTCACACTACATACATACATTCATATAAAAATAACAAATATGTATATTTTTCGTACTACATATCTTTTATTGAACAGAATATTTAAATCAATCTTTTTACCAAGTTGACCACTTACCTAAGATTTAATATCACTTACACTTCACACATTAAATTGGCAATTCTTCGGAAGGTACTTGAAAGAAAAAGTTAAGATAGCCAATCCCAAACAAACACCAAGTTATCTACATGTAATGAGTTTGTTTTATTTATGTAATTGTAGCCAGTGGCTTCGACTATAAACACGTTGGCAGGTGCCCTTTACAAGGTCTTTTGTGCATCACCGGATCAGGCTAGAAAGGAAATGCGTCAGGCTTGCTTCGATTATTTAAGCCTCGGTGGAATCTTTTCGAATGGACCAGTTTCTTTACTCTCTGGGTTGAATCCTCGCCCGTTGAGCTTGGTTTTCCATTTCTTTGCGGTGGCAGTATACGGCGTTGGCCGGTTGCTGATCCCGTTTCCTTCTCCTAAACGCGTCTGGATCGGAGTCAGATTAATTTCGGTACGTGCTCTTAACGCTGCTCCTTTACTTTTTTTTTTCTTTTTTTTTGGAAACATTGAAAGCCAAGTCCATAAAACTTAAAAGCATTTAATTATTTTTAAAAAAAAAATATTCAGTAGGATTTAATTATATAAAATCATTATTATAATCAATGCTGTTATCTAGGATGCTAAATTAACGTAGTCTAAGGTGGACAGAATCTAACACAATTTGACAAATATTGCCTTTTATTTTGTATTAATGATAATAAATGTAGATAAAATATTATTGATAATATAAAATGTAATTAGTTTTTTCATTGGAAATTTCGGAAAATGATTGATTAAAATTATTCTCATATTTCTTTTTTTGGAAGCATATCATTAAATACTAATAACTGTTTTCTCTACCATCTCATAAGAAAGTTTTCGTAATCGCTCATAAAAGTTATTCCTGTGTTTATTATTATTATCATTATCTTCATATAGACATATATCCAAAAAAGTAGTTGAAACAAAAAATTGTTAGGCCCCATTTGACACCTGTTTCAATTTTTTGTTTTCATTTTCTGTTTTTTATTTAACCATATACGTTTCGTAAGTTTTTTCTTTTTCTATTTTTTTTTTGAAGTTGAGATGTGAAATAAAAATTACAAGGAGAAATTAAAGAGAAAAGGTTAAGCTCGAGAGAGACTATTAATTAGAGAAAAATGAAGAAATGTTAGGAAAAGAAAAAAAGTTAAAAGATAAAAAAATATGTGAATATTTGTTAGTAAGGTGGAAGGTTAGAGAGAAAAAAAGCTAAAATAGCTCACATTAGAAAGTATATCCTTTTTTAAACAGGTTACATAAAATATATTAATTGAAGAAAGAGATAAGTATGTTAGAGAGAAAAGTTAAGAAAATATAAAGAAATAGTGTTAGAGAGAAACATAAGCTGGGAAAATAATTACAGAGGATATGAGGTTTAAACTTTAATGACAAAAGCTGGGAAAAAAATATATGAGAAGATAAATAAAAATATAAGTAATAGAGAAATAAGAATTCTAGTGAAAAAAATTTAGGAAGGAAAAAATTTGGAATGAGAAAAATTATAAAGAAAAAATATATCTTGAGGCATTGTAAAAAGAAACAAAAAACTATTTTAGAAATTGCCATCCTACATTTTATAAATTTGCGTACAAGTTCAACTGTGCTTTTTTTTAAAGAACAGAATTTAATTGGTCATCAGATAAATTTTTTAAAAAGGAAATGAGATAGTTATTAATGTTTTATTTGTTAATGTTTGTTATTATTATTTTTGCTTACAAAATCGTGTTCAATTTTTTAACCATTCCCATCCAGGAAAAAACTATTTAAATGTTTTATTTGTTATTATTATTTTTGCTTATGAAATCGTGTTCAATTTTTTAACCATTCCCATCCAGGAAAAAACTATTAAATAGTTCGCTTAAGTTTCAGAACTTGAGAACATACGTTTGAAAAATTATTTATTTATTGTTTTTAAAATTTGACGAAGTTCATTTAAAAAATATGCGATTCTACGAAAGTCATAAAATCTTAAAATAAAAAATGGTTCTAAAATGCTTTAAATCATTTTTAGAGTGGTTGATAATCAGCATTAGGATAGAAATCTAACCATTTTGCATGTGGTGTAGGGTGCATCGGCCATCATATTTCCAATTCTCAAGGCTGAAGGTGTTAGGCAGATGTTTTTCCCCAAAACCATTGCAGCTTATTACAGAGCTCCACCCGTTGTAAGATGACACTTGGATGATTGGATCAGGGGCTCTGTGGCAAACCGTTTTGGCTCGAAAGGTTTTCCTTCTAGCTGCCGTTGCTCTTTTTCTTTCCATCGAAGTCAGTTGTCCCAACTAACCTAGTTTGCGCCACTTGGGACGATTCAAGATGCTAATCCCCTATTAAACAGTTCAGAAAAGAAAATCCCGCAAACGAATTAAAGAATTTTACAACAGTTACAGAAAAAGTAAATCAGATTCAGGTTCCTAAAAAATGTATGTACAGAATGTGCCAACGACTGAAATATTTAGTATATTCCTTACTTTCTAAACATATTTTTCACATCCTAATTCCCAACAGTTTTTTAGCTGTTAAAATATAAAA
Organism: Cucurbita ficifolia; assembly: GCA_033971965.1. Classification (NCBI taxonomy): domain Eukaryota; kingdom Viridiplantae; phylum Streptophyta; class Magnoliopsida; order Cucurbitales; family Cucurbitaceae; genus Cucurbita; species Cucurbita ficifolia. The sequence goes on from CM066970.1 coordinate 1,302,715, forward strand.
TTTTAAATATTAGAATAAAAAAGCATTTATATAAAATAATTTAAAATTTGAAAAACAAATAACCTACATTATTTCTTAACTTTTAATAAATTTAGACTTATTCTTATAAAAACTAAAACCAATTTTCAATTTTGTAGCTGTTAAAATATAAAATTTTAAATATTAGAATAAAAAAGCATTTATATAAAATAATTTAAAATTTGAAAAACAAATAACCTACATTATTTCTTAACTTTTAATAAATTTAGAATTATTCTTATAAAAACTAAAACCAATTTTCAATCGGTATTGAAAGAATACAATTATAATTTCCACGATATGATATTTCTTTAAAGAAAGCTATCGAATATTATTCTCTAGTTATATTAAAATTTTAGTTCAAATTTGAAAACATGTCTATTTAGTTTTTAAACTTTCACAATTGCAAATTTAAATTCCAAATCTTAAATATTTTAATATTTACAAATCTAATGACCAATTAAATTTTTTAGAAACCTATTAAACAAAAACAAATTAAAAAGGCAAATTTCAAATTTCAGAGAAAAAAAAAACTCATTCAAAGAAACTAGTAGTTTAAGAAAAATTTATAAAAAAAAAAAAAAAAACCAAGTAGTTATCAACATACTTAAATTTTATTAAAAAAAAAAAAAGGCAGAAAAAACAAAACAAAAAATTAACAATCAAATAAGCCTTGAATATTATATTTCGTAAGAAAATACTATGAATTAAAGATAAATATATGTAATAGAAATGCAATAGTTAAAGTCCTGTAGTTTGAATTGGCACAATATTGAGAAGTAGCCAGCATTGCTCTATATAAGATTTAAGATTTAATTAACTACTGCAGTGTCAAAAGCCTACCTTTAGTCTGTGTTTGGTAAGTGGATTGTAGGGTCAGTCAATAAGATAAGTTGACATTCGAAATCTGAGGTAGATTTTTCATTGAGAACGAAAACGCGTTCATATCCAGGGGTTAATGAATTTTCCAGGCAAAGTTTCCATTAATATATATAACTTTTTGGTTAAAGGGGTATCCAAGGGTTAATGAATTTTCCAGGCAAAGTTTCCATTAATATATATAGCTTTTTGGTTAAAGGGTGACCTGTTGAACTTCCAATTCCAAATCCAATGTGATCATGACCTTGGAGGTGATTGCATCGGGGGAAACGCGATTTTTAGGCAGCTTGCTCAGTCTCAAGTACCAAAGGCCTTCAAGGTTAATAACTAGAAGCTTCTACATAAAATAAGTTTTGAAAAAACGAAAAAATAAAAAATAAAAAAAAGATATTGACCTAGAAGCTTGATGAGGGGAATGCAAAAATGACCAACAAGAGCGAAAAACCAAACATCTTAACCTGGTAGTACTATCCAGAGAAGAAATGGGAGAAGGCAGGCTATTGAAATAAAGATAGAGGAAGGCTACCAAATTCAGCTGATGCCTGATGTTATACGTTGGAAAGTACGATAGGGAAACATGTCTGACATGTGTTTATTACGAACTAAGAACTATTTCCATAATTTTTCGCGCGAGTTCTATGAAGTTAAAATAAGACCTTTCCAAATTTGGGAAGGAACTTAGCTGTGCTCGAGTCACAATCTATTGTGATCTCTTTAAAAAAACATCGGTATTTTCCCTCCCCTACAAGTTCTAGTTCCGTTGGAAACTCTTTTCTTGAAAATGTTGTGTTCAATGAGTAAGGAACCTCTTTGAAATTATTAGCAGGGAAGGGAGAAAAAATGGAAATATACCAAGCCATAACCAGTAACAGGGACAACAAGGTTTACCTATTTTAGTTGAATTCTCAAACTAAAACTTTTACTATTTCATATGAATGGAAAAGGGCTAGCAATAACGAAATTAAAATGCGGAGACTCAAATTCCAATGGGAGAAGAAGAAGAAGAGCATTTTTTTACTCACCTGCCTTATCCAAGAGTCAATGGCAAAGATTTCCCATCACAACTTTATTTCCTGGTTTTGATACGGGTGATACTGCTTTGCCTTGGCTCCAAATGCAGTCTGCAACAATAAAGGGTTGATGCATTTAAATATCCTGATCCTATGAACTCGGTATGATATAAAATAATCGGCCTCTGATGGGTTACTGATGGAAATACCAAAATGACCTCCGCGTAAAGAAGACGCCTCAAAACACACCAATAAAATTAACTTGGTCCTCTTTTTTATACTTATATCAGAACTTAACTCCGTCTGAGAATTAATGAGAAATTTTTATAGTAAAATTAATTTTATGAGTTTGAAATACCTAGTTGCTATTGACGAGGTACAAAATTGCTTAAAGATTTCAGAAAAAATAATCATCAGGGGGAAAAGAAATGCAGGGGAAGTTCTGGGCACGGTTAAGAAATATTTGCTCATTAAGAAATGGCATACATCATTAGACAATACTTAAAAACAAGCGTTTTCCCATTATTAAATACAAAACTAAAACTTTTCTTTGGACAAAAACAACATATTTTCCGTTGCTCCTTTAATGCCAATATATACATACACTAGACGATTCACCATGCAAGGAGCACCTTAGTTTTATCATCTGTGCGTTTTATTGTTTTCTTAACTAGCCACAAAAAAGACAGAAAGTAGAAAATCAAGTCCAATTTGTCATCTTGTATTCTTTTAGAAAGAAGGAAGAATAAATTTATATCTATGAACAAAGAAAAAAAGGTTTAGCTTTTACTACTTCAGATGACAGTAAGGCCTTTATTAGGTATAGTTTGATAACATAAATAATGGGCACAATATCATATTAGCAAATAATATTAAAGCAACATGTTCACCTGTGCAGACCTGAAACTGAGCGGTGATAATGTCACATACTCTCACTTGGAGTCCCTGTATAGTCAATCTACCAATTGCTGCGTGATGTGTCAGTCACCCTATACCAACCATCTAATAAGTGGAATGATTGAATCGTATCCCCCAGGATCAGTTCCTGTCCAGCCATCATTGGTTCTCTTATTTTTGTTCCTCTTTCAATAGAGAACATTCAGCATGTCTTATACACACTTGCATATATATACATATACATACACAAACCAATAATGTGAAGTCATAATTACATAATACTGTAACTGAGAGAAGTTTGTAGTGAGGGACTAGCAGGTTATGGCGTAGCTGTACAGTAGCAGCAAGAACACAAACAAGCATAGCCTTGCACGTTGTGAGAATTAGCATATATCAGATGATGGTTCAAAATTAGACATTAGAGGCACCCAACATTGGCGAATGAAAAGAAAATTCAAGTAACCCTTTATAGTTAAATTGATAAAGCAAGGTACATGCACATGCAGTTAGATCCAGAGAAACTGATGTAATACGCAGGGAAATTCAAGACTCGAAAATCATGTAGTAATTTGCAGCTCTTGATCAACTTCGGCTGCTTATATCCTAAGTTTAGTTTAGGCATGTGAAAGACACTTCCCATTGATCATATAAGTCGGGAGTAAAGATCAGAAGATGCTAGTAACAGAACATAAATATTTGATGCCCCTAAATCTCTGCCGACATTTCTTAATACCTCTAAAAAAAAACTAAAAAAAAAAACTTGAATTGACAAAGAAAAGACACAAAAAATGTGAAATGTGAAATGATTTTGATGCCTATAAATATCTGCTTATATTTCTTAACACCAATAGAAAGACAATATACTATTTTTCTTAAAAAAAGAAGAGACAAAAATCTGGCCAAGGGCTTGTTATGTTTAAAATAAAATTTTGAAAAGCCCCACTCCATAGTTCATACTCCTCTTGCACGCTGCCAATATATCTTTTTTCCTCCCTTCCTCCAGAAATTTTGATTGGAAAGAGCTGATCATCTTTTCTTGAGCAATGACCATGAATAATTAGCTTTTCCCCATTAGAAGTACCAAGCATCTCGAGTCCATTTGACAAAAGAGATCTCAAATCCAATCATGCGTTGGTAAGAACTATTTCTACAAGAGCTTTCATAATCTTATACTCTAGATATCAACTACCAGCCTCACTATTATATCATATTATTATCTTCATAGTTGTTCATATCATTAAGCACAATCCGACTACAAAGTTAAATAGAAATCGACTTTGGCAACAGAACCATAAAGAAAACTAAATATTACAGATTAAAGTTTAGTGATTAGTCCAGTTTTTCAGGAAACTGTTTCTTGTCCGTCAAATCCTAGCAAAATTTCACAAACATGCAGAGAAATAATTTAACTATAGCCGTAGAGATGTAGGTCGGAATAATTTCCTTCGACAAAGAAAAAAGGAAATTCATGTACAAGTGACAGAAATGAAAGTTCAGATATCAACGAAAGCAAATACTCTAGATCGCACTGTCAGTAGATTCTAATACAGGATGAATGATGCATCCATTTCCAGCAACAAAGAGAAAAAAAAAGTTTGACAAAACAACCGTATGCAACACAAAATGTGATGCAACAAAACATTGACATGTTGACCTGATATCCAAACCAAATGACTCTTCCAACTCCATATGGAAGCCATAAAAGATTGACCGAATACTGAAGTACAATAGGACAGGACGTAAATAAGTAAACATCATAGGAAATAGCTTATCAGTATTCTCACCTATATTGCAAACTGAATCAGGCAGAACGTGACCTATATTTCTCAACAAAAAGGAAAGAGTCTGGAATAGTGCAGATTAAAGTTAACTGTACTTGAGCCTTAACTTAAGTAAGCAGATCTCCGTAGATTTATAAGCACAGTTCAGACCAGGCTTATCAAAATGGTTGATCTCCTATTATAAACGGAAAAGGAAGTACAATATGCTACCATTCCGGACCGCGGTAAAGATCTCCAGTTCAGACCACACTTGATTTAGTATATTCGAAAGCGAAGCGCATTCTAGAACACTATTCAAATCATACTGCGTTCTTAATTAAAGCGTGAAAACCACTCGGTTAACTGATATATAAAACGATAACGTTCTAGGAAAAGGCAAGTACAAGAGGAAAACAGAGTAGAATCATAATCATAGAACCATCCATATACTAACAGGAAAAGAAGAGATCAAATGCATTCATCACTCATACGGAAACATGAACTGAAAAATTAAACGGCAAATGAAAAGCGCAAAACTCACGTCAATAATGGACGCTGTGGCGCTGATTATTCCAGAGAAAAATATGCTCCAAAACTTCCGATCATTTGACAGCAATCCAAACATACGAATAGCATAAAGCACACGGCGGAGGAAGTGGATGTCGCGGCGCCGACGAGGCCAAAGGTAAAAACGCTCCAAAGGATAATCGTCGTTCCTCATTTCTTTCGCCACAGAGAAATCTCACTCAAAACTCAGAGCATCCCTACATCTCTGCTTCCCGCCTTTTACATTTCTATATATATAGTCGGGGGCGGAGATCGTGTGTGCTCGCTCACATGGAATCTCATAAAATTTGCATACGTGGCAAATTAGAAAAAATTCACAAAACAGTAAGGTACGCGTTGGAGAAGGGAGATTCATTAAGTAATATATCGTGGTTGACTGTACGACATGTCGGCTTAATGGCACGTGTATAGATGTGTTGGGCCAAATAAAGCCCACGAGTCATAAAAGCAAACGGGCTTCCCAATCTGTAAGGTTTCAGTGTTTATCACGAATCGTCCGCACGATGACCTAATTTGGAAGAAAGAAATTTGCAAAAAAAATGCATTTTTCCCTTTAATTGACTACAAAATAATTTCTCAAAAATAAATTTGATATAATAATAAATTCGTTTTAATTCTTTAAAAATAAATTTATGCTCTACATCTCAAAAAGTATTTTTAAAATCTACCACATGGAACAAAAACAACTAAGAAATTTTTTCCATAGTATTCTTTCACTAATCGAATCACTGCAATGCCTTTCTACAGAAACTCAAATGCAACTCTGCAGAAGAATGAAATTTTGTGAAAGAATCACAATTTAGGATGAAAGTCGACAAAAGGAGGCAGGGCGAAAGGACGCCACCAAACATTGCTCATTATCAAATTATGAAGCCGATACACAATACCGAGCCAGAATTACCTCCCGAGCATAACTCACTAGTTGAATATGTCTTCGACCCAGAGGTCAAGAGTTCAAATCCCTCCGCCCCGCATTTTGATGAACTCAAAGAAAAATAAAACCTATTCGTACATGACTGGCTCACCAATGTGTCTCTTAATGATGAACAATGTTAACATACATCTCATCATATTATGGTTTCCATCGTTACACGACGACCAGATTCTTCATGGTAGCAAATATAGACACATTCGAAACAATCTAATTCGTCCATGCTTAAGACGTACCTTGACCGACAGAAGGGCTCTGTTCATTCAGTCCATTTCTTTCTCTTGACAAGTTTTTCCACAGCCACAAAACTTGCATTAACCCACCATTTGCTACATGCAGAGGAAATGTCTGTACTTGAATTGTGAGGCCATAAGTAATTAGCTTCACGAGAACGAAGAAGGAACCGAGACCGTAAAGTTGCTTCTTGAAACTTGAATCCTATAGAATGGTTGATTTTCTATTACTTGTAGAATGAAGAAAAATTGAAGTATATGGAATAAAGTAAAAAAATGTACCTCAGAGTTGCCAAACACTTCTTGAGATATCTCTTTTAAAAGGTTAGTCAACAAGACACCAGCAAAGAGGCCAATGGGAATCAATAACTCCTGGTTTTTAATTATGGATGCTGCAAAATCTGATAAGGAGCTAATAACAAAGAACAAGAGAACAGACCACTTCACTGTCTCCTTTCCCATAAAAAGCAGTCTCTCCACCAGTATCTTCTCTGCATCCTTCCATGGAAAAGTTTTAACGGGTTCAGGCATGACCTCTTGCATCTTCTCTTTCAAATTTTCAATTTGTATGGGCATAGAATTAGAATCCATAAACCCAGCCATTTTTGCTTTCATTGAACAAGCAATGGTAGCTCGGCGACTGCCAAGCAGCAGCAAGCAGCTATTAGGCCCGAACGATGGTTTCTCCTTGACCAGTCTAATCTGCAGAAATAGGCAAATACATTCTCAAGACTATGTTGGATCAAGGGTCATAAGACAAGAGGTAAATGTATCTCAAAGTGAGCAAAATATTCAAAATCTCATTCCGTTAAATCACCAATCAACTTAACAACTTAGGTTGATGAAGTACAGTAAATTCAATTATTTTTGTGCTTTTCTCCCCTCATGGGCTTGGAAATTAGTAGAAGACCCACTAATTGACATTAAAGGATTCGAACATAGGAGTTCCTACTCTAATGTAACAGTTCAAGCCCACCGCTAGTAGATATTGTCCTCTTTGGACTTTTCCTTTCAGGCTTCCCCTCGAGGTTTTTGAAACGCGTCTACTAGGGAGAGGTTTCCACACCCTTATAAAGAATGTTTCGTTCTCCTCCCCAACCGATGTGGGATCTCACATCTAATACCATGTTAAATCACTAATCAACCCAAACGCTTGAGCTTATGGGTAACAAAGTTAATTAGTCCAATGCATTAAGCATCCGTAATAGCAAAAGTTGCCAAACACAACCCAAAGTGTGATACCAGAACAAAAAACTAGCAAATCTACTAAATTAATGAACTAAATCAAAATCAACAGTATTCTATTCACGAAACTAAAACTACCTAAATTAACTACTTTAAATCCCCAGCAATTCCCCATTTCTTATTCTTCAGAATCTCATCAACATTTTCCCTTGAAATTTTTGCAGGCCAGTAGGCTCAAAGCGTAACAAAGGATACAAACCTCTTTCTCCAGCATTCAATCACAATTAGCCTACAAGCAATACGATTATTCCAATAAACCTAGAAGAAGATATAAAGAAATTTGAAACACACTTGGCTTCTTTGAGTCCTGAAGTAATCTAACAAATTAAAAAAATGCCTAAAAGAAACTAAGGCAAGTAAATTATCGAGCTGAATCAGTTCATTTGGTAATTCATCATAAATCAAGCCAGTCGATAAACAAGTTTTTTACCCTGGACGTGGGAGATAAGGAGCGCAGCGGAATTGACGCCGGCAGCGCCATTTGATGTCCCTGAATTCGCCGTTAGCCGTTATCGCCTTCGTCTTCTATACATTAATCTTCCCTCTCTCTCTACCTAAGTAGGGTTGGGTGGGTTCTCCGATTCAGGATTCCCTAACCCAGAAGCCTCGTCATTTTTTTTCCCCTCTTTTCCTTTTTCCTTTTATTTTTTGAAATTTTTATCATCTATTTTATTTTATTTTCCAATTTATTTGGTTGGGCTCCATCACGAATACTAGTGGCTCGGCCCAATCATCAAGGGCCCATAACATCGGAAACCAAAATTAAGGTAGAAATGAATTCCAAGCATGCAAAAATAAAAGGAAATAAAAAAGAAATAAAAACCAGATAATTAATAAGTTATAGCAATTCTGACAAGTGATTAAATTTAAATAGAATTTACCCTCCTCGGAAACAGTGAAAATTTGTAGTGAAATAACTGAAATTCCATTTTAAAAAACTATATATTATAAATTCAGTAAAGATAGCCGACAAAATGTTGAAGATAATGTGACGGGGTATTTGTCATAATATAAAGAATTAAGATTTTGTCATTCAGCACGGACCACATACTACGTCGTTTTTCCTAAATTTATAATATAAAATGAGAAAGGGGGGATTAGATAAGTCGTCGTTTGGGTGTTGGCAGTTTTTAAGCCCAACCAATATATATATTATATATTATTAAAGGCAAGTTGAAAGAGGGCATTATTATTTATATATAAATTATAATATTTATTACTTGAGGTTTTGAAGCCTTGGACGTTTCCTGTTTGGGCGTTTTGTTGATGTGCTTGTTCTACGTACGGGATATTCTTTTACGACAGCCTTGCCCAATCCCCTTGCAGATACTTGGATCAAATGGTCGTTGATAGAACCCAAACTTGATAAAGTTTCACCATTCACCAATCCACGTACTAAGAGAAAGCGACCGAGATTTACAAGAAGAAGAGGAATTAGATGCTCCAGAACTTCATATGCTATATTAGGACTGCACGAGTATTTGTACGTTGTGTTAGGGCTACTAACCAGTGTGTGGCCATTCGTACGCTACGTTAGGGATGCTAACCAGTGCACTAGGGTCGAACTCGAGAGTTCATCATCACTAGCATTTTGCCGAAAACTATGAGCCGCAGGTCACTACTCAAGCCATAGACAATAATTTCAAGCAAACACATTATTGTTATTTTATTTTTCATTTAATAATAATCCAATCAATATATGGTGGATGAAATTTTATAACTTACTAGTTCATATCATAAAATTATTTAAAAAAACAAATAAAATAAAACTCGTTGTAGATTTTATATATCGTAAAATTAAAAAGTTACCAATTTTTTTCTAGATGGTTGGTTTTGGAATGGGCCAGCATTTTTGAATCATTGGCAAAAAGTAGCTATAAGATTTTTAAAAAATGTCAACCATTTGTAACAAATCAGGTCAGTTGCCTACTTGCCTACCAAATACAAGCATAGTCAAAATTTATAAATCTTAAAACACATTATTTTGAATAAACAAAAAAGAAGACAACTGTAATTTGAACTAATTGTGCTGTAAATGACATGACTAACAATCAAGGATTTTGGGAGGGACACCTTATATGGTCCTGCTTGTTGATAAAGGTTCAGAGGTTCAAATCTTCATACTTCACTTATATTAAAAAAACATATATATATTACTAAAAATAAACCTAACTCGAATTGACCGGTTAATTTTAATTTTAAAGTTGTAATTTCACTCGTCCATTTTAGAAAATTTAATCGTTGAG